>CM038682.1:670410374-671834594 GCA_021605205.1 Aegilops longissima | reverse complement strand
GGTGGCCCCACTCGTGGACCCTCGATCCTTCCGGTGGTCCCAGACAATACCGTGACCCCAAAACTTTCCTATGGGTCAAATCGACTTCCTATATATAAATCTTTACCTCCGACCATTCCGAACTCCCGTGACGTCCGGATCTCATCCGGACCAACAACTTTCGGTTACTGATACTAATATCTCTACAACCCTAGCGCCACCGAACCTTATGTGTAGACCTACGGTTCGGAGATATGCGCATATGACCGAGATGCCTCCGTCAATAACCAACAGCGGATCTGATACCCATGTTATTCTTCTACATACCTCGATGATCTCATCGGATGAACCACGATGTCGAGGATTCAATCAAACCCCGTGATACAATTCCTTTGTCAATCGGTACGTTATTTGCCCGAGACTCGATCGCCGGTATCCCAATACCTTGTTCAGTCTGCTATCGCAAGTCACTTTACTGCATCAGAATGCATGATCCCGTGACTAACCACTTAGTCACTTTGAGCTCATTATGATGATGCATTACCGAGTGGGCCCAGAGATACCTCTCCGCCATACGGAGTGACAAATCCCAGCCTCGATCCGTGTCAACCCAACTGTACACTTTCGGAGATACCCGAGTGCACCTTTATAGTCACCCAGCACGCCAGGACGCTTGGTACACCCAAAGCACTCTTACTGATCCCGGAGTTACACGATCTCATGGTCTAAGGAAGAGATACTTGACATTGGAAAAGCTCTAGCAAAACGAACTACACGATCTTGTGCTATGCTTAGGATTGGTCTTGTCCATCACATCATTCTCCTAATGATGTGATCCCGCTGTCAATGACATCCAATGTCCATAGTCGAAACCATGACTATCTCGTTGACCAACGAGCTAGTCAACTAGAGGCTCACTAGGGACATGTTATGGTCTATGTATTCACACGGTATCACGATTTCCTGATAATACGCTTATAGCATGAATAAAAGACAATCATCATGAACAAAGAAATATAATAATAACACTTTTATTATTGCCTCTAGGGCATATTTCCAACAGCCTCCCACTTGCACTAGAGTCAATAATCTAGTTACATTGTGATGAATCGAACACCCATAGAGTTCTCGTGTTGATCATGTTTTGCTCACGAGAGAGGTTTAGTCAACGGATCCGCGACATTCAGATCCGTATGTACTTTTGCAAATTTCTATGTCTCCATCCCTAACATTTTCACGGATGGAGTTGAAGCGACGCTTGATGTGCTCTGGTCTTCTTGTGAAACCCGCCCTTGGCAAGTGCAATAGCTCCAGTGTTGTCACTGAAGAGTTTGATCGGCCCCGACGCATTGGGTATGACTCCTAGGTCGGTGATGAACTCCTTCACCCAAATTGCTTCATGCGCGCCTCCCGAGGCTGCCATGTACTCCGCTTCACATGTAGATCCCGCCACGACGCCTCGCTTGCAGCCGCACTAGCCATCGCTCCACCATTCAACATATACACGATCCGGTTTGTGACTTAGAGTCATCCAGATCTCGTGTCGGTTAGCGCCGACGAACCTTTACGACGAGCTCTTCGTCACCTCCATAAACGAGAAACATGTCCTTTGTCCTTTCAGTACTTCAGATATTCTTGACCGCTGTTCAAAGGTTCCTTGTCGGGATTACTTTGGTACCTTCCTACCAAACTTACGGCAAGGTTTACATCAGGTCCTGCACACAGATGGCATACATAATAGATCCTATGGCTGAGGCATAGGGATGACACTCATCTCTTCTTTATCTTTTGTCCGTGGTCGGGCATTGAGCTGAGCTCAATCTCACACCTTGCAACATGCAAGAACCCTTCTTGACTGATCCATTTTGAACTTCTTCAAAATCTTATCAAGGTATGTGCTTTGTGAAAGACCTATGAGGCGCCTCGATCTATCTCTATAGATCTTGATGCCTAATATATAAGCAGCTTCTCCAAGGTCCTTCATTGAAAACACTTATTCAAGTAGGCCTTAATGTTGTCCAAGAATTCTATATCATTTCCCATCGAAGTATGTCATCTACATATAATATGAGAAATGCCACAGAGCTCCCACTCACTTTCTTGTAAACGCAGGCTTCCATAAGTCTCAAGATAAACCCAAACGCTTTGATCATCTCATCAAAGCGAATGTTCCAACTCCGAGATGCTTGCACCAGCCCATAAATGGATCGTTGAGCTTGCATACTTTGTTAGCGCTTTAGGATCGATAAACCCTCCCGCTGCATCATATACAGCTCTTCCTTAAGATATCCGCTAAGGAACGCTGTTTTGACGCCCATCCGCCATATCTCATAATCATAGTATGCAATTGCTAACATGATTCGACGGACTTAAGCTTCGCCACGGAGAGAAAGTCTCATCGTAGTCAATCCCTTGAACTTGCCGATAACCCTTAGCGACAAGTCGAGCTTTATAGATGGTGACATTACCATCCGCCCCGCCTTCCTTCTTAAAGATCCATTTGTTTTCTATCGTCACGATCATCGGCAAGTCACCAAAGTCCACACTTTGTTTTCATACATGGATTCTATCTCGACTTCATGGCTTCTAGCCATTTGTTGGAATCGCCCGCCATCGCTTCTTCATAGTTCAAGGTTCATTGTTGTCTAACAACATGATTTCCAAGACAGGTTGCTGCATCACTGGTGCGGAACGTGTCCTAGTGGACCCACGGGTTCAAGAGCAACTTGATCCAAGTACCTTGATCATCATCATGAATTTCTCTTCGCTGGTGTAGGCATCACAGAACATTTTCCCGAGCTGCACTACTATCCTGTTCAAGAGGTAGTACTTCATCGAAGTTCTACTTTCCTCCCACTTACTTTTTCGAGAGAAACTTTTTCCGTGAAGGATCCGCTTTGGCAACAAAGATCTTGCCCTCGGATCTTATAGAAGGTATACCCTACGGTTTCCTTTAGGGTATCCTATGAAGACGATTTTTCCGACTTGGGTTCGAGCTTTTCAGGTTGAAGTTTCTTGACATAAGCATCGTGATCCCCAAACTTTTAGAAACGATAGCTTAGGTTTCTTCCCAAACCATAATTCATACGGTGTCGCCTCAACGGACTTAGACGGTGCCCTATTTAAAGTGAATGTAGCTGTCTCTAGAGCGATCCCCAAAATGATAGCGGTAAATCAGAAGAGACATCATAGACCGCACTATATCCAATAGAGTGCGACACGACGCTCGACACACCACTATTACCGAGGTGTTCCAGCGGCGTTAGTTGTGAAACGATTCCACATTTTCTTAAGTGTGTACCAAATTGACTTAAATATTCTCCTCCACGATCCGATCAGAAGAATTTTATCTTTCGTCACGTTGATTCTCTACTTCATTCTGAAATTCCTTGAACTTTTCAAAGGTCTCGATTTGTGTTTCATCAAGTAGACATACCCATATCTACTCAAGTCATCCGTGAGAGTGAGAACATAACGATATCCTCCGCGAGCCTCAACGCCATTGGACCGCATACATCGGTATGTATGATTTCCAACAAGTTGGTTGCTCGCCCATTGTTCGAGAGAATGGAGTCTTGGTCATCTTGCCCATGAGGCATGGTTCGCATGTGTCAAATGATTCATAATCAAGAGACTCCAAAAGTCCATCAAGATGGAGCTTCTTCATGCGCTTGACACCAATGTGACTAAGGCGGCAAGCACACAAGTATGTGGGACTATCGTTATCAACTTTACATCTTTTGGTATTCACGCTATGAACATGTGTAATACTACGCCGAGATTCATTAAGAATAAACCATCGACCATCTGAGCATGACCATAAAACATATCTCTCATATAAATAGAACAACCATTATTCTCGGATTTAAATGAGTAGCCATCTCGCATTAAACGAGATCCAGATACAATATTCATGCTCAAACTTGGCACCAAATAACAATTATTAAGGTTTATAACTAATCCCGTGGGTAAATGAAGAGGTAGCGCGTCGACGGCGCATCACATCGACTGAACCATTCCCGACGCATCGTCACTCGCCCTTCGCCAGCCTCCGCTTATTCCGCAGCTCCCGTGAGTTACAAATATGAGCAACGGCACCGTATCAAATACCTGTGAGTTACTACGAGTAATCGTAAGGTACACATCAATTACATGTATATCAAATATACCTTTGGTGTTGCCGCCTTCTTGTCCGCTAAGTATTTGGGGCAGTTCCGCTCAAAGGACCCTTCCCTTGCAATAAAAGCACTACGCCTCGTGCTTGGGTCCATTCTTTGACTTCTTCCCTAAGAACTTTCTTATCGGGCGCTGCAACCTCCTTGCCGCCCTTCTTGAAGTTCTTCTGCCTTGCCCTTCTTAAACTTAGTGGTCTTATTGACCATCAACACTTGATGTTCTTTCTTGATTTCAACCTCGCTGACTTCAAAGATAGAGAATACTTCAGAATGGTCTTTACCATCCTCCGCATATTGTAGTTCATCACAAAGCTCTTGTAGCTTGGTGGAAGCGATCGAGGATTCTGACAATGACCGCCTCATCGTGGAGGTTAATATTCACTGGGTCATACGGTTGTGCAACCTGCATATCTTGAGAATGTGCTCACCGACGTAACTATTTTCCTCCATCTTACAATCAGAACTTGTCGGAGATGTCATATCTCTCGACCGGGCGTGAGCTTGGAAAACAAGTTTCAGCTCCTAACATCTCATATGCTCCGTGATGCTCAAAACGCTTTTGGAGCCCCTTGCCTAAGTCTGTAAAGCATGCCGCATCGAACGAGGGAGTAATCATCAAGACGAGACTGCCAAGCATTCATAATGTCTTGTTCTTCCGACGGAGCGCCACCTAGCGGTCCTTCTAGGACATATTGTTTCTCGGCAGCTATGAGGATGATCTCAAGTTCCGACCCAGTCCGAGATAGTTGCTGCCGCCATCTTTCAGCTTGGTTTTCTAGGAACGCTGAAGTTCAAGTTGACATGAGCGCTGGCCATTTGATCTACAAGACATATCATTCAAAAGTTTTAGACTAAGTTCATGATAATTAAGTTCATCTAATCAAATTATTACAATGAACTCCCACCAGATTAGACATCCTCTAGTCATCTAAGTGATACACGATCCGAGTCGACTAGGCCGTGTCCGATCATCACGTGAGACGGACTAGTCATCGCCGGTGAACATTCTCATGTTGATCGATCTTCTATACGACTCGTGTTCGACCTTTCGTCTCCGTGTTCCGAGGCCATGTCCGTACATGCTAGGCTCGCAAGTTAACCCTAAGTGTTTTATGTGTAAATCTGTCTTACACCCGCTGTATGTGAACGTAAGAATCCATCACACCCGATCATCACGTGGTGCTTAGAAGCTTACTTAACTTTAGCAACGGTGCACGTTAGGGAGAACACTTTGAAATTGTTTAGGGATCATCTTATTTACTACCGTCGTCTAAGTAAACAAGATGTATAAACATAATAAACATCACATGCAATTATATAGTAGTGACATGATATGGCCAATATCATAAAACTCCATTGATCTCCATCTTCGGGCTCCATGATCATCTTGTCACCGCATGACACCATGATCTCCATCATTGTGCTCTCCATGAAGTTGTCACGCCAACGACTACTTCTACTTCTATGGCTAACGCGCTTAGCAATAAAGTAAAGTAAATTACATGATGCTCTTGAATGACACGCAGGTCATACAAAAATAAAGACAACTCCTATGGTTCTGCCGTTGTCATACTTCATCGACATGCAAGTCGTGATTCCTATTACAAGAACATGATCTCATACATCACAATATGTCATTCATCATTCATCACAACTTGGCCATATCACATCACATGACAATTGCTGCAAAACAAGTTAGACGCCCTAATTGTTGTTGCATCTTTACGTGGCTGCAATTGGGTTCTAGCAAGAACGCTTTTTACCTACTTAATAACCACAACGTGATCTTGTCAACTTCTATTTACCCTTCATAAGGACCCTTTTCATCGAATCCGCCCAACTAAAGTAGGAGAGACAGACACCGCCAGCCACCTTATGCAACTAGTGCATGTTAGTCGGTGGAACCGGTCTCACGAAGCGCACGTAAGGTTGGTCCGGCCGCCCATCCCACAATACCGCTGGAAGCAAGATAAGATTAGTAGCGGCAAGTAAGTTGACAAGATCCACGCCCACAACTAAATTGTGTTCTACTCTGCAAAGAGAACTACGATAGACCTAGCTCATGATGCCACTGCTAGAACGCTGCGTAAAATTAAAATTTTTCCTACGGTTTCACCAAGATCCATCTATGAGTTCATCTAAGCAACGAGTCATGGAGATGCATCTACATACCACTTTGTAGATCGCGAGCGGAAGCGCTCAAAAGAACGGGGTTGAGGTAGTTGTACACGGCGTGATCCAATCAACGGAGATCCTAGCGCTGAACGGACGGCACCTCCGCTGCTCAACACACGACGGACAGCGGACGCCTCCTCCTTTGATCCAGCAAGGGGAAGGAGAGGTTGATGAAGATCCAGCAGCACGACGGCGTGGTGGTGGATGCAGCAGGATCCGCAGGCTTCGCCAAGCCGCCCAGGGAGGAGGAGGTAGCAAGGGGAAAGGAGGTGCCAAGATGCGGGTCTCACGCCTTCCTCCCTCCACTATATATAGGCTAGGGGGCGATGCCCTTGGAGATCCCATCTAGATGGGGGGCGGCGTCTCGGGCAACGGCCCCTTAGGGTTTCCAACCAGGCGCATGCCCTCTGGGGCAACGGCCCCTAGGGTTTCCAACCGTGGGGCGATGCCCCTGGGCAACGGTCCCCAGGGTTTCCAACCCTAGGCGCTTTGGGCCCTTGGGCGCACCAGCCCACCAGGCTGGTTCCCACGCCACTTCAGCCCATGGGGCCCTCCGGATAGGTGGCCCCACTGTGGACCCCGACCCTTCCGGTGGTCCCAGATAATACGTGACCCCCAAAACTTTCCTATGGGTCAAACCGACTTCCTATATATAAATCTTTACCTCCGACCATTCCGAACTCCTCGTGACGTCCGGGATCTCATCCGGACTCAACAACTTTCGGGTTACTGCATACTAATATCTCTACAACCCTAGGCCACCGAACCTTATGTGTAGACCCTACGGTTCGGGAGATATGCATATGACCGAGATGCTCTCCGGTCAATAACCAACAGCGGATCCGATACCCATGTTGGCTCCTACATACCCTCGATGATCTCATCGGATGAACCACGATGTCGAGGATTCAATCAAACCTCAGATATAATTCCTTTGTCAATCGGTATGCGTTTTGCCCGAGACTCGATCGTCGGTATCCCAATACCTTGTTCAGCCTCATATCGCAAGTCACTTTACTTGCATCTGAATGCATGATCCCGTGACTAACCACTTAGTCACTTTGAGCTCATTATGATGATGCATTACCGAGTGGGCCCAGATACCTCTCCGTTACACGGAGTGACAAATCCAGCCTCGATCCGTGTCAACCCAATGACACTTTCGGAGATACCAGAGTGCACCTTTATAGTCACCCAGCTACGCCAGGACGCTTGGTACACCCAAAGCACTCTTACGGATCCGGAGTTACACGATCTCATGGTCTAAGGAAGAGATACTTGACATTGGAAAAGCTCTAGCAAAACGAACTACACGATCTTGTGCTATGCTTAGGATTGTCTTGTCCATCACATCATTCTCCTAATGATGTGATCCCGCTGTCAATGACATCCAATGTCCATAGTCGAAACCATGACTATCTGTCTGACCAACGAGCTAGTCAACTAGAGGCTCACTAGGGACATGTTATGGTCTATGTATTCACACGTATCACGATTATTTTGATAATACAGCTTATAGCATGAATAAAAGACAATCATCATGAACAAAGAAATATAATAATAACACTTTTATTATTGCCTCTAGGGCATATTTCCAACAATGCTATGTACCGTAATTCGATGTGACTTGCTATAAGTTTAGCAGGAGGCACTCAGTAATCCAGAGTGGATCAACGGACAGTGCCGTCAAGAACATCCTGAAACACCTGAAAAAGACTAAGGATATGTTTTTCATTTATGGAGGTGAAAGAGCTTAATCAAATGGTTACGCCGATGCAAGCTTATGAGCATTGATTCTGATGATTCTAAATCGCAAATCGCATGATAATGCGATTACATTGAACGGTGGAGTTGCGCAGTTCGCAGTTCTAAACAAAGCGCTGTGGGGGATCTACATGTGAAGCGGAGTACATAGCTGCTTCGTAGTAGCAAATGAAGGAGTCTCGATGAAGGAGTTCATATCCGATCTAGGTGTCATACCTAGTATAGGATCCAATGAAAATCTTTTGTGACGACACTGGTGCAATTGCTTGGCGAAGGAATCCAGATTTCACAAGAGAACCAAGCACATCAAGAGACGCCTAATTCCATCCGGATCTATTCCAGGTGGGAGACATAGAAATTTGTAAGATACATATGAATCCAAATGTTGCGTAATCTGCTGACTGCAGCCTCTTCCACGAAAGCAAAACATGATCAGCACCAAGGCTCCATGGGTGTTAGAATCATTATCGCAGTAATCTAGATTATTGACTTAGTGCAAGTGGGAGATCAAGGAAATATGCCCTAGAGGCAATAATAAAGTTATTATTTATTTCTTATATCATGATAAATGTTTATTATTCATGCTATAATTGTATTAACCGAAACATAATAATTGTGTGAATACGTAGACAAACCGAGTGTCACTAGTATGCCTCTACTGACTAGCTCGCTGATCAAAGATGGTTATGTTTCCTAGCCATAGACAGGAGTTGTCATTTGATTAACGGGATCACATCATTAGGAGAATGACGTGATTGACTTGACCCATTCCGTTAGCTTAGCACATGACCGCTTAATATTCTCGCTATTGCTTTCTTCATGACTTATACATGTTCCTATGACTATGAGATTATGCAACTCCTGCTTAACCGAGGAACACTTTGTGTGCTACCAAAAATCACAACGCAATCGGGTGATTATAAAGGTGCTCACGGTGTTCCAAAGGTACTTGTTGGGTTGGCGATTTCGACATTAGGATTTGTCATCCGATTGTTGGAGAGGTATCTCGGCCCACTCGGTAATGCACATCACTTAAGCCTTGTAAGCATTGCAACTAATGAGTTAGTCGCTGGATGATGTATTACGAACGCAGTAAAGAGACTCTGCCGGTAACGAGATTGAACCAGTATTGAGATACCGACGATCAAATCTCGCAAGTAACATACCGATGACAAAGGGAATAACGATGTTGTTATGCGGTTCGACCGATAAAGATCTTCAGAGAATATGTGGTAGCCAATATGAGCATCTAGGTTCTGCTTATTGGTTATTGGCCGAGACGGTTCTCGCCATGTTCACATAGTTCTCGAACCCGTAGGGTCCGCACGCTTAAAGTTTCGGCGATGCTTATATTATGAGTTTATATGTTTTGATGTACCAAAGGTAGTTCGAGTCCCGGATGTGATCACGGACATGACGAGGAGTCTCAAATGGTCGAGACATGAAGATTGATATATTGGACGACTATATTCGACACCGGAATGGTTCCGGGTTATCGGATATATACCGAGTACCGGAGGTTACCGAACTCCCGGGGTTTAATGGGCCTACATGGGCCTTAGTGGAGAAGAGGAGAGGTGACTAGGCAGGTCAAGATGCCCCTCCCTCTAGTCCCAATTGTACAATGAGGGGTTTCATCATCGCCACCACACCGTCGGTCGACGGAATCTGTCCTCAACACTCTACCGGATCGTAGTTCGATGGACATCATCCGGCTGAACGCAGTGCTGAACTTGGAGGTGCCGTGTGTTTGATACTTGATCGGTCGGATCGTGAAGACGATGACTACATCCACCGCGTTGTGCTAACGCTTCTCTTTCGGTCTACGAGGGTACATGGACACACTCTCCTCTTGTTGCTATGCATCACCATGATCTTGCGTAAGCGTAGGAAATTTTTGAAATTACCACGCCCTCAACACCATGAAAGACCGGACGCTTACGACTCTGGGCGCCATGGCCGAGCAAGGCAGGGTCGGGTCGCTGGCTGTGTGGGTTCCCTGCTGAATGGAGGGCGTAAGGAGACTCGCAAGATCCGTGAGGGAGTAGGGAACGCCAAAGAAAGGGAGGGGGAAGGGCTATAGCCGGGATGGCCGAGGGGGGAACTGGGCGGCAGTGGTTCGCCATGGAGGGGATTGGGGCAGCTCGAGGCGAGAGGAAGAAGTGAGGGCAAGGGGAGGAGGTGGACTGACCGAGAGAGCTGTGAAGGCTACTTATAGTCCGCGGGAGAGCTCGAGAAGGAGGGGGGCGAGGTGGCACAGACGCTGCCACGTGTGTCTGCTGCCCCCAGCCCGATTTAGCACGCTGCGGGCCAAGGGTCATGGGAAGGGCGGAAGGCGACAAGGGGGGAACCAGACGACGACAGGAGCTCACGGAGGTCGGGCAATGCTCATGACGAGAGGAGGAAGATGACAGGGATGAGGAAGGCGACGTAGCTGGGGATGCCAGTGCGACCATTGAACGGCACCGGAGAAGAACACGAGGGGAGAGGGGTCCAGGGAACGACGACGACGATGCTAAGCCATTTGACACTCGGGGACAAGCTGAACCGCCGGAGCGGGCTTTGTGCCACAAGCAATAAAGGGCTAGACCACCGCTTAAGGTGCATTGCCCATGGTCATCATGGAAACCCACGCCCGGGTCGCCTACTTCATGCCAAATGATGTCATCGCTAAGTCCTTCCAAGGTGCATTTAAACCATGGCAATGAGACAAGCAGAGGCACAGGATCAGAGAGAACTAAGCTTCACAAGTTTGTTGTTGCAAACTTGGCCACAATCTAGAGATTAACCAGATATGTTAAAGGTTAAACCTGGATGTCCGGAGGCTTAGGTAGCAAGGACTACGGTCCCGGAGTTATGAGGTCATTAGGACAAAGATTTAACATAGTTACCTTGCAAATCGCTAAATTATGTCCGTAAACTAAATGAGGAAGGAGCACTCTATGAGTGTTGGATTGGGCTAAAACTTGGCAAAGCTTGATGATTTGGTCATATGTAGATGCTACAAAAAGATCATACCAAATGGACTTGTCAAGTTGGTACTTGTTTCACAAGCATCTCTGTCCGTAAACATGGGAAAAATCTCTTGGAAGATGGCTAACTTATATGAGCCAAAATTAGTTGGAGCTAGGTTATAGGAGTAGGAAAACTACTAGGAAACTTTTCAGCCATAATGGAGCAAGATAAAATACACTTGCTTCACAAACCGAAAATTTGGGCGTAGAAACAAGAAGTGCTCCTGCGGTTTCATAGTTCAATGAAATGAACTGAATTTAGGTGGAGGCTAATGATTTGAGATACTTGAGAAGATGCAAAAGTTTCATCCCATTTAGAAACTCTATGAAGGTACTTCCTTCACAAAGTTACAATCTAGTCGTAAACTTTAAAAATTGCATTGTGGAGCTAAGATGAAGGGATTGAGCTCATCTTGGTATCCATCGGTTGTTTATCCTTATTAATTACCCCGCCAAATTTCTGCTCAATAGGAATTATGAATAAAGCACTTCCTTTGCAAAATTTTAGAGAAGGCAGAAACTTGCATTGGATCATGTGCCCAATTTTTGAACTGTAGTATCATAAGATTATGATGGAACTCGTGATTATATATCAAGGACAAGCTCCAAAATTTATGTAGGAATTTTATCTGCTATAAAAATAGTAGTTCCTTTAGGAAGTGGTAGAATGAATATTGGCATTAAATAAGAAAAGGCAATTTTCCTTATTTAATTATGGCCAATATTTTGCCAGAGCTTCGATTAGGCATAAATATCAACTCCACCAATTTTCATGAATTTAGGATATTATAATTCAAAAATATTGTATGGGAATTGGCAATATTTTTACATATCCAAGGGTTAGAGGATAGGAGGGCTCTGGGAATGTATGGGATGATCAATGATCAAGGAAAATGAAGGCTCATTTGTAATCACAAAGGCCTACATTCAAATTCAAAAATTGGAATTAGGGTTTGAGAGGGTTTGAGATGATGTAAATGAGGTCTTGTCGATCGGACAAAGACATGAGCAAGATTTTGAAAGGGTGGAAATGACAAGAATTCTCAGAGTCATTCAACAAACTCAGAGAAAGATTTTGAAAATGATTGCTTCTAAGGAATAACATCACAAAAATTGATAACCCAATTTTGGGGCTGTTACAACTCTTTCCCTTAAAAAGAATCTCGCCTCAGATTCCTAGGGTTACAGACACAATGAAACGATAACCACTCCGGAAAACCTCTGGTTAATTCTTTTTAAACCTTTGGTTAAATTCAAACGAAGTTGGGGGCACCGAATTGGTACACCCGGGAGAGGATATGGCAAACCTGAATATATCCACGGCTAGGGGTATTCGAGATCAAACTATCAAAAAAGGCTAGATGCACCCCAATGAATAGTGGTTTTACCTGCTCGCACGTGAGTCCAGGGCCCACTGGCAGCCTCCTTCTTCTACCTCTGGCGTGCTGCTTCTCCTATGCTGCTGCTCCGTGTGCGGCTTGGCGCATCGCACATCTAGCTCCTAGGGCGATGAGGACCCTAGTGTCGTAGTGCGCGGCATGCACGACGCCGGTGTAGTGAGCACTCACATCGCAGCCAGACCTTGCTCGCACCGCTATGGATTCGCTTCTTGACGCCGTAAGGATCGGGCGATTTGTGGTTTTCCGGACCTCGCCATCGTGACACCAGGGTTGGGCTATAAAAGATGGCAAGGCGACTCTCCTCAACACACCAACACAATGCCGCATAATACTCTTCATTCGATGGCATGGAGATCGCTTTGAGCTCCTTCGGGCAGGAGGTGTTCTGGCGGTGCTACTTGTTGTTCCTTGCGGCGCTGTTAGGCACGCTGATCGCTTGTCAATCCTCTCCGCACTTTCATCAAGAATGATCGGTTCGACAACGCACGGCTAGCACTACAAAAAATACACTCCGTGATGATACGGTTTGTCACAAAGAGGTCACGCTTCCCCGCTCATGCATGTACATCCATGACAAATTTATGACGTAATGAAGATAGTCATACCCGGCCGTCGAGAAGTGTCCCATGACATTACCAAAATTATCATCACAGTATGTCCACTTCCATGACGATAAATCGCGTCACGTAAGTCATTGCCTTTGGTGACCGACCACACGGCATCCACCGTAATGGAACCCCCCGGTTATCGGGTCCGGTTTCGATCCGATAACCCGTTAATGTACCGGACCAATGGGGATTTTCCACGGTAAATTCGATTGGTCGACGGAAACACGGTCGCCTTGTGGTTGGCACCGTGTCACTCATCCAATGGGCGCTAGATGCGCCCATGATATGTCGACATGTGGCCGCCCAAAAGTGGCCCATATTTAAATTTTAAATGGGTCGGCCCAACTAAAGGCCCACAAGATTTTATGTCCATAATGGGCCAGCTCAATAAAAGGCCCACGAGATTTCACACATCATAATGTGGGCCGGCAAATAAAGGCCCACGTAGATTTGCGGGCCATAATGGGCCAGCCACTAAAGGCCCGCGAGATTTTGCGATCCATAATGGGCCGGCCCAGCTAAAGGCCCAACATTCTCAGTGAAGGCGCATACGACTAGTGTCAAATCGGCCCACCAATGGCCTGTCCTAAACTTGTCATCATCGCGCCAATGGTCATTTCTCGCCCGTTAAAATTCGCTATAGTATGGGCCGTAATTACGGCCTGGTATTTCTCGCCCGTTAAAGGTCCCGCTTCATTTAGGCCCATTTACAAGCTATTGAAACTTTCGCCCATAAACGACCGTGAAGGATTTGGGTCATATTCGCCATAAGCCCAATATTCGCCCGTTAGAGAGCCCACTATATATTTGGGCCACTTTCGCCTGTTGTGATTTTCGCCGCTTAACGCCGGATTTAAAACTATGGGCCATATGTGGCCTAACGGCCGTCACTGGGCCCATTAACGGCCCATATAAAAATGAAAATAATCTAGCCCGATCGAACTTCTCGCCCCGTTAAAGGCCCGCATATTAGGTCGGCACATTTACACCTCGGTCCTAATTTCGCATGTGAAGGATCCGTGATCCTAAATGGGCCCAATCTCACTTTCAGTCTTTTAAAGGCCCATGTTTTTTGGGTTCGAGATATTTACACCTGTAAACGGCCTATTGTTACCGAGGGCCCAATTAAGTTTAGGCTCATAAAGGCCCACTATGGGCACAAAGCTCACCGGAAAATATGAAATCTTATGGTGATTTAGGCCCAGATATTTTAGTGTGGCTACATGCAAATTTCGCCCATAATTGTTTTTAGCCCAACCGAATGGGCCCGACGTAATGTTGGCATGTTGGGCCCTACTTAAGCTTTTATGGCGCACCGGTTTTCCTGTATTAATTTCAGAATGGTCACAGCTCACTCAGCCCCAAAGATTATCGAAGAATGCACGCAGGCACCAACTTGATACGTAAAACCCAAGCAAAATATAAAATATATGTAGTACAAGACCATTCTGCTTGGGAGTACAACAAATGGTTTCTAGTGGTTGATGGCAGAAGCGGTTTGTGGATCATCGCTGTCTATGGGACTCCATTTCCACAGAACAGCCGACCAGGATAACTCCTATCTTCATGAGGCGACGGTCTCCGTTGCTTAGGTTCCGCTGGCATCGCAACGCCTCTCCATGCAAGAAATCTGGCCAAGACAATAGCCGTACAAGCCAGTGAGTACTTTGAATGTACTGCAAACATTATGAACACGGGTATAATATAAATGATAATCATGCACGGAAATATTCTATGATCACATTGTCACTATAAAATAAAATCTCCGATGCATGCAAACAAGGTTATTTATATGTAACAAGAATATGAAATGACAGAGGAGGAAATAAATGCACCATTCGGATGTCCTAAGTGACGCCTCAAATGATGGTAAATAACAAGCATACCTTCATCAAGGTCTCGAGCGACGCCACATAAAGGGCTTATAAGGGAAATAAATAACAAGTAATGTTACAAATAAGGCCTTCGAGCGATACACCACCTAAAGGGCTTATAAGGCAAATAACAACAAGTAATGCTATAATGGAAGGTCCGAAGCGACACCACATAAAGGGCTTATAAGGAAATAAATAACAAGTAATGCCATAGTCGAAGGCCTCAAATGACACCACATAAAGGGCTTATAAGGGAAATAATAATATGTAATGCCACAATGGCGGCTCGAAACACACCACGAAATGGCTTATGAAGCAAATACATTCATAGTGAATATCCAGGAGGTAGAACCGCCCCAGGATACTCAATAAATCAAGTAACGCATAATAGTTAGTCCATGATAAAAACAATCATAATCATCATAATCAACACAAGTCATAAATCATGATCCATGTTCCGCTTAGCGCCTCCCAAGACCGACACTAAGACCGACACTTGACCGGAACTGCATCAGTAGTCCTAACCATGGACACGGCTATTCAATAGGTTTAATATCTCCGCAGAGGGTGTATTCTTTACCCACGAGTAACGGATTTCTAGTCCATCGGGACTAATTCCATCTACGGTCTTTTAGTCAAAAAACACCGATTTGCAATAACACCTCGCTTAACTCACCGGTGTCCGGAATCACCCACTTAACACCCAAGCAAAACTTCTATGGGGAGGCTACAACCTCGACGTAGCATGGGATCACAAAATTTATACCGCATGCAAACTAGGGGAGCTACCTTCGACTACAAATCAAACACCCATGCCCTCGTGTCGATGGCATGCCTACCGGATGCCTCCCAGATCTTCCATCATGGCCTCTCCAGACGGTGTGTGCTAGGAAAGGGGTTGATAACTCATCGAACTGCACCTCAATGATGGCAGTGGACAAGTGGTAGTACTAAACAAGTATGGGGGTTATCGGAACAAGACTCGATCTATGGTCCACTCAGAGGTTTAAGCATTCCCGCATGATTAGCATAACAAATATATTTCGATCAACAGGATCACCGCCATTATATCTTACTATGCCATACCGACATAACCGTCCCAACGGAGACCGGCGCACAAGCTCACGCCTACCCCAAGGCAGTAGGCCTTCCGATTCCTTTCCGCATGCATGTAAGGCACATGAGGATGATTACCATCACAAGTATATTCATTTCCAACAAGCAAGGAAAATCACAAATATGCCTTCATGCAAAAGATCACATCACCACATAAAATAACGAAGCTTTTTCCGATGCAAGGTGGTGTTATAACCGTGTCAACTAACACACCAAAAATATTATGCCATGGTTTAGGATGCTTGCCTTCAGGGTGTGGAGAGGTGGGGTGCTCCCAAACTTTTGAAAGTTTTCTCGCTTCTCTCCAAAATCCTATTTGAAAATATTGGAATTAATACACAATTTCAAAACAGCACAAAAAGTTGTTTGAAATTTTTCAAATAAATCTTAAAATAAACTAGACAGAATTTGAGAGATGTAGGAAAAAGAATCAACTCATTTGGAGTTTTATTTAAAAGTTATAGCCAGTCAAAGATTTGTCAAAATTCGCTTTTTAATAAAATGTAAAAGAAATGTTTCGCGGAATCACCTCTCAAAAAGGGAGACGACTCGGGGTTTGCGCTCCACTTAAAAACACATGGAGGCGGGTTGGTCTCGACGGGGTCCAGGGGGCCCACTGGTCAGGTTTGGCAGTCCCTCAATCTCTCCTCTTCTCCGCCGAAAGCAGAGGCGTGGACGCCCAAATGATCGCCGCCGGGCGAACGGCGGGTCCTTTCGCGGGCATCCGAGTGCAGGGATGGATCCGCCACTTAGGCAGTCCTCCCGTGGTCGAGGGTCACCGGGATGGAGGGAGTCGCCATGCTGAAGCTCATGCATGGGCGGGGGGAGGCTTTGGATTTGGGGATTCATCCCATGGTTGGTTCCTAGGCTGTTTCTGGAGGCTAGGCAGCTCCGCCGGGTTCAAGTGGAGTCGGATGGTGGTGTTTGGGAGGGCACGGGAGGTCTTGTGCGCCGGAACTGACCGGGACGAGGCGGCCTAGTTGACCTGGAGAGGTTGAAGACGCCTCTCGCTCGATCGACGGACTAAGGGGCATGAGAAGGATGTGGTGGGGTTGCCCGAGGGCTCTGGAGGAGCTCCGGGCCTTTTATAGCGCGGTTAGGGTCGGTCCGAGGTGCCGGAGATAAGAACGGCGGTGAACCGCCTCCCAGTGCAGCAGGGCGACGTGTGGGCGGTGGCTGGCTAGCTCTGTGGGCTAACGACGACCACCTCACCGCCGAAGGAGGCGACAGGGCGTGCTGGTGGCGGTGGCGGATATGCCGGCGCATGCAGCCAAGAGCTTGTTGGCAACGCTAGCGGGGTAGTGGCGGTCGGGGCCTTTGGCGTGACGCGCAGGGAAAGGATCGGATGAGCTTGGGGAAGTTTATCAGTGGGGCGTCTGGTTTCATGAAAGTCGCAAAACGTGTGCTCGTGCCGCTGACTCGGCGCAACGCAATCGTCGATTTAAAATGCCGTGGATTGGCAAAATCGCTAAAGAGTGTGACACTCCAAAATTTTCCTTTGGTTTTCTTCAAAATTTGTTGGATTTGAAGGAGGCTCCAACCCTTCCCAAAAATCTTCCTTCCACTTTGGTACAACTCAAAATTTCGCATAAACTAGAAAAACCATTTTTGGGCTTTATTCCAATTATTTCTTCTCCCAATATAATTATGTTCTTCTTTGAGCCCAAGTGATTTGTAAAAGGCCCTAATGCTCTTGATTTTTTACCTCAAACCAACCCTTGATAGTCCTTGGTACCCACAACCTCAACCATCTTGATCCACTTTTCTCTTTCAAATATTTCAAATTTCACTAACGTAAGTTTGGACCAGATTTGCCAAATTTGGTAAATTCATATCTACACTTCTCCACCACTTGCACTAGAGTCAATAATCTAGTTACATTGTGATGAATCAACACCCATAGAGTTCGTGTTGATGTTTTGCTCATGAGAGAGTTTAGTCAACGGATCATGACATTCAGATCCGTATGCATACTTTGCAAATTTCTATGTCTCCATCCCTAACATTTACACGGATGGAGTTGAAGCGACGCTGATGTGCCTGGTCTTCTTGTGAAACCTGCCTTGGCAAGTGCAATAGCTCCAGTTGTTGTCACGAAGAGTTTGATCGCCCCGACGCATTGGGTATGACTCCTAGGTCGGTGATGAACTCCTTCACCCAAATTGCTTCATGCCCGAGGCTGCCATGTACTCCGCTCACATGTAGATCCCACGACGCTTCGCTTGCAGCCTGCACCAGCTTATCTTCCACCATTCAACATATACACGATCCGGGTTTGTGACTTAGAGTCATCCAGATCGTGTCGGCTTAGCCGACGTAACTTTACGACGAGCTCTTCGTCACCTCCATAAACGAGAAACATGTCCTTTGTCCTTTTCGTGTACTTCAGATATTCTTGACCGCTGTTCAAAGGTTCCTTGCCGGATTACTTTGGTACCTTCCTACCAAACTTACGGCAAGGTTTACATCAGGTCCGGTACACGCATGGCATACATAATAGATCCTATGGTCGAGGCATAGGGATGACACTCATCTCTTCTTTATCTTTGTCGTGGTCGGGCATTGAGCTGAGCTCAATCTCACACCTTGCAACAGTGCAAGAACCCTTCTTGACTGATCCATTTTGAACTTCTTCAAAATCTTATCAAGGTATGTGCTTTGTGAAAGACCTATGAGGCGCCTCGATCTATCTCTATAGATCTTGATGCCTAATATATAAGCAGCTTCTCCAAGGTCCTTCATTGAAAAACACTTATTCAAGTAGGCCTTAATGTTGTCCAAGAATTCTATATCATTTCATCAGAAGTATGTCATCTACATATAATATGAGAAATGCTACAGAGCTCCCACTCACTTTCTTGTAAACGCAGGCTTCTCCATAAGTCTCAAGATAAACCCAAACGCTTTGATCATCTCATCAAAGTAATGTTCCAACTCCGAGATGCTTGCACCAGCCCATAAATGGATCGTTGAGCTTGTATACTTTGTTAGCGTTCTAGGATCGACAAACCTCCTGCTGCATCATATACTCTTCCTTAAGATATCCGCTATGAACGCTGTTTTGACGTCCATCCGCCATATCTCATAATCATAGTATGCGTAATTGCTAACATGATTCGGACGGACTTAAGCTTCACACGAGAGAAAGTCTCATCGAGTCAATCCCTTGAACTTGCCGATAACCCTTAGCGACAAGTCGAGCTTTATAGATGGTGACATTACCATCCGCGTCTCGCCTTCCTCTTAAAGATCCATTTGTTTTCATCGCCATCGGGCAAGTCACCAAAGTCCACACTTTGTTTTCATACATGGATTCTATCTGACTTCATGGCTTCTAGCCATTTGTTGGAATCAGCCCGCCATCGCTTCTTCATAGTTCAAGGTTCATTGTTGTCTAACAACATGATTTCCAAGACAGGGTTGCCGCACCACTGTGCGGAACGTCCTAGTGGACCCACGGGTTCAAGAGCAACTTGATCCGGCAACCTTGATCATCATCATGAATTTCCTCTTCGCTTGGTGTAGGCATCACAGAACATTTTCCCGAGCTGCACTACTATCCTGTTCAAGAGGTAGTACTTCATCGAAGTTCTACTTTCCTCCCACTTACTTCTTTCGAGAGAAACTTTTTCCGTAGGATCCGTTCTGGCAACAAAGATCTTGCCCTTGATTATAGAAGGTATACCACGGTTTCCTTAGGGTATCCTATGAAGACGATTTTTCCGATTTGGGTTCGAGCTTTTCAGGTTGAAGTTTCTTGACATAAGCATCGTGATCCCCAAACTTTTAGAAACGACAGCTTAGGTTTCTTCCCAAACCATAATTCATACGGGTCGCCTCAACGGACTTAGACGGTGCCCTATTTAAAGTGAATGTAGCTGTTCTAGAGCGATCCCCAAAATGATAGCGTAAATCAAAGAGACATCATAGACCGCACCATATCCAATAGAGTGCGACATTTACGCTCGACACGTTATTACCGAGGTGTTCCAGTGCAAGTAGTTGAAACGATTCCACATTCTTAAGTGTGTACCAAATTCGTGACTTAAATATTCTCCTCCACGATCCGATCGTAAGAATTTTATCTTTCGGTCACGCTGATTCTCTACTTCATTCTGAAATTCTTGAACTTTTCAAAGGTCTCAGACTTGTGTTTCATCAAGTAGACATACCCATATCTACTCAAGTCATCCGTGAGTGAGAACATAACGATATCCTCCGCGAGCCTCAACGCCATTGGACCGCATACATCGGTATGTATGATTTCCAAAGTTGGTTGCTCGCCCATTGTTCGAGAATGGAGTCTTGGTCATCTTGCCCATGAGGCATGGTTCGATGTGTCAAATGATTCATAATCAAGAGACTCAAAAGTCCATCAGATGGAGTTTCTTCTCGCGCTTGACACCAATGTGACCAAGGCAGTGCCACAAGTATGTGGGACTATCGTTATCAACTTTACATCTTTTGGTATTCACGCTATGAACATGTGTAATACTACGCCGAGATTCATTAAGAATAAACCATCACCATCGGAGCATGACCATAAAACATATCTCTATATAAATAGAACAACCATTATTCTCGGATTTAAATGAGTAGCCATCTCGATTAAACGAGATCCGTACAATATTCATGCTCAAACTTGGCACCAAATAACAATTATTAAGGTTTATAACTAATCCGTGGGTAAATGAAGAGGTAGCGTCGACGGCGCATCACATCGACTGAACCATTCCGACGGCATCGTCACCGCCCTTCGCCGCCTCCGCTATTCCGCAGCTCCTGAGTTACAAATATGAGCAACGCACCGTATCAAATACCTGGATACTACGAGTATCGGTAAGGTACACATCAATTACATGTATATCAAATATACCTTTGGTGTTGCCGGCCTTCTTGTCCGCTAAGTATTTGGGGCAGTTCCGCTCAAAGGACCCTTCCCTTGCAATAAAAGCACACCACTCGTGCTTGGGTCCATTCTTTGACTTCTTCCCTGAACTTTCTTATCGGGCGCGCAACCTCCTTGCCGCCCTTGAAGTTCTTCTTGCCCTTGCCCTTCTTAAACTTAGTGGTCTTATTGACCATCAACACTTGATGTTCTTTCTGATTTCAACCTCGCTGACTTCAAGATAGAGAATACTTCAGAATGGTCTTTACCATCCCCCGCATATTGTAGTTCATCACAAAGCTCTTGTAGCTTGGTGGAAGCGATCGAGGATTCTCACAATGACCGCCCATCGTGGAGGTTAATATTCAGCCGGGTCATACGGTTGTGCAACCCTGACATCTTGAGAATGTGCTCACCGACAGTAACTATTTTCCTCCATCTTACAACAGAGAACTTGTCGGAGATGTCATATCTCTCGACCAAGCGTGAGCTTGAAAACAAGTTTCAGCTCCTCTAACATCTCATATGCTCCGTGATGCTCAAACGCTTTTGGAGCCCCGGTTCTAAGTCGAAGCATGCCGCATCGAACGAGGGGTAATCATCAGACGAGACCGCCAAGCATTCATAATGTCTTGGTTCTTCGACGGAGCGCCACCTAGCGGTCCTTCTAGGACATATTGTTTCGGCAGCTATGAGGATGATCTCAAGTTCCTGACCCAACCAGTAGTTGCTGCCGCCATCTTTCAGCTTAGTTTTCTAGGAACGCGCTGAAGTTCAAGTTGACATGAGCTGGCCATTTGATCTACAAGACATATCATTCAAAAGTTTTAGACTAAGTTCATGATAATTAAGTTCATCTAATCAAATTATTTCAATGAACTCCCACCCAGATTAGACATCCTCTAGTCATCTAAGTGACACGAGTCGACTCAGGCCGGTCCGATCATCACGTGAGACGGACTAGTCATCGCGGTGAACATTCTCATGTTGATCGTGATTCTATACGATTTTCGTGTTCACCTTTCGTCTCCGTGTTCCGAGGCCATGTCTGTACATGCGCCTCGCTGTTAACCCTAAGTGTTTTATGGTGTAAATCTGTTTACACCATGTGAACGTAAGAATCCATCACACCCATCATCACGCGGTGCTTAGAAGTTTACTTAACTTAGCAACGGTACGCTAGGGGAGAACACTTTGAAATTGTTGTAAGGGATCATCTTATTTACTACCGTTTCTAAGTAAACAAGATGTATAAACATAATAAACATCACATGCAATTATATAGTAGTGACATGATATGGCCAATATCATAAAACTCCATTGATCTCCATCTTCGGGCTCCATGATCATCTTGTCACCGCATGACACCATGATCTCCATCATCATGATCTCCATCATTGTGGAAGTTGTCACGCCAACGACTACTTCTACTTCTATGGCTAACGTTGCTAGCAATAAAGTAAAGTAAATTACATGATGCTCTTGAATGACACGCAGTCATACAAAATAAAGACAACTCCTATATTCTGCCGTTGTCATACTCATCGATGCAAGTCGTGATTCCTATTACAAGAACATGATCTCATACATCACAATATGTCATTCATCATTCATCACAACTTGGCCATATCACATCACATGACAATTGCTGCAAAAACAAGTTAGACCTCTAATTGTTGTTGCATCTTTACGTGGCTGCAATTGTTCTAGCAAGAACGCTTTACCTACAATTAATAACCACAACGTGATCTTGTCAACTTCTATTTACCCTTCATAAGGACCCTTTCATCGAACTTCCAACTAAAGTAGGAGAGATGACACCCGCCAGCCACCTTATGCAACTAGTGCATGTTAGTCGGTGGAACCGTCTCACGAAGCGCACGTAAGGTTGGTCCGGCCGCTTCATCCCACCACAATACCGGAAGCAAGATAAGATTAGTAACGGCAAGTAAGTTGACAAGATCCACGCCCACAACTATTGTGTTCTACTCAGGCAAAGAGAACTACAGATAGACCAGCTCATGATGCCACTGTGGGGAACGCTAGTAAAATTAAAATTTTCCCACGGTTTCACCAAGATCCATCTATGAGTTCATCTACAACGAGTCATGGGAGATGCATCTACATACCACTTTGTAGATCGCGAGCGGTTGCTCAAAAGAACGGGGTTGAGGTAGTTGTACACGGCGTGATCCAATCACGGAGATCCTAGCGCTGAACGGACGGCACCTCCTGCTCAACACACGACGGTCAGCGGACGCCTCCTTCTTGATCCAGCAAGGGGAAGGAGAGGTTGATGAAGATCCAGCAGCACGACGGGCAGTGGTGGATGCAGCAGGATCCCAGCAGGCCGCCAAGCGCCCAAGGGAGGAGGAGGTAGCAAGGAAAAGGAGGTGCCAAGATGCGGGTCCACGCCTTCCTCCTCCACTATAGGGCTAGGGGCGATGCCCCTGGAGATCCCATCTAGATGGGGGGCGCGCCCGGGCAACGGCCCCTTAGGGTTTCCAACCAGGGCATGCCTCGGGGGCAACGCCCCTAGGGTTTCCAACCAAAGATGCCCTGGGGCAACGGTCCCCCAGGTTTCAACCCTAGGCGCCTTGGGCCCTTGGGGCGCACAGCCCACCACCAGGCTGGTTCCACGCCACTTCAGCCCATGGGGCCCTCCGGATAGGTGGCCCACCTGGTGGACCTCGACCCTTCCGTGGTCCCAGACAATACCGTGACCCCCAAAACTTTCTTGCTCAAACTGACTTCCTATATAAATTCCTCCGACCATTCCGAACTCCTCGTGACGTCCGGATCTCATCCGGACTCAACAACTTTCGTTACTGCATACTAATATCTCTACAACCCTAGCGCCACCAACCTTATGTGTAGACCCTACGGTTCGGGAGATATGATATGACCGAGATGCCCGGTCAATAACCAACAGCGGATCTGATACCCATGTTGGCCCTACATACCTCGATGATCTCATCGATGAACCACGATGTCGAGGATTCAATCAAACCCCAGATACAATTCCTTTGTCAATCGGCATTATTTGCCCGAGACTCGATCGTCGGTATCCCAATACCTTGTTCAGTTCGCTATCGCAAGTCACTTTACTGCATCAGCATGCATGATCCCGACTAACCACTTAGTCACTTTGAGCTCATTATGATGATGCATTACCAGTGGGCCAGAGATACCTCTCCGCTACAACGGAGACAACCAGCCTCGATCCGCGTCAACCCAACATACTTTCGGAGATACCGTAGTGCACCTTTATAGTCACCCAGCCATTTCAGACGCTTGGTACACCCAAAGCACTTTTACGGTATCCCGGAGTTACACGATCTCATGGTCTAAGGAAGAGATACTTGACATTGGAAAAGCTCTAGCAAAACGTAACTACACGATCTTGTGCTATGCTTAGGATTGTCTTGTCCATCACATCATTCTCCTAATGATGTGATCCCGCTGTCAATGACATCCAATGTCCATAGTCGAAACCATGACTATCTGTCAACCAACGAGCTAGTCAACTAGAGGCTCACTAGGACATGTTATGGTCTATGTATTCACACGGTATCACGATTTCCTATAACAGCTTATAGCATGAATAAAAGACAATCATCATGAACAAAGAAATATAATAATAACACTTTATTATTGCCTCTAGGCATATTTCCAACAATGCTATTAGCAAAATTAGACCCATTGCTATAAGTTTAGCAGGGAGGTACCAGTAATCCAGGAGTGATCACCGGACAGCGGGTCAAGAACATCCTGAAATACCCGAAAAGACTAAGGATATGTTTCTCATTTATGGAGGTGACAAGAGCTAGTCAGAATGGTTACGCCGATGCAAGCTTTTGACACCATTCTGAGATGATTCTAAATCGCAAATCGGATACGTGGATTACATTGAACGGGTGAGTTATAGTCTGCAGCTTCTAAACAAAGCGTTGTGGGGACTACATGTGAAGCGGAGTACATAGCTGCTTCGTATAGCAAATGAAGGAGTCTGGATGAAGGAGTTCATATCCCATCTAGGTGTCATACCTAGTGCATAGGATCCAATGAAAATCTTTGCACGATACTGTGCAATTGCCTTTAAGCGAAACCAGATTTCACAAGAGAACCAAGCACATCAAGAGACGCCTAATTCCATCCGGATCTATTCCGTGGGAGACATAGAAATTTGTAAGATACATATGAATCCAAATGTTGCGTATCTGCTGATAAGCCTCTTCCACGAAAGCAAAACATGATCAAGACCAAGGCTCCATGGGTGTTAGAATCATTACAGTAATCTAGATTATTGACTTAGTGCAAGTGGGAGATCAAGGAAATATGCCCTAGAGGCAATAATAAAGTTATTATTTATTTCTTATATCATGATAAATGTTTATTATTCATGCTATAATTGTATTAACCTAAACATAATAATTGTGTGAATATGAGACAAACCGAAAGTCACTAGTATGCCTCTACTTGACTAGCTAGCTCTGATCAAAGATGGTTATGTTTCTAGCCATAGACAGAGTTGTCATTTGATTAACGGGATCACATCATTAGGAGAATGACGTGATTGACTTGACCCATTCCGTTAGCTTAGCACATGACCGCTTAATATTCTGCTATTGCTTTCTTCATGACTTATACATGTTCCTATGACTATGAGATTATGCAACTCCACACCGAGGAACACTTTGTGCTACCAAAAATCACAACGCGAATCGGGTGATTATAAAGGTGTTTCACAGGTGTTCCAAAGGTACTTGTTGGGTTGGATTTCACATTAGGATTTGTCACTCCGATTGTTGGAGAGGTATTCGGCCCACTCGGTAATGCACATCACTTAAGCCTTGCGTTATTGCAACTAATGAGTTAGTCGCGGATGATGTATTACGAACGAGTAAAGAGACTTGCCGGTAACGAGATTGAACCAGGTATTGAGATACCGACGATCAATCTCTAGCAAGTAACATACCGATGACAAAGGAACAACGATGTTGTTATGTCGACCGATAAAGATCTTCGAGAATATGTGGTAGCCAATATGAGCATCTAGGTTCTGCTATTGGTTATTGGCGGAGACGGTTCTGGTCATGTTCTATAGTTCTCTAACCCGTAGGGTCCGCACGCTTAAAGTTTCGGCGATGTTATATTATGAGTTTATATGTTTTGATGTACCAGGTAGTTCGAGTCCCATGTGATCACGGACATGACGAGGAGTCTCAAATGGTCGAGACATGAAGATTGATATTGGACGCATATATTCGACACCGGAATGGTTCCGGGTTATCGGATATATACGGAGTACCGGAGGTTACCGAACTTCCGGGGTTTAATGGGCCTACATGGGCCTTAGTGGAGAAGAGGAGAGGTGACTAGGCAGGTCAGATGCCCTCCCTCTAGTCCCAATTGTACAATGAGGGGTTTTCATCGCCACCACACCGTCAGGTTTGACGAATCCGTCCTCAACACTGGCCGGATCGAGTTCGGGACATCATCGGCTGAACGGTGCTGAACTTGGAGGTGCGGTGTTTGATACTTGATCGGTCGGATCGTGAAGACGATGACTACATCCACTGTACAGTTAACGCCTCTTCGGTTCACGAGGGTACATGGACACACTCTCCTCTTGTTGCTATGCATCACCATGATTCATGTGCGAGGAAATTTTTTGAAATTACGCTCCCCAACACCAAGCACCGACGCCACGACTCCGCCATGGCCGAGCAAGGCAGGGTCGGGTCGGGCCGACAGGGGTTCCTACTGAACTGGAGGGCGGCGAGACTTAAGATCCAGTAGGGAGAACGCCAAAGAAAGGGAGGGGAAGGGCCATAGCCGGGATGGCCGAGGGGAACCGGGCAAAGTGGTTCTGCCATGGAGGGGATTGGGGCTCCAGGCAGAGGAAGAAGGGCAAGGGAGGAGTGGATCAAGAGAGCCTCAGAAGGCTACTTATAGCCAAGGAGAGCTCGAGAAGGAGGGCGTAGGTGGCACGTGACGCTGCGGTTCAAGGCCCATGATTTAGACGCTGTGGCCAAGGGTCATGGGAAGGGCGGAAGGCGCAAGGGGGAACCAGACGACGACAGGAGCTCACGGAGTCGGGCAATGCTCATGGACGAGAGGAGGAAGATGACAGGATGAGGAAGGACGCTGGGGACGCCAGTGCGACCATTGAACGGCACGGAGAAGAACACGGAGGGGGAGAGGGGTCCAGGGAACGACGACTCATTTAAGCATTTGCCTGACACTGGACAAGCCAGAACCGCCGGAGCGGAGCTTTTGAAGCATGCCAACAGTGGCTAGACCACCGCTTTGGCAGGCATTGCCCATGGTCATCATGGAAACCCACGCCCGTCGCCTACTTCATGCCAAATGATGTCAGCTAAGTCCTTCCAAGGTGCATTTAAACCATGGCAATGAGACAAGCAGAGGCACAGATCAGAGAGAACTAAGCTTCACAAGTTTGTTGTTGCAAACTTGGCCACAATTCAGAGATTAACCAGATATGTTAAAGGTTAAAACCGATGTCCTGGAGGCTTAGGTAGCAAGGACTACGGTCCCGAGTTATGAGGTCATTAGGACAAAGATTTAACATAGTTACCTTTGCAACCGCTAAATTATGTCCGTAAACTAAATGAGGAAGGAGCACTCACTATGAGTGTTGGATTGGGCTAAAACTTGGCAAAGCTTGATGATTTGGTCATATGTAGATGCTACAAAAGATCATACCAAATGGACTTGTCAAGTTGGTACTTGTTTCACAAGCATCTCCGCTGTCCGTAAACATGGGAAAAATCCTCGTGGAAGATGCTAACTTATATGAGCCAAAATTAGTTGGAGCTAGGTTATAGGAGTAGGAAAACTACAGGAAACTTTTTCAGCCATAATGGAGCAAGATAAAATACACTTGCTTCACAAACTCAAAATTTGGGCGTAAAACAAGAAGTGCTCCTCAGGTTCTCATAGTTCAATGAAATGAACTGAATTTAGGTGGAGGCTAATGATTTGAGATACTTGAGAAGATGCAAAAGTTTCATCCCATTTAGAAACTCTATGAAGGTATTTCCTTCACAAAGTTACAATCTAGTCGTAAACTTTGAAAAATTGCACAGGAGCTAAGATGAAGGGATTGAGCTCATCTTGGTATCCATCGGTTGTTTATCCTTATTAATTACCCCGCCAAATTTCTGCTCAATAGGAATTATGAATAAAGCACTTCCTTTGCAAAATTTTAGAGAAGGCGTAAACTTGCATTGGATCATGTGCCCAATTTTTGAACTGTAGTATCATAAGATTATGATGGAACTCGTGATTATATATCAAGGACAAGCTCCAAAATTTATGTAGGAATTTTATCTGCTATAAAATAGTAGTTCCTTTAGAAGTGGTAGAATGAATATTGGCATTAAATAAGAAAAGGCAATTTTCCTTATTTAATTATGGCCAATATTTTGCCAGTAGCTTCGATTAGGCATAAATATCAACTCCACCAATGAATTTAGGATATTATAATTCAAAAAAAGGAATTTGCAATATTTTTACATATCCAAGGGTTAGGAGGATAGGAGGCTCTGGGAATGATGGGATGATCAATGATCAAGAAAATGAAGGCTCATTTGTAATCACAAAGGCCACATTCAAATTCAAAAATTGGAATTAGGGTTTGAGAGGGTTTGAGATGATGTAAATGAGGTCTTGTTCGATCGACAAAGACATGAGCAAGATTTTGAAAGGGTGGAAATGACAAGAATTCTCAGAGTCATTCAACAAACTCAGGAGAAAGATTTTGAAAATGATTGCTTCCGAAGGAATAACATCACAAAAATTGATAACCCAATTTTGGGCTGTTACAACTCTTCCCTTAAAAAGAATCTCTCGCCCTCGAGATTCCTAGGTTAAGAAATGAAACGATAACTACTCGGGAAAACCTCTGGTTAATTCTTTTAAACCTTTGGTTAAATTAAACGAGTTGGGGGCACCGATAATTGGTACACCCGGGAGGATATGGCAAACCTGAATATATCCACGGCTAGGGGTATTCGAGATCAAACTATCAAAAGGCTAGATGCACCCCAATGAATAGTGGTTTTACCCGCCGCACGTGAGTCCAGGCCCACCGCAGCCTCTTCTTCTCCGCGTACTGCTTCTATGTCGCTGTCCGGCAGCGGCTTACGTGATCGCACATCTAGCTCCTAGGGCGATGAGGACCCTAGTGTCGTGAGTGCGCTGCATGCACGACGCCGGTAGTGAGCACTCACATCGCAGCCAGCACCTTGTCGCACCGCTATGGATTCGCTTGGACGCCGTGATCGCACAGGTTTTCCGGACTCGCCATCGCATAACCAGTGGTTGGGCTATAAAGATGGCAGTGGCGATTTCCTCAACACACCAACAACAATGCCGCATAATACCTGATTTGCGTAGATCGAGCCGAGCCTTCGGCGCAGGAGGTGTTCTTTATGTGCTACTTGTTGTTCCTTGGCGCCGCTAGGCACGCCGATCGCTTGTCAATCCTCCCCGCACTCATCAAGAATGATCGGTTCGGACAACGACGGCTAGCACTACAAAAAATATACTCGTGATGATACGTGTTTGTCACAAGAGGTCACGCTTCCGCCATGCATGTACATCCATGACAAATTTATGATGTAATGAAGATAGTCATACCCGTGTTGTCGAGAAGTGTCCCATGACATTACCAAAATTATCATCACAGTATGTCCACTTCCATGACGATAAATCAAGGTCACGAAGTGCGTCATTATGGTGACCGGAACGCGGCATCCACCGAATGGAACCCCTTGTTATCGTCCGGCTTTTCATCCGATAACCCGCTAATACCGGACCAATGGGGATTTTCCACGTAAAATTGGACACGACGGAAACACGGTCGCCTTCTTGTTGGCACCGTGTCACTCATCCAATGGGCTAGATGCGCCATGATATGCGACATGTGGCCGCCCAAAAGTGGCCCATAAGCTTAAATGGTCGGCCTCAACTAAAGGCCCACAAGATTTTATGGGTCCATAATGGGCCAGCCTAAAAAGGCCCACGATCAAGGCATCATAATGGGTCGCCCAGCTAAAGGCCCACGAGATTTATGGGATAATGGGCCAGCCCACTAAAGGCCCGCGAGATTTTGCGATCCATAATGGGTCCGCCCCGCTAAAGGCCCAACATTCTCGAAGGCGATACGATTAGTGTCAAATCGGCCCACAATGGCCTGTCCTAAACTTGTCATCATCGCGCTAATGGTCATTTCTCGCCCGTTAATGCCCTTATATATAATAATTACGGCCCGTATTTCTGGCCCGTTAAAGGTCCCGCTTCATTTAGGCCCATTTACAAGCTATTGAAACTTTCGCCCATAAACGCATCGTGAAGGATTTAACATATTCGCCATAAACCCAATATTCGCCCGTTAGAGGCCCACTATATTTGGGCCACTTTCGCTCACAGATTTTCGCCGCTAACGCCGGATTTAAACTATGGGCCATATGTGGCCTAACGTCACATTGGGCCCATTAACGGCCCATATAAAATGAAAATAATCTAGCCCGATCAACTTCCGCCCGTTAAAGGCCTGTATTAGGTCGGCACATTTACAACCTCGGTCCGATTTCGCATGAAGGATCCGTGATCCTAAATGGGCCCAATCTCACTTTCAGCCTTTTAAAGGCCCATGTTTTTGGGTTCGAGATATTTACACCGTAAACGCCTATTGTTACCGAGGGCCCAATTAAGTTTAGGTCTGTTAAAGGCCCACTATGGGCACAGCTCACCGGAAAAATATGAAATCTTATGGTGATTTAGCCCAGATATTTTTAGTGGGCTACATGCAAATTTCGCCCATAATTGTTTTTAGCCCAACCGAATGGGCCCACGAATGTTGGCATGTGGGCTCCTACGGCTTTTATGCGCACCGGTTTTCCTGTATTAATTTCAGAATGGTCACAGCTCACCAGCCCCAGATTACTGTTAGTGATTGAGGCACCAACTTGATACGTAAACTCCAAGCAAAATATAAATATATGTAGTACAAGACCATTCTGCTTGGGAGTACAACAAATGGTTTCTAGTGGTTGATGGCGAAGCGGTTTGTGGATCATCGCTGTCTATGGGACTCCATTTCCCACAGAACAGCTGACCAGGATAACTCCTATCTTCGCGAGGCTGCGGTCTCCGCGCTTAGGTTCCGGCGTCATCGCAACGCCTCTCCATGCAAGAAATCTGGCCAAGACAATAGCTGTGGACAAGCCATGAGTACTTTGAATGTACTGCAAACATTATGAACACGGGTATAATATAAATGATAATCATGCACGGAAATATTCTATGATCACATTGTCAATATAAAATAAAATCTCTGATGCATGCAAACAGGTTATTTATATGTAACAAGAATATGAAATGACAGAGGAGGAAATAAATGCACCATTCGGATGTCCAAGTGACGCCTCAAATGATGGTAAATAACAAGCAAATTTCACCGGCGTCCGAGCGACGCCACATAAAGGGCTTATAAGGAAATAAATAAGTAATGTTATTACCGGGGCCTCGAGCGACACCACCTAAAGGGCTTATAAGGCAAATAACAACAAGTAATGCACAATGGAAGGTCCGAGCGACACCACATAAAGGGCTTATAAGGAAATAAATAACAAGTACTATAGTCGAAGGCCTCAATGACACCACATAAAGGGCTTATAAGGAAATAACAATGTAATGCCACAATGGGCCCCGAAATACACCACGAAATGGCTTATGAAGCAAATATCATAGTGAATATCCAGAGGTAGAACCGCCCTGTGGATACTCAATAAATCAAGTAACGACAATAGTTAGTCCATGATAAAACAATCATAATCATCATAATCAACACAAGTCATAAATCATGATCCATGTTCGTTTAGCGCTCCTCCAAGACCGACACTAAGACCGACACTTGACCTCGAACCTGCATCAGTAGTCCTTAACCATGGACACGGCTATTCAATAGGTTTAATATCTCTCGCAGAGGGTGTATTCTTTACCCACGAGTAACGGATTTCTAGTCCATCGACTAATTCCATCTACGGTCTTTAGTCAAAACACGCCGACTTGCACACACCAGCTTAACTCACCGTGTCTGAATCACCCACTACACTGCAAGCAAAACTCTATGGGAGGCTACAACCTCGACGAGCATGGGATCACAAAATTTATACCGCACAAGAAACTAGGGGAGCTACCCTTCGACTACAAACCAAACACCCATGCCCTCGGTCGATGGCATGCCCACCGGATGCCTCCTAGATCTTCCATCATGGCCTCTTCAGACGTGTGTGCTAGGAAAGGTTGATAACTCATCGAACTGCACTTCACGATATGCAGGGACAAGTGGTAGTATAAACAAGTATGGGGTTATCGAACAAGACTCGATCTATGGTCGACTCAGAGGTTTAAGCATTCCCCATGATTAGCATAACAAATATATTTCAATCAACAGGATCACCGCCATTATATCTTACTATGCCATACCGACATAACCGTCTCCAACGGAGACCGCGACAAGCTCACGCCTACCCAAGGCAGAGGCCTTCCGGATTCCTTTCCGCATGCATGTAAGGCACATGAGGATGATTATCACAAGTATATTCATTTCCAACAGCAAGGAAAATCACAAATATGCTTCATGCAAAAGATCACATCACCACATAAAATAACGAAGCTTTTCCGATGCAAGGTGGTGTTATAACCGTGTCAACTAACACACCAAAAATATTATGCCATGGTTTAGGATGCTTGCCTTCAAGGTGTGGAGAGGTGGGGTGCTCCAAACTTTTGAAAGTTTTCTCCCTCTCCAAAATCCTATTTGAAAATATTGAATTAATACACAATTTCAAAACAGCACAAAAAGTTGTTTGAAATTTTTCAAATAAATCTTAAAATAAACTAGACAGAATTTGAGAGATGTAGGAAAAGAATCAACTCATTTGGAGTTTTATTTAAAAAGTTATAGCCAGTCAAAGATTTATCAAAATTTGCTTTTTAATAAAATGTAAAAGAAAATGTCGGCAGAATACGCCTTCAAAAGGGGAGACGACTCGGGGTTTGCGCCCACTTAAACACATGGAGGCGGGCTGGTCTCCGACAAGGTCCAGGGGCCCACTGGTCGTTTGGCCAGTCCCCAATCCTCCTCTTCGCCTGAGCAGAAGCGGACGCCCAATGATCGCCGGCGAACGCGGTCCTTCGCGGGCATCCGAGTGGGATGGATCCGCCACTCCTAGGCAGTCCTCCCGTGGTCGAGGGTCACCGGGATGGAGGGAGTCGCTGGCGCAGCTCCGCGGGCGGAGGGGAGGCTTTGATTTGGGGATTCCGCCCATGGTGGTTCCTAGTTGTGTCCGGAGGCTAGGCAGCTCCGCCGGGTTCAAGTGGAGTCGATGGTGGTGTTTGGGAGGGCACGGAGGTCTTGTGCGCCGGAACTGACTGGACAGGCGGCGGCCTAGTTGACCGGAGAGGTTGAAGACGCACCTAATTGTTTATTGTGAAAATCATCCATGGCGATAATGGCTCAGCAAAGCGAGAGAATCAGTGTCGGCGCCACTTCCCGAAGGCTCGCTGGTCCCACCATGGCCAAGATGCTTGACCGGGTACTCAGCAGAATGCCCTCAGGGAAAGACAAGGGGAAGAACGAAGAAACTGAACTTCACACGCTACGCATCCGAACGGGGGGAATTGTTGCCTCCCCTAAGGAGGATAGTCGGGAAGGGGAGGCGAAAGCCTCCTCCCTGCGCAGGAAGAAGAGGGCTGCCTCCGAAGACACGGAGACGGAGATGCCCAAACCAGGGAAAAAGATATCACCAGGGGGCTTAATTCGAAGGTATTGCGTTCCTCCTAGATCAATAACCAGGATTCTTCTTTCGCAGTCCGACTAGCAGCCCTTCTCAACAGAGTTCGTCTTCAGGGGATCTTCCTCCTGAAATGATGGAGAGCGAGCCCCACCTACCTCTCCGGCTCATGAAGCGGGCAACACCGAGGTGTCGTCACGGAGGAGTCCGGATCTTCCGAAGCCGGAAGCCAATGCGTCAGCCGCCCTGAGCCCGGAGTGTTTGGCTCCCACGAGGGGCGATGGGAAGGGTCCCGCACAGTTCGATATCCAGCCAGACGTACTGACGGGCCTACTAGAGCGAGATGCGCTCTCGGAGGAGCACCACTTATTAATGAGCACCGTGCTCAAAAAGATTTCATCCGCTACAAGCGGTTTGAATGAAGCATTTACAAGTCTGCTCAGAGGCTTTGAAGTATGTAGTGAAGAATATACTGTTTTTGGCTGTGAGGCACGCGTTAGGTGTGCTCCATATAGATAGTAGCCCCTGAGACTCTGGTTGCCCGCCCTAGACGGCAGACGGGGGATCATAAATCAATGATTGCGCTGTAAATACGTGCAGGTACCTGTGGGTCCGGCCGCCGACCAGTCCGTTGAAGTTGCCGAACTAACTAGGCAGATTGGATCGATTGATGCCAATATCACGCTGGTGAACGAGCGGCTAGACAAATCACAAGGTATGTGCTCTGGCTTCCTTTGTATAGGAAAATATGGAGGCAGCATGATATTAATGCAATATGTTCGGACTGCTGATGGTGCTGCTGCCGTGGAGGCCCTGAGGGCAGAACTTGTCCAGGCCAAGGGACAAGCTCGGGTTAGCAATGCGGCTGCCCTAAAGGCGGCCGAAGAATTGAGAGTCGAACATGCTGCTCATCGCCGAAGCGAGGAAAAGATGGCCGAAATGGCTGTTGAGTTAAAAAATGCCGCTGACTGGTATGAGCTCCATAAAAAGGAGCATAGGGATAGTTCGGCCGAGCTAGACAAGGCACTTAATGCAACCAAGGAAATACGGACCGCGCTCAGGGGTGCACGGGAGGAACTTCAACAGGCCAGTAAAATCGCGGCTGGAGGCTCCTACTTGCTGCGAACGAAGTTTTTTGATCCGAAGTACGCTCCCCTGGATGGACGCGGGAGTTCTGCGGACGCGTATGCGGATTTGGCGAAGAGTAAAGCTGACGCTGCCAAGTTCTTCGAGGATCAGGGTGATAAGGAAGGGAAGTAGCTTTTCTGGTCGCAATTCAATGCTCCCACTCGCCCGCTCCCGTTAAGTGACAAGATGGCTGCTGTACCGGAGCTTCACAGGCTGTCCGGGCTTGCAATGCAGGCTGTGATAGGCCATCTTTGGCCGAAGGGGCCTAAGCCGGACAGATATTTTGTCTTGGTGCAGCAATTCCTTGGGGCCTTGCCTCGGATCGACGCCATGAGGAGGTCGGCGTGCATAGAGGGTGCACGAATGGCTCTTGCCCGCGTTAAAGCCTATTGGACGAATATGGAGGCCACCATTATAGCGACCCATGGTCCGGCGGGGGGCCAATATCCGGCCGAGTACTACTTGGTGCAGGTCACAGAAGGTGCCCGCCTAATAGAGGCGCAGTGCTCGAAGAATGTCTTGTTCGAGTGATGAATCGAATCATTGTAAAAAACAATGTTTATTTTGATTATGAAACAATATTTATTATACTGTTTGCCTGAAAATATGATTGTCTCCGGCGTGCCTCCCGTCGCCGCTGCCCCGTCTCCGGCGTGCCCCCCGTCCCCGCCGCCCCGGCTCTGGCGCAGCTCCTGCTGCCGACCCAAGCGCCACCCGCCCGCCCCACACCTCCCGACCAGCTGTGCCTCCCGCCACGGCCACGGTCCCCGGCGCACCTACTGCCACCGGCGCCGCGAGCGAGCCCTCATCTGGATCCGTCCCCCGGCGCTGCCACCTCAACTTGACGTGACCACCGCAACGCCCCCACACTTGAACAAGCCGCCGCGCCGCCGACCTTCCCCCCCTTGCTTCCACCGCGGCGGCGACCTCCCTCCGTCCCCTTGCATCTACCAACGCGCAGTGACCTCCTACCCCCTTCTTCTATACATCCATGGTGGCGGCCTCCATGCTCGTGAGGGAGACGGACCGGAGGCAGTGAGATGGAGAGGATCCTCCTGTACCGCTCCTTCTTGTAGCAAAAAAATGCAGTGTTCTTTAGTATATTTCCATAAATATTTGAGGCAATTCGTCTGTATCAGTTCAACAAAAAAATTGGCAGCAGTTCCACCGATACATGCCTGGAAGGAAAACTTCATATGAGCACAAGTCACACCACCCCTACAGCGAGTGTCCGGCTTCTCCGGGAGTCGACAAGGTCACCTGGGCTCCTACGAGAATGGTGACAGGGTCAGCAAGAACACATATATCATCAAGATGGCCAGAATTGTTGCGGCTTGATCTGGCTCACTCCAGCGGCTCTTCTCCTCTGTCGCTCTTGCCGGCCAAGCCGAGCTGTACATGGATGTGTGAGTGTGCATGCTAACGGTAAAGTCCGTTCTGGGCGACATCTTCAGTTCGATGTGTGTGCTCACTGTGTGGGTCACCATCTCTCGATCCTGCCAAGCTACACCAGCACTTGTTGTTTCCTCTCCCTACTGCTATCAGTCCTGTGAGCGACGGACAAGATGGAGGCATGGAGCTGGCGATTGGATATGGGAAGGGCTGCATTGCACTTGGTTCGCTCGGCAATTTGCCGTCGTGCCTGTACTTGGACGGCTGCAGATAGTGAAACCAAACGTTCGTGTGTGTTTTTGGCATCCCATTTTTACAGTTGATGCTAATGAACATTCGTCCACGTTCTTTTGTAGTGCTTCTATTTACTAGAAAAAATCATTGATTTTCAATTGGTCATTCCTTGTACTAGAACATCAGGTGCTTGTGCTAATGTCCGTGAGACAAAATCTATGAAAACATATGAGGAGTAGTACTAAATGATGGTATCAAGATAAATTAAAATAAATATTGTTCATTGGATTCTGATTTAAGTGAACTTATTCTCACAAGTGTTGTTTCAAGTAGATCGGTATCTAAAAGGTTCACGCAAAACGCGATCCTGGAATGATTGAAATCGCGGGAAAGTCGTGGAATAAAAATTGTACTCTTCCGTATTTGTTCTACATATTTTTCTACTTGACAAAAAAAGTTGATGAAGTTCATGTATTACTGTCGCTGAAAAATCTATAAGAAAAGAAACTCGGGGGCATTGGACTAGAAGCTCATGAAAGAAACTCGGGGGAGGTTAAAGATATCTTAGTTGATATGACAACCCTTGCAAGTTCAAATATAGAAACCCTTGAAGTTCAACAACAACAAAAATCATAGAGTTAAAAAAAGCAAAATTGTCATGTTCAGACATTGTACAACATGTCCTAGGGGGAAAATGTGATGTTCTAACGAAAAAACATTAGTCCAAAACATCATGTTGTACTTTTTCTTCTTATGTATTATTTCCTAAAGTTCAACAATATGTATGGATGCAAAAAACTAGTATATGTTGGTTTCAAATAAAAATCTACAAAACAAAGAAGCCCAAGTAAATTCAAATACTAGAACAAAAAGAAGTCCAACAAAGAAGAAAAAGAACACAAACAATACACGCCATGAAAAAAAATGAAAACAAAGCTCGCCCAGAAAAATGTTAACTCCGGAAGTTTAAGAAACGAAAGAAGAAGTTCAATATAAAATGTAACAAAGTTCTATTCGAAATAACGATCAAGTTTGATGTTTCTAAAAAACCTCCAATTTTCACATTTCTAAAAAATACACAATGAAGTTCAAATAAAAAAGGTAGAGCAGTTCAATGCCTATAAAAAACTCAGATATTGTCACGTAACCGAGAGAAGTTCAGGTTGATAACTGCTAGAAATTTATGTACTACACGGTGTGCATTTTGTAAAAAAAAGAATGAAAAAGCAAAGGCTAAAAGTTTTGTTGCTAGAAGTTCAAGTAATCGGCCCGAGAAAGTACAATTTTTTTTGGCCGAGAGGTTGAACAAAAATACGTGACAAAAGTTCAACTACTATACGGAGTGCATATCACGTCAGAATATATGAATAGAAAACAAATAGCTTAAAAGGTTTGTAGCAAGAAGTTCACATGCTCCTCCTAGAATAGTTCAGGATCTCTAGTGCGAGACGTCCGACCTTCAATTACATGTAAAAAACAAGCAAAAAATGATGTTGTTTTTGCCATTTTTAAAACTGCTCTCCAACGACAAAAATTTGTAACGTGTGTCTACATGAAAAAGATGCTCATATTCATAAGCTTTCCAACGGTATCTTATATGCTTTATTCCGATGAATGGTCTAAAAGTTTTATGTATACCGTCAAAAACTTGAAAAAGATGATTTGTTGCAAGAAGTTCAAGGGCACCTCCTTGCACGGTTCAGAATTTATATTGCGGGACGTCCGACCTCCAGTTACATATTTTAAAATGGCAAAAAATGATGTCCGACCTTCAATTGTGTGTAATTCGACGTATACACAAAAATGTGACATAAGTTCATGGTGAAAACAATGAGAAGTTCAAGTGCTGCAAGGAACACATTTCAGGTGACAAATAAAAGTTTAGAAAAATAAAAACTTAAAAGGTTTGTTGAAATAAGTTCAAGTGCTCTGTCCGGGGAAGTTTAAAAATTCTTGCGAGCGAGGTTCACCTTGTATTTCCATGTTCGATTTTTTCCATATAAAAATTGAATATAATTCTTTACTCAAAATATAAAAAGGTGAAGTTCAATTTGAAATAACACAGAAGTTTGAAGTTTAATAATAGGATTTACCTTTTCAAAAAACAAAAAGCACAACGCCATTTTTTGGACTTTTGAAAACAATCTCATAAACGTAAAAATGGTTGCTAGAAGTTCAAGTGCTCGGCGAGGAAAGTTAAAAATTTCTTGTGAGAGAGTTTCACCGTGTATTCAGATGTCCAAAATACATAAAAAAATATGTTGTTTTTTTAATTTACTTCAAAACGGCAGGAATCATTTGTGTAAGTTCAAGTCCTCAGTCCGAGAAAACTAAAAAAAATTGTGAGAGAGGTTTGTACAAAAAGAATATCATTTGTGTAACACTGACGAAAATGGATGGGAAAATTACAAACAAAAATATGTCACCGAAGTCCAACGTGAAAACAGCAGAAAGTTCAACTACTACACCGAATGAATTTCACAAGAAAAACTTTTAAAACCGTCGCGAGTATGAAAAAATGATCAACACGAAAAAGTTGCATGTTTATAGCAGCTTTCCATCGGTATATCACTTGCTTAATTCCGGTGAGTGAATGAAGAGGTACGAGAAAAAAAGCATGTGAAAAACAGAGTGAAGTTCAGGCAGAACTGCCATAGATGTTCAAGTACTTTACGCAATGCATTTTCGACGAATCTCGCCGTTTCGGAAATTACTTGAAAATGGCTGGGATTCAGTGAAAATCATCAACTTGAAAAAGTTTTGCATTTTTCGTAGCTTTTAAACAGTATATTATTTGCCCCGTTCCGATGAAATTTGTAGAAATTACGGCGAAAATACGTTTTTAACCATTTTCAAAATCAACATAAAACCTTAATGAATTTGGAGAAACAATATATACCAAAAAGTTTCGCATTTGTTCAGGATTTCCAATGCCATATCATTTGCTACGTTCGGATGTATGATTAAAAAAATATATCGAAAATACAAACTTGGTAGAACTTGTACCGTTTTCTAAATTACTCTTAAACCATTCAAAATTGGAAAAAACTTTCAACATGAGAAAAAGCGCATTTTCATAAGCTTTCCAACGTCATATCATTTGTCTCAATTGGATTAGGCGTTTAGAAATGGCAACGAATATACGAACTCGGTTGTTCGGTTTGCAAAATTTTATGATTTTCCACACTACTCTTTAACCATAGGGAATTAGAAAAAACTTTCAGCATGTGGAAGGAGCGGTTTTACAGCAGCTTTCCAACGCCATATTATTTGCCTCATTCCGATAAATGGTTTAGAAATGCGGTCGAAAATACGATTCACGTTTTTTGTGTGAGGAAAAAACGGTTTTCAAAACTGCTCTTAAACCACTTACATTTTGCCAAAAATTTAACTTGGATCATGATATTGGTGTCCATAGTTTTACAACGGTATGTCGCAAGCTCCGTTTGGACACTTTTTAGCTGAAGTTCAACCTAGTACTCGGGGAAGGTCAGGCGCGTTACTCGGTAAGTTCATGTTGTGATCAGAATATTATTTTGATCCCACGATCAGAATAGTGTTTATGTGTGTGTGTGTATATATATATATATATATATATATATATATATATATATATATATATATATATATATATATATATATATATATATATATATATATATATATATATATATATATATATATATATATATATATATATATATATATAAAGTTAGCAATCGTTGGCTTAAGCCCCCACACAGACAATGCGGGGGTGTTCGCGAATATGCTTAATCACACTTGATCGAACGTCTTGGTCCATTAAGGAGGTGATGGCACGTCGAACTAGGCAACCAGACTATATAGCTGTAACACTTTCGCTTAGCCATGGGAGTCTAACGTTGGGGCTACTATGTAGCCCCCGGTACCTTCGCGTGCATCCGAATACGGGTGCGTGTGTACATGACCGGGAAACGGTCCTTCGTTAATGCGAAGGGATCCTAAAGATTCCGATAAGTCTTCGAGTGGATGAATAGTCTCATGATGTATCATGACAGTCAGTTTTCGGCTTTCTCTACTGAGGTGCTCGTCCGGAATAACCAGGGCATAATCGCAGTAGTTCTCCTTTGGCCACCCTAGCCGATAATAATGGAACGTAAGGTGGCAAACCCAGGAGCCGGGCAAACCCAACATTTGACCAAAGACATGATTCGGAGCTGCTGCATATAAGGCCAAACTCGTGACGTCGAACACTTCCGAAGGTATTCGGACTTTATAACAGACGATGGGCTCAAGAATGTCCATTCATTATGAACCATGTGTTTCCAGGTACGTGCGTTAATCTGTCATGGAGAAATGCAAATAACGGCAGTATCCTCTGTGGGTATGGAACCCATGGGATGGTTAAACAACAAGAGGCAATAGAAAAGGTTTATGCAGGGGCTTAATCTAAAAAGAAACATGTTGAACGGGGCCCTGCTGCACGTCTGCGCCTTTGTCTCTGTTGTGCCGTATCCTGGAAGGGTATCGCGCGAATGTTGTCTATGAAAAAAGAAAACTCGTAGGAGAGTACAACTTAAGTATGCGATGGATAGTAAAAGTGTAAGATGTTGGCCTGCCAATAAGGTTGAGACAAGTTTGGGGCTGTATTAAATATGTATAGCCCCTGGTGTCCACTATGGGATTACATATACGGTGCCCTGGTTGAATTTTATCCGGGCGACCGGACTCATCTAACCGTGTCTGTGGTCTTAATGACTAGCCATATTTTCTGATATTGGAGGCCGCTTATAGTCCGGCCGCTAGGGCCGTCGCAAGTTCCTCTGCGCGTGAAGAGCGCTCTGTGATTCCGCAAACGGTGATGACGCCCCGTGGACCGGGCATCTTGAGTGTTCGGGAATGCGTTCAAGCGGGCGAAGGCTGTTCTTCCAAGCAATGCATGATAGTCGCTTTGGAAGGGTGCGATGATGAAGAGTAGCTCTTCACTTCTGGAGTTGCCTGGAGAGCCGAATGTTACCTCCAGTACGACGGAGCCCCTGTTGTGGGCTTCAGCGCCTGGTATCACCCCTTCAAAGGTGGTGTTGCTTTGGTTAATTCTGGATGGTTTATCCCCATCCTGCGGGCAATGTCCTCGTATATTAAATTGAGACTACTGCCGCCGTCCATGAGGACATGGGTGAGACGGTATCCGTCGATTATTGGGTCAAGCACCAAGGCCTTTGATTCTCCGCGTCGAATACTAGTTCGGTCGTCCAAGTGATCGAAGGTGATCGGGTAAGACATCCAGTAGTTAGGTGTGAGTACAATGGGCTCTATATCGAGCGCGTCTCTATGCGCGCGTTCATGCCTCCTCATGGATGTGCGAGTCGCGTGGATCATGTTCACTGTTTTAACCTCTGGCGGGAATTTTTTCTGTCCCCCAGTGTTCGGCTGGCGAGGTTCATCCTCGTCTTCACTTGGTGTTTCCCTTCCCTGGTGTTCGGCATTTGATTTGCTGGCCTGCTTGAAGACCCATCACTCTCTGTGCGTGTGGTTCGCAGGTTTGTCAGGGGTGCCATGAATTTGGCGAAGTCTGTCTAGGACTCTATTCAGACCGGACGGTCCCTCTTTACCGCCTTTAAATGGCTTCTTTTGCTGATTAGGTCGAGAGCCCCTGAATCCGGCATTAACCATTGTGTTATCCGGGCTCTCTTCCTTGTTTGGGCGTTTGTTTTTATTAAGCCGTGGCTTCCCGTTGCCATCCTTTATTTGGGATATGCTGGGGTCGCTAGTGCCTTTACGGGCTAGCCAGCTATCTTCAACCGCGCAAAAGCGGGTCATGAGGCTTGTTAAGGATGCCATTGTCCTCGGCTTTTCTTGGCCGAGGTGTTTGGCGAGCCACTCGTCACAGATGCTGTGTTTGAATGTCGCTAAAGCTTCGGCATCCCGACAGTCGACAATTTGGTTCTTCTTAGTGAGGAATCTGTTCCAAAGCTTGCGGGCGGACTCTCCGGGTTGTTGGATTATGTGACTTAAATCGTCAAGATCCGTGAGTCGGACATAGGTCCCTTGAAAATTGGCCCTGAAAGCGTCCTCGAGTTCCTCCAACTCCCAATTGAATTTTTGGGGAGGCTTTTCAACCAGTGTCGGGCTGGTCCCTTCAGTTTGAGGGGAAGGTATTTGATGGCGTGGAGGTCATCCCCACGAGCCATATGTATGTGCAGGATAAAATCCAGACACCTGGGTCTGTCGTTCCGTCGTATGCCTCTATATTCATAGGTTTAAAGCCCTGTGGAAATTCATGGTCCATTACTTCTTCAGTAAAGCACAGGGGGTGAGCAGCCCCTCTATATCTGGACTTGATGTGGCATGCCGTCGGGTGTTGTTGTGTCCGGTGTTTATTCAGAACATGTATTCGATTGACATAATAGTTTTGGTGACCGTAGTCCCTCACCGGGATGTGTCCTTTAGATCCATAAATGGACCTGGACGTGCCAGCTTTCTTATCCAGGTGCTCACGTAGATCGTGCACGGCGTCGGTAGCCGCTTTGTTGCGGTTATGAAGTGGCACGGCTTCGTCGTCGAATTCTGGCAGTAGCTTGCGTTTTGGATAGCTCTTTGTATGGCGATCATCGCCGTATCTATGGTTGACCATTTTGTGCGGGTTTAAGCCGTTGCTTCTACTTCTTTAGACTTCTTGAGGTGGCCATAAGCTTTCTATGGAGGTTATCTTGTTCCACGGGTTTTTCCGGGATGATGAATGCATCGTCGTCCGGACTGTTTTCTTGTGCTGGTTCGGTTTGATGACCTCGTCCGTCGGGATCATTGTCCTCGGGCGTCTGCTCTGAACTGTGTTCGGGGTGGCCTCGTTCACCTTGCTCCATCACTGGGTCCGTATGGTCGTTGTTGCCTTCGAAGTTGACTGTAGTATCGATCCCTCTGGCGCTCTTGTCGCTATTTTTACTGTTGTTGGACTTAGAACGGCGTCTGCGCCATCGCTTTGGCTTTTGCCCGGGGGTTTTATCTTCCGGATTGTCGGTTTTGTCCTCTTTGGGCGTATCCACCATGTATATGTCGTGTGACGAGGCAAAAGTCCAGCGCCCCATAGATTCCGAATCTTCTCCTGCATCGTCATCCATTCCGTCGATGCCTTCGGAGTCGAAGTTAGGCACGTCGGTTAAATCATCGACCGTGGCTATGAAGTGGGTGGTGGGTGGGCAACGAATTTCTTCGTCGCCTGCTTCCCACTCGAGCCGGACATAGTTTGGCCAAAAAATTTCTGTCAAAGAGAGATTTTTTAACGAGTTCAACATGTCACCAAAGGGCGAGTGCTGAAAGATATCCGCAGCGGTGAACTCCATTACCGGAGCCCAACCTGGCTCGACTGGCTCGGGAGTGCGCGGACCGGAACCAACATCCGGATCTGAACGGGGTCCGGAGTCTGAGCCACCACAGAGGTGCGGCCCGTGTTCGGCTCCATCGCCGATGAGTGTGCGACCTGCAGGCGGGTCCAGCCTCCGCCCCAGGGCAACGCAACCTGTTCCGGATTTAGGTCTTGGGCTCTGCGGGGTGATACCCGAGCTTTGTCCGACAAAGAGGTCTAAACCGTGCTTGTCGCGATCGTCAGTGCTCTGGCATAGGCCCGAATCCGTCGAAGATCCGGTCTCCGGATGTCCGCCATGTAGTTCAGGTTTCGATCGATCCGTGGCGGGCGAGCTGTCGATCTGCTCTAGATGGCCAAGCGAATTGGCCCACAGGGCGAAGCCGCTGAACACGTAGATCTGTCCGGGGAGAAAGGTCTCGCCCGGGACCGTGTTGTTGACGATGGTTGAAGGAGCCATCGAGCCCTGTAGTGACGACACAGAGGAACTCTCAATGAAAGCACCAATGTCGGTGTCAAAACCGGCAGATCTCGGGTAGGGGGTCCCGATCTATGCGTCAAGGCTGATGGTAACAGGAAGCAAGGGACACAGATGTTTACCCAAGTTCGGGCCCTCTCGATGGAGGTAAAACCCTACTTCCTGCTTGATTAATATTCAACATATGGGTGGTACAAGAGTAGATCTACCACGAGATCGTAGAGGCTAAACCCTAGAAGCTAGCCTATGATGGTATGATTGTAATTGTGATCGGTCTTCTAAGGACCAACCTCTCCAGTTTATAAAGACACCGAAGATGGCTAGGGTTTACATGGAGTCGGTTACAAGGAAGGAAATATAATATCTGGATCGCCAAGCTTGCCTTCCACGCCAAGGAAAGTCCCATCTGGACACGGGTCGAAGTCTTGAGTCTTGTATCTTCACGCTTCAATAGTACATACGATGTATATAGTCCGGCTGTCCGGATACCCCCTAATCCAGGACTCCCTCAGGCACGACCACGTCCGGCATTGCGACGTCGCCGCCCTTCCTCTCCATGGTCGGGTGCTCGCCACCGTCTCCTCCGTTCAACACAAGGAAGTCCGGCGGTGGAGGCGCGGAGCTCAAGGGGGCAACAACCAGCGGCTCCTGGCGGCACAACGCTTCTTCGAGGCTCTTCTTCACGGCGACGTCCGCCTCGGCCTCCTTCAGCTTCTTCAGCGTGGCGGCTTCAGCCTTGTCCGCCTCCTCCTTCTCCTGACAGGCGGCTTCCTGCTCCGCGCACGGCTCCTGCAAGTTCCGCTCCTTCGCCTCCCGGAGGTCGGCGGCCGGTTCGATTTGCCGGGAGGAGGAGGAAGTCTGCACCGACCCAACAACGGAGCCGGCGGCCGATTTCTTGAGAGAGAGTGGAGCCCTAAAAATATCAAGAAAGTAAACTTAAGAGCTCAGATGGAAGCAGCAAGGCAAGGAAGAAGTGCGAAAGGAGATACATACGCTGACACCAGGGGAGACGCCTTCGGGAGCTTCTGGAACTTAGCCACCTTTGCGGCGGCTTCCTGCCGCTTGGTCGCGGCGGCCGGGTTCTTGGGCTTTTTCGGCTGGCTGCCGAATAGGGTAGCAAATGCTTATGCTTACGCGTGCCGCCTCGGGCATTTAGCTCGGCGGAGGGGCCTTCATCCTCTTTGCCGGCTCTTCGCACCGGGCGCGGCACGTCCTCCTCATCGTTATCATCTGGCCAGGACCTGACGCCGCCACCATCTTCGGAGCCGTCTGCTCCATGGAAGCCGCCTGTGGTGTCATCCTCCAGGGCGGCCGCACCCATGTCGGGGTCGTCCACGTCACTTACGGCCAAGTCTGGCGCGTAGGGACCGTCCGCCCCCACTGCAGCGTCGGCAGTGTCCGACTCGAGGACCTGTTCAAGGGAAAGAAGACGGACCGATCAAGCCACAAGACGAGATCAAGCAAAGCGGAGTTGAGGAAAGAAGAGATCAAATAACTTACGGCTGGCGGCGGGTTCGCACGGGAGTACGGCTCTTTGCCAAACTCCCAGGGCACCTCCTGTCGGAGATCGGAGATCTCGTTCACCAAGTTCGCCACCTCCGCGACCGGCATATCCTTGGTGCACTGTCGGCACGGGTCGTGGTGCCCGCTCATCCGACTGATCAAGTGAGGCCGGCGTTGGAGCGGGAGCACCTGGCGCGTGACGAAGGCGATCAACAGGTCGGACGCCTTGAGGCCCTCGGCGTCGGTCAGCACCCCGAGCCGGCTGATTGCCGCGGCGCCGTCAGCCGACACCGGTTTCGGCTTGTAGCCCTAGTTGGTCCGAGGCTCTACTGGGGGCCGGCTTCGTAAGCCGGCAGGTTTAGGAAGTCGGCGGCCGGGTCGGTGTTCTCCACGTAGAAGTAAGACTGCTGCCACATCTTGACCGACTGTGGCAGCTTGATGGCGGGGAAGGCGTTTGCCGGAGAATGCTAGCGCACCCCGACGAAGGCACCGCACTGGGAAGCCACCTCCATTGCAGACGTGCCCAGTTTGGTGTAGAAGAAAGCCCCCCACAGCTCGATGGTGGGGGGGGGGGGGATGCCGAGGTAACCCTCACACATCGTGACGAAGGCGGCAAGGAGCATCACAGTGTTGGGCGTGATGTGATGAGGCTGGAGGTGGTAGAAGTCGAGGAATGAGCGAAAGAAATCGCTCACCGCGAGGCCGAATTCGCGGATGAAATGCGAGCGGAACACCACCTGCTCGCTCTCCCTCGGCGCCGGCGAAATCTCCTTCGCCGGGGCTAGGCGCGTCTTCACCAACTCCGTGCCGGGAAGGCGCCGCGTGTCACTGAGGAAGGAGATGTGGTCGTCGTAGACATTGGACCCGTCACAGTCTCCTCCTCGCTCGCACACCATGGGCGGCTCGAGGGAGCAAATGACGCGGCTGGGGAGCGAAGGACCGACGCGGGAGTGCGGCGGAAAGAGGAAGAAGAAGAAGGCGAACAGGAAGCGGGAGAATGCGCGCGTGCTCTGCCGCTCTCCCCCTCCCCCTACTTATAGCCCAGAGGCTACGGAGTCAAGGGGGCGGGGTGTGGGAACGTGGGATATGTTGCACCCACTATCGTGGCCACGACCCCGCGTCTCCCCATTTACTACGCGAGTTACTGCGTGCAGTAACTCTGCAAAGAAACCCAACCACCCGCCTCGGCCGCAGTGGATCCACTTGCGTGCCGAGGACTGGTAGTGGCGGGCCCAGCCTGCTGTCGCGTCCCATAGCGCGCGTGGGCTGGCAGGCTGGCCCGGCGAGCAGGCGCCATGTGGCCTGCTCATGGCGGGTGGTGGGCTGGAAAGCTTGGCTGGCACGCCACCTGTTTCCCGCTGTGGCATTCGAAATTCTCAGACAAGTCTGACTGGCGGAGGCCGGCTCCCTCCAGGCGGCTTGCCGGGAGACGGATGATGCTACTATCTCAAGAATCCGGAGAAGAAACTGTTGAGGCCCCTTGGCTCCTCAATCGCGGTGCCTCACCAGCTTCGGGGACTAGTGTCGGAGTAATGGGCCACGGGTAGCCCAACCCGAGTCCGTGAATATTCTAAAAACATCGGGCCGACTGCGCCCCTCAAGACACCAAGATGGAGCGCCGCCTTCCTCTGGCTGGCTGGTCAGGTGGCCGGCTATCGGAAGGCCGCCAAGCTACAGAAGGCGGCGCCAAGACAAGCCGACTCCCAGCAGGCGGCATCCAGAGAGGCCGGCTCCTGGCAGTCGGCTCCCAGGCGCCCTCAAAGTCTGCACCCTCATTAAGGGGACAAAACCGAATATGGCTACAGTGTAGCCCCTCACCCCCACGATCGGGCTGAGCGAGGGAACAGTACCCCGTACAGGCGGAGGTCACCGTCCGGCACGGCACTGTTGCCCCTCCTCCCTTGACGTCACGCCAGTCCAGCCGAGCTTTGCCCCACGATGGCCTGTCGAGACGGCCCGCAGGCGGCGGGCCCTACCTGGCAACGGGCAGCATACAAGACGGAAGGAGATAGACCAGTCAGACACGAGGGAAGCCGGATTCCAGCAGGCGGCCCGTTCTCTCCTCGGGGCTCGCAAGTCATTAACCAGATGAGACGGGGGTGGCTACAGTGATCTCCCACCAGGCGGCGGGACTGTAGCCACGCCCCCACGACCAAGCCTACGTCATTAACGTAGCGGCTACGGTAACCAGAAGCCGGCAAGGCCCATGATCGGCGGGTACGGCTTGTCGGCTTCGAACCAGACCAGTCGGCGGGGCCCACCAGGCGGCGGAGAAGCCGGCGCCCAAAGACACTGACAGCCGGGACCTACACCCGGCTGGATTACCATTGTACCCCTGGGGGGTAGGCCTATATAAACCCCCCAGGGCACCCATGCAAAGGGCTCCCAACCTGTTAGAACTAGACCAACCTATAGAGGAGGGTGAGAGCTGGCCTTGCCTTCTCCTACCTCTAGCACACAGCTCGAGGAGCACCATTGTAGTCACTTGTGCCTTAGTGATCATGTGGAGACCCCGCAGAGCAGGACTAGAGGTGTTATTTCCTAGGAGAGCCCCGAACCTGGGTAAAGTACGCCGTCGTTCGTGTCTACACCTCATCCCGCTTCCGGGCACCGGCGACGTTCTACTCGCTCCCACCATGTTAAGCCATCCATTGGCATATGTCGCACCGAACCCCCAACACCGAATGAACTGATGCATGTCCACCACCTGGGCGAGGGTATGTTGCATTAGTCAAAAGGCGTAAGCGAGCTTCACCTTGTCCTACAAGCTTTTCCTCTTTCTGCGAGTTGACGGGACACACCAAGTAGTGCTAGTCCATACTCCCTCCTTTCCGATTAATATGGCTTAATATTTTTTGCGGGTAAATGAGAGAGCTTTATTCATATATAAGCATTCTTAGGACGATCAGCCAAAGACACTGGTCACTAGGAAGTGAGGTAACCCGCAAAAAAAGAAGTAGTAAGCGAGGTGTTTCATCAAGCCAGCTCTCGGCCACATTCAAAGTGCAGCAAGCACGGTTTGCACAAAGATGCGCTGCAAGGTTTGCTGACCTGTTTACATGCTGAATAACAAAAAAAGAGGGAATATTACCGAGCGCTCCTATTTGTAACGGGATATGAGCTAGAATTAATCGAGAATTGTGGCGAGTGTTCCACGCAATCAACTTCCATTATCACATGCGAGAACCCTCAAAGAGAACCGAATGTGTTGAAGATTGCTTTATCACATTTTAAAAATAAAATAAGAGTGCAGACGCTAATCCATCCGGTTCCTAGTACTAGTATAGTACCTCTATAGACTATAGTAGTAGTACTAGTACTATTAAACTTTGCGCTTGGCTGTTCTCCTCTTCGGGAAGTGCAACAATAATAGTACTAGTATAGTGTATGCTTCTGGCAATCTAATACCGAATTAACTGTTGCACGTCCACCGCCTAAGCGAAGGACATCTTGCATTAGTCAAAAGTTTCTCCTTGTCCTGCGAGCCACCGCGCACAAGCTTCTCCCGTCCTGCAAGCTTCTCCTCGTTCGACAAGTTGACGGGACATAGCAAAGTAATGCTAGTCCATACTGCCTCCTCTCCTGTTAATATGGCTTAATTTCGAACGAGATAAATACGCTGTATGTCACTATATATTTGTAAAAATACAGTCAGTGGACTTCATAATACGCTCATTGCGCTCAATATATACATTTTCCGATGTTTATACAGTCACTAGCTCACCCTGGCTCAGTATGTGTGTGCACGCACGTGTAGGTTGAGCACTTGAACGTGACCGTGTGTGTTCTGTCGTGTGCTCTGACATGCATGCATTTGGGCGTCGCGCGCGTTTTGCATCCATGTGTACGTGTGACTGTTGCATACACGTAGGGGGAGTACGTGTAGGGGCCACTAAGGGAGCACTCAAATCACACAGTAAGTTAGTCGGAAGAAGAAACCATCATTTCACTCTTCAATGACACCTACGCAATATAAAATGGTTGATATGGAGAGAAAAAGAAAACCACTATATATACACTAGAAGGAGCCTAAGCTACAAGCCTGCTTGCTTGGGTTGCTCAAGCATAGAACGACGGTGGCTCACCCGCAAAAAAAAGAACGACGGTGGCCACACCACTGGTCACATATCCTGCCTGATCTCGTAGCTGGAGGAAGGGAACAATGTTCTGCGTAGACGCGGTCGACATCGGCGAGGGAGAAAATCCACAGTCAGTGCATCCCAATCGGGGGTCACGACAGTATGGGCTGATGCCGCGTCCCAACTGCCCTTCTAGCTACAGCCCGACGTCCGTTTCAAAAATATTAGTGCACGTCAACAAAAATTATACTAGTATCGCTGTTCCGTTTCGAAAAAACATATAAGCTGTTACTTCTTACCCAAAGGATCTTTATATCCAACAGACACAAAATATCCATTCGACTATTCGAAATTACTTTCACTGCTGATCTGATGTCGAGGTAATTGTTGCATCGCCACCAAAACCCACCATCTCTTAAGCTGAAGTAGACCGTGCTAAACCCTATATTAGCACATTACTAAGATAAATGCGAAGGCATCAGAGAATAATTTAAGACGGTGTTTATCAATCTGAATGTGGAGGGACACCAGCTTAGCCCGCCAGCAGCTTGGGCGGAACTCGTGAAGAAGGTCAGCCTCGCACGACGACGCCGCGGGATCCTCGCCGCTTGTCACCTCCATTTCCACCTTGACGGCGCCGGTCCTACCTTTGGGCTCCCCGCCGCCGCTCACCCACAGCTTGGCCACGAGTGCGGTAGTGGGGACACCCCGCCTCGATGCGCATTTATCGACACGGTGATAGGCGCGCCGATGTCGAGCACGCCGGCGACCAAGAAAATGCGCGGTCGTCCTCCTCCGCGAACAGCAAGAGCCGTGGCTCTGACAGTGGCACTTGCAGCTGGAGCGCTTTGCCGTTCTGGATCCTGTGCACCGACATGGAATGCACGATGCTGATGTGGTGGGAGAGCACCAGCGGTGGGCCTTCGTAGCCGCAGACGGGCACGGGGCATTTGCAAGGCGCGAGCGGACACACGCTCTGGTGATCGGCGAGCTTGTGGTAAGTGACGTAGAGCCCAAATCCTTCGTGCGGGCATTCCACCCTCACCGAGGAGAGGACGGCGTCCACCGCCGTGTTCCGCACGTCGAAGCCACCGCCGCGCTCACACTTCTGGCACTGCCGCTGGTTCCCGGGGCGCTCGACGCGCAGTCCGCGCAAGCCAGGTGCCCTCCCTTGCACTGTACAAATTAATCAAACAACGCATCAATCAAGAAACCTGCACCTTGCTCGATCAGCCGAACGGACGAGGTTTATTTGAACCTCATACACTGGAGGCTTCAAGGGGCGGAGGCACAAGGGGCAGTGGAGCAAGGTGAGGTCCATCGAGATCATAGAGAGCTCCATCGTCGGGTCCTGTTCCGTTTGCATGATCTCGCCCTCCTCGTGCACAACCATCTCTCGCTTTATTAGGGCCGGGGCATTACAAAGCTTTACCTTCACATATTGATACTACTTCAAGGTGTATTAAATCAACACATGAAAGTATCAAAAGGAGAGTCATGGCATGCATGCATGCATTGTAATTAATGCATTGGTAAATGCAAATTATTGAAATATATCGAGTGAAGTGCTTTGATGTGTCGCGTCAAATCATACAAGACCGAGAAGTTTGATTACTACAACGCCCTCTCGCCTTAACCGCACATGCCTTCGGCTGCATGACAGGTGGGCCACCGACCTGTTGGGCCCACCTGTCATGGACGCAAAGGCAGGAGCAGTAAGCCAATGAAGCTGCGTCCCTCCCTCGCCCATGAGCGTGGTGGCTTGCAGGACTAGGAGAAGCTTTCGTTTGCTACACGCTCTCCCTCCCGTACGCGGTGGACATGCAATAGTTCAATCGGTGTCAGATGGCACATGCTCGAGGCGGATCCCTCCTCACTTCCTCGAATCTTCTTGTCCTCTCCCTCCCTCCCTCTCGCACCGCCCATGAAGGCTCCTCGCCGTATCCGCGCTCCATCTAACCCTGCTATCCAAACACCTTTTTGGTTAGAGTTAGTTCAGGGTTAGATTCTAACTCTAACCTCTAAATGTGTTAGAGTATCCAAACAGGGCCATTGTTTAACTTCCTGAAGAGGCGAAGAGCCAAGCGTAGCCCGGACGCTCGTGTGGCAGTTTCATGTGTAGAGTAGTCTAGGATAGCATGTATCGTGCCTGTAAGCTTAAAATCGTTGGGGTCGGCTCCATGCTATATTTTTTGGTCAAAATAATCTTCTGGCCCTACATGTCATGCTGGTGATTCTAGTTTGCACGCTCACCTGGTCAACACAGGAATATATATTTTAATTTGTGGTGGGGTACATGTTAGAGGTTGCAGCAAATGGAGTATTGTACACTGCGGGTCTTTCTACCAAGTTTAGAGGCAACCATGTGGGGCCAGTGCTATGATGTGTCGCGTCAACTCGTACAACGAGGAGAAGCTTGATTTTACTACTACACGCCTTCTCCCTTGCCCATGCGCGCGATGGCTCGCAGACAAGGACAGGCTTTTGCTTATCCCTCCCGCTCGCGATGGACGGACATGCAGCAGTGGATTCGATATTGTAGAAGCAGTAGTAGTAACATCATTGTTCGTCTTATCGAAGAGGCAAAGAGTCAAGTGCAACCCGAACCTTGGAGCACACATATAGCCAGGCTCTTGCATGAGAAAAAATTGCTATGTGAGCCCACTATTGTAGTACTACTTGCTAGTATAGCCCAGTAAACCAGAAAGGAGTATTTGCCTTTCTAGAGATTTCAACAAGTGACTAGACAACACCGCGACGGAGTACATATGGAGGAAAATGAGTGAATCTAGACCGTAAATAAATACGTAGTTCTCTCGTTTTCCTCTCGGCCTTGGTCGCGGTGCACAATATTGAGTATACTAGTACTATCATCTTGAAATTTACGAAGTCACCATAGGCACCTCGTCGTCGACGGGAACGTCCCCTGACGCGCGATAGACGCGAGCGGCAGTCGCCTCCATAGGTGCTTGAATGCCAAGGAGGGAGAGGGTAGCGGTTCCCGAGATGTTGAACGGTCAATGATGCATCCTCAAATTACTCTACATGCAGAGGGAATTAATTGGAGAAGCATAATAGAGCCAGCACGATGTGAATGCAACAGAGTTTGGATTCTCATATAAAGGCGCCCCACCACTCCAATCCATCTACTCCTTAGTCTCTGCGCAACACTGCACGCTCCAATCCAAGACCAAGTGACCAGGAGCCAGAAGCACTTATGAAGGCGAAGGTCGCGAGCGGCAGTCGGCTGTGCCAAATCATCCAAGGCGCCGGCCTGCGGCCCCGCACCATGCCGCATTTCCAGACGATGCTGGCAACCGCTCGCGTCGTTGCCCTCGCCGACGTCGGCGTCACCTCTCGCATGGACGATATGATGGTCAACTCCATCCGCAAGTTCGCCGCCGTCAAGAGGCGTGTAGCGAAAGCTCCTACTAGTCCTGCCAGCCACCATGCTCATGCGCGAGGGAGGGACGCAACTTCATTGACTTACTACTCCTGCCTTTGCGTCTATGACAGGTGGGCCCAACAGGTGGCTGGCCCACCTGTCATGCAGCCAAAGGCAGGTATGCTTAAGGCACCGAGCTCATCCATGAGGGAGAGGGCGCTAGTAATCAAACTTCTCGGTCTTGTACGACTTGACGTGACACATCAAAGCACTGCACTCGATATAAGTCTTTTTACACATTTCAAATGGATTACTACATACGGATGTATGTAGACATATTTTGCTTCGTATGTAGTCACCTGTTGCAATCTCCACATCCCGACGACCTTCAGGTATATCTTCCTTCGAAACCGCCTTAGCTCTAGTTCCCCAGCTTGCTACATCGCTGCATGTGCATCATTTTCTACCTCTCAGCCCCTCTCGATCGGATGGTCCAACGTCACCTATTTTTTCTTCTATTGTTAGAGGTAAAGCTACTTCATGGAGTCCAATCTTGTACTTGGTTCAAACAAGAAATCAAGTGGGGGTGGGGGACTTTAGTATGTAGTACATCAGACTTGGTACAAACAGGAAGGAAAGGGGGTGAAAGTAGTACAGACTGCTCATCCAACTGGTCTCTTGGTCGAAAAGGGAAATATAGGGGTAACGATGTACACTGTGGTATGAGGAGGACTATATTTTCTATCCACACATACATAGGAGTAGGTGGCTAGAGTGAACAAAAATGGGACCAACCCAGATATGTTTCTTGGATGTTTGTTTCTCGGGGCAACAAACTATGAATCACCACTTTATGCCCTGCTTAGGAACATGGTGCCGGATCGCTGGTGCACCCACCGTCCCATGCCCTTATACCAAATATTTAGTTGTTCTTAATCTAATGCCCCTGGTAAAAATGAAGCCATGCCACTGTTATAAGCCATGACAAGTTTAGCCAAATGTTTTTGCCTGTAATTGTTTGATACTCTGACTGTTTCCTCTGTAGCTTTTTGTGCAAACAAGGATATCAATTTCACCTGGTTGCTGTTGTGACCTTTTGGTGCACTGCACAAAACTCTTCTTAAAAGAAGTGACTTTTGTGTTGTTTAACTGGATTGTCAGAATGGAACAGTTGGTTCATTTCGGTCGAACTGCCCAAAGGGAGATCTGTGTTCCAATCCTCATCATCCATATTGGCACCATAACCTTCCTTTAGGTAAGAATGATATTTAAAGCATGTGTTCATCTCTATTTTGCGACTGCCATGAGAAAATAATGATATTTTTTACTAGTACACTTGTACTCCCCCACTGACAAAACCAAATCTGAAATAGAAGGCCAATCATGTACTTGGTTTCACCAACTGGTGAGGAGAATGATGTCGCGACCGGTTTTCCGGGTATTAATTTCCAGAAAATGGCCGTTGTGCTCACCAGCCCCAGGATTACTATTAGCTGATGAGGCACCAACTTGATACAGAAACTCCAAGCAAAATACATAATATATGTAGTACAAGACCATTTTGTCCTGGGAGTACAACAAATGGTTTCTAGTGGTTGATGGCGAAAGCGGTTTGTGGATCATCAGTGTCTATGGGACTCCATTTCCACAGGAACAGCTGACCAGGTTAACTCCTATCTTCGCGAGGCTGCTATCGTCATTGCTTAGGTTCCGGGGCTGTCATCGCAACGCCCCTCTCCATGCAAGATATCTGTCCAAGACAATAGCCAGGGACAAGCCAGTAAGTACTTTGAATGTACTCGCAAACATTATGAAGACGGGTATAATATAAATGATAATCGTGCACGGAAATATTCTATGATCGCATTGTCAGTCATAAAATAAAATCTCTGATGCATGCAAACAGGTTATTTATATGTAACAAGAATATGAAATGACAGAGGAGGAAATAAAATGCACCATTCGGATGTCTGAAGCGACATCCCGAAATGATGGTAAATAACAAGCATGCCTCAGTCGGGCGTCTGAGCGACGCCACATAAAGGGCTTATAAGGAAAATAAATAACAAGTAATGCCACAGTCGGGCATCTGAGCGACACCACATAAAGGGCTTATAAGGCAAATACATTCATAGTGAATATCCAGGAGGTAGAACCGTCCCAGGGATACTCAATAAATCAAGTAACGGCAATAGTTAGTCCATGATAAGAATAATCATAATCATCATAATCAACATAAGTCACAAATCATGATCCATGTTCGGCTTAGCGTTTCTCCTCAAGACCGACACTAAGACCGACACTTGACCTGACCTGCATCGTAGTCCTTAACCATGGACACGGCTATTCAATTGGTTTAATATCTCTGCAGAGGGTGTACTCTTTACCCACGAGTAACGGATTTCTTTAGTCCATCGGGACTAATTCGCGTCACGGTCTTTTAGTCAAAACACGCCGACTTGCGTGACACCAGCTTAACTCACCGGTGTCCGAATCACCCATGACACTGTCAAGCAAAACTCTAAGTGGGAGGCTACAACCTCGACGTAGCATGGGATCACAAAATTTATACGCACAAGAACTAGGGGAGCTACCCTTCGGCTACAACCAAACACCCATGCCCCGGTCGATGGCATGCTCACCGGATGCCTCCGGTATCTTCCATCATGGCCTCTCCAGACGTGTGTGCTAGGAAAGGGTTAATAACTTCATCGAACCGCACCCACGTATGGCAGGGACAAGTGGTAGTACGAAACAAGTATGGGGGTTACTGGAACAAGACTCGATCTATGGTCGACTTAGGAGGTTTAAGCATTCCCTGCATGATTAGCATAACAAAATATTTCAATCAACAGGATCACCACTCATTATACCTTACCATGCCATACCGGACATAACCGTCCCAACGGAGACCGGCGACAAGCTCACGCCTACCCAAGGCAGAGGCCTCCCCGGATTCCTTTCCGGCATGCATGTAAGGCACATGAGGATGATTACCATCACAAGTATATTCATTTCCAACAGCAAGGAAAATCACAAATATGCCTTCATGCAAAAGATCACATCACCACATAAAATAACGAGCTTTTCCAATGCAAGGTGGTGTTATAACTGTGTCAACTAACACACCAAAAATATTAGGCCATGGTTCAGGATGCTTGCCTTCAAGGTGTGGAGAGGTGGGGTGCTCTCAAAACTTTGAAAGTTTTCTCCTCTCTCCAAAATCCTATTTTGAAAATATTGGAATTAATACACAATTTCAAAACAGCACCAAAAATTTGTTTGAAATTTTTTCAAATAAATCTTAAAATAAACTAAACATAATTTAAGAGATGTAGGAAAAAGAATCAACTCATTTGGAGTTTTATTTAAAAAGATACAGCCAGTCAAAGATTTGGTCAAAAATCTGTTTTTAAAATAACACAGAAAAGAAAACGTTTGGGCAGAATACGCCTTCAAAAGGGAGACGACTCGGGGTTTTGCGCCCACTTAAACACGTGGAGGCGGGCTGGGTCTCGACAAGGTCCAGGGGCCCACTGGTCAGGTTTGACCAGTCCCCACTCCCTCCTCTTCTCTGCCCGAGCAGAGGCGGGATGTCCGGCGATCATCGCCGGCGAACGGCGGTTCTTCGCGGGCATCCGAGTGCAGGGATGGATCCGCCACTCCTAGGCGGTCCTCCCGGTGGTCGTAGGGTCGCGGGGGTGGAGGGAGTCGCCGGCGGCGAGCTCCACGGCGGAGGGGAGGCTTCGGTGGATTTGGGGATTCCGGCCATGGTGGTTCCTAGCTGTGTCTGGGAGGCTAGGAAGCTCCGCGGGTTCAAGTGGAGTCGGATGGTGGCGTTTGGGAGGGAGGGGACGTCTTGGTGCGTCGGAACTGACCGGTACGAGGCGGCGGCCTAGTTGACCGGAGAGGTCGAATACGACCTCCTCGCTTTGATTGACGACTAAAGGGGCACGAGAAGGATGGTGTGGGGTTGCCCGAGGGCTCGGAGGAGCTCGGGGCTTCCTTTTATAGCGCGACGAGGTCGGTTCTGCGGCGGTGGGGATAAGATCACCGGCGACCGACGTTCTGTAGCAGCAGGGGGACGTGGCGGGGCTGAGGATGGCGGAAGGAGCTAGCGGACGAGCGGAGCAGTGCTCCAGGGCGAGCTGGCGAGCGGGAGTGGCTCGGGCGGCGCCGACACGGCCGAGGCCTGCATGCGGCTGTCAGCTAGCCGCCACGGCTGTCCGGACGGTGGCGCTGTGGGGTGCGAGGTGTGGTCGGTGTGGCGTGGCGGTGCAGGGACACGTGGCGTGCTAGCTGCTGTTGGCCAAGGGCCGGAACGGGTGCGGGGCGAGACGCGGTGGCTCGGGCCCACGTGCGTGCCAAACGCATGCTCTGGGCGCGCCCAGAGCACGTCCAGGACGTGTTCGATGAAATGCCAGGGTAGCCTAGCGTGCTTGAGCGAGGCTGGCAAGTAACAGGGCTAGTTTAGGGTTAGCAAGGGGATCAAGGGACATGGTGGATAGGCCAGGGGCTCAAGTTCACAACACAAACTTACAATCATGCCAAGTCTGCTCATGCCCACAGGGTGTTTGACAAAATGCCAGAGGCATCTAGGCAGGTCTTGGAGTGGTCAAAAACTCCAGATGGTGGTCTCATTAGGTGAATAAAACGATGGTGAGGTTAGGTGGCCAAATACAGAAACTATTTAGTGCAAGTTTTGCAAAAACTCAATTCTGGACAGGAGACAAATGGCATCACTTTTTGAACCAAAAATGATCCAATGGGTGCATGCTCCTGGACTTAGGGGTTTAGTGGGGTGGTCTACAAGCACGCGAAAGAATCAAGGGCCAAAGAGCAAGCAATAATATGGATGCTGTACAAACCATCATGTTGGACCAGAATGAAGATGAGGATGATTCACTCAAATCTTTCAAAGAACATTACTGGGTTTTTGCATAAAGTTGAATCATAGGCTTCTACTAACATCCCATAATTTTGGTGGAGGCTAGAAAGAAGTATTTAAATAGGTTGTAGTGCAAAATTGCCCACTGGACCAGAGAAGAAAATTGGGTGTAGAGCTCAAAATATCTAGGGAATGAAATATCTTTTTGCATAAAAGTGGTTTGGTGACATCACAGGACATCCCCAAATTTTGGTGGAATTTTTGAAAGAATTTATAAAAGGGTTGTAGTTCAAAAAGGACCATAAAACCATGGGAAACCAATTCTCAAGAAAATAAAGATCATGGAGATTATTATATAATTAATTCCTCTGATGAAAAGAAAGGATTTTTCTTGAGAGGATAACCATGTCCAATAACATATTTGAAAAGTTTTTACTAGGGGTGAAAACTCCACAACTTAGGGAAAAGAGAGGCTCTGAAATCAAGAATAAATCCAGAAAAATAAAAAATTAAATTTCCTGGCAAAATTTTAATTAAATAAATAAGGTTAAGATTTTGGGGTGTTACAACAGTACCCCCCTTAAGAAAAATCTCGTCCTCGAGATTTGTTAAGGGTTGTTTTGAAAATATCATTCCTGTTAGCTGAAACCAAAAAGGTTTATTCATAGCACAAACTTTGCGTTGTCGAGGTTGGTCTTTGGTAGCTACGCTTGGGATTAAAAATGCAATCGCACATCAACAAACTCATGCATGGCTATAACAAAAATAGGGGTGCACAGGCAAACAGTATTTAATTTCGGCGATACAGGATCACACAGTTACAATGCGAGGACTTACTAAGACTCGGTACTGCTTGGGTGACTCAGTCTACCTCGTTAATATCTAAGCGGGCTTGCCTTGCAGACGTCGGGGTTTCTCCACGGTTCTCACCGCCAGGATTAGCTGGAAGGGGTTGAGGGACTGCAGGGTCGGTGTAGCTATGATGACCATCACGGGGATTGTTGGCCACAATCCCGCTGGAGTATGTTCCCAAAAGGCGACGAAGCACTTCTGGGGTCATCAAGGTATTTTGGTTGATAGTTGGGGCTGACCTCAAGGTCTCGATCGGTTGTCCGAACAGTACGACGGGGTTGTCGGCGTCGGGCTCATCTTCTCTTCTTGCCGGGGCTTGGCGAATCAGCTCTCCACGAGCTGCGATCAGATCAATGGTGACTTGATCGAATAGTCCTTCTAGTGCATTTACATAGCGCACCAGATGCAACAATGCAGGGTCCGCCTCGTGATCTCCGTTGGTAACTTGGGGTTGTCTACCATACCCGTCAAGGCTGGGGTAGTAGTAGAACGAGCGACAGTTAACTCTGGGCGACAAATGCCGGAGTTGAACTATAGCTTCTCGAGCAGCTAGTTGGATGGCTTGTGGCTCAAAGGAAGTTGTCCTTCCGGTGAACTCAGAGGGGCGTTCGCCATGCACCCTACCATAGATGTGCACTGTGGCCCAGAATTGACGGCTCTCACCGCTCATGGACCCTTGGTACACAACATATTGTGGGGGCTCTTCTAATGCAAAGGCACGGCGGGTGAGCTTCGCGAGCACGGTCACAAATCCTCCAAGGTTGGATGCTGTGGTCTCATTGTGCATGATGAGGCCAGGCATAATGGCTCGGTCTGGGGTAGAGGCTGTGCTGTGCTGGGTTGAGGCGAGCATGCCCTTTTTATAGAAAAAGGGAACGAAGTCTTACTTCGCACACTTGCGAATGAGACATTATAGGCGTCGGTCACTGGCGCGTGATCGACCGGCTAGGTTGATAGGTTGGGCACCGACTGGCAAAAGTGTCGGGGTCACTTTGTCGCTATCTTGCATGAGAAGTTTGGCTGGGTTTTGGTTAAGGTCTGGTGGTTTGGCTTACCTAGGTTTATTGACCCGGCTAAGATAGGATTAGCCAATGGTCAGCCTGGCTCTGATACCAAGTCTGTCGCGACCGGTTTTCCGGGTATGAATTTCCAGAAAATGGCCGTTGTGCTCACCAGCCCCAGGATTACTTTTAGCTGATGAGGCACCAACTTGATACAGAAACTCCAAGCAAAATACAAAATATATGTAGTACAAGACCATTCTGTCCTGGGAGTACAACAAATGGTTTCTAGTGGTTGATAACGGAAGCGGTTTGTGGATCATCAGTATCTATGGGACTCCATTTCCACAGGAACAGCTGACCAGGTTAACTCCTATCTTCGCGAGGCTGCTATCCTCATTGCTTAGGTTCCGGGGCTGTCATTGCAACGCCCCTCTCCATGCAAGATATCTGGCCAAGACAATAGCCAGGGACAAGCCAGTGAGTACTTTGAATGTACTCGCAAACATTATGAACACGGGTATAATATAAATGATAATCGTGCACGGAAATATTCTATGATCGCATTGTTAGTCATAAAATAAAATCTCTGATGCATGGAAACAGGTTATTTATATGTAACAAGAATATGAAATGACAGAGGAGGAAATAAAATGCACCATTCGGATGTCCAAGCGACGCCTCAAATGATGGTAAATAACAAGCATGTTTCACCAAGGGTTCGAGCGACGCCACATAAAGGGCTTATAAGGAAAATAAATAACTAGTAATGCCATAAATCAAGGCCCGAGCGACACCACATAAAGGGCTTATAAGGGAAATAAATAACAAGTAATGTTACGATACCAAGGTCTCGAGCGACACCACATAAAGGGCTTATAAGGGAAATAAATAACAAGTAATGCTATAGTCAAGGCGTCGAGCGACACCACATAAAGGGCTTATAAGGAAATAAATAACAAGTAATGTTACGATCGAAGCGCCTGAGCGACACCACATAAAGGGATTATAAGGGAAATAAATAACAAGTAATGCTACAATCCAAGGTCTCGAGCGACACCACATAAAGGGCTTATAAGGCAAATACATTCATAGTGAATATCCAGGAGGTAGAACCGCCCTGTGGATACTCAATAAATCAAGTAACGCCAATAGTTAGTCCATGATAAGAATAATCATAATCATCATAATCAACATAAGTCACAAATCATGATCCATGTTACGGTTTAGCAGTTTCTCCCAAGACCGACACTAAGACCGACACTTGACCTGACCTGCACTATAGTCCTTAACCATGGACACGGCTATTCAATAGGTTTAATATCTCTGCAGAGGGTGTACTTTACCCACGAGTAATGGATTTATTTAGTCCATCGACTAATTCCGCTCACGGTCTTTTAGTCAAAACACGCCTGACTTGGTACACACCAGTTTAACTCACCGGTGTCTGAATCACCCACGACACCTGTCAAGCAAAACTCTAAGTGGGGAGGCTACAACCTCGACGTAGCACGGGATCACAAAATTTATACCGCAGCAAGAAACTAGGGGAGCTACCCTTCGCTACAACCAAACACCCATGCCCTCGGTCGATGGCATGCTCACCGGATGCCTCCCAGATCTTCCATCATGGCCTCTCTCATGACGGTGTGTCCTAGGAAAGGGGTTGACAACTCATCGAACTGCACTCCACGTATGGCAGGGACAAGTGGTAGTACGAAACAAGTATGGGGTTATTGGAACAAGACTCGATCTATGGTCGACTCAGGAGGTTTAAGCATTCCCTGCATGATTAGCATAACAAAATATTTCAATCAACAGGATCACCGCTCATTATACCTTACCATGCCATACCGGACATAACTGTCCCAACGGAGACCGGCGACAAGCTCACGCCTACCCAAGGCAGAGGCCTCCCCGGATTCCTTTCCGGGATGCATGTAAGGCACATGAGGATGATTAGCATCACAAGTATATTCATTTCCTCAACAGCAAGGAAAATCACAAATATGCCTTCATGCAAAAGATCACATCACCACATAAATAACGAGCTTTTCCGATGCAAGGTGGTGTTATAACCGTGTCAACTAACACACTAAAAATATTAAGCCATGGTTCAGGATGCTTGCCTTCAAGGTGTGGAGAGGTGGGGTGCTCTCAAAACTTTGAAAGTTTTCTCCTCTCTCCAAAATCCTATTTTGAAAATATTGGAATTAACACACAATTTCAAAACAGCAGAAAAAAGTTGTTTGAATTTTTTTCAAATAAATCTTAAAATAAACTAGACAGAATTTGAGAGATGTAGGAAAAAGAATCAACTCATTTTGAGTTTTATTTAAAAAGATACAGCCAGACAAAGATTTGGTCAAAAATCTGTTTTTAAAATAACACGGAAAAGAAAACGTTTCGGGCAGAATACGTCTTCGAAAAGGGGAGACGTACTCACGGTTTTGTGCTTCCACTTAAACACGTGGAGGCGGGGCTGGGTCTCTGACAGTGGGTCCAGGGGGGCCACTGGTCAGGTTTGACCAGTCCCCACTCCCTCCTCTTCTCTACCCGAGCAGAGGCGGGCATCCGAGTGCAGGGATGGATCCGCCACTCCTAGGCGGTCCTCCCGGTGGTCGTAGGGTCGCCGGGGGTGGAGGGAGTCGCCGGCGGCGAGCTCCGCGGCGGAGGGGAGGCTTCGGTGGATTTGGGGATTCTGGCCATGGTGGTTCCTAGCTGTGTCTGGGAGGCTAGGAAGCTCCGCGGGGTTCAAGTGGAGTCGGATGGTGGCATTTGGGAGGGCAGGGGAGATCTTGGTGCGTCGGAACTGACCGGGACGAGGCGGCGGCCTAGTTGACCGAAGAGGTTGAAGACGACCTCCTCGCTTCGATTGATGACTAAGGGGGCACGAGAAGGACGGTGTGGGGTTGCCCGAGGGCTCGGAGGAGCTCGGGGCTTCCTTTTATAGAGCGACGAGGTCGGTTCTGCGGCGGTGGGGATAAGATCACCGGCGACTGACGTTCTGTAGCAGTAGGGGGACGTGGCGGGGCTGAGGATGGCGACAGGAGCTAGCGGACGAGCGGAGCAGTGCTCCAGGGCGAGCTGGCGAGCGGGAGTGGCTCGGGTGGCGCCGACATGGTCGGGGCCTACATGCGGCCGTCAGCTAGCCGCCACGGCCGTCCGGACGGTGGCGCTCTGGGGTGCCAGGGGTGGTCGGGGTGGCGTGGCGGTGCAGGGACACGTGGCGTGCTAGCTGCTATTGGCCAAGGGCCGGAATGGGTGCGGGGCGAGACGCGGCGGCTCGGGCGCATGTGCGTGCCAAACGAACGCTCTGGGCGCTCCCAGAGCACGCCCGGGATGTGTTCGATGAAATGCCAGGGTAGCCTAGCATGCTTGAGCGGGGCTAGCAAGTAACAGGGCTAGTTTAGGGTTAGCAAGGGGATCAAGGGACATGGTGGATAGGCCAGGGGCTCAATTTCACAACACAAACTTACAATCATGACAAGTCTGTTCATGCCCACAGGGTGTTTGACAAAATGCCAGAGGCATCTAGGCAGGTCTTGGAGTGGTCAAAAACTCCAGATGGTGGTCTCATTAGGTGAATAAAAGGGTGGTGAGGTTAGGTGGCTGTAACGCCCTCGATGCGGCTATATCTCCCACGTGTCGAAGCACGACTTAGAGGCATAACCGCATTGAAAGCAATGTCGCAAGTGAGGTAATCTTCACACAACCCATGTAATACATAAGGGAAAGAGATACATAGTTGGCTTACAACGCCACTTCACACAAGACATAAATAAACATCCATCATTCAGATTACACTCAAGGTCCGACCACGGAACCAAAATAAAAGAAGATACCCCAAATGCTACAGATCCCCGATCGTCCCAACTGGGCACCACTACGATCATCGGGAAAAGACACATAGTAACGAGCACGCCTCGTCGAACTCCCACTTGAGCTCGGTTGTGTCACCCGCACAGCATCGCCGGCACTCGCAACTGTTTTGGTAGAATCTGTGAGTCACGGGACTCAGCAATCTCACACCCGCGAGATCAAGACTATTTAAGCTTATAGGAAGGACTGAGTTTTTAGGTGGAGCTGCAGCAAGTTTACTAGCATATATGGTGGATACAATAGCAAAGAGAGCGAGAAGAGAAGCAAAGCACGGTCGTGAAGCTAGTAGCGATCAAGAAGTGATCCTGAACTACTTACGCCAAGCATAACTCCAACATCGTGTTCACTTCCGGACTCACGAGAAGAGACCATCACGGTTACACACGCGTTGATGTTTATTTTAATTAAGGTCAACTTCGGGTTTTCTACAACCGACATTAACAAATTCCCATCTGCCTCATAATCAAGGGCACGACTTTCAAAGATAATACCTTGCGGGTGTCCCAACTTAGCCCATTATAAGCTCTCACGGTCAACGAAGGATATTCCTTCTACCGGAAGACCCGATCAATCTCGAATCCCGGACTACAAGACATTTCGACAGCAATAAAACAAGACCAGCAAAGCCGCCTGATTGTGCCGACAATCCCGATAGGAGCTGCACATATCTCGCTCTCGTGGCACATCCGGATGAGCAGTCCATACAACTAAAACCAGACCTCAAGTTTCCTTGAGGGGCGCCGCACAGAGTTTAGTTCGCCAGCACTCAAGGAGCACTGGTCCGGGGCGGGGGTGGGGTTAAAATAAAGATGACCTCGGCTCGCGAAACCCGGGGAAAAAGGCTTAGGTGGCAAATGGTAAAACCAATGTTGGGCCTCACTGGAGGAGTCTTATTCAAAGCGAACCGTGAAGGCGGTCCCATAAATCACCCAACCGTAAGGAACGCTAAATCAAGGAACATAACACCGTATGACGGAAACTAGGTGGCAAGAGGAACAAAACACTGCATAAGGCCGAGCCTTCCACCCTTTACCAAGTATATAGATGCATTAATTAGCGATATATATATTGTGATATCCCCAACAAGTAAACATGTTCCAACAAGGAACAACATCTCCATGTTCCAACAAGGAACAAACTTCAACTTCACTGCAACTAGCAACGCTATAAGAGGGGTGACCAAAGCGGTAACATAGCCAAACAACGGTTTGCTAGGAAAGGATGGTTAGGGCTGACATGGCAATATGGGTGGCATGATATAGCAAGTGATAGGCATCGAGCTTAGGCATAGCAAAAGAGCGAGCATCTAGCATAGCAAAGATAGAAGTGATTTCGAGGGTATGGTCATCTTGCCTCGCAAAGTTCTCAGAGTTGTCGAAAGCTTGATCCTCGAAGCGTTCTCAACAGGTTCCTCGCTCACGAACTCGCCTCCGGCTCTACCCAAAGCAAGAACACAAACAAAGGACCCACAATAAATCACGGTGCAATGCACAAGCAACATGATGCAAAACATGACATGATATGCGAGATGTGGTATGCAATGCGATCTTGGCGCTCGGAAGGAAAATGATGAACCAGGCATCAACTTGGCAAACCAAGTATGCCACTGAAAGATGAGATGATTTCGTTGAAATCGATATAAAGATCACCGGAATCGGATGCACGGTTTGCAAATGACAAGCAAAACAAGAATGGCACAAATCTGCCATTAACAGCATGATGCCACTTAGCAAGCAACAAGAAATTAAGCTACTGCACTCAAACGTACCAGAAAAGCATATGGAAGTGATCTACTCAAGAAGCTTGACAAAATATGAACACTGAGCTACGGCTAAATCACAACATAACAGGTTCAAACAAGCATGGCAAAAGTGCAAAACATATCAGCTTCACAGACTTTGTGAAATTACTGAACATGGCAAAAACAGCATCAGGTAGCAATGTTCAGAGCAACAAAAAAACATGCTACAGGAACTTATAATAGCAAAGCATGGCATGGCATGAATCTACTCAAAGCATAGAACAAAAGTCCCTTACTGACCATAAGCCAAAAAGGATCAGAAAATATAGTAACACCCATGTCAATATAGCAAGTTTAGTTAATGATTCGCAACAGGCATGTCGAAAACAGATAACAAGTAGGCATGTTTAAGAGCTCAAAGCACTCACTACAGAGCCTTTCATGATAAACTAAGCATACATACATCAAGAAGACATGGCATAGAAGACATACATGGCAAGAACAACATCATAGCATACACGGATCAACCACAACAACCTTGGCAAAATTGAATAACATGTAAACAATCTGCCAGAAACATTTTGTAGCAAAAGTAGAGCTCGATTGACTCAAGCTATGTCACTCCATAATTACAAACAAAGGCATGGATGGATAGAGCATAACCATATGTTCAAAACATCCTTACTGAAGTATCTCAAAATATGCATAGATCTCTCGGTAGCATCAAGTTAACATGGCATCAAAATATCAGCAAAACAAGGGCTGAAATCAGCAACATCAGGAAGCCTACTTTGCATGCTTGTGCTAGTCACCACATAGATCACAAAAATACATGGCATACACCCCTGGAAAGATGGCATGGCATATTACAAAACACATGTAGGACTCAAATTCATAAGGTGCACACATCAATCATGGCAAAAATGACAAAAGTGCATGTTCTGTTAAGAAACAGAAACTAACATCGCATAGCCCTCTTCCAACAGCATTTCGGGCATCAATATGAGCTCAAATGAAAATGATGCAATGAGATGAAATGATCTACTCATCGAGTCGAACATTTTGACATATTACACGCACGAAACGGAGCTACGGATGCAAAGTTATGATGCGTTGAAAATGCCACAAATTAATCACCAAAATAAAAACTTAGACGAAATTTTGGGGGGAAGAAGTCAACCCTCTCGACCTAGATCTCAGATCCGGCCGGATCGGAAGCCGAGGCGGCGGCTGCTCACCGGAGCTCGGCCGGGAAGGAGAGGGAGAGGCCGGGGCCGGCCGGAGGAGGCGGGCGGCGCCTGGGGAGGTGGCGCCGAGCGGCGGCGGGTGGCGGGTCGGCGACGGGCCGGCGGCCGGGCGGGCGGCGGGCAGGCGCGCCAAGGCCGAGGCGGCGGAGCGGGAGCGCTGGCATGGCGCGGCGGCCGGGCGGGAGGGTTGGGCTGGGCCTCATGGGCCGGGCGTGTGTGGCGGCTAATTGGGGACCCGGGGCCACGTGGCGGCGCTCGAGAGGCATGGGCGCGCGGACGTTGTCCGCCCGCTCGGACACGTCCGGCGGCGGATCTGGGATTTACTAGGTTAGGGGAGAGGATCCGAATTTGGAATGGGGGTATATATAGGCATAGAGGAGCTAGGAGAGTCCAAATAAGGTGCGGTTTTACCACACGATCGTGATCGAACGACGGAGAGCATGGAAGTGACTTAGATGGGTTATTGGGATGTTTTGAGGGTGTTGGGCTGCAACTTAAAAGAGGCCTTTATGAGAGTGCGGTTAACCGTTGGAGTACCAAACGAGCTCCAAATGACCCGAAACTTGACAGGTGGCCTACCGGTGGTATGCCAAGGCCACTTGACAAACCTCGGTCCATACCGAGAAAGTTTAGTACCCGCTCACGGAAAAACGTAAAAGGGGACGCCGGGGGGACATAGGAGTGCCGAATTGCAAAACGGACAACGGGAAAAATGCTCGGAATCATAAGACGAACACGTATGCAAATGAGATGCACATGATGACATGATATGAAATGCATGACATGGACAAAATGCAAAAACGAAAGACAAAACCCCAACCACGGAGGGAATATCATATCACAATGCCGAAAATGGCAAGAGTTGGAGTTACAAATATGGAAAGTTACATCCGGGGTGTTACAGTGGCCAAATACAGAAACTAGTTAGTGCAAGTTTTGCAAAAACTCAATTCTGGACAGGAGACAAACGGCATCACTTTTTGAACCAAAAATGATCCAATGGGTGCATGCTCCTGGACTTAGGGGTTTAGTGGGGGTGGTCTACAAGCAGGGGAAAGAATCAAGGGCCAAAGAGCAAGCAATAATATGAATGTTGTACAAACCATCATGTTGGACCAGAATGAAGATGAGGATGATTCACTCAAATCTTTCAATGGACATTATTGGGTTTTTGCATAAAGTTGAATCATAGGCTTCTACTAACATCCCATAATTTTGGTGGAGGATAGAAAGAAGTATTTAAATAGGTTGTAGTGCAAAATTGCCCACTGGACCAGAGAAGAAAATTGGGTGTAGAGCTCAAAATATCTAGGGAATGAAATATATTTTTGCATAAAAGTGGTTTGGTGACATCACAGGACATCCCCAAATTTTGGTGGAATTTTTGAAAGAATTTATAAAAGGGTTGCAGTTCAAAAAGGACCATAAAACCATGGGAAACCAATTCTCAAGAAAATAAAGATCATGGAGATTATTATATAATTAATTCCTCTGAAGAAAAGAAAGGATTTTTCTTGAGAGGATAACCAAGTCCAATAACATATTTGAAATGTTTTTACTAGGGGTTAAAAGTCCACAACTTAGGGAAAAGAGAGGCTCTGAAATCAAGAATAAATCCAGAAAAATAAAAAATTAAATTTCCTGGCAAAATTTTAATTAAATAAATAAGGTTAAAATTTTGGGGTGTTACAAATGAGAAACTAAGCATGAAGAGGAGGAACAAGAAGAGTAAACAGTGCCAAGGCAATCTTGCTGAAGCCAGAGGCCTCAGTCGAGGCCATTCACGGGCTCCGGCAATGACTATCTTACAAGTGAGACGATCCTCCAAGTAGCCCTTCCGCTTCGGCTATCTCACTTAATTAATTAGGAGTACTTAAGTACCACAAATTTATTGCTGCCTAATTTTCCTGTCGGAGTTAAACAAATATTTAGTAGCACCCTATGCTGAATCATGTACGTGTGTATGTTTGTCTATGGAGGTGAATCATGTGGTGGAGCTGGGATGGAATGCTAACTTTACCCATTAAGATAATGAGGATGCTTCTATTTGTTCGTGTATGTTTCATCAACTAGTCCCACTATTACAGTAATCTCACTCTCTCAAGATATGTGCCAACAGGGATGCTCGATTTTGGTGGAACTGCACAAAAACTTTGGGTGCTTCATTTCCTCGACAGCTTCCTTCCTTTCCTGTCGGTCGCTAATCTCGGCTTGCATTCTTCCTTTCTTTGTCACCGCTATTTATCTCGCTTCCGGTCAAAGGAAATAGTAATTGATATGCTACCTCACACAGGTTGGTACTGGTCTTTATCCTGATTATTGTGCTTGTCATATGTATTGGTAATTTGGTATTGTGCTACTGTTTGTTGATTTCATAAAGGAGTATCTTGGAGCCTGAACTCGCAGGCAAATCATTACATCGGGTGATTTCAGTAGAACTGCACAAAAATATCAGATGGACAGGTACTTATGTTGCTTCTACGTACTCCAAAGTTCACTCAGACAGGCATCGATGTTGACAAGAAGAAGTGCCTATATTCATTCGAGTATCAACCGGCGTCAACCAATTGTCAAACTCCAAGTATTAGGAGAGTGAACGCTAAAAATATTGCTTGGCGATAGCCCGTAAAAACGCAGTCCATCTTTGGTCCCAACTTGTGCCTTTTGGTTATCGGCACATAAGGTAGCGAACTGTATGGCATGGAGTCCAAAGATTCCGCATGTTGGTTGACGCGTATATTCATCTAGCACTTAATCAGTCTGCACGCCAGGGATGCTCCATTTCAGTTGACTGCACAAAAAATTTGGGTGGTTCATTTTCAACCGCCTCCTTTCTTGTCTGCAATGTAGAATTTTGGCGTGATACCGGACCAAGATGAGCCAGTAAACTAGTTGGATGAAAGTAGTGGCCAAGTTACTGAAACCTCCCTTGGCACGAGGCCACTTTTTGAGGATAAACCTACAAGCAAAGTTCATATTGTCGGTGCTGCCTCTTATGTACTCGAAAGTTTACTCGTACAAGCATTAGTTTTAGCAAGAATTACCTCCGACTGAACACCAATTACCAGTCTGCAATGTAGAATTTTGGCGAGCTACAGGACCAAGATGACCCAGTAAACTAGTTGGATGAAAGTAGTGGCCAAGTTGCTCAAACCTCCCTCGGAACGAGGCCACTATTTGAGGATAAACCTACAAGCAAAGTTCAGATTGTCTGTGCTGCCTCTTATGTACTCGAAAGTTTACTCGTACAAGCATTAATTTTAGGAAGAAGTACGTCCGACTGAACACCATTTACCAGTCTGTACCCTAGGTAATTAAAGTTCTTCCATGGATCATATTGGCTGTGATCTCAATCATTTGGATGCATAAACATACTGAACATGTGTATATCTGAATATTTTTGTGAATTGTCTATGAATATTGTTGTGTGATCTATCAATCATTTGGATCCATAGACATGCTGAACTTGTGTATATATGAATCTTTTGAGTTGTTAATAGTGAATGTTGGCTATGAATATGAACGTGTACTGTGAACCTGAGTTTGATACGAATGTTTACCTTTTCTGTTGTGCTTGTGTGTGAACTTGTTAGTGTGCCTACTGTGGGGTATGTGACGTGTGGGTGTCAACGGCACACCTTCTTCCCGAGAAGAATTGCACCTGCTTTGTTAGGGTAGCAATGGTACATCAGCTCTTTTTAATCTTTTTGCTCTGTCTTGCCCCCTCCCCCGCCAACCCCTGCCGTAATGTTTTCGGCCTCAAAACAAACATAGTACAGCATTGTTTTTGGGGCTTGATGAAAAATCGAGTGTTGGTTTCTGTAGGTTGGCCCGCCCAGCAAATGGGCTGCTGGTCCACCACTGACTGGGAGGCTAAAAAACAAGTTGTATGGTGCAGAGGAAAGTAAAAAAATGCCATCAAGAGCCATCCACTGAAGAAAAAAATTCGCTCCTGATGTGCTTCTTCAGTCATGCCACCGGCCCCCTCTATAATCCAGTTCGCTCGGGGATCTGGTATCATTTTTTTCTAGATGGCGAACAAGTATCAGCTAGGCCTAGGTTTTGTATTTTAACATGCGTAGCCCACGACATACGGGTGACAGTGGTTTCAACTTATTTTTTGAGGTCCATACCGGCCTATGGGCTTTTTCTTAAAGATCGGCAACCCAATGTATTTTTTAACCACATTATATATATTTATATTATTAATATTATCGTATATTTTATAGAGACTTATATATACATTATAAAAACATTCCACATGTTATTAACTTATAAAAGTAAATGTTTAACAGAAGTTGGCAAAGAAAATCCTGGTTGTTTTTGACTCACAGGCAAGGAAAGTCCTGGTGATTGCATACAAAAGCTTGCGAAGATTTTAAGGACCAATGTAATAATAACGCGCTCATTTTTGTTTTGAGAAATAACTCGCTAATTTGTTAATTATGTATATAAAAAATGTGCCTCTCCGGTTTATTTTTTATATTAATTGCTCCTTCTAACATAACATTATATATATAATGAGCCCAACTAATTCGTGTATTTCAAGGAGGTGCAAATGGGTTGGGATTTCTTAAATAATATAAATGGGCCGCATTGACGCGAAATTATTTGTTCACCCAGCCTAGCAAATGGACTGTACATTCTAGAAAACATGGGTTAAATATATGCCACATTTTTGCAGACTGACATGTGGGCCAATAGGTCGAAGCCTACGCAGGGCATTGTCAACTTGGTCGGCATGCACCTTCAATCTCTCGTGTTCTTCCTCCAGCGTCGCCGGGACCGCCTGGTCCGATCTCCTGCGGCTAGCGGCTCTGCTTAGCACGCATCGCTGCGAAGCGCTACCCCACCGCCAGCCAGGCTATCCCTCCACCCCTCCACACCTCCTGTTATTCTCCACCACTAAAGCCGCACGCCGCACCAGAACTAGTTATAACCATTCTCCTCCACTCAATCTGCGACTCCACTGCCGCGTCTTCCCATCTCCAAGTCATTCCCGTCCGGGGCCTCGCCGTCGTCCACCGCCTCGCTGCGCTCGATGCGGCGTGGTCAACAAACGAGAGTCATCGGAAGAGGACTGTACGTGGAGAGCCGGACGGCTGGGACCCATGAGGTCCATGGTCGCACGCAAGGAAAGTTCTTCCTTATTAAGCTGAAAAAAATGTTTCCTCCACCTGACAGCTGGGACCCACCGACTGTTTCGCGATGCAAGTACAGTAATACCACCACCGTCCGTTATTACTTGTTGCTCAAATGGATGTATCTAGAACTTTTAAGTTTTAAATACATCCAATTGATCAACAATTAATTCGATACAGAGGGAGTACATGACAACATGTACTTACATGAGCAATCCAATACTTCATAACCATTGTGTTAATTGTACATTTATCTCAGAGTAAATATAGAACTTATAATTTCAAGAAAAGGGAAGATAAAGAGGCGAACATTTACAGTGATGCTACATAATCAAACAACAATGAGTGTAAGTATGTTGACAAAGGGCAAGAGGTACTGACAAGAGAAATGCAGAGCCCATTATTATTGTGAGATCCTATGATCCTTAGAGCAAGGAGATTCATCTAAAATTAGTTTTCATACAAGAGAGAAGGTAAGTCACATGCAGAAATTTAGGAGTTCAAATTTTCAATTGATATCATAGACAGTACCTGATGCTGGGCTCTTAGTAGTTCTAATAGGGGTTTGGCCAGTGGAGTAGGGTTAAAGTGTGGTACAGTTGGGCCTGTGTTTTCTGTGGCTGCTGATCTATCTGATTTATCAGGTATCACTACCTTTTCGAAATACCTAGTTTGTACTCCTTGAGGATCTGTACTCACCCTCTTCCTTTTGGACATCTATTACGAAAGAACAACATTTGACTGGAAAAACATAGTATGACGACACATGGAATAGGTAAAGGAAATGGGTAGGTATGGCATATACTCATATATGATGCTTAAACTAAGCAGATGGTGTAACAAAGTAGAAGTAATGCAAGAGGTTAGATGCAAAATATGTGCGACCAATACAACCTTGCCAAGTTAGAGAAAGCACCTTGATGGGTGAACAAGATAGGCCATCCTCCACCATGCCAAGTTTGTTAGCTAGTGGATTGTTCTGCAATATTCCTCTCGTGCGCCCATTCTCATATTCATTTTGATAATGTTCAATAATTGACATGCATGAAAACATAAAAACAAGTGAGGTTATTTTTGTAATGCAGAAGTGATTCTAATCCAATACTGCCTCCCTGTAAACCCCTTTGTGTTATCTCTGCAATTCTTCTGAGAGATGCCATGCATGCTGTAATTTGGTGTGTGCATTAATATAATGTGGCCTACTACTCAAAATATGAGAGCTCCATAAGTGATGATACTACGCAGATGACAGCTTCAACATATAGTAAAGAAGAACAAGTCGACCTGACCTGACAGATTCAAAATATACTAAGGGAGAACAACTCGACCTGACCACTCGATCGCAAATGTCTCTGCTACTCTTCCCAACAAGGAACATACTTATTAAAGAAGAGAAGAGGATCATCTTAAAGAATAGCAGAAGAGCAAGCAGATTGAAGATATTACAAGTCTTTCTATACAATGTCGATTGCCCACCCATGATGAACCAGAGCGCACAGAGAAATACTATTCCTTCCAGTCTCTCCATATGTGGCTCACATGCATTTCAAAACTAAAGTAGGAACATTTAGCTAAACAATTAAACATCTCTCTGTTTTACTAATATCAGCATAATATCATATTTGAATTTGTACAACTAAGCTTGTTTAGCTCGATGGGTGGAGAAGTGCTATTACGACACGAACCAAGTAGGATGATCATGGTCATCATAAAATGGGGAAACCGTATGCATGATGAGTATAGTGTTAACCGTGGCAGTGGGATGGCAGATCTGAAGCTGCAAACCGCTCAAAGGGTAGTTAGCAACCAATGTTTACTTTGAAATAACAACTAAGATTTGGTATGGACAAGAAAGTACAGTCAACAAGTGACAAAGAAATGCAATTCTAGTGTCTCTCTATATGCCGCGCCATGCATTTCGAAACTCAAGTGGGACCTTTAGCTAACAAATTAAATGTGTCTGTTAACTAATATCAGTATCATATCACAATCATATTTGAAAAACTAAGCGTTGGAATTTTGATTGTTGTGTTGTTTAGCTTGAAGGGTGAAATAATGCTAGTACGATAGAAAGCACCTACAAAGATCATAGTAGAGTAGATAAAAGGGGAAAACCCTAAGCATCAAGTGTAAAATCAGGAAAGTGGAACTAGCTGCACCAGTGGGTGGTGCACATGCTTTTCAAAACGAATATAGGAACATTAGTTGACCAATTAAACGTTCTCTGTTTTAATAATATGAGCATCATATCAGATTCGTATTTCAACACCTAAGCTTTGGAATTATGAGTGGCATGTTGTTTCGCTTGATGGGCTGAGGTCTTGAGGAGCAGTGCTAGCATGACATGAAGCACCTACGATGAGTCGATGATGGTAGTAAATATAAAGGGGGAAAACCATAAGCTTTATGAGTATAGTGACCGTGCCATGGCAGATCTGAAGGTGCAAACCGGACAAAACTACTTCCCAACCAATGTTTCTTTCAACTAGCCACTACGATTTGGTACGGACAAGAAAAGTACAGTAAACAATTTACGATCTATTTTCTGGGTGAGATCAATTACTTAAGAACATACGAAAGAGTACCACCTCTCTTGCGACGCCGTGTAGGCCCCTGCTGATACGTTGAGCATGCTGCGGGTGCGATGGCTGTCGGCGGCGGGGAAGAAGACTTTAGGCGGCAGACGGCCGGGTTGGGGGATAAGACTTGTTGACGTGGACGAGGCGGACATAGGAGCGGCATCGACAAGGTGGACGACGGCGCCGATGAAGCGAGAGGACGCGATGAAAGCATCCTGGTCCGGTGCCATGGATGAGAGACGTCCATCTCTTGTAGTGGACGACGGGGTAGCGGCTCCGGCAAAGTGGAGGATGGGGTGGCGCACAGAGGAGGCTGGCCGCATTGGGGAGGTTGTTGTGGCGCCGACGGTGTATGAAATGTGGGAAAGTTACGGTACTTATCCCCCGTTTAAAATTTCGGACATCATGTCGGTTGGGGATAGGACGGTTATCTCGCATCTCCCAAATATTTGCCGGTAGCGATTTCGGGCGAGGAGAGGGTGTTTTGCTGCCCACGGTTGGCGCCCATGGTGTGTATGAACGCGGCTAACAGGCGGGGCGGTTGTGTCACGTCTAAGGGAAGTTACACATCTGCCCCTATTTAAAATATTTGCCTACATCGATTTTGGCCGAGGCGAGTTTGTTTTGCCGCCCACCGTGTATGAATGGGGAAATGGAGGGAGAGACACATGTATTTCAGAGGAGGTTGAATCAAATGTGTTTTGCCACCCACGTTTGGCGCCCACCGTGTCTGAATGGGCTCACAGGCGGTCGTGTCACGTCTAATTGAAGTTACTAGTCTACCCCTATCGACAGCAGTGTAAATCCGGTCGATAAGGTTGTCAAAGTGTCGGGGGTAGATAGTAGTTTCCATCTCGCAAACACTTTCTTCGGGCGGCCCACAAATGATAGCGGGTGTTTAGCCGCTTCGTTCAAAACTTGGGAGAATTAGCATTAACGTTCTCCCTGGGCCTTGGCAACTAAATTCAAATCCAATTTGTATTCGATTACGAATATCCACCGATAATTCTATGTTTTGTTATTTATTTCTTCAAAATCACAACAAAGATTTATTCCACCTTTATATATGATTATGATTTAGGAATGTCGTGATCTTTGAATTCAGTAGGTTGGATACACTTTGGGTCAAACAGTTATTTCATCCAATACAATATGATCACACGAAAAATAGTTCACCTTATGTCAATCATAAAAGTACTGAGGATTACCTCGCCTAAAAAATTCGGATCATTAACATAGGGGAGCTTACAACATAATCCATTTAGAGACATGACACAACATGAAAGTACAATAACATATTGACAATTTCAACTAGTATCTAAAGAAGAACTGGGATTACCCTAGGCTTCAGATAGCAGAAACAGCAGGACCTCCTCCATCTTCAAATGCAGCATTCTTACTTCCTCCAATTCTTGTGTTGCTTGCATAATGTGTGCAGCTAATTGCATAATTTCCAGCCTCAAGATCAAGATTACGTCATTCATGGCAGCCACACCATCTCTTTCTGCCTCTAGTAGAGACTGAAGAACTGTAATATCTGTGCTCAAACTGCTCTCCGGTGGTGTTGCCTCTGAACTGCTACCATTTGGTAACATGGATGGCGCACTGCTTCCACAAATAGATTATGGGGTTGTACATTGTGTCCTAGTGTGAACGGCATCCTGAAATGTTTCCGCTGGACATAAGTAAGAGATAGTTATCGCATGATCCAGGCAGTAAGCTTACATGGTAAAAAACATATGAATTATTGCCGAGCATGGCAAGCTATATTTAAATGGTTCACACGCAAGCCAAGAAAGCAGCCCACACACATTACATTTCAGATGTACTAAAATACACTGGCTTATCATATGTTGCTATGAAGCCTCGCTGCTATTGCAATGTTCTTTGAAGATATCGTCAGCATCCCGTGGTCGCAAATCTAGTTGTTGTAGTTTTTTCTGCACCCTCTATTCAGGTAAAACTAATTATAATCGCATGCAATGGTTCGAATTGATCATCAATGGTTCATCTAAACTAATGAAAGAAGGGTGTGTGCTTACACGACAATATATGTGCTTCACTCTATTTTTATGCTTGTTCGAGGTGCCAGCCCCAAAAGAACAAATGTTTTGCTTGATGGGGTTCACAGCTCCATAATTAATAGAAGCATCAAATTTGTCATGCAACTTGGCAAGATCAATAACACACAAAAGAGTAATGAACAGAGGCTTGGAGTTGTTATGTAATAGCTAGCATCAGAAAATGTAGGGTAAAACGAACAAAAAGCAGCGGAACCACATGCTAGTTTGCTGATGTGGAATTAAGCATAGAGAACATGAAGCAGTCTGATGGAACCAACAGGTGGCATCAGAACAACACCATTATCAAAAAGATAGCCTGCAAGAAGTAAAATAGTAGGCAGTGATATCTAGGAAGTACAGTAATACTTAGGACAAAACTAAAGCATATTAACTATATGTGCACGTGTATGTAATTTAGCACATGTAACATCTTCACTGCCAGAAGTATGGCCCTACAGGTGCAAGCAAAACAACGCGTCTCATTAAAAATTGAATGATGCCCTGAAGAAATTCAAAGGTGCGGTGCTTATGCTAAGAAAGTGAATGTAGGCGTCGGTCGTTGGATAATAGTACCTGATTCTCGGCGGCGTATGGGTATCGTTGTCATACTTGATAGCTAAGGATCATCGATGGTGCTCGTGTTGCGGTTAAGTTTGGGCCGGCTGTCGCCATCACTGAACGGCTTCGGTGCTTTGGTTGCGGCGCCTGTCGACATACAAGAAAGCTCATCTGTGGTAAGTGAATAGTTGCACGATAAAGAAGAGAAAAACCGAAGGAGTACAAATCAAAATAACCTGATGAGGCTACGGTGTCAGTAAAGCAGGGCCGGTGGAGTTGAATATGGTGTCCGTGGAGCGGTCGGTGCGATGGGACGAAGGCTTCGTGGCGCGGCATCTGATGCTTTCGGTGAGGCGGATCTGTTGCGGAGGAAGAGGGCTTGTATGAAGTGCCAGCGATGGGAACTACAAGAAATATGTCAACTAGTGACCTTCTGTCAGTGACCCTGGAAGAAATGGTCATAGATCTATGACCATTTCATACCAATTGGTCAAAAGCTGTTCGGGGGCTCCAAACCCTAAACCATTGCGACCATTTTGGTCAGAAAGATCGTAATTTCCTTACATGAAATGGTCATAAAGCAAACAGCGCTAGTCCGCTGCCTTATTTCTAGTTGTTAACGACCAATATAGATGGTCATAGCCTTGTAAATTGTGGTGGGTTGCTATGACTAGTCGCCACCTCATCAGTTTTGCCTATGTGTCATGACCATGTGGCAGTTTTTGCCCTAGGTTGTGAAGCAACCTATATTTCTGTCATTCCCAAAATTCCCAAAAAAATATCATAAATTCTTTGGGTCATATCTTCGTGAAATATGTAAAAACCTTCCTTGCCTAGTTCAAAAATAATTCAAAATATTCATTTTCCTATTCTGTTCAAAGCAACAGTTTGTGAAGGAAGTACTACTTTGGCATGTCCAAATAGTATCCATTTTCTACAGTGCTTTCCTATGCCCAAATAACCATCCTCCACCAAATGCCAGCTCAATCCATTCACTATTTTGAGTCGAGCTTCAACATTCGTATTTATGTCCAGTGTGGTGGTTTGCAAAGCAAGTACCAGCTAGGCTCCTCCTTTTGAGGTGAAATTTTGTGAAGAAGGTCTTCTTAGTAACTGATCATCCTCGGCCAAAACTCACGCCCATTAGCCATGTACATTTCCTGTACTGCTAATCAAACACTTGGCTGTTAATTCATGTTTGAGCATCGATCGGTCTCCTCGTGAGAATCTTATGTTGTAATTTCCTTCCTAGCACCTACCTGGGGAGTGCCCAACCCACTAGACATGCCTAGGCTACCCAGAACACGTGGAAACGCCACGGTCACGTGGTGACCATGCGGCGGGCATGCGAGGTTACGCGCTCTAGAGTTGGGGGCCTCGGACACCGCCCAAACCTCGACATATCGCCACCAAACCATGTATTTATGACTAAATAGGTACTGATGTGACTATAAATGATTTTTGGAAAAAATGAATAGTAAACTATGAGGCAGCTGCAGTTCAAATTTGACCCGCTTCCTCCTGAATCGGCGGGAATTTGTCTTTTTCACCAAAGGTGGATCAAAACTTTTGGCACCCAACCATTTTGTCAATTGTGCATTAAATATGGCCTAGTATTTTATAAAATTGATTTGGTCCAATTTTGCAACAAATATATGGTAGGTCCTTCACAAAAAAAACTCATTTCGGGCACTCGAAAAATGGAAAATGTATTTTCTGTGCAAAGAAAATGATAACTCCCTTAGGCAACATTGTTTGGACTTCCAAGATGCACCCTTGTGCACAATATGAGATTATTTTAACAAACTATGCCATGAATGTGGCCATAAGATTGATCATTTGGCTTGAAAGCCATGAATCTTCACACTTGATAGCTCGTTTCCGAGAACACTTTTTTAAAATAATTTCTGTATTACAAGTTTATTATTTTTCCTGGTAACTTGGTCACATATAATGACACAATGCGAAGGTTTTCCAATTTTTTGATTTTTTTTTGAATTTTGTATGTCTGTTTCAAAATGCGGTCAAAACGGCGGGCTTGACCGTTCCTAGCTAGTGGTTGAATCTTGGATTCTTTTGGTGTTTCTCTGATTAAATAGATACTTATGTACCTAGAAATGATTTTTGGAAAAAATAAAGAGCAAACTACGAGGCAGCTACAGTTCAAATTTGACCCGCTTCCAAATGAATCGGTGGAAATTTGTCTTTTTCATGAGAGGTGGATCAAAACTTTTTACACCCAACCATTTGGTCAATTGTGCATTAAATATGTCCTAGTATTTTAGAAAATTGATTTGGTCCAATGTTGCAACAATTATTTGGTAGGCCCTTCACAAAAAAACCTCCTTTCGGGCACTGGAAAAATGGAAAATGGTTTTTTCGTCCAAAGAAAATGAAAACTTCCTTAGGCAATTGTTTTCCATTCCAATATGCACCCTTGTGCACAATATAAGATCATTTGAACAAACTATGCCATGAATATGGCCATAAGATTGATCATTTGGCTTGAAAGCCATTGATCTCCACACGTGATAGCTCGTTTCTGAGAACACTTTTTAAAATTAATTGCCGTATTACAAGTTTGTTATTTTTCCTAGGAACTTGACCACATATAATGACACAATGAGAAGGTTTCCCAAATTTTTGATTTTTTTGAATATTTTATGCCCGTTTCAAAATGCGGTCAAAACGGCGTGCTTGACCGTTCCTTGCTAGTGGTTGAATCTTGGAAAACTTTTGATGTTTCTTTGATTAAATAGATACTTTTGTACCTAAAAATTATTTTTGAGAAAAATAAAGAGCAAACTATGAGGCAGCTGCAGTTCAAATTCGACCCATTTCCAACTGAACCGGTGGAAATTTGTTTTTTTCACGAGAGGTGGATCAAAGCTTTTGACACCCAACCATTTGGTCAATTGTATATTAAATATGGAGTAGTATTTTAGAAAATTGATGGAGTCCAATTTTGCAACAAATATTTGGTAGGTTCTTCACAAAAAAATCATTTTTGCCACTCGGAAAATGATTAGAAATAGCTAGAAAGATCAAAAATGCATACAAATTGGTCCTTATCCATAAAATGTGGTCTAACTCTAGTGAAATTTTATGTGGTGCCCTTTTGAAAAATATTTTTAATAGCTACTTCACAAAATCCCTCTATTTTTAGTACTTCAAAACTATTTTAAACCATTGATTTTCCGAACCAATCAGAACACTTCCCACGGATTGATGACCATCCATCCATCCATCCATCTCTGCATCCCACATCCATCCATCCATCCATCCATCTCTGCACCCCACATCCATCCATCCATCTTTCTACAGAAAACAGAAAAAAAGAAAACAAAAAGAGATACCCCCACCCGCAGCCCAAACCCTAGCTCAGATCGATACCCCCGTCGCACCCTTCCTCCCATCTCCGCGCCGCCGCCGCCCCCTACTGATCCAGTCCTCTCCAGCGCGGCAACCCTTCCTCCTCACCCACTGCCCCGACCTCACGGCCCCCACATCGCCGGATCCGCACCTCCTCACCCACCCCCATAACACACCCGCAGCCGCCTCTCTCTCCCCCTCTTTCCCCATCCCGCTGCCGCCTCTCTCTCCCACCCACCCCGATCCATCCCCTCCCCGCAACCGCCGCCGCCCCAACCCAAAACATCTCCCTCCCACCTCGATCCGCTGTCATACCCACCGTCGACGACCCATATCGAGCAGGTGAGGCGGTGCTTCTAGACCGGCGACAGCGGTAGTGGGCTCGCGACCCACATCACAAGGACGTCCCCTTCCTCCCGATATCATCGTACTCCTCTCGACCCCGTCCCCTTCCTCCCCGCAGCGGAGCCTCGGTTTTGACCCGTCTCGTTGCTGTGTGCAGAAGTCCGGGAGGCAAGGGGCCGGGGATGTGTGCCAGATCTGCACCGACGGTGATGTGGTTCCCCTCCAAGCCGGCCACGCTCGGGTTCCAGGAGACGGGGCCCGCGCGGGCCGGGGCGCACGCCCAGTTAGCGGCCGATGAGGGGTGGAACTACGAGGATAAGAGGAAGCCCGCGGGGGGGCGTGGCTGGGGCTGGCGCCGGCGCTAAGGAGGAGGGACTGGAGATCGTGAAGCTTGGGATCTCGTCGGAGATCGTTGACAAGCTCTCCGCCAAGGGCATCACCAAGCTGTTCCCCATCCAGGTAAGGGGAGCAGGCAGGATGGTGCGACGAATGTTTCTGCTGATGATGTGATGATTCTTCATATGCATATGCTATGGATGAATGTTTCTGCTGATGATGTGATGATTCTTCATATGCATATGCTCTGTACATGTTCCTCTCCTCAAAGCCCACATGCATCCTACATGTTGGTTGATTTGGCATGTGTGCATCTTGAGCGAGTACATATTAGATGGGTCGTCCACTGGCCGACCTGCCTCATATATATTAGGTGGGTTCTGCAGACTGCAGTCTCTCTAGCTACTGTTAATTTGCATGTTTTCTTCCATGTAGTCTCTCTTGCTTGTTGCTGTTATTTGGGCATTTGTAAACCGCTAGCAGTGCCAAGTCCAGTAACTGATGGAGTTCCTAGTAGTAGTCGTAGTAGTAGTATGTATGAACACCGTGTTAATCTTTGGATGGTGCGTACGGGTAAGTGCCCCGCCGTTAAGTTGGATGTTCCATTTATTATTAACGCGTAGCATAATCTACATGCACTCCTGGATCACATGAGGGTTCCTTCACCTATGCCTATTGTGTATTGTCATTAATAAAAATGGAAGTTTTTCTTACACCAACACTGTCAAATCTACTTACATTATCTGAAATGGAGACACCAACACGGCCAAAATTTGAGCCAAACCATAATGTACATACAGTTTACATGAAGCATTACAATTCCCTGTAATTGTAGTACATCTGTGATAGTCTGAATCAAGGGACTAGCTACAGTTTCCTGATTTGATTGCCAGCTGAGCTTCAATGTTATAGACCATTGAGACATTGAAAACCTGAACTGAATCCAGGTCTGATGGTACACAACACAAGTCTATTGATAGGCCGGCCTCTGGTTTCCAAACTGAATCTGGTTTTGCTCTCAAAGTTGCTAGAGGCATGTTGTTTGCTAGAGGCATGTTGTTTGTGAGAATGGATGTTCCCATCCGGCTGTTACGACAACGTTAGGCCAACATGCTCATGTTTCAATTTACCCACTCCTAGCTAGCAAAGCAGATGTCTTATTTCCTTCCTCTTTGATTTGTTCGAGTACTATCTGCACGTTAGTTTTTTCGTTGAGTAGTTGGTATTTTCTGCTCATCTATGTTTGACATATATTTTTTCTATTTGAAGGTGCAGATTGTATAAGATGGGAGATGGACAACTCCAACCATTCCAAACCAGTTCAAGGGGCCATGGAAACAAAAGGTACACCATGAACTATCTCATGGCAATATGACTAGGTAGTCTATTTGCTTAGACAAGCAGCAATGTGTATTACAAGTTCTGAGTTGAGATTTCTGTGTATTCAGAATATCAAGAACCTGAACAACAAGGGCAAAGTTGAAGGCACCTCTCGTCGACAAACCAGGTAACCTGAGCTTACACACTACTATACTTTCTTTCGAACTTATTGGGTGAAAATTCAAAGCTTATGCAGTTTTATCCCCTATTGTTGCAGAGTACAAGGATTAATATTGCATCTATGCTTTTGACAGCTTGAAGTACATAAGCTGCATTATGTTTTTTTTACTTCCAGAGCTACAGTGCTCTCATACTATCATTGCATTGCCTGCTGTTCTTGCTGCATACCTATATCTCAAGTATTTTAGATTTCCTGCTAGTTGCATATCCATAGCTTGAACTGCAACTAATGTGTCATGTGTTTGGTGGCAGCAACAACAGCTAGCAGGAGCAATTCTCTTGCTGGTATGCATGTATGCCTCTGCTTTGGTCTTACTGCATGTGAGCTCGGTTGTGTCTGTTCACGTAGTGTAGCTATTCTGTTCCTGTAGATTTGGGGTGGGGGAGCGTGACACCCCAAAAAATTTAACCTTGTTTTGTTAATTAAAATTTTGCCAGGAACTTAAAAATTTGTTTTCTGGATTTCCTGTTGATTTCAGAACCTTTCTTCCCTTTATCTTTATGGAGTTTTTGCCACAAGTGAAAAACTTCCCAATTTTATTGGACTCTTTTACCCTCTCTAATAAAAAAATTCTGTTATCAGTAGGATTATTTATATAATTATTTTTCCCCTGAGCTTTATTTCTCTAATTTGGTTTTTCATAAGTTTAGGGTCCCATTTGCACTGCAACCCTTTTATAAATTCATTCAAAAATTACACCAAAATTTGGAGATGTCATGTGATGTTTTTAAAACACTTTTGTGCAAAAAGATATTTCATTCCTTGGATATTTTGAGTTCCACCTAATTTTCAAATCTGGTCCAGTGGGCAATTTTACACTAAAACCTATTTAAATTTTTCTTTAAAACTTCTACCAAAATTTTGGGATGTCAGTAGGAGCATATTATTCCACTTTATGCAAAAACCCAGCTATGTTCTTTGAAAAATTTGAGTGAATCATCCTCATCTTCATTCTGGTGCAACTTGGTGTTTTGTACTGCAACCATCTTCTAACTTTCTACTCTTCCCATGAGCTTTCTCCTACTTGTAGCACACCTTGCCAAACTCTTAAGTCCAGGAGATTGGACCCATTGGGAGATTTTTGGTCCATGCATTGATGCCCTGTTCTTTCTGTCCAAATCTGAAGATTTGCAAAACTTGCACCAGCAAGTTTCTTCTTTTGGCAAACTAACCTCACCACCCTCTCATTCATCTAAAGAGACCCCACTCTGGAAGATTTGACCACTCCAAGAAATACCTAGGTGTATGTGGCATTCTGTCAAACACTTTGTGGGCATGACCAGTTCTGATATGAGTTTTAGTTTGCACTATGAACTTGCTTCCCTTGCCTAACCACCTTGTCCAATAAACTCCCAATTACTCCTAACCTAGGTCTGTTAAACCCCAACCTCACCTGAGACCTCTAGCATCCACTGGCATTTTGTCGAGCACGTCCCGTGCATGCTCGGGGCGCGAGCAGAGCGCGCGTTTTGCACGTGCCGCGCCCGAGCCGCCGCGTCGCGCCCCTGGGTTTTGGCCGCTCTGCAGAGCCGCGCCACTCATTCGACTGCTCACCGCATCATGCCAAGCAGCCCTGGTGCCCCACAAGACCGCCGGCAGAGCCCTTGGCGGCGCGCGGCCGCGTCAGCAGCGTCTCTGCCGGTCGGCGCCGCCCGAGTCGCTAGCGCCGCCACCTACCCTATGGAACAGTCCAAGGCTATCCCCTCGCTCGTCTGCAAGCGCTCGTCGCCGCCACGTCCTCCTGCAGCTACAGAACGGCGGTCACCGACGAACCTATCCACGGCCGCCGCAAACCGACCTCGTTGCACTATAAGAAGAGGCCCCCGAGCACATCCCGTTCCACATGCAGCCTCAAAACACTCCCCTAGTTCCCCCCGTGGCAGCCAATCGACCCGGGGAGGTATTCTTCCCCATCTCCGGCAACCGTAGCCGCCGCCACTGTCTCGGCCATTCCAGCGCCACCAAAGCCTCCCCCTCTCCACTCTCTTCACCAGGAGCTCCCTCCCTCCATCGTGAGTCCATCCCCCTGCTCAATTTTGATCGGGACTCGCCGCAGGAGAAAACCCACTCTGCCCGACGGCCACCGTCCGCTACGGAGCTCGCCGCCGGCAGCTCCGTCCACCCCAGAGACCAAAGCGACCACCGGAGTGACCACCTACACCCCCTGAGCCCGCGGATGGTCTCGGTTTCCCGAACGGTGCCGCCGTTCAACGGCGAGCATCGCCAGAGTCCGGCCCCCGCTCGGGCAGAGGAAGAAGGAGGGGAGGTCGACTAGTCAAACCTGACCAGTGGGCCAGGCGGGCCCACTGTTAGTGACCCGCGCGCCGTCCACGCAGGCGAAAGTGGAAGCGCATTTCCAGAATACGCCTTCGACGTGGTCAGTTCGAATCGTTTTTCCTTTTTCTATTTTATTTCTTTTAAAATAGAGTTTGACCACAACTTTGACTGCCTATAACTTTTTAATTATAACTCCAACTGAGTTGATTCTTTTTCCTACCTTCCTCCAATTCAGACAACTTTTTGGTACTGTTTTGAAACTATATATTGATCCAAATATTTTTAAATAGGATTTTTGGAGAGAGGAGAAAGCTTTCAAAAGTTTTGGAGTGCACCCTGCCTTTCCACACCTTGAAGTCAAGCATTCTGAACCCTGGCATAATGTTTTTGCATGTATTAGTTGACACGATTATGACACCACCTCAGGACTTAGAGCTCGTTATTTTATGTGGTGATATGATCATTTGCATGGATGCTTATTGGAAACTTCCTTGCTGTTGGAAATGGACATGCTTGTGGTAATGATCATCCTCGTATGCCTTTCGTGCCTACCGGAAGGAAAACGGGAAAGTCTCTGTCTTGGGTAGACCCGAGCTTGTCCCTAGTTCCTCGTCGAGACGAGTGTGTCCGGCATGGCATGAGGGGTATGCTGAGTGGCGATTCTGTCTGTTGGATGAAATATATTCGTTGTGCTAATCATGCAGGGAATACTTAAACCTCCTGAGTCGACCATAGATCGAGTCTTGTTCCAGTAACCCCCATACTTCTTTCGTACTACCACTTGTCTCTACAACAAGTAGGGTACAGTTCGAAGAAGTCGTCAACCCTTTCTAGCACAAACCGTCAGAGAGGCCATGGTGGAAGATACGGTTGTAGCGGTAGCAAGCCCCTGGTCCGGGGCATGGGTGTTTCGGTTGAGACCGAGAGGGGTGGCCACCCCTTAGAGCGCGCGATATAAATTTGATCCCATGCTATGCGAGGTTGTAGCCTGCCCACTTAGAGTTTTGCTTGACAGGCGTCGTGGTTGATTCCAGACACCGGTAAGTTAAGCTGGTGTGTGCAAGATAGGTGTGTTTTCAACTAAAAGGCCGTAGACGGAATTAGTCCCGATGGACTAAAGGAATCAGTTACTCGTGGGTAAAGAGTACACCCTCTGCAGAGAATAAACCTATTTGAATAGTCTTGTCCATGATTAAGGATTACAGTCTGGGATGGGTCAAGGGTTGGTCTTAGTGTCGGTCTTCGGAGGAGAAACTGTTAAACCAAACTTGGACACGGACTTGTGACTTGGGAGGACCATGATTATTATTTTGTTATGGACTAACCCGTTATATTATTTGAATTATCGAGTATCCCTGGGATGGTTCTACCTCCTGGATAATCACAGTGATTATTTATAAGCCCTTTACGTGGTGTCGCGGAGACGCCCGACTGTGGCATGCTTGTTATTCATTTACTTTATAAGCCCTTTAAGTGGTGTCGCTGAGACGCCCGACTGTGGCATGCTTGTTATTTAATTTACCTATAAGCCCTTTAAGTGGTGTCGCTGAGACGCCCGACTGTGGCATGCTTGTTATTTAATTTACCTATAAGCCCTTTATGTGGTGTCGCTAAGACGCCCGACTGTGGCATGCTTGTTATTCATTTACTTTATAAGCCCTTTATGTGGTGTCGCTGAGACGCCCGACTATGGCGTGCTTGATATTTATTTTTACTTTATAAGCCCTTTATGTGGTGTCGCTCAGACGCCCGATTGTGGCATGCTTGTTATTTACCATCAATTCGAGACGTCGCTTCAGACATCCGAATGGTGCATTTTATTCCTACTCTGTCTTTACATATTCATTGTTACATATTAATAACCTGCTTGCATGCATCAAGGACTTTAGTTTATGACTGACGTTGTGATCACAAAATATTTCAGAACATGTTTTGTTATATTATACCTGTGTTCATAATGTTTGCGAGTACATTCAAAGTACTCACTGGCTTGTCCCTGGCTATTGTCTTGGCCAGATTTCTTGCGCGGAGGGGAGCGACCGTGATGACAGCCCTGGAACCTATGCAGTGGTGATAGCAGCCTCGTGAAGATAGGAGTTATCCTGGTCAGCTGTTCCTGTGGAAAATGGAGTCCCATAGACGCTGATGATCCACAAACCGCTTCCTCCATTAACCACTAGAAACCATTTGTTGTACTCACAGGCCAGAATGGTCTTGTACTACATATTTTGTACTTTGCTTGGAATTTCTGTACCAAGTTGGTGCCTCATCAGCTAACAGTAATCCTCAGGCTGATGAGCACAACGGCCATTTTCTGGAATTTATTACCCGAAAAACCGGTCATGACAAACTTGGTATCAGAGCCAGGCTGACCATTGGCTAATCCTATCTTAGACGGGTCAATAAACCTAGGTCAGCCAAACCACCAGACCTTAACCTGAACCTAGCCAAGCTTCTCGTGCAAGATAGCCACACAGTGACCCCGACACTTTTGGCAGTCGGTGCCCAACCTATGAACCTAGCCTGTCGATCAAGCGTCGGTGACCGACGCCTATAGTGCCTCATTCGCAAGCGTGCGAAGGAATATTTCGTCACATTTTTCTATAAAAAGGGCATGCTGACCTCAACCCAGCACAACACAGCCTCTACCCCAGACCGAGCCATAATGCCTGGCCCCGTAGTGCACAACGAGACCACAGCAACCAACCTTGGAGGTTTTGTAACCATACTCGCAAACCTCACCCGTCGTGCCTATGCGTTAGAAGAGCCCCCAGAATATGTTGTGTACCAAGGGTCAATGAGCCGCGAGAGCCGTCAATTCTGGGCCACTGTGCACATCTACTGTAGGGGTCTATCGCCAGAACGCCCCTATAGGTTCACCAGAAGGACAACTTCCTTCGAGCCACAAGCCATCCAGCTAGCTGCCCGAGATGCTATAGTTCAACTCCGGCAGTTGTCGCCCAGAGTTAACTGTCGCTCATTCTACTACTACCCCAGATGCGAAGGGTATGGTAGACCACCCCAAGTTGCCAACGGAGATCACGAGACGGATCCTGCATTGTTACACCTAGTACGCTATGTGGGTGCACTAGAGGAACTGTTTGATCAAATCACCATTGATCTGATCGCAGCTCGTGGAGAGCTGGCTCGTCGAGCCCGGGCGAGAAGAGAAGACGAGCCCGACGCTGACAACCCAGTCGTGCTGTTCGGACAACCAATCGAGACCTTGAGGTCATCCCGAGCCATCAACCAAGGCGCTTTGATGACCCCAGAAGTGCTTCGTCGCCTTTTGGGAGCACACTCCAACGGAATTGTGGCCAACAGTCCCCGCGATGGTCATCATCGCTACCCCGACCCTGCAGTCCCTCAACCACCTACAGCTCATCCTGACGGTGAGACCCAAGGAGAAGCCTCGACGTCCTCAAGGCAGGCTCGTTTAGATATAAACGAGGTAGACTGAATCACTCGAGTAGTGCCGAGTCTTAGTGTATCCTCGCATTGTAATCGTGCGACCTTGTAAATTAACGCAGCCTGTGTTATGCCTCTGTTTTAAATGGTAACCTTGCATAATTATGTCAGCACGCAGTTGCATATTTTTCCGGGCACAACTACCAAACCACCCCGACAACCCCCACAGTGATACATCACTTTAGTAGATATGTATCTGTGGCTTTGACCCCGACCCTTGGAGCTGAGCTGGCAAATCAATTACCCTTCACCACGGTAAAATGACCCAGCTCCAGTGCTATAAAAAGGCCACCTTGTGACCTTGCCAAGCACCCCTCACCTTGTGCACCATCCTCCCAACCATTTCTTGCCATGTCGAGCCCTCGTATTTATCTGAGAACCCCAGATGCAACCCCGGGTAGTTTTGTCAGAATATTGTGGGATTTTACCTGCAGTACCATGGGTTCTACCCACCCACCCCAGTGCGAGTTGTTCAAATCGAGGATCACACCTTCCACCTCGAAATATTGGGCAGTAGTGCACATCCCTCCCGTAAACCCAAACCAAGACCCAACGAAAGTTTCCTTCATGGGGAAATCTATGCCGACCCCACATATGGCCATAGAAGAGGCTGCACACGAAGCACTTGCTCACCTTCGATTCGCGGTATCCTATGCCAGCGAAAGAGGATATTATTACTTTCCGAGCCGTGCAGCACCCGCAGAAGTAACATCTTTTCCCGGTGGACGAATTGAGAGAGACCCAGTACTGGCCAACCTGGTCCAGTACGTCATCTCTCAAGAACGTTTGACCTAGCGAGTAATGGGTTATCTCCAGAGTCTCGCGGATTTAAATCCTCAGATCGCCATTGGCAGACCACTGAGGCCCGACCAGGAGAAACACATTCATCGGCTGGTCAATCCACTTTCCCCGATAGAAGAGGAGTGCATCCCAGTACCAGAGACGTTTTCTCGGGACCCCGTCCAGCTACCGTTTGCATTATAGACGTCACTGTTGTGTTTATTATTGAAACATTTATTTATGCATAGTAACTTATGCGTGGTACCCCGAGTTTGCGCGCCGAGTAAACCTTTTAGTTTCTATTAATGTGAGTAGTTCAGTTGCGGTTTGACTCTAATATATTACTATTTTCTCTCGCGAAAAATCCTGGAGTGAGATTTCTTTTCCCCGAGTTGCTGCATCATATATCTTCTCACAGCATGGATTATTTTTATTCACGTAGCACCACAACTACTCGAACACATGCACTGCCTACAAAAACTCGTAACCGAGAAGTATTTTGTTTTTCAAAACAGCTCTTAACAAATCTCGAGGACGAGATTTTTTCTTAAGGGGGGTAGTGTTGTAACACCCCAAAAAATTTAACCTTGTTTTGTTAATTAAATTTTATCCAGGAACTTAAAAATTTGTTTTTTGGATTTCCTGTTGATTTCAGAACATTTCTTCCCTTTATCTTTATGGAGTTTTTACCACAAGTGAAAAACTTCCCAATTTTATTGTACTCTTTTACCCTCTCTAATAAAACAATTCTGTTATCAGTAGGATTATTTATATAATTATTTTTCCCCTGAGCTTTATTTCTCTAATTTGGTTTTTCATAAGTTTAGGGTCCCATTTGCACTGCAACCCTTTTATAAATTCGTTCAAAAATTCCACCAAAATTTGGAGATGTCATGTGATGTTTTTAAAATACTTTTATGCAAAAATATATTTTATTCCTTGGATATTTTGAGTTATACACCTAATTTTCAAATCTAGTCCAGTGGGCAATTTTACACTACAACCTATTTAAATTTTTCTTTAAAATTTCTACCAAAATTTTGGGATGTCAGTAGGAGCATATTATTCCACTTTATGCAAAAACCCAGCTATGTTCTTTGAAAAATTTTAGTGAATCATCTTTATCTTCATTCTGGTGCAACTTGGTGTTTTGTACTGCAACCATCTTCTAACTTTCTCCTCTACCCATGAGCTTTCTCCTACTTGTAGCACACCTTGCCAAACTCTTAAGTCCAGGAGATTGGACCCATTGGGAGATTTTTGGTCCATGCATTGATGCCCTGTTCTTTCTATCCAAATCTGAAGATTTGCAAAACTTGCACTAGCAAGTTTCTTCTTTTGGCAAACTAACCTCACCACCCTCTCATTCATCTAAAGAGACCCCACTCTGGAAGATTTGACCACTCCAAGAAATGCCTAGGTGCATGTGGCATTCTGTCAAACACTTTGTGGGCATGACCAGTTCTGACATGAGTTTTAGTTTGCACTATGAACTTGCTTCCCTTGCCTAACCACCTTGTCCAATAAACTCCCAGTTACTCCTAACCTAGGTCTGTTAAACCCCAACCTCACCCGAGACCTCTAGCATGCACTGGCATTTTGTCGAGCACGTCCCGTGCGTGCTCTGGGCACGAGCAGTAGCTGCGTTTTGCACGCGTGCGCGCCGAGCCGCCGCGTCGCGCCCCTGGGTTTTGGTCGCTCTGCAGAGCCGCGCCACTCACTCGACTGCTCACCGCATCATGCCAAGCTGCCCTGTTGCCCCACAGCACCGCCGACCGAGCCCCTTGGCGGCACGCCGGCGTCCGCAGCGCGTCTCTGCCAGGTCGGCGCCGCCCGAGCCGCTAGCGCTCGCCACCTACCTTCTGGAACAGTCCAAGCCTGTCCCATCGCCCGTCTGCAAGCGCTCGTCCCCGCCACGTCCTCCTGCAGCTACAGAATGGCGGTCACCGATGAACCTATCCACGGCCGTCGCAAACCGACCTCGTTGCACTATAAGAAGAGGCCCCCGAGCACGTCCCGTTCCCCAGGCAGCCTCAAAACACTCCCCTAGTTCCCCTGTGGCAGCCAATCGACCCGGGGAGGTCTTCTTCCCCATCTCCGGCAACCGGAGCCGTCGCCACTGTCCCAACCATTCCGGCGCCACCAGAGCCTCCCCCTCTCCACTCTCTTCACCAGGAGCTCCCTCGTGAGTCCATCCCCTCCTCAATTTTGATCGGGACTCGCCGCAGGAGAAAAGCCACTCTGCCCGACGGCCACCGTCCGCTGCGGAGCTCGCCGCCGGCAGCTCCGTCCACCCCAGAGACCAAAGCGACCACCGGAGTGACCACCTCGACCCTCCTGAGCCTGCGGATGGCCTCGGTTTCCCGAACGGTGCCGCCGTTCGTCGGCGAGCATCGACGGAGTCCCACCCCTCGGGCAGAGGAAGAAGGAGGAGGTCGACTAGTCAAACTCGACCCAATGGGCAAAGGGCCCACTGTCAGTGACCCACGCGCCGTCCACGCAGGCGTAAGTGGAAGCGCATTTCCAGAATACGCCTTCGACGTGGTCAGTTCGAATCGTTTTTCCGTTTTCTGTTTTATTTCTTTTAAAACAGAGTTTGACCACAACTTTGACTGCCTATCACTTTTTAATTATAACTCCAAATGAGTTGATTCTTTTTCCTACCTTCCTCAAATTTTGTCTAGTTTATTTTAAGATTTATTTCAAAAAAATTCAGACAACTTTTTGGTACTGTTTTTGAAACTATATATTGATCCAAATATTTTTAAATAGGATTTATGGAGAGAGGAGAAAGCTTTCAAAAGTTTTGGAGTGCACCCTGCCTTTCCACACCTTGAAGGCAAGCATTCTAAACCCTGGCATATTATTTTTGCATGTACTATTTGACACGATTATGACACCACCTCAGCACTTGGAGCTCGTTATTTTATGTGGTGATATGATCATTTGCATGGATGCTTATTGGAAACTTCCTTTCTCCTGGAAATGGACATGCTTGTGATAATGATCATCCTCGTATGGCTTTCGTGCCTACCGGAAGGAAAACAGGAAAGTCTCTGTCTTGGGTAGACCCGAACTTGTCCCTAGTTCCTCGTCGAGACGAGTGTGTCCGGCATGGCATGAGGGGTATGATGAGTGGTGATTCTGCATTGGATGAAATATATTCGTTATGCTAATCATGCAGGGTATACTTAAACCTCTGAGTCGACCATAGATCGAGTCTTGTTCCAAAGAACCCCATACTTGTTTCAGACTACCACTTGTCTCTACAACAAGTAGGGTACGGTTCAAGAAGTCGTCAACCCCTTTCTACCACACACCGTACAGAGAGGCCATGGTGGAAGATACAGGTTGTAGCCGGTAGGCAAGCCACCTGGACCGGGGGCATGGGTGTTTCCGGTTGAGACTGAGAGGGGAGGCCACCCCTTAGAGCGCGCGATATAAATTCGATCCCATGCTACGCGAGGTTGTAGCCTCCCCACTTAGAGTTTTGCTTGACAGGCGTCGTGGGTTATTCCAGACACCGGTAAGTTAAGCTAGTGTGTGCAAGATAGGTGTGTTTTCAACTAAAAGGCCGTAGACAGAATTAGTCCCGATGGACTAAAGGAATTCGTTACTCGTGGGTAAAGAGTACACCCTCTGCAGAGAATAAACCTATTTGAATAGACGTGTCCATGGTTAAGGATTACAGTCTGGGATGGGTCAAGGGTTGGTCTTAGTGTCGGTCTTCGAACGAGAAACTGTTAAACCAAACTTGGATACGGTCTTGTGACTTGTGAGGACCATGATTATTATTTTGTTATGGACTAACCCGTTATATTATTTGAATTATCGAGTATCCCTGGGATGGTTCTACCTCCTGGATACTCACAGTGATTATTTATAAGCCCTTTACGTGGTGTCACGGAGACGCCCGACTGTGGCATGCTTGTTATTCATTTACTTTATAAGCCCTTTAAGTGGTGTCGCTGAGACGCCCGACTGTGGCATGCTTGTTATTTAATTTACTTATAAGCCCTTTAAGTGGTGTCGCTGAGACGCCCGACTGTGGCATGATTGTTATTTAATTTACTTATAAGCCCTTTATGTGGTGTCGCTGAGACGCCCGACTGTGGCACGCTTGTTATTCATTTACTATATAAGCCCTTTATGTGGTGTCGCTGAGACGCCCGACTGTGGCATGCTTGATATTTATTTTTACTTTATAAGCCCTTTATGTGGTGTCGCCGACGCTTGATCGTGGCATGCTTGTTATTTACCATCAATTCGAGACGCCGCCTGGACATCCGAATGGTGCATTTTATTCCTACTGTCTTTACATATTCATTGTTACATATTAATAACCTGCTTGCATGCATCAAGGACTTTAGTTTATGACTGACGTTGTGATCACAAAATATTTCAAAACATGTTTTGTTATATTATACCTGTGTTCATAATGTTTGCGAGTACATTCAAAGTACTCACTGGCTTGTCCCTGCCTATTGTCTTGGCCAGATTTCTTGCGCGGAGGGGAGCGACCGTGATGACAGCCCCGGAACCTACGCAGTGGTGATAGCAGCCTCGCGAAGATAGGAGTTATCCTGGTCAGCTGTTCCTATGGAAAATGGAGTCCCATAGACGCTGATGATCCACAAACCGCTTCCGCCATTAACCACTAGAAACCATTTGTTGTACTCACAGGCCTGAATGGTCTTGTACTACATACTTTGTATTTTGCTTGGAATTTCTGTACCAAGTTGGTGCCTCATCAGCTAACAGTAATCCTGGGGCTGATGAGCACAACGGCCATTTTCTGGAATTTATTACCCGAAAAACCGGTCGTGACAGGGAGGGGGGATCTTTGCCGACTTAAATTACTTGTAACATCCCAAATTTCCTATTTGGAATGTTTTACAATTATAGCTAAGCATCTATGCATGTTGTTTGAAATTGAGTGCAATTTGAAGTTTTGGGGTTTTGGAATTTGAATTCAATTTTTGGCAAGTGGAAATCATTTCAAAAACTATGCCTGATAAATACTTGAAAAAAAGTATGAGAGGAGTAAACATGACACTCCAAAAATATCAGAGGAAAACATTGCCAAAAGTTTTGAATTCAAACTTGAGTTTTATTTGAATTTTGAAAAAAAATGAATTTTTATAAAGTTTGGATTTTTGCCCCTGGTAAAATGTTCAAATGATAGGGAATATTCCCCTGATCATTTTGATATATATATGTCCTATATAAAATATTTATATTTTAAATATTATCTCTGTTTTTATTTTTTTAAATAAAATGGAAAAAGGAAAACCTCAGCGCCACCAAAGCCATCGCCCACCAGCCGAGGCAACCCAGCAGGCCAGCAGCCCAATTGCCCACCAACGGCCGAGCTGCCCAATGAGCCACAGCCCGCGCCCCCCCTCGTGCCGAAACCCTTCGGGTCGGCCGACAGACCCAAACCCCGCTCCCCCTCTCACTGACGGTGGACCCCCAACCGTCACCTACCCCTCGCCCACGCCACCAGCCAGCGCGCCGCTTCACGGATCCCGCCGGATCCGGATTCGCCAGGATCTCGCCCCGATTGCCCCCTCGTCCAAGACGAGGCCCCCGCCTATAAACCCCCTCACCCCATTCCCCCTCGCCCCCTCGCGGACCTCTCCCTCCTCCGCGCCCTCGCTGGAGTAGCCGAACGCCGCCGCCGCCATTTGCCGCCCCGAGCTCACCCGGTCACCCCGAGCCCCGTTGACTCCACCAAACCCACCTCGTCAAGCGCCACAGACGCCGGACCCCTCCGCCGACGCCTCGACCACCGGAGACGCTGAACACTCGCCGCCCGAGCCGCCGTCGCCGTCGCCGTCCGGTAAGTCGCCGGAGTTCCCCCTCGCCGTCCGATTCATTTTCTACGGCGTAGATTAGAACCCCCCCGAAGGGGTATGTTCTTTTAAAATAAACCGGTTCAGTCCGGTTAGTTCCGGTTTAATTTGAGTTAGGGTTTTTATTTGAGCCGGCCCGATTCTTTTAAACCCTAGGCCACTTTAGTTAAGTTACGCCTAGGGCGTTAGTTAGGCCCATTAGGCCATTTTTCTTTTATTTTCGTTTTCTGTTTTAACAGAATAGTTTCAGATTTGAAAAATTCATATCTTTTATTCTACTTAATATTTTTAAGTGATTCTTTTTTTTTGTTGGTTTGCAAATTTCTTATAGTTTCTGTAGAAAATATAACTAGCTATGTTAAAATTATTTAAAATTGCTTTATTTTAGATTTAGACAGGATAGTAAATCTGCTATAAAATGAGTTAGGAAAATTATTTTTTAATGATTCTTTTTGTCCCAACGTTGTTTTGACATTGCCAAACCGTAGGAATTTATTTGGGCATTTTAGGGTTAATAAAAAAATAGTTTTAATCAGAATCATGTTATTCTTAATAAATTAACTAGCTACTGTTTTGCTATTGTTCTACTTAGCAAATAAATTTATTTTTCATATGTGATAGATTATTCTAGGTTAGTTTCTGTCACTTTAGAGCATGAACTTTTATTTATAATAAATAAAACTTTTATTTTATTTTTCTTATTAGAAATTGCTTTAGGCCTAATAGGAGTTTCATAATTGATTTTTAAGTGATTCTTTTTGCTCCTAGTTGCTTAATGCATTCTTTTCTGTTAAGTTAACATAAACCCATGGTTAGGTTATGTTAAGAAATTTTTTGTTATATAAAACTATTTTTAGTTGTTGCTTGAAGTAGGAAAACTTTGAGTTGGATTTCTTCGAGTTTTCCTTTGGGTTTTGATTCGTTTGTTTTGGTGTGTTATGTTACTATGCTATTGTGTTAAGTGATCATATGATATATTCTTATTGTGATTATTGTTTGTCTCAGTAGAATTTCCGGAGTGCGAAGCTTGCTACTACGAGTCCTTAGCTTACGAAGATCGTCAGCAAGGCAAGTCATTGATCATGTTCTTTATAATACCTATGATTTTGTTGCATTAGAATAATACCTCCCCACCATGCATGCAGTAGGTGAAATTTTGAAGTTATGTTCTTGAGTAGTATCATGTGGTAGGATGAACCAATTCCCCTTGTTACCATGACCCGGGACGAAGTAGTTTATTTTGCTATGCTCGTAGACGGGATTGGTTGAGAGAATTCATAAGGGAGATGTGAGAGTCAAGGATGATGACAACCCCATGAACTTCAAGCTCAAGATGGACTTCGGAATTCACTACTGGGTGGAGGACGGTTGACGGGCACCCTGGAGAACCCAGTGGTTGGCCGGGATGCATGGAGAAGTGCCATGACATCTTGCGGAAAGCTTCACCCAGCCACGAAGAGATGGATGGATGCCCCATTGACCGGAAGCTTACCTGTGCAGCCGCAAGCCATTATGGGCTCTGGCTTGGTCAACCCTAGTTGTGACGCTGGCCGGACGGTACTACGAGATGTAGAAGAACGGTAGGATTGGATGGGTACCGCGGTGGCGGAAGAACTCTTGGAAGACCCTGTTTGTTCGTCCGCCTTCAAACACCATGAAGTGCGAAGACTTAAAAGGAGGGAACGATTCTTGCGCGTAAAGTGCGCAAACCTCTGCAGAGTTAAAGATCTAATCGATTAGCCATGTCCCCGGTTACGGACAATTTGAGCCTCTGGAACTTGGAAGTATTCGGAAATCTCAACACTAAAACTAATAAATTAATTTGAGGGGGTTATGACTTAATAATTTGGGAATGAGACATTGGTTGGCGGAACCATCTCAATAACTACCAACAATTTTGTAGTATTTGCAAGCAAGTCCACTGTAGTAGGAAAAAATTGGCTTTTTCGCAAAATGATGAAACTTAGAGCCCCACAGCCAAATTGCATATAGTGATAGTAATTTTTATTGTTATTCTCTTCATGACTTGCCAGCATATTCAAAATGCTGACCTACACGGCTGCAACGTCTTATGTTGCAGAGGAGTATTCGATCAGATTGAGGCTACGCCCGCGCTTGGCGATTGCCCTATGGAGTCGGATGGACTCGCCATTTAATCACGCTTCGCAGCTTTACTAGTTTATTTCTCATGAGTTGGCCTTCGCCAATTTATTCTCTTGTAATAAAGACTCTATATGAGAATCGTGTAATAAATTCAGGTGTGATTGAACTTTGATTATTTCATCGATGTACTGTGAGTACCAGCATGATCTTGGGATGGTACAGACACAGAGACTTGACCGATTTTGGGTCAGGTCGCTACATTACTTTTATGTGCTCATCGAATTGGATGGCTGCTCTGGTGTGAATCATACTAGTATGCACTAGCAGCAATCTGTCAATGTTTGCTACTGGAAAATGTTTCCTTTTCTTTTTGATTCAAGCTTATTCTCGTTATAATGTATTGTGTAGTTGTTGTTTCAAACTGTTTTGCAACAAGTACCATAATTTGCATTGAAGATATTGTATTATGTTGTTGTATCATTGTTTAATAAAACCACAGCATGATGCTCACATGAGATATCCACATGTATTCTGTTGTTGTTTTTCTACAAGCTGTGTGTTGATTTGATAACAAGAGTTTCCTTGTCCAGGTCCTATACTGCATTTTGACTCCTATATTTCTGTGCACGTGTTTAATTGATGTTGTTTCAACTTTGAACTGCTTCTGCATATGGCCTATACTGCAATTGATATTTAAATTTGTGGTTGTTCCTCTTTTACAGATGCTCAAGTGTGAAGTGTGAAGCAAGTGTGAAGCCGTGAAGTGTGAAGCCGTCAAGTTCTACTTAGTGAAGAGTAGCATATTGTAGCATATATGTGTTGTAAAGATTGTAATAGATTTATTTAGTGGTATATTTGATGAAATTTATGTGTTCTTTTTGATTATGTATGTGATCTGAAAACTTGTGAAATGGAAACTTGACCAATGGGTCCACTTATGAAAATAATCTGTCAAATTTGTACATTTCTGACATGTGGGACCAATTTGAGAGATGATCATGACAAGTGGGACCAACTTGAATATATAATGGGTGAAAATAGAAAAGCAATAAATAATAAAAGGCCATGGGCCAACAATAAAAAAGGCTACAAGGTTGGGCTTGGCCAATGAAGCCGACCAGAATTACCAAGGAAAAAAATAATAAAAGGCTGAATTAATGGGCTCGGCCCATGTAAAACACCTAATCGGACCGGGCTGAATCTTATGCCACATGAGCTTGCCACGCTGGATGCCTACGTGGCCTGGGGAGGTTGCTATTGACCAAAACAACACAATAGGCGTATTTTGGTCGTAAACGTCCATGACCTTCTCACAGAGAAGGTCTTTAATTTCTGTTTACGACCCTTAGCTTTTGACCTTCTGTTTTTGGTCAAAAAAAGGTCGCAAATTAAAAACAATGAACTTTTAGTGACCAATAGTCATGGTCACAAATTGACACATTTCTTGTAGTGGGGGCGGACGAGAGAGCCAGTCAAGGGCCTACACTGTGGTGGACGTGGGCACCGGTTAAGCAGATCCGGTGCGGTGGACCATGATGGCGCTCAAGGAGATCTGGAGCGGTGGCCAAGCCAGTCGCTGAAGCGGCTTCGGTGAAGTGGTGAGTTGGTAGTTGGGGGTTCCAAGGTGCGGAAGGTAGATCCGGCGGGGTGTGAGGTCCACCGCTGCGGCGGAGGACTAGATTCGGCAGCTTGCCGTGGTTGGGGGTCGGGGAGGGAAGGAGGGCCTGGGAAGAATGTTGGGGGCAAAGAGGGAAAACCAATGGAGTTACCAAAGCAGCCCTTTTCTGTTCATGTGGCAGGGGTAAAACTGGAATATCGCAGGGCTAAACTTTCGGGTGCGAGATATTTCGATGTGAGTGGGAAGTTTGAAAGCCTTTGGCGCCTGAAATTATAAGTGCTCTGCTCTTGTACGGCCGACTATGATATCATGGCCGAGAATTTATTTGTTTTGAACGAAAAAAATGTGCAAGTTTTGAAAATCATTATCTCCAACTCGAAACTTAGATTGTCCATTCAATTCAAATATGGATCATTGAGCTAGTACAAGCAAATACCATCATACGGTCCAATTCAAATGAAATTCCAAATGTGTTTATCCTAAATATGATGACAAAAGCAAAAATGTGTATGTGTATGAATAAAGTGGATGATTATAAAGTTTGAACATGCCCGTATATGTATATCTCTAGGTTTGATATATGAATTTGAAATCACAAAATCCCGGCTTAAAAAATATATCTCCGTTTAAATGAATTACAAAAGCTAATCATGGATTCAAATTCCAAAATTCCATTCTTAGATTTGTAATTCTGGTACGTCAAGGTATATCACGCATGTTCAAAAGTATTGTTATCTCATAGTCCAAACCGTGAAACAAATTGATCAACCATGAGTGCACACACTATTGACCATATATATCTCAATTACGCTAAAATATAGACACCCAACTCATTATCTGAAGCCAACCCCCCCACACACACACATGCCGTTCTCTCCCGCAGACATGAACACAAGAGCACATTAACAGCCCCCTATCTTCTAAAGTCCGGACCCCAATATAGGTCTCTTATCACTTTGTCTCTCGGGCATGCACACATCTCTTCCCCCACTCTCCAGGTCTCCACGCATCTCTCTTTCCCAAGTACACGTACTATGTAGAGTGTATCTTTCCCATACACACGAAACGTCGCCCCCAAAAGTCTATCTCCCTAGTTATATGCTTCTCACACACTCACCTCACACACCACCCCCACTGCAAACAAGCACACTTTGCCTCCTTGTGCACCACTCTCCTCTTTCTATCTCTCCCACATGCGAACCCGCCCCAACTCTTTACCTCTATACATATATGCCGCGACTCTTTCCAAAGATCCCTAATGTATCATCGTTATCAATCTCGTACGTTGTTCTCTAAATCATCTATTCTGTATCTCTCATGAAGTCCCTATCACACACACGATGAATCGCTTCCCTTGCGTCTCCGTACATAGGCCAATTTCAAAAAACATCAACATTGTCTCCCTATCTATTCGCCACTTATGGACACAAACGACCCCTCTCTCTCCCCCCTCTTTTCTTCTCTCTCTCCATCACTAGCTCTCTCTCTCTCTCTCTCTCTCTCTCTCGCTCTCGCTCTCACACTCCTCTCCCACACACACTCGATTTCTCTTCCAAATAGTCTACTCCCCGCCCGCACCCAAGCTATCCCGCTACTACACATGCCTTTGTCTCTCTTTGACACACATGTCACACCATTCCCCTTCCCTTATACTAGGTTTACATCATTAGTGGTCTCTCTACTCCACATACACACACTCCCTCTCACACACAAACGCGCGGACGAACACACACAGACACGCACAAACACCCATCTAGCTATCTGGATCCTTCTTTTAAGACACACACCCTTGCGTATTCTCTACAGATATGTATATATCCACCCTCTAGCTCAGATGCACAACAAAATTCTCCATCTCTCTAACTCACACATCTCTCCCCATGCCCGCATGTGTATCTCACACACTCACTCTCTGATTATGTCTATGTGTCTCCAGGTTACACAACACAAAGCCCCATGTACATGTCTATCTCTATCCTCCACACACATAGACACAAAGAATCTCTTATCAATTGCCTCAGTCTCTAGACATATCACACACACACACACACACACATTGTCTCTCTCTCTCTCACACACACACACAAACACGCTCAACTAGGGTTTCCCCATGAATAACTTACCGTCTATTCATCAACAGTCTTGGCAGTACAGCGAACACGAGACGTGAAAAAGAATAAATCTAAACGTGCGTAGACCACCTAGTATGACTACTAGGACTAGAGCAAGCCGAAAGCGCACCACCGTCACCCCCTCCTTATCAGCGACTGGAAAACCTTTGTTTTACACAATCAAGAAGTCATTGTGCTAAGGCACCACATGCCAAGCCATTGAAAAGAATGTAGATCCTAGTTTACGGAAACAAGTATAGATAATACGTTTGTATCTCCATACTTATATTTCTTCTATTATAAAAAAACCGAGTTGGTGATGATGGTATGCGTGCCATCTTGCAATAGACCGTCTGATCTATATCTGACAGATGGAAATTAAACTAAAAGATACTCGCACCTCTCTCCACATTTGCAGACAAGGCCTTCCCTTGTTCATCCTTATCTCCAACAACCTCATTGTTGAGCAATTAAAAAAGGAAGCCTCTGGAACAAACTGGCTTGGTGGCCGTTGCCAGTGTTGTCCATCCCCTTGCCTCCGCTTAGTCCGACCACCAATCACCACCACGCCCCACTCCTCTTCACCTTATCTCCTCTTTCTCGAGATATCATTAGTTTTTACACATGGGATTACTACTGCATGGATCAATCACAACAAGTGTTTTATAAAAAAATGCATCTTGATGTTCCGTGCAATGCACGGACATCTTGCTAGTACTCCTACAGAAGACTAAGTTGGTGATGATGGTGTGCCTGCCATCTGTCATTTCTGAAAATTATATCTACATCTAACGACTATGAGGTAAGTTGTTGCCTTTTCTCACCAACATCCCACTTCTCTACCAATTTGCAGAAAAACCTGTAATTAGTATCTTAAAACCAACCACACCCCTCCCTCACCTCACCAAAATAGCCCAAGGAATATTTTTTGATTGAAACGTATATATCTCTAGTGATATATGTATATCAACATTAGAGTGTTTTGTATCAAGTTTGTGAATAAGTATAATTCTAATTATGATACGTTGCAACGCATGTGAACATTGCTAGTATTTCCAACCATTCAAAAAAATGCTAGTATTTCCATAGTTTCGAGTTTTCCATCAAGATATTAGTCACTCATGGTTCATATTTACTTTCAATCACATACACATAGGCACTATGTAACTAACCTTGCTTATTGGCTTCCAAAGCTTAACTTTCACTCCTACTTACAATATGTACAGTATTTAATAAAAAACTACCACTTTCAACCAGCCCTAGGAAGAAACTATTGTACAAAAAATAGCAAAAACATACCCAAAATTTAATAATCCATGCCAAAAACTACTACCTAGTGTCGATTAGGCTCGTTTAAACCCGTTTATGACAGGGTTAGCCCACACGTACGTGCTGACGAGGCAGCTTAAAACAACACATTTTGTTTGACCGTTGACCCGAGGGACCCACATCTGACCTTCTATCCTGCTATATTCCCCCTCAAATCATTATTTTTCCTGAACATTACTTCAAACAGTAGTGATGCATGTTCGTCGGTGGTGCCGGTGATCTGGGAGTTGGTCGCCGCTCCGCCGGACGGGCCGGACGCCGCGCTACCTCCACACGGGTTGGCAGGCTGGCCCGAGCGTGACTCACGCGCGAGTAAGCCGCCGCGCTGACCTTCGCTCGAGCCAGATGGTTGGCCTTAGGGCGGCGCGCGTGAGCAAGCCGTCGCGCCGCCGTGCCAATCTAGCTAGCAAACCTTTGCAGACAAGAAACTGGATGGAGCTATCTTGGCTAGCTAGCGGCCGCGAGCGCCGGACGGAGCTGGCATCCGGGCTGCCGCAAGATGGGCTCCGCACCGCCGACAGTTTTGACCTCGCCTTCTGCCGGCGGCGGTAGCTGCGTCCCATGGCCGAGGATGACTAAGTGGATGGGCCGTAGGTAGGAGGTTACTCGAGGATTTTTGTGCAGACTGACATGTAGGTTCCACAAGTCATAACGCCTAACTTGCCGGTCGGATAGAAGGCATTGACATGACTTAAGGGGCGACATGGGTTGGAACGTGCCTATAACGGCACTTTGTAGAGTAGTCTTAACTTAAGTCTGCCACGTATGCAAGTGGTAGAAGTTTCTTGGCATTATTAGTGGTTTCTTGTAAGGAACAATGTACTACTAGCGACAAAAGGCGATTCTAGGTTGCATTGTACTCCAACGAGTACTACTAGTGGTCGCGGGAGTGTATAGCTCATTTTGTGGGTTCGATCCCGACCGAACGCACGGAGCCCTTTTTTTAAATAGGAACTTTGCTGCGAGCCAATATTGTACATGGTTAGTTTGAGTTTTGAAGTCGAACGGACGTGTGGCACCACAATCTGGGTGCACTGGATAGCCCAGCCACGTGAACAGGTTTTCCTTCCCATCATCTCGTGGCTCGCGTGCTCGCCCTAGCCGCACCTCGCTTGCAGCTTCCTCATCAGCTAGTAGCATATTTAAACTAGCACCTCCCAATTAAGACCGAGGAGCCGGAAAAGCCTGGTGTGGCATTGGGAATTGTGCAATACGGCTCTATACGTAGTAAAGTGCTAGTACTCTACTACTCTGTAGCTTGTGGCATTGCACCCATGGACTTCACTCCATTATCGGCTCTATAAAAGAAATTCCTCTTGACGTGATTTTTTTTTGTTTTGAAACGGAGGCAAAAGCTTTTCCTCATCTCATCCATAAAGAAGGAACTACTAAAGTTCGACGAGATCCATTACACCTCCACAAATGGAAGCGAAAAGCCTAGTCTCGCTGTATCAAATAACTCAAATATTCTGCGTGAGAGGAGCGGCTGAGTAGGCCAGCTACGCGCTTTAATAGAGCATCGAGAGTACCCACTACACATGTGTACTTTCCCTGCATTGATAGTACAGCGATGGTTCTAGAGAACAGTATTACCCTCCACTTCCAACTGTAGGTCCTTGGCCCTGAGATTCAAGAGTTCAAAACTGGTGCACTATACTAGAAGTACAGTACTACATCGACTACTAGTTGATAAAGTAGTACTAGTACTTCTATAGTACGAGTACGTAGTAAATAATAGCCTCACCCCTTCACTAAGGAACGATCGAGGAGGTACAGTTGGAAGGGACGAGGCCTTGCGGTTACTACGCTCTTATCTCCTCCTCGCCAGTTCCCCTCCCCCCGAAGAGAAGGCAGTTTGTCGCTGCTCCCATGGATTCGCCGGGCGGTTTTCCTCCTCGTCGAGGCTGGGACACCTTGGACGATCATCCTCTAGGAGAAATTGCACGCCGCTCCGATGTCCTCACCACCGCAAGACTCGGTGCTTCCTACACAAACTTTTTCAAGACGGTGCTTAAATAGGCTTGGGAAAAGGACATGCTTGTTGGTCTTCCATGCGTCCTCGAGGACAAGGTTCCTCTATGGGACAATCCTTCGAACAGTCCACCGCTCCCTGGCCATGGTTGCACGTTGACTCTGCTAGAGTTGCCGACGTTAAGAGGTAGTCGGGTTTTGTCCGATGAGCAGGTCAGTCATGGAGTTTGATCATGTAGTACTTAGTTATTCCATTTCCATCCCGTAATTTCTCCGCTGCCCACCGTCTCATATATAGGTCTGGGTCGGTGCCAACGAAGATTGTCTTGCATACCTCCGGACGGATACCACCATCATTTTGCACAACATCCACAGTAGTGCGGCCGTTCCCGTAGACCCCTTCTCCACCATTGGGATCGGCCTTCCGGACTGGCTGGGCTTGAATATGTATGATGATGCCAACATGAGATTGAAGAAGATAGAAATTGCGGAGCCGCCGACAAAGCGACACGCCTACGACGACTACTATCTCATTACAATGTTTGACATAAGGATTGCCATCAATACAAGAGGCAGTAATGGCAGAGAGGGCATAGGCTGGCGCATGTTTGCCGCGGCAGATTTGTACCCCTACACTTTCGAAGTCGCCTTGTTCCATCTAGGCCGCATCTTCGTGGTGACAAGCCAGGGACTTGTTTCATCTGGTTGCCATCCTACGGTACGGGAGATTACAAACGGAATGCACAAACCATCATTTGCATCCCTAACGGTACTCCATTATTTTGAAGGGACCAATCATCCCCCGATCAAAATAAGATCGCCGATCTTGGATGTGCATTTGCATCCGTGATTCGACAAACCTAGAACCTTGTAGCTGACTTTGGCATATTGGGATCAAGTATCTTAGCAGTCGTTACCCATGGTACCACTGATGCGCAACATGGTCACACAATCTACCACGATCGGACTGTCACCATCTACCCAGGTATTCCATTTAGTAATATATTTTGTAACCCTCTAGCCTTCTATTTCGTAGTTGTACTACTTACTAGTACTAGTAGGAGTAGTTTTTACCTTGGAGGACGCGTATAGCTAGCTAGGCCTTTGAAGACTTAAACCCACTAGCTGTCACCATTTTTGTTTTTCCATGTCTTACTATCTCATCCATGTAGCCAAGAGTGGCTATATATAATAACCTGGTTATTTTACTTCCTCTATACCGGAGTAGTACTATTCGTTGCACGGTATTACTGACCGCCATATTTGAGCACAACATTATTATGCATGGACCTTGACTATGTATGTCACCATGTGTCCAGATCTGAGATGCCGCGTGTACTAGATGAACGGCGCCTGTCGGTGTCAAAACCTGCGGATCTCCGGTAGGGGGTCCCAAACTGTGCATCTAGGATCGATGGTAACAGGAGACGGGGGACACGTGTCATGACCGGTTTTTCAATAAAAATATTTATTGAACAACCGACCTATGAAGTCCAATATGAGGAAAATCCTTCATACCGATAGACAAAACTTTGATACAATAAGCCAGTAGCATTACAAAATTACAGGGGTCAGACTGAAGATGCCCAACCAATTATTACAAACACGCCGATAATTATACATAGTGGCGGATATGACTCAAAGGTGTGGGGTGGAAATACTACTAACTCGAGATATGAGTGGTTGGCGGAATAACACAGCGGGGTGGTTAATAAGTCTACTGCACTAGCGGCTCATCGAGCGTCGAGGTGAGGCTCGATGAGTTTTATTTGGGTAGCGGAAGCGGATATATATCACAATGACTAATCCAGGGTCGACGAGATCGACCGGGATTCCTCTAGGCATCGGACTCGCTATCAATTCTTCATCCATGAGATCGCTTTCACAAGACATCCGCCAAATCAACAAGCCGGTGAGTACTTTGAAAGTACTACGCAAGACAGTTCGGACAAAAGATATAACAAATGAATGCATGAATGAGTCATGATCAAATTTAACAATACTCAAATAAATCAGTATAGCAAAAATAAATAAGAAGGGAATCGGCGGTAGTCCGCTCGAAAACCCAAAGAAGGATAAACTCAAAACCGATCGAGTGTCTGAAGTGACGCCTCGAGGGGTGAAAATAAGTAAAACATGCCACAGTCGGGCGTCTGGGCGACACCTCATAAAGGGCTTATATTGAAATAAAATACATGCGTGCCGCAGTCGGACGTCGGAGCGACATCACGAGAAAGGGCTTATAATAAAAGTAAATAATAACGATGCGCAATGGACGTCGAGTGACATCACGTAAAGGGCTTATAATGAAAATAAATAACAGCAATGCGCGATCGGACGTCTGAGCGACATCGCATAAAGGGCTTATAATAAAAATAAATAACAACAATGCCGCAGTCGGATGTCTGAGCGACATCGCAGAAAGGGCTTATCATAAAAATAAATAACAACATTGCCGCAGTCGGACGTCTCAGCGACATCGCAGAAAGGGCTTATAATAAAAATAAATAACATCATTGCCGCAGTTGGACGTCTGAGCGACATCGCGGAAAGGGCTTATAATTCATTATTCATAACTGACAAGATATAGTGCTCACGGAAAATATTCCTCACAAGACAATAAGCAGGTTAGTCCGTTCACTGGAAAGTAAACATTTAATACTCAAATGGTTCTCAGGAGTTTTTGTCACTGAGACTGACACTTGACAAGATGAGATGATCACGGTACTTGGACATGAATAAGATGAATTCAAGAATTTTGACTCTGCAGAGTTTGTACCAAAATTGTCCACAGCCAACGGATTTCCGTAGTCACGAAGGACTAGTTCCGTTTACGGTATTTCAGAGGAAACACAACTAGCTAGTACACACCATCATACCTCACGTTGCCAGGAATCACCCTAGACAGCGTTTAAGAAAAAATTTGATACGGGGAGATCACAATCTCGAATAGCATGGGATCAAATTTATATATCTGGCGCTCTAAGGGTGCCCCTCTCGGTCCCAACCGAAACACCCATGCCCCCTGACCGGATGAAAGGCTTTAATCCAAGGCCATGGAACCTTCATCCCGGCCTCTCGATTTGGTGTGTACCAGGAAGTGGTTTGCAACCTACTAGGCCGTATCCCTTGCGGGAAACATGTGGTAGTACGGAAAGGAAGACGGACGGGAAACTGACCGATTTATGTTGACACTGGGTCAACGATATGGCATAAGCCTGGCATGCTACAACACTGCCATCTTACCCATACTCATGCCAACTCATGGCCATGCAACAAGTTTCCAGCAACTCACGGATTTACCGAGCTCATTTGCCTTAATGCTCACGAGATAAACTATCATCGAAAATGCTCATGAACGTGCCATGATACAAAAATAATGCAAACGTGCCCAGACACTCATCATATCAAAAGTTCAAACTTTGCTTGCAAATTACCTAGGCTCAAAATAATAGACAGAAAAGATTTGGGAGAGAAATAATTGAAATAAAAATTCAGAAGAGAGTTGAACTAGTAGAGATAGAGTGTTTGGATTTCCCAAAGTGGAAGGAGATATATTTGGGAAGATTTTACCATGTGGTGTATGGCCAAACCATAAATGATCTCAAATATGGGAGAGGATGAAAAACTCCTAGAGTTTCTTTTTGAAAGAAAATTAAACTTCAAAAAAATTTCTTGAATCCTTGAGGAGAGAGCAATCAGAGGAAAAATTTAAAAACCAAACACCAGAGTTGAAGGAGATGCAAAACTAAAATATTTGCCAGAGGGAAAAAGCTTTTGATAGAGATTTTTGGAAGGGTTTTGGTGACCTCCTTCAAATCCAACAAAATTTTGAAGAAAACCAAAGGAAAAATTTTGGAGTGTCACAACACGATGTTGACCTTAGGAAAAATCTCGTCCCCGAGATTCCAGTTGATCCTCAAATAATTGTGGGTGCTCTATTCGAAGGAAATCCTCTCTTTCCCAAGTGGCTTCACTTTCGGTGTGGTTGCTCCACTGAACTTTGAAGAACTTGGTGGTTTTCTGTCGGGTTCTCCTTTCTGACTCTTCCAAGATTTTTATCGGATGCTCCCGATATGTAAGGTCTGGTTGCACGTCAATGTTTTTATGGGGTACCTGTTTCTCTGGGTTGCTTACGCACTTCCTCAATTGGGAGACGTGGAATACGTCGTGGATGTCGGATAATTCTTCGGATAAGTCTAGCTGGTAGGCCACCGTGCCTCTTCATGCTACTATGCAGAAAGGTCCGATAAATCTTGGTGCTAGTTTCCCTTTAATCTTGAATCGGTGCAGACCTCTCATGGGTGATTCTCGTAGGTAAACAAATTCATCGGGTTCAAAATGGACTCCACGATGCTTCTGATCATAATAACTCTTCAGTCGACTTTGGGCTGTCTTGAGTCGGTCCTAATTACCTTGACTTTATCTACAGACTCTTCGAGCAGGTCTGGGCCGAAGATATGACTGTCTCCGGTTTCCGACCAGTTTAGCGGGGTACGACATCTTCGTCCGTACAGAGCTTCAAATGGTGCCATTTGCAGGCTGGACTGATAGCTGTTGTTATATGCGAATTCTGCGTATGGCAAGCTTTCCTCCCAACTGGTCCCATAGGTGAGGACACATGCTCTCAGCATATCTTCTAGAATCTGGTTTACTCGCTCAGTCTGCCCATCTGTCTGGGGATGGTATGCGGTACTAAATGCTAGCTGAGTTCCCAGAGCTTGTTGTAAGTGATCCCAAAACCGGGAGACGAATTGAGTGCCTCTGTCCGAGATTATTTTCTTTGGGTCTCCATGTAGGCAAACGATACGGGAGAGGTAGAGCCTAGCAAACTTCTGAGTGGTGTGGGTTGTCTTCACGGGGATGAAGTGAGCTACTTTAGTCAGTCTATCTGTGATTACCCATATGGCATCATGTCCGTGTTGCGACCGAGGTAGTCCAACAATAAAATCCATTCCAATCTCGTCCCATTTCCACTCGGGTATCTTATTCGGTTGCAATAGCCCGGCCGGTTTCTGGTGCTCGGCCTTGATGCGTTGACAAGAGTCACAACATGCAATAAACGTGGCTATGTCTCTTTTTATACCATGCCACCAAAATGTTTCCTGAAGATCTTTGTACATTTTTGTTCCTCCAGGATGGATTGAATATGGAGCGATGTGGCCTTCAGCCAGGATTTGCTGTTTAAGGTCATGGATATTTGGTACGCAAAGCCTATTCCCGTACCACAATATTCCTTCCTCATCAATAATGAATTCCGAGGCCTTGCCCAACTTCATCTTCCGTTTTATGCCTTCAATGCTGGGGTGTCCACGTTGAGCCTCTTTAACCTACTCTATCAGGGTAGGCTGTACTTCTAAGTTTGACACACTGCCTTCGGTGACCACCATCAGGTTGAGCTTTGCGAATTCCTGCTGGAATTCCGGTCTTAAGTCTGGCATGTCGTCGTTGTCCGGACTGGGGTTTCGACTCAGAGCATCTGCTACAACATTTGCCTTGCCCGGGTGGTAGTGGATCCCAACATCATAATCCTTTACTAATTCCAACCAGCGTTGTTGCCGTAAATTTAGTTCTGGTTGTGTGAAAATATACTTGAGGCTTTTGTGGTCCGTGTATATTTCACAACGATTACCAAGTAAAAAGTGTCTCCATTCCTTGAGTGCATGAATAATTGCTGCTAATTCCAGGTCATGGGTAGGGTAATTTTCCTCATGCTTGCGGTTGTCTGAAACATATGCGACAACCTTGCCCTCTTGCATCAATACGCACCGAGGCCCTTTCGAGATCGTCACAAAATACCTCAATTTTTTGTGTATATCCGCACAATTAGTACTGGTCTTGTCGCCGTTTCCTCTTCAGTTCTTGGAAACTTTTCTCGCAAGCTTCCGTCCATTCAAACTTCCTGTCTTTCTTGAGTAGTTGTGTCATTGGCTTTGCTATGGTGGACAATCCTTCAATAAATCTTCGGTAGTATCCTGCCATACGCAAGAAACTTCGTGCATCCGTCACGCTGGCTGGCGGCTTCTAGCCAAGTACGGCCTTGACTTTTTCCGGGTCTACAACGATACCTTCTTGAGTCAGTACGTGGCCCAAAAAACCTACTTGCTTTAGCCAAAATTCACACCTGCTGAATTTAGCGTACAACTGATGTTTCCTGAGCTCTCCTAGTACAATCCGGAGATGTTCAACGTGTTCTTCTAGTGTTTTGGAGTATACCAGAATATCATCGATAAATACCACGACAAACTTATCCGTAAACTTCATGAATACTTTGTTCATGAGGTGAACAAAATATGCGGGTGCGTTTGTTAGGCCGAATGGCATTACGGTGAACTCATACAATCCGTATCTGGAGGTGAAAGCGGTCTTGGGAATATCTTCGGTTCGCACTTTCAGTTGATGGTATCCCGATCTCAAGTCAATCTTTGAGAACACCTTGGCCTTAGCGAGTTGATCGAATAAATCATTTATTCGTGGCATCGGATATTTGTTCTTGATTGTGACCATGTTTAGTGCTCGATAGTCTATGCACAATCTCAGTGTTCCATCCTTCTTTTTGGCAAACAAAATTGGTGAACCCCAAGGTGAGGAACTGGCTCGTATGTACCCTTCTTCCAATAATTCCTTTATTTGCTTCTTCAGTTCTACCAATTTGGATGGTGCCATTCTTTACGGTTTCTTGTATATGGGAGCGGTTCCGGGTGCTAGCTCAATGCTGAATTCTATCTCTCGATCTGGTGGCATGCCTGGTAGTTCTTCGGGAAACACACCTGGAAATTCACACACTATTGGAACCTTGCTCAATTCAGAAATATCCACCTTATTCAATCTCGGTTGCCGGGATATTTTTCTTTCCTTGGCTGAAACCTTTATGGTCTTCCCGTGGTGATGGGTGATAATTACGGTCCTGTTGAAGCAGTCAATAAAACCTTTGTTGGTAGTTAACCAATCCATCCCTAAGAATTTGCGTGAAACTTCAACCCTTCAAACTCGATAACCACATCCTGGCAATAATTCTGGGTAACTTGCTTGATTCCAGGGGACTTGACGATCATAGATTTTCCCAAGGGAAGCATCGAAAAATTATTTTGCAAAGCAAAACTTTCCGAAACGAACGAGTGAGAAGCTCCAGAATCAAACAAAACCATGGCAGGTATTGTGTTGACAGGAACGCGTCGAGTAACGATACCTGGGGCATTTTGTGCTTCCTCTTTGGTCACGTGGTTCAGATGACCCTTCCTGTCGTTGTTATTTGGGTTGAAATTGTTGCGCTTTGGTGCCGAATTATTGCCTCCGTTGTTCGGCTTTGGGGTCGAGTTTCTTGGCTTGGGGCACTGCTTGGCATAGTGCCCTTCTTCTCCACAAGCGTAATAGGTAACGCCTGGGCGGTATGTGAACTCCTTGTCCCTTGCGTGGAAATTTTTGATTGGGCGTGAGACGCTTGTCGTGGGTTTGGGTGTCCAGTTTTTCTGAACATCTGTCTTGCTACGGTGGTTGCGGTTGTGTTTAGTCTGGTCCCTCTTGCGCTTGCGGAAATCTTCTAGGCTGCGTCTCTCATTTTCCAAGGTAATGGCCTTATCCACCAGCGTCTTAAAATCTGGAAATGTGTGTACGACCAATTGGCATTTAAGTGCGGGCGTCAGACCGTCTAGGAATTTCTCCATCTTTTTGTTTTCTGACATACACTCCTCGTTGGCGAAGCGAGACAAAGAGGTAAATCGATCGTTGTATTCTCGACATTGTCATTGTCCTTTGCTTGAGGTCATCAAATTCTCTCTTTTTGATCTTCATAAGACTCTTAGGAATATGTGCCCCACGAAAACCTTCTTTAAATTCCTCCCATGATATACTATTTTCATTGGGGTGCATGTGTAGGAAATTTTCCCACCACGATGCGGCTGCTCCAGTGAGATAGTGCGGAGCATAAAGCACTTTCTCAAGGTCTGAACACTGGGCGATAATTAATTTTCTCTCCATGTCTTGAAGCCAGTCCTCGGCTTCAAGAGGTTTGTCAGTGTGAGAAAATGTTTGGGGACGTGTTTTCTGTAGCTCAGATAATTTTGATTGCTGCCGACATCGCCCACGGTGATTTCCCATATTGATGACTTGGTTCAGTATTTCCTGATGTTGCTGCTGACTTTGTTCATAAAGACGACACATTTGGGAAAGGGCCGTTTCACTGTCCCGCTGACTTGTCTGTCCCTGTGTGAAATTGTTGCCTGGGGGTGTGCCATAATTTTCCTCTGTCGGAGTTGGCATGGAGCGCGTCCAAGGACAAGATATAGTTCACTCTGGGGATATATTTGGAAACACTCATAAGAAAAGAAATTGAGCCGCAAGAATCAATAAATTCAAGAAGATGCAAAAAGTTGCAAATGCTCCAAGATTTTTAAGAAAACAAGTCGATTGCGCACGGAGAAGGACTGCTCATTACATATCTTACACGCAAGCAGTAATTATACAATACATCACTGAGGATATGCGTACATAAATCCTGACATGTTATTTAGTCTAGTGCACTTCTCCGGATCCTACATGATGCGCAAACAAACTACTTCTCACAGCATATTTACATATAAACATAGCAAACAAGATGTCGGGACCCCGATTCCAAGTCACATCGACCTAGCTGGTAACACCTCATATCACTTTGCGGCCTCACGCACGGTATTCCCACGGGTGTCGCCTTACCATGGCCCGGGACCGTTTGCGTCTTTTGGCTCACGTATATGATAGTGTCGCTAGCATCCACATGACAAAGAACCCGGGCCGACATGGCTAGTCGTGAACCCAAAGCGGCACTAACCTATGGGGACAGACATACATGAATCACTTCGAGCATGTCGGTCATCAACGATGAATTCGGGCTGTAGCACTGGCTAACAGGACTCCGGTATTCGGGCTGTAGCAGGCTAGGCAGGACTCGAATATCACCGCGTGACATTTCCCGAAGGGATGACATAGGAACGAAATGAATCACATGCCGCCAGTCAAGTGTCCAAGCAGTAGTGCTGGGCTAGCAGGACTCCGTGAACCGGGCAGAAGCGGACTACTATCGCTCGAAGCACGAGACTACATTTCCCCATATGAGAGGCTGCCAAGGATAAACAACTAGATTGTCGGATCCCACTCATACCAAGCATTTCAATCATACACATAATATGCCCGATATGAGTAAATACAACAAGGCATCACAACAAAACTCTACAACTCAAGTACTTTATTTAAGAGGCTCCGAGGAGCCATACATAACATATTCATACAGGTAGGGGTCACATGACCCAACACTCAAGTCATACAATCATACAAGCACATGCGGAAGCAAACTAGTCTGAGTACAGACTCTAGAAAGAAAGAAAGCTTGTTGGAGCCTTTCTATCTACAATGGCCCTTCACAAGTCTTAGATCGCACACGGGTGGCTAGTTCACTCGTCAAGTCAACATCTACATAGAATCCGTCGGAGGGGTAGTATAGTCCTCTCAAAAATATTGATTAGCAAACATGAGTACAAAAGTACTCAGCAAGTCTTACCACAGAATCCTATCATACATGCACATTCTCAAGGAAGGAGGTGGAGTTATTTGCAGCAAGCCAGCTTTGACTCTTGGCTAAGCTATCCTACGTGACACACTTTGTAAAGCATTTGTCGTACACGAGTCCACTAATCACCATCACAATACTCCACCGTGGATCCTCTCTCGTCATCCCCGAGAGGGCCATCCACGATACTCACACTTATCTTGAGGCTTTTAGTAGTATCCATTTACTTGTCTATGAACTGATATAGGTAACCCGAAGTCCTTCTCCGTGGACACGGCTATTCAATAGATCATATTTAACCCTGCAGGGTGTACTTCTTCACACACGCTCACCACTTATAAATCGTTTACACGACATGTACTGCAACCTTCAAGCGGAAGCCCAACGTGGGTGTCGGCCACAGCCTACCTAAACACTCAAATCCCTAGTCCAGGTTTATCGCCTATTCGGGTTCCATCCGCAGGAGTCCGCCGAGGTTTCCCATACAGCCCCGAACGATGTGTGCAGGGTTCCCGAGATACCAAACGGCACTCGGTACACAGGGCCACGGTGCCTACCGCAACACAACCCACCCCTAAGGTCAGCGCTATGCGCGGCCCCAAAGATGCTACAAACACGAAACTACTTGCAACTCCGGACTAAGAACAAGGGTGGTTAAGAAGCGAGAGGGTCCATTGGTTTCGGGCCCAATGCGTGGTAGTAGCTAGTTCATGGATCACAAACACAGATCTCAGTTCTTAGGATCGGCTTCAATGAAACAACCCACCATGTACTCCTACATGGCCTCTCATCGATACCTTTACCAAATCGTGTTCAACACTTTCACTCTCGAACCAACACAACCTTTCACTCCAGTTCATCATCCCGATGAGCCAGACCTGACACAACTCTAAGCATAGCAAGCATAGCATGGTAGGAATCACAAACATGGCTCAATCAACTCCTACACATACTAGTGGGTTTCATCTAGTTACTGTGGCAATGACAGGTCATGCAAAGGAAGTGGGTTCAACTACCGCAGCACACAACAGTTGAATCGCGTTGTCTTAATGCGAAGAAACGAGAGCGAGAACATGGGTTTGTATCGGAATGATCAATGAGTTGCTTGCCCGATGGAACTGGGGTAGAGAACGCCCTTCGATGGGTAGTCGAGGTTATCTTGAGGCGAGAACCTATCATGAAAGCACACGAAATAAACACACAAGACAATATGCAACAATATGATGCATGCTATGACATGGCAATATGGATGTGTGTTGGCCTAATGCAAGTTGAAAGAATAGGGGATGAACTCATTTGAATCAAGGATTCAAATGATAGCTCATTTGAGTTAGTCCTAATGGTGCAATATCTTATTCTGGTTATTCAGCATAGTTAACTTGTTTTAACATGCATGAAACCTGTACCAATGGATAGAGTGTATTTTTCTGATAATTTTCATATATAAATCTTTGCATTTGGAGTTATAGATAAAAGTTATAAGCATTTGAAATTTGAATTATATTCGAATTTACTATATCAAAATAAATCCAGAATTTGAATTAATGCGTCGGCATGAGGTCGGCGTGACGTCAGGGTCAACGGGTCATCCAGGTCAAACTGACCAGTGGGACCCGCATGTCAAGAGTTAGTTTAACTAATTAACTTAATTAGAACTAATCCTAATTAGTTAACCGGGGTCCACTGTCATTGACTCGAAGCAGTCGCCAGGCCCACCGGTCAATGGTTAGTGGTCAACTCATGGCGTCTAGCCTTGGCGAGGCCAAAGGGCGGAGCAAAGTGCTTTTGCACTTTCCGGCCACTAAATGGGGTGCGGAAGGCATCTACGTGGAGCTGGAGATGAACCGCAGCGTTTGGTGGGGTTAGTTGGGGTCGGGGTGGCCGGAGTTGGCGCCGGCGATGAGTTTGGCGGCGGCCGGGGCTCGGGTGATCTCGGGTTTGTTGCTAGGGGGCAAGGTGAGGCGCGTGGAGTGCAGAGTTAGACCCAACGCGACACGGTGAGTGCGATGGACACGGTGGCGTGGCCGTTGGGTGGCCGGAGCCTCGTCGGCGACGAGCTCCGCGGCGGTGCGTTCGGGCGATCGTGGTTGGGTCGTTGTGGTGCACGAGGAAGAGAGTGGAGAGGATGGGGAGGTAGCCAGGCTCACAGCGATCCCGAGAGAACCTCGCTGGGTCGGGACGATCGATGCGGCGGCGACGGCGAAGGGATCTCCGCGGCTTCGAGCTCGGTCGAGGTCGGTGTAGTGGCCGGGCACTTAGAGCGGCGGGACTCAGCTAGCTAGGGGTAGTGGAGGCGGCGGAGCTCTGGACATGGTGGGGAGGAGCATGGACGGCGGGAGCACGACTTGGCGGTGGTGGCGTCGGCGATGGCGTCGGCCAGGTTGGGGAGAGCGAGAGAGGAGGCAGGGGCGAATGGCGTGTCACGGGGTCGGGCGACGACGTGGAGGCCGCCCAGGCGGCGCGGCGGCGGGGTGAAGCAGGCGGCGGCCGGCTGCGTGGCGCGCCCTGCGCCGCGCGGGCACCAGGCTGCCTGCCTGGCCGAGCCAAGCAGCTCGCTGGCGCGGCTGCTGGGCTGGGCCGGCAGGTGGGCCGGGCACGGGCGACAGGTAAGTGTTTTTCCATTTTTACTCTTTTTCTAATATTCTGCAACTTTGTGGGGTTTTTAAAAATACCAAAACTATTTTAAAAATCACCAAAATGCTCCTGGTCACTTGTTGGAATATTCCCAACATGAAACATTTTGGTTTGGCAATTTTTGAACATTTAAAATATTTTGTATAATTTAAAATGCCCAAGTTCAAAACTTGTGGATTAATCCTAGAACCCTTAGATGACCTAGAAAATGGTACACCTTCTTTGACATGGGTTCTGAACCAAAGTAAAGAGGATGAACATTTTGAAGGGCATTTCGGATTCATTGAAATAAATTTTAGTAAACCCTAGTTGATTTAAGGGGGTGTTCGGGGTTTCTGCCTTCCCATTTCAAATTCAAATGAAATTTAAACATGATGCACACCCTAATGCATGGTCTAAGCGGGATGTGACAACTCACCCCACTCAAAAGAATCTCGTCCCGAGATTTAGGATCTGTTGCGAAAAAGGTGGGATACTCAAGTCGAAGACGATCCTCCCTTTCCCAAGTTGCTTCTTGCTCGGAATGGTTTGACCATTGAACCTTTAGAAACTTGATATTCCGACGTCGAGTGGTACGCTCGGCTTGATCGAGGATACGAACGGGATATTCTCGATAGGTGAGGTTATCTTGGAGATCAAGCGTTTCGTGGTCCACTTCACGGATAGGATCCGAGAAGCAACGCCTGAGTTGGGAAACGTGGAAGACATCATGGACCCTGGAAAGATGCGGAGGTAGTTCCAATTGGTAGGCAACTTCTCCTCGTTTGGCAAGAATGCGAAAGGGTCCAATGTAACGAGGAGCCAACTTGCCTTTGATACCGAAACGATGGGTGCCCTTTAGAGGAGTAACCCGAAGGTAAGCCTTCTCGCCAACTTCATAAGTCATAGGCTTATGCTTGCGGTCATATTGGCTCTTTTGACGAGATTGGGCTGTTTTCAATTTCTCACGAATGACGCGAACTTGCTCTTCTGCTTCCTGAATCATGTCCGGGCCAAAGAGTTGTCTCTCCCCGGTTTCTGACCAGTTGAGAGGCGTTCGACATTTCCGTCCATAAAGAACTTCGAAAGGGGCTTTGCCCAGGCTGGCTTGATAACTATTGTTATAAGCGAACTCGGCGAATGGAAGGCATTTTTCCCAATTCATGCGAAAGAGATGAAGCTCAAGCATATCCTCTAGGATTTGATTGACTCGTTCTACTTGACCACTTGATTGGGGATGGAAAGCGGTGCTAAAGGAGAGCGAGTTCCCATAGCATTTTGGAAACTTTCCCAAAATCGAGAGGTGAAGAGACTTCCACGGTCTGAGTTAATCTCCAATGGAACACCATGAAGAGACACTATTCGAGAGATGTACAAATCAGCTAGCTGGCTAGCGGTTATACTCTCACGAACGGGTAGGAAGTGGGCTACTTTGGAAAGGCGATCAACGACAACGAAGATAGCGTTATTCCCTCTCTTGGTCTGGGAAACCCGTAATAAAGTCCATACCGATTTTATCCCATTTCCATTCAGGAATTTCCAAAGGTTGAAGGGTACCAGCAGGCCGTTGATGCTCTGCTTTAACTCGACGACGACGCCGCGATTAGCAATGTATTGAGCGATTTCTCTCTTCATCCTAGTCCACCAAAACCTCTGGCGAGATCTTGATACATTTTAGTACTACCAGGATGAATGGTGAGAGGAGAGTCATGAGCTTCCTTAAGGATCAATCGCCTCAGGTTGCGCACCTTGGGGACCACTAGACGGTCTCCAAAGAACACGACACCTTGTTCATCAATGGAGAAACAATCTGCGACTCCTTTCTTGATGTTTCTCCCGATCACGAGAGATTCCGGATCTACCTACGTGCTTTGATGACCTGATCCGTAAGGGTAGGTTTCGCCACCAGGGTGGAAAGGAATCCTCGAGGAACAATGTGAAGATTAAGCTTACGAAATTCCTCGTGGAGAATTGGTTGATTTTGTTGTAACATCAGATTGTTACAATAAGACTTGCGACTTAGTCGTCAGCCATGACATTGGCTTTGCACAGGGTGTAGGATATTCCTAAGTCGAAATCTGTAATCAACTCGACCCAACGTCTTTGCCGAGATTCAAATCCGGTTGGGTGAAGATATATTTCAGACTTTGGTGATCGGTGTAGATTTATAGCGATTACCCGAAGGTAATGTCGCCAGGTTTTGAGTGCATGAACCATCGCTGCAAGCTCTAGATCGTGTGTGGGTAGTTATCCTCATGTGGACCTTGGCGCCGAGAAGCGTAGGCAATCACATGACGATCTTGCATGAGTATGCAACCTAGTCCTTGTCGCGAGGCGCCGCAATAGATAATAAAGTCCTTAGAGAAATCTGGTGGAACAAGTACGGAGCAGATGTCGAGCGTCTTTTCAGTTCTGAAAGCTGAACTCGACTTGTGGCGTCCATTGAACTTCTTATCCTTCTTGAGGAGTTCGGTTAGAGGTTTAGCAACTTTAGAGAAGTTCTCGACGAAGCGGCGGCAATAGCTCGCTAAACCGAGGAAACTCGAACTTGCTTGACCGATTCAGGTGGAGTCCAATCAAGGGCGGCTTGAACTCGCTCGGGATTGACAGCAATGCCCTTACCGGAGATTACATGTCCTAGATAGGTCACTACGGTAACCAGAATTCACATTTAGAGAATTTGGCATAAAGGCGGTGCTCTCGAAGTTTCAACAATACTAGCCTTAGGTGTTCGGCATGTTCTTCCTCATTCCTGGAGTAGATGAGTATATCATCGAGGTATACCAAGACGAATTTATCCAAATACTCCATGAAGATTGAGTTCATTAACCGAGAGAAAGTGGCTGGAGCATTGGTTAATCCGAAGGACATGACGGTGTACTCGTATTGGCCATAACGAGTGACAAAGGCCGTTTTGGGAATGTCCCCGTTCTTGATTTTGATTTGATGGTAGCCCAACCTCAAATCCATCTTGGAAAAGACTGAGGATCCAGCGAGCTGATCATACAGGTCGTTGATCCTGGGGAGCGGATACTTGTTCTTGATAGTGACCAAATTGACAGGTCGGTAATCTACAACCATCCGATCCGTACCATCCTTCTTCTTGACGAAGAGGACGGGGCAAGCCCATGGAGATGAACTAGGACGGATGAAACCCTTTTGCAAGGACTCATCGAGTTGTTTCTTAAGTTCAGCTAGTTCTAGGGGTGCCATCTTATAAGGTCTTCTAGAGATTGGGATGGTTCCGGGAACAAGATCTATCACGAACTCGACATCCTGTCGGTGGAACACTGGCAGTTCCTCCGAAAGACATCCGGAAATCACGGACACCGGAATATCTTGAGGTCCGGAAGGGGTTGGCATTTAAGGAGTAAAGCTGGCGCTTAGACACTCGGGTTAAAACATCCACTATTTTGCCCGAAGGATGGGTAAGTTGAACAGTTCTAGTAGAGCAATCAATCTTAGCATAATGGGCTGACATCCAGTCCATACCCAAGATGATGTTTATGTCCGAGGACTTGAGAGCTATTAGAGATGCAAGAAAGACTAATCTGTCGACAAGAATTTCATGCCCATGACTTATTCTAGAGGTTTGCCATCTAGAACCAGGAGTTTGAATTTCCATGGAGGTAGGCATGTCACAGAATGTGGTGTTGTGCAATCGAGCATAGCTCTCAGAAATAAATGAATGAGATGCTCCAGTATCAAAAAGAACAGTTGCCGGATGGCAATTAACAAGAAGCGTACCGAGGACGACGTTGGGATCCTCATAGGTTTCTTCAGCAGAGACATAGTTGACATGGCCACGGCGGTGGCAACTGGTTTAGCATAGGGCACCTTTCCGCTGGCTTGCCGCGCCAACAGACTTTCCAGCTTGATTGGGGTTGTTCAGGGACACTCTCGGATATAGTGGCCCGTCTCTCCACACTTGAAGCAAGTTATCACATTTGGGCGTGGAGCAACATTAGCAGTTGGACCTCCATAAGTCTTGGGTGGAAAATACTGCTGGTTGGGGGAGGCGCCTCAAAGGATGGCCTCGGGGTGAACCTGGGTGGTAGAGCAGATTTGGAACCCAAACCCGCGCTTCGGGATCGAGCGGATGGCGATCGAGTCACGGATGTGCTTGCGTGAAGCCTCAAAATCAGTCTGCCGATCTGGCGCTGATAGCCTTATTGACTAACCGGAAAGAGGTACACTCATGCAAACGGAGATCTCGGCGTAGCTCAGGGCTAAGTCCCTTACGGAACCTTGCCTGCTTCTTGGCATCGGTAGAAACTTCTTCGGGAGCATAACGTGCTAACCTCCCAAATTCACGGTTGTAGGCATCCACTGTCAGCCTACCTTGGGTGAAACTGCAGAATTCCTCCCTTTTGCGGTCCATAAGACCTTCTGGAATATGATGCTCGCGGAAGGCGGCACTGAACTCATCCCAAGTTGTAACTTGTCCAGCCGGACGCATAGCCTCATAATTTTCCCACCAGAGGCTAGCAGGGCCTTCAAGATGATAGGCGGCAAAGGTAACCTTGTCAGCCTCAGCCACGTTGGCGGAACGCAGCTTGTGGTGGATGCTGCGGAGCCAATCATCTGCGTCGAGAGGCTCGACGGAATATTTGAACTTTGGGGGATACAGCTTGACGAAATCGTTGAGTGAAACCACATCGTTTCTTGGCTGGCGTGCTGTGTTTTGCTCAATCCGCTCCAATAAGCGGTTGGTTTCGCGCTTATTGCGTTCTGCTTCCAGCATCACCTCGGCCAAAGATGGCGGTTGCGGCAGATCCACATTTCTGGCTGCACTGGCTTCTCCCTGCTCTGGAACAGCCGGAGTATTGCGAGTGTTGACCATCCTGGGAGACAAAGCAAAGTTTAAACCAGGATGGCAGAATTTAACAAGGAAGTGCGGAAGGTAATGGATAGCATGGAATGCAAAGATGTTCATCCGTATGACATGGTAATATAAAACTGCCATATATATATATACCACGGTCATACACACCATCCATAGTTTAGTACAAGCCTGACGGAGTACAACTATAAGGAAAGGCGTTACATCTCATCGGAAGCATTCCAACTCCTATACATTATTTTTCTACACTTCCGGAACGATACACACTAAGTCGTATTCCACGAGTCACGCAGGACGGTGGAAATACAACTATTACCACACTAGGAATACTACTACTATCTCAGGCAGCTCCATAGTAGTCCTCATAGAAGTCACCACCCAGACCTGGAAGTGGAACATGATCGTCCGGAAACAGACAATCCTGTGGGGCCTGTGGACCATAAGGACTCGGATGTGGCCGTGGACCAACAAACGGTGGCAGACGAGGCCCACGAGGAGGAGTGATGCCTCCAACCTCACGCCACTCCATGAAGTCCGGCAGACTCGCCCGCACAGGGTACAAGTCTCTCATGTCCATATATCCGGCTTGCACGGCAGGTGCAAACCTAGTCAGAGTAGCCCAGTGGTCAGAACGAGCATTAAAAAGTTCCATACGCAAGGCCGGTTCTCACGGTCCTTGTCCTCCAAACAACTCAAGTAGTAGTGCGAAGGTGAGTCCTCATGGGATGCATCGCTGTACAAACCACGAAGGTAGCCATGCGCCTGTGGGAGGATCTTGGCATATAGCGGAAATCGGTGTTGCTCAGCAAAGCGTTCGCTCGAATAATAGTCATCATGGAATAGGCTGCATCTTGCACAGACATTCCAATAGTGATTCGAGCCCATAAGAACAAAGTGAAGTGGCTCAATAGCTCGGGATAAGATGGATAAATCCGGACCGTGCATAGGTATTGGCTTTGATTGAAATCCTAAACTGCTCCTCGACGGTATATTCAGGATACCATCGATAACCAGCCTCAATCATCACCCTAACCAACATGGCCGTGTGACCGCACACATCAATGCAACGGGTCGAGGCGAACCACTTGGTTACGGGACGGGTGGCCATCTGAAAGCACAGCCACAATGCAAAGGCATTAGAATTTCTAGGAAAATCGGGCAGCATAACATCTCGTAAATGCTCAAAATCAGATTTGAGACATTCAAAATCAGATTTGCAAAACCACTCAACAACATCATATCAAGGTTCGGTTCAAATGATAGCATACTAAAATTTAGTAGCAGGCGAGGATATAACCAACAATCCTATAAGTTACTACGGATTAGTAACACGTGAACGATAGAGAAGAGAGCCTAGTTCTATACCCACGTCGAATGAGAAGAGGATGACTCGGATCGAGGGCATAAGGTAAAGAAGTAAAAAGAGCCTTACGTTCCTCCCACAATCAATTCCCTACATATAACTAAAGCATTTCTAGACTCAACTTGACCAGTTTGGCTTAGCGAACCTACAGGCAGCCCTGCTCGATGCCAACGCTGTCGGGACCCGATTCAAGTCACATCGACCTAGCTGGTAACACCTCATATCACTTTGCGGCCTCACGCACGGTATTCCCACGGTGTCGCCTTACCATGGCCCGGGACCGTTTGCGTCTTTTGGCTCACGTATATGATAGTGTCGCTAGCATCCACATGACAAAGAACCGGGCCGACATGGCTAGTCGTGAACCCAAAGCGGCACTAACCTATGGGGACAGGCATACATGAATCACTTGAGCATGTCGGTCATCAACGTATGAATTCGGGCTGTAGCTTTGGGCTAACAGGACTCCGGTATTCGGGCTGTAGCAGAGCTAGGCAGGACTCGAATATCACGCGTGACATTTCCCGAAGGACAGACATAGGAACGAAATGAATCACATGCCGGCCAGTCAAGTGTCCAAGCAGTAGTGCTGGGCTAGCAGGACTCCGATGAACCGGGTTGTAGCGGACTACTATCGCTCAGAAGCACGAGACTACATTTCCCCATATGAGAGGCTGCCAAGGATAAACAACTAGATTGTCGGATCCCCTCATACCAAGCATTTCAATCATACACATAATATGCCCGATATGAGTAAATACAACAAGGCATCACAACAAAACTCTACAACTCAAGTACTTTATTTAAGAGGCTCGAGGAGCCATACATAACATATTCATACAGGTAGGGGTCACATGACCCAACACTCAAGTCATACAATCATACAAGCACATGCGGAAGCAAACTAGTCTGAGTACAGACTCTAGAAAGAAAGAAAGCTTGTTGGAGCCTTTCTATCTACAATGGCCCTTCACAAGTCTTAGATCGCCACCTGGGTGGCTAGTTCACTCGTCGAAGTCAACATCTACATAGAATCCGTCGGAGGGGGTAGTATAGTCCTCTGAAAAATATTGATTAAGCAAACATGAGTACAAAAGTACTCAGCAAGTCTTACCACAGAATCCTATCATACATGCACATTCTCAAGGAAGGAGGTGGAGTTATTTGCAGCAAGCCAGCTTTGACTCTTGGCTAAGCTATCCTACGTGACACACTTTGTAAAGCATTTGTCGTTACGAGTCCACTAATCACCATCACAATACTCCACCGTGGATCCTCTCTCGTCATCCCCGAGAGGGCCATCCACGATACTCACACTTATCTTGAGGCTTTTAGTAGTATCCATTTACTTGTCTATGAACTGATATAGGTAACCGAAGTCCTTCTCCGTGGACACGGCTATTGAATAGATCATATTTAACCTGCAGGGTGTACTTCTTCACACGCTCTCACCACTTATAAATCGTTTACGACATGTACTCTGCAACCTTCAGCGGAAGCCCAGCGTGGGTGTCGGCCACAGCCTACCTAAACACTCAAGTCCCTAGTCCAGGTTTATCGCCTATTCGGGTTCCATCCAGGAGTCCGCCGAGGTTTCCCATACAGCCCGAGCGATGTGTGCGGGGTCCCGAGATACCAAACGGGCACTCGGTACACCGAGCCACGGTGCCTACCGCAACACAACCCACCCCTAAGGTCAGTGTTGCGTGCGGCCCCCAGCATGCTACAAACACCAGAAACTACTTGCAACTCCCGGACTAAGAACAAGGGTGGTTAAGAAGCCGAGAGGGTCCATTGGTTTCAGGCCCAATGCGTGGTAGTAGCTAGTTCATGGATCACAAACACAGATCTCAGTTCCTAGGATCGGCTTCAATGAAACAACCCACCATGTACTCCTACATGGCCTCTCATCGATACCTTTACCAAATCGTGTTCAACACTTTCACTCTCGAACCAACACAACCTTTCACTCCAGTTCATCATCCCGATGAGCCAGACGACACAACTCTAAGCATAGCAAGCATAGCATGGTAGGAATCACAAACATGGCTCAATCAACTCCTACACATACTAGTGGGTTTCATCTAATTCTTGTGGCAATGACAGTCATGCAAAGGAAGTGGGTTCAACTACCGCAGCACACAACAGTTGAATCGCGTTGTCTTAATGCGTATGCGAGAGCGAAGCGAGAACATGGGTTTGTATCGGAATGATCAATGAGTTGCTTGCTGATGGAACTGGGGTGAGAACGCCCTTGGATGGGTAGTCGAGGTTATCTTGAGGCAGAACCTATCATGAAAGCACACGAAATAAACACACAAGACAATATGCAACAATATGATGCATGCTATGACATGGCAATATGGATGTGTGTTGGCCTAATGCAAGTTGAAAGAAGCGGGGATGAACTCATTTGAATCAAGGATTCAAATGATAGCTCATTGAGTTAGTCCTAATGGTGCAATATCTTATTCTGGTTATTCAGCATAGTTAACTTGTTTTAACATGCATGAAACCTGTACCAATGGATAGAGTGTATTTTCTGATAATTTTTCATATATAAATCTTTGCATTTGGAGTTATAGATAAAAGTTATAAGCATTTGAAATTTGAATTATATTCGGAATTTACTATATCAAAATAAATCCAGAATTTGAATTAATCGTCGGCATGAGGTCAGCGTGACGTCAGGGTCAACGGGTCATCCAGGTCAAACTGACCAGTGGGACCCGCATGTCGAGAGTTAGTTTAACTAATTAACTTAATTAGAACTAATCCTAATTAGTTAGCAGGGGTCCACTGTCATTGACTCGAGCAGTCAGCAGGGCCCACGGTCAATGGTTAGTGGTCAACTCGCGGCGTCTAGCGCTTGGCGAGGCAGCGCTGGCGGAGCAAAGTGCTTTTGCACTTTCCGGCCACTAAATGGGGTGCGGAAGGCATCTCGTGGAGCTGGAGATGAACCGCGGCGTTTGGTGGGGTTAGTTGGGGTCGGGGTGGCCGGAGTTGGCGCCGGCGATGAGTTTGGCGGCGGCGGGGCTCGGGTGATCTCGGGTTTGTTGCTAGGGGGCAAGGTGAGAGGCGTGGAGTGCAGAGTTAGACCCAGCGACACGGTGAGTGCGATGGACACGGTGGCGTGGGCGTTGGGTGGCGAACCTCGTCGGTGACGAGCTCATGGCGGTGCGTTCGGGCGATCGTGGTTGGGTCGTTGTGGTGCACGAGGAAGAGAGTGGAGAGGATGGGGAGGTAGCAGGCTCACGGCGATCCCGTAGAAACCTCGTCGGGGTCGGGACGATCGATCGGCGGCGACGGCGAAGGGATCTCCGGCGGCTTCGAGCTCGGTCGAGGTCGGTGTAGTAACCGGGGCACTTAGAGCGGCGGGACTCAGCTAGCTAGGGGTAGTGGAGTCTGGCGGAGCTCTGGACATGGTGGGGAGGAGCATGGACGGCGGGAGCACGACTTGGCGGTGGCGGCGTCGGCGATGGCGTCGGCCAGTTGGGGGAGAGCGAGAGAGAGGGGGGGCGAATGGCGTGTCACGGGGTCGAGGCGACGACGTGGAGGCCGTCCAGAGGCGAGCGGCGAGGGTGAAGCAGGCGGCGGCCAGCTGCGTGGCGCGCCCTGCGCTCGCCGGCGGGCACCAGGCTGCTGCTGGCGAGCCAAGCAGCTCATTGGCTTGGCTGCTGGGCTGGGCAGCAGGTGGCCGAACACAGGCGACAGTAAGTGTTTTTCCATTTTACTCTTTTCTAATATTCTGCAACTTTGTGGGGTTTTTAAAATACCAAAACTATTTTAAAAATCACCAAAATGCTCCTGGTCACTTGTTGGAATATTCCCAACATGAAACATTTTGGTTTGGCAATTTTTGAACATTTAAAATATTTTGTATAGTTTAAAATGCCCAAGTTCAAAACTTGTGGATTAATCCTAGAACCCTTAGATGACCTAGAAAATGGTACACCTTCTTTGACATGGGTTACGAACCAAAGTAAAGAGGATGAACATTTTGAAGGGCATTTGGATTCATTGAAATAAATTTTAGTAAACCCTAGTTGATTTAAGGGGGTGTTCAGGGTTTCTGCCTTCCCATTTCAAATTCAAATGAAATTTAAACATGATGCACACCCTAATGCATGGTCTAACGGGATGTGACACAAGTCGGTACATCGCAAGGTGAGCGTTTTAGTCGGAGATGGTAAGGATTTCCCTTGGCCTGCCAAAGGTGAGGCATAGAGAGGTGGGGACTCAACCTCTTCTTGGAGATAGGCTCAGACGCGAGGCGCTCTTGTGAGTTGGTGGAGCAGGTGCCTGTGTGGGACAACTCGAATCTGGCGGGCACGAGGGTGGTGCAGAGCGAACGGAGTAGGTGCAATGACATGGTTGAATTCCTCCGTGGTAGGCAAAGACGAGTAGCTGTGCGAGCAGCAGGAGCAAGCGATCTTGATGACGATCACGAAAGTCGGTGGTGGCTGTGCGGCGCGCAGGAGCTCCCTCCTGTTGGCGGTACAGCCATTGTGACGCCCTCGATTCAATCGTACACTAATCATGCACGCAAATGTGTACGATCAAGATCAAGGACTCACAGGAAGATATCACAACACAACTCTACAAATAAAGTAAGTCATACAAGCATCATAATACAAGCCAGGGGCCTCGAGGGCTCGAATACAAGTGCTCGATCATAGGCAGTCAGTGGAAGCAACAATATCTGAGTACGGACATAAGTTAAACAAGTTGCCATAAGATGGCTAGCACAAAGCGGGATCCAGATCGAAGAGGAGCAGGCCTCTGCACAGGATCCTCCTAGCTACTCTGGTCGCCGTCGTGGCTGCTGCGTAGTAGTAGGCACCTCCGAGTAGTAGTCGTCATCGACGGTGGCATCTCGCTCCTGGGCTCCATCGTGCTGGTTGCAGCAATCGAGTAGAGGTAGGGGAAAAGGGGAACAAGGCAACCGTGAGTACTCATCCAAAGTACTCGCAAGCAAGGAGCTACACTACATATGCATGGATATATGTGTAAAGGGCCATATCTGTGGACTGAACTGCAGAATGCCAGAATAAGAGGGGGATAGCTAGTCTTAACGAAGACTACGCTTCTGGACACCTCTCTTACAACAGGTACAGGAGGGCAATCTGAAGTCCTCCAAGTAACATCACATAGCAATAATCCTACCCGGCGATCCCCTCCTCGTAACCCTGAGAAAGAGCGACCACCGGTTGTATCTGGCACTTGAAAGGGTGTGTTTTATCAAGTATCCGGTTCTAGTTGTCATAAGCTCAAGGTACAACTCCAAGTCGCCCTGTTATCGAAGATCACGGCTATTGAATAGATTAACTTCCTGCAGGGTGCACCATCTTACCCAAAGACGCTTGATCCCATTTGGCGGACACACTTTCTGGGTCATGCCCGCGCGGAAGATCAACACGTCGCAGCCCACCTAGGCACTGGCGAGAGGCCAAGACGCCGGTCTAAACCTAAGCGCGCAGTGCAGGCCCATCATACTGAGCACACCTGACGTTGTAGAGGCGGCCGAAGCAGACCTAGCCTAGTAGGCGTTCGATCCAATCCGGTAGCGCCGCTCCGTCGTGACGTCTGAAGTGCCGGTGATACCACGACGCCGGGATACCCATAACTACTCCCGCGTAGATGGTTAGTGCGTATAAGCTCGTAGCCAACTCAGATCAAATACCAAGACCTCGTTAAGCATGTTAAGTATCCATGAGCGCCCGAACAGGCCAGGCCCACCTCTCTCCTAGGCGGTCTCAACCTGCCTGTCGCTCCGCCATACAAAGATCCATCTAGAGGGCCGTCGGGACAAAGGTCCTTTCAGCCCCAATCTGTGAATCACTCATGGGTGCTCCACCGGCCGACCGACTTTAGTCTCCACATGTATCATGTATAAGTATATTGTATATACCGTGATCACCTCCCGAGTGATCACGGCCCGATAATATAGCGTGACGGACAAGAATGTAGGGCCACAGATGAATGTACTAGCATCCTATACTAAGCATATAGGATTGCGGTAAAGGTAACAATGATAGTAACAAGGACAGGCCATGCAGCAAAGTATAGGATTATCTGAAAGCGGTAACATGCTACACTACTCTAATGCAAGCGATAAAGGGAAGAGTAAGCGATATCTGGTGATCAAGGGGGGCTTGCTGGTTGCTCTGGAAGAGAGAGGTAAATCAACTCCGTAGTCGAACTGGCAGCAACAGCGTCGGTCTCGTAGTCTACGGAGAGAAGAGGAGAAAAACAGTAAATATAAAGCAAACATAGCATCACAAAGCGTAACATGGAAATATGTTGTGCGGGCGTGACCTAACGCACGCCTACGATATAGGTAAAGGGAATTCAGCAGGAATGTATTCGGTTCGGACTATGTCGACGAGATGACCGGTGGGGAATGTTCCATGTTCAGATAGTTAGAGTCTTGACAGTAAGCGGACCACAATTGGATTCGTCTCGTTGTTACGAGCAACTTTCATGTATAAACTTTTACGATCCGAGCAACGGTTTAAAAGTTATGGATTTTCGAAGTTTAAACCAATTTCTGAAATATTTTAAAAGCAGGAAAGGTTTATTGCGTCAGCAGTGATGTCAGCACTGCGTCAGCTCTGCAGACCAGTCAAACTGACAGGTGGGACCCACCTGTCAGCCTCTCTGTCTAACAGAGGCTTAACTAAACTAACAGGGTTAGTTAGGGGGCGTGGGCCCCAACAGTCAATGACTAGCTAGTACTAATTAACTAACTAATTTAAATAACATTTTAATTAATCGTTTTATTTACTTTTTTTTAAACGTTTTACTTGCGGGACCACATGTCAGGGAGCCAGAGCTGCCACGCGGGCAGTTGACTTGGTCAACTGGGCCCGCTAGGCCCAGCGGTCAGCGGCCCGAGCGCGTGGGACCCACGGCCATGCTGGCGCCATGTCGGACACGTCGCCGGAGCTGCTCCGGTGACCCAAAGAACGGCGGCGCGCGGCGGAGTAGCCCGGAAATGCGCTAGAGGGCACCATTTGCCGTGCGGTTGATTGGCTCGCGTTTCGACGAGTCTCGCCCGCGAAGTCGAGCAGTGGTGTTGGCCGCGGAGTTGGCGGAATGGCGCCGCGGCGAGGGGCGGGCGGAGGCGAGGTTCGGGCGGCGGCGGAACGGCGTTGCGGTGCGCATTTTGGCGAACTAAGAAGCTGGGCGAGGTGTGCAGCGTTGCGACAAAAGCCAACGATCGCGAGCCCGTGACCATTTGGTCATCGAAAGCATGCCGGCGGTGGCGGGCGGCGGCAGCGTTCGGGCGTTCGTCGAGGTAGGTGCTAAAGGGCACGGGAGGAAGCGATGCACGGTGGCTTCCGATGGCGGTCTGAAAACGCTTCGTGTGCTCGGGTGAGCATGACGATGCCCACAGCGACGACGGCGAGCTATGCGGCGGAGCTGCGTTCGGGCGGCGATGGCAGTGGCGGCTACGTTGGTGGATCCGTGCGGGGGAGCGAGGGGAGAGACGCGGTGGCTCACTGGGAGCCGTAGGGAAGTGGCAGCGTGCTCGGGGACGGCGCGAGGTAGCCGGAATCGAAGACGATGGCAGCGGTGCCCGAGGAAGAAGATGAAGACGGGACGGCGATGTAGTGGCTCCCGTCCCCAATGGCTTCTTTAGAGGGCGAGTCGACGGCGGCGGTGCTCGGGAACAGCGTTGGCGGTAGCGGCATGGCGGTGGTCGCGGCTATGGCGCAGCCATGGCTCTGGCGGCCTTCGAAGCGAAGCAGAGGAGGTCGCAGCATGGGGAGAGGAAGGAGAGGCGGCTAGGGTTCCAGGGTGCAGGGCGACGTCTTGTAGGTCGACGGGGGCGCGGCGGATGGCCGGCACGTGGCCATCGCGGCCACGGGCGGCTGCCGGCGTCCACCTCCCCTCTGTGAGCAGAGGAGGAAGGAGAGGGCAAGTTGGGCTGGGCGGCTGGCATGTGGGTGGGCGAGGCCCGGTGGGGGAAGGCCTTTTCTGTTTTTATTTCTTTTGTTCTATTTTTGTTTATTATTCTTTTCTGTTTTCTGTTTTATTTTAGTTCCTCTTTTATCTTAGTTTTATAAACTATAAAAGTAGTCCCTAATTTAGTGTTAGCAATTAGCTCTTGCCACATAAGTTTGGGCAACAAAATAAATTAGTTTAATATTTTATTTATTGTAAAGGCATTCAACTAATTGTCTTTGCCCTGTTTAAAACATTTTAGAGTATTTTACACTTTTATAAAAGTGTGGTTTCTCCACCATACTTTCTTATGCATTATTTGGCTCCTCCGAACATTTTAGTTTTAAAGTTTGGAAACTTTCGTTGTTTGCCTATGTTTTCAATTTGAATTAGAGCCGGGTTGAATCAGCGTGAGTTTAATCACAGTAACCGAGGTGGCGTGGCATCATTAGCGAGGATTCTGTAGCTTAATTACCAGGCGTCACAGCCATGGACTGAGTCCATGCGGCAGCTACTAAAGTAAATCCACCAGGTTGTCGAAGGCTGCCTCCAAAGCCGGAGATACTCGATGAGCATCTCAAAGCCGTCCCGTTCTCCTGCGGGGCAAGAGAAGCAGCGTAGTGGCAGGTGTATGGCACGTGACATGGCAGGTAGCGGTAGCGACGAGTCTTCATCAAAGGAAGGATATCCCTGACACGAGCTATCGCCTCACGGGCTGCCATCTGCAGCGCATGCTTCTCTGTGGGCATGGCTCTCCCCACGAACCGGTAGCGCTCAACTCGTCCTCTCTTGAATTCCACCGCGGCTTGGTGCATGGTCAGACGGTCGTTGACCATGTGCTGAGAGAGAGAGAAGACTGGGCGCACATCTAGCCCCATCGCGAATTGGACGATGAAGGAGAGAAGCTTGACGAACCCATCGGGCATGTTGGCGAACATCTGCGACTCGCAGTCGTTGCCAACCATCTACAAAAGTAGGCAAAAGTCCTGAGTAGTCAAATCATAAATTTATCTTGGCTGTCGAAATTGTCTACATTTGTGAAAAAATAAAATAGCTCTATTATGCTAATAACCGATTAGCGATCGCACCTAGTGGCTTCCTACTGATCAGCTGGCTCTGGTACCAAGCACTGTCACGACCGGTTTTCGGTAAAATATTTATTGAACAACCGACCTATGAAGTCAATATGAGGAAAATCCTTCATACCGGTAGACAAAACTTTGATACAATAAGCCAGTAGCATTACAAAATTACAGGGGTCGGACTCAAGATGCCCAACCAATTATTACAAACACGCCGATAATTATACATAGTGGCGGATATGACTCAAAGGTGTGGGGTGGAGATACTACTGACTCGAGATATGAGTGGTTGGTGGAATAACACAGCAGGGTGGTTAATAAGTCTACTGCACTGGCGGCTCATCGAGCGTCGAGGTGAGGCTCGATGAGTTTTATTTGGGTAGAGGAAGCGGATATATATCACAATGACTAATCCAGGGGTCGCACGAGACTGACTGGGATTCCTCTAGGCGTCGGACTCGCTATCGAATTCTTCATCCATGAGATCGCCTTCGTCAGCATCTGGCCAAATCAACAAGCCAGGTGAGTACTTTGAAAGTACTCGCAAGACAGTTCGGACAAAAGATATAACAAATGAATGCATGAATGAGTCATGATTAATTTTAACAATACTCAAATAAATCAGTATAGCAAAAATAAATAAGAAGGGAATCGGCGGTAGTCCGCTCGAAAACCCAAAGAAGGATAAACTCAAAACTGATCGAGTGTCTGAAGTGACACCTCGAGGGGTGAAAATAAGTAAAACATGCTACAGTCGGGCGTCTGGGCGACACCTCATAAAGGGCTTATATTGAAATAACATACATGCGTGCTGCAGTCGTACGTCGGAGCGACATCACAGAAAGGGCTTATAATAAAAGTAAATAATAACGATGCATGATCGGACGTCGAGCGACATCACGAAAGGGCTTATAATGTAAATAAATAACAACAATGCCGCGATCGGACGTCGGCGACATCGCATAAAGGGCTTATAATAAAATAAATAACAACAATGCCGTAGTCGGACGTCTGGCGACATCGCGAGAAAGGGTTATAATAAAATAAATAACAACATTGCCGCATTGTCGGACGTCCGGCGACATCGCAGAAAGGGCTTATAATAAAATAAATAACATCATTGCATGATCGGACGTCTGAGCGACATCGCGGAAAGGGCTTATAATTCATTATTCATAATCGACAAGATATAGTGCTCACGGAAAATATTCCTCACAAGACAATAAGCGGGTTAGTCCGTTCCTTTGGAAAGCAAACATTTAATACTCAAATGGTTCTCGGGAGTTTACATCCTTTGAGGCCGACACTTGACAAGATAAGATGATCACGGTACTTGGACATGAATAAGATGAATTCAAAATTTTGACTCTGCATAGTTTGTACCAAAATTGTCCACAGCCAGCGGTTCCGTAATCACGAAGGACTAGTTCCGTTTACGGTATTTCGGAGGAAACACAGCTAGCTAGTACACACCCATCATACCTCACGTTGCCAAGAATCACCCTAGACAGCGTTTAAGAAAAACTTTGAGACGGGGAGATCACAATCTCGAATAGCATGGGATCAAATTTATATACGCGCGCTCTAAGGGGTGCCCCCCTCTCGGTCCCAACCGGAAACACCCATGCCCCCTGACAGGATGAAAGGCTTTAATCCAGGGCCATGGAACCTTCATCCCGGCCTCTCGATTTGGTGTGTACCAGGAAGTGGTTTGCAACCTACTAGGCCGTATCCCTTGCGGGAAATAGGTGGTAGTACGGAAAGGAAGACGGACGGGAAACTGACCGATTTATGTTGACACTGGGTCAACGATATGTCATAAGCCTGGCATGCTACAACACTTCCATCTTACCCATACTCATGCCAACTCATGGCCATGCAACAAGTTTCCAGCAACTCATGGATTTACCGAGCTCATTTTCCTTAATTCTCACGAGATAAACTATCATCGAAAATGCTCATGAACGTGCCATGATACAAAAATAATGCAAACGTGCCCAGACACTCATCATATCAAAAGTTCAAACTTTGCTTGCAAATTACCTAGGCTCAAAATAATAGACAGAAAAGATTTGGGAGAGAAATAATTGAAATAAAAATTCAGAAGAGAGTTGAACTAGTAGAAATAGAGTGTTTGGATTTCCCAAAGTGGAAGGAGATATATTTGGGAAGATTTTACCATGTGGTGTATGGCCAAACCATAAATGATGTCAAATATGGGAGAGGATGAAAAACTCCTAGAGTTTCTTTTTGAAATAAAAATAAAATTCAAAAAAATTTCTTGAATCCTTGAGGAGAGAGCAATCAGAGGAAAAATTTAAAAACCAAACACCAGATTTGAAGGAGATGCAAAACTAAAATATTTGCCAGAGGGAAAAAGCTTTTGATAGAGATTTTTGGAAGGGTTTTGGTGACCTCCTTCAAATCCAACAAAATTTTGAAGAAAACCAAAGGAAATTTTTTGGAGTGTCAGAACACGATGTTGACCCAGGTTCGGGCCCTCTCTATGGAGGTAATACCCTACTTCCTACTTGATTGATCTTGATGAATACAAGTGTTACAAGAGTTGATGTACCTCAAGATCATATGTTGTGGTCTAAGCTCTAGAGGTATGATGAGCAATGTTATAATGATCTAGCATATATCATCTCTCTATCGACTAGCCTGGCCTCGGCTTATATAATGTACCAGAAGCCTAGGATTGCAAGAGTCCTAGTCGAATACGCCGGTGGGGAGGAGTCCTTGTCTTGATCACCAAATATTGTGGAATCTTCCTTGCATATGTCATCGGTTGTCCGAACTGGCCCATGAGTACTCGGCCCTGTGGTCCTCGGCCCAAATCAACTGATCGGGAGACGACGTGGTGAGTACCCCCTAGTCCAGGACACCGTCAGTGGCCCCCTGAACCGTTCTTCAAGTTGGGGACGCTCCTTGATTCTTCCGAACTGTTCTTCATCTTCAATTGTCGGTCTTGAAAACGGGTTCAACAAATCCTCTCATCTTCGATCATGAGGATCGCCAAAGTGTTCCGAAAAGTTTACACGTCGGGTATCCGAGGAGCCGTTTTAAGTTCTCGGCCTTTATCAATGCCTTGTTATATTTTACGCCACACCTCGGGTTTGAAGTGTTTCCCATGCGGCGGTGTGTCTCACGTCCGAGCTCCAACGCCGGACTATATTCAAGGTATCTTTCGCAGCTGAGCACACACGTCGGACCGCTTCCGAGCTCCAATGCCAGATTGTATCCAAGCCCCCACTCTGGACTATGTCCAAGCTCCAACGCCGGACTGTATCCGAGCTCCAACACCGGACTATATCTGAGCTGTCATAGAACACCCCGGTTCAAAAAAAGTGATGGAGTTTAGCCAAGCTTAATGCTGGAAATGCCCTCTATGGAGCAAGCCATTCAAATCCGAGCTTTATGCCGGACTACCTCCAAGGTGGTGCACCACCTCGGACTTGGGCTGATTGTTTACGGATTTTATTTCCGACGCGTGTAAATTTATTCGCTGTCAACATGTCTAGCTAGTAGCCCTCAAGGTGTGTGTTGGTCTAAAACCTGAGATGCACCTGAAGGAAAACATGAAACTGCTGATCCTAGTAGCCCCTGAGACTCAGGTCAATGCGCGAAATCGGCCTGAGGATCAACTCCTAGCTCGGTAGCACACGTAGGAATAGAAACACAGTGTAATATATTAGAGATAATAGTGATCGGCGAACGGGCCCTTGAGAGAGGGTCATGAAAAGTTGCTGTAATATATTTAGCTTGACGCCGGATAGGTCCAAATGGTACCTATTGTTATCCGAAGACACGTTTGCCCATAGTTCAGTCAAGCCGAACACTTGGCAGTTGGAATTTTCTTCATTGAAATAGGCAATGCAGTAGCCCCCGAGACACTGGTCCTTTTTATATTTATAAATAATGAGCACGAAGCCCAGCAGCCCCCAAGCTTAATGTGGGCAAGGGTGGGCGAATAAAGGATTGATATCCATTTGAAAAAATTGCTTGTGTGTAACACAAACTTCTCGGAAAGAGAATAAAGATCTCATAAAGGAGTTAGAGCTAACGAAAGCTGAGCTCGCCAAGCTAGGCCTCAAGGGGCTCAAAAGAAAGGAAATTAATGCCAATAAGGAACTATGAGAGCGTTATGTCAGCTGCTCGGCGTCTCAAAGAGACTGTGCCATTGACTCTTTAAAAGATTGGCTGAGAAAAAATTGATTTTTGCTCATAATTTATGTGTAATGATTCTATGTACCCAAGTACTTTACATCATTAATGCGTGGATCTGCATTGTACAAATTTTGTTGACTGACCATCGGCTTCAACCTCTTCGGCCAGTAGCCGAGGAGTGTTTTCCTACTTTATATAGCCGTGATAAGGGTGACGATTTATGGAAAACAAGGCAATCCGTCCATACGGTTTTATAAACAAAGGTACACAGAGAGATATGTTATATTACTTTTTAACGTAAGAAACATCTTCCAAAGGAAATAGTCCCGCTATTGGTTCCTTTCTTTGGGTTGTCATGCTGACCATGATCATGAAACCTCACCTCCGATCAATGCGGGAGGAAAATACTGAGGATTTAGTTAGGGGAAAGTTCCCGGACTCTATGGTACTAATAAACCAAAATTTTCACTTCCGTCGTTGCCGAGCAATGTGATCCTTTAAGGTTGCTAGCTTTTGGCTTCACCCAGTCTGAGGTACTTACTCAGATGACCCGGTAGTAACAATCGCAGAGGTGCTCACTTTACCACCTAGCCGAACAATCGGGAACATAGGGGTAAGCACAGGAGCCAGGCAACCCAGCTTGGCCAGAATCTTAAGTCAAATTGATGCATATTTATGGATTTATAAACGATAATTACATAAGGCAGTGCTTGTATACTGAATACAAATACTGGTGATATATGTTTACTTTAAATGTGTCTTAACCGACCGTCGGCTTCTCCCTCTTCGGTCAAGGGCCGAAGAGTGTTATGTACTCCACCTGTCGAGTATATCGGCAGTGTTTCCGATAACCAGGCAACCAGGCCATAAGGCTGTAATGATAAAGCGCTCCAGGAACTTATGCTATATTACAGACGAAGTGTAAGAAGCATCTTCGAAGAAAATAGTACCCCCATCGATACCTTTCTTCGGTGCTCATTATTACTATGAGACTTGTGCAATAGATTTTTTGTACTCATGAGTTCCCTTGTGTGCCGACTGTTGGTGTCAAAACTGGCGGATCTCTGGTAGGGGGTCCCGATCTGTGCGTGTAGGCTGATGGTAATAGGAAGCAAGGGACACAGATGTTTACCCAGGTTCGGGCCCTCTCGATGGAGGTAAAACCCTACTTCCTGCTTGATTAATATTGAAAATATGGGTAGTACAAGAGTAGATCTACCACGAGATCGTAGAGGCTAAACCCTAGAAGCTAGCCTATGATGGTATGATTGTAATTGTGATCGGCCTTCTAAGGACCAACCTCCCCGGTTTATATAGGCACCGGAGGGGGCTAGGGTTTTCATGGAGTCGGTTACAAGGAAGGAAATATAATATCCGGATCACCAAGCTTGCCTTCCACGCCAAGGAAAGTCCCATCCGGACACGGGTCGAAGTCTTGAGTCTTGTATCTTCACGCTTCAATAGTCCAGACGATGTATATAGTCCGGCTGTCCGGATACCCCCTAATCCAGGACTCCCTCAGTAGCCCCTGAACCAGGCCTCAATGACGATGAGTCCGACGCGTAGTCTTGTCTTCGGCATTGCAGGGCGGGTTCCTTCTCCGAGTACTCCAAAGTAATTATCGAACACTCAAACCGTGTCCGGATCTGCAAGATGATCTTCACATAGCATTGTAGGGAACATAGCGCAAATCCGATCTGCTGGCAATCTTCGTACATCGTGCTCTTGCATCGTGGCCTGGTCCAACGCGAACCGACGTTTCTTGCCCCACCTCGACTCGCGTTGCGAGGCAGTTTTATTGGCACGTCCTGTCGAGGAAGAGATCGTGTCCCTCTTGTTACGGGATCTTCCATTAATGCGGGCGTGCGTAGCCCCATGATGCCCGTTGGTATGACTCCGTGTGCCGTCAGGTAAACCTCAAGCGGTCGCCCTAAGGACTCTTGATATTCACCCCCTTTATAAAAGGGGCCGAGGCCTATGCCTCTTTTCCACCTCCCTCGCGCCTTTCCGCACCTCGAGTTCTAGCACCCGAGATCTAAGCTCCAACACCCCAGATCCTTCAATATGTCCGGATCCGACCCTCAAGGCCGATGGGTGGCCTCCTTGATTCAAGCGGAGGATGTTGCGAAGCTTAGGGAGGTCGGATATCTGACCGCCGACATCCAGCACAGGCTTCCTGCTCCAGGGCAGGTCATCCCAACACCGCAGCCCAATAAGTGCGTCGTGTTTGTTCCTCACTTCCTCCGTGGCTTGGGCCTCGCCCTCGATCCTTTTGTGAGGGGGCACATTGTCGGTGTCAAAACCGGCGGATCTCGGGTAGGGGGTCCCGAACTGTGCGTCTAGGCGGATGGTAACAGGAGATAATGGACACGATGTTTACCCAGGTTCGGGCCCTCTTGATGGAGGTAAAACCCTATGTCCTGCTTGATTGATATTGATATTGTGGATGTTTACAAGAGTGGATCTACCACGAGATCAAGGAGGCTAAACCCTAGAAGCTAGCCTATGGTATGATTGTAAGGGTTGTTGTGATTGTAGTCCTACGGACTAAAGCCATCCGGTTTATATAGACACCGGAGAGGGCTAGGGTTACATAGAGTCGGTTACAATGGTAGGAGATCTACATATCCGTATCGCCAAGCTTGCCTTCCACGCCATGGAAAGTCCCATCCGGACACGGGGTGAAGTCTTCAATCTTGTATCTTCATAGTCTTGGAGTCCGGTTGATGATGATAGTCTGGCAGATGATAGTTCGGCTGATGATGGTAGTCCAGCTATCCGGACTGTTGGGAACGTAGTAATTTCAAAAATTTTCCTACGATCACGCAAGACCATGGTGATGCATAGCAACGAGATGAGAGAGTGTCCGTCCACGTACCCTCGTAGACCGAAAGCGGAAGCGTTATAACAACGCGGTTGATGTAGTCGTACGTCTCCACGATCCGACCGATCCAAGTACCGAACGTACGGCACCTCCGAGTTCTGCACACGTTCAGCTCGATGACGATCCCCGGGCTCCGATCCAGCAAAGCGTCGGGGAAGGAGTTCCGTCGACGACGGCGTGGTGGCGATCTTGATGTTCTACCGTTGCAGGGCTTCGCCTAAGCACCGCTACAATATGACCGAGGTGGAATATGGTGGAGGGGGCACCGCACACGGCTAAGGGCGATCACGAAGATCAACTTGTGTGTTCTAGGGTGCCCCCTGCCCCGTATATAAAGGAGCAAGGGAGGAGGAGGCCGGCCCTATGTTTGGCGCGCAAGGGAGTCCTACTCCCGGGAGTAGGATTCCCCTTCCTAGTCAACTAGGAATCCTTCCATGTAGGGGAGGAAGGGAGAAGGAAGTGGAGGAGTAGGAAGGTGGCGGCCCCTTTTCCCTAGTCCAATTCGGACTAGAGGGGGGGGCGCAGCAGCCTTTTCCTCTTCCCACTAAAGCCCATCAAGGCCCATTACTTCTCCCGTAACTACCCGGTACTCGAAAAATACCGAATCACTCGGAACCTTTCCGAACTCGAATATAGTCGTCCAATATATCGATCTTTACGTCTCGACCATTTCGAGACTCCTCGTCATGTCCCGATCTCATCCGGGACTCGAACTCCTTGGTACATCAAAACTCATAAACTCATAATATAAGCATCATCGAAACCTTAAGCGTGCGGACCCTACGGGTTCGAGAACTATGTAGACATGACCTAGAACCATTCTCGGTCAATAACCAATAGCGGAACCTGGATGCCCATATTGGTTCCTACATATTCTCGAAGATCTTTATCGGTCAGACCGCATAACAACATCGTTGTTCCCTTTGTCATCGGTATGTTACTTGCCCGAGATTCGATCGTCGGTATCAATACCTAGTTCAATCTCGTTCTTGGCAAGTCTCTTTTCTCGTTCCGTAATACATCATCTCACAACTAACACATTTAGTTGCAATGCTTGCAAGGCTTATGTGATGTGCATTACCGAGAGGGCCAGAGATACCTCTCCGACAATCGGAGTGACAAATCCTAATCTCGAAATATGCCAACCCAACATGTACCTTTGGAGACACCTGTAATGTACCTTTATAATCACCCGATTCGTTGTGACGTTTGGTAGCACCCAAAGTGTTCCTCGGGCAAGCGGGAGTTGCATAATCTCATAGTCATAGGAACATGTATAAGTCATGAAGAAAAGCACTAGCAACAAACTATACGATCAGGTGCTATGCTAATGGAATGGGTCATGTCAATCAGATCATTCAACCAATGATGTGATCCCGTTAATCAAATAACAACTCCTTGTTCATGGTTAGGAAACATAACCATCTTTGATTAACGAGCTAGTCAAATAGAGGCATACTAGTGACACTCTGTAGGTTTATGTATTCACACATGTATTATGTTTCCGGTTAATACAATTCTAGCATGAATAATAAACATTTATCATGATATAAGGAAATAAATAATAACATTATTATTGCCTCTAGGGCATATTTCCTTCAGTCTCCCACTTGCACTAGAGTCAATAATCTAGATCACATCACCATGTGATTAACATCGATAGTTCACATCATCATGTGATTAACACCCATAATTCACATCGCCATGTGACCAAGACCCAAAGGGTTTACTAGATTCAGTAATCTAGTTCACATCGCTATGTGATTAACACCCAAAGAGTACTAAGGTGTGATCATGTTTTGCTTTGTGAGAGAAGTTTAGTCAGCGGGTCTGCCACATTCAGATCCGTATGTATTTTGCAAATCTATATGTCAACAATGTTCTGCGGAGCTACTATAGCTAATTGCTCCCACTTTCAATATGTATCTAGACCGAGATTTAGAGTCATCTAGATCAGTGCCAAAACTTGTATCGGCGTAACCCTTTACGGCGAACTTTTGTCACGTCCATAATCGAGAAACATATCCTTATTCTACTAAGGATAATTTTGACCGCTGTCCATCGATCTACTCTTAGATCACTATTGTACTCCTTGCCAAACTCAGTGGCAGGGTATACAATAGATCTGGTACACAACATGGCATACTTTATAGAACCTATGGCTGATGCATAGGAATGACTTTCATTCTCTTTCTATCTTCTGCCGTGGTCGGGTTTTGAGTCTTACTCAATCTCACACCTTGTAACACAGGCAAGAACTCTTTCTTTGACTGTTCCATTTTGAACTACTTCAAAATCTTGTCAAGGTATGTATTCATTGAAAAACTTATCAAGCGTCTTGATCTATCTCTATAGATCTTGATGCTCAATATGTAAGCAACTTCACGAGGTCTTTCTTTGAAAAACTCTTTCAAATACTCCTTTATGCTTTGAGAATAATTCTACATTATTTCCGATCAACAATATGTCATTCACATATACTTATCGAAATGTTGTAGTGCTCCCACTCACTTTCTTGTAAATACAGGCTTCACCGCAAGTCTGTATAAAACTATATGCTTTGATCACACTATCAAAGCGTTTATTCAACTCGAGATGCTTGCACCAGTCCATAGATGGATCATTGGAGCTTGCACATTTTGTTAGCTCCTTTAGGATTGACAAAACCTTTTGGTTGCATCATATACAACTCTTCTTTAATAAATCCATTAAAGAATGTAGTTTTGACATCCATTTGCCAGATTTCATAAAATGTGGCGATTGCTAACATGATTCGGACAGACATAAGTATCGCTACAGTTGAGTAAATCTCATTGTAGTCAACACCTTGAACTTGTCGAAAACCTTTCTGCGACAAGTCGAGCTTTGTAGATAGTAATACTACTATCAGCATCTGTCTTCCTCTTGAAGATCCATTTATATAATATGGCTTGCCGATCATCGGGCAACTCCATCAAAGTCCACACTTTGTTCTCATATATGGATCCCATCTCAGATTTCATGGTCTTCAAACCATTTCGCGGAATCTGGGCTCATCATCGCTTCCTCATAGTTCGTAGGTTCATCATGGTCTAGTAACATGACTTCTAGAATAGGATAACCGTACCACTCAGTGCGGATCTTACTCTGGAAGACCTCACGAGGTTTGGTAACAACTTGATCTGAAGTTTCATGATCATCATCATTAACTTCCTCACTAATTGGTGTAGGAATCACTGGAACTGATTCTGTGATGAACTACTTTCCAATAAGGGAGAAGGTACAATTACCTCATCAAGTTCTACTTTCCTCCCACTCACTTCTTTCGAGAGAAACTTCTTCTCTAGAAAGGATCCATCTTAACAACAAATATCTTGCTTTCGGATCTGTGATAGAAGGTGTACCCAATAGTTACCTTTGGGTATTCTATGAAGACGCATTTCTCGATTTGGGTTCGAGCTTATCGGTGAAAATTTTTTCACATAAGTATCACAACTCAAACTTTAAGAAACGACAGCTTAGGTTTCTTGCTAAACCATAGTTCATACGGTGTCATCTCAGCGGATTTAGATGGTGCCCTATTAAGCGTGAATGCAGCTGTCTTTAATGCATAACCCCAAAAGCGATAGTGGTAAATCGGTAAGATACATCATAGATCGCACCATATCAAAATAAAATACGGTTCTGACGTTCAACACACCATAATGTTGTGGTGTTCCATGTGGCGTGAGCTGTGAAACTATTCCACATTGTTTTCATTGAAGACCAAACTCGTAACTCAAATATTCATCTCCACGATCAGATCGCGAAACTTTATTTTCTTGTTGCGATGATTTTCCACTTCACTCTGAAATTCTTTGAACCTTTCAACTATTTCAGACTTATGTTTCATCAAGTAGATATACCCATATCTACTCAAATCATCTTGTGAAGGTCAGAAAATAACGATACTTGCCACGAGCATCAACATTCATTGGATCGCATACATCGGTATGTATTATTTCCAATAAGTCAGTAGCTTGTTCCATTGTTCCGAGAACGGAGTTTTAGTCATCTTGCCCAAAAGGCACGGTTCGCAAGCATCAAATGATTCATAATCAAGTGATTCCAAAAGTCCATCGACATGGAGTTTTCTTCATGCGCTTTACACCAATATGACCTAAGCGGCGATTGCCACAAATAAGTTGCACTATCATTATTAACTTTGCATCTTTTGGTTTCAATATTATGAATATGTGTATCACTATGATCGAGATCCAATGAACCATTTTCATTGAGTGTGTAACCATATAAGGTTTTATTCATGTAAACAGAACAACAATTTATTCTCTTACTTAAATGAATAACCGTATTGCAATAAACATGATCAAATCATATTTATGCTCAACACCAAATAACACTTATTTAGGTTCCACACTAATCCCGAAAGTATAGGGAGTGTGCGATGATGATCATATCAATCTTGGAACTACTTCCAACACTCATCGTCACTTCCCCTTCAACTAGTCTCTGTTTATTCTGAAACTCCCGTTTCGAGTTACTACTCTTAGCAACTGAACCAGTATCAAATACTGAGGGGTTGCTATGAACACTAGTAAAATACACATCAATAATCTGTATATCAAATATACCTTTGTTCACTTTGCCATCCTTCTTATCCGCCAAATATTCAGGGGTAGTTCTGCTTCCAGTGACCAGTTCCATTGCAGCAAAAGTACTCAGTCTCAGGCTTAGGTCTAGACTTGGGCTTCTTCACTCGAGCAGCAACTTGCTTGCCGTTCCTTTTGAAGTTCCCCTTCTTCCCTTTGCCATTTTCCTTGAGACTAGTGGTCTTGTCAACCATCAACACTTGATGTTTTTTCTTGATTTCTACCTTCGTCAATTTCAACATCACGAAGAGCTCGGGAATCGTTTTCGTCATCCCTTGCATACTATAGTTCATCACGAAGTTCTACTAACTTGGTGATGGTGACTAGAAGAATTCTGTCAATCACTATCTTATCTGGAAGATTAACTCCCACTTGATTCAAGCGATTGAAGTACCTGGACAATCTGAGCACATGCTCACTAGTTGAGCGATTCTCCTCCATCTTTTAGCTATAGAACTTGTTGGAGACTTCATATCTCTCAACTCGGGTATTTGCTTGAAATATTAACTTCAATTCCTGGAACATCTCATATGGTCCATGACGTTCAAAACGTCTTTGAAGTCCCGATTCTAAGCCGTTAAGCATGGTGCACTAAACTATCAAGTAGTCATCATATTGAGCTAGCCAAACGTTCATAACGTCTGCATCTGCTCCTGCAATAGGTCTGTCACCTAGCGGTGCATTAAGGACATAATTCTTCTGCGCAGCAATGAGGATAAACCTCAGATCACGGATCCAATCCGCATCATTGCTACTAACATTTTTCAATACAATTTTCTCTAGGAACACATATAAAAACATAGGGAAGCAACAACGCGAGCTATTGATCTACAACATAATTTGCAAAATACTACCAGGACTAAGTTCATGATAAATTAAAGTTCAATTAATCATATTACTTAAGAACTCCCACTTAGAAAAATATCCCTCCAATTCTCTAAGTGATTGCGTGATCCATATCAACTACACCATGACCGATCATCACGTGTGATGGAGTAGTTTCAATGGTGAACATCAATATGTTGATCATATCTACTATATGATTCACGCTCGACCTTCGGTCTCCGTGTTCGAGGTCATATCTTATATGCATAGCTCGTCAAGTATAACCTGAGTATTCCGCGTGTGCAACTGTTTTGCACCGTTGTATTTGAGCGTAGAACCTATCACACCCGATCATCACGTGGTGTCTCAAAGCACGAAGAACTTTCGCATAGCGGTGCATACTCAGGAGAACACTTCTTGATAATTTAGTAAGGGATCATCTTATAATGCTACCGTCAATCAAAGCAAAATAAGATGCATAAAGGATTAACATCACATGCAATCAATATAAGTGATATGATATGGCCATCATCATCTTGTGCTTGTGATCTCCATCTCCAAAGCACCGTCATGATCACCATCGTCACCGCGCGACACCTTGATCTCCATCGTAGCATCGTTGTCGTCTCGCCAACTATTGCTTCTCGACTATCGCTACTGCTTAGTGATAAAGTAAAGCAATTACATGGCGTTGCATTTCATACAATAAGCGACAACCATATGGCTCCTGCCGATTGCCGATAACTTCGGTTACAAAACATGATCATCTCATACAATAAGATATAGCATCACGTCTTGACCATATCACATCACAACATGCCCTGCAAAAACAAGTTAGGCGTCCTCTACTTTGTTGTTGCAAGTTTTACGTGGCTGCTACGGGCTGAGCAAGAACCGTTCTTACCTACGCATCAAAACCACAGCGATACTTCGTCAAATAGACTCCGTTTAACCTTCTCAAGGACCGGGCGTAGCCACACTCGATTCAACTAAAAGAGAGAGCAGACACCCGCCGGTCACCTTTAAGCAACGAGTGCTCACAGCGGTGAAACCAGTCTCGCGTAAGCGTACGCGTAATGTCGGTCCGGGCCGCTTCATCTCACAATACCGCTGAACCAAAGTATGACATGCTGGTAGGCAGTATGACTTGTATCGTCCACAACTCACTTGTGTTCTACTCGTGCACATGACATCAACGCATAAAACCTGGCTCGGATGCCACTGTTGGGAACGTAGTAATTTCAAAAATTTTCCTACGATCACGCAAGACCATGGTGATGCATAGCAACGAGATGAGAGAGTGTCCGTCCACGTACCCTCGTAGACCGAAAGCGAAGCGTTATAACAACGCGGTTGATGTAGTCGACGTCTCCACGATCCGACCGATCCAAGTACCGAGCGTCACGGCACCTCCGAGTTCTGCACACGTTCAGCTCGATGGCGATCCCCGGCTCCGATCCAGCAAAGCGTCGGGAAGGAGTTCCGTCAAGACGACGGCGTGGTGGCGATCTTGATGTTCTACCGTCGCGGGGCTTCGCCTAAGCACCGCTACAATATGACCGAGGTGGAATATGGTGGAGGGGGCACCGCACACGGCTAAGGAGCGATCACGAAGATCAACTTGTGTGTTCTAGGGTGCCCCTGCCCCGTATATAAAGGAGCAAGGGAGGGAGGAGGCGGCCCTATGTTTGGCGCGCCAGGGGAGTCCTACTCCCACGGGAGTAGGATTCCCCTTCCTAGTCAACTAGGAATCCTTCCATGTAGGGGAGGAAGGAGAAGGAAGTGGAGGAGTAGGAAGGTGGCGGCCCCTTTTCCCTAGTCAATTCGGACTAGAGGGAGGGGGCGCAGCAGCCTTTTCTCTTCCCACTAAAGCCCATCAAGGCCCATTACTTCTCCCGTAACTACCCGGTACTCGAAAAATACCGAATCACTCGGAACCTTTCCGAACTCGAATATAGTCGTCCAATATATCGATCTTTACGTCTCGACCATTTCGAGACTCCTCGTCATGTCCCCGATCTCATCCGGGACTCCGAACTCCTTGGTACATCAAAACTCATAAACTCATAATATAAGCATCATCGAAACCTTAAGCGTGCGGACCCTACGGGTTCGAGAACTATGTAGACATGACCTAGAACCATTCTCGGTCAATAACCAATAGCGGAACCTGGATGCCCATATTGGTTCCTACATATTCTCTGAAGATCTTTATCGGTCAGACCGCATAACAACATCGTTGTTCCCTTTGTCATCGGTATGTTACTTGCCCGAGATTCGATCGTCGGTATCAATACCTAGTTCAATCTCGTTCTTGGCAAGTCTCTTTTCTCGTTCCGTAATACATCATCTCACAACTAACACATTTAGTTGCAATGCTTGCAAGGCTTATGTGATGTGCATTACCGAGAGGGGCCAGAGATACCTCTCCGACAATCGGAGTGACAAATCCTAATCTCGAAATATGCCAACCCAACATGTACCTTGGAGACACCTGTAATGTACCTTTATAATCACCCGATTCGTTGTGACGTTTGGTAGCACCCAAAGTGTTCCTCGGGCAAGCAGGAGTTGCATAATCTCATAGTCATAGGAACATGTATAAGTCATGAAGAAAAGCACTAGCAACAAACTATACGATCAGGTGCTATGCTAATGGAATGGGTCATGTCAATCAGATCATTCAACCAATGATGTGATCCCGTTAATCAAATAACAACTCCTTGTTCATGGTTAGGAAACATAACCATCTTTGATTAACGAGCTAGTCAAGTAGAGGCATACTAGTGACACTCTGTAGGTTTATGTATTCACACATGTATTATGTTTCCGGTTAATACAATTCTAGCATGAATAATAAACATTTATCATGATATAAGGAAATAAATAATAACATTATTATTGCCTCTAGGGCATATTTCCTTCACGGACACCCCCTAATCCAGGAATCCCTTAGTAGCCCCTGAACCAGGCTTCAATGACGATAAGTCCGGCGTGTATATTGCTTGGCATTGCAAGGCGGGTTCCTCCTCCAAATGATAGAAGATTGTGAACACCAGGATAGTGTCCGGCTCTGCAAAATAAATTCCACATTCCACCGTAGAGAGAATAATAATATATACACAAGTTCAATCTGCTGGCGTTTTCCGTGGCATGACGTCACACCACTACCAAGCCATTACTCGAATTGTTTTTTACTTTACCACCTTAGCGCATTTAGCGAAGCGGTTTCCTTGGCACATCTTGTGGAAGCAGAGATCGTGTTTCCCCTTAATCCGGGATTCTCATCAATACGGGCGTGGGTAACCCAACTGCGTCATTGATGGTGACGCTTGGGAGATAAGCGAGTTTTATCAGGCCGGTGGGGGGCGCGTAAGACTTCGCCCGCCCATATAAGGGATAAGATTCACCTTCTCACCTCGCCTTCTTCCTCCTTTGCTTATTCATCTCCCAAGACTCGAGCTCCAGCGCCCAAGTTCGCGCATCTCGTCTCAACCTTCTCCGACCATGTCCGGGGCGGGAGGTAAATGGTTGGCCTCCACCGTTAAGGAGGAGCAAATCGCCAAACTTCTTGTGGCGCGGATACCTTTCGGCGATATCAGCGCACCTGCTGCCTGACGAGGGCAGCTCATCCCCACCCCAGGCCCCATGAGAGGGTTGTCTTTCTTTCCCACTTCCTCCATGGATGGGCTTTCCACTTCACCCCTTTGTCAGGGGCTCATGTTCTACTACGGCATGGATTTCCATGATCTGGCACCGAACTTCATCCTCAACATCTCGGTGTTTATCGTCGTGTGCGAGGACTTCCTCTGCATCCAGCCCCACTTCGGCTAGTGGCTCAAGACCTTCAATGTCAAGCCGAAGGTAGTGAAGGGCATTCAAGCGGAGTGCAGAGGCGCCATGTTGGGCAAGATGCCCAACGTCCTTTGGTTCGAAGGGGCCTTCGTGGAATCCGTCAAGGGGTGGCAATCGGGGTGGTTCTACATCATTGAGCCGCGTGACCCTAAATGGGCGGCGGCCCCCGAGTTTAGATCTGGTATCCCCACGCAGCTCACCTCCTAGAAAGAGAAGGGCTTGCTGTGGGGTAGTTTGAAGGAGCCGACGGGACTCCAAGCACGTATCAAGAAAGTGGTGAAGAAGCTCAGGCTGGTTACCGTGGTCCAAGTCATGCTCGCCCGCCGGATTCTCCCATGCCAAGAGCGGGCATTCATTCTGTGGGAGTTCGATCCGGAACAGCACCAGGCGCTGAACAAGCTCTTCGACACAACGTACGAAGGCGCCTGGAAGGTGCTGTTCAAGGGCGCCGAAGCCCCCGCATCCGCGACTGAAGATCGCGGATTTCGCTCGCAGCGCTAGGCTGACGAGGTAAGTGATTCTACCCCTTTACGGGACACTTGTTTTTCATAGTTTGACTCTATGCGGGTTTTAATTTCCCCTTTTCCTTTGACAGGACTAGATGAAGAAGGCGGAGTAGATTACCTGTCCGGCTCCTATGCCAGAAAGTCCAGTAGACGCTCGTCTAGCGAGGCTGCTGGTTCCGGCACCGCACGTGGTGCCGGAAAAGAAGGCCAAGAAGGAGGCCACGGGTGCTCGAAAGAGTGCCCGTTTTCAGGTGTCCGACGACTCCGGGGCGGACTCCTCCCCCGAAAATGAGGAGGAGGAAGAGGACTCTCTCCCAGAAGAGGGAGAGAGGAAGAGGAAGGCTTCCCCAACAGGGGAGGCCGGAGGGTCCAAGAGGGGAAGGACTATTCCCCCGGACAGATCTGCCAACATCAACGTTGGCGAGGAAGAATGGACTTTAAGGGCCAGGCCTCCGGCGAGATCGTAAGTATCTGGATTCCTGAATGATTTATAATTTCTTTTCCTGCGTCACATAGTATCATTCTAATGCCACATGCTGCCTGTAGTCCGGCCAGTGATGATCTCCCCGCTTCATCGAGCGGGTCGTTGGCTCCGTCGGATGTAGACTCCATCCCGACCGCCTCCACCCCTCGCGTCACCGAGGACGCCGAGGTGGGATCCCAGAAGGACCCATCGGGGAGGCTCGGGCGCCACAAGGCGTCCTCCGGACTTGCGCGGACTCAAAACAGAACCTGCAGTGGTTCCGGAGTCCGCAGCGGCCCTTCGATCGAAGGGCAAGACCGTGGCCTTGGCGGCTTCCGCCCAACCGGGCGCCGGGCAATTTGTTGGGCGCTGCAGGCGCTTCCATCAGGAAGAACACCGCACTATTATGAGTGCGGTGATTGAAAAGTGCAGCTTCGCCAAAGGCGGGCTGACCAAGCTTGCAATAGCCTTCTATCGGGCTTTGAGGTAAGAAGTTAAAAATATGCAATGTAATACCGCGTAGACAGTAGCCCGATGCTCGGTTCGGTGTTGGAAAGAAAAGCGGATGAGGATCTTAAAAAGATATCTGCAGGGTTGCTAAAAATTATGTCAATATGGGTTGCAGGCTGCTGCTGCTGACCTCTGCCCCGACCTTGCTGGAGGTCGGTCGCGTTGAAGCAGGAGCTCGGCGGTCGGGCAAGAGCTCGGCCGCGCCAGAAGCAGCTCAAGACAAAGAAGGTGAGTAACACCACTGTGAATTTGTACCTTACTGAGAAAAGGATTTAGGTTGCGACAAAAATAACAAGGATAACATGGGTACTGCGGGGGCCACGAGCGAGGTGGCGGCCTCGAAGGAGGCCGTGTCATGACGAGCATAATGCGCCACGCAACGGGGAGCGAGAAAAGCAGGAGGCGCGGTGGCGGTGGTTCAGCAAGAGCTCCAGGCTCTCATGGAAAAGCATGAGAGTTTGGGCGTGACTCAAAGACTCGAGAGTTCGAGCTTGCCTCGGCTCTCGAAAGTGCTAAAACCGCCAAGGCCGAGGCCCATAAGTCCCTTCAGAGGTTGAATTGATGAAGAAGATAGCGGCGGGTAAGGCATTTTTCATGCAAAGCAAGCATGTGAATGTAAATTACGTGTTACTTACCCGGATTCGAGCTCTCGAGGCGTTTGCAGATCTGCCTCATGGCGTGTCGATGTCGCCGCATTCTACCGAGCCGAGGAGGGAGCTCAGCGGAGAAGGTCTTACGGTCTTAGTATCTTGAGGCGGCCATCCGGTGCCCCTAGCGACCAGTGAAGCAGCTGGTCGAGCTTCCTAAGGTGGCCGAGCAGGCCATGAAGGGCCTCATAGTCCGGCTGTGGCACAGGCCATGCACAGGAGCTACTTCGGCCGTCGGCGACGGCTGGTGGATCGTGCCCCTGGGTGGAGGTTATCAAGCGCTCCGCCTGTATTGAAGGTGCTCGTCGGGCCCTTGCGCGCACAAAAGGTGCATTGGGGCAAGCTGGATGCGGAGAAGCTAATCAGCGACGCGCCACCAGCGGGCAAGGAGCATCGTCGCCGAAATTTACTATAAGGCTGTCTGAAGGGTGCCCGCAAGATTGCGGATGAGTGCCCCAGGGATGTAATTTTGAGTGAATTCGCAATGTGTCATCCGTGCGCTGAAAACCTTGTTCATATCGCTAAGCAACGCTTGTTTAATTTAAAATATTACCTTCATGCGGCCGTTTATTAAATCGAGAGATGGCAAGTCGTCGGCTTCAGCACCCATGCCACGAGTGCTGGGGTGTTAGGGATAAACTTGAGCACTCTTGTTCCCATTTTGGGTCCATCTAGGAGGCGCTCAACACAACGAACAAGGCAACAGGACTTATAGTGCTTGAACACTCTCACTTAGCCATATAATTCTATAATTTTAAATTTGGTGAAGCCCCTAGTATTGGAAGACCGAATTGGGGCGCTATCCACGCCTTCATCGGACATAATCCGAACTTCGCTCAAGCGGCGAGGTCTTTAAGGACCGAAAGGACCTCCCGAACAGCGACCAGTCTCTCGCCTTATCATGCTAGTCAGTTTTAGCTTTCTCCACTGAGGCGTTAACCCGGCTCAACCGGGGCGCAATCGCAGTGGTTCTCCTAGTGCTACGTTAGCCGATAGAACGGAACGTAAGGTGCCGAACATGGGAGCCGGGCAAACCCAACTATTGACCCAAGGCATGATTCAGAGCTGATTCATATAATGCTATAAGTTCGGGCTGCCGCACTTGTGAAAGTGTGCGGACTTTATCACACCATAAAGCGGAGGACATAAGCCCCTGGTGTGTTTCGCCATACCAAGATGCATGGGTGCAACATGTCGTAAATGAACATATATATATATATATATATATATATATATATATAAAGTAATGCAATTATAGGCAAAAAGTGCTGCATTTTATTCGAGAAGATATGCTACCAGTGCGGAATGATACAAATAGTGCGGAAAGCAAGGGATTGTACGAATTAAAGGCGTCTCCCTCCAGGGGTAGGCCGCGGAATGTTGTATTTTAACAAATTTAATGCTCGTGATGGAGACCACCTGAGTGTTAAATGTGCCTTTGTCCTTCCCTGGCTGTTGCATCATGAGTTGGCAGGTTCGCCGCCGGACTGAGTTCTGTATAAAAAAGAGAAAAATATAACAAAAAAGAGCGACACACTAGGGAGCCCCTGGTGTGGTCGAACCGCACTCTGGGTCTCTTGTGGTTGTGCCCTTGCCCCTATGCCCATGATATCTCCAGGGCGTATTTATGTACGCGGAGAGTTTGTCTTGCAATTTTGCGAGGGCTGGGGTTGGGGCTGCATTGCTACGCGTGCACGGAATGTGCCAGGTGGTCTTGGTTGATGTTGCTCCGGGCGCATTTGGTCGTGTCCGGTCGTTTAACGGCCGGACTCGAGAATTGCCTTAGAAGGCTGCTCTGTACTTCTGCCGCGAGAGCCGCTGTATGTTCATCCGTTCGGAGGGAGCGTTCCGTGTTTCCATTGACCGTGATGACTCCACGAGGGCCTGGCATCTTGAGCTTAAGGTATGCATAATGCGGCACCGCATTGAATTTTACAAACGCGGTTCGTCGAAAGCAGAGCGTGATAGCCGTTATGAGCGGGACTATGTCGAAGATTAACTCCTCGCCGGAAATTATCCGGGATCGAAGACCACTTCGATGTATGGCGAGCCTGTACAATTGGCCTCGACACCTGGTATGGCGCCTTTGAAGGTCATCGTTGTAGGTTTAATCCTTGAAGGGTCTATGCCCATCTTGCGCCTTGTATCACGATAAAGCAGGTTCAGGCTACTGCCGCCGTCCATCGGGACTCGTGAGGTGAAATCCATCAACGATTGGGTCTAAAACCAATGCGGCGAATCCGCCATGGCGGATCTTGGTCGGATGGTCTCTTCGATCGAAAGTGATCGGGCAAGAGGACCATGGGTTGAATTTTGGGGCGACTGGCTCCATCGCGTATACGTCCCTTAGTGCACGCTTCCGCTCCCTCTTGGGAATATGCGTTGCGTATATCATGTTTACCGTCCGAACTTGAGGGGGGAATCCTTTTGTCCTCTGTTGTTCGGCGGCCGGGTCTCTTCCTCGTCATCGCTTTGTAGCCCCTTGTCACTGTTTTGGCGATTAATTTGCTCTGCTCGCTTGAATACCCAGCAATCTCTGTTGGTATGGTTAGCTGGCTTTTCGGGGGTTCCATGTATTTGACAAGAGCGGTCGAGTATTCGGTCCAAATTGGACGGGCCCGGAGTGGTTCTTTTGAATGGCTGCTTCCGTTGACCGGGTTTGGAGCCTCGGAATCCGGCGTTGACTGCCGTATCCTCATTCTTATCGCCGTTAACGCGGCGTTTGTTTTGTTTCGGCGCAACCTGCCATTGCGGTCCTTGGTATCCGGACTGCCAGCGTTTTCTTTGAGGTTGTTACTGCGAGGGAGCCAGCTATCCTCTCCCGCACAGAAGCGGGTCATGAGGGATGTGAGGGCTGCCATGGATTTCGGCTTCTCATGTCCTAGGTGCCGGGCCAGCCACTCGATGTTATGTTTGAAGGCAGCGAGTGCCTCTGCATCCGGATAGTCGACGATTTGATTTTTCTTTGTTAACAACCGTGTCCAGAATTGCCTAGCCGATTCGTCTGGCTGCTGGATTATGTGGCTTAGGTCATCTGCGTCGGTGGTCGCTTTGTCGTGCCACGGAAGTTGTCGAGGAATGCGGCTTCCGGTCTTCCAACATCAATTGACTCTGCGGGCAGGCTGTTAAGCCAATGCCGAGCTGGTCCTTTAAGCTTGCGGGAGATATTTGATGGCGTGAAGATCGTCACCGCGGGCCATGTGTATATGGAGGAGATGATCCTCAATCCACACCGCGGGGTCTGTTGTGCCATCGTAGGATTCGATATTAACGGGTTTGAACCCTTCAGGGATTTGATGATCCATTACTTCGTCAGTGAAGCATAGTGGGTGTGCGGCACCTCTGTATTGAGCAATATCGCGAAGTAGCTCGAGAGAGCGTTGTCTGCTGTGTTCGGCCCGACCAGAGTAGTTGTATCCGGTGCGACGGTATTAAATGCGTGGGGTAGGGGCGTCCACGTGATCCATAGATAGATCTGGATTGTCTTGCCTTGTCCTCCGATATATCTCGCAAGTCCGACGCGTTCCCCCGTGGCTTCCTGGTTTTAGAGCGATGCCGGGGTACGGTTTTGGTGGAGGGCTTGCACGCCTCTCTATCGCGGCCACGAGGTGGTCGGTCTGCCGTATTGTACGCTGGTGATGCTGCCTCCTCTAATCGGGGGAGCAACTTGCGTTTTGGGTAACTTTCGGAGGGGCGTTCGAGTTCATACTCTTCGGCCGTAAGGACCTCGGTCCATTTGTCGGCCAGTAGGTCCTGATCAGCTTGAAGCTGTTGTTGCTTTTTCTTTATGCTGTTTGCCGTGGCTATTAGCCTGCGTCTAAAACTCTCTTGTTCGACGGGATCCTCAGGGATGACGAATTCGTCGTTGCCGAGGCTTGCCTCGTCTTCGGAGGGAGGTAAGTAATTGTCATCCTCGACCTCTTCGCCGCCGCCTCTCTCCGAGGGCTTGCTTCTGCTTCTACATCAGGCTGGATCGTCTTTGGAGGAGTTGTCTTCGCACTTTACGGGGTGTTATTATCTCTGTGCGGAATCTCCATTCTTGCGATGGCGGGATTTAAAGCGGCGCGGCCGACGTCGGCGCTTGGGCAGTTTCTTTAAGGAATCGGCCTCCGCTGCTTCTTCACCGTCCCCATCTTTTGGGGTGTCCACCATGTATATTTCAGATGACGAGGTGGTCTTCCAGCGTCTGTAGGCTTTGGTTCTTGGTTGTCTCCGGCATCGTCGTCCATACCGTCGATGTCTTGGTCGTAGTCGAATCGTCGGTTAAATCGTCGGCGGTGGCTCTGAAGTGGGTGGTGGGTGGGATCTGAATTTCTTCGTCGTCGCGTCCCACCCGCCCCGGCGTAGTTCGCCAGATCTCTCCGGATAGCGAGATGCTTGATGAATTTATGATATCGCCAAGGGCGAAAGTGCTGAAAAGATGTCCGCAGCGGTGAATTCCATGATCGGCGCCCAATCGGATTCGACTAGCAGGGGCGCAGGAGGTTCGCAGTCCGGCAGGGAGTCCGGCACCTCGGAGTCATGGGCTTTATGTGGGACAAGGCAAGCGTTCGGCTCCATCGCCGTAGAAATTGCGGCTCCCGAGGCGGTGTCCAGCCATCCGTCCTCGATTCAAGCGATCGGCTCCGGACTATAGGTCGGAGCGGATTCGTGGGCGGCCTCCGAGGTGCTGTCGGGCAGCAGAGTTAGGTCATGCCCATCGAGACAGCGCGGCACGCTTGGCTGTGGCTCAGATCCATCGAAGATCAAGTCCCCGCGGATGTCAGCCATGAAGTTTAGGCTTCAAACCTGACACGACGGCCAGGCGTAGCTTCGATCTGCTCCAGATGGCCAAGGGAGTTGGCCCGCATTGAAGCCGCCGAATCACGAAGATCTGTCCGGGAGAAAGGTCTCACCAGGACTACGTCGTTGTTGGTGAAGAGGCCATCAAGCCTATCGCGGCGACACGGAGGAACTCTCAATGAAAGCACCAATGTCGGTGTCAAAACCGGCGGATCTCGGGTAGGGGGTCCCGAACTGTGCATCTAGGCGGATGGTAACAGGAGACAAGGGACACGATGTTTACCAGGTTGGGCCCTCTTGATGGAGGTAAAACCCTACGTCCTGCTTGATTGATATTGATATTGTGGATGTTTACAAGAGTGGATCTACCACGAGATCAAGGAGGCTAAACCCTAGAAGCTAGCCTATGGTATGATTGTAAGGGTTGTTGTGATTGTAGTCCTACGGACTAAAGCCGTCCGGTTTATATAGACATCGGAGAGGGCTAGGGTAACATAGAGTCGGTTACAATGGTAGGAGATCTACATATCCGTATCGCCAAGCTTGCCTTCCACGCCAAGGAAAGTCCCATCCGGACACGGGGTGAAGTCTTCAATCTTGTATCTTCATAGTCTTGGAGTCCGGTTGATGATGATAGTCCGGCAAATGATAGTTCGGCTGATGATGGTAGTCCGGATATCCGGACACCCCCTAATCCAGGACTCCCTCACTCATGTTCTATTATGGGTTGGATTTTCATGATCTAGCTCCGGACTCTATCCTCCATATCTCGTCGTTCATTATAGTGTACGAGGCCTTCCTCCATGTCACCCCACACTTCGGCTTATGGCTCAAGACCTTCAATGTGAAGCCGAAGATGATCGAGGGGCGACACGCGGAGTGCGGAGGTGCCGTGATAAGCAGGAACGTCGATGCCCCATGGCCAGAGGGTTCTTTTGTCACGCCCAATATGCGACCCTATCCAAAAGAAACTCGAAGGTCCCACCAAGGATAGACCTGCATATTGAAATGCTTTTGCAAGGTGGATATCATTACATCAACATTACATAATAGATGGGGATACATACACAAGGCACAAATGTCACAGGAATACATCACCATCTTATACAAGATCAACATCCGACTACGGATGAAACATAAACAGAAACTCAAACAACATCCACCCTGCTAGCCCAGGCTGCCGACCTGGAACCTATCCCCTGATCGAAGAAGAAGCAGAAGAAGAACTCCAAAACAAGCAAGCATCGCTCTCGCGTCATGATCATCACAAAACCTGTACCTGCAACTGGTGGGGTAGTAATCTGTGAGCCACGAGGACTCAGCAATCCCATTACCATGGGTATCAAGACTAGCAAAGCTTAATGGGAAAGGAAGGGGTAAAGTGGTGAGGTTGCAGCAGCAACTAAGCATATATGGTGGCTAACATACGCAAATGAGAGCGAGAAGAGAAACAAAGGAACGATCATCCACTAGTAATGATCAAGAAGTGATCCTGAACTCCTACTTACGTCAGACATAACCCAGAAACCGTGTTGTCCTCTCGATCAACCCCGAAAAGAGACACTCACGATTACTTTACGGTTGGTGTATTTTAGAAGAGTTTGCTTCAAGTTTACTACAACCGGATATTAACAAATTCCCATCTGCCACATAACCGTGGGCACGGCTCTCGAAAGTTTATACCCTGCAGGGGTGTCCCAACTTAGCCCATGATAAGCTCTCGCGATCAACGAAGGATATTCCTTCTCCCCGGGAAGACCCGATCAGTCTCGGGATCCCAGCTACAAGACATTTCGACAGCAATAAAACAAGACCAGCAAAGCCGCCCGGATGTGCTGATAAATCCTGATAGGAGCTGCACATATCTCGGTCTCAGGGCACACCGGATGAGCAAGACGTCGGGTTGGCATAAACCCTGATTGCCCAGGGGGCGCCGGACATCGCTCGGTTTGGGCCAGCACTTGGAGATGCACTGGTCCGGGGAAAAAAAATAAAGATGACCCTTGAGAGCGCGACTCCCAAGGGAAAAAAGGGCTAGGTGAGGCAAATGTAAAACCAAGGTTGGGCCTTGCTGGAAAAGTCTTATTCAAAGCGAACTGTCAAGGGGTCCCATAAATCACCCGACCGCGTTAGGGATGCAAAATCCGGGAACATAATACCGATATGACGGAAACTAGGGCGGCAAGAGTGGAACAAAACACCAGGCATAAGGCCGAGCCTTCCACCCTTTACCAAGTATATAGATGCATTAATAATATAAGATATATTGTGATATCCCAACAAGTAAACATGTTCCAACAAGGAACAACATCTCCATGTTCCAACAAGGAACAAACTTCATCTTCACCTGCAACTAACAACGGTATAAGAGGGGCTGAGCAAAGCGGTAACATAGCCAAACAATGGTTTGCTAGGAAGGGTGCAAAAGGTTAGAGGCTGACATGGCAATTTGGGAGGCTTGAGCAGCAAGTGGTAGGTAAGGCAGCATAGCGATAGAACGAAGCAACTAGCATAGCAATGATAGTAATGAGATCCAAGGTGACGGTCATCTTACCTAAAATCCCGCAAGGAAGAAAAACGAGTCCATGAAGAAGATGAGCGGATGAAGCCGAACCAAGCGTGAGCGAGCGAATCCTCACGATCGCATAGCAAACAGGAACTAACAAGAAGAAGCACACAACAAAGGTAAACACACCACACATGAACATGACAAGATGCACAACAAACATGATGCATGACAAATCTAGATGAGGCTACTCATGGCAAGAGATGATGCAAACAAGAACAACACATCAAGGCAAGTTTAAATGAGGCCGGAAACAACATAGAACAATTCCGGTAAGTCCTCATATGCAAATTTGGAAATTGGTCCAGATCTGAATAAACCTTATGTTCAAGTTGTTAAACAGCAAGTTAAAATGCACCACGATGATCTACACAAAATTCTAGTCAAGTTACATATAAAGTTCATTTAATTCGGAGCTACGGCTTAGAAGATATGAGCAAAACAAGATGAACATGGCATTGATGCAAAATGCATACAAACATCAAGCAAACACCTCAAAACAAGGATGCAACATGATAATATGAAGCTACATGCAAAATCAAGCAAGTTTCATATAGAGCACACTCAAAACGGAGCAACGGTTCAACACATACACCATATACAAGTTTAAAGGACAAGCTGTCCAAAACAGCAACTAGGCATATTGCAAGCATCAAAACAACATGCTACAGCACCACCATATAATAATAAAAGGCATGGGCATGATGTACAGGTAAAGCATGACAAAACATGAACACTGAGCTATCTCCAGAAATCACTAGAACATGCTCAAAATGACATGGCAAGATTGCAAATAATAACAGTTTCAGACTTTAGCAGAAATAACATCAGGTTGCAATGTTTAAAGCTACCAAACAACATGTTACAGGAACTTAACATGGCAAACAAAGGCATGGCATGAATCTACTAAATGCATAGATCAAAAGTCCCTTACTGACCATGAGCCAAAAAGGACCAGAAGATAAGATGGCACCCATGTAAACATGGCAAGATATATTACAGATTCATACATGGCAGGAATAACAACAAGTAGGCATGTTGGTGAGCTTGAACCACTCACCACAGAGCAATACATGGCATGGCAAGGTAACCAACAGTAAGAAGACATGTTTATGAAGCCAAGCATGGCAAGAGAAAGTTCATAGGGTGCATGGATCACTAACAACAACCTTGGCAAAATTGAATAACATGTAAACAACCTGCCAGGAAACATTTTATAGCAAAAGTAGAGCTCGATTGACTCAAGCTAGGTTGCTCCATAATTGCAAACAAGGGCATGGATGGATAGATCAAGACATGTATAACAAAACATCCTTACTGAAGTATCTCAAAATATGCATGGATCTCTCGGTAGCATCAAGTTAACATGGCATAAAAATATCACAAAAAGCACGGGCTGAAATCAGCAACATCATGAAGCCTAGTTTGCATGCTTGTGCTAGTCACCACGGAGATCACAAAAATACATGGCATACACCCCTGGAAAGATGGCATGGCATATTACAAAACACATGTAGGACTCAAGTTCATAGGGTGCACACATCAATCATGGCAAAAATGACAAAAGTGCATGTTCTGTTAAGAAACAGAAACTAACAACACATAGCACTCTTCTAACAGCATTTAGGGCACCAAGATGAGCTCAAATGAAAACGACACAATGAGTGGAAATGATCTACTCTTCGAGGCAAACATTTTGACATATTACACGCGCAAAATGGAGCAACGTATGCAGAGTTATGACATGATGAAAATGCATGAAAATAAGCAGAAACACTTGGGACTTAGCAATTTCGAAGGGGGGTGGGAGTCAACCTAGCCAGATCTGGCCGGCGCGGAAAACGAGGCCTGGCCGGGCTCTCGCTGGAGCGCGGCACACGGAGGCGGAGAGGCGGCGAGGCGGCGACGGAGGGCGTCAGGCGGGGCGGACCACAGGCTCCGGCCGGCCGGGCGCAGGGGTGGGCGGCGCGGGTCAGCGGCTCGGGCGACGGCGCTCCGGCCCGGCGGCGGAGGGCGCGGCACCGGCAGGAGGCGCCGGGGGAAAAGCGTGTGGCGCGGGCCACCGGGAGGCGTGGTCGGACCTCCGTGTGGCGGGCGCGCCGGGCCGGGAGGAGTGGGCTGGGCGGCGTCTGTGAGCCAGGCGGGCCGGCCTCGGGCCCCTCGGGCATGGGGGGGGGACGGGCGGTGGGACAGGTGTCGAGCCCGATTAGGCGGCGGCGGCGGAGATCGTCCGGCCGGGTGGACATGTCCGGCTGCGTCTTGAGGGAGATTTTAGGGTTAGGGAAGAATTCATCCATGAAATTTTTGGGAAGACACATATTTATAGGTAGAGGAGCTAGGAGAGTCCAAATGAGGTGCGGTTTTCGCCACGCGATCGTGATCGGACGACCGAGAGCATGGAGGGTAGTTAGGTGGGTTTTGGGCCACTTTGGAAGGGGTGTTGGGCTGCACACAAAAGAGGCCTTTGCGGTTACCCGGTTAACCGTTGGAGTATCAAACGACCTCCAAATGATCCGAAACTTGACAGGCGGTCTACGGTGCTATACCAAGGCAGCTTGACAAACCCCGGTCCATTCGAGACCGTTGAACACCCGCACATGAAAAGAGGTAAAAGGGCGCCGGAGACATAGGAGTGCGGATTGCAAAACGGACAACGGGGAAAATGCTCGGATGCATGAGACGAACACGTATGCAAAATGAAATGCACAAGATGACATGATAAAAATGCAGATGATGACATGGAAAAGTGCAACACGCAAGCAAATGACATGGAAAGGACGGCGAATAACTGGCGGACACCTGGCGCATCGGATCCGGGGCATTACAACACTCCTCCACTAACAAGAGATCTCGTCCCGAGATCTTAGGACCGAGACGGAGAGGAAAGGGGATGAGGTGAAACAAGAACTCTAGAGAAGAAGCAAAGAATCGAGAGCACTCAAGAAGAAGAGAGGAACGACGAGAATGACGAGAATCGAAAGCTCACGGAATCAAGATAGACTCTGAAAGCACTCGTTCTAACCGGAGTGGTTAGAATGAGAAAAGAAACGAATAAGACTGAAAGGATTTAGGCAGCACACCGGTTGAAACATGGAAAGAAATAGATCATGAGCTTCAGAAGATGGAATGACACTTGACGAGATAAACAACACAATGCCTCCGGAAGAATTGAAAGAATTTGAATGAAAAGAACTTAGAAGGAAGGATTGATCGGAGTTGTCGAGAAAATCAACAACGAAAAGAATAAGCTTGTTGTGGGCTTATGGATAACATCTCAAAATTATGATCTGATTGCCGACCACAGACGGGAATGATTGGATAGCTGAGAAGAACAAAGAAATGCAAAACTCCACTTCAAAAGAAAACAGAGAATTAATTGCACTTCGAGACGCAAGAAGAAAAGGTACTTGAATTCCTCCAAAGAATCTTGATGAACTCTTGAAGAAAGAATTAAATCATGAAGGACCACCATGAAGAACTCCGGTAACGAAAGGATGATGAGATACGATTGAAGGATGAAAGGAAATAAGATTGAATCCTTGCAATGATTTAGACGGAGGTTCCGACGAAATGGCCTAGGAAATATGAACTCCGGAAAAGAAAAGATGGGAAACACTTGGAACTAGAATTTATTCATCAAGAACAAATTCCGAAGGAAGGGATTAAACACTTTGAGGAAATACGAATAAGATTTATTGTATGCTTATCCTTCATCAAATTCAATTGATGACCAACAATGGATTTCGCATATTACTTATTCTTCTTGAAAAGGATTGAGAAGTGACATATCGCAATCTTGAGAAAGTCTTCATAAACCACCGGTAGGATTGAAAAGAACGAATGAAGTAAAATGATAATCAAGGAAAAGAAACTTGAACGAACCACCGTAAGAATTCGAAAATGACTGATGAAAGAGAATGAATCACCGGGAAGAATAAGAAAAGCACAAGGTACTTGAGGGAATTTAGAGAAAAGAGATCGAAGAGATCGCAAACTGATTAACGAATGCTTGAACGCAGCACCGGAAGAAATATTGAGACGAACGAAGGGGCACGGATATAGAATAATTGGAGAACAACTTTTAAAACTTAGAATGGAGAGATATTCCGAAAAGATGACCTCCGGATGATCGAGAGGGAAGGCAACTCCTGAAATACTCCGGATGGATGAAAAGAATAACTGACAAATGGAATAATTCGAGAGGATGATATGAAGCCAGAACTACGAATCTTTAGGAGGACGGGCAAGATTTAGAGGAAAACTCTTCTTCGGTCTTCAAATGACGACGAGAAACACCACCAAAATTAATGAGATACTCGGAAGAATGAAAAACAGAGAGGTTGAGCCAACAATGAAATGATTTGAAATCGATCTTGGAAAAGCATCTGACTGATGAGATCCATTCTTACGTCACGCTTGAAAAGAATTGGGAATAGCTCCGGGGAAATTAGAAGAGTCAGGTAAGATCCTGGGAAAGACCTGTGGGTTAGGGCCCACTAAAAGAAAACACCATTGGAAAGGGATGATGAACAGATAGATGATGCACCGGAACAATTGAGATATTAGAATGAGGTGACAACCTCGAATTAATTTGAAGACAGACGAATCTCCTGAGATGTCTTAAGCACTCCGGAGGGATAAATTGGCGAGAGGCGAACGAGTAGGAAAAACACTTCGAGGAAAAGAATATGATCAACCTCAAAACTTGAATTGAGTGCACTGGAAAAGAAAGGGATGGAGAATGACGAACAAGAAGAGAATTCACCGGTTGAAATAATTAACGAAAGACTGAAGAGGTTCCGCACGAATGAAATTGATGCCAGAAAACAAACTCAACTCCGGGAAGAAAAGGGTTGGAGGGCGGGAAAACACAGGCAACTTGGAAGGGGAAATCGACGAATATCTTGAAGAGAAAACACCGGTTGAAATCATTGAGGAGAGAAAGCAAAGACTTCACGCGAGTAGGATGGATACTCGATTACGGAATCCGGTTCGAGAAGCGAAGGGTGGTAGGCGGAAAATAAGACAACTGAGGATTGAATTTGCAAAGATGAAGGGGTTCGAGTCGACAGCGAGAAATGCACGGATGAAAAGAGCTGAGGAACAATGATCGAAAAACCAACTTCGTGATCCTAAAGAAAAAAATTTGAAGGGGAAGAGGAGTAATTCAAAACACCTACGACAGGATCCCTGACCAGAGCGACGAAGGGGCAGAGGAGTAAAAAGAATTCCTACTCTCCGATATAACTAGACTCAGAAAACAGTTTTCTTCTAGACTCAACAACGGCCAAACCACACGATCAATCAAGGGGGCTCCTAGGGTCGGTCGAGGCTCTGATACCAACTTGTCACGCCCAATATGCGACCCTATCCAAAAGGAACTCGAAGGTCCCACCAAGGATAGACCCGCATATTGAAACGCTTTTGCAAGGTGGATATCATTACATCAACATTACATAATAGATGGGGATACATACACAAGGCACAAATGTCACAAGAATACATCACCATCTTATACAAGATCAACATCCGACTACGGATGAAACATAAACAGAAACTCAAACAACATCCACCCTGCTAGCCTAGGCTGCCGACCTGGAACCTATCCCCTGATCGAAGAAGAAGCAGAAGAAGAACTCCAAAACAAGCAAGCATCGCTCTCGCGTCATGATCATCACAAAACCTGTACCTGCAACTGGTGGTGTAGTAATCTGTGAGCCACGAGGACTCAGCAATCCCATTACCATGGGTATCAAGACTAGCAAAGCTTAATGGGAAAGGAAGGGGTAAAGTGGTGAGGTTGCAGCACCGACTAAGCATATATGGTGGCTAACATACGCAAATGAGAGCGAGAAGAGAAACAAAGGAACGATCATCAACTAGTAATGATCAAGAAGTGATCCTGAACTCCTACTTACGTCAGACATAACCCAGAAACCGTGTTCTCCTCTCGATCAACCCCGAAAAGAGACACTCACGGTTACGCACACGGTTGGTGTATTTTAGAAGAGTTTGCTTCAAGTTTACTACAACCGGATATTAACAAATTCCCATCTGCCACATAACCGCGGACACGGCTCTCGAAAGTTTATACCCTGCAGGGGTGTCCCAACTTAGCCCATGATAAGCTCTCGCGATCAACGAAGGATATTCCTTCTCCCCGGGAAGACCCGATCAGTCTCGGAATCCCGTCTACAAGACATTTCGATAGCAATAAAACAAGACCAGCAAAGCCGCCCGGATGTGCCGACAAATCCTGATAGGAGCTGCACATATCTCGGTCTCAGGGCACACCGGATGAGCAAGACGTCGGGTTGGCATAAACCCTGATTGCCCAGGGGGAGCCGTACATCGGTCGGTTTGGGCCAGCACTTGGAGAAGCACTGGTCTGGGGGGAAAAAATAAAGATGACCCTTGAGAGCGCGACTCCCAAGGGATAAAAGGCCTAGGTGAGGCAAATGTAAAACCAAGGTTGGGCCTTGCTGGAAAAGTCTTATTCAAAGCGAACTGTCAAGGGGGTCCCATAAATCACCCGACCGCGTTAGGGACGCAAAATTCGGGAACATAATACCGATATGACGGAAACTAGGGCGGCAAGAGTGGAACAAAACACCAGGCATAAGGCCGAGCCTTCCACCCTTTACCAAGTATATAGATGCATTAATAATATAAGATATATTGTGATATCCCAACAAGTAAACATGTTCCAACAAGGAACAACATCTCCATGTTCCAACAAGGAACAAACTTCATCTTCACCTGCAACTAACAACGCTATAAGAGGGGCTGAGCAAAGCGGTAACATAGCCAAACAATGGTTTGCTAGGAAGGGTGCAAAAGGTTAGAGGCTGACATGGCAATTTGGGAGGCTTGAGCAGCAAGTGGTAGGTAAGGCAGCATAGCGATAGAACGAAGCAACTAGCATAGCAATGATAGTAATGAGATCCAAGGTGACGGTCATCTTGCCTGAAATCCCGCAAGGAAGAAGAACGAGTCCATGAAGAAGATGAACGGATGAAGCCGAACCAAGCGTGACGAAGCGAATCCTCACGATCATAACGAAACAGGAACTAACAAGAAGAAGCACACAACAAAGGTAAACACACCACACATGAACATGACAAGATGCACAACAAACATGATGCATGACAAATCTAGATGAGGCTACTCATGGCAAGAGATGATGCAAAAAAGAACAACACATCAAGGCAAGTTTAAATGAGGCCGGAAACAACATAGAACAATTCCGGTAAGTCCTCATATGCAAATTTGGAAATTGGTCCAGATCTGAATAAACCTTATGTTCAATTTGTTAAACAGCAAGTTAAAATGGACCACGATGATCTACACGAAATTCTAGTCAAATACATATAAAGTTCATTTAATTCGGAGCTACGGCTTAGAAGATATGAGCAAAACAAGATGAACATGGCATTGATGCAAAATGCATACAAACATCAAGCAAACACCTCAAAAGAAGGATGCAACATGATAATATGAAGCTACATGCAAAATCAAGCAAGTTTCATATAGAGCACACTCAAAACGGAGCAACTGTTCAACACATACACCATATACAAGTTTAAAGGACAAGCTGTCCAAAACAGCAACTAGGCATATTGCAAGCATCAAAACAACATGCTACGGCACCACCATATAATAAAAAAAGGCATGGGCATGATGTACAGGTAAAGCATGACAAAACATGAACACTGAGCTATCTCCAGAAATCACTAGAACATGCTCAAAATGACATGGCAAGATTGCAAATAATAACAGTTTCAGACTTTAGCAGAAATAACATCAGGTTGCAATGTTTAGAGCTATCAAACAACATGTTACAGGAACTTAACATGGCAAACAAAGGCATGGCATGAATCTACTAAATGCATATATCAAAAGTCCCTTACTGACAATGAGCCAAAAAGGACCACAAGATAAGATGGCACCCATGTAAACATGGCAAGTTATATTACAGATTCATACATGGCAGGAACAACAACAAGTAGGCATGTTGGTGAGCTTGAACCACTCACCACATAGCAATACATGGCATGGAAAGGTAACCAACAGTAAGAAGACATGTTTAGGACGCCAAGCATGGCAAGAGAAAGTTCATAGGGTGCATGGATCACTAACAACAACCTTGGCAAAATTGAATAACATGTAAACAACCTGCCAGGAAACATTTTATAGCAAAAGTAGAGCTCGATTGACTCAAGCTAGGGTGCTCCATAATTGCAAACAAGGGCATGGATGGATAGATCAAGACATGTATAACAAAACATCCTTACTGAAGTATCTCAAAATATGCATGGATCTCTCGGTAGAATCAAGTTAACATGGCATAAAAATATCAGCAAAACAGGGCTGAAATCAGCAACATCATGAAGCCTAGTTTGCATGCTTGTGCTAGTCACCACGGAGATCACAAAAATACATGGCATACACCCCTGGAAAGATGGCATGACATATTACAAAACACATGTAGGACTCAAGTTCATAGGGTGCACACATCAATCATGGCAAAAATGACAAAAGTGCATTTTCTGTTAAGAAACAGAAACTAACAACACATAGCACTGTTCTAACAACATTTAGGGCACCAAGATGAGCTCAAATGAAAACGATGCAATGAGAGGAAATGATCTACTCTTCGAGGCGAACATTTTGACATATTACACGTGCAAAACGGAGCAAGGGATGCAGAGTTATGACATGATGAAAATGCATGAAAATAAGCGGATACACTTGGGACTTAGCAATTTGAAGGGGCGGGGGAGTCAACCTAGCAGATCTGGCCGGGCGCTGAAAACGAGGCGGGCAGGCTCTCGCCGGAGCGCTGCACCGGAGGCGGAGCCAGCGGCAGCGGCGGGCGACGGAGGGGCGTTGGGCGGGCCGATCATGGGCTCGGCCCGGCCGGGCTGGCGCGCGGCGGGGCGTGGGGTCGGCGGCTCGGGCGACGGGCGCTGGGCCCGCGGCGGAGGGCTTGGCGCCGCAGGAGGCGCCATGGAAGGCGTGGCGGCGCTGGGCACCGGGAGGCGCGGCCGGACCTCGGTGGCCGGCGCGCCACCGGGCGGGAGGCGGCGGGCGCTGGGCGGCTGCTGGCCAGGCGGGCTGCCTCAGGCCCCTCAGGCATGTGGGGCGGGACGGCGGCGGTGGGACAGGTGTCGAGCCCCGATTGGGCGCGGGCGGTGGCGGAGATGCGTCAGGCCGGGGTGGACATGTCCGGCTGCGTGCGGGGGAGATTTTTAGGGTTAGGGGAAGAATTCATCCGCGAAATTTTTGGGGAAGACACATATTTATAGGTAGAGGGAGCTAGGAGAGTCCAAATGAGGTGCGGTTTTCGGCCACGCGATCGTGATCGGACGACCGAGAGCATGGAGGGTAGTTAGGTGGGTTTTGGTCCACTTTGGAAGGGGTGTTGGGCTGCACACAAAAGAGGCCTTTGCGGTTACCCGGTTAACCGTTGGAGTATCAAACGACCTCCAAATGATCCGAAACTTGACAGGCGGTCTACCGGTGCTATACCAAGGCCGCTTGACAAACCTCGGTCCATTCCGAGACCGTTGAACACCCGCACATTAAAAGAGGTAAAAGGGGGCGCCGGGAGACATAGGAGTGCCGGATTGCAAAACGGACAACGGGGAAAATGCTCGGATGCATGAGACGAACACGTATGCAAAATGAAATGCACATGATGACATGATAAAAATGCAGATGATGACATGGAAAAGTGCAACACGCAAGCAAATGACATGGCAAGGACGGCGAATAACTGGCGGACACCTGGCGCATCGGATCCGGGGCGTTACAACACTCCTCCACTAACAAGAGATCTCGTCCCGAGATCTTAGGACCGAGACGGAGAGGAAAGGGGATGAGGTGAAACAAGAACTCAAGAGAAGAAGCAAAGAATCGAGAGCACTTAAGAAGAAGAGAGGAACGACGAGAATGACGAGAATCGAAAGCTCACGGAATCAAGATAGACTCTGAAAGCACTCGTTCTAACCGGAGTGGTTAGAATGAGAAAAGAAACGAATAAGACTGAAAGGATTTAGGCAGCACACCGGTTGAAACATGGAAAGAAATAGATCATGAGCTTCAGAAGATGGAATGACACTTGACGAGATAAACAACACAATGCCTCCGGAAGAATTGAAAGAATTTGAATGAAAAGAACTTAGAAGGAAGGATTGATCGGAGTTGTCGAGAAAATCAACAACGAAAAGAATAATCTTGTTGTGGGCTTATGGATAACATCTCAAAATTATGATATGATCGCCAACCACAAACGGGAATGATTGGATAGCTGAGAAGAACAAAGAAATGCAAAACTCCACTTCAAAAGAAAACGGAGAATTAATTGCACTTCGAGACGCAAGAAGAAAAGGTACTTGAATTCCTCCAAAGAATCTTGATGAACTCTTGAAGAAAGAATTAAATCATGAAGGACCACCATGAAGAACTCCGGTAACGAAAGGATGATGAGATACGATTGAAGGATGAAAGGAAATAAGATTGAAGCCTTGCGATGATTTAAACGGAGGTTCCGACGAAATGGCCTAGGAAGTATGAACTCCGGAAAAGAAAAGATGGGAAACACTTGGAACTAGAATTTATTCATCAAGAACAAACTCAATCAAGAACTAGAATTTATTCATCAAGAACTCAAACACGGAGGTTCTGATGAAGCTGGGCCGCACTGGGCCCCTACTTGAGCCACGCCGCAGGCCGCAGGTAGGCAAGTCTGGGGACCCCCGTTCCCAGAACGCCGACAGTAGCCCCCGGGCCCAAGGCGCGCCCGGACTTGGCTTAGCAGAGAAGCGAAGGGGCAAGTGTGAAGCGCCGCGGGCCCCAACAGCCTGCGGCCTTGGGAGCCGCGTGGCGATTGATTGGTCGTGGGAGTCTTCGCTCCCCAACGACGCCTCAGCAACTGCATGACTTGACAAGTCCCTGCATGCAGAAATGGGTCATGATTACCTGCAATCATGGAGGCCGACGGTTGGCCTCCTCCGGCTATAAGTACGGAACGGCACAAGCCCTTCCAGTCCATCCCCTGTTGCTACTCCTTTATCCCCATGGCTCAGTCGAAGAGGTTCTCGGCCGTGGAGAAAGGGAAGGCTCGCCAGGTTGGGCCTAACTCTCCCCCAGCCAAGCGCGATGGAGGCCGTCCACGCAAGCTTCCGGTGGATCCCGTAGCGGCTTCCCGTGGTCGTGGAGGCAATCCCCTGCATGGCAATGGGCGCCAAGTCATCGATGGGGGGCGTGCCGCGACTGCGCGGCCCCCTAGGCCGCGCTTGCACTCGGCGGAGGTGCTGCCGGAGTTTGTCATGTGGTCGGTGGAGCCGACCAGCACCTGGCTCCAGCTCCCCCGCTTCTTTCTAGGTGAACTTCCGCCCGGCGCTCCGGGCAGCCTCTGGCTTCAGGCGGACGGTTGTTGCAGCCGGGCCTCCTCGGCTTCGCTGGAGGTCTCCGTTGCCGAGAGTGTGGCCTTGACCCGCGGCTGGAAAACGTTTGCCTGCGCGCGCGACCTGAGCCGACGGTGCACCCTACACTTCAAATTCGACGGCGACGCCACCCTCTACGTGAGGGTGTTCGGAGAAGACGGTCGCCGTGCAGTTTGCTGCCCCGAAGATGACGACCGCGGCTGTGGACCCAGCCCCAGTGCCGATCGGGATGAAGATGAAAGCAGGCGCATGGTCGGCGGCGCTCGGGGCTCGTCGAGCTTCAGCGGCTCCCCTTCGGACAGCAGCTCCTCCAGCGGTGGCCGCGACCAGCCCCCGTGCCGTCGCGCCCGCCTAGAGGGAGGTAGTGGACCAGCCCGCCGTCGCACCTTGGTGAAGCGCGAGGTGGAGTCTGGCTGAGCTCCGGAGGTAGTGCGAGCCTTCGCTACGCGTTGGTGCCGAGCAAGTCGTGCCTATTTTGTTTTTCTCCTTTCCCTGCGCAAAGACCAAGTAGTGTAGGGCCCCGTGGGGGCGTGCTGAACTGTTGCTGTTAATTATCATGTGGTTTCTGCTATTTCTGTGTTGTGCTTTCGTGCCACATGCCCGCGTGCAGGATTTACTTAGCCTGGGGGGACTTGCCGCGGTCTTCGCCTCCCGAGGCCAAGGCCTCGTCGAACGCTTCATGTCTTGCAAGGATTAGTCAGGAGGGGTAACTTCCGGCCTCGGCTGTGGAGGCGACCGACCCAGGCCTTGTGTCCGCGTCGCGATGCCCGTGGGGCTCGGACTGGGAGGGGTGCTCCCTGATGTGGAGCATCCTTCGGTCATCCCCATGGACCTTCCATCGACTATCCAAGCTCCAAGTGGACCCATGACAAGAGCAAGAGCTCGTGCTATTCAATCCGAGGTGACGTCACTCCCATTCGATATCCCCTTTTCTTCCAGTGAGACATGGCTACTACCTAAGTCCGAGACGCTATGCGTGATCAGGTACAACGTTCAAGCCAAGGAACCAGGAGCTGAAGAAGAAACGACTAGCGTCAACTCTCCGGACAGCCCGGAACTTCCGGCCCCCGGAACTTCTGGCCCGCCCGGAGCTTCCTTCCTCCAACGACATCAACAAGCCCGGGCGTGCCAACTATCTGGTTAGCCTGGAACCAGCCCGGAACCCGTCCCGGACCTTCCGGCACCCTGAATTTCCGGCTCGCCCGGACCTTCCGGCCCCCGGAAGCCAGCCAGCTCCACCCACGCCAACTCTCGGCTTAGGCCGGACCCTGCCCGGACCTTTCGTCGCCCGGCGCTTCCGGCCCTGCCTGCGCGCAGCCACTTGGGCCGAGGCCCGTGTACCCTTTCGCCCCGTAAACTATATATACTCCCCCACCTCCTCCTAGTTATGGTTAGCACTGGTTTAGCTCATATTTCGTGTGAGAGCCCTTGCTCATCCACTTGGTTACCTTCTCCTCGTAGACCGCGCCTCCTCGGAGAAGATCCTTCCAAGGGATTCAAGACCCCATCTAGGGTGGACCCCATCAACACCTCCCCACGGAGAAGAACGGCTACTCGTGTATCTTTCCTTTGTTGATTTTGAATCTTGTGCTACCTTATGTGTTCGGTGATCTAGCCCTTGTGTAATCGAAACTTGTCGGTTTAATATTCCTCTTGTGTGTTTTTCCTTGTGTTCTTCCGCCCGTTCGTCGTGTTTTCCCCGTAGGATCCCCTCCAAACGTGAAAGATATCCGATTAGGGTTCCGCCCTACATCATCTTGGTATCATGAGCCACGTTGATCACGTTTTTGGAGCCCCTACCCTGTGTTTTCTAGCTTGATTTTGTTGTTTTCGTCCTAAATCCGAAAATCCCCACCAAAAATAGCCCCAATTTTTTTTTGTGATTTGTTGGTGTGAGGAAGTTTTGTTGGATTTGATCCACGGATTTGCTTTGCTTCGAGTGGATCTAGCTTCCCCTTCCTTATTCCCTTCTAATTTCTTCTTTTCCCCTCCGGATTTGGGTTTTTCCCCCAATTTTTTCCGCCAAAACCCTCGATCCCGAAGTCCCTGTTCTTGGCAAAATCGCGACCACCGGAACTTCCGGCCCATCCCGGAACTTCCGGCCTCGGACTTTCCGGCCCAGCCCGGAACTTCCGGACCCCGGACCTTCCGTCTTGCCCGGAACTTCCGGCCTAGACAGAAAGGTCACGCATCTTCGGTGACTCCCGCTTCTTCGGCAACTCCGACCACGGTGCAGCGGCATCTTCGCCAACGTACTGAAGACCGTGCATCACATCATCGTCCACATTCACATCCGTTTGGAACCTCTACCGTAAGCAAGTACGGTAATCTCGACGACATCTTTGTCCAAACCTTGCCATTACATTGATAAACATCATAGCCATCTTTTGCGTTGCTTACCCATCGAGACTAGCCATTGAGTATTGCAGGCAACATGACTTGTGCACATTAGTGATCATACTCCATAGCATACATACCATACCACCGTGGTGCATATCTTGGGATCCATCTGTGTGTCACAAAGTTGTCATCACATACACAATTGCTATCTTGGTTCATGAATTATTGCATGAGAAAAGAGCTCAAAACTGAAAGAGCCACCCAAGCTTTTAAGCAAAGAGGAAAGATAAGCAAAGAGCTTTGAGCAAGAACCATAGCATCATACTACATTAAGATTGTCATATTGGATCATCTTGGATCATAGCACCGAAATACCATACATATAGCATACGTGGGATAGAGATAGTTGCATTTTGCCTAGTAGGTTGTGCACAAGTTCCGCATCCGCCTATTGTGCAATCGTGCTAGCGTCTCTCTAGTATTGTGCAACAAGAGCATTTTCATGGATTCCACATTTTTTCTCACTTTTGGTTTGCACAATCCCACTTATATATTTGCGCGTGTGTTTCTGTGTACACCTACTTGCTTGGTCAACTTGTTGCATTTGCAAATTTGTGAATCTTTTCCAACATTATTGACGCTCACTTACAATTGCGTCAAATTTTGTGCCACCATCCTTACCAAGCTCCACCATAAGCTTTTATTTGTGTAGGTGTGAGAACCGAGAAGGATTGGTACCAATAGTGCTATTTCATTGTCCGCATTCGAGTGAACTTGATTCATCATCAACATCGGTCAAAGGTACATTGGTATAAGTTCTTCTCCTTCTACCACTCACATATTTTTGCTTGGAATGATGGATAGGCCAAGTACTTCTACAAACCCACTCTTCATCGAGACAGACGATGACATGTCATCATACGTCACCAAGAGCCACCTCTTTGGTTCACAACGAGCGTTGCATCAAGAGCAACAAGCAATGAGCGACCGCATCGACAACCTCGCCACCGACTTGCGACTCTCCGAGCAACGTACAAGAGACTACTTCGATAACATGTTCGACGCTCACAAGCAAGAGAATGATGCAAGAATGGACGAGATCCGCAACTTGATGAGGAACCGACATCATTCCACTTCTTCATCATCAAGACGGAGCCGCTTGAGTCGACACTCCGACGACATCTTCTACGACTCAAGTACACCGTCATCGAACACTCTTCGACGAGCCGTGCGTCAAGACCGTCATGCATCTCGCAACCCGCTACATCACAAGCATTCACAAGAGCAAGTCGATGAGCAAGTCCCTCGTCCTCAATCAAACCAAACCGCTTTTGCCCAAGCTCAAGAACGACAACGACTACGACGCCAAGAGGAAGAACGAGCGCATCTACGCCAAGACCAACAAGACGCCGAGGCTCAACGTCTTCAACAACAACAACGAGAAGCACAAGCTCTTGAGGCGCAACGTGCCCTTCAAGAATCAAGTCGAGCCATCGCCAACCACAATCGCGAACGGTGCAATCAAGAGGAAGCCCTTCGAGAAGAAATCCAAGAGAGGAACTACCAACCACGTGTGCAACATCAAGTTCCTCAAGCTCCTCCACAAGCTCGTCAAGCTCCGCGTCAACCTCAAGTTCAACAAGAGCAAGTTGATCATGGTCTTCCTCCACACCAAGAGCAACATGAGATTGTTAATCCTCATTGACATGGACGTCATCATCCTCGACCACAACACAATGAAGAGCAACGATATGGAAATCTCAAATTCACCATGCCCAAGTTCAATGGAAGCAATGACCCCGAAGAATACCTCTCATGGGCATTGAAGGTCGACAAAATCTTTCGTTTGCACAACTATGAGGAAGAGAAGAAGATCACTATGGCACCACTTGAGTTCCAAGACTATGTGCTCATATGGTGGGAACAAATCATTAAGCGACGACAAGCAAGAGGTGAACCTCCAATCACCACTTGGGCTCAAATGAAGGATGTCATGAGAGCACGTTTTGTGCCCACCTACTACAACCGCGACCTCTTCAAGAAACTCCAGCTTCTCAAGCAAGGAACAAAGAGTGTTGAAGAATACTACAAGGAAATGGAGATAGCCATGATTCGAGCCAATGTGAAGGAAGATGATGCGCAAACAATGGCACGTTTCTTGAATGGACTCAATCATCCCATCAAGAAGATCACCGACTTCCAACCCTACTCCACCCTCATTGAGCTCGTTCATCAAGCTACAAAGGCGGAACATCAAGTGCAAGATGACTTCAAGTACGCCAAGTACTCGTTCAAGACGTACGGCTTCTCCAACAACCAATCTTCAACAACTCCTCCAACATCTACATCAACCAAAACTTCTACAAGCAACGAGGACAAGTCAAGTTACAAGAAAACTTCGACAAGTTCAAGTCGTCCTTCTCCTACTACAAGCAACTTCAAGCCGCGTGCTTTGTCACCTACTCCGACCAATGAGACCGTCAAGACAAGCTCCTTAAAGTGTTTCACTTGCGGCGGATGAGGCCACAAGTCCTATGAATGCACAAACAAGCGCACCATGATCCTCAACGACGATGGCACCTATGACTCAATGAGTGAAGAGGAGATGGAAGCTCTTGAGCAAGTGGCCATGCACCGGTGAGTGAACGAGGATGAAGATGATCAAGTCTTCTGTGATGAGGATTCCCCCGCTCTTGTTGTCTCCAAGGTCTTGACTCTTCAACATCAACAAGAAGAAGACCAACGATGCCACATCTTCCACACAAAGGCTGGCATCAATGGAAGGTCTGTCAAGGTCATCTTCGACGGAGGTAGTTTCCACAACTTGGCAAGTGAAGAACTATTCTCCAAGCTTCAATTGGTCAAGAGGAAGCACTCGCACCCATACAAGGTTCAATGGCTAAGTGACTCCGGCACTATACGAGTTGGGCATATGGTCCAAGTCTCCTTCAAAATCGGTGCATATGAGGAAACTTTGGAGTGTGATGTGGTCCTAATGACCGTTTGCCACCTTCTTCTTGGTCGACCATGGCAATTCGACCGTGGTGTCTTCCACAACGGGCGTACCAATCACTATAGCTTCAAGATGAAAGGGAAGGAGTACGTGCTACGACCTATGTCTCCTAGTCAAGTGATAGCCGACAAGCAAGCCACCCATCATGGAGACAAGAGTGAGAAAGTGATCCACCACAAAGTGAGTGAGCCACAAGCCAAACTTGAGCGCCTCTTCTCCTAGAGAGAAAAACCTCATCCTATTTGCCACCAAAAGTGAGATGAGAGAAGTGTGTGAGAACCCATCTAGTGTGATGCACTTTGTCCTTGTGTGCAAGGATGGAGAGCCAACAACTAACACCTCTCACGAGCTACCTTTAGTGTTTCAATCTCTTTTGCAGGAATTCCAAGATGTTTTCCCCGATGAGCTACCTCCGGGTCTACCTCCTCTTCGAGGCATTGAACATTGAATCGACCTCATCCCCGGAGCGCCTCTACCAAACAAAGGTACATACCGAGTCAATCCCGAAGAAACCAAGGAGATTCAACGGCAAGTACAACAACTCATCGACAATGGTCATGTATGTGAAAGCTTAAGCCCTTGTGCCGTTCCCGTTATACTTGTGCCTAAGCCCGATGGAAGTTTCCGCTTGTGTTCCGATTGTAGACCTATAAATGCTATTACCGTTCGCTATAGGAATCCCATTCCTCGCTTAGATGATATGCTTGATGAACTTAGTGGAGCCAACTTTTTTCTCAAAAATTGATCTTAAAAGTGGCTATTATCAAATCCGCATTCAAGAAGGTGATGAATGGAAAACTGCTTCCAAAACCAAATTTGGCTTATATGAGTGGTTAGTCATGCCTATGGGTTTATCGGAAGCTCCCGGTACTTTTGTGCGTCTCATGCATCATGTACTTCGGCCTTATATTGGAGTCTTCGTTATGGTTTCCTTTGACGATATTCTTGTGTTTAGCAAAACCATGAAAGAACATCTTGATCATGTTAGGGCTGTTTTGCAAACCCTTCGCAAGGAAAATCTTTACGCAAACATGAAAAAATGCACATTAGGTGTTGACAAAGTGGTTTTCTTGGGTTTTGTTGTATCCTCAAAGGGTGTCCATGTTGATGAATCTAAAATTGAAGCAATTAAAACTTGGCCCCAACCCACCAATTTGCAACAAGTGCATAAGTTTCTTGGTCTTGCGGGTTTTTACCGTCGCTTTGTGGAAGACATTAGCACAATTGCCACTCCATTGCATGCCTTGAATAAGAAGAATACTCCTTTTGTTTGGGGATCTTTGCAATCCACCGCTTTTAATGAGCTCAAGTCTTTGGTTACACATGCTCCGATTCTTGCTTTGCCCACTTTTGACAAAACTTTTGAGGTTCATTGTGATGCAAGTGGTACCGGAATTGGCGGAGTTTTGATGCAAGAAAAACAAGCAATTGCATATTTTAGTGAAAAACTCTCCGGTGCTCAACTTAACTATCCCATATATGACAAGTAATTATATGCTCTAGTGCGTGTGCTACATGTTTGGGAACATTACCTTAGACCTCATGAGTTTGTCATCCATACCGATCATGAAATGCTTAAGTACATAAAAGGTCAAACTAAGTTGAACAAGCGTCAGGCCAAATGGAGTGAATTTATTGAATCTTTTCCTTATGTCATCAAGTACATTAAGGGTAAGGAAAATGTAGTTGCCGATGCACTTTCTCGCATATGCACGCTTGTTACTAAACTTGATTGAATGTTATAGGCTTTGAGCACATAAAAGACTTATATGCTAACGACCCATCTTTTGCTATTACTTATGCTAAGTGTTCGACGCATACTTCTTGGGAACAATATTACATCAAGGATGGTTATCTTATGAGAGCTAACAAACTATGCATTCCCGAGTCTTCTCTTCGTTCGCTCCTTTTGCAAGAGGCTCATGGAGGCGGACTCATGGGACACTTTGACGCGACAAGACATTCGCCACACTCTCCAAGAACTACTTTTGGCCCAAGATGTTCCGCGACGTCTCACGCTTCACCAACCGATGCTCTACATGTCGCAAAGCTAAGTCTAAAGCTCAATCTCATGGTCTTTACATGCCTCTTACTATTCCTTATCAACCTTGGGAAGACATTAGCATGGATTTTGTACTTGGTTTGCCTAGAACTCAAAATGGAAAGGATTCCGTGTTTGTTGTTGTGGATAGATTTTTTAAGATGGCACTTTCATTCCTTGCAACAAGATAGACGATGGTTCACACATTGCAAATCTCTTTTGTAGGGAAATCTTGCGACTCCATGGAGTACCAAAGACAATCGTCTCTGATCGTGACGTCATGTTCTTGAGTTACTTTTGGAAGACCCTATGCACCAAGCTCGGAATCAAGCTCTTCTTCTCATCCGCATACCATCCTCAAACCGACGGCCAAATGGAGGTGACGAACCGCACACTCTCCACTCTACTTCACGTCTTGATCAAGAAGAACATCAAGGAGTGGGAGGCATGTCTACCCATCGCCGAATACGCCTACAATCGCGCAAGACACTCGACTACCGGCAAGTCCCCCTTCGAGGACGTCTACGGCTTCAACCCGTTGTCACCATTGGACATTCTAACACTTCCTCTACAAGAGCGCACCAACATGGATGCGAGTGCACGGGCACGCTACATCAAGAGGATGCATGAGGATACAAGGCACACCATCGAGCGCCAAGTACAACGACTAGCGACTAAACTCAACGTCAACAAGCAACCCATGGTCTTCAACATTGGTGATCTAGTGTGGCTACACCTTCGCAAGGACCGCTTCCCCAACGAACGCAAGTCCAAGCTTCTCCCTCGAGCCGATGGACCTTTCAAGGTGCTAGCACGCTACAACGACAACGCCTACAAGATCGACCTACCACGAGACAAGAACAATGTCAGCGACATCTTCAACGTCAAGGACCTCGTGCCGTACCATGGTGATGAAGATTTTGATCCGAGGTCGGATCTTTCACAAGGGGGGGAGATGATGCGGAGCATCCTTCGGTCATACCCATGGACCTTCCATCGACTATCCAAGCTCCAAATGGACCTATTCGAGCTCGTGCTATTCAATCCGAGGTGACATCACTCCTATTCGGTTTGCCCTTTTCTTCTAGTGAGACATGGCTACTACCTAAGTCCGAGACGCTATGCGTGATCAGGTACAATGTTCAAGCCAAGGAACCAGGAGCTGAAGAAGAAACGACATGCATCAACTCTCTGGACAGCCCGGAACTTCCAGCCCGCCTGGAGCTTCCGGCCTCCGACGACATCAACAAGCCTGGGCGTGCCAACTATCTGGTTAGCCCGGAACGAGACTGGAACCCGTCCCGGACCTTCCGGTACCCGGAACTTCTGGCCCGCCCGGACCTTCCGGACCCCGGAAGCCAGCCCAGCTCCACCCACCCAACTCTCGGCTTAGGCCGGACCCTGCCCGGACCTTCCGTCGCTCGGAACTTCCGGCCCCGCCCGGAACTTTCGGCCCTGCCTGCGCCCAGCCACTTGGGCCGAGGCCCGTGTACTCTTTCGCCCCGTAAACTATATATACTCCCCCACCTACTCCTAGTTAGGGTTAGCATTGGTTTAGCTCATATTTCGTGTGAGAGCCCTTGCTCATGCACTTGGTTACCTTCTCCTCGGAGAACGCGCCTCCTCAGAGAAGATCCTTCCAAGGGATTCAAGACCCCCTCTAGGGTGGACCATATCAAGACCTCCCCACGGAGAAGAACGGCTACTCGTGTATCTTTCCTTTGTTGATTTTGAATCTTGTGCTACCTTATGTGTTCGGTGATCTAGCCCTTGTGTAATCGAAACTTGTCGGTTTAGTGTTCCTCTTGTGTGTTTTTCCTTGTGTTCTTCCACCCGTTCGTCGTGTTTTCCCCGTAGGTTCCCCTCCAAACGTGAAATATCTCCGATTAGGGTTCCGCCCTACATGACTCCCGTAGTGGACCTGGATAGAAAAGCTTCAAACGACCAGGGCAGAAAACACTCGCGAGGGTGCTCGCGCTGCTCCTTCGCGAGACTTGAGCGAGAGAAATCGAGGCAAGAGAGCGAAAAATACAAAGAGTCACAAACTAAGGACGGCAACAACTCCAATAAAACTTCAAATGAGAACGAACAGGCCAACTGCGGAAAGCAAATGAAAAAGCCGCGTCCGGCACCTAATCTAGTCTTCGACGTCTTCTCACCAGCGCGGAGCTAAGTGCTGCCACTGGGCGTGGGCGGGAGCCCCAGGGCCTGAGGCCGGCACTCCTGAGACTCCGGGGCATGTACAACCCCACTCATTATTGTGTGAGAGTGTCAAGGGCGGCGAGCTTCACAGGCATTGTCCTTCTTCATAGGCTTCGGGCCTTTCTCGGGAAAATAAGCTTCACATGCGTTTGCCTTCTTCACAGGCTCCGGGCCTTTCTCGGAAAAATAAGCTTCACAGGCGTTTGCCTTCTTCACAGGCTCCGGGCCTTTCTCAAAAAAATAAGCTTCAAAGGCGTTTGCCTTCTTCACAGGCTCCAGGCCTTTCTTGGAAAAAATAAGCTTCACTGGCGTTTGCCTTCTTCACAGGCTCCGGGCCTTTCTCGAAAAAATAAGCTTCAAAGGCGTTTGCCTTCTTCACAGGCTCTAGGCCTTTCTTGGAAAAATAAGCTTCACTGGCGTTTGCCTTCTTCACAGGCTCCGGGCCTTTCTCTGAAAAATAAGCTTCACAGGCGTTTGCCTTCTTCACAGGCTCCGGGCCTTTCTTCAAGGGTAGAACTTCCGGAGGTGCTGGATGTTCCACGCGTTCGCGATGGGCACCCCCTCCCGAGTCTCCAAGCATGCGGAGCCGGGCCTAGAAACATGAACAACCTTGAACGGGCCCTCCCACATGGGAGCGAGCTTGTGAAACCCTTCCCTGGAGAGGACCCGTGTGAGCACGAGGTCCCCTACCTCAAGAGTCCTGGGGCGGATGTTGCGGCAGTGGTATCGCCGCAGCGCCTGTTGATACCTTGCCGCTTGCAGCGCGGCCTCTCGATGATGTTCCTCCCCCAACACGAGATCCGTCCCCCGCATGGCGTCCTGCTGCACCTCGTTGAACGCTAGGACCCGTGCGGAGCGACGCCTGACCTCGCGAGGGAGGGCGGCTTCTGCTCCGTAGACGAGGAAGAACAGGGTCTCACCAGTCATCTTGGCCGCGGTCGTGCGGATGGACCACACCACGGACTGGAGCTCGTCGTGCCAGCCCCTACAGCTGGCCTCCAGCTTCTTCTTGAAGGTCCTGGTTTTGAGGCCCTTCAGGACCTCTGCGTTAGCTCGCTCGGCCTGGCCGTTACTCCGGAGGTGCACCACCTAAGCGTAGCATATCTGCGTTCCAAGGTTAGCATAGTATGTTTTGAAGAGGTTGATGTTGAACTGCGAACCATTGTCAGTGATGATGCAGTTAGGCACCCCAAACTGGCTCACGAGGCCCCTGATGAACTTGACCGCAGAGCCCGCTGGGATGGTGCGGACAGCTTCCACCTCAGCCCATTTGGTGAATTTGTCCACGGCGACGTAGAGGTAGCGATAGCCCCCTGGCGCCCGAGGGAACGGGCCTAGAATGTCCAGTCCCCAAACTACGAATGGCCATGAAAGGGGTATAGTCTGCAGACCTCCCGCCGGCTGATGGATCTGCTTGGCGTGAAATTGGCAGGCCTCGCAAGCCTTTACCAGCTCGACAGCGTCGCTGAGTGCTATGGGCCAGTAGAACCCGCTGCGGAATGCCTTGCTAACGAGGGTTCGCGATGATGAGTGATGCCCATAGTCTCCGCCGTGTATGTCTTGCAGCAATTTCTTCCCCTGCTCTCTGGGAATGCAACGCAGTGACACGTCATTCGGCCGCCTCCGGTAAACTCTCCATCCCTGATGCAATAGGTCGTGGCTTGCCGCGCCAGACGCTCCGCCTCCTCCTCTTCTCTGGCAGGGTTCCCTGTATCAAGCAGCTCTTGAGCTCTGTGATCCAGCACCCCTCCTGAGGCTCCAACGCCAGGAGAAGGCGTGCCCCTAAGGCCGGGCCGCAGGCCGGGGCTCCAGAGGCAGCCGGCTGGGGGAGCTCCTCCCGAGGTTGCGCCGCGCTCGATAGTGATAGTGCCGCTGAGGGCCTGAAGATTCGCTCTTCGAAGACGCCAGGCTCCTGAGGCAGCCGCCTTGACGCCCTCTTGGCAATGTCATCCGCCTCTTGATTGGTGCCACGAGGCACATGCTGTAGCTCCAGCCCCCAGAACTGTTTCTCTATCCTGCGAACCTCCGCGAGGTAGGCCTCCATGTGCTCGTCCTTCGGCTCATATATCTTATTGGAGAAGTTGACGAGGAGTTGTGAATCGCCCTTGATGATGAGGCGCTTTACCCCCAAAGCGACTGCGGCCCTCAGGCCGGGTATCAGGCCTTCATACTCTGCTATGTTGTTGGAGACCTTTTCCCCGCGCTGGAAATAGAGCTGCACGGTGTAATAGAGCTTGTCCTGAGTAGGGGATACGAGCACTGCACTGGCCCCCCCGCCATGTCGGGAGAATGCCCCGTCGAAATACATGACCCAGCCGTCCGGTGCCTCGCTCCCTGGAGAAAGTGATCGGTCTTCGCCTGCTTCGAGGCCGGGTGCCTCCGTCCATTCTGCCATGAAATCTGCCAAGGCGGCCCCATTGATGACTCTGGTTGCGCTGAATTCTAGCTGAAATGCTTGTAGTTCGATGTTCCACTCGGCGACTCTCCCAGCTGAGTTGGGGCTCCTGAGCACCCTCTCCAGAGGGTATGCTGAGACGAACTTGATGGGATGACCTTGGAAGTAGTGCCGCAGCTTGCGTGAGGCTACCAACAGCGCGAGGAGGAGTTTTTGGGGCATGGGGTACCGCGCCTTCGCATCCCGTAGCACCTTGCTGACGAAGTACACTGGGTGTTCGACGAGAGTAGGAGTGCTGACGAGGCCCGTGCCCTCCGGAGTCGACGGAGCCCCTAGCGCCTGGCTGCCTGGCGCAGCCTATTCGGTCCTAGGGGCACCTTCCCGCTGAGGCTGGTTTCCATCTGCCGAGGTCGTGACCTTCGCGAGGCCTTCTTGGTCCTGTGCCGCCACGGCCGGGGCCGTGGCTGAGTGTGACGCAGCCCTGATCTGGCGCTCTTCCTGAACCGCCACTAGAGCTGCGCTGGCGGAGTAGGGTGTGGCAGCGACGTAGAGCACCAGGGGCTCGAGTGGGCGTGGCGCGACTATCATAGGGGGGCTGGTGAGGTACCTCTTGAGTTCTTGGAATGCCTTGTCGGCCTCTTCAGTCCATTCAAAGGGGCCCTTCTTCTTCATCAGCTTGAGGAATGGCAGTGCTCGTTCCCCCAGCTTGGAGATGAAACGTCCTAGCGCGGTCACGCACCCGGTGAGTTTCTGCATTTCCATGAGGGTCTTTGGCGGGCTCATGTCTTCGACTGCTTTGGCCTTTTCCGGGTTGGCCTTGATGCCCCTATGGGACACGAGGAAACCACGGAGCTTTCATGAGGGGACTCCGAATACACACTTCTCTGGGTTGAGCCGCAGATCCACTTCATCGAGGCTCGTGAAGGTTTCTTCCAAATCCTGTATCAGGGTTTTCGCCTCCCGAGACTTCACTACAATGTCATCGACGTACGCTTCAGCATTCCTCCCGAGCTGTGGGCCCTGGGCGATGTGCATCAGCCGCTAAAAGGTCGCGCCTGCGTTGCGCAACCCAAACGGCATGCAGGTATAGCAGTACACTCCGCACGGGGTCAGGAAAGCCAGTTTTTCCACGTCTTCTACCGCCATCTTGATTTGGTGATAGCCTGAGAAGGCATCCAGGAAGCACAGCAGGTCACACTCAGCGGTGGAGTCGATGATCTGGTCAATGCGAGGAAGCAGAAACGGATCCTATGGGTAGGCCTTGTTGAGGTTGGTGAATTCGACACACATACATTCCTTTCCCCCTTTCTTTGGCACGACAACTGGGTTGGCCAGCCAATCCGGGTAGCGGACCTCGCGAATAACCCCTGCTGCTTCTAGCTTGCGGTCTCTTGGACGACGAAAGCTTGTTTCTCCATGGACTGTCGCCTCGCCTTCTGCTTCACGGGGCGCACATTGGGGCACACGTAGAGGTGATGCTCAGTCACGCCCCTCGGGACCCCCACCAACTCACCAGGTCCCCATGCAAATGTTGGAAATATGCCCTAGAGGCAATAATAAAAGCATTATTATTATATTTCCTTGTTCATGATAATTGTCTTTATTCATGCTATAACTGTATTATCCGGAAATCGTAATACACGTGTGAATACATAGACTACAATACGTCCCTAGTAAGCCTCTAGTTGACTAGCTCGTTGGTCAACAGATAGTCATGGTTTCCTGACTATGGACATCAGATGTCATTGACAACGGGATCACGTCATTAGGAGAATGACGTGATGGACAAGACCCAATCCTAAGCATGGCACAAGATCGTGTAGTTCGTTTTGCTAAGAGCTTTTCCAATGTCAAGTATCTCTTCCTTAGACCATGAGATCGTGCAATTCCCGGACACCGTAGGAGTGCTTTGGGTGTATCAAACGTCCCACAACGAATCGGGTGACTATAAAGGTGCACTACAGGTATCTCGAAAGTGACCATTGGGTTGACACGGATCAAGACTGGAATTTTTCACTCCGACACGGAGAGGTATCACTAGGGCCCACTCGGTAATGCATCATCATAATGAGCTCAAAGTGATCAAGTGTCTGGTCACGGGATCATGCATTGCGGTACGAGTAAAGTGACTTGCCGTAACGAGACTAACGAGGTATTGGGATACCGACGATCGAGTCTCGGGCAAGTAACATACCGTCAGACAAAGGGAATAGAATACGGGGTTACTTGAACCCTTGACATCGTGGTTCATCCGATGACAACATCGAGGAGCATGTGGGAGCCAACATGGGTATCCAGATCCCGCTGTTGGTTATTGACTTGAGGTAGTCTCGGTCATGTCTGCATGTCTCCCGAGCCCGTAGGGTCTACACTTAAGGTTCGGTGGCGCTTAGGGTTAATAGGAAGACAAGTATGTGATTACCGAATGTTGTTCGGAGTCCCGGATGAGATCCCGGACGTCACGATGAGTTCCGGAATGGTCCGGAGGTAAAGATTTATATATGGAAAGTGGTTAAACGGACTCCGGGAAGTTTCGGTGGTATACCGGTAAAGTACCGGAGCCACCGGGAGGGTTCATGAGCTAGGTCTATGCGTAGTTCTCTTTGCACGAGTAGAACACAATTTTGTTGTGGGCGTGGATCTTGTCAACTTACTTGCCGTTACTAGTTGTTTCTTGCTTCCGCGGTATTGTGGGATGAAGCGGCCGGACCAACCTTACACGCACTTTACGTGAGACCGGTTCCACCGACTAACATGCACTAGTTGCATAAGGTGGCTGGCGGTGTCTGTCTCTCCTACTTTAGTGGGAGCGGATTCGATGAACAGGGTCCTTATGAAGGGTAAATAGAAGTTGACAAGATCACGTTGTGGTTATTCGTAGGTAAGAAAACGTTCTTGCTAGAACCCAATTGCAGCCACGTAAAAGATGCAACAACAATTAGAGGACGCCTAACTTGTTTTTGCAGCAATTGTCATGTGACGTGATATGGCCAAGTTGTGATGAATGATGATATATTGTGATGTATGAGATCATGTTCTTGTAATAGGAATCACGACTTGCATGTCGATGAGTATGACAACCGGCAGGAGCCATAGGAGTTGTCTTTATTTTGTATGACCTGCGTGTCATTGAAGAACGCCATGTAACTTACTTTACTTCATTGCTAAACGCGTTAGCCATAGTAGTAGAAGTAGTCGTTGGCGTGACAACTTCATGGAGGCACGATGATGGAGATCATGATGATGGAGATCATGGTGCCATGCCGGTGACAAGATGATCATGGAGCCCCGAAGATGGAGATCAATGGAGTTTTATGATATTGGCCATATCATGTCACTACTATATAATTGCATGTGATGTTTATTATGCTTATACATCTTGTTTACTTAGAACGACGGTAGTAAATAAGATGATCCTTACAACAATTTCAAGAAGTGTTCTCCCTAAGCGTGCACCGTTGCTAAAGTTCGTCGCTTCTAAGCACCACGTGATGATCGGGTGTGATGGATTCTTACGTTCACATACAACGGGTGTAAGACAGATTTACACACGCAAAACACTTAGGGTTAAACTTGACGAGCCTAGCATGTACAGACATGGCCTCGGAACACGGAGACCGAAAGGTCGAACACGAGTCGATGGAAGATACGATCAACATGAGAATGTTCACCGACGATGACTAGTCCGTCTCACGTGATGATCGGACACGGCCTAGTCGACTCGGATCGTGTATCACTTAGATGACTAGAGGGATGTCTAATCTGAGTGGGAGTTCATTAATAATTTGATTAGATGAACTTAATTATCATGAACTTAGTCTAAAACTTTTGAATTATATGTCTTGTAGATCAAATGGCCAACGCTCATGTCAACTTGAACTTCAACGCGTTCCTAGAGAAAACCAAGCTGAAAGATGACGGCAGCAACTATACGGACTGGGTCCGGAACCTGAGGATCATCCTCATAGCTGCCAGGAAACAATACGTCCTAGAAGGACCGCTAGGTGAAGCTCCCGTCCCAGAGAACCAAGACATTATGAATGCTTGGCAGTCTCGTGCTGATGATTACTCCCTCGTTCAGTGCGGCATGCTTTACAGCTTAGAACCGGGGCTCCAAAAGCGTTTTGAGCACCACGGAGCATATGAGATGTTCGAGGAGCTGAAACTTGTTTTCCAAGCTCACGCCCGGGTCGAGAGATATGACATCTCTGACAAGTTCTATAGTTGTAAAATGGAGGAAAACAGTTCTGTCAGTGAGCACATTCTGAAGATGTCTGGGTTGCACAACCGTATGACCCAGTGAACATTAACCTCCCCGATGAGGCGGTCATTGACAGAATCCTCGATCGCTCCCACCAAGCTACAAGAGCTTTGTGATGAACTACAACATGCAGGGGATGGTAAAGACCATTCCTGAAGTGTTCTCTATGCTGAAGTCAGCCGAGGTTGAAATCAAGAAAGAACATCAAGTGTTGATGGTCAATAAGACCACTAAGTTTAAGAAGGGCAAGGGCAAAAAGAACTTCAAGAAGGACGGCAAGGAGATTGCCGCGCCCGGTAAGCAAGTTGCCGGGAAGAAGTCAAAGAATGGACCCAAGCCTGAGACTGAGTGCTTTTATTGCAAGGGGAAGGGTCACTGGAAGCGGAACTGCCCCAAATACTTAGCGGATAAGAAGGCCGCAACACCAAAGGTATATTTGATATACATGTAATTGATGTGTACCTTACCAGAATCGTAGTAACTCCCGGTATTTGATACCGTGCCGTTGCTCATATTTGTAACTCACAGCAGGAGCTGCGGAATAAGCGGAGGCTGGCGAAGGGACGAGGTGACGGCGCGCTGCGTCGGGAATGGTTCCAGAGTCGATGTGATCGCCGTCGCACGCTACCTCTTCATTTACCCACGGATTAGTTATGAACCTTAATAATTGTTATTTGGTGCCAAGTTTGAGCATGAATATTGTATCTGGATCTCGTTTAATGCGAGATGGCTACTCATTTAAATCCGAGAATAATGGTTGTTCTATTTATATGAGAGATATGTTTTATGGTCATGCTCCGATGGTCAATGGTTTATTCTTAATGAATCTCGGTTTAGTATTACACATGTTCATAGCGTGAATACCAAAAGATGTAAAGTTGATAACGATAGTCCCACATACTTGTGGCAATCGCCGCCTTGGTCACATTGGTGTCAAGCGCATGAAGAAGCTCCATGCTGATGGACTTTTGGAGTCTCTTGATTATGAATCATTTGACACATGCGAACCATGCCTCATGGGCAAAATGACCAAGACTCCATTCTCTGGAACAATGGAGCGAGCAACCAACTTATTGGAAATCATACATACCGATGTGTGCGGTCCAATGAGCGTTGAGGCTCGTGGAGGATATCGTTATGTTCTCACTCTCACAGATGACTTGAGTAGATATGGGTATGTCTACTTGATGAAACACAAGTCTGAGACCTTTGAAAAGTTCAAGGAATTTCAGAATGAAGTAGAGAATCAACGTGACCGAAAGATAAAATTCTTACGATCGGATCGTGGAGGAGAATATTTAAGTCACGAATTTGGTACACACTTAAGAAAATGTGGAATCGTTTCACAACTAACGCCGCCTGGAACACCTCAGCGTAATGGTGTGTCCGAACGTCGTAATCGCACTCTATTGGATATGGTGCGGTCTATGATGTCTCTTACCGATTTACCGCTATCATTTTGGGGATACGCTCTAGAGACAGCTACATTCACTTTAAATAGGGCACCGTCTAAGTCCGTTGAGACGACACCGTATGAATTATGGTTTGGGAAGAAACCTAAGCTATCGCTTCTAAAAGTTTGGGGATGCGATGCTTATGTCAAGAAACTTCAACCTGAAAAGCTCGAACCCAAGTCGGAAAAATCGTCTTCATAGGATACCCTAAGGAAACCGTAGGGTATACCTTCTACTTAAGATCCGAGGGCAAGATCTTTGTTGCCAAAAATGGATCCTTTCGGAAAAGAGTTTCTCTCGAAAGAAGTAAGTGGGAGGAAAGTAGAACTCGATGAAGTACTACCTCTTGAACAGGATAGTAGTGCAGCTCAGAAAATGTTCTGTGATGCCTACACCAATCAAGAGGAAATTCATGATGATGATCAAGGTACTTCGGATCAAGTTGCTACTGAACTCAGAGGTCCACTAGGACACGTTCCGCACCTGAGTGGTGCGGCAACCCTGTCCGGAAATCATGTTGTTAGACAACAATGAACCTTGAACTATGAAGAAGCGATGGCGGGCCCAGATTCCAACAAATGGCTAGAAGCCATGAAGTCCGAGATAGAATCCATGTATGAAAACAAAGTGTGGACTTTGGTGACTTGCCCGATGATCGGCGAGCAATAGAAAACAAATGGATCTTTAAGAAGAAGACGGACGCGATGGTAATGTCACCATCTATAAAGCTCGACTTGTCGCTAAGGGTTATCGGCAAGTTCAAGGGATTGACTACGATGAGACTTTCTCTCCGTAGCGAAGCTTAAGTCCGTCCAATCATGTTAGCAATTGCCGATACTATGATTATGAGATATGGCAGATGGGCGTCAAAACAGCGTTCCTTAACGGCTATCTTAAGGAAGAGCTGTATATGATACAGCCAGAGGTTTTGTCGATCCTAAGAACGCTAACAAAGTATGCAAGCTCCAGCGATCCATTTATGGGCTGGTGCAAGCATCTCGGAGTTGGAACATTCGCTTTGATGAGATGATCAAAGCGTTTGGGTTTATGCAGTCTTATGGAGAAGCCTGCGTTTACAAGAAAGTGAGTGGGAGCTCTGTAGCATTTCTCATATTATATGTAGATGACATACTTTTGATGGGAAATGATATAGAATTCTTGGACAGCATTAAGGCCTACTTGAATAAGTGTTTTTCAATGAAGGACCTTGGAGAAGCTGCTTATATATTAGGCATCAAGATCTATAGAGATAGATCGAGACGCCTCATAGGTCTTTCACAAAGCACATACCTTGATAAGATTTTGAAGAAGTTCAAAATGGATCAGTCCAAGAAGGGGTTCTTGCCTGATTGCAAGGTGTGAGATTGAGCTCAGCTCAATGCCCGACCACGGCAAAAGATAAAGAAGAGATGAGTGTCATCCCTATGCCTCAGCCATAGGATCTATTATGTATGCCATCTTTGTGTACCAGACCTGATGTAAACCTTGCCGTAAGTTTGGTAGGAAGGTACCAAAGTAATCCCGCAAGGAACACCGGACAGCGGTCAAGAATATCCTGAAGTACCGAAAAGGACAAAGGACATGTTTCGTTTATGGAGGTGACGAAGAGCTCGTCGTAACAGGTTACGTCGGCGCTTAGCTTCGACACAGATCTGGATGACTCTAAGTCACAAACCGGATACGTGTATATGTTGAATGGTGGAGCAGAAGCTGGTGCAGCAAGCAAGCGAGCGTCGTGGCGGGATCTACATGTGAAGCGGAGTACATGGCAGCCTCGGAGGCAGCGCATGAAGCAATTTGGGTGAAGGAGTTCATCACCGACCTAGAGTCATACCCAATGCGTCGGGCCGATCAAACTCTTCTGTGACAACACTGGAGCTATTGCCCTTGCCAAGGAGCCCAGGTTTCACAAGAAGACCAGGCACATCAAGCGTCGCTTCAACTCCATCCGTGAAAATGTTCAGAATGGAGACATAGAAATTTGTAAAGTGCATACGGATCTGAATGTCGCAGATCCGTTGACTAAACTCTCTTCCGGGCAAAACATGATCAACACCGAACTCTATGGGTGTTCGATTCATCACAATGTAAACTAGATTATTGACTCTAGTGCAAGTGGGAGACTGTTGGAAATATGCCCTAGAGGCAATAATAAAAGCATTATTATTATATTTCCTTGTTCATGATAATTGTCTTTATTCATGCTATAACTGTATTATCCGGAAATCGTAATACACGTGTGAATACATAGACTACAATACGTCCCTAGTAAGCCTCTAGTTGACTAGCTCGTTGGTCAACAGATAGTCATGGTTTCGACTATGGACATCGATGTCATTGACAACGGGATCACGCCATTAGGAGAATGACGTGATGGACAAGACCCAATCCTAAGCATAGCACAAGATCGTAGTTCGTTTTGCTAGAGCTTTTCCAATGTCAAGTATCTCTTCCTTAGACCATGAGATCGTGCAATTCCGGACACCGTAGGAGTGCTTTGGTGTATCAAACGTCACAACGTAATCGGGTGACTATAAAGGTGCACTACAGGTATCTCCGAAAGTGACCATTGGGTTGACACGGATCGAGACTGGAATTTGTCACTCCGACACGGAGAGGTATCACTAGGGCCCACTCGGTAATGCATCATCATAATGAGCTCAAAGTGATCAAGTGTCTGGTCACGGATCATGCATTGCGGTACGAGTAAAGTGACTTGCCGTAACGAGACTAACGAGGTATTGGGATACCGACGATCGAGTCGGGCAAGTAACATACCGTCCGACAAAGGGAATAGAATACGGGTTGCTTGAACCCTTGACATCGTGGTTCATCCGATGACAACATCGAGGAGCATGTGGGAGCCAACATGGGTATCCAGATCCGCTGTTGGTTATTGACTTGAGGTAGTCTCGGTCATATCGCATGTCTCCGAACCCGTAGGGTCTACACACTTAAGGTTCGGTGACGCTTAGGGTTAATAGGAAGACAAGTATGTGATTACGAATGTTGTTGAGTCCGGATGAGATCCCGGACGTCACGAGGAGTTCGGAATGGTCCGGAGGTAAAGATTTATATATGGAAAGTGGTTAAACGGACTCCGGGAAGTTTCGATGGTATACCGGTAAAGTACCGGAGCCACCGGGAGGGTTCCGGAGGTCCACCGGGAGGGGCCACCTCTCCCGGGGGGCCACATGGGCTAAGTGGGAGAGGGAACCAGCCCCTGGTGGGCTGGGTGCGCCTCCCCACCTAGGCCCATGCGCCTAGGGTTTGGGAGGAGGAAGCCTAAAGGGGCGCCCCAGCTTGGGGGCAAGCCACCCTCCTCCCCTCCTCCCTTGGCCCGCCCCCTAGGGTTTGCCCTAGAGGGCCGGCCCCCCTTGACCCTCTCCTCCTATAAATAGAGGGGTGGGGGGGAGGGCTGCCAACACAGTTGTAGGCGCAGCCCTCCCTCCCAACACCTCTCTTTCTCCACGCAAGCTTGGCGAAGCCTGCCGGAGAACTACCAGTACCAGCTGCACCACGCCGTCGTGCTGCCATTGGGATTGTCTTCTTCAACCTCTCCTTCACTCTTGCTGGATCAAGACGGAGGAGACGCCATCGTCCCGTACGTGTGTTGAACACGGAGGTGCTGTCCTTTCAGTACTTTGGTCATCGGTGATCGGAATCACGTTGGGAACGTCTTCGTCATCACCACTCTCAAGAACGCTTCCGTATTCGATCTACAAGTGGTATGTAGATGCAAACTCTCTCCCGTTACTCGTTGCATGGTAGAACTCATAGATGGATCTTGGTGAAACCATAGGAAAATTTTTAATTTTCCCAACGTTCCCCAACAGCAAACACCTTCTTGTTTGCGGGCAGGTACTTCACCAAGGCCTCCTCCTGCTCGGGTTCGAGGTTTGAACCTATGGTGAAGGTGGCGTCAGTGGACCCGTCCTCGCTGACTGGTACCTGCTTGGTTTCCACCTTGTTTTGAGTGAATAGCTGCTTCTTCTTGGATGGCGCGGCCCCCTTGGGTTTGGGGGCGCCAGCGCTGGCGGACCGTGCTGCTGCAGCCACCTCGTAAACAAGCTTGAGCGCTTGCAGTGCATCTCTGGTGTTTCCTGACACGGTAAGGACGCCGCTGCTCCCGGGCATCTTCATGAGGTTGTACGCTGGGTGAGTTGCTGCCGTGAATCGGGCCAAGGACGGGTAGCCAAGGATGGCATTGTAGGGGAGGCCGATGGGGGCGATGTCGAAGTCAATCAGCTCAGTGCGGTAGTTGTCGCGGGTGCCGAAGGTCACCGGGAGGCGAATTTGTCCCAGGGAGATGGTGGAACCGGCCCCGACTCCCGAAAAAGGCCTGCTGGGCTGGAGCCGCTCTGGTGGCACATGAAGGAGGCTGAAGGCCTCCAGAGAGAGCACATTGAGGTCGGCCCCGGCGCGATGAGGGTCCTGGAGACTGCCACTTCGCAGATGGTGGGGGTGCACAGCATAGGGAGCACACCCGATCCGGCGGGATTGGAGGGGTGATCGTCCGAGTCGAAGAGCAGATCGGCCTCGGGCGCCACCCAGCCCGGCGGGGCTCCCTAGCGCTCGGAGATGGCGGCGATCTGGCGAGTGAACGGCTTGACGTGGCGGCTTGAAGGTGGCGCCAGTGTGCCGCCCAGGAGAGTTGCGACGACCGGGGGCGCCTTCCCGGCGCGATGGGTGAGGCAGAGGTCGCGCAGCTCCCCCCAACAGGCCTGGTGCTCGTTCCCCGCCGGTCCGGTGGCGGTGTTGGCGGCAGGCGACGGGGAACGACGGGGGCATCCGCCGGCGGGAGCCATCTGGGCAACTCGAGCAGCGCGAGCAGCCCGGCGCTCGGTGCGAGCTCGGCAAGCGTCAGCCATGGGCACGATGAAAGATCACACGCGACCAGCGGGAGAAGGATTCCATGCACCCCTACCTGGCGTGCCAAATGTCGGATTTCGGGTTCCTGCAGACCCTTGAGGTTCGAACACTGGGGTGCGCGCGGAGATCTTTCCCCTACCAGCTCACGCGTGAATGGTTAACGAGGGATCTAAACTACGAATGATGATCAACACAAGGGACACGAGGTTTATACTGGTTCGGGCCACCGATGTGGTGTAATACCCTACTCCAGTGTGTGGTGTGGTGGATTGCCTCAGGTGCTGATGATGAACAGTACAAAGGAAGAACATCCTCGCGAGGGGTGTTCTTGGGCTGGTGCGATGAACTGCTTGGTTGAGTTCGATCGCCTCTCTCTCTCTCTTTCTCTCTGCTAGGACTCTATCTGATTGCACCTACTTGCCTCTAGTCTCCCCTTTCTCTTTGTGGTGGCTAGTCCTATTTATAGAGGGAGGCCCTAGGCCTCTTCCCAAATAATGAGCGGGAAGGGCGCCAACAATTGGCCATTTTGAAGGGGAACATCTAGTACACTTATCCTGACTAAAGTTGGTCTTCGGCTGCAAAAGGCTCTGACGGTGACGCCGTCCTGGGCTCCACGATGACCTCCATCATGCCGCTCTGCTGGTCTTGGTCTTGTTGCACCGAAGTAGTAACCTTTGCCTGATGCCTTGGCCTGTGCTTTCCTCCTTTGCACCAAAGGGGAAAAGAGGACACTGCGCGGGCCGGCGCCCGCCTGGCGCCCGCCTGGCCTCGATCGTCATGGCTTGCATCACAGGGCACCCTCATGTGGTACCCCGCCTTGATCTCTCCGCCTGCTCGTGAGCCTGCCTGACGAGGCTGCTCACGAGGAAGGTTCCTGTCATCCGCCCCGCGAGGCTTGGCCCCACGCGAGGGTCTTGAGCTTGAGCTGATGAAGCTGGGCCACACCTGGCCCCCACTTGAGCCACGCTCCAGGCCGCAGGCAGGCATGTCTGGGGACCCCCATTCCCAGAACGCCGACAAATGCGTCAGCCGCCCTGAGCCTGGAGTGTTTGGCTCCCATGAGGGGCGATGGGAAGGGTCCAGCACAGTTCGATGTCCGGCCGGATGTACTGACGGGCCTACTAGAGCGAGCTGCGCTCTCGGAGGAGCACCGCTTATTAATGAGTGCGGTGCTCAAGAAGATTTCATCCGCTACAAGCGGTTTGAATGAAGCATTTAAAAGTCTGCTCAGAGGCTTTGAGGTATGTAGTGAAGAATACACTGTTTTTGGTTGTGAGGCACGCGTTAGGTGTGCTCCATATAGATAGTAGCCACTGAGACTCTGGTTGCCCGCCCTAGGCGGCAAATGGGGGATCATAAATCAATGATTACGCTGCAAATACATGAAGGTACCTGTGGATCCGGCCGCAGACCAGTCTGTTGAAGTTGCCGAACTAACCAGGCAGATTGGATCGATTGATGCCGATATCACGCTGGTGAACGAGCGGCTGGACAAATCACAAGGTATGTGCTCTGCCTTCCTTTGTATAGGAAAATATGGAGGCGGCATGATATTAATGTAATATGTTCGGACTGCAGATCGTGCTGCTGCCGTGGAGGCCCTGAGGGCAGAACTTGTCCAGGCCGAGGGACAAGCTCGGGTTAGCAATGCGGCTGCCCCGAAGGCGGCCGAAGAATTGAGAGCCGAATAGGCTACACATCGCCGAAGCAAGGAAAAGATAGCCGAAATTGCTGTGGAGTTAAAAAATGCCGCTAACCGGTATGAGCTCCTTAAAAAGGAGCATAGGGATAGTTCGGCCGAGCTGGACAAGGCACTTAATGCCACCAAGGAAATACGGACCGCACTCAGGGGTGCGCGGGAGGAACTTCAACAGGCCGGTAAAATTGCGGCTGGAGGCTCCTACTTGCTGCGGACGAAGTTTTTCGATCCAAAGTACGCTCCCCTGGATGGAAGCTGGAGTCATGCGGATGCGTATGTGGATTTGGCGAAGAGTACAGCTGATGCTGCTAAGTTCTTCGAGGATCAGGGTGATAAGGAAGTGGAGAAGCATTTCTGGTCGCAATTCAATGCTCCCACTCGCCCGCTGCCGTTAAGTGACAAGATGGCTGTTGTAGCGGAGCTTCACAGGTTGTTCGAGCTTGCAATGCGGGCTGTGATAGACCATCTTTGGCCGAAGGGGCCTAAGCCGGACAGTTATTTTGGCTTGGTGCAGCAATTCCTTGGGGCTGTGCCTCGGATCAACGCCATGAGGAGGTCGGCGTGCATAGAGGGTGCACGAATGGCTCTTGCCCGCATTTAAGCCTATTGGACGGATATGGAGGCCACCATTATAGCGACCTAGGATCCGGTGGGGGGCCAATATACGGCCGAGCACTACTTGGCGCAGGTCACAGAAGGTGCCCGCCTAATAAAGGGCAGTGCTCGAAGAGTATCTTGTTCGAGTGATGAATCAAATTATTGTAAAAAACAATGTTTATTTTGATTATGAAATAGTATTTATTATACTGTTTGTCTGAAAAATATGATTGTGTCCCCTGTGTCGGGCGTTTCCGGGAACGGGGTCCCTGACTTGCTCGCCCGCGCCCGCGGCGTGGCTCAAAGGAGGCCTGTGGCAGCCCATCTTCATCAACGGAAGCTCAAGACCTCGCGAGGGGCCAAGCCTCATGGGCGGACGACCAGGAGCTTCTCGTGCACGGCCTCGCCAGGCTGGCTCATGAGGAGGCGGAGAGTTCAAGGCAGCGACTCGCGAGGTGCCCATGACGCAAGCCATGACGACCAAGGGCGCCGATCGGGCGCCAGCCTGCAGCGCCCTCCTTTCCTCTTTGGTGCAAAGGGAGCAAGCGCAGCGAGAGCATCAAGCAAAGGCATCCGCTTCGTGCAACAAGACCAAGACCAGCCCCAACGGCTGGAAGGGAGTCATCGTGGAGCCCAAGCAAAGGCCACCACTCGAGCCTTTGGCAAAGCGAGGACCAACTTTAGTCGGGATAAGTGTACCCGCTGTTCCCCTTCAAATGGCTAATTGTTGGCGCCCTTCCCGCTCAATATTTGGGAAGAGGCCCAGGGCCTTCGTCTATATAAGTAGAGCTAGCCACCATAGTACGGGGGGATCCACGAAGAGGTGAGGAAAGATCTGGCATTTCGAATCCAGAGAGAGAGATAGAGGCCCGATCCTCAAGCTAGAGCGACGGGACACCACCTAGCAGTTCATCACACCCACCAAGGACAGACCCTCGCGAGGCTGTTCTTCCCTGTACTGTTCTTCATCAGCCCAAGAGGCAATCCACCACACCACAAACTAGAGTAGGGTATTACACCACAACGGTGGCCCGAACTAGTATAAATCTCGTTTCTCTTGTGCTGTTCTTTCGAGTAGTTTAGGTCCCTGCGATTCGGCGAGGTACGAGACGGTGGAGGTTTGGATCTCCGCGCGCACCCTAGAGTTCGAACCTTAAGGGTCTGCCAGAACCCGAAATCCGACATTTGGCGCGCCAGGTAGGGGTGCGCCGGAATCCGCCTTCTGCCACCTCGTGTCCCGTCAGATCGTCATCACCATGTCCGCCACTGCTGGCAACCCAGATCCTTGGGCGGCGTAGCCCGCCCACGCAGAGCCGCTCGCCTCGGGCGACCCCGTGCCCCAGGCAGCTCACGGTCCGCAGGGCGCTGTAGGCTGCGGGCGACGCGGAGAGGCTTCGACGGCTCTCACACCGCGGCAGCCGCGATCGGCAGCAAGAGCCTCCAACCACGCCGCGACCACATCACCGTACACCCACTGGGAGCAGGCGAACTCGAGGGCCACGCTCACAGTGGCCCGAGAGCTGCTGTAGTGCAGGCTGCTGGAGAGCGGCCGCGACGTGCTGCTGGAGCGAGTGGCGGAGCTCCTGGGCTTCGCCGCCTCGGGGGCTCACCCCTTCTGCACCCAACTCCCATCTCAAGCCGAGGTCAGCCCGCACGGGGGCTCCGTGCGCGCCCGCGGGCTCCAAAGCTACTCCAACACCGGCGAAGCTGTCAGCGCCGGGCGGCGGGCGGGTTGCCCCGCCCGCCCGCTGGAGAAGAAGGACTCGACGTAACTCACGGCCCTGGTGGACCGCCGCGCCACCACCCCACGGTGGGCGCATCAAGCACAGCAGCATGGCACGCTCAGCACTACGGCGTGGCCTTCGAGATGACGGCGCCGGAAGAATACGTGCCCCACATGATGGACCAAGGGCACCCGCATGAGGGGGAACAAGAATCGCTCCTCAGCCCAAGCTGGGGGGATGAGGCGCCAGAAGCCGCGCTCTTCCAGGAGCCTCGAGACGGTCTCACTGGTCACGCCGGGGGCGACGATTATCGGGTACTGCTACTTCCTTTAGAGCAAACATACGCTAACCATAGGTCGCAGGAGTTACAGGTCGCCACGACGAGCGGCTGCCCCGCTCCCGCAGTCTCCTATCCCTCGGGAGGGGGGCGCAGGGGGCTGCCGGAGAGGGGCAGAGATCCGACATCACCACCGCGGCGTTCGGAGCAAGGCGTTCTCAGGAGGTAGGCCCTCTGCTGGGAGGTGCCTGTGGCCTGCCTCATGGAGGACCCGTGGTCGCTGGGGAACTGGCTGGCACCGCCTACCCCACGGCGCGCCCTGGTCTCCGGTCGTCGTTGGTGGCACTAGAGTGTGGCGCAAAGCGGGGCCCTCGTCTGGCGATATGAAGCAAGGCCGGTACTGTGAAGAAGGCCCAGTGCCTGTGAAGCGCCGCCCGTGACAGCATCACGTAATAATGAGTGGGGCTGTACACGCCCGGAGTCTCAGGGTGCCAGCCTCGCACTGGGCTCCTCCCACGATGGCAGCACTTAGCTCAGCTGGTGAGAAGACGCCCAAGACTGGACTAGGTGCCGGACGCGGCTTTTCTTTTGCTTTCTTCGCCTTTCCATTTGGTTGTCGCTTTCCCCCGCTGGATTTAAGTTGGACTCGAATTTGAGATTTGCGTGTGTTTGGGGAAGGGGTGCTTAGTCTCGTTCGAGCAAACCTCTATGCGTTTGAGTTACAACTCCGCCTCAGCTGCCTCCCTCATGAGCCCCTCGCGAGCCGGGCCAGGCCTAGCTTGCAAGAGCCCAGCCTGTCGCCGCCGATCCTCTCTGGAGGGTTTTACCGCTGGTCCCACGGATTCGATCAGAGACACTCAGATCGCCTCAGCCTCCCACAAAGCTATCTCGGGCTCAGACTGAAACAAAGGTAAACCATCCAACTAGCACGTCGCTTAGCCAACCACTTGGCGCGGGTGTAGGGGCGATGTAACACCTGCTAATATGAAGAACACAAGTTTTACATGAGGGGCTCCCCCTCCCAAAATGCTCTCACCTCCATCAGGCCAAAACCTGAGTTCTATTCATGCAGGGTAATAGAAGAAGGACAATACATGATCAGTCGGATAAATCCCCCAATGCATCCTCAGGAGCACCTCCCGAGCCGTTGCTGGCGTGGCTGGCCTCGTCGTCGCTGTCTGCATGATCGTCGGCGGCATCTGGGCCGTTCACCATGCCGCCCTCATCGGCGGCCACGACCACGCCGTCGTCGTCCGAAGCGAAGGCCCGGACGAGGGCATCCACGTTGTCTTCCACCCAGTGCGCCAGGTCGCCCCGGACGGCCTGGGGAACTGGGGCGATGGCTGCGTCAAAATCGAAGTGGGGGTCCATGTCCCGGAGATGGCTGAAGACACGAGAGAAGGCGCGCCCGAGCAGCGCGCGGCTCCTCTCCTCCACCAACCTGTTGGCCCTGACCGACCGCGCCTCCAGCCGCGCCACCACGTCAGTGAAGAACTGAAGGTTGCCGGCGTAGTTAACCGCGTGCGGCGCGCCTACTGCTGCCTCGCAGATATTATCCAAGACTGCGTTAGCTCTTTCCCAGAGCATGGCGAGCATGGGACCGTGCTCATGTTCCAGGATTCGCCGCTGATGCATCTCGTCTGCATTCTGGCACGCGACGGCCTCGGCCTCCTCCACCCGTTGGCGAAGAAGGAGCGCCTCGACCTGAGAGGTGGTGGACTCACTCTGCGCCACCTCGAGGGCGGCCCGAAGAGCATCGGCCCGCCGCGTCGCCTCCTCCAGTTTGGCCCTCAAGGCAGCATTCCTGCCCTCATCCTCGGCCTTGATCAACCCCAACCGCTCCTCAAACTCGCGTTCGAGGCTCCAGCGCCGCCGCCACTCGGCGTCCGACCTCCTCTAGGACACGGGCTTCCCGTGCTGCGACCTCATCCTCTGCCCGCGTCGCCAAGCGCTCCCTCGTCTCCAAGCGCCAGACTCGGCTGCTCGGGCGGCTTCAAGCGTCAGCGCCTCCTCACGCTTCTGGAGCTCCGCCGAGTCGCCAGATGCCACCTTCATCGACGCAAGGGATGCCTCGCGCAGCTCCACTTGCTCCTCCAACGAGTGACACCGGGCCAGGAGTTCCCGTGCCCGCTCCTCCGCTGCCTCTTGCCGCCTGTTAGCTGCCCGGGCCTCCTCGACGGCCCGAGAACAGGCCTCCCGAGAGGCTGCCAGCAACGCCTTGGCCTCTTCATCATCAAGATCGCGCTAGCGGCGCGCAAGGGCGGCGGCGCCCTCCAGCTCGCGCCTCTCTGCGGCCAGGCGCAGGCCCTCGGCCTCAAGGCGCGCGTCTTCGTCAGCAAGCTCTTCACCAAGAAGGCTCACCGCGCCGGCCGCCCTTCAAGAAATCTCATGGCGGGCGCTGGCGCTTCTGGAAGGCCACAGACGCCCTCCACACCATAAACCGCCCGAGGCGGGCGCCGGGAGCCATGAGTCAACACTCCCCCTCCGGGCAGGGGGCTGGGGGCTGGCACCCTCGCGACGGCCGGGCGTGCTGCGCCAGAAGCCCGGCCTGGAGCCAGCCCATCCCCAGACGAGGGGCGCAGGAAGCGGCTTAGCCAATCGCTGTCCACAACTAGGTGAGAAGCCCACGGCAGGGTAGCTATGCCACGAGAAGCCTCGCGAGGAAGGATTGCGAGGCGCGCAGGGCCACGACGCGCCACGGGACGGCTCACCTCCCCGGTCGCCCTCATCACAAGGGCTCCACTGCTTGGAGCACTCGAGGATCGGGAGGGGCGGCTGGGAGGATGGCTCCTCACTGCCTCCGTGAGCTCGGCAGAAGGGGACTGCAGGCAAGGATCAAGACGAGCAGCGTAAGAATCAGGAGCTGGAGAAGGAGAAGGCTTACTCATCGCTGGGCGGCACTTCCCACGCTTCAGCAAGCGATAAGGGTAATCATCGCCCCAGGCCTCCCTTCTTCCCGGAGGACCTCAAGTTCACGTGGAAACGACCCAAGATTTGAGCGCAGGGATCAGCTCGGCGAGGGAGAAGCATCAAGGCGGCTTCCGTCGGGCGTCGCACGACGCGCTGCTAGTCGCCTCACCAAGAGAAGCAGTAGGGGACTCGGGGGCTCCATCCGCGGGCGCTGCGGGCGGCTGCCTGCCGCCCTCAGCCGCAGCGGCTTGAGCCTCAGGAGCTGCCCCCTCACTAGCATCGCCCGGCGCTGTCACCCCTGCGGGGGTCCCTTCGGCCTCTGGCGGCTCGTGCCTCCCTGCTCCGCCACTTGAGGAGGAGCCGCCTTGGCCGACTGGAAGGGCTGTCACCACCACCGGATTCTCGCGAGGCCCCTGGAGACCAGCGGGACGCGGCCCCCATTCGTCGAAGATAGGCATCTGGTTCACCAAATCACCCCTTGGGCGCAATGCGGCGCATCAGGAACTCCTTCACCACCTTGGGCGCTGTTACAGCCAGCGACCTCAGGAACGCGAAGCGGCGCCAGACAAAGATGAGCCGAGGGCTTGAAAGCGTCTCCTGGCCCCAGCCTGAATTGGGGACAACAGGCGAGATTGGCTCCGATAGAAGGGGGATGGGCACCCCCACATCCACGTACATCCACCTCTTGCGGAACTCTGCCGCGGGCGGAGGCAAGCTTAAGTCAATCCCTGAGGCCGCTGTCTCGGGCGCGGCGACGAAGCTCACGCACGCCGAGCATTGAGTGGGGTCGACAAGGCGCAGAGAGAAGAAGTGGCGCAGCAAGGCAACCGAGGGAAGGATGCCCATCATTGCCTCACAAACGAAGGCGAAGACCGAGAGGAGAGTAATGGACTCAGGACCCAGATGCATCATGTGGTTCTGATAATGGGAAAGCACGGCATTGAAGAAATCAGAGAAGGGGGGAACCAGTCCCGCCCACAGGGCGTCAGCGAAATACAGGACCTCGGTGACTATCCTGTCGATGGAGAAGTGGGACGCGGGCCAAGCCGTCGTCCTCCCGTATTCGTTGAAGGAGGTAGCCAGAGCTGAACTAACCTTGCTCAAGCCCTCTAGATTGAGTATGATCGACGGGTCGACGGCGGAGGCCGCCGGCGGCGGCGAGCGAGGCGGAGGCACAAGTTTCTTCCCTTTCCCCTTCTTCATCGGAGCCATGGCGATTGAAAGGAGGAGGGGGAGATTTGAGATTGGATTGGAAATGGGAGCTGGAGTTCGAGAGAGGGAAGGACATGAGCGCACAAGCAGCAGAGAGGAGAACGGATGTGTACAGCAGCGTATCCGCCTAGCAAGGCACGAAATAAGGAGGCGTGGGGGAACAGTGCCGCCCACGTCCAATCAACCGCCACGCATCGCCCAAGGCCGCAGGCTGTTAGGGCCTGCGACGCTACGCACTTGCCCTTTCGCCTCTCTGCCCGGCCAAGTGCGGGCGCACCGTGGGCCTCGGGGCTACTGTCGGCGCTCGGGAACGGGGTCCCCTGACTTGCTCGCCTGCGGCCTGCGGCGTGGCTCAAAGGAGGCCTGTGGCAGCCCATCTTCATCAACGCAAGCTCAAGACCTCGTGAGGGGCCAAGCCTCATGAGGCGGACGACCAGAGCTTCTCGAGCACGGCCTCGTCAGGCTGGCTCATGAGGAGGCGGAGAGTTCAAGGCAGGGTACCTCATGAGGTGCCCATGACGCAAGCCATGACGACCAAGGGCACTGGGCCGAAGGCCACCACAGAAGGCCCTCCTTTCCTCTTTGGTGCAAAGGGAGCAAGCGCAGGCGAGAGCATCAAGCAAAGGCATCCGTTTCGGTGCAATAAGACCAAGACCAGCCCCAACTGTTGGAAGGGACTCATCGTGGAGCCCAAGCAGGCGTCATCACCCGAGCCTTTGGCAGGCGAGGACCAACTTTAGTCAGGATAAGTGTACCCGCTGTTCCCCTTCAAAATGGCCAATTGTTGGCGCCCTTCCAGCTCAATATTTGGGAAGAGGCCCAGGGCCTTCGTCTATATAAGTAGAGCTAGCCACCACAGTACGGGGGGATCCACGAAGAGGTGAGGAAAGATCCGGCATTTCGAATCCAGAGAGAGAGATAGAGGCCCGATCCTCAAGCTAGAGCGACGGGACACCACCTAGCAGTTCATCACACCCACCAAGGACAGACCCTCGCGAGGCTGTTCTTCCCTGTACTGTTCTTCATCAGCCCAAGAGGCAATCCACCACAACACAAACTAGAGTAGGGTATTACACCACAACAGTGGCCCGAACTAGTATAAATCTCGTGTCTCTTGTGCTGTTCTTTCGAGTATTTTAGGTCCCTGTGATTCGGCGAGGTACAAGACGGTGGAGGGTTGGATCTCCACGCGCACCCCAGAGTTCGAACTTTAAGGGTCTGCCGGAACCCGAAATCCGACACCCTGTGCAGCCGTTTATTATCCAACATCTTGGTCCATTAAGGAGGTGATCGCACGTCGAACTAGGAAACCAGACTATATAGCTGTAACACTTTCGCTTAGCCATGGGAGTCTAATGTTGGGGCTACTATGTAGCCCCTGGTACCTTCGCGTGCATCCAAATACGGGCGCGTGTGTACATGACCGGGAAACGGTCCTTTGTTAATGTGGAGGGATCCTAAGTATTCTGATAAGTCTTCGAGTGGTTGAACAGTCTCTCGTTGTATCATGACAGTCAATTTTCGGCTTTCTCTACTGAGGTGCTCGTCCGGAATAACCAGGGCACAATCGCAGTAGTTCTCCTTTGGCCACCTTAGCCGATAATAACGGAACGTAAGGCGGCAAACCCAGGAGCCGGGCAAACCCAACATTTGACCAAAGACATGATTCGGAGCTGCTGCATATAAGGCCAAACTCGTGACGGCGAACACTCCCGAAGGTATTCGGACTTTATCACAGACGATGGGCTCAAGAATGCCCATTAATTATAAACCCTGTGTTTTCATGCCTCCTCATGGATGTGTGAGTCGCGTAGATCATGTTCACTATTTTAACCTCTGGCGGGAATTTTTTCTGTCCCCCAGTGTTCGGCTGGCGAGGTTCATCCTCGTTTTCACTTGGTGTTTCCCTTCCCTGGTGTTCGACATTTAATTTGCTGGCCTACTTGAAGACCCATCACTCTCTATGCGTGTGGTTCGCAGGTTTGTCAGGGGTGCCATGAATTTGGCATAGTCTGTCTAGGACTCTATTCAGACCGGACGGTCCCTATTTACTGCCTTTAAATGGCTTCTTTTGCTGATCAGGTCGAGAGCCCCTGAATCCGGAATTAACCGTTGTGTTATCCGGGGCTCGCTTCCTTGTTTGGGCATTTGTTTTTATTACGCCGTGGCTTCCCATTGCCATCCCTTATTTCGGATGTGCTGGGGTCGCTAGTGCCTTTACGGGCTAGCCAGCTATCTTCACCCGCGCAAAAGCGGGTCATGAGGCTTGTTAAGGCTGTCGTTGTCCTTGGCCTTTCTTGGCCGAGGTGTCTGGCGAGCCACTCGTCACGGATGCTGTGTTTGAATGCCGCTAAAGCTTCGGCGTCCGGACAGTCGACAATTTGGTTCTTCTTAGTGAGGAATCTGTTCAAAAGCTTGCGGGCGGACTATCCGGGTTGTTGGATTACGTGACTTAAACCATGTATATGTCGTGTGACAAGGCAGAAGTCCAGCGCCCCATAGATTCCAAATATTCTCCTGCATCGTCGTCCATACCGTCGATGCCTTCGGAGTCGAAGTCAGGCATGTCGGTTAAATCATCGACCGTGGCTATGAAGTGGGTGGTGGGTGGGCAACGAATTTCTTCGTCGCCTGCTTCCCACTCGAGCCGGACATAGTTTGGCCCAGAATTTTCTGTCAAAGACAGAGTTTTAACGAGTTCAGCATGTCGCCAAAGAGCGAGTGCCGAAAGATATCCGCAGCGGTGAACTCCATTACCGGAGCGCAACTCGCTCGACCGCTCGGAGTGCGGACCGAACCAACATCCGGATACGAATCCGAGGGTCCGGAGTCACAGCCACCAGCAGGTAAGGCCCGTGTTCGCTCCATCGCCGATGAGTGTGCGACGGCGGGCGGGTCCAGCCCTCCGCCCCAGGGCAACGCAGCCTGTTCCGGATTTAGGTCCGGGGCTACTGCGGGGGTGATAGCCCGAGCTTTGTCCTACAGCAGGTCTAAGCCGTGCTCGTCGCGACTGTCCAGTGCTCCTGGCATAGGCCCGAATCCGTCGAAGATCCATTCTCCGCAGATGTCCGCCGTGTAGTTCAGGTTTTCGATCCTGATATGGTGGCCAGGGGCGTAGCTGTCGATCTGCTCCATATGGCCAAGCGAATTGGCCCGCGGGGCGAAGCTGCCGAACACGAAGATCTGTCCGGGGAGAAATGTCTCGCCCGGGACCGTGTTGTTGACGATGGTTGAAGGAGCCATCGAGCCCTGTAGCGACGGCACAGAGGAACACTCAATGAAATCACCAATGTCGGTGTCAAAACCGGCGGATCTCGGGTAGGGGGTCCCGATCTGTGTGTCTACACTGATGGTAATAGGAAGCAAGGGACATAGATGTTTACCCAGGTTTGGGCCCTCTCGATGGAGGTAAAACCCTACTTCCTGCTTGATTAATATTGAATATATGGGTAGTACAAGAGTAGATCTACCACGAGATCGTAGAGGCTAAACCCTAGAAGCTAGCCTACGATGGTATGATTGTAATTGTGATCGGCCTTCTAAGGACCAACCTCCCCGGTTTATATAGGCACCGGAGAGGGATAGGGTTTTCATGGAGTCAGTTAGAAGGAAGGAAATATAATATCTGGATCACCAAGCTTGTCTTCCACGCTATGGAAAGTCCCATCTGGACATGGGTCGAAGTCTTGAGTCTTGTATCTTCACGCTTCAATAGTCCGGACGATGCATATAGTCCGGCTATCCGGATAGCCCCTAATCCAGGACTCCCTCACCGACCATGATTGAAAACAATAAGAGCGCTAGCTTTTGGCTTCACCCAGTCTGAGGTCATAGCTCGGATGATCCGGTCATGACAATCGCAAAGGTGCTCCCTTTACTCCCTAGCCGAACAATCGGGAACGTAGGGGTAAGCACAGGGGCCAGGCAACCCAGCTTGCGGAACACTTAAGTCAATATGGTGCATATTGTGGCGTAATACACGAACAAGGAACGAAGCCGTACAAGTATAATCATATGCAAGAGGAAAAGCTTCATGAAGGAAGCCCCCAAGTAAACAGGGTATTTGAATTTGTGCGTCACAAACAAAGTTTTGACAAGGAAGTATGACGCTTGGTCGAACCGAAAAAAATTTAAAACCGAAAGTTTTTTAGCATGAAAGAGACTTAGCTTGTTAATGTGTTTGGCATTGATGACGCGGTCCAAGCTTGATGCAGGACAAGGTTCCATCCCCCAAGCCGGTTCCAAGGTGGCGGAGCGAAGAGCTCGACACTCCGTAGTGCTGGCATAGCACGACCAAAGCGGGCCGGCAGAGTGACGCCGAAGCCCCCGGTGCGGGTTAATGAAGTGTTAAAGAAGCCTCCCGTCCAGCCGAGGAGACAACACTGCCCAAATCGATTCATTTACCTGTGCGCTGATCACTCGGTGAGGTAGAGCTCTCTCAGCGATGCCGAAGTCCCCGAGGCAACCGAACACGTCAGTATGGCAACATGACAAATAAGGCGATCACCCAAGCCGATTTATGCCAATTTGAGACAGCGGCGTTGGCTTGCCAAAGCGACCGCGTAACGCAGTCGAAGTCGATCACCTACACGCATAAAATAGTATGGTCCAAAAATAATAATATAAATATATATATATAATCCTTGCATAATTGCTTTTCGCAAAAATAATTTATTTAAAGAGATGTGGCCTGGCGCCGAAGTCAATGTTGATGCAGAGCGTCAGCGTGACGCGATGAAGGCGTGGCAAAAGCCTGAATTCACATGCCGGTCCGAGTTCCGGATTCGGCGTTTGCCAGACTATATACGGAAACTAACCGTACCACCGCGTGACCGTCGATAATGCGGCCGCCATTTGACAGGCCTGCGTAGAAATGATGGAACAAACCAGAGTACCACCGCGTGACCGTCGATAATGCGGCCGCCATTTGACAGGCCCCACTCACTGCTCGGCCACACATGCCATCTTCTTCGCTCGCCCGCCCGAATCCACCTCCCCGTTGGCTCGCAGGCACCGAAAACCCCAGTCACTTATCGCCCTAAAAAACCCTATGGCAGAATCAACTGACACGCAGAGCCGCGATTGGTATTCCCTCCCCGATGTTCTCTTGGAGTAGATCTGTGATCATATGGACCTGTTCAGCACCGTCCGTCTGGCCGCATGCTCGGTGTCTTTGTACCATCTACTCGTCTCCAACTGGCTGGCTCTTTTCAAGACACCCTACTTGTTGATGCCCGATCCTCACAGGTGGCCCAAACACTGACTTGACGATCCTACGGAGGTTCTCGTGGTGCCCCTCGACATGCTACCACTACCCGTCCAGCTGTCCTTCGTGCGCAGCCACTACTGGGCGGGCATGAAGATCAACTGGTTCGTCCTCATCCACCAATCCAGTAGTCCATGGTGTCTCGTGGATATCTACACCCAGCGAGAGATCACCTTTCCATAGTTGGATACCGCCGCCATCGAGCCTCGCGGCCCGCCGGACACTCCTGCCTACTACGGACGAGACGCATCGAGCTTTTGGCTCGACCTCAGTTTGCTGAAGGTTGTAATCTGCGAAGTGCCCACACCATCAGAAGACTACATGGATTACAAGCTCATTGAAGTGTTCTACATGGGATTCGTCTATCTGGAATCTGGTCGCCATACATGGTTATGGCTCATCGTCGATCCTCTTCACCCAACATTTCTGTCTAATGTTATAGTCCATGATGGCATCGTTTATGCGGTCAACACAAAGATTGGCTGCCTATACTGGTGGAATCTATCGTCGTGTAATTGTTCCATCTCATCTCATCTTTACCTTAATAATACGACTGCCTGTTCATTGTTACATATTTAGAATATATAGTATGTCTATAACCACATCATTGCTATATGTTCCTCTCCTTTCCTAGATTTTTATGACCACACATGATATTGTTAGAGTTGATATGAGAACAATTGGATCTAATGATTGTTAGAATAGATATTATGAGTATAACCTCATGATTGCTATATGTTACTCTCATTTCCAGGATTTTTATAACAACACATGTGCTTAGAGTTGATATGAGAACTGTAGTAAGTGCTATGGTAGAATATGAGTAGGCCCTGTCATATCTATTTTCCTCTCATTGTTACATGATGTTTCAACCATGATATATTGCTAGAATATGAAATCCATTGGCTTATTTTTTTAACTTGGGGTATGATTATGACCACGGCATTGCAATTCTCTATCTATGGTATGTGTCACCGTTATAAAATTCTTAAATCCACACATACTCTGAACACGATTGTTAATTTTTGTCCTTTTGGTCTCCAATTTCAATTGTTGCAGCAGACGCGAATGCGCTGGCCTTCATGATTCCAGGACCTGGAATCATACCAGCCGATGGGTGGTGGTTTATCGCTCGTCCAGCTGACGACGGTCATTTGATGCTCATTTGCATGTACCAAATTGACCAAACCATTTCATCAAACCACATGCAGTACAATGCCTGGGGCATTCGTGACATTGATGGCTATGGCTGCTTCGTGTTCGAGAAAGATCCCAACTCCGTTGGGCCAGGCATATTCAACTGGAGGCGGGTTTACAGCCTCGGCAACCACTCCATGTTCCTCGGGCTCAATTATCCGATCATCCAAGCAATCATCGATCATATCACTAGCGATGATTACCGTGCTATGCAACTTCCATTCGCCAGGGGGAACTGTGTTTACACATCGCACCAAGGGTTTCATGAATCACCATATCCAGAGATTCGTTGACACATCTTGTTGCCAGATAAACTTCAGTGTGTGAAAGGCATCAAGCTTCGATGCGATGGATGGCTTTTGCAAACCCGACATGCGGTGCTGTGGTTCATGCCAATAGAGAATATGCATAACTTGATTCATACTGATATCTAGATTGAGCCATGTATCCTTCTGCTGTAGCATGACCCTCTTTTGTTGGATATTATGTACTATTGTTAGTTTGAAGCATTCTGGTTTGAAGGATAGATACCTTTCTGGTATCAAGTGCATCCTAACTCACCGCCACCGGATCGACCGACTCCACCGATCCCTGGCGCTGGAAGAGGAAGACGAGTTGGGCCCGCCGTGTTTCGGACCTCGCATCCGAGACGAGCCCTTCCCCATAGGGTTCACACTCCCCCGAGATACACCCAAATACACCGGCTCCGTGAAGCCGGAGGACTGGCTAGTCGACTACTCCACGGCCGTCAGCATAGCGAACGGCAACAAGCGCGTTGCCGTAAGGTATGTTCCCCTCATGCTCAAGGGCACGGCCCGGACATGGTTGAACAGCTTGAAGCCCCGCGGCATCAACAGCTGGGTCGACTACACCGACGCCTTCATCCTCAACTTTCCTTGTGCGTGCAAGGCCCCAACGAGTCCACTCGCGACTACCTCACGCGCTGGGCCGAGCTCCGGAACTCCTGCGAAGGAGTGCACGAGGTGCAGGCTATCGAGTACTTCACCGCCGGGTGCAGAGAAGGGACCCTCCTCAAGCACAAGCTCCTTTGCAACGAGCCGGAAACCCTTGACGAGCTGCTGATCATAGTAGACAAGTACGCCACAGCCGACTCCTCCATGAAGACGGAGATTGAAGTCAGTGCGACTGGCAAGGTGGCTCCTCAGGCTCCCAGAACTCCGGCTGGCGACGCCAGTCGGCGACAGCAGCAGAATGACCACAAGCTCAAGGCCCCGCAGCTGGCTTCCAACAGCCGACAGGTGGCGACAATTGAAGACCAACAGCCAGAGGGGCAGCCTCCGGCCAAGCGACAGAAAGGCGGAAAATCCAACTGGTTGCCGGCCTTCTCTTACGAGCAGACTCTAGATTGTCCCTGCAAGTTCCATAGCGGCGTGCAGCCGTCGAACCACACCACCCGGAATGCCACCGCTCACCAGATCGCTAAGGAGACAGCCTTCGCCTCCTCGCTTTCTGGGCCGCCGCCACCGCCGCTTCAAAGAGCCGGCTGTCAGCCGGTCGGCGCGAGGCAAGACGAAAGTACCGTAAGAGCATGGAGCTTATGTAGTGTTCACCAGTGTGGCCGACGACCGACGCAGAAGAGGAAGCAGAAGAAGCCGACCGACGCAGAAGAGGAAGCAGAAGAAGCACGACCGACGCATGGAGCTTATGTAGTGTTCCCTGTGTGGTCAAGAGGAAGCGTAGAAGCACGCCAAGACGGTGTCGATCTGTTGAAGAGGGCGGTTGTTGGCACTCACCGGTCCAAGATCTACCAGCAGAGCCTGCGCCGCTACTACAACAAGAAGGTCAAGCCAAGATCATTCCTAGAGGGCGACCTTGTACTCCGGCTGATCCAACGAACGGCCGGCCAGCACAAGCTGTCGGCGCCTTGGGAAGGCCCATTCATTGTCAGGAAAGTGCTAGGCAACGACTCCTACTACCTGATCGATGCTTAGAAGCCCCGAGCATGCAAGAGGGACGACTCCGGCAAAGAGACGGAACGGCCATGGAATTCGAATCTCCTCCGAAGATTTTACAGTTGATGCAATATGTACCATGCTACCTTTTATGTTTAAAGTACCAAGACATCGGGGCCCCCGAGACGAGCTCGGAGACTGCCCTCTTTTGTTATCTGTATGATAAGAATTATGCCTTCGAGTATGTTACTCTTTGTTATGTTGTTCGACACCGGGCTCAACTAGTCGGCCCGGGGACTCGCCGCCTTGGGCTATGAAATGCTTCCTGCAGTCAGACAAGTAACGTGCGGTGCCTAAGCCGTCTCCTGTCAGAAGCCGCAGCTTGCAGAGCGACTGTTTGGTGGGCAGGAGTAAGGAAGAACGGGCACCCACATGAAAAAATGGCTAAGGACCCAAAGCATAAGCATAGTTTAAGCCGGCTTCCAGCCCCTTTTTGCAAAAACCGACTCTTAAGTAGTTGGCTGGCTGCTTTCTATTCAACTTGTTTAAAAGACTCTAAAAACGGCCAAGTACTTGCCTTCTCAAAGGTAGCCAAGCACTTGACCCAAACGGCAGTCCGCAGAGCGGTTGCCCGATGGGCAAGGCGGAGACTAAGGGAAGGCGGCAAAGGAAAAAGCCATCAGAGCAATAAGCAAGGAAAGATAAAATTAGGATATTATTTACACAGCATAGGCCCTTGGCCGGATCTTCAGGCAGAGGTTCAAAATACACCCTGAGGGTGGAATTGTGCGAATTAAGAAGTTCTTTCAAAAGACTATCAAAGCAGATAAAATGAAGGAGAGACAGCAGATTAGGAAGCGGCAGACGGGTTCGGGGGGCCGTAGGAGACGGCGGCGTCAGGCGCCGGGGCGGCCGGCTGGGCAGTCTCGTCTTGATCATCTCCAGCGGCAGTCGGCCCAGACGGGCATGGCTCATTGCTGGAGGCGCGGTCGAGCTGAGGCTGGTCGCCCGCTCCGTCTTCTGGCGCCTCCATCTCATCTCCGTCCTCCGCCTCGCCTTCCTCTTCGGCGCTGGAGCCGATCACCTCTGCCGAGTCCTCGTCGTAATCCGAGTTCATCCCGAACCACTCCGCGGCGCCTCCCGCCGCCCTCATCCCGCCAGGACAAAGATCTTGGTGTCCAGATAGTCGGCGATCGCCGCCAAGACGCCGACGAGGGCGTCTTTCGCAGCCAGCAGCTCCGCCTGTGCCTCTGACCGGAACGCGGCCAGCCGGTCCAGATCCATCCCTGGATACCATGCCTTGACGAATTCCAAGGCCCAGCGTGCTCCAGCCCGGGCCGCGGAACCCTTCCAGGCCTCAAGACGGCCAGCCGCGACCTCCAGCCAGTCGGCAGTCCGGCTGGGAGTGAGCAGAACCGGCATGTCCAGCCACAGGGCAGCGATCGCCTGGGCGCCGACACGCTGAAGCTGGCGCAGCATCCGATGGGCCGACCGCAGACGAGCCTCAATGCTCAGGAGCTGCTCGTCAAGGGTCCGGGGGGCGTTGGCAGCGATCTTAGCACCACTCGCCCTTCGTGCCTCGCGATCAGCCTCGATGGCTTGATTGGCCGCCTGCGTGTGGCCGGGGAAGAAGTCTGCCAAGACGAAGAAGAAGCAAGTCAAAAAACCAGGAGTCGGCAACCCAAAGGAAGAAGTAAAAACAAACTCACCATCGATGATGTCCTCGATTTCATGGAAGCCGGAGGTCAGCAGTGCTTCCTTGTCGGTCCAGGAGGAGCGCTCGCTCTCGAACTCGGCCAGAAGAGCAGCCCCTCTCTTCTCCGCCTCGTCCTGCGCCGCCTTAAGCAGCTCCCTCTGCTCCGCGAGCTGTGTAGCCAGCAGGTCGCGCTCCGCGGCGAGCTTGCTGCATTCCTCCCCCTTGCCACGCAACGCGGTGTTGGCTGTACCCAGCTGCCGTCGAAGAGTGGCGTTGGCATCTGAAGAATAAAAAGAAGAAGGACGTGAAGTCGTCAGCTAAGAAGGTCGCCAGAAGATCCGCCCGACCGCCAGCAGATCGGCCCGAATCTCGGGACTACAGCCATGGTGAGTCTTCGCCTCGCCAAGAAGAAAGAAGACTCACCTCGGCTCCTCGACAAGTCGGCAGTCCGCTTGCCCAGCTCCTCAATGTTGCGGTTGAAGGCAGTGGCGTGGAGGTTGTGATACTCCTGCGATAAGAATTTTAGACAAAGGTAAAAATTTGGAAATCGACAGATAGAGTTCCGAGCCGCCTGCTCAGCAGCCGGCCCGAAACTCAGGGACTACACCCAGTGGGTGCGCTGGCGCGCCCCCACGGAGAAGAACAAGAAAAAAACTCAAAGAATAAACATACCCGCATGGCGGCTCGCGACGCCAGGTGCGCCTTGGTGCAGTTGTGGCGACCGGTTCTCCGGGTGCTAATCCCAGAAAATGGCCGTTGTGCTCATCAGCCCCAGGATTACTGTTAGCTGATGAGGCACCAACTTGATACAGAAATTCCAAGCAAAAAAAATACAATATATGTAGTACCAGACCATTCTGGTCTGCGAGTACAACAAATGGTTTCTAAAGTTTGATGGCGGAAGCGGTTTGTGGATCATCAGCGTCTATGGGACTCCAATTTCCACAGGAACAGCTGACCAGGTTAACTCCTATCTTCGCGAGACCGCTATCACCATTTGCTTAGGTTCCGTGGCTGTCATCGCAACGCTCCTCTCCAAGCAAGAAATCTGGCCAAGACAATAACCAGGGACAAGCCAGTGAGTACTTTGAATGTACTCGCAAACATCATGAACACATGTATAATATAACAATGATGTGCTGAAAATATTTTATGCTCAGGGCGTCAGTCACAAAAGATGAATAAAACGCTGATGCGTGCAAGTATGTTATTTATGAATATGCAACAACATAGTAGTATTAAAATTTATGAATTAAATAACATCATGCCACAGTCGGGCGTCTTAGCGACACCACATAAAGGGCTTCAAAAGAAATGCCACAGTCGGGCGTCTTAGCGACACCACATAAAGGGCTTAAAAAGAAATAACACAGTCGCGCGTCTTAGCGACACCACATAAAGGGCTTAAAAAGAAATGCCACAGTCGGGCGTCTTAGCGACACCACATAAAGGGCTTAAAAAGAAATGCCACAGTCGGGCGTCTTAGCGACACCACATAAAGGGCTTAAAAAGAAATGCCACAATGCAAGGCCTTAGTGACACCACATAAAGGGCTTAAAAAGAAATGTTACAATCAGGCGCCTTAGCGACACCACATAAAGGGCTTTAAAAGAAAACACGGTAAATATCCAGAGGTAGAACCATCCTGTGGATATTCGATAATGCCAATAATATCACGGGTTAGTCAACAATAATAATAATAATCATAAATGTCACAAGTCACGAAGTTGTGATTCCATTAATAACATTTTCACCTCCAAGACCGACACTAAGACCGACACTTGACCCATCCTGCATGTAATCCTTAACCATGGACACGGCTATTCGAATAGGTTTAATCTCTGCAGAGGGTGTACTCTTTACCCACGAGTAACGGATTCCTTTAGTCCATCGGGACTAATTCCGTCTACGGTCTTTTTGTTGAAAACACACCCAACTTGCACGCACCAGCTTAATTCACATGTGTCTGGAATCACCCACGACACCTATTAAGCAAAACTCTAAGTGGGGAGGCTACAACCTCGACGTAACATGGGATCACAAAATTTATACCACGCGCAAACTGGGGAGCTACCCCCTTCGGCTACAACCGAAACACCCATGCTCCCGGACCCGATGGTATGACTACCGGAGGCCTCCGGTATCTCCCACCATGGCCTCTCATGCGGTGTGTGCTAGGAAAGGGGTTGACAACTTACTAAACCGTACCCTACTTGTTGTATAGACGAGTGGTAGTACGAAGCAAGTATGGGGGTTACTGGCACAAGACTCGATCTACGGTCGACTCAGGAGGTTGTAATGTTCCCTGCAAGATTAGTATAACAATGCATATACTTCAAACAACAGATATAAACACCATGCGACATACCCCCTCATGCCATACCGGAACGTCCGTCTCGAAGGAGGTCTAGGGACAAGACCGTGCCTACCCAAGACAGAGGCCTTCCTGGCTTTCTTCCCGGTATGCATGAAAGGCATATGACGGTGATTCATATCACAATCATGTGAACTCCATTTGCATGAAATTCATTAACATGCACTCAGGAGCAGGAACACATCCTCACATAAAATGACGTATGCTCGTGTCGGGGTGGTGTTGTCACCATGCTATGTAACTCACACAAATTTCACCATGGTTCCGAATGCTTGCCTTCAGGTCATGGGAAGGCAGGGTGCATTGCAACACATCTTGAAATCTTCAAAAATCCTATTTAAAAGAATATATTTGAATTATTACATAAAATCAAAACAGCACAAAATTTTGTCTGAATTTTTTTGAAATAAATCTTAAAATAAACTAGACCATATTTGAGAGAGGTAGGAAAAAGAATCAATTCATTTGGAGTTGTATTTAAAAAGTTATAGTCAGTCAAAGTTCTGGTCAAAATCTAATTTTAAAATAAAACAGAAAATACAGAAAAATGATTCGGTTACTGACCACGTCGAAGGCGTATTTTGAAATTACGCCTCCACTTAACCCACGTGGACTGGGGCGGGGTCACTGACAGTGGGTCCAAGGGCCCACTGGTCAGGTTTGACCAGTCTCCCCCGCCTCCTTCCTCCTCTCCGTCGAACAGAGGCGGGCTCGGCGACCAACGCCGTGAGCATGGCTCCTCGCGGCATCTGGAGGGTGGGGATGGATCTGCAAGACTTGGGCGGTCCTTCCGGTAGTCGAGGGAGTGACAGGAATGGAGTGAGCTGTCGGCGGCGAGCTTTGCGACGGAGGAAGCTTCGGGAGCATAGTGGTTTTGGGGCTGCGGTGGTTCCCGATCGAAATTGAGCAGGGGAAAGGGTTTAGGGGAGGAAGAGAGGGTTTCTGGGGAAGAGATTGGAGAGGGGGAGGCCCTGGTTGCGCCGAATGGAGTCGGGAGGCGGCGGTGGCCGAAATGACCGGAGAGGTTGAAGATGACCTGCTCCCCTTCAATTGGTGGCGATGGCGGTGCTAGTTAGACGACGTGAGGCTTCCTGAGGGATCGGAGATGCTCGGGGCTTCCTTATATAGCGTGGCTAGGTCGGTCCGAGGTGGCCGGAGATAAGAACGGCGGCGAACCGACGTTCTGTAGCAGCAGGGGGAAGTGGCGGGGCTGAGGATGGCGGCAAGAGCTAGCGGACGAGCGGGGCACAGTTCCAGGGCGAGCTGGCATGCGGGAGTGGCTCGGGCGGCGCCAACACGGCCGGGGCCTGCAAGCGGTCGTCAGCTAGCCGCCACGGCCATCCTGGCGGTGGCGCTGTGGGGTGCCAGGGGTGGTCGGGGTGGCGTGGCGGTGCAGGGATACATGGCGTGTTAGCAGCTGTTGGCCAAGGGCGGAACGGTGCGGGCGAGACGCGGGCGGCTTAGGCGCCGTGCGTGCTAGCAAACGACGCCTGGCGTGCCTGAGCACGCCCGGGACGTGTTTGGCGAAATGCCAGGGTAGCCTAGAAGTCGCGGATGAGGCTAGCAAGAAACAGGGCTAGGTTAGGGTTAGCAAGGGGATCAAGGGACATGGTGGATAGTCCAGGGGCTCAAGTTCACAATGTAAACTTGAAATCATGCGAAATCTGGCTGTGCACTCAGGGTGTTTGTCAAAATGCCAAGGGCATGTAGGAAACACTTGGGGTGGCCAAATTCTCCAGATCAGTGTCTCTTTGGATGGATAAGGGGGTGGTGAAGTTAGTATGACAGAAGCAGAAACTTGTCAGTGCAAGTTATGCAAAACTTCAATTCTGGGCAGAAGGTGGATGGCACTGTTTCATGAACCAGAAATCTTCCAAAGGGTCCACTCTTCTGGACTTAAGGGTTTGGCAAGGAGGACTATAAGTAGGAAAAGGAATTATGGAGGAAGAAGCAAGTTAGGAGATGGTTGAAGTACAAATCACCAAATGGCACCAGAATGCAGATGAGGATGATTCACTCAATTTTTCCAAAGAACAACACTAGGTTTTTGCATAGAGTTGGATGGCATGCTACTACTGATATCTCATAATTTTGGTGGAGGCTCTAGAGAAATATTTAATTAGGCTATAGTGCAAAAGTGTCCACTGGACTAGATTTGAAAAACGGGTGTAAAACTTAAAATATGCAATGAAATAATTATATCAATGCACACAAGTGATTTAGAGGCATCACATGACATCTCCAAATTTTGGTTGGAATTTTAAGTGATTCTATCAAATGGTTGTAGTTCAAAAAGAGCTCCAAAATTTAAAACAATACATTTTAATGAATAAAGCTCAGGGTCAAATAATTTAATAAATAATTCCACTGATTAAGAAAATGGTATACAGAGAGCGTAGAAGTCCAATATGTTTTGGAAAACTCCACATGGAAAAAAACACCTTAATATTAAAAGAAGAGTTCTGAAATCAACAGAAATAAAAATTTTAAAACTCCTGGCAAAAATTTTAAAATTAAAAAAAACTTGGCTAATTTTTTTTTGGGTGTTACAATTACTACCCCCCTTAAGAAAAATCTCGTCCTCGAGATTTGCTAAGAGTTAAATTTTAAATAAATAAGAATTAAAACGAAAGTGGCTACAGTGAGAGCAATAAGTAGTGCAAAAATACAGTGTGGGATACTGGCGCAGTGTGGGGAAAAATCCACGGTGTTGGGAAAACTAGCGATTTCTACACTGGACATAAATTTAGAATAAATTCTAAATCTTAAAATACGCTGGTCGCATTCGAGAGCACAAGTGCTCTCTCGGCCGACCGGTGGACCCGGGCCCACATCAGCCTCTTCTCCTTCCTCCGCTCTTTCTTCTTCCTCTCTCCCGCACGCCTCCCGCTTTCTCCACCGGGCGACGCTTAGCGCGAGGGCACCTAGGCCGCATCATGGTAGTGCGCGGCGTGCTAGCTGCCGATGCAGCGTGTACTAACCTCGCGGGCCAGTGCGCTGTCGGCACTGCTCGCGGATTCGCCTCCGAACACCGGCGGTCGGGCGACGAGCGGCGCTGGTGGACCTCGCCCACCGTACACCGAGCTCGGGCTTATAAAATGACCGCGGCATTCTCCTCTTCTTCCTCACACCTGGCCTCGCTCCTCCTTCTCTCTCCTTCTCCTCTGTTTCCGTTTGCCGGAGCTCGAGACGAGGCTCTAATGGCGGAGGTGGTGCCGGACTGGTATGTGATCTTGCTGTGCGGAGGGCTGGCAGCGGTGATGGGGCTCTCCGTGCTCCTGTGCGCGATGGTCCTGGACGATCGTCGCGATGCCGCTGCTCGGTTGCTGGCTCTCCGCGGTGGCAGTGACCACGAGGAGTAGGTGGGGTGTGTCGGGTGTTAACTGTTGTCGGGAAGTGCTTAGTTAGACACAACACAGTTGCAAAATTTTGCAAGCAGTGTATGTGCTTCGAGTAATTGTGGTGGTGAGTCTGCTGTCGTGGTGCTGCGTGAAATAAATAATCTATGTCGTGAGAAAATATACGATGCGGCATCTCAGGGAAAAGAAATCTCACTCCAGGATTTCTCGCGAGAGAAAACAGTAATACATTAGAGACAAACCGCGACAGAGCTACTTACATTAATGATTTACTCGCCGCGAAACTCGGGGTACTAAGCATAAGTTACAACACATAAATAAAAGTTGCGGTAATAAAAGCAGCGGTGCATCTAAATTGAAAACGGTAACTGGACGGGGTCCTGAGAAAACGTTTCCGGTATTGGGATACACTCTTCTTCTATCGGAGGAAGTGGATTGACCAGTCGATGAATGTGTCTCTCCTTGTCGGGCCTCAGTGATCTGCCGATGGCGATCTGAGGATTTAAATCCGCGAGGCTCTGTAGATAACCCATCACATGTTGGGTTAAACGTTCCTGAGCGATCACGTATTGGACGAGGTTGGCCAAGACTGGGTCTCTCTCAATACATCCACCTGGAAAAGATGTTACTCCTCCGGGTGTTGCACGGCTCGAAAAATAATAATGCCCTCGTTCGCTGGCATAGGGTACCGCGAATCGAAGGCGAGCAAGCGCTTCATACGCAGCAGCTTCTACAGCCATATGCGGGGTTGGCATAGATTTCCCTATGAAGGAGACATACGTTGGATCTTGGTTTGGGTTTACGGGCGGGATGTACACGGCTGCCCAATATCTCGAGGTGGAAGGGGTGATCCTCGATTTGAACAGCTCGTACTGGGGTGGCTGGGTAGCGCCCATGGTACTGCGGGTAAAATCCCACAATATCTTGACAAAGCTACCTGGGATAGCATCTGGAGTCCTCAGATAAATACTAGGGCTCGGCATGGCAAGAAATGGTTGTGGGGATGGTGCACAAGGTGAGGGGTGCTTGGTAAGGTCACCTGGTGGCCCTTTTGTTAGCACCGTGGTTGGGTCATTTACCGTGGTAAAAAGTAAAGAATTGGCCGGCTCAGCTCGGGGTCAACTACAGATACACACATCTTACTAAAGTGATGTATCACTGTGGGTGTTATCGGGGCGGTTTTTGGTGGTTGCGCCAAGGATAGAGAAATCACACTGCATGCTAATACATCCATGCAAGACTACTATATAAAACAGATGCACGATGCCAGGCTGCGTTAATTTAAGGGATCACAGGATTACAAAGCGAGGATACTGGGACTCGCCACTACCGAAAGTGACTTAGTTCACTTCGTTTACATCCAAGCGGGCGCCCCTTGTGGATGTCGAGGCTTCTCCACGGTTCTCACCGTCGGAATTAGCTGGAGAGGGCTGAGAGGCTGCAGGCTCGGGGTAGTGATGATGACCATCGCGGGGATTGTTGACCACAACCCCGTTTGAGTGTGCTCCCAGGAGGCGGCGAAGCACTACGGGGTCATCAAAGCACCTTGGCTGACGGCTGGGCTGACCTCGTGGTCTCGATCGGTTGTCCAAACAGCACGACCGGGTTGTCGGCGTTGGGCTCGATCTCTCTCTCGCTGGGCTCGACGAACCAGCTCTCCACGAGCTGCTATCGATCAATGGTGATTTGATCGAATAGGTCCTCCATTGCACTTACATAGCGCACTAGGTGCAGCAATGGGATCCGCCTCGTGATCTCCCTTGGCAACTTGGGGTGGTCTACCATACCCTTCACGCCTGGGTAGTAGTGGAACGAGCGACGTTAACTCGGGCGACAGTGCCGAGATGAACTATAGCCTCTCGAGGAGCTAGTTGGATGGCTTGTGGCTCAAAGGAAGTTGTCCTTCCGGTGAACCTGTAGGGGCGCTCGGGTGCCATACCCCTACCGTAGATATGTACAGTGGCCCAGAATTGACGGCTCTCACCACTTATGGGTCCTTGGTACACAACATATTCGGGTGGCTCTTCTAACGATAGGCACGACGGGTAAGGTTTGTAGTATGGTCACAAAACCTCCAAGGTTGGTTGCTGTAGTCTCATGTTGCACTCACGGGACCAGGCATTGTGGCTTGGTTTTGGGGTAGCGGCTGTCTTTGGGCTAGGTTGAGGCGAGCGTGTCCTTTTATAGAAAAAGGGGATGAGTCTTCCTTCATGACGCTATGAATGAGACACCTTTGGTGCTGGTCACTGGTGTGTGATAGACGGGCTAGGTTGATAGGTTGGGCATCGACTGCAAAAAGTGTCGGGTCACTGTGTGGCTATCTTGTGCGAGAAGCTTGGCTGAGGTTTTGGTTATGGCTTGGTGGGTTGTTAGCCAAAGTTTATTGACCTGGCTAAGATAGGATTAGCCAATGGTCAACCTGGCTCTGATACCAAGTCTGTGGCGACTGGTTCTCCGGGTGCTAATCCCAGAAAAGGGCTGTTGTGCTCATCAGCCCCAGGATTACTGTTAGCTGATGAGGCACCAACTTGATACAGAAATTCCAAGCAAAAAAATACAATATATGTAGTACAAGACCATTCTGGTCTGCGAGTACAACAAATGGTTTCTAAAGGTTGATGGCGGAAGCGGTTTATGGATCATTAGCGTCTATGGGACTCCAATTTCCACAGGAACAACTGACCAGGTTAACTCCTATCTTCGCGAGACTGCTATCACCATTTGCTTAGGTTCCGTGGCTGTCATCGCAACGCTCCTCTCCAAGCAAGAAATCTGGCCAAGACAATAGCCAGGGACAAGCCAGTGAGTACTTTGAATGTACTCGCAAACATCATGAACACAGGTATAATATAACAATGATGTGCTGAAAATATTTTATGCTCAGGGCGTCAGTCACAAAAGATGAATAAAACGCTGATGCGTGCAAGTATGTTATTTATGAATATGCAACAACATACTAGTATTAAAATTTATGAATTAAATAACATCATGCCACAGTCGGGCGTCTTAGCGACACCACATAAAGGGCTTTAAAAGAAATGCCACAGTCGGGCGTCTTAGCGACACCACATAAAGGGCTTAAAAAGAAATGCCACGGTCAGGCGCCTTAGCGACTCCACATAAAGGGCTTAAAAGAAATGCCACAGTCAAGGCGTCTTAGCGACACCACATAAAGGGCTTAAAAGAAATGCCACGATCGAGGCGCCTTAGCGACACCACATAAAGGGCTTAAAAAGAAATGCCACAGTCGGGCGTCTTAGCGACACCACATAAAGGGCTTTAAAAGAAAACACAGTAAATATCCAGGGGGTAGAACCATCCCAGGGATATTCGATAATGCCAATAATATCACGGGTTAGTCAACAATCTTATATTTACTAACCGGGAGCACCATACGAGCCTCCACGTTAACTCTCAAAAACTAATCAAATTGTCCGTCCAATATCTGGATTAACTATCTACAGCGGTACGATGAGGTCCCTCATGGAGTTCTGGCATTTAATCCCACATACCATATCTTAAAAAGAAAAGAAAAACAATACGGTGAGGTCCCTCATAGAGTCCTGGCATTTTATCCTACGAAGCATATCTTAGAAAGAAAAAACGAACCAACCAACCTCTCCCGATCCCTTCTAATCTCACAAAGCATGTTGTCCCACATACCAAATCTAAAAAACAATCCAACCAACCTCTCCCCAATCCCTTCCTTCTAACATCAGACTAACCAGGAAAAACAATCCAAACAGCCTCTCCTCGACTCCGTCCTTGAATCTCAGCCCTAACAAAGGAAAAACAATCCAACCAGCGTCTCCCGATACGGCCTTGAAACTCAGCCCTAACCAGGATGCATGGGCTGCAATCGATCTTGGTTGATGGAGATGAGTAGGATATTGCTTCAATTTCTTCATCTTTCATGCCTTGATCAAAGCGCAAGGCGATGGATGATGTAGCAGAGAAGGACATGCAATATCGGATCGCCTGCCGCCACTATTGCCGAGGTTGTAGAGTGGAGGAAATACGCCAACCTGTTGATGATGAAAAGGCCGTCCAAGTATTAAGTTGAACTCCTGCAACATTCTCTGAGCTTCTCAAATCGGTGCGGAGAAACCACATGAATAGCGCCAGGTCCTCGGGTAGAGCACACCAACTAAATCCATGTGAATATTGTTTCCCACAGAAGCTGAGTGCCTCTGCAATTTCATGTTAAATAGTATTACAGCGAGGAGGTCATCATGTCTAAGCTGTTGTCGAGCATCACCTCACCAGAGTCGAGTAGCAGCAATCGAGTAGCCGTCATCGACTTGACATTCTTTGATATTAAGTTATGTTTCTCTCTTATCTGATTGTTTGGTAGCTTTCAAACAATGGGGGTTTCCTTCTTATTTTGATCTTCCACATTTATATATTTGTGTCATTCCATGAATTCAGTTTCCATTGTTTTCCTTTTCCCCATGATTGTATATAACTGATGGCCATCTAATTTTGTAGGAATTGGTCACGGTTGGGTGTGTAGTCTGAGCAGAGGGATGCTATGTGCTATCTACATACGCAACAATAACGAAATTCATATTGCAATAAGTATTATTCATGAATATGGTCCTATTTTGCAAGTTGTTTATCATCTCTATTCTTGGCACACGATCATCGGCCATTATCGCATATTGTACCATAGGTAATTATCGAGAATCCATGAACAATGTAAATTTGCAGCACGGGTAATAGTTACTCCAATATTTATATTTTTCATGTTCCTTTTATCGAGATTTTACGATTTATATTTGAAGCCCCAATGTGATGTATGCTATGTTATGTTGTGGGATTAAATTTACATACATAAAAAAATACAGCCAGATAAAGAATCCTCTGTTTATTAAGTTCTACTTATAATGAGTACAGAAATTCAGTTTTTCATTTCTACGCTATTCACACATGTAGTTTCCTCGATAATGTATATCTTATATCTTATGTTATTCCTAGCGAAAATTAGATAATTTTTCGTTGATCGATGTAGTATCTAACCATAACATTAGATCAATACCCTGCAGTGTCATAGGATCAAGACCCCACGGCGTCATTGCCGGTTCTACATATCTACCACAAGCACGTATCATGGCAGACTATTGCATGATTTATAAAAAGCCCTAGAGGCTACTGAAAAGAAATCTTTGATCTCCCATGTAAACTTTGCTTTACCAAGCCATCGGACCGGAATATCATGAAGAACATTCACTACTGTTGCAGCCATGTTACAAACCATCTAAATATGTGGTCCGATCTATGCAGCCTCTCTGTCTCCCACAGTGAGCATGTTTCCTCCTCAAGCTTAGAAATCTCGACTCCCATCAGCTTTAATGTCAAGTTCTGCCGATGTAGTAACCTGGTATCTATTTTTATTCTAGAACATGAATTCATTCCATGATGGTAATGCATGAGAGGCGAAGGTGTACTACGACACGACACTTTGAAGCAGTTTAGACAGCCATCCTTTGGCGACGAGGCTACCAAGCAAATGTACTAATTGGAATGGAGGTTCACCGATACATGTAGATGCAAAACAGAAAATGATCTCATTGTTTCTATTTATTTATCCTAGGTGTACATTTGCTTGGAGGAGCTCAACTTCTCCACAAATTATTCTCATGCAATAATGCCCGTCCGTATCCAGCAACAACTTCTACGACATCAATGATTGGACAATTTAGAGAGGAGACTCTCACCCGATCATGTGATGGGCTGACGGTCATATCAAGTGAGCAGCTACGAAGTTTGGATGAAAGAAATCCGATCAATGAACACAAGAAAGGAATGAGATAAGCATCCGCACACAATTTTTTCTAGTTACTCTCTTTGTCCTGACGTCTCCATTCAGTGATCAAGTATGCAATGCCGGCAAGACCTTGCGCGAGATTGGCACGGTAAATAAATTCCTACTATCAAGGTACGACACTTTGGGATGAATAATGCTCATAGAGATAAAAACTGTAGTGTTTGGGGAATGAACAGTATTCGTCAAGAGGTATAATGATTCTCAAGTTGTAATTACACATATTTTTACTATAATCATATTACATGTTTTTATGTTTTATTTGTGCACTCAGTTATGAAAATGAGTACTCAGTGGGAAAACGTGTACATAACTACAACTGTCAGAGCTATCCCAGTTGCCAAGTTCTATACATATGGGAGAGCACAAGATGGTATAGGCGATGCAGTTATCTCTTGGGAATGTATTACTAAATTTGTTACACCCCCTATTTTGCAGCATGCACATATCAAATACTTCCCTATTTATCTTTTTGACCTACTTTGTAGGCGGGTTCACATACATGGGGCATGATGAGAATAAATACATTAATTTTGATTTTTTTTTCATATTGTGTCATGCGGAGAATGTCAAAAAAAACTTCTATTACTATGCAAATACTTATTTTATCATATATTCTATCAATTAATTTCTTATCTTACATATCCATGAAATGAATGTATCATCCGAATTATTAGTGTGCACATGCTATTCCATCAAAATATCCTTACTATTACAGAGAAAATGAAAATTAGATTATGGTCTCTACATGAAGTTCAGAATTAGTTTTCAATAGTTCACTTATGCGTATTGATCTCTGTAGTTTGATGTCATTGTTTTACTTAATAACTTCGACTATAAGTTAATATTGTACCACCATGACACTATCCCATTCGGGGACTTTGAAACCCTTAGCATATTTATGTCAAAAAGGGTTTTTGATGAGGTTGTTAAGCTATAAGACACATAATCCCATTCCATATACTTCACAACCTTAGGCTAGAGAATCGACCTATATGGCTTCAACACAATTTATTACGTCTCCTTTGGTCCTCTAATACATTTAATACCTTATACTAAATAGTAGAGACAATGATATTTTTGTTTTGCGGTAGATGTCTACATATAAATTTTATATCATAGTCACAAATATGAAGTTGTTGATAGTAGCACAACTACACGTTCATAAATACATTTCTAACCATTGAAATGCATAAAAATATTATGATCAATTAATCATGTAAGAAATATATACATTTTGAACCTATAAATTATAATGTTGAAATATCACACAGGAGTGTACCCTTCAGGTCTGACCCTCTTTAGTTATCCTAAATTAACTAAATGTTTAATAGTCACACCAATTCTCAAAATTTAATTCATTGGTTAACTAATTAAGGACGGTCAGAGGATATTCCGCAAGTCACAAACTTGCATCCCTAACTATTATAGAGCATTTACCTTTCAAAAGAATATATGTGATTTAAGTTTAAATACATGTTAGAAAAATACTAGCCCGTGCAGGAGCACGGGTTGATGACTAGTAATAATAATAATCATAAATGTCACAAGTCACGAGTTGTGATTCCAGTTAACATTTTCACCTCAGAAGACCGACACTAAGACCGACACTTGACCCATCCCAGACTGTAATCCTTAACCATGGACACGGCTATTCGAATAGGTTTAATCGCTGCAGAGGGTGTACTCTTTACCCACGAGTAACGGATTCCTATAGTCCATTGGGACTAATTCCGTCTACGGTCTTTTTGTTGAAAACGCACCCAACTTGCACACACCAGCTTAACTCACATGTGTCTGGAATCACCCACGACACCTGTTAAGCAAACCTCTAAGTGGGGAGGCTACAACCTCGACGTAACATGGGATCACAAAATTTATACCGCGCGCAAACTGGGGAGGTACCCCCTTCGGCTAGAACCGAAACACCCATGCTCCCGGACCCGATGGTTTGACTACCGGAGGCCTCCGGTATCTCCCATCATGGCCTCTCTGTACGGTGTGTGCTAGGAAAGGGGTTGACAACTTAATAAACCGTACCCTACTTGTTGTAGAGGCAGTGGTAGTCTGAAGCAAGTATGGGGGTTCTTGGCATAAGACTCGATCTGATCGACTCGGGAGGTTGTAATGTTCCTGCAAGATTAGTATAACAATGCATATACTTCAAACAACAGATAGAAACACCATGCGACATACCCCCTCATGCCATACCGGACACGTCCGTCTCGACGGAGGTCTAGGGACAAGACCGTGTCTACCCAAGACAGAGGCCTTCTCGGCTTTCTTCCCAGTATGCATGAAAGGCATATGAGGGTGATTCATATCACAATCATGTCAACTCCATTTGCATGAAATTCATTAACATGCACTCCGGAGCAGGAACACATCCTCACATAAAATGACGTATGCTCGTGTCGGGGTGGTGTTGTCACCATGCAATGCAACTCACACAAATTACACCAGGGTTCAGAATGCTTGCCTTCAGGTCATGGGAAGGCAGGGTGCATTCCAACACATCTTGAAATCTTCAAAAATCCTATTTAAAAGAATATATTAGAATTACAACATAAAATCAAAACAGCACAAAAACGTTGTCTGAAATTTTTTCAAATAAATCTTAAAATAAACTAGACCATATTTGAGAGAGGTAGTAAAAAGTATCAATTCATTTGGAGTTGTATTTAAAAAGTTATAGTCAGTCAAAGTTCTGGTCAAAATCTGATTTTAAAATAAAACAGAAAAAACAGAAAAACGATTCGGTTACTGACCACGTCAAAGGCGTATTTTGAAATTATGCCTCCACTTAACCCACGTGGACTGGGGCGGGGTCACTGACAGTGGGTCCAATGGCCCACTGGTCAGGTTTGACCGGTCTCCCCCGCCTCCTTCCTCCTCTGGCCGAACAGAGGCGGGGCTCCGGCGACCAACGCCGGTGAGCGGCGGCTCCTCGCGACCTCTGGAGGGCGGGGATGGATCCGCAAGACTGGGGCTGTCCTTCCGGTAGTCGAGGGAGTGACAGGAATTGAGTGAGCTGTCGGCGGCGAGCTTTGCCGCGGAGGAAGCTTCGGGAGCATAGTGGTTTTGGGGCTGCGGTGGTTCCCGATCGAAATTGAGCAGGGGAAAGGGTTCAGGGGAGGAAGAGAGGGTTTTTGGTGAAGAGATTGGAGAGGGGGAGGCCCTGGTTGCGCCGAACGGAGCCGGGAGGCAGCGGTGGCCGAACTGACCGGAGAGGTTGAAGATGACCCGCTCCTCTTCAATTGGTGGCGATGGGGGTGCTAGTGAGATGGCATGAGGCTTCCTGAGGGCTCGGAGACGCTCGGGGCTTCCTTATATAGCGTGGCTAGGTCGGTCCGAGGTGGCCGGAGATAAGAACGGCGGCGAACCGACGTTCCGTAGCAGCAGGGGGACGTGGCGGAGCTGAGGATGGCGGCAAGAGCTAGCGGACGAGCGGGCCTTGCTCTGTGGCGAAGCGGGGCGGCGGGAGTGGCTTGGGCGGCGCCGACACGGCCGGGGCCTGCAAGCGGTCGTCAGCTTGCCGCCACGGCCATCCTGGCGGTGGCGTTGTGGGGTGCCAGGGGTGGTCGGGGTGGCGTGGCGGTGCAGGGATACATGGCGTGCTAGCACTGTTGGCCAAGGGCGGAGCAGGTCTTGGGCGACACGGCTGCTCGGCGACGCGCGCGTAAACGCACGCTCTGGGCGCGCCCAGAGCACGCCCGGGACGTGTTTGGCGAAATGTCAGGGTAGCCTAGATGTCGCGGGGTGAGGCTGGCAAGAAACAGGGCTAGGTTAGGGTTAGCAAGGGGATCAAGGGACATGGTGGATAGGCCAGGGGCTCAAGTTCACAATGTAAACTTGAAATCATACCAAATCTGGCTATGCACTCAGGGTGTTTGTCAAAATGCCAAGGGCATCTAGGCAACACTTGGGGTGGCCAAATTCTCCAGATTAGTGTCTCTTTGGATGGATAAGGGGGTGGTGAAGTTAGTTTGTCAGAAGCAGAAACTTGTTAGTGCAGGTTATGCAAAACTTCAGTTCTGGGCAGAAGGTGGATGGCACTGTTTCATGAACCAGAAATCTTCCAAAGGGTCCACTCTTCTGGACTTAAGGGTTTGGCAAGGAGGACTATAAGTAGGAAAAGGAATTATGGAGGAAGAAGCAAGTTAGGAGATGGTTGCAGTACAAATCAGCAAATGGCACCAGAATGAAGATGAGGATGATTCACTCAATTTGTCCAAATAACAACACTAGGTTTTTGCATAGAGTTGGATGGCATGCTACTACAGATATCTCATAATTTTGGTGGAGGCTCTAGAGAAATATTTAATTAGGCTATAGTGCAAAAGTGTCCACTGGATCAGATTTGAAAAACAGGTGTAAAACTTAAAATATGCAATGAAATAATTATATCAATGCACACAAGTGATTTAGAGACATCACATGACATCTCCAAATTTTGGTTGGAATTTTAAGTGATTCTATCAAATGGTTGTAGTTCAAAAAGAGCTCCAAAATTTAAAACAATCCATTTTAATGGATAAAGCTCAGGGTGAAATAATTTAATAAATAATTCCACTGATTAAGAAAATGGTATACAGAGAGCATAGAAGTCAATATTAAAAGAAGAGTTCTGAAATCAACAGAAATAAAAATTTTAAAACTCCTGGCAAAAATTTTAAAATTTTAAAAAACTTAGCTAATTTTTTTTTGGGTGTTACATCAGTTTTGGATGGCGTCGCCCTCAGCCCGCAGCTTCGCCTGGACGTCCAGAAGCGCCGTGTTCAGCGGGCCTGTGCCGCCTCCTCGCACCCACCCAACGGGCACGGCGCTTGTCGCCTCGGCGTCTGGAATTGCCGAGCTGGCCGCGCCGGTCTCCAAAGGGCACGGCGCCGAAGTCGCCTTCTCAAGACGGTGGCGCACTGGCGTGGCGACTTGAAGGAGCAGCCTCGCCACAGCCTCATCGTCGGTCGGCGGCACAGGCGGGTCGGCCGGCTGTTTGCCTCGCGCGCTCTCAGACTGCGATGGAGGTGGCGGGGGCGGCACGGCCGTGCCCGACAGGGAGGCCTCGCCTCCTTCCCTCTTCGCGACGGGGAACTCGCCGCCGGCTCCCTCCGTCTGCCCCGTGAACTCCAGCGGCGGCGGCGCAGAGCTCAGCGGGGTGACGAGCAACGCCGACTAGAGGCGCGCGGCCTCCTTGGCTCGCCTCTTGGCTGCGACGGCGGCTTCAGCCTCCTCCAGCTTCTTCTGGGCGGAAGCTGCCACCTTCTCGGCCTCCGCCTTCTCCAGGTGGGCGGCCTCCTCCTCATCGCGCTTCTCCTGCGCGTTCCGCTCCGTCGCCTCCTGGAGGTCGGCGGCAGGGTCAATCTGCCGAGTATTGGCGGACGTCTCTGCCGACCCCATGACGGAGGCGGCGACGACCCTCTCGAAGGTGAGAGGAGCCTTGTGTCACGCCCAATATGCGACCCTATCCAAAAGGAACTCGAAGGTCCCACCAAGGATAGACCCGCATATTGAAACGCTTTTGCAAGGTGGATATCATTACATCAACATTACATAATAGATGGGGATACATACATAAGGCACAAATGCCACAAGAATACAACAACATCAAATACAAGATCAACATCCGACTACGGATGAAACATAAACAGAAGCTCAAGCGACATCCACCCTGCTAGCCAGGCTGCCGACTGGAACCTATCCCCTGATCGAAGAAGAAGCAGAAGAAGAACTCCAACACAAGCAAACATCGCTCTCACGTCATGATCATCGCAAACCTGTACCTGCAACTGGTGGTGTAGTAATCTGTGAGCCACGAGGACTCAGCAATCCCATTCCCATGGGTATCAAGACTAGCAAAGCTTAATGGGAAAGGAAGGGATAAAGTGGTGAGGTTGCAACAGCGACTAAGCATATATGGTGGCTACCCAACGCAAATGAGAGCGAGAAGAGAAACAAAGGAACGGTCGTCAACTAGTAATGATCAAGAAGTGATCCTGAACTCCTACTTACGTCAAACATAACCCAGAAACCGTGTTCTCCTCTCGATCAACCCCGAAAAGAGACACTCACGGTTACGCACACGGTTGGTGTATTTTAATTTGAGATCAACTTCGAGTTTTCTACAACCGGACATTAACAAATTCCCATCTGCCACATAACATGGCACGGCTTTGAAAGTTTATACCCTGCAGGGTGTCCCAACTTAGCCCATGATAAGCTCTCGCGATCAACGAAGAATAGACCTTCTCCCGGAAGCCCGATCAGTCTCGGAATCCCGGCTACAAGACATTTCACAGCAATAAAACAAGTCCAGCAAGACCGCCCGATCGCCGACAATCCCGATAGGAGCTGCACATATCTTGTTCTCGTGGCAACACCGGATAAGCGAAGCGTCTGAGAACCGACGTAACCCATGTTGCCAAGGGATGGTCCCGCAAGGTGCTCTAGTTTGGACCAACACTTAGACAAGCATTGGCCCGGGGGGGCTGAATAAAGATGACCCTTGGGTTAATTACTCCCAAGGGAAATATAGGTGGTGGTGAAGCAAATGGTCAAACCAATGTTGGGCCTTGCTGGAAAAGTCTTATTCAAAGCGAACTGTCAAGGGGGTCCCATAAATCACCCGACCGCGTTAGGGACGCAAAAAATCTGGGAACATAACACCGATATGACGGAAACTAGGGCGGCAAGAGTGGAACAAAACACCAGGCATAAGGCCGAGCCTTCCACCCTTTACCAAGTATATAGATGCATTAATTAAATAAGATAATATTGTGATATCCCAACAAGTAAACATGTTCCAGGAAGGAACAACATCTCCATGTTCCAACAAGGAACAAACTTCATCTTCACCTGCAACTAACAACGCTATAAGAGGGGCTGAGCAAAGCGGTAACATAGCCAAACAACGGTTTGCTAGGAAGGATGACAACGAGTTAGAGGTTCATGGCAATTTGGGATGGCTTGATAAACAGGTAATAGGTAGCGCAGCATAGCGAAAGAACGAGGCAACTAGCATAGCAATGATAGTAGTGAGATCCAGGGTAGCGGTCATCTTGCCTGAAATCCCGCAAGGAAGAAGAACGAGTCCATGAAGAAGATGAACGGGTCCATGAAGAAGATGAACGGATGAAGCCGAACCAAGCGTAGACGAACGAATCCTCACGATCGCAACGAAACAGGAACTAACAAGAAGAAGCACACAACATAGTAAACACACCACACATGAACAAGACATGATGCACAACCAAGCATGATGCATGACAAGGCTACATGAAGCTACTCATGTCAAGAGATGATGCAAACAAGAGCAACACATCAAGGCAAGTTTAAATGAGGCCGGAAACAACATAGAACAATTCCGGTAAGTCCTCATATGCAAATTTCGAAATTGGTCCAGATCTGAATAAACCTTATGTTCAAGTTGTTAAACAGCAAGTTAAAATGCACCACGATGATCTACACGAAATTCTAGTCAAGTTACATATAAAGTTCATTAGGTTCGGAGCTACGGTCTAGAAGATATGAGCAAAACAAGATAAGCATGGCATTGATGCAAAATGCACACAAACATCAAGCAAAACACCTCAAAACAAGGATCCAACATGATAATATGAAACTACATGCAAAATCAAGCAAGTTACATATAGAGCACAATCAAAACGGAGCAACGGTTCAACACATACACCCTATACATGTTGAAGGAACAAGCTGTCCAAAACAGCAACTAGGCATATTGCAAGCATCAAAACGACATGCTACAGGACCTCAACATAAAAACAAAAGGCATGGGCATGATCTACAGGTAAAGCATTACAAAACATGAGAACTGAGCTACCTCCAGAAACAACTAGAACATGCTCAAAAACACATGGCAAGATTGCAACTAATAACAGTTTCAGACTTGCAGAAATTAACATCAGGTTGCAATGTTTAGAGCTATGAAACAACATGTTACAGGAACTTAACAAGGCAAACAAAGGCATGGCATGAATCTACTCAAAGCATAGAACAAAAGTCCTTTGGTGACCATGAGCCAAAAAGGATCAGAAAATATAGTAACACTCATGTCAATATTGAAAGTCTCGTTAACAGATTCAGCAACATGGCATGTCAAAAACTGATAACGAGAAGGCATATTTACAAGCTCAATGCACTCACTACAGAGCCTTATATGATAAACTAAGCATACATACATCAAGAAGACATGACATAGAAGACATACATGGCAAGAACAATAACATAGCATATATGGATCAATCACAACAAGCTTGGCAAAATTGAATAACATGTAAACAATCTGCCAGGAAACATTTGATAGCAAAAGTAGAGCTCGATTGACTCAAGCTAGACTACTCCAAAATTGCAAACAAGGGAATGGATGGATATAGCAAGACATGCTTTACAAAACACCCTTACTGAAGTATCTCAAAATATGCATAGATCTCTCGGCATCATCAAGTTAACATGGCATCAAAATCAGCTAAAACAGGGCTGAAAACAGCAACAACAAGACACCTAGTTTGCATGCTTGTGCTAGTCACCACATAGATCACAAAAATACATGGCATACACCCCTGGAAAGATGGCATGGCATATTACAAAACACATGTAGGACTCAAGTCCATAGGATGCGCACATCAATCATGGCAAAAATGACAAAAGTGCAAGTTCTGATAAAAATCAGAAACTAACATCACATAGCACTCTCGCAACAGCATTTCGGGCACCAAGATGAGCTCAAATGAAAATGATGCAATGAGATGAAATGATCTACTCTTCGAGACGAACATTTTGACATATTATACGCGCAAAACGGAGCTACATGCATGAAGATACGATGCAATGAAAATGGCACAAAATATTAAAAATGCTCGGGACTTAGGTGAAATTTGGAGGGGGGAGGGGAGTCAACCGAAGCACGGATTTCGAGGACGCCGGAGAGCTCGCCGGAACACTTGCCGGAGATGGCGGGTCGCGGAGGCAGGCGGATCGGGCGGATCTCGCCGGATCCGCCGGATCAGCGAGGGGAGACGGAGGAGGCACCGGCGGCCGGCCGGGCACGCGAGGAGCCGGACGACGGGCCGAGGTCGCGACCTCCGGCGAGGCGCTGGCGACGGCGGCGGCCCATGGCCGGGGAGCAGGAGGCGGCGCTCTCCGGCCGGGCGGTGGCGAAGATGGCGCTGCGGGGCGGCCGGGCGGCGGGAGCGGCAGGAGGGCGCAGGCGGCGGCGACCGGCGACGCTGGCGAGAGGCGAGCATGTGGCTGGCCGGGAGAGGCGGCGGCGGAATGAGCGGAGGCGGCGGGCGCGGGCAATGGCGGCAGCGGACGGGCCCTGCTGGTCCGCGATGGGCCCAGCGGCCTCGGCGGCGGCGCGCGGCGGAGGCCACGTGGCGACGCTGGATTCGCTGGGCGGTGGCGGCGCGGACACGTCCGGCTCGGGACGGACAAGTCCGGTGGCTGCGGGAGGAGCTAGGCTAGGGTTAGGAGCGAAATCTTCCGCGAATTTCGGGGGAGGGGACTGATTTATAGGTAGAGGGAGCTAGGAGAGTCCAAATGAGGTGCGGTTTTCGGCCACGCGATCGTGATCGAACGACCGAGAGCATGGAGGGGAGTTTGGTGGGTTTTGGGCCAGTTAGAAAGGGGAGTTGGGCTGCAAACAAAAGAGGCTTTTGCGGTTACCCGGTTAACCGTTGGAGTACCAAACGACCTCCAAACGATCCGAAACTTGACAGGCGGTCTACCGGTGCTATACCAAGGCCGCTTGACAAACCTCGGTCCATTCGAGACCGTTTAACACCCGCTTTACCTAAAAGAGGTAAAAGGGGCGCCGGAGACATAGGAGTGCGGATTGCAAAAGCGGACAACGGGAAAATGCTCGGATGCATGAGACGAACACGTATGCAAAATGAAATGCACATGATGACATGATATGAAATGCATATGATGACATGGCAAAGTGCAACACGCAAGCAAATGACATGGCAATGCTTGACGAATAAGCAGCGGACACTGGCGCGATCGAATCCGGGCGTTACAACACTCCTCCACTAACAAGAGATCTCGTCCCGAGATCTTAGGACCGAGACGGAAGGGAAAAAGAGAATGAGGTGAAACAAGAACTCAAGAGAAGAAGCAAAGAATCGAGAGCACCCGAGATGAAGAGATGAACGATGAGAATGACGAGAATCAAATTCTCATGGAAACAAGATAGACACTGAAACAACTCCCGTTAGAACGAGATAACAAACGAATAAGACTGAAAGGATTTAGGCAGCACACCGGTTGAACATGGAAAGAATAGAACACGAGGTTCACAAGATGGAATGACACTTGATGAAGACATGACACAAAATCTCCGGAAAGAATTGAAAGAGAATTGAATGGAAAGGACTGGTAAGACTATGACAACTTGTGTCACGAATGAAATAGAAAGCAACCTTAGAGAAAAGATTGAATGGAGTTGTTGAGAAAATCAACAACGAAAGAATAAGCTTGATGTGGACTTATGGAAAACATCTCAAGATCATAAGGTGATAACCGGCCACAAACGAAAAAGATTGAATAGCTGAGAAGAGCGGAGAGATGCAAAACCCCACTTCAAAAGAATACGGAGAATTAATTGCACTTCGAGATGCGAGAAGAAAAGATACTTGAATTCCACCAAAATATTGATGAAACTATTGACGAATGAATTAAATCATGAAGAACCACCATGAAGAACTCCGGTAACAAAAGGATGATGAGGTAGAAAGAAGGATGAAAGAATAAGATCAGCCTTGCGGTGATTTAGACGGAGGTTACGACGAGATGGTCGAGGAAAAACTGAACTCCGGATAAGAAAAGATGGGAAACACTGGGAACTGAAATTTATACATTACGAACAAACTCCGAAGGAAAGGATTAATCCCTGATGAAATAAGAATAAGATTTATTGTGTGCTTATCCTTCATCAAATTAAATTGATGACAAACAAAGGGATTTGGCATAATACTTATTCTCGTTGAAAAGGATTACAGGGAATATGGCGCAAAACTTGAGAAAAACTTCATGAACCACCGGTAGGATTTGGAAAGAACGAATGAATTAATATGATAAACAAGGAGAAGAATCTTGAACGAACCACCGTAAGAATTCGGAAATGACTGATGAAAGAGAATGAATCACCGGGAAGAATAAGAAAAACAAATATGCTCGAGGGGATTTAGATGCAAAAGAACAAAGAGATCATGAGCTGATTAAAGAACACTTGAACGAAGCTCCGGGATAAATAGAGAACGATAACTGGAATGATGGCCTCCGGTGAAAAGAAATAGAAATCAACTTCTGAAATACTCCGGATGGATGAAAAAAAAATTTTGCACGATTGAAAACAATTAGATAGGATAACATCGAACTAGAACCATGAAACTCCGGGGGAACGGACAAGATTTAGAGGGAAAACTCTACGACGGTCTTCAAAGACGACGATAAACACCACCAAAATTGTTGAGATACTCCGGTAGAATGAAAAGCGAAGAGGTTGAGCCAACAGTGAAATGATTTGAAATCGATCTTGGAAAAACATCTGACTGATGAAATTCATACTTACGTCAAATTTCGAAAAGAATTTGAGAATAACTCCGGGGAAAATCAGAAGAGTTAGGTAAGATCCTGGGAAAAGACCTGTGGGTTAGGGCCCACTAAAGGACACACCGTTGGAAAGGATTGTAGAACAGATAGATGATGCACCGGAAGAACTGAAATATTTGACTGAGGTGACAACCTCGAATTAATTTAAACATAGACGAATATCCTTAGATGTCTTGGATCTCGGAATGATAAAGCTGGCGAGAGCGAGCGAGCAGGGAGAACACTTGAGCCGAGGAAATGAATATGATCAACCCATAAAACTTGAATTGAGTGCACGGAAAAAGAAATGAAGAATGACGAATGAGACGAGAGTTCACCGGTTGAAATAATTGAGGGAAGACTGAAAAGGCTCCACACGAATGGAATTGATGGTCGGAAGAAACTCGAACTCCGGGAGTAATAGGGTGGGAGGGCGGGAAAACAAAGGCAACTTGGAAGGGAAAACCGACGAATATCTTGAAGAGGAAACACCGGTTGAAATCATGGAGGAAAGAAGGCAAAGACTTCACACGAGTAGAATGGATACTCGATTACGAACTCCGGTTCCAAGAAGAAGAAGGGAGGGCGGGTGGGAAAAACAAAGACAACTTCGGACAAGGAAAAACAACGACGTCAGAGGAAGAACTGAGGATTGATCTTGCGAAAGACAAAGAGGTTCGAGTCGACTTGACGAGAAATGCACCGGACAAAAGAGCTGAGGAACAACTACCGGAAAACCAACTGCGTGAACCTAAAGAATAATTTTGAAGGGGAAGAGGAGTAATTCAAAACACCTACGTCAAGATTCCTCACCAGAGCGACGAAGGGGCAGAGGAGTAAAAGAATTCCTACTCTCCGATATAACTAGACTCCGAAAAGAGTTTTCTAGACTCGACAACGGCCAAACTACACGATCAATCAAGGGGGCTCCTAGGGTCGGTCGAGGCTCTGATACCAACCTTGTCACGCCCAATATGCGACCCTATCCAAAAGGAACTCGAAGGTCCCACCAAGGATAGACCCGCATATTGAAACGCTTTTGCAAGGTGGATATCATTACATCAACATTACATAATAGATGGGGATACATACATAAGGCACAAATGCCACAAGAATACAACAACATCAAATACAAGATCAACATCCGACTACGGATGAAACATAAAGAAGCTCAAGCGACATCCACCTGCTAGCCAGGCTGCCGACCAGGAACCTATCCCCGATCGAAGAAGAAGCGGAAGAAGAACTCCAACACAAGCAAACATCGCTCTCACGTCATGATCATCGCAAACCTGTACACTGCAATGGTGGTGTAGTAATCTGTGAGCCACGAGGACTCAGCAATCCCATTCCCATGGGTATCAAGACTAGCAAAGCTTAATGGGAAAGGAAGGGATAAAGTGGTGAGGTTGCAGCAGCGACTAAGCATATATGGTGGCTACCCAACGCAAATGAGGCGAGAAGAGAAACAAAGGCGGTCGTCAACTAGTAATGATCAAGAAGTGATCCTGAACTCCTACTTACGTCAAACATAACCCGAAACCGTGTTCTCCTCTCGATCAACCCGAAAAGAGACACTCACGAGTTACGCTTTACGGTTGGTGTATTTTAATTTGAGATCAACTTGAGTTTTCTACAACCGGACATTAACAAATTCCCATCGCCACATAACGCAGGCACGGCTTTGAAAGTTTATACCCTGCAGGGTGTCCCAACAGCCCATGATAAGCTCTCGCGATCAACGAAGGAATAGACCTTCTCCCCGGGAAGCCCGATCAGTCTCGGAATCCCGGCTACAAGACATTTCACAGCAATAAAACAAGTCCAGCAAGACCGCCCGATCGCCGACAATCCCGATAGGAGCTGCACATATCTCGTTCTCGTGGCAACACCGGATAAGCGAAGCGTCTGAGAACCAGCGTAACCCATGTTGCCAAGGGATGGTCCCATACGGTGCTCTAGTTTGGACCAACACTTAGACAAGCATTGGCCCGGGGGGGCTGAATAAAGATGACCCTTGGGTTAATTACTCCCAAGGGAAATATAGGTGGTGGTGAAGCAAATGGTACCAATGTTGGGCCTTGCTGGAAAAGTCTTATTGAAAGCGAACTGTCAAGGGGGTCCCATAAATCACCCGACCGCGTTAGGGACGCAAAAAATGCGGGAACATAACACTGATATGACGGAAATTAGGGCGGCAAGAGTGGAACAAAACACCAGGCATAAGGCCGAGCCTTCCACCCTTTACCAAGTATATAGATGCATTAATTAAATAAGATAATATTGTGATATCCCAACAAGTAAACATGTTCCAGGAAGGAACAACATCTCCATGTTCAACAAGGAACAAACTTCATCTTCACCTGCAACTAACAACGCTATAAGAGGGCTGAGCAAAGCGGTAACATAGCCAAACAACGGTTTGCTAGGAAGGATGACAACGAGTTAGAGGTTCATGGCAATTTGGGATGGCTTGATAAGCAGGTAATAGGTAGCGCAGCATAGCGAAAAAACGAGGCAACTAGCATAGCAATGATAGTAGTGAGATCCAGGGTAGCGGTCATCTTGCCTGAAATCCAGCAAGGAAGAAGAACGAGTCCATGAAGAAGTTGAGCAGGTCCATGAAGAAGATGAGCGGATGAAGCCGAACCAAGCGTGAGCGAGCGAATCCTCACGATCATAGCAAGCAGGAACTAACAAGAAGAAGCACACAACATAGTAAACACACCACACATGAACAAGACATGATGCACAACCAAGCATGATGCATGACAAGGCTACATGAAGCTACTCATGTCAAGAGATGATGCAAACAAGAGCAACACATCAAGGCAAGTTTAAATGAGGCCGGAAACAACATAGAACAATTCCGGTAAGTCCTCATATGCAAATTTCGAAATTGGTCCAGATCTGAATAAACCTTATGTTCAAGTTGTTAAACAGCAAGTTAAAATGCACCACGATGATCTACACGAAATTCTAGTCAAGTTACATATAAAGTTCATTAGGTTTGGAGCTACGGTCTAGAAGATATGAGCAAAACAAGATAAGCATGGCATTGATGCAAAATGCACACAAACATCAAGCAAAACACCTCAAAACAAGGATCCAACATGATAATATGAAACTACATGCAAAATCAAGCAAGTTACATATAGAGCACAATCAAAACGGAGCAACGGTTCAACACATACACCCTATACAAGTTAAAGGAACAAGCTCTCCAAAACAGCAACTAGGCATATTGCAAGCATCAAAACGACATGCTACAGGACCTCAACATAAAAACAAAAGGCATGGGCATGATCTACAGGTAAAGCATTACAAAACATGAGAACTGAGCTACCTCCAGAAACAACTAGAACATGCCCAAAAACACATGGCAAGATTGCAACTAATAACAGTTTCAGACTTGCAGAAATTAACATCAGGTTGCAATGTTTAGAGCTATGAAACAACATGTTACAGGAACTTAACAAGGCAAACAAAGGCATTGCATGAATCTACTCAAAGCATAGAACAAAAGTCCTTTGGTGACCATGAGCCAAAAAGGATCAGAAAATATAGTAACACTCATGTCAATATTGAAAGTCTCGTTAACAGATTCAGCAACATGGCATGTCAAAAACTGATAACGAGAAGGCATGTTTACAAGCTCAATGCACTCACTACAGAGCCTTATATGATAAACTAAGCATACATACATCAAGAAGACATGACATAGAAGACATACATGGCAAGAACAATAACATAGCATATACGGATCAATCACAACAAGCTTGGCAAAATTGAATAACATGTAAACAATCTGCCAGGAAACATTTGATAGCAAAAGTAGAGCTCGATTGACTCAAGCTAGACTACTCCAAAATTGCAAACAAGGGAATGGATGGATATAGCAAGACATGCTTTACAAAACACCCTTACTGAAGTATCTCAAAATATGCATAGATCTCTCGGCATCATCAAGTTAACATGGCATCAAAATCAGCTAAAACAGGGCTGAAAACAGCAACAACAAGACACCTAGTTTGCATGCTTGTGCTAGTCACCACATAGATCACAAAAATACATGGCATACACCCCTGGAAAGATGGCATGGCATATTACAAAACACATGTAGGACTCAAGTCCATAGGATCGCACATCAATCATGGGAAAAATGACAAAAGTGCAAGTTCTGATAAAATCAGAAACTAACATCACATAGCACTCTCGCAACAGCATTTCGGGCACCAAGATGAGCTCAAATGAAAATGATGCAATGAGATGAAATGATCTACTCTTCGAGACGAACATTTTGACATATTATACGCGCAAAAGCAGACTACATGCATGAAGATCGATGCAATGAAAATGGCACAAAATATTAAAATGCTCAGGACTTAGGTGAAATTTGGAGGGGAGGGAGTCAGCGAAGCACGCAGTTCGAGGACGCCGGAGAGCTCGCGGAACACTTGCGGAGATGGCGGGTCGCGGAGGCAGGCGGATCGGGCGGATCTCGCCGGATCCGGCGGATCCCGGACGAGGGAGACGGAGGAGGCACGAGGCGGCCGGCCGCACCTGTGGAGCCGGACAGACAGGGCCGAGTCGTGACCTCGGGCGAGGCGCTGGCGATGCGGGGCGGCGCGCCGGGGAGAAGCGAGGCGCTGGGCGCTCTCGGGCGAGCAGCCTGGGCGAAGATGGCGCCTGGGCCGCGCCGGGCTGGCGGCGGAGCGGCAGGAGGGCGCAGGCGGCGGCGGCGACCAGCGACGCCGGCGAGCGAAGAGCGGCATGTGTGTGGCCAGGAGGCAGCGGCAGCGTGCGGAGCGGAGCAGGCGGGCGCGGCAATGCGTGGCGGCGGCGGACGGCCCCGCTGGTCGCTGATGGGTCCCAGCGGGCCGGGCGGCGGCGGCGGGGAGGCCACGTGGCGACGCAGGATTCGCTGGAAGGCGGCGCGGACACGTCCGACTCGGGGACGGACAAGTCCGGTGGCTGCGGGAGGAGCTAGGCTAGGGTTAGGGCGAAATCATCCATGAATTTGGGGAGGGACTGATTTATAGGTAGAGGAGCTAGGAGAGTCAAATGAGGTGCGGTTTTCGGCCACGCGATCGTGATCGAACGACCGAGAGCATGGAGGGGAGTTTGGTGGGTTTTGGGCCAGTTAGAAAGGGGAGTTGGGCTGCAAACAAAAGAGGCTTTTGCGGTTACCCGGTTAACCGTTGGAGTACCAAACGACCTCCAAACGATCCGAAACTTGACAGGCGGTCTACCGGTGCTATACCAAGGCCGCTTGACAAACCTCGGTCCATTCCGAGACCGTTTAACACCCGCTTTACGAAAAAGAGGTAAAAGGGGCGGCGGGAGACATAGGAGTGCCGGATTGCAAAAGGGACAACGGGGAAAATGCTCGGATGCATGAGACGAACACGTATGCAAAACGAAATGCACATGATGACATGATATGAAATGCATATGATGACATGGCAAAGTGCAACACGCAAGCAAATGACATGGCAATGCTGACGAATAACTGACGGACACCTGGCGCATCGAATCCGGAGCGTTACACCTTGATGCGAAGAAGACACATAAAAGACTTGGACAAGACGGACCAGAAGAAAAACAAGACAAAATAAGAAGCACTTGCGCAGAGACCAGCAGCGGCTTCTTCACTTCCTTGCGGAAGCGGTTAGCTTTTGCGACCGCCTCTTCGCGCTGGGTCGCGGCGGCCGTCCCCCTGAACTTCTTCGCCCGGCCGCCTGGCAAGCTCTGCCCGGCCCGGCGCTTCTTCGCGCCGCCTCGACCGCCCAAGCCGGTGGAGGAACTCGCGCCTGGATGGCCGACCCTCGGTTGGCGGCGGGGGACGACTTCCCTTTAGCCGTCATCTTCAGGCTAGTCCGCGAAAGTCGCCGAAGGCCTAAAGTCGTCGGCCCCTCCTCCTCCCTCGGCGTCGGCCTCCATCGCCACCACTCCCAGGTCGGGGTCGTCGGCGTCGCTCTCCGCCCGGTCGGGGACGAACTCACGGGCCGGCCCCGTGGTGCCAGCTGAGGGCTGCATGAGGGGGTTTTGACTCGGAAAGAACCAAAGAAAATCAGAGTCGGACTCGGCTGAAAAAGAAAACAGAAGAGCAAGAGGGATGACTTACCACAGGAGGAGGATAGCGCGCGAGTACGGCTCCTTGCCGAACTGCCATTCCGCCGTGAGACCGCAGTTCGCCTGGAAGTTCACCGTGTCCGCCACCTCCACGTGGGGGATGTCCTTGGTGCACAACTGAATGGGGTCCCGGTGGCCGCACATCTGACAGATCAGATGAGGTCGGCCTTGGAGCGGAAGGACTCGGCGCACCATGAAGGCGGCCAGCAAGTCGGCCCTAGTCAGGCCCTCCATTGCGTCGGCGATCGAGTCATGCTGACAATGGCGGCGCGCTCTGAGAGTCAGCGTCCTGGCCCGATGGGACCAGCTGGGAAGTCGCCCCGCTATCTCGCCGGCTCTGTAAGGCGGCAGGTTGACCCGATCATATACGGGCGGCGTTCTTCACATAAAAGTAGGAGCGCTGCCACATCTTCACCGACATGATCAGCGGGATGGCAGGGAAGGGGTTGTCGGCCACCGGCGTCCGCATCGCGATGAAGGTGCCACACAGAGCCGGCACACCGGCGACGTGTGTTCCGAGCTTGGCCTGGAAGAACTCCCCCCACAGCTCGATGGTGGGGAGAACACCAAGAAAGCCTTCGCACAAGGAGGCGAAGGCGGCCAGCAGCACCACCGTGTTTGGAGTGAGGTGGTGCGGCTGGAGCCCGTGGAACTCCAGGAAGGCGCGGAAGAAGCCGCTCGCCGGCAGCCCCAGACCGCGCATGGGGAGCGAGCGGAATATAACCCGCTCGCCCTCCTCCGGCGCCGGCGTTATTTCGCCCGCCGGTGTGGCGCGGGTCCGCACCAAGTTTGTGCCGGGGATGCGGCGCGTCTGGCGGAGGAACTCGATGATGTCATCATCCACTTCGGAGCCGTCCCACACGCCGGAGCGCGCGGCGGGGGGCGCAGCGGAGGAGGAGGAGCTCATCTCCGCGGCGCGGCGTGGTCCGGCGCGGCGAAGGCAAGAGGAAGACGAAACAGGAAGGAGAAAGAGCAAGAGGAAGCGGGGAAACGGGGAGATGGGTGAGCGTGCGTCGCCGCCCCCCTCCTCCCGCCTACTTATAGGCGCCTAGGCTGAGAAGCTGATGGGGCGGGCGTGGGATTAATTGCGCCCAGTACCCCACGCCCCCACGATTTAACCCACTACGTTACTGCGCGCGATAACGGCGCGGAAGAACAAGCGCGTCGGCGGCCGCAACGGATCAGCCCGTGCGCCAAGGCGCGGTAGTGGCGGGCCCCGCCTAACGGCCTGTCTCGTCACGCGCGTGGGTGGGCAGACTGACCCTGCCGCATGGCGTCGCGCGGCGGGCCCGCAACGGGCAGCTGCCTGGAAGCTTATCATGCACGCTGCCCGGATCCCGCCACGACCTTCAAAACCTTTGAGGAGCAAGACGGTCTCCTGCAAGGCCGACTCCATCTAGTCGGCTCAAGAGAGAGACGGCGAGCCAAGCCCAGATTTTTCCATTAGAGGGATGAAACTGTTGAGGCTCCTCGACATATTGCCCTCGGCGCCTCACCAGCTTCGGGGACTACTGTTGGAGTAATGGGCCACGGGTAGGCAAACCGAGCCCTGGACCTTTCAAAACATCGAGGCAGGCTGCGCCCCTCAAGACCCCAAGGCGAAGAGGCGCCTTCGAGAGTCGTGGTAGACTTGCTTTGGGCCGACTAAGCGCTACTCCGTGAATCGGGTAGTTACAAAGGTAGGTTTCGGGCTTGTCCGGACCCATGCTGCGAGGCGTGGTGAGCAAGATCTGTTGCCCCTCCGATCGGAGAGATATACTCTGGGCCCCTCGTGTGATCCGACCAGGATAAGCATGGCCATGCGTCAAGGATAATGAGATAATCCGAATAGTGGTCGGCATCACTGGAACGAGAAAGTGGTCGGGCTAGCACAAGGATGACAGACTCGCCTTGAGCCTGACAACATATATCGTGTGGCAAAAGGAATGGAAGTGTGATGTACAGGTTCGCCTAACCAGCTTCATCGTCTGCTTCATGGTCGACACGCCTTGCTAGAGGCCGCTACCAGCCATGTAGTTCGGAGGTGATCCGAACTACGACCAAGCCGGCTTGAACCTATGGGGTCACGCGCTTAAGGGAAGGAACCTACGAGGTCGGATCCGAAGACACTGGTCGGATGTGATCCGAGCTGTGTTCGGATTGTGGCCGAGTAGACTTGTGGGCTTTAGGGTCCGTGCGAGGCCCAAGTGTTGAGCCAGCGATGGACGCCTATATAAAGTGGGGTGCGGCACACTCATGCGGTTGATCACTTCGGCGATGTCACTAGGGTTTTCATGTGTTGCAAATAGACACCTCCACTCGCCGCCGGTTGTGTGATCGGACCTAGCAGTCCGCCACACGACGTCGCTCCTGCACGCGCGGATACCGTTAGAGGCGGTGCACTTGCGCCGCTCCAGCGAACCTGTTCGTGGGAACCGACAACCGGCCGCTCGAGGGAGATCGGACAAGGAGGAGACGATCCACACGGATGCGCTGCCCCAACTCTTCTTCCCCTGCACGGCATTATGCGTATAGTGGTAACGAACTTTGATCCATCTCCCGTAGCATGTTCTTGGTTGTTCTGCGCGTAGGAAATTTTAATTTGCAGTCGACGCACCCTACCGTAGAACCCAACAGCAGCAAGGAAGTGCCTCCTTATGACGCACAAAATAATTATTCCTCCACCTGACAGCAGGGACCCACCGGACGGGCCACCGTATTTCGCGAAAAAAATGTTTCCCCCCAGACTGCTGGGACCCACCAGCTACATCTATGCATGCAAGGAAGTGCGTCCATATTACAGGCAAAAAAATGATTCGCCCCCTGACTACTGGGACCAACCAGCTACATCTTCGCATGCAAGGAAGTGCCTGACAATCGGGACCCACCCGGTCGAAGCGTACGTAGCATTGTCATTCTGGTCGCGAACGTGTACATACATACTGGTCGATTGGTCTGTCTGCAGGCTGCAGCGATGAACCGTGGCCGTGTAAGGAAGGGCACGTGTGGTAGTAGAGGCGCACACGTTCGGTAGTAGAGGCGCGCACGTAGCATGTACACGTACATACAGCGACCAGGGTGCAAGAAAGTAAATACGGCCACGTACGTACGGGCAGGGTCTCGAACGCCTACTCGCTCATACGTACGACCAAGGCTCGTGTACATGGCTGTGGCTGGGTAGGAACGGAGAAAATGCGTCGTCGTCGTGTTCATGGGGAGGCAACAGAATGTGTCGTGTTCATCAGGACGCAATGGAACGCGTGATGTCCATCGGGAGCCAACTGGCTTGGACGGAACAGCCGATGGAAACGAGGCTGGCGATTGCGAGAATGGAGAAAGCGGCCTTGTGTTCGACCGCCACGGTGAAGCAGGATCCTGTTCATCGTGAAGTGCGGCATACCACAAAAGCGGAGAAGCGGACCTCCACGGTCGTGCGAGTCCTGTTGATCGGGAGTGGTGTGGCCTACCGCGAAACAGAGGAAACTGACTTGTGTTGTTGCGCTACGGTCGAAACGGGTGTCCTGTTCATCGGGAGGGGTGTGGCGTACCGCAAAACGGGACTCCACTGGATATTGTTCATCTCCACCGTCCACCTCCTCCAGCCTCCATGGGCTACTATTCATCCACCGTCGACCTCCTCCAGCGTCCACCTGCGACTGTTCATCCACGGGCTCCTGTTCGTCCAGCCTCCACCGTGCGCTCCTCCACCGGCTACTGTTCAACCAGCCCTCTCCACGGGGGTCCTGTTCAACCACCCCTCCATGGGCTACTGTTCATCCAGCCCTCCATCGGCTACTGTTCAACCAGCTCTCCACCGGCTATTGTTCAACCAGCCCTCCATGGGGTCCTGTTCATCCAGCCCTGCATGGGGTCCTGTTCGTCCACCGGCTCGATCGATCGGGGTACTGTTCATCCAGCGGCAACGACATCTACTACCACGAGGTCCTGTTCATCCCACCCCCACCAGGAACTGTTCATCCAAAACCCCAACAACGCTCACTGTTCATCCAGAGGCAGCATCGATCGGCTTCAACTAGCAGCAGTAGAGAAGGAATCGCTCGATCGGGTGCAGTTAACACCCATCGATCGATCGCCCGAGTTCAATAAAGCGTAGCCTGCAGTGCAATCGCTCGGGTTCAGTTAGAGCCCAACGCCTCGCTCGGGTTCAGTTAGAGCACAACGCCTCGCACACACGCGTGTACATACGAGAGAAACACGCATCGCTCGGCCCCCGACCACCCACCGTAACCGGGAACTCCCCAGATATTTTCCTCGCCCTCTCTTCTACCATGGTTTTCTCCGTCATGGACGACCCAAAGAATGTCATGCAGCTGCGTCTCCGGCCCGCCCAAGACGAAAAACCCATTTTCTGTCATGATTTTTTGTCATAGAAGTAGGAGCCCACGACATCTATGATGATACCGGGCTTGGTCACAATTATCGTCATAGAAGTGTCATAAGTATGACAGAATTTTTTTTCATTTGGCCCAAAATGTCACAGATGTCTTTTTTTTGTAGTGGAACGTGTCGGTCATCAACGTATGAACCCAAGTCATAGCAAGCTTCAAGGACTTAAAGGAACAACGCGTGACATTTCCCCGAAGGGACAGACACAGGAACAAAGAAGGATGCATGCATGCCGGCCAACCTAAGTATTCCGGAGCAGTAGCGAACTACCATGGCTCAGTGGAAGCTCTAGGAGACATTTCCCCATAAGCAAGGCTAGCAAGAATAAACAACTAGGTGTCAGACCCCACACATCACAATACACGTTATACGTACGCATAACATGCATGATATGTGTAGATACAACATTGCATCACATCATAACTCAACAACTCATATAGAAAAATGCCCAGAAGAGTCTTCATAGCATTTATTACAAACAGGGGTCACATAACCCATCATACAGAGCATACAAGCAACGGAAGCATAACATGTCCGAGTACAGACAACTACAAATGAAAAAGACTAAGAAGCATGACTATCTACAAGACCCTCCCAAGGGTACAAGATCGTAGCTGAGGTAACAAGTTAAACTTCGAAGTCCACGCGGAACTACTAGTGAGACTGATGTCTCTTTGCAAAAACATAAATTAAGAAAACATGAGTACAAATGTACCCAGCAAGACTTATTTCAGAACTATCTACATATGCATTAGTATCAACAAAGGGGTTGTGGAGTTTAACTGCAGCAGGCCAGCTTTAACTCACTGGCTATCCTATACTATGACTGCTGGTAACTCTTCTGAGGTGGTGCACATGAGTCCACATATTCACCATATCAATACACCACTATGGATCCATTCCCGTCTACCTACAAGAAGGCCATCCATAGCACTCATGCTTATCTTGCGCATTTTAGAGTATCCACTTCCAGTTATCTATGAACAATGTAGGCATTCCAAGTTTGTGGCACCCCGGCTCAGAGCTACCGGTTTACCTTGCATTGCCAGCCTAGAGACCTTGTCTTCTGGCAACGCACAACAACATGGTATAGAAAACAACCGCTTTATTCATGATAGTGGAACATAGTTCATATTACAATAGTTAGCGAGGCCAAGTGGCACACACCATGCGGATGAACAATATGTACATTATTATGTGAACATAAAGGGGCCTCGATCATGACAACTACTCGGCAGCGGAACAACGTCGTAGCGGGACTCCATAGCCCAAGGACACCGACGTGGACACGGTCTGAACTAAATATAACACTCCTTTCCAGCAGGACTTTCCTGAAATCGGCATGACGCGCCGGTCGATTACATTGAATGTACTTGCAAGCTCACAATAAGCATAAACAAGATGACAAACAATATTATGATATTTATCCAATTTAATCAACAATGCACCTATATATCCAACATGCTGTGACAGTGCTCAACAGGTACTCATTCTCTCGACTTGCTTACCAGGTGTGACCAACAAGCATAATATTACCAAAACATACTTGTGATCCTTACGACGATCACAACCCGACCATGCCATGGCCCGTGATCCTTACGGCGATCACAACACGACCAACTCGTGGCCCGTGATCCTTACAGCGATCACAACCCGACAACTCATGTCCAACTCAACACGATGACCTCACTGCCATCCTTAGTGCAATTTAGTGTGCATATTTATTAAGTGTTGACCCATGGTGTACCTTACTTTTGAGCGTGTCCGTATCCGTGGACTCGGCTATCGATAGATTAAAAACACTCTGCAGAGGTTAGTACACTGTACCCACACTACGAAACCCATGGCCACACTCCCATTTGGGTGGACCAACAGCGTTCTGACGGAACCATTTCACTGTCATGACACTCTCCCGGCCCTCCCGACTCAAACCCCACTGGGCTAGTCCTGGGTGGCCCCGGGTCTACCTCCAGACACCTTGACCACCGTCGTGGCCACGATCCACACTGGGATCCGGTAACAAAATTAACTTAACAACGGGCTCACAAGGTTATGCTTGCCTACCGGGCCAGGGTACAGCACGCCCATAACCTTCCTAAATTGAGGTACCAACCAGAGGCACGACAATGAAACGCATTAAGGCCGTCCCATACCGGCAAATGTGGTTGAACTAGGAAAGACTCGTTTCAGCGGCACCACGACCTGGTCAACAACATGTTCAAGTTGAATTATAAATCAGGTTCAACTTAATGTGAAAAGAAAATAACCGGTGTCATACTGCCATACCATGCATCACTTAACATATGCATCACATAACCGTGCAAAGACTGCATCAATCACGCTCTTATGGAGCCAACATAAATCATGCTACTATTCTGGTTAAAACCTCTCTTTACTCATACCAGAACAAATTCTAGCATTATCATCATTATACCTCATGTAAAATAATATTTAAACTACTCATCAAATTCTATGACCATATTATTTATTTATCACTTTGCAACTAAGTTCTAATTATCTTGTCATCAATATTTACTTCAAACATTTTGAAGTTCAAGTATTTTAACATAACAAGCATATAACAGAATATATTTATTATATAACTAAATTAAATGCATCAATATTCATAAGTTCAAGTATGAAAATCATAAATATTGAAGTGGCACCATGAAAATGTTACTATGGCTTGCCTTAGCACTGATGAGGTTCACAAAGTTCCTGGTGATCGTCAAGACAAGCTGGTTCCTTTGAAAATATTCAAAAACCACAAATGAAAATATCAAGAAACCTTCTGAAAATTGCCAAAAAATCTAGACAGCAAGGAAAAATCCCATCTTTTGGCTGCTGTTAGATTTCTGGACATAGAACACGATTCAAAAAGAATCATTGCATTTGGCCTTGTAGAATAAAAGTTATGGCCATTTGAAGTCTCCTGGAATTTAAATGAATTTGAAAAAGAAAAACAGAGGGGGGTGACGTCGAAGGCGTAATCTCCTAGGGCGCCACCACTCATACCGCTTCGTGCCGTAGTGAGTGGCTGACTAGCGGGCCCTGCTAGTCGAGGCGAGGGAGGAGAGGAAGCAGAGGAGGCAGCGATTCGCCGGAGCTCACGCCGACGATGAGACTTCTTGGAGGCAAACGAGAGGGAGGGGTCGACGGAGAAGGTTCTTGCGCACCCGCCCATACCCGTAGCATGGCTAACGGTGGCTGGACGGCATCGGATTTGTCCTCTCCAGCGACGACAGAGGGCGGAGGTTGCCGGAGTTAAAGAAGATGGCGGCTTGGGGCGGCTCCAGGGGCTCTAGCTATGTGCGTTGGCTTCACGGAGGAGAGGCGGAGGCCCTGGCAGGGTCGCCTTGGCTTGGGAGTGGCCGGAGCTGCGGGAACGATCCAGAGGGGATTGCTGGTGAGCTCGGCTCTGGGACGGCAGCCCGCGGACTGCCCGGCCGGGCTGCGGCTTCTATTGGCTATAGGAGGGAGTGGGGTGAGTTGCGATGCTCAGGATGCTGCGGAGGGTTTATAGGCGGGCGGCGAGGAGGCTCGGTCTCTGCCGGAGGACACTGTCCTCGGCGCCAGTGATGAAGCAGTGCAGAGGCGATGGAGAAAGCGGCGGAGGTCACAGAAGCAAGCTGTGTCTTGGTAGCAGACGAGCACATGAGCGAGGGGAAAGAGGCGAACACGGTCTTGGAGGGGTGTGCGTTGGCGGAGCCATGCCCGTGCTCGCTGCGGCGAGCTCCGGCATCGGCGAGCGTTAGGGTGGAGTTAGTGGGGTGGAGACGAGGATGGTGGTGAGGGGGGACACACTCTGGTTGGCCGAGCAGCGAGCACGCGCTCCACAGAGGCGCTGGCGATGCGCAGAGCGCGCATTTGGCATGCCAGCATGCTCGGATGAACACGGTCACCGCGTGGACCGTGACATCAGCCCACCTATGTACTAACCATGATGTCTGGCGTGTAGTCGTTAGTAAACTGAGGTGTTACCACGACTTGGTTTGGTTCCAGGTGCAGTAGAAGTAAAATGGTGATGAGGTTAAGTTACTGGACATAAACTTTGAGGAGTTACTATGGTCAAACCACAGGGATTCAAGGGCTGAGCTTTGGGGTTTTACTGACTCTTACTAAGGTGAATAAGCTCAGGGAAAACCAGCTACATTGGAGCTAGTAAAAAGGTAGTTGCTGTAGAAACTACCATTTCAGCCCAGAAGTGAAATTATTTTCTGTAGCCAAAATACTCCAAACGGTGGTGAAATATTTTTGCTCAGAAATGTGCCCTAGGTTCCAAAGAATATTTGGGATTTTTCTCAGGATTTTTGGGTGTGACACTCCAAAAATATGCTTTGGCTTTCTTCAAAATTTTTGTTGGATTTGAAGAAGGTCTTCTAAACCCTTCCAAAAATCTCTCTCAAAAGCCTTTTTCCCTTTAGCAAATATTTTATTGTGCATCTCCTTCAACTCTGGTGTTGGGTTTTTAAATTTTTCTTCTGATTGCCCTCTTCTCAAAATTTCAAGAAAAATCTTTGGAGTTTATTTTTCTTTCAAAAAGAAACTCTAGGAGTTTTGCATCTTCTCCAAGAAAAATTCACTCATGATTTTACCATGCACCACATGGAAAAATCTTCCCAAAAATCTCTCCTTCCACTTTGGGCAATCCAAACATTCTGTCTCAACAAGTTCAACCCTTTTCTGAATTTTATTTCATTTATTTCTCCTCCCAAATCTTTTCTGTCCATTATTTTGAGCCTAGGAAATTTGCAAAGCAAGTACCTAGATGCATTTGAGTTTTGACCTCAAACCAACTCCCCTGGATAGTCCTTGGTACCCACAACCTAGAACAATCAAGATCCACTCCTCTTCTTTTCAAAAATTTCAAATTTCAGTCTCTGCAAGTTTGGACCAGATTTGCCAAATTTGGTGAAATTCATATCTTCTCTGCTCCAAAAATTCCACAAAAATTCAGGCAGCCTCTAGATACAATGAGAGGCCCCTCCACCAAAAACCAGCTCAAGGAAAAATCCCTACATGCCTAAATCATTCTATCGAACACCTTGCATGCACTATTACTGTTCATCTTCAGTTAAATTCAGATTGCAGTGTCGTTCTCCATCAGAGTTTCAGTCACATGCCCACAGTGCACTTGGCACGTTGCTCACAGCCTAGCCTGCTTGTCCGGAGCTTCACACGCGTGCTTGGCGCATTCCTGGCATCGGTGGCACCCTGGCCCGCCTACGCCGGCGTGTCTTGCGGCGGCATAACCACCGTAGCGGCCGACAGGGAGCAAAACTGCGGCATAACGCCGTTCGGCGCCGCCCAAACCTCCTGGTAGCTCCGCGTAGCCATTTCCTTGCCAGCACACGCATGCAGCACCGTCGCCGTGGCCTGGCACGCGCAGAGCGCGCTCTCTGCCGCCGACGGGCCGTGCGGCCGTTCCGTCGAGGACAGGCCGTAACCTCGCCCACCTTGCTGAGTTGGACACTGGGAGGGCACCAGTACTTCTTCTAGTCGATGCTCAAACTCCTAAGCCGACCGTGCAGCCACAGCGCCGCTGTAATCACTTCGCCGGAGAACCCCGTTCTCGGCAACCGCCTCGGGCCGGCTATATATAGCACCCCCGAGCGCGCTCTCGCCCCCGCACACCTCCACCACCTCACTAGTGCTCGCCAAGCCCCGGGAAGGGCTCGAGGGGCTCTTCTTCCCCGACTCCGGCCACCTCGTTCCGCCTCGGCCTCCACCTCGATTCACTCTGGTGAGGTCGTCTCCGGAGCCCTAACCTCGTCAGCAACCCTCTCGGGCAACTAAGAGTCTAACCCCCACTCCAATTTGATCTTCACAGCTCTCTCCGACGAGGTCCACGACTGCCCGAACCGCCGTCCGCCGGAGCAAGGGCCGCCGTCGACACAGTGCTCGCTTGGCGACCACTTCCACCTCCCACCAGATCACGGAAGGGCGTGCTGATCACGAAGGTACCGCCCGATCACTCTGCCTCGCCGTGGATGCTTGTTGGCGACCACCGCACCTCTCGGCGCAAATCACGCCTGTTTCCCTCTTTTAAATTTTCAAACCTGACAGGTGGAGCCCGCTGTCAGCCTCTCGATCGTTCTTCTAAGCGAACCGTTTTCGGACTTTCTGCAAAGCCCACGGAAGTTTTACATTTCATTACTGAGAGGTCCTGGACCAAAACCCTTATATCTTTTAAACAGAAAAGTATTTGTGATTGATTCTTTTTCTGTGCTCTTCAAATTTTTGTCTAGTTTTTTATCATATTTATTTGAAAAATATTTAGATTAACTTTATGTACCCCACGGTATTTCGTTAAGCGTGTATTTTGTGTACCGTAGATACCGAAGGAGGTTCTGGAACATGAACCGCGAGCTAGACCCCGACTACTCTGAACCAGGCTAGCAATGTTTGAACTTTCGATATGATGAGTGTTTGGGCATGTTTGCATTATTTTTTGTACCATGGCACGTTCATGAGCATCTCGATGATAGTTTATCTCGTAAGAGTTGAGGCAAATGAGCTCGGTAAATCCATGAGTTGTTGGAAACTTGTTGCATGGCCATAAGTTGGCATGGGTATGGGTAAGATGGCAGTGTTGTAGCATGCGGGCTTATGCGGATCGTTGACCCGATGTCAACACAAATCGATCGATTCCGTCCGCCTCCCCTTTCGTACTACCACTGTTTCCCGCAAGGGATATGTCTTAATAAGTTGCAAACCACTTCCTGGTACACACCAAATCGAGAGGCGGGATGAAGGTTCCTTGGCCTGGATTAAAGCCTTTCATCGGTCAGGGGCATGGGTGTTTCTGGTTGGGACGAGAGGGGGCACCCTTAAAGCGGCGTATATAAATTTGATCCCATGTTATTCGGGATTGTGATCTCCCCGTCTCAAAGTTTTTCTTAAACGCTGTCTAGGGTGATTCCTGGCAACGTGAGGTATGATGGGTTTGTACTAGCTAGTTGTGTTTCCTCTGAAATACCGTAAACGGAACTAGTCCTTCGTGACTACGGAAATCCGTTGGCTGTGGACAATTTTGGTACAAACTCTGCAGAGTCAAAATTCTTGAATTCAACTTATTCATGTCCGAGTACCGTGTTCATCTTATCTTGTCAAGTGTCAGACTCGGTGACAGAAACTCCTGATAACCATATGAGTGTTATAAGTTTATTTTCGGTGAATGGACTAACCCGCTTATGGTCTTGTGATGAATATTTTCCGTGAGCACCATATCTTGTCAAGTTATGAATGATGAATTATAAGCCCTTTCTGCGATGTCGCTCAGAGGTCCGACTGCGGCATTGTTATTATTTACTTTTCTTATAAGCCCTTTCTGCGATGTCGCTCAGACGTATGACTGTGGCATTGTTATTATTTAATTTTGTTATGAGCCCTTTCTGCGCTGTCGCTCAGACGTCCGACTGCGGCATTGTTATTATTTACTTTTGTTATAAGCCCTTTCTGCGATGTCGCTCAGACGTCCGACTGCGGCATTGTTATTATTTACTTTTGTTATAAGCCCTTTCTGCGATGTCGCTCAGACGTCCGACTGCGGCATTATTATTTACTTTTGTCATAAGCCTTTTCTGCGATGTCGCTCAGACGTCCATTGCGGCATTGTAATTATTTACTTTGTTATAAGCCCTTTCTGCGATGTCGCTCAGACGTCCATTGCGGCATTGTTATTATTTACTTTTGTTATAAGCCCTTTCTCGATGTCGCTCGGGCGTCGATTGCGGCATTTTATTATCTACTTTTATTATAAGCCCTTTACGTGATGTCGCTCCGACGTCCATTGCTGCGGCGCATGTATTTTCTTTCAATATAAGCCCTTTTTGAGGTGTCGCTTAGACGCCCGACTGTGGCATGTTTACTTATTTGTCCACCCTTCGAGGCGTCGCTTCAGACACCCGATCGGTTTGGAGTTTATCTTTTTTGGGTTTTCAAGCGGACTACCGCCGATTCCCTTTTTACTTACTTTGCTATACTGATTAAATTGCACATTGTTAAAATTAATCATGTCGCATTCATGCATTCATTTGTTATATCTTTTGTCCGAACTGTCTTGCGAGTACTTTCAAAGTACTCACCTGGCTTGTTAATTTGGCGAGATCTTGTGAAGGCGATCTCATGGATGAAGAGTTCGATAGCGAGTCCGGCGCCTAGAGGAATCCCGATCGAGTCTCGTCGACCCTGGATTAGTCATTGTGATATATCCGCTTCCGCTACCCAAATAAATTCATCGAGCCTCACCTCGGCCTTTCGATGAGCCGCCCGATCTGATGAGACTTATTGACCACTCCAACGTGTTATTCCACCAACCACTCATTTCTCGAGTCGGTAGAATTTCCACCCACACCATTGTGTCATATCCGCCATCATGTATAATTATTGGCGTGTTTGTAATAATTGGTTGGGCATCTTGATCCGACCTGTAATATTGTAATGCTCTTGGCTTATTGTATCAAAGTTTTGTCTACGGTATGGGGGATTTTCCTCATATTGGACTTCATAGGTCGGTTGTTCAATAAATATTTTTATTGAAAAACCGGTCGTGACATTGGGGCAACAGAAATGAGGGTTGCTTTGGAGGTTAAAGATTTTAGCTAGGGTTTTAGAGGCAAAATGAATATTTCTCATTTAAGAAAAATATTCCAAGCAATATTGTTGGGTTGGCCAGGGGTGAAACGATGGATTTGAGGAGGAGAGAGAACACTTGGGTGAAAATCAAAGGATACCCAAGTGGTCGAGTCCAAATGGAATGATTCAAAACTCCAAATCTAAAATCAACTCAGCTGAAAATCAAGCAAAGAAAAGTGGGCAAAAACCAGGCTGTGACAAACCTCCCCCACTTAGAATGAATCTCGTCCTCAAGATTCGGTTGCTTGGGAAAACCTTTCTGGATAACATGCCCTTAGAAACTCTTCTGATTCCCAGGTTGATTCTGACTCGGTATGATGCATCCATTGAACCTTGTAAAATTTCCGTGACATACTGCGAGTGACTCTTTCCATCCGATCCAAAATTTTCACTGGCCTCTCTTCATAGGTCATGTACTTTGCCAGCTCTATCTTTGCCAAATAGGTCTTTTTCTCGGGTGGTGAGATGCACCGTCGCAGTTGTGAAACGTGGAACACGTTGTGCACGTCGGACAGTTCCGGAGGCAGCTCCAACTGATATGCCACAGCACCTACTGGTGTCATGATGGGAAATGGACCAATAAACCTGGGTGCCAATTTTCCACGGCTTTGGAACCTTTTTATTCCCTTCATGGGTGTGACTCGAAGGTAGACATGTTCTCCGGGATCAAACCTGATCTACCGGTGCTTTGCATCGTAATAACTTTTCTGTCACGATTTGGCCAGTTGTAATCTGTCTCGGATCTCCTTGACTTGCTTTTCGGCTTCCAGCATGAGATCTGTTCCGAAAATATGGCTGTCTCCGGTTTGAGACCAATTTAACGGAGTGCGGCACTTACGGCCATACAAAGCTTCATAAGGTGACATCCTTAAGCTGGTCTGGAACCCATTGTTATACGAGAACTCGGCGTACGGCAAGCAATCTTCCCATTGTGGTCCTTGGGCTAAAACACATGCTCGGAGCATATCTTCGAGTATTTGATTTACTCTTTCCGTTTGCCCATCCATCTGAGGATGATAAGCGGTGCTGTATTTTAATTCCGTCCCAAGGGCTTGATGGAGACGGGTCCAGAAAGCAGAGGTGAACAGTGAACCTCGGTCAGTAGTGATGGTTCGGGAACTCCATATGGCGACAATCTGGATACATCTGATCGGGCAAGCTCATCTGCTCGGTATGAGGTTTTGACTGGGAGGAAGTGGGCCACCTTGGTTAATGTCTCCATTATGACCCAGATTGCATTATTGCCTCGTCGGGTCCTGGTTAATCCTGTGATGAAATCCATACAGACATCGTCCCATTTCCATTGTGACACGGGCAGTGGTTGGAGAAGTCCGGCTGGTTTCTGATATTCTGCCTTAACTTTGTTGCATATGTCGCAACAGGCCACGAAATAAGCAATGTCTTTCTTCATTCCATCCCACCAGAATATTTGTCGAAGGTCTTCATACATTTTTTTTCCTCCAGGGTGGATTGAATACGAGGATTCGTGGGCTTCTGACAAAATTTTCTGCTTTAGGTCAGCTTGATTAGGCACACAAATCCTTCCTCTAAAGCGGAGGGTACCGTACTGATCCTTCAAGAAATCGGATGACTTGATGCGTTTCTACAGATTGGCATCGCCTGGCTGGGCCTTGCGGATTTCTTCCTCAAGAGTAGGGGTAATTGTCAGAATATTGGCAAGGCCAGCCTCAACTATGACCAGGTTGAGCTGAGCAATTTTTTCTTTGAGTTCGGGAGGCAGAGATTCCAGCATGACGTTTAAACTGACGGGCTTTCGACTGAGTGCATCGGCAACCACGTTGGCCTTACCCGGATGGTAATTTATTCCAAGATCATAATCCTTCACCAACTCTAGCCATCTTCGCTGACGGAGGTTTAAATCCGGCTGAGTAAATATGTATTTGAGACTTTTGTGGTCGGTAAAAATTTGGCACCTTTTTCCAATGAGATAGTGTCTCCAAATTCTTAAAGCATGAACTACCACGGCCAATTCCAAATCATGAGTGGGGTAATTTCCTTCATTAGGTCATAGCTGCCGTGAGGCGTAGGCTACAACCTTGCCATCTTGCATAAGCACGCACCCAAGTCCTTGTCGGGAGGCGTCACAATATACGTCAAAGCTGCGGTTGATATCTGGAAGTGTTAATACTGGCGCAGTTGTTAAATGCTTCTTTAACTCGGTGAAACTTTTCTCACAGTCTGACGTCCATTCAAACTTCTTATCCTTTTTAAGCAACTCCGTTATGGGCTTAGCAATCTTGGAGAACCCTTCAATGAAATGACGGTAGTATCCGGCTAATCCAATAAAACTCCGGATCTGAGACACGGTGGCAGGTGGCAACCAGTCGAGCACGTCTTTTACTTTTCTTGGGTCCATGGCTATTCCTTCAGCGAATAGTACATGCCCGAGGAATCCAACTTGCTTGAGCCAAAACTCGCATTTACTAAACTTGGCGTACAACTGGTGCTCACAGAGTCGTTGTAGCACTGCGCGGAGGTGTCCTTTATGCTCTTCTTCACTTCTTGAGTAAATAAGTATATCATCGATGAAGACGACCACGAACTTATCAAGGAAATCCATGAATACTTTGTTCATCATGTGCATGAAGAAGGCGGGGGCGTTGGTGAGGCCGACGGACATGACGGTATATTCATAAAGACCGTAGCGAGTGGTGAACACGGTCTTGGGAATATCCTCCTTTTTAATTTTGAGCTGGTAATATCCAGTCCGCAAATCAATCTTTGAGAATACCTTGGCTCCACTGAGCTGATCAAACAAATCATCAATTCTTGGCAGGGGGTATTTGGTTTTGATCGTGACATCATTCAACTGTCGGTAGTCCACACACATACGAAGGCTGCCATCTTTCTTGTCCACAAAAATAGCGGGTGATCCCCATGGCGAGGAACTCGGGCGGATATATCCTTTTTGGAGCATTTCATCGAGCTGTTTCTTTAGCTCTACCAATTCGGATGACAGCATTCGATAATATTTCTTGTGTATTGGTGTGGTTCCGGGCACAAGTTCTATTGCAAACTCAAGCTCTCGGTCAGGGGGCATGCCTGGCAGTTCTTCTGGGAATACATCGGGAAACTCACTGACCACCGGAATTAATTCCATTTCTGCTATTGCTGTAAAAACCATTTCCTTGGAGGGTATGCTTCTACGATCAATATACTTGGTAGCTTGTCCATCTTGTCCGGTCAAGTTGACTTCTCGGGTCGCACAATTTATGCATACTTGGTACTGAGTCAGCCAATTCATACCCAAGATAACCTCCAATTTATCAGACTCAATCAGTATCAAAGACGTCAGGAAATGGATTCCGTTGATACTGACTTCCAGATTGCAGCAGACAAGATTGCTTTGAATAATAGATCCCGGGGTTTGTACCAGCATATTCTTGCCCAAAAGTGAACAAGGAAATTTGTTTTGGGCGACAATACTAAGAGAAATAAAAGAGTGGGAAGCCCTAGAGTCAAATAAAATCACTGCAGGTACGTTATTAATAGGGAACATACCAATGACGACTTCGGGATTTTCTTGGGCTTCGTCAGCTGAAATATGATGAACGTATCCCGTGATGTCGGGCTGACTTGGACCGGCTTCCAAATAATGGATTTGAGGCTTGAACGTAGCATTGGTCCGGTTGTTCGTGGGACACTGTTTGGCATAATGTCGGTTTGTAAACCTTATAACAGGAATTGTTGCTTGCAGGCGATTCTCCATAACTGGGTTGAGCACGTCATTCTTCACTTGGGTGGTGGTCTTGTTAACATTTTGTTGCCAACTAGGCAGGTATGCCACCAGAGTTGGCTGCCAGGTACGAACCTTCTGCACTGGTTGCATTTCCTTCTTGGGGTCAAACTTTTGTTTGTGATCGTTATGGGCAGACTTATTATATGATATGAGCTTGTGCTCCCTTTCAGCAATGAAAGCCTTGTTCACCAGGGTTTGGATATCTGGAAAATTGAACACACTGAGAGCACAACGAAGTTGCGGGTTCAATCCCCCAATAAAGCGGTCCATCTTCCTTTCTTCAGTGGCCACGTCATTTTTTGTAAATATTCTCCCACTGACTGATTTCTTTGGAGGAGTGCGAGAAATTCATGCTGCTTAGTCTTCATTATTCCTGCAGGGATGTGATATTTCCGGAATTGCTCCTTGAATCTTGACCAGGTAATTGCTTCATTCTCAGTCCCTATGGCTTTCTCACTTTCCCACCATATGGCAGCACCGCCTTCCAGATAATGTGTTGCAAATGGAACTTTATCCCCTTCATCAGTTCGAGCAACCTCAAGTTTCTTTTCCATGGTTCTTAACCAGTCATACGCATCGAGGATCAGCGGCTGGCTGAAAGCGGGAGGCTTAGTCCTTTGAAAATCAGATAGTTTGGAGTGAGAGGCGGGCTGATTTCCATTCTGTCCAACCATTGCTTGAATACTTGAACATTTCCATTAGATCATTGTTTCGTCGTTCCTCGAGCGTACACATAATTGCTTTCGGTGGAGGCGGATTTGGCGGTGGAGGCGGTGGTGGAGCGTCGGCTCGGGTGATTGTCCTGCCTGTCATGCGGAGCGCGAGCAGGAGAACCCTCATGACGTTGCTACTGCAGCCTCCCGCGTCATCCTAATATGATTTTCCCAAGTCAGCATAGCCGAGATGATAAACATTCAACAAAAACTGGGAGAAGCCAGCAACCAAAAACCAAGCGAAACCGAAAAGCGAAGAAAAAGCGGCAAATAAAATAAAGTCCAACATAATTATGCATAGACTCATACATGAAAGATAACAACATGCCAGGTCCAACTACCCTCATACATGAAGCGAAACATCATGACTAATACGACTACATCCATACTCCGTCCGACAAGCGAGAATACTCGAAAGCTGTCTTTGCTCGGTTGGCGCTATGGGTCGTCTCGATGCCGACTCGGATCCAGAATCGCGGGGTTAACGGAGACCTCCTGGTTAAAAGTGACAACAGCGCTGCCTCGAGGGCTCTCCCTGCAGGGCAGGTGGAGGGTGGATCATCGGGGCTGCAGGAGTGGCGAGGAGTGAAACCCACTCGGCAGGAGCACTAAGGGGACTTGCAGTCGCGGTGCCCGAGCTACTCGGGGGAGTAACCGGAGAAACAGGGGATCCAGAACTGGCAGGAGCATAGGAAATAAATCCCACAGATGGAGAAGTAGTGGCTGAGCAAGCAGAGACTAAAGTAGAGGCTAAAGCAGTACTGGCATGACTCAGCTCACGAGCCAGCTCATAGATCAAAAGATAGCTAACAGTGATGTAGCGAGAAAGGTGGCTAGCTACACTATCAGACTCCGGATCAATGACAGGGAAACGGACACGGCCATTATCGTGGAGAGAAGGGTAGTAATGGAAACCTGGGTGATTCTGCATCCGGACCTCGTTCTAGTGGAGCTCAACAAGTACCTCGAATGCAGCAAACTGGACAGCCTGAGAAGCGGAAGAAGCGTAGCCGCTACGAGAGGTACGAGTGTAAGAACTGGAATCGGAACTGGTGCGCAGAGTAACCACGGCGTGATACTCATACACTGAGTCAGCTAGGCGCTCCCGGTACACACGATAGACTGGATCGTCTCCGTGAGGGTACAGCCGACGCCACACATTACGAAGGAGATGCGACGATGTGTATGACATCAGCTGCAACTGGCATGGATACGGCACCGGAGCCATCTACACTCACAACCATTAGCAGGTTAGCATAGAAAAAAAATATAATCAGTGCAAGCAATGCAACAACCAGCTATAGTTATTATCGACACTCAGCTACCACTCGTATCTAGCGTCTAGTTAACTCGGCTTAGTCTAGCGTGGCCTGCAGTCAGCGTGGCTCTGATACCAAGCGTTGTGGCACCCCGGCTCAGAGCGACCGGTTTACCTTGCATTGCCAGCCCAGAGACCTTGTCTTCTGGCAACACACAACAACATGGTACATAAAACAACCGCTTTATTCATGCTAGCGGAACATAGTTCATATTACAACAGTTAGCGAGGCCAAGCGGCACACGGTGCGGCTGAACAATATGTACATTATTTAGTGAACATAAAGGGGCCTCGATCATGACAACTACTCGGCAGCGGAACAACGTCTTAGCGGGACTCCATAGCACAAGGACACTGACGTGGACACGGTCTAGACTCGGATAGCACTCCTTTCCAACGGGACTTTCCTGAAATCTAGCATGACACGCCAGGTGAGTACATTGAATGTACTTGCAAGCTCACAATAAGCATAAACAAGATGATAGAAAATATGATGATATTTATCCAATTTAATCAACAATGCAACTATATATCCTACATGTTGTGACAGTGCTCAACAGGTAATCATTCTCCCGACTTGCTTACCAGGTGTGACCAACAAGCATAATATTACCAAAACATACTCGTGATCCTTACGGCGATCACAACCCGACCATCTCATGGCCCGTGATCCTTACGGTGATCACAACCCGACCAACTCGTGGCCCGTGATCCTTACAGCGATCACAACCCGACAACTCATGTCCAACTCAACACGATGACCTCACTGCCATCCTTAGTGCAATTTAGTGTGCATATTTATTAAGTGTTGACCCATGATGTACCTTACTTTCGAGCATGTCCGTATCTGTGGACTCGGCTATCGATAGATTAAAAACACTCTGCAGAGGTTAGTACACTATACCCACACTATGGAACCCATGGCCTCACACTCCCATTCGGGTAGACCAATAGCGTTCCGACGGAACCATTTCCCTATCATGACACTCTCCCGGCCCTCCCGACTCAGACCCCACCTGGCTAGTCCTGGGTGGCCCCGTGTCTACCTCCAGACACCTCGACCACCGTCGTGGCCACGTTCCACACTGGGATCCGGTACCAAAATTAACTTAACAACGGGCTCACAAGGTTATGCGTGCCTACCGGGCCAGGGTACAGCACGCCCATTACCTTCCCTAAATTGAGGTACCGACCAGAGGCACCACAATGAAACACATTAAGGCTGTCCCATACCGGCAAATGTGGTTGCACTGGGAAAGACTCGTTTCAGCGGCACCACAACCCGGTCAACAACATGTTCAAGTAGAATTATAAATCAGGTTCAACTAGATGTGAAAAGAAAATAACCGGTGTCATACTGCCATACCATGCATCACTTAACATATGCATCACATAACCGTGCAAAGATTGCATCAATCACGCTCCTACGGAGCCAGCATAAACTCATGCTACTATTCTGGTTAAAACCTCTCTTTACTCATACCAGAACCATTTCTAGCATTATCATCATTATACCTCATGTAAAATAATATTTAAATTACTCATCAAATTCTATGACCATATTATTTATTTATCACTTGCAACTAAGTTCTCATTATCTTGCCATCAATATTTACTTCAAACATTCTGAAGTTCAAGTATTTTAACATAACAAGCATATAACAGAATATATTTATTATATAACTAAATTAAATGTATCAATATTCATAAGTTCAAGTATGAAAATCATAAATATTGAAGTGGCACCATGAAAATGTTACTGTGGCTTGCCTTGGCACTGATGAGGTTGACAAAGCTCCTGGTGATCCTCAAGACAAGCTGGTTCCTCCGAAAATATTCAAAAACCACAAATGAAAATATCAAGAAACCTTCTGAAAATTGCCAGAAAATATAGACAGCAAGGAAAAATCCCATCTTTTGGGTGTTGTTAGATTTTTGGACACAGAACACGATGCAAAAAGAATCACTGCATTTGTTGTTGTAGAATCAAAGTTATGGCCATTTGAGGTCTCCTGGAATTTAAATGAATTTGAAAAAGAAAAACAGAGGGGGGTGATGTCGAAGGCGTAATCTCCCAGGGCGCCACCACTCATACCGCTTCGCGCGCGTAGTGAGTGGCTGACTGGAGGGCCCCGCGAGTCAGGCCGGAGGGAGGGGAGAGGGAAACAGAGGGGAACGGAGATTCGCCGGAGCTCACGCCAGCGATGAGACTTCTTGGAGGCAAACGAGAGGGAGGGATCAACGGAGAATGTTCTTGCGCACCTGCATGTACCCGTAGCGTGGCTAACGGTGGCCGGACGGCGTCGAATTTGTCCTCTCCAGCGGCGACAGAGGGCGGAGGTTGCCGGAGTTGAAGAAGACGGCGGCTTGGGGCGGCTCTAGGGACTCTAGCTAGGCGCGTTGGCTTCATAGAGGAGAGGCGGAGGCCCTGGCGGGGTCGCCTTGGCTTGTGAGTGGCCGGAGCTGCGGGAACGATCCAGAGGGGATCGCCGGTGACCCCGGCTCGGGGATGGCAGCCCGAGGCCTGCCCGGCTGGGCTGCGGCTTATAGTGGCTATATGAGGGAATGGGGGTGAGTTGCGATGCTCTAGGAGGCTGCAGAGGGGGGGTTTTATAGGCGGGGCAGCGAGGAGGGCTCGGGCTCCACTGGAGGACACCTGTCCCCGACGCCCGGTGACGAACGGTGCCCGAGGGCGATGGAGAAGGCGACGGAGGCCACGAAGCAACTGTGCGCGGGCGCGGACAAGCACATGAACGAGGGGGAAAGAGATGAACACAGTGCGCGGGCACTGTGCCGTTGGCTGGGCCGTGCCCGTGCTTGCTATGGCAACCTCCAGCGTCGGCGAGCGGCAAGGTGGAGTTAAGGGGGTGGATACGAGGATGGTGGCGAGGGGAGACACGCTCTGGCTAGCCGAGCAGAGAGCACACGCTCCACAAAGGCGCTGGCGATCTGCTTGAGTCTTGCGTTTGGCATGCCATGCCTTTCAGACGAGCAGCGGTCACCGGGTGGACCGTGACATCAGGCCACCTATGCACTAACCATGATTTCTGGCATGTAGTCCTTAGTAAACTGAGGTGTTACCACGGCTCGGTTTGGTTCCAGGTGAAGTAGAAGTAAAATGGTGATGAGGTTAAGTTACTGGACAAAAACTTTGAGGAGTTACTGTGGTCAAACCACAAGGATTCAAGGGCTGAGCTTTGGGGTTTTACTGACTCTTACTAAGGTGAATAAGCTCAGGAAAAACCAGCTACATTGGAGCTAGTAAAAAGGTAGTTGCTGTAGAAACTACCATTTCAGCCCAGAAGTGAAATTATTTTCTGTAGCCAAAATACTCCAAAGGGTGGTGAAATATTTTTGCTCAGAAATGTGCCCTAGGGTCCAAAGAATATTTGGGATTTTTCTCGGGATTTCTGGGGCAACAGAAATGAGGGTTGCTTTGGAGGTCAAAGAGTTTAGCTAGGGTTTTAGAGGCAAAATGAATATTTCTCATTTAAGAAAAATATTCCAAGGAATATTGTTGAGTTGGCCAGGGGTGAAATGATGGATTTGAGAAGGAGAGGGAACACTTGGGTGAAAATCAAAGGATACCCAAGTGGTCAAGTCCAAATGGAATCATTCAAAACTCCAAATCCAAAATCAACTCAGCTGAAAATCAAGCAAAGAAAACAAGGCAAAAACCAGGCTGTGACATAGTAGTCCATATCCGCGGACGTGGCTATTCGAATAGATCCTATTACCCTGCCGGGGTGTACTTCTACACACATGCTCTCACCACTTATCACTGTTTACACGACATGTACTCAGCAACCTTCAGGCGGAATCCCAGCGAGGGTGTCGACCACGACCTAACTAACACAAAAGTCTCTAGTCTAGGTTTGTCGCCTATTTAGGTTCCATCCACAAGGAAATCCAGCTGTGGTTTCCACTACAGCCACAAACGATGTGTACAGGGTTCCCAAACCCACCAAACGGGCGATGCCTGGTACACCCGGCCATAGTGCCTAGTCTATCCCAAGCCCACCTGTACTGGGTGCCACTTGGTAGACTACTAACACAACCTACAAACACAAGAAACTAGTTGCAACTCCTGGACAGAGATCGAGATGATTAATAAACCGATAGGGGTCGAGTTACCGGAACCCAATGTGCGTTAGTAACTGTCTTGGATCACAAACACGGAACTTAGTTCCAGAGAACGGTTTCAGTGAGACATCCCACCATGTACTCCTACATGAACTCTCATCGCTACCTTTACCAAATCGTGTTCACACACTTAGCTCTCAACAGTAGGACATGTTCATCACCATTCCAATCCATCCTAGATGAATCGGACCCGTTACAACTCTAAGCATAGCAGGCATAACAAGCAAAGCATAAATGAGTAGGCACATCATGGCTCAAAAAACTCCTACTCATGCTAGTGGGTTTCAACTATTTACCGTGGCATAGACAGGTCATGCACAGGAAAGGGGTGCAGCTACTGCAACATGTAATAGTTGAATCATTGTTGTCCTAATGTAGTAAAAGAGAGCAAGAGCGAGAGAGTGGGATTGTATCGGAATGCTCAATGGGGGTTTGCTTTCCTGGCACTTCTGAAGATAGTAATAGATCTTCATCAGTGTCAACGATCACAACGTTGGAACAACGTCCACTGAGAGGGAACAAACACCGACAAACAAGAGGGAACACAATCAATGTAATGCAACAATATGATGCATGATTGATACATCCATTTTCCATCATGTTTTCTTACTGTTATTTAGACTGTTTTTGTATATAATAATGCTTTTTGTAGTAATACTAATGTCTTTTTCACAGAATTTGCAAGGTACACACCAAGAGGGAGAATTCCGACAGTTGGAAATCTGGACCTGAAAAAGCTACGTCAGGCCACCTATTCTGCACAACTCCAAATGAGCTGAAACTTCATGAGGATTTTTTACGGATTATTTAAGAAATATTGGAGCCAATAACTAGCAGAGGGGGGCCACCAGGTGGGCACAACCCACCTGGGTGCGCCAGGCCCCCCAGGCGCGCTTTGGTGGGTTGTGGCCTCCTCGGCCCACTTCCGGTGCCCATCTTCTGGTATATAAGTCATTTTGACCTAGAAAAATAAGGAGAAGGCTTTCGGGATGGAGCCCTGCTGTCTCAAGGCGGATCTTGGGCAGGAGAACTTTTGCCCTCCGGTGGAGCGATTATGCCGGGGCAACTTCCCTCCTGGAGGGGGAAATCATCTTCATCATCATCACCAACAATTCTCCCATCTTGGGGAGGGCAAACTCCGTCAGCATCTTCACCAGCACCATCTCATCTCAAACCCTGCTAGTTCATCTCTTGTATTCAATCTTGTTACCTGAACTATAGATTGGTGCTAGGGGTGACTAGTAGTGTTGATTACATCTTGTACTTGATTACTATATGGTTTATTTGGTGGAAGATTATATGTTCAGATCCATGATGCTATTTAATACTCCTCTGATCATGAGAAAGTTTATTATTTGTGAGTAGTTACTTTTATTCTTGAGGTCACAGGAGAAATCATGTTGCAAGTAATCATGTGAACTTGATATGTGTTCGATATTTTGATAGTATGTATGTTGTGATTCCCTTAGTGGTGTCATGTGAACGTCGACTACATGACACTTCACCATATTTGGGCCTAAGGGAATGCATTATGGAGTAGTAAATATATTGTGGGTTGCGAGAGTGACAGAAACTTAGACCCTAGTTTATGCACTTTTCCGTAATCGGTCTAGAGTTTAATGCTATGGTTAGAATTTATTCTTAATACTTTTCTCATAGTTGCGGATGCTTGCGAGAGGGTTAATCATAAGTAGGAGGTTTTTTCAAGTAAGAAAAACACCTAAGCACCGGTCCACCCACATATCAAATTATCAAAGTAGCAAACACAAATCAAACCAACATGATGAAGGTGACTAGATGAAATTCCCGTGTACCCTCAAGAATGCTTTGCTGATCATAAGAGACCGGTTTGGCCTGTCCTTATCCTGAAAAGCATTGGGCTACCTTGCTGCATACTTATTTTTACTATCTTTACTTGCTCATAACAAATTATCTTGCTATCAAACTACTTGCTACTTACAATTTTAGCACTTGCAGACATTACCTTATTGAAAACCACTTATCATTTCCTTCTGCTCCTCGTTGGGTTCGACACTCTTACTTATCGAAAAGAGCTACAATTGATCCCATATACTTGTTGGTCATCAATGCTATTTTCTGGCGCCCTTGCCGGGGAGTGAAGCGCCTTTGGTAAGTGGAACTTGGTAAGGAAACATTTATATAGTGTGCTGAAATTTATTGTCACTGGTTACTATGGAAAACAATCCTTTGATGGATTTGTTCCGGGTATCTTCACCTCGTCCGGAACCACAATTAATTGCCCCTCAACCTAGTGCACCTACTGAAAATATTGAATATGAAATTCCTTCGGGTATGATAGAACAACTGCTAGCTAATCCTTATGCAGGAGATGGAACCGAACATCCTGATATGCACTTGATATATGTAGAACAAATTTGTGGATTGTTCAAGCATGCAGGTTTACCCGGAGATGAGGTGATGAAAAAGGTTTTCCCTGTATCTTTGAAGGGAGAAGCATTGGCATGGTATAGGCTATGCGATGATATTGGATCAGGGAATTGGAATCGTTTGAAATTGGAGTTCGACCAAATTTTTTATCCTATGCATCTAGTTCATCGTGATCAGAATTATATATATAATTTTTGACCCCATGAAGGAGAAAGTATCGCTCTAGCTTGGGGGAGGCTTAAGTCAATGTTATATTCAAGCCCCAATCATGAGCTCTCAAGAGAAATTATTATTCAGAACTTTTATGCTCGGCTTTCTCGTAATGATCAAACCATGCTGGCTTCGTGTGCTGGTTCTTTTATGAAGAAAACTATTGAATTCCGGTGGGATCTTTTGGAAAGAATTAAACGCAACTCAGAAGATTGGGAACTCGACGAAGGTAAAGAGTCAGGTATAAAGCTTAAGTATGATTGTGTTAAATGTTTTATGGATACCAATGATTTTCAAAAGTTTAGCACTAAATGTGGATTTGACTCTGAGATAGTTGCCTCCTTCTGTGAATAATATGCTACTCATGTTGAACTCCATAAGGAGAAGTGATTTAAATATCACCCACCTATTAAATATGAAATTAAAAAACTTGTACCAGTTAAAGAAGAAACTATACTCTATAATGTTGATCCAGTTGTTCCTACTGCTTATATTGAGAAACCCCCTTTTCCTGTTAGGATAAAGGAACATGCTAAAGTTTCAACTGTGGTTAACAAAACACTACAGAAAAAGACACATCCGTGCCATTTTGGGCCGAACGATTTTTTTTTTCTGTCATACATATGACACTTCTATGACGATAATTGTGACAAAACATGGTATCATCATAGATGTGGTGGGCTCCTACTTCTATGACAAAAATCATGACGAGAAAATGGGCTTTTCGTCACAGGCGGGCGGAGATGCAGCTGCATGACATTCTTTGGGCCATCCATGACGGAAAAAAACATGATAGAAGCGAGGGAGGAAAATTTCGGGAGTTCGGTTATGGTGGGAGGTCGGGGCCAAGCGATCGTGTTTCTCTTGTACGTCTGGCGCATGTGTGCGGCGTTGGCTCTAGCGAACCGGGTGAGGCGTTGGGCTCTAAGCTGAACCCGGCGATTGCCTTTGTAGGCTACGTGTTCTGAACACGGCGATCAATCGATGGCTGTTAACTGAACTCGATCGGCGATTCGCCATAGCGCTGCTAATGAAGCCGATCGATTGGATGAGCTGTGGCGTTGCGAGGGTGGGGATAGATGAGCGATGGCGGTGGCGTTGCCTCGGATGAACAGGACCCGTGGTGTGGAGGGCTGGATGAGCAGTAGATGGTGGAGGGTGCCCGTGGAGGGTGGTTGAACAGGACCCCATGGTGTGGAGGGCTGGATGAGCGATGAGCGGTGGAGGGTGGTTGAGCGATGGCCGGTGAAGTAGCGCGCGGTGGAGGCTAGATGAACTGGAGACCTTGGAGGCTGGAGGAGGTCGACGGTAGCCCGTGGAGGCTGGAGGAGGTCGACGGTGGAGATGGACTATATCCCGTGGAGTCCCGTTTTGCGGTACGCCACACCCCTCCCAATGAACAGGACCCCCGTTTTGACCGTAGGAGGTCCATTTCTTCCGTTTTGCGGTACGCCACACCCCTCCTGATCAACAGGACCCCCGTTTCGACCGTAGGAGGTCCGTTTTGTCCGTTTTGCGGTACGCCACATCCCTCCCGATCAACAGGACCCCCGTTTCGACCGTAGGAGGTCCGTTTCCTTCGTTTTGCGGTACGCCAGACCCCTCCCGATGAACAGGATCTCGTTTCGAACGTGGCCAGTGAAACACAATGCCGTTTCCTCCGTTCTGCGGTACGCCAGGCCTCGTTTCCATCGGCTGTTCTGTCCAACCCCTCCCGATGAACACGACGACGCATTCTGTTCCGACCCAGCCGGTTGCCTCCCCATCAACACGACGACGATGCTGTTTCTCTGTTCCGACCCAGCCATGTACACGAGCCCTTGCCGTACGTATGTGCGAGTATGCGTTTGAGACACCGCCCGTATGTACACATACGTGGCCGTATTTTCTTTCTTGCACCCTGGTCGTTGTACGTACGTGTACATGCTACGTGCGCGCCTCTACTACGACACGTGCGCGCCTCTACATCCACCAGTATGTATGTACGTACACGTTCACGACCAGAATGACAATGCTACGTATGCTTCGACTAGGTGGTTCCGGTATCGGAGCACTTCCTTGCGTGCGAAGATGTAGCTGGTGGGTCCCAGCGGTCGGGAGGAATCTTTTTTTTGCGGGACGCATTTCCTTGCGTGCGAAGATGTAGCTGGTGGGTTGCAACAGTCAGGGGGGCAATCGTTTTTTTTTTCCGGACGCGACGCACTTCCTTGCGTGCGAAGATGTAGCTGGTGGGTCCCAGCAGTCACGGGGGCGAATCATTTTTTTGCTCGGACGCACTTCCTTGCGTGTGAATATGTAGCGGTGGGTCCTAGCGGTCGAGAACCGTCGTTTTTGCGGGACGCACTTCCTTGCGTGCGAAGGTGTAGCAGGTGGGTCCCAGCAGTCAGGGGGAAACATCTTTTACGCAAAACCATCTGGTGGGTCCCAGCTGTTAGGTGGAGGAATCATTATTTTCCGCGTAATAAGGAGGCACTTCCTTGCTGCGGCCGTGGACCCGGTGTCGGCTGTCCACATCGATCCCGTCAATAGAAGTCGTTCCTTGACCACGTTGACCAGGCGCGCCGAGAGCACCACGGAGGTGGGCGGCGGCGAGGCCTAGGAAGGGATGCCAGCGGGCGGGGAATCTGTGGCGAGAGGAAGCCCAGCGGATAGAATACGAGGTTCACTGGTTCAGCTACGGTGTGAGGCTGCCGTCGCCCGAGGGCTGGCCAGCCAGTGGGAATAGTAGAGGCGGTGAGGCCTCGCGGCAACTGGCCCAGCCACAGGAGGCGGGAGCATGCGGCACGACCGGCGCTGCTGGACGGCTGGAGGAAGAAGACCAGAGGTTGAAGAAGCACTACGGCAGTTGGACGGACATCGTACGGTCACTGGAGCTAGAAACGTTCATATTGACTATGTTGACAAAGCCCTCCGTCCCCGTCAACTTAGTTTGCCCACAAGTCATCCTCCCACTATGGTGGGTCCCAGCTAGCAGGGGTATTAATTTTTTTGTGCGTAATAAGGAGGCACTTCCTTGCGTGCGAAGATATAGCTGGTGGGTCCTACATGTCAGCGGAGGGAACATTTTTTTCGCGAAATACAGAGGCCCTTCCGGTGGGTCCTAGCTGTTAGGTGGAGGAATCATTATTTTGCACGTATAGTCCAGAACCGATGGATGTCGTTCGTTGACCACGTTGACCAGGCCGCGCCGAGAGCACCATGGCGGTGGACGACGGCGAGGCCTAGGAACGGAACGACATGGAGCCGTGAAGACTCGGCAATGGTTGCCAGCGATTGGGAATCTGAGGTTTCTTGATGCGGCTGTCATCGCCGGAAAATAACAGGAGGTGTGGGTGAGTAGAGGAATGGCCTATCCAACAATGAAGTAGGGTGGGGCGGTGCGGCTGTCGTCGGCACTGACCGATACGGAGGCGGCAGCGAGCAGTCCCACCGGAGCTGGTTTGGTAATTTGGAGCAAGAAGATCAGATATTGAAGAAGCAGCACGGCCGTTGGATTAACATCCAATGGTCACTGCTGCTAGAATCGTTTGTGGACTAAGTTGACAAAGCCAAAGTACACGTCAAACTAGTAGACCCATAAGTCAGCCTCCAAATCTGTCCCAAACAGCATACAGCCCGAAATTTCTAGCCAGATTAAAATTAATTTTAAATCTAAATATACCTTAATTTCAATTCAATGAAATTTTATCCGCACAAAAACAATGAAATTTATAATATCAAAATCCGAAAGAAAACAGTATTTTGGAACTAATTGCATGTTTGCTGTATTTTTTCATTTTACAGCCCATTTATTGTTACTTATAGCCCATTTCTTATTACTTATAGCCCATTTCTTATTACTTATAGCCCATTTTCGGGCAAAATGCATCCTCCTCGTATTGAAAGATTTTGGCCATTGAGGCGTAGGAAAGCAAGTAGGCATATGTTGGTTATTACGCAAAAAACAAAATAGCTGGCTAGCCATTTTTTGAAAGGAAAAAAACAAACTGGGCTGGTCATGTGCTAAACATATGAAATAAAAGCCTGGGCTAGGCAGGCCACGGGTCCCGCACAACCCGATTGATACCCTTCCCGTCCGAAAAAACATAATTACTGCTTGCAGCTGCTTTGGGTCCCTCTTGTCATCCTCACCATGTACGGTCATCTCCTTATTCCTCTCGGTTGTTGACCAGGTTGACAACACGGGGAGGGTGTGCCATGATGGCGAACCAAGGGGAGGGCGATGGTGAGGCCTCATCTGAGCGAGCAGGGCAGGGAAGATCCTGACCCGATCGTGGGAGGCGGGGCGAGGCGGTCCCTTGGCGCTGGTTTAGCTGGCGGCTCGAGGAAGAAGAGGCGAAGAAACGCGATGAGCGTTGAATGTCAATCAACGGTCAAGGTTGGCACAATCGTTTGTTGACTAAGCGGACACCAAGTAGAATACTTTTTATATATAGGAAGAAGCGCAAGGAAAATGCATTAAATCGCCGTCCTCCTCACGAGGAGCGTTAAGCCACATAAGTGACTAGCACCCTTGGTTTTCAACGAGAGGTCTTGGGTTCGATTCAAGGAACTCTCAATTTTGTCCTCCTTCCTTCCTTGCAAAAAAGGAAAGAAAATCAAAGACTTGGGAAGGCGTCTGAACAAGCTAGTGTACCCGATAAAGAGGCGTTGCGAGTTTTAGAAAAAAGAAAGACGTGCGCCTGTAGCTGGTTCGAATCCAAACCTAGACTATGACTATATATGGTGCTATGCTACTCTGCAAGTAATGAAACTGATATATCCAACGTTCACTTCTCCTATTCTCTACTTACTCTGCCTAGCATCAAAAGCTTTGGCCGCAGCAACCATATCCGCTGGCTGCTCGTCCACCTGCTCTTCAGCAGGCAACAACCAGATATGCTCCAAGTCGCCACCGATACCATCGCTTGTGGGTCTCATCACACCCCCGCCAGCACGCGCACCGCAGCCGATTGCTCATCGCAACCCGCTGCCGTTGGTGTGGTGCCACTGCTGCAAATCACGCAGAGTCATCCGTCGCGTCTCAACCACAATCCGCAACCCAGGCCGAGTCTTCTACAAATGCCTTATCATGGGGTAATAATATGTTTAAGTGTTGTTCTGCTGCTTTGAGTTGCTGATTTTTTTAATAGTTTGGTTGATGATCTTCCAATTTGATTCGTGCATAAAAGGGAAGATTCGTGTGATTTGTATTTCTGGGAAGTTGCTGATGTGGGGGAATGCAACTACGCTGATTATTTGGTTAGCCGAGGCAATACCAGCAGGTTTGGGTGTTGGACAAGTAATTGATGGAACGGCAGAAGAGGAAGATGCAGAGCAGAAGGTTAAAGATGTAGTTCCTTTGATCATGGCCAAGCAATAGCTGCTGAACGGCCTTGACATCAATGAGGAGATAAAAGAGCTTGTGAAGATAACGGGCAAAATCGATGTGCTCTGTAGGATGATTGTCCCTTTATTTGCAGTGTATGTAGCACTCATGATGTATTCAGTGGCTACGACATGAGCACTTTGCTGAAACTAGTAATGAAGCGAAACACATGTAGCAGGCTGGGCGTAGTGTTGTGAACATCTAATGATTTGTATTAACGGAAATCAGGGGGTATCCCCTTTTGCTCACATAAATAAATAAATAGCAGAGGCCCTATCGGGTCAGCTTTGTTCTCATTCGAAGACGTCGAGCAAATTGCAGTCCAACAACAAACTATGTCATCAAATTCAAGTTTCACAGCCAAATATGAGTACAATTAAACAACAATGTCATCATGTTTTAGTTGTCATACAATCACCAAACACAAATCAGCATACATAACAAGTGATGTTCTCACACAAAATACTAAACAACATGTTCATCAGGTTTCAGTTGTCATAGCAAACACAATTTCACATAGTAGATAAAAAGCGTCTTGACGAGGCAAATACGACAAAAGCAATGTAATCATCATCCGCAGCAGCAGCGTCAACATCTTCGCCATGTGTATCAGTCTGAATCATAATTCCCCATGGTGTCATCTTCTTCTTCGTCCTCAACATCCTCGAACGTTGGCTTCTTCTTGATCAACTCTTGTATGTCCACAGCACGACATGCAATCTTTTCGCCGCGTCATTGGCGTGATGGTTCTCAAAGATATTAGGAACATCTGTGTTATCTTCTACATCAGGAGCAGTGTAAGCATCATCTTGTTGTGCAACTTCATTAAACGAATTCCTCTGCTCAAACCTTTGCAATACTCTCCAGTTATCGCTACGTGCAAATGTGTCTTCCAAGAAAAATATCTGCGTTGCTTGATTTGCCAAAATAAAAGGCTTGTTGGTCTGGTACGCCGCCTTGACATTGATGGATTTGAAATAATCATCAGCTCTGGGTTTTGCGATCCTGTAAAATAGGTTATACCAACAGCGGACTATGAGAACCACACACGATGATCCTCGAAGCTGGAGATATCTGCAAGCTGAACAATGTACATTATGTTAGCATACATTTCAGTTGTCTCTTTGTCATCGTATCCGTGCTCAAGATGGCACTGTTTTGTGTCTTCCTGCCTTCGTCTCGTGCAAGGGTGTTGTGGCGCACATCTCCAACAACGCAAGATTCATAATGTCTTACCGAGTATCGGGACCCATTGCTAGTGAGTAAAGGGCATCATCAACTGCCTTCCCATCCTCCGCATCTTCTTAACGTATGGTTAGAAAATAGACAAGGTGATCATCTTATGTACTCAATATATTAAAAAAACTGACAGTGCACTTCAAAAGCTTACATGGTTCTTGAACCATTTCGCAAATCCTGCCATAACCAGTTTGTCAATGATTCTTGGATTTTGTGGCAGTAACTCATCTTTGTAGATGCTGCACAACATAGTGATCACGTCAAAGATCTAAATATATAAGAATGTGCTGTAAGTTTAGTAGATTATGATGTATAAGCTGTAGTACTGCACTTACTTGATATAAGGTAGTATCTCAGGACAGTTATTCAACACATACCAAACCATTTTGTCCAAATCTTTAGGTTTGTCCTCTTGTCGACTCTTCCCTGTAACTCAAACAGAATAATCGAAAACATTGAGCCCGGGATTGTCTTCACCCACCTCTTTGCTAAGCTGATCAGCTATTTCAATGTATTTTGAGCAGAATGTCAACGCTTCTGTAGCAATGTAGGCCTCTGCAATGGAACCCTCGGGTCTAGATCTGTTCCTAACATAGCCCTTGAAAGTGCCTAGCCGCCTTTCAATAGGGTACATCCAGCCATACTGTACTGGACCTCTAAGTAGTGCCTCATCAGGTAGATGAACAGCCAAATGCACCATCACCTAAAAGAAGGCTGGAGGATATATCTTCTCAAGGTCGCATAGGATAGTTCGTATCTTGTCTCTAAGACGCTCCAAAGTATCTATCCTGATATTTCTACTGCAGAGTTCCCTGAAGAATTGTCCCAACTCTGCAACTGCTCTGTATAAATCAGGGTGGCCCAATCCTCTAAGGATAACAGGTAAAACCCTTTGAAGTAAGACGTGGCAGTCATGAGTTTTCAACCCTTATACCTTGTTTCCATCTGCACTGATTCTCCTTTCAGGGTTGGAAGCAAATCCATGTTGGAATCTCACACGTGACAGGACCTCACAGAATTCTTTTCTTTTTACCTTGTCCAAGAAGTACACAGATGGTGCCATATCCCGTGGTTTATGTTCATATTGCACCTGCAAATCCTTTCTGATACCCATGTGTGTCAAATCAATCCTAGATTTTAAGGTATCTTTCGTCTTGCCTTCAATATTAAGATGTGTGCCGATAATGCTGTCACATCTATTTCTCTCGATGTGCATCGCATCAAGATTATGCCGCAGATCCAAATATTTCAAATACTCCAAGTCCCACAAAGTGGACCTGCGGGTAAACAATAATCTCTCTTCCACCCTGCCACGCTTCCTTTTCCCGCTACCATTACCAGGATGGTTTCCTGGTGTAATATGCCTGACCTTCTCTAATTCCACTTGCAAATCATCGGCGGTAAGCCTCATTGGCGCATCACGGTTTTCATGCTTTGCATTGAACACATGTCTTCGGTATTTTCTAGGTTGCGGCTTGTCCTTGGCAAGGAAACGGAGGTGTCCAATGTAACAGATCTTGCTAAGTATTGCGTATGACAGTGGATTCCTGTCACAGCGAACACATGCATTGTAACCATGTGTCGTTAATACGACATAGTGCCCAAAGCGGATAATCATGGATGCACCAAATTACAACAGACTGTGAAAGAAATCAGCTGGTGAGCTGCTATATAGGTCTCGAGTGAGAACACCCTTCCATAGCTGTTGAAGTTCCTCCACAAGAGGCTCCATGAACAAATCAAAATCCTTTCCAGGACTTTTTGGACCTGGGATGAGCAAGGCCATGATGTAGTTTGATTCTTTGGTGCACAAATTTGGAGGCATGTTGTAAGGGATAACAAGCACTAGCCACATGCTATATGTGGCGCTCTGGTGGCCAAATGGGTTAAATCCATCTGAAGCTAAGCCAAGTCTAATGTTTCTCAGGACAGTAGCAAACTCTTTGTGTTTATCATTGAAGCTTTTCCACTCACTACCATGAGATGGATGGCTTATTACATTCTGATCTCTGTACTCCTGGTTCCTATAATGCCACAGTACATCCTCTCTTGTTTCAGCATCATGAGACAACCTCTGCAATCTTGGTGTAATTGGAAAATGTCTCAGAACAATATGAGGAATCCTCTTCACAACATCGCCATCTTTCCATCTTGATGATTTGCATTCCGGGCATTCACTTAAGTTGGCATAATCCTTCCGGAACAGAACACAATTATTCTTACAAACATGGATCATCTCATATCCAATTCCAACTGCACGAAGGAAATTTTTCATTTTACTGTAGTTGTGTGGCAGCTTAGACGCATCTGGGAAAGATTTGCGGAAAGCAGCCAACATCCCATCGAATGATTTGTTGGTCATCCGCTCAGATGTCTTCACCTGAAGAAAGGTGACCATAGCTGAGAATTCTGACTGCTTATTTCCTGGGGTGACAGCAACGTTGCATTGTTCCAACATGCGGGCCCACCATTTTTCTTCTGCAGGTGAAAGTTCACGGAATGCACGAGCATTTCGTAGCATTGTTTCAATGTTGGTCAAACTCACTGGCTCCGCCACCACCACCTCCTCCTCCTCTTCCACCTGAGCATCAGGCAGGTCAAGATGGTGATCTGCTGCTTCCACGTAGTCAATAACATTGACGTTCACAGCTTCACCATGATGAACCCACCTAGTATATGTGACCAACATCCCATACAAGTGTAGATGATTTTGCACAGTTGACTGGGTCTTGTAACTGAATTCATACAACTGCTACACGGGCAGAGCACATCTGATTTCGGACCACTGTACTCAGCTCTGATAAAGTTCATGAAGTTTTCAACCCCCTCGACATATGCAGCGGGGAATCTTCTAGCAGAAGTTATCCAATTCCTGTCCATCTATTAGACATACAAATAAGTTCTTCTACTAGATATTACAGGAAAAACATATATGCTTTTTTATGAAGTCCGGAAAAAAAATACCTAGGTCGATGTCTAAAGCTATGGCAAGATATTTGGACGAGCAGATCAAAGTAACGAAATATATGTAAAGCTAATTCAGCAAACATATTTGAGTGCTAAATTATGGCAGGTTGTTTCAGCAGTCAATGAGGCCGACCACACATCCATCAAACTATCGAAGGCCATCGCAGCAACAAAGATCGAGTATAAAACGATGTGGAGGTATTTCACCTAACAGATTGGCTACTAGACCATGGCAATCTATGTCACAATAAATATATGGCAGGATATTTTAGCAACTAATCGGCCTTGGCATGCCATCTCAGCTAAGCAGATTGAGTGCAGAGCAGGGCAAGGAAGCTTCTTAAGCAGATCATATTGACGATAAACTACTTGACAAGCAGTGAGATTAACGGTGTCTATCAGCTAACATTCAGCGCTACACCGACATGAGCAGGGCCTCGGTCTAGAATCGCGTCTTGTGGGAGAAGCTGACCATCGTGCGTCTCCACCACGAGCGTCGCCCGTGATGGCGGAGCTGACCGCCGTGCACCTCAAGAACGTAGCAGAGGTGGCGGCGCTGCTAGGCGACGACAGTCTACGAGAGCGTATTGTGGGAGCGAGAGGATTGCCGAACATGGCGCCCGGCGTGTCGGCGCGAAGGGAGGGCAGCTTTGGCGAAGCGAATGGAGCGGAAGGGGGACGGGGGAGGGTTTGGGGAATATTATTGGCTAGTTGGCGAAGGCGGTTGAATCAGATTTGGCGGAATTTTTTGTGTGTGTGTGGGGGGGAGGATTTTTGCGCGGTGGGCGGGGAGTTTAGCGCATGGTCGGTTTCTCCAAGTGCAGTCCCGTGTCGGTGAAGAGCAAGCGAAGCGCGTTCCGTTTGCGTGAGCGTGTGCAGGACCGAGCGTGTGTGGGGTGCAATCACGACCGCGACAGGAGTGCTGTGAGTGTACCGCCTTTTTCCTTTTAAACTAGGTGCCGCCCCTCAAAAAAATTGTGTTGCCGCACGATCCATCGATACTACTACTAGTAATCCAGTAATCCGGACTAAAGCAGCGGCTGTGTCTTTTCCAGCGATATCTTTGGGAGGTTGGCTTAGTTGGGTTTTTAGGGGCGAGTAATGCTACACCTCGTAGTCGATTCGTAATTAACGTAATGTGAAGCGTGTGAGCTGTTGATTGTAGATTGGGGGAGGAGGGCCCACCACCATGAAAATCAGGGGAGGAGAGAGAGAGGCAATTTACGTTAACCCTTTCGTAGGTTCCCGTTGATGTAGAAAGATGTGAAATGCGTGAATGTGTAGTGGACGTACTATTGGAGTGCCTAAGATAATTTGTGTATGTATAGAGCCTATGTGTTTATTTTACTTCGCATGTTAGATTTGTCTCGGTTCATTAAAAAGCAGAGTTGGTGATGATGGTGTGCCTGTCATCCTGCAATATAGGCCGTCCGATCTATATCCAACGGATAGGAAGGAAACTATGACAATTTACCCGTACTCCTCTCCACATTTGCAGATAAGGCTTTCCCTCGTTCATCCTTTTCTCCCACAAGATCTTGATCTTCCGTGCAACGCACGGGCATCTTGCTAGTACTCCTACAATATGTATATTATTGTGAAAGTTCATATACACCAGCCGAGATTAATGCAAACACGGCAGATTTTCATTACCTTTCGAACTTTTATAAGACAGAAAAATAAAAGAAACCCGACCCTAAACCTATTCTACGGTGGCGGCCGACGTTCTCCATCTACGATCTCTATGTACAGGGGCGGGGTTCAATACCCATGAAGTGAAGTTGTGGTCTCCGGCGAGGAAGACTAGAACACAGAATACGGACCGGCCAGTTGGCACACCATGCCCTGCCACCTCCCATGCCCTACTCATCCTCCAAGGAGTCCCCGACCTCGGCGGTTCCGGACGTTGGACGGAGGCAAGTAGGACGTGTGGTTGACGGTGCTCCCGTCGAATGGCCGCCATCGTGGCCACCGCTTGTGCGGTCGCATCCGCGTCCGGCTACACCGTTATTGCATCGCGAGAGGCGACTTGAGCGAGGGCGGCGACCTCGAGCTTCATCCCCGAAGACAAGCTATCCCGCAGAGCGTTCGCACTTGCTGTCATGGCGGATGTGGTGCCAGGTAGGAGGACGATGTGCTATGGTGTGGAGGTTAGCTGGGCGTTGCCGCTTTAAGTAGCGCATTCCCGTGAGGCCAAGCGTTCGGGTGCGTCATTAAGTCGCTAGAGTTGGTTCCTCGGGCACCGAGCCTCTTAAAGACGACATACGAACGGACGACATGAATGCGGGCAGCTGGCGACGGCGCGAGGGACGAGGGTTTTGGTGTGCCAGGGTAGTCAGCTGCGGTCGTGGCAAAGTTGGAGATGCCCTTTGCTCATATGCAATCTCCGCATGTCATTGAAAAAGCAAGATGACCCGGCATGGTCTCAGGTCCAGAGGATGCAGTTGGCCGCGCTACACCACTCCGCGGATGCGTCGCGGCACCCCGTGCATCCTCGACGAGTCGAGTGTTGGGGTGTGTTTGGATTGTGGCCATAGTGCACCTTACCAAAATTTTGGTCATGACCCAAAGATTGGTCTTTGTTTGGATGGTTGCCATTTTTTTGGCATGCCAATGAACTCTAGCCAACTCTAGTTCATTTTTCTTGCCAATGTCGCCCAAATCATGGGCAACCAATACCTCAACCAAAATTTTGGTCATGACCCAAAGATTGGTCTTTGTTGGGATGGTTGCCATTTCTTTGGCATGCCAATGAACTCTAGCCAACTCTAGTTCATTTTTCTTGCCAATGTCGGCCAAATCATGGGCAACCAATACCTCAACCAAAATTTTGGCTACCCAATGCTTTGATGGGGCAACCTTGGGCAGAAACCAAACATACCGTTGGTCGTGCCACAGCACTAACGCCACCCTCGGCACACTGAAACCGACCGTGTCTAGCAATGATATGAGCGTGTCGCTCATCGCGGTCGCCGTGTCCAAAGGCAGTGCTGGAGCTGCGCCCCGTTGTTGGCCCCAACGACCCACATGAACGGTTTTCGGTGGCGAGGAGGTCGTGGGCTAGCTCCTCCATTGGACTAGTCTGTGCTATATCGTCCCGACGGGTGTGCCCCACATGTCGGTTTCCCTGTTTGCCCGGCCATATTCGAGCGTTAGTGCTCCGCGTTGCGCATTAGGCCATTCACTATGTAGGCCAAGCGAGACAACTTATTGTTTATTTGAGCCGTTCAAGTATAATCATGTGGCGTTTGCTTATTTCTGATTCCTCTCCAACCCTCTTCTCCATCGATCATGTAGCCCTCCAGTCGAGTCCATCCTCCCGCATGCCTCATTTGAACATTCCGCCGACTATCATTCGCATGTGCCCACCCTAGTCCTCTTTCAATAGATCTCCGGACCCCGAGATGAAATCGAGAGGGAACGAGTGGGGGCACGTGATAACTAAGGCGGATTCAAAATTTTGAACCGGTGATCATAGCATCCGCAAATCATATATAAAGGGTATTCAATGATCGTTTCATTTTTAACGTACAATATACTCCCTCCTATCCTTTCTAGTTTAGATATAAGTTTTATGTGTAGTCAAAGTATCTCTACTTTGATCAAAAAGGTATCAACATTCAATAATGCCCAATCAATATTGTTAGATTCGTACGTACTCCTAGATTTGTACTCGAGATGGTTTCCAATTTGACTATTGACAAGATTAATAGTACATGAGATGTATAATGTGAAAATTATATCATTGGAAACTCCTTTCACATACGAATTTGACCGTATGCTTTGTGTAAGTTGCATGTCATATATTATTACTCTAACATTTGGTCAAACTTAGCCTCAAAAAACGCATTAGACCCTGTATGCTTTGTGTAAGTTGCATGTCATATATTATTACTCTAACATTTGTGTAAGTTGCATGTCATATATTATTACTCTAACCTTTGGTCAAACTAGTATAGTGGAAATGGATCTTCTTACGTAGGTATCCCTGCCTTACCCTCCCTTTCGGTCACTTACTGGCGGACCCCATGCTTGCTAGGACCCGCATGTCAGTTACTCAATGGGTTCGGCCACGTCAGGGGATCCTCATCCGTAGTATACTGCCTCTGTTTTTATTTACTCCGCATAAAACGGATGGAGTGGTGGTATAATAAATGACGCGGGCGGGGGAGGGGGAGGGACGTCGGTTTGCTCTCAACTGTGGTCCCACAAGTGAGCAAAAACGCAAGACAAAGCGCGTTCCATTCGGTGAGCGACGTGGAGGGTCCAGCGTGCCGGGCCGCAACGCGAATGCGACAAGAGCGATGTACAGTGAAAACCGATTGACCGGTCGTCACCGGAACCACTATTCACACCAGAACCTTCGCTACTCGGCCTACGCAAGCCACTTCCCTAAAACCACACCAAATCTCTAGCCATTCCCCCACCTTTCGATCCCCTAGCCCGCATCAAGCGTCCCCTAGTTCGCCGGAAAGCCATGGTGCGCCGCAAGATAACTTACTACAAGATGCTGACGCCGGAGTGCCGTGCAGAAATCGCGGCGGCGGTCGGCGCCACAGACCTCCGTTCCGAAGCTCGCTTTGCGGCGGGCCAATCCCCGAGTTCTCTGTCGCCAAGCTATGAGGAGGAGGAAGCCGGTCCAATGTTCATGGCGGAGGTCATGGCGCAGAAGGCCCCCGATGAGTATGAGACAATGGGCGTCGACTTCGTGCCGGCGTCCGAGTCCCCCATGGTGCAGGCGGAACAGCGGTTCAACATGGCGATACTGTTGGTGTTCTGGGAACGGGGGTCCCCAGAGTTGCCTGCCTGCGGCCTGTGGTGTGGCTCAAGTGGGGGCCCAGCGCGGCCCAGCTTCATCAGCTCAAGCTCAAGGCCCTCGTGAGGGGCCAAGCCTCACGGGGCGGACGACAGGAACCTTCCTCAGGAGCAGCCTCGTCAGGCAGGCTAACAAGGAGGCAGAGGGATCAAGGCAGGGTACCTCACAAGGGTGCCCCGTGACGCAAGCCATGACGATCGAGATCAGCCAGCGCAGTGTCCTCGTTTCCTCTTTGGTGCAAAGGTGGCAAGCAGAGGCCAAGGCATCAGGAAAAGGTTACCGCTTCGGTGCAACAAGACCAAGACCAGCGGAGCGGCAGGACGGAGGTCATCGTGGAGCCCAGGACGGCATCACCGTCAGATCCTTTGGCAGCCGAAGACCAACTTTAGTCAGGATAAGTGTACTAGATGTTCCCCTTCAAAATGGCAATTGTTGGCGCCCTTCCCGCTCATTATTTGGGAAGAGGCCCAGGGCCTCCCTCTATAAATAGGACTAGCCACCACAGAGAGAGGGGACGGGTCGAGCCTACCAGAGAGAGAGAGAGAAGCTACTGGACTCACCCAAGCTGTCCATCGCACCAGCTCAAGAACAGCCCCTCGCGAGGCTGTTCTTCCTTTGTACTGTTCTTCATCAGCCCCGGAGGCAATCCACCACACCACACACTGGAGTAGGGTATTACACCACAACGATGGCCCGAACCAGTATAAATCTTGTGTCTCCTATGCTGTTCATCGTTCCTAGTTTAGATCCCTTGCAAACCATTTACGCATGAGCTAGTAGGGGAAAGATCTCCGTGCGCACCCCGGAGTTCGAACCTCAAGGGTTTGCCGGAACCCGAAATCCGACATTTGGCGCGCCAGGCAGGGGTGCGCCGGAATCCTTCCTCCGCCGCCTCGCGTTTCGTCGCCTCGTCGTTCGATGTCAAGCGACCCGGCAGCCAACACCGACCGCTGGGCGGCGTGGCCCGCCCACGCCGTGCCGCCAGCCCAGGGTGACCTCAACCTTGCACCTCAGGAAGCTCGCGCTCCGCAAGGCGCTCTGAAGGGCAGGCGGCGGCGGCGACGCCGCCTGCCCTCACGCCGCGGCAGGTGCGGTCAGCGGCCAGAGCCTCAAGCCACACCGCAGCCACCGGGCCGCACACCCGACGGGAGCAGGCAAACTCCAGGGCCGCGCTCACAATGGCCCGAGAGCTGTTACGGTGCCGGCTTCTAGAGGGCGGCCGTGACGTGCTGTTAGAGCGAGTGGCTGAGCTCCTGGACGCCGCCGCCTCGGGAGCACCTCCTTTCTGCGTCCCGCTGCCGCCCCAGGTCCAGAGCATGCCGTATGGTGGCCCCATATGCGCCCATGCAACCTCAAGCGGGCTCCAGGGCCTACTCGATGCCAACCTGGCCATCAGTACCAGGCGGCAAGCCGCGCAGACCCCATCTCCGGCCGGCGAAGGAGTGCACACCATGACCTTTGGCCTCGGCGGACCACCGCACCACCACTCTCAAGACAGCGCTCTGGGCCGGACTTCGTGGCATGTGGGGCACTACAGCGAGACCTACGGGGCAGCGTCCCCTGAGGCTTATGTGCCCCGCATGATGGATCAAGAGTGCGCACGGGAAGAAGACCATGGCTCGTTCCTTGGGCCAGGCTGGGGCGAGGAGACACCACAAAATGAGCTCTTTCAGGAACCCCAAGAGGGCCTCGACGACCGCGCCGGCGGCAGCAACTATCTGGTACCATTAATTCCTCAGGAGCTAGCTTATGCTAACCGTGTGCCGCAGGAGGTACAGGTTGCCGCGACAGGTGCCTGCCCCAACACTGCAGCTTCTTACCCCTCAGGAGGAGGGCAGCGGGGGCTGCAGGAGAGGGGCCGAGATCCGAGTTCGTCCCCGCGGCGCTTGGCGCAAGACATTCTCAGGAGGTAGTCCCTCTGCCGGGGAGGTGCCTCAGGGCCTGCCCCCGGCAGAGGACCCGTGGTCGTCGGGGGAACCGCTGACGACCACTCTACCCCATTGGTGTCGTCCTTGGTCTCCGGCCGCCGTCAGTGGCGGTAGACTATGGCGCAAGGAGGGGCCCTCATCTGGCGATATGAAGCAAGGCCGATACTTGTGAAGAAGGCCCAGTGCCTGTGAAGCTCGCCGCCCTATGACACTCTCACGTAATAATGAGTGGGGTTGTACACGCCCCGGAGTCTCCGGAGAGCCGCCCTCGGGCCTCGGGGGCTCCCGCCCACGCCTAGTGGAAGCACTTAGCTCCACGCTGGTGAGAAGACGTCGAAGACTAGACTAGGTGCCGGACGCGGCCGTTTGCTTTTTTGCCTTTTCCCCTGTTGACAAGTTTCTTTGATTTGAATTTAAGTTGGATTTGAGTTCGAGTCTTGCGTGCCTTTGGGGAAGGGGTGTTTAGGCTCATTAGAGAAATCTCTCGTGTTCTGGTTTCGGCTTTGTGTCCAAAGCTAGCGTCAGCTACCTCCCCTCGCGAGCCCCTCGCGACCCGGGCCGGGCCAACCGCGTCCATAGCTCGGACGGCTGTCGCCACGCCCTCTCCGGAGGTTCTTATCGCAGGATCAATGGGTTCACCCAGAAGACACATATGGCGCTATGGCCCCCACAGCCCCGCTCGGGGCTCACCAGGGTCAAAAGGTAAATGAGCCAGCTGACCCACCATCGGGCCGGCCGTTAAGCTCACATGCTGCGTTAAGATTACCAGGGCATTTACCGCAAACCTTTACATGAGGGGCTTCCCCTCCCAAAATTCTCTCACAGTCTTCAGGGCCAAGCCCGAACCTCTTTCGTGCAGGGTAAACAACGGTGACAAACAATCAGTCAGACATATCGCTCGCTTGCGCTATACAGGTCACCTCCAGGCGTCGGCCGACATCATCGCCGCCACCAACACCTCCGCCAGCACCAGGACCGTCCACCACGCCGCCTGCATCGGCGGCCACGATCACGCCGTCATCATTAGACGCGAAGGCCCTGACAAGGTCGTCCACGTGATCCTCCACCCATTGCGCAAGGTCACCCCGGACGGCTATGGGCACCGGTGCAATGGCAGCATCGAAGTCGAAGCGGGGATCCCTGTCCCACAGATAAATGAAGACACGGGAGAAAGCGCGCCCGAGCAAGGCTCGGCTCCTCTCCTCGACGAGCCAATGGGACCTCTCGGAGCGGTTCTCTAGGAGCGTCACCACGTCAGCAAAATATTGGAGGTTGCCAGCATAGTTGGTCTCATGCGGCTCCTCAGCGGTGGCCTTGCAAATGTTGCCCAGGGCTGCGTTAGCCCGTTCCCTGAGCATACGGAGCATGGGGGCGTGCTCGTGCTCCAAAACCCGCCGCCGAAGAATCTTGTCTCGTTCTGCCGTGCGGTGGCCTCGGCGCCATCAATCCTCTGTCATAGAAGAAGCAGTTCGGCGCGGGAGGAGGTCAGCTCCACCTGCGCTGCGCAAAGGGCGGCTGCGGAGGAGTCCGCACCCCGCGTCACTTCGTCGAGTTTGGCCTTGAGGGTCGCGGTCCTGCCCTCAGCCTCGGCCCTGACCAACTCCAACCTCAACTCGTAATGGCGCTCAAGGCCTGAGTGAGCTTCCGCTACGCGGCGGTCGACCTCTTATTGGGCTCGGGCTTCGCGCGCGGCAACATCATCCTCCTCCTGAGCCACCAGACGCTCCCTCGTATCCAACCGCTCAAGGTCGAGGTTGCGCTCGGCGGCCTCCAGCATCAGCACTTCCTCGCTTGGAGCTCCGCTTTGGTCGTGAAGCCCCTTGGCGACACAAGTGCAGCTGGCGCAACTCCACCTGCTGCTCGAGAGTTGCTCCGGGCACAGAGCTCGCTGCACGCTCCTCCGCGTCCCTGCGCCATTGGTCTGCCTCGAGGGCCTCCTCGACGGCTCGAGAGCGAGCCTCTCGCGAGGCCGCCAGCGACGCCTCAGCCTTCGCATTGTCAAGGTCACGCTGGTGACGTGCGAGGGCAACGACTACCTTCAGCTTGCGCCACTCCTCATCAAGGCACAAACCTTCGGCCTCGAGACGCGCATCCTCGCCGGCAAGCTCCGCCCCAAGCCAGTTCACCGCATCCGTCACCCCATGGAGAAATTCTTGACAAAGGGCGCGGCATTCGCGAGCATGCCTGAGCACGTCTTCCGCGTCACCATCTGCTGCTGGTGTATGCAGAGGGCCCAGAGGCGGCGCAGCTCCTCCCGGTGCAGGGCAGGGGGCTGGCGGCCCAACAATCGCCGGACGGGCCTCGCCAGGAGCAGGGCCTGACGCCGGTCCGTCCCCAGAAGAAGAGCTCAAGATTGACTTCAGCCAGCCACCATCCGCGATCAAGGAAGGGGCGCAGAGCAAGCCGGCTATGCCCCAGGAGAACTCGTGAAGGGAGGATAGCAGGCGCGCAGGATCGGGACGCCCAGCTGAACGGGCCACCTCTCCGACCGGCTGAGTGATAAGGGCGCCGCTTGAACCCGACGCACCAAGGATCAGCAACGAGGACGGAGCTTGGGGAGATGGCTCCTTGGCCATCTCCACGAATTCGGCAGGAAGGGCCCTGAAAGGCCACGGTCAGCTGCAAGAATCAAGAAGTAGAGGAGCAGAGAGAGAAGAGGACTTACTCGTCCGTGGCAAAGTACCTCCTGCACTTCAGCAGGTGGCAAGGGCGATCGTCATCGCCCAAGGCCTCCTTCCTCTTGCGGAGGGCCACGAAGTCTACGCGGAACCGGCCTAAGTGCTCGGCGCAGGGGTCGGTTTGTGGCATGGGGGAGGTGGTAAGGTGATCGGCGCCAATGGGACCATCCTGGGGATGCCACCAAGCGCCGCCTCATGAGGGACGACCGGGGCCTCGGGAGCCCCAACCTAAGGAGCCGGAGGCCGCGACTCCTCACCTGGCACTATTCCGACGCGAGTTCCGTGAGATGCCGCCCTCAGGGCTCCGTGTGACGTCACCACCTCAACATCGTCCCCTTCAACTCCTGACAGTTCTCGTCTCACTGCTCCATCACCCGAGACGGAGCCACTTTGGGCGACCGGAAAAGCGACCACGGCAACTGGGTTCTCGCGAGGCCCCCTGAGGTCAGCCGGGCGCAGCCCCCACTCGCCAAAGCTGAGCATCTGATTCAGGAAATCGCCCCTGCCCGAACAGAGATACAAGAGGGCACCACCATGTCGAAGGCTGCCTGGGGAAGGATTGCCAACCAGGACCCTGAGCACCGTCCTCAGCACTTCAGGCGCCAGGTCCCCCTCCTGAAGTCGCATGCGGTCTTTGCGCCCCGCAATGTCCCACATCCGATGAGAGTGGCGCTGGAGAGGAGCAATGCGACACTGGAGGAACTCCTTCACCACCTTGGGCGCCGTCACGTTGAGCGCCCTCAAGCTCTTGAAGCGGCGCCAGACGAATGCAAGACGGGTGTCCGCGAGCGTCTCGTGACCCCAGCCTGAGTTGGGAACAGCAGGCAAGGTAGGGTGCGAGGGCAGGGGGCTGGTCACCCCAACGTCCACATACAACCACCGCTCTCCGAACTTGGCCTCAGGGGGAGGGAGTCCGAAATCGATCCCCGAACAGCCATCTCTGGCAGCGCAAGGAAGCTCACACACCCCAAGCATTGAGTGGGATCACTCAGGCGCAAAGAGAAGAAGTGACGCAATAGTGCAACGGAAGGAGGGATACCCACCATTGCCTCACAAACAAAGGCGAAGACAGCCAGGAGGGTAATGGACTCAGGCCCGAGATGCATCATGTGGATCTGATAGTGGGAGAGCACCGCATTGAATAAAAGCGGAAAAGGAAACTAGACCGCCCACGGGGCATCGGTGAAGACCGGACCTCCGTGACAATCCTGTCGAAGGAGGCATGGGGACATGAGCCATGTCGTGGTCCTGCCGCTTTTCGTTGAAGATGGAGACAAGAGCAGAGCGGACCTTGCCCAAGGCCTCGGGGTTGATTATGATGGATCGATTGACGGCGGGGGCCACCACCGGAGGCGAGCGGGATGAAGACGCGGGCTTCCTCACCTTTTCCTTCTTCGTTGGCGCCATGGCGACAGGAAGGGTGAGAGTCCGAGTTGGATTAAGGACGGAAGTTGGAGCCAGAGGAAGAAGGAAGGGCCGGAAGTGCATGGACGGTGAAAGGGGAATGGCTGTGTGCAACCCCGGGTCCGCTTAGCTGAGCGTGTAATGACGCATCGTGTGGAAGCGGAGACGCCCACGACCAATCAATCGCCAAGCGGCGCCCAAGGCCGCAGGCTGTTACGGCCCGTGGTGCTTCGCACTTGCCCCTTCGCTTCTCTGCTAAGCCAAGTCCGGGCGCACCTTGGGCCCGGGGGCTACTGTCGGTGTTCTGGGAACGGGGGTCCCCAGACTTTCCTGCCTGCGGCCTGCGGCGTGGCTCAAGTGGGGGCCCAGCGCGGCCCAGCTTCATCAGCTCAAGCTCAAGACCCCGCGAGGGCAATCCTGGGCGGACGACAGGAACCTTCCTCGGGAGCAGCCTCGTCGGGCAGGCTCACGAGGAGGCGAGAGGATCAAGGCAGGGTACCTCACGAGGGTGCCCGTGGCGCAAGCCATGAAGATCGAGATCGGCGGGTGCAGGCGGGCGCCACCTCTGCGATGTCCTCGTTCCCCTTTGGTGCAAAGGAGGCAAGCACAGGCCAAGGCATCGAGCAAAGGTTACCGCTTGATTGCAACAAGACCAAGACCAGCAGAGCGGCAGGGGCGGAGGTCATCGTGAAGCCAGGGCGGTGTCACCGTCGAGCCTTTGGCAGCAGAGAAGAACAACTTTAGTCAGGATAAGTGTACTAGATGTTCCCCTTCAAAATGGCCAATTGTTGGCGCCCTTCCCGCTCATTATTTGGGAAGAGGCCCAGGGCCTCCCTCTATAAATAGGACTAGCCACCACAGAGAGAGGGGACGGGTCGAGCCTACGAGAGAGAGAGAGAGAGAGAGAGAGAGAGAGAGAGAGAGCGACTGGACTCACCCAAGCAGTCCATCGCACCAGCTCAAGAACAGCCCCTCGCGACGCTGTTCTTCCTTTGTATTGTTCTTCATCAGCCCCGGAGGCAATCCACCACACCACACACTGGAGTAGGGTATTACACCAGCAAGTGGCCGAACCGATATAAATCTTGTGTCTCTTGTGCTGTTCATCGTTCCTAGTTTAGATCCCTTGCAAACCATTTACGCGTGAGCTGGTAGGGGAAAGATCTCCGTGCGCACCCCAGAGTTCGAACCTCAAGGGTCTGCCGGAAACCGAAATCCGACAGATACTAAAGGAGGACCGGGAGGCAGAGGCTCAACTCGACGCGGAGCGTGCGCATGCCGCTGCCATCGAGGCTCTCCTGCAGGCGGAACCGGATGTCGTGGATGTGAACCGGGCGGCGGAGGCTCAACTTGAGGCGGAGGGCGCGGATGCCGCTGCCATCGAGGCCCTCCTGCAAGCGGAACCGGACGTCCTGGACATGAACTGGGCGGCAGAGGCTCGACTCGACGCAGAGCGCGCTGGATGCCGCTCTCGCCAGCGCCCTCCTGCAGGCGGAACCGGACGTCCTGGACTTGAACCGGGCGGCGGAGGCTCGACTCGACAGGAGCGCGTAGATGCCGCTGCCATCGAGGCCCTCCTGCAGGCGGAACCAGACGTCCTCGACTTGAGCCAGGCTGTGCTCTCGTCCGTGCAGAGTGCCTGCACACTCCGCTTGAACGAGTAGCTAGAGGCCAAGGACAACCACCTTGCGGAGACACCCGTCGGCAGCGACGGCTGGTTCGCGCCGGCAGCCAAAGATGACGAGGCCGTCTCTTTCCGCGAGACATTTCAGGCGGTTGGATGAATATCCTCCGTCTCCTAACCCTTTTTTCCTTCTTCCTCACCTCTTCTTCTTCCCCAACAGACCACCGACGGGCCATACGGATACTCCCCAACATGCGGTTGGATAAACTTACTCTATGAACGAAAATTATGTGTCAGCGATAGGTTGGCTGAGTTTGGTTTGTTCACATGCGACAGCATGTGTCAGTGATGGTGCGTTCCCTTGGTTGGGTTTGTGGCGTGCAGGAGCGACTGTGTGAGGGTGCGGTGCGACCGTGGCGTGCAAGAGCGACCGTGTGAGTGTGCGGTGAGACCGTGACAGCCGTGCGCAAGTTTACCTCCTTCTCATTTTGAAAACTTTAAGCAAGCTTGGCAAAAATGTGTGGCGAAGTTTGGCAATGCAAGGCCTAGTCCCAAACAGGATAAGTACGTACGTACTAGGAGTACTAGTGTTAAAAAAGAAAGGCGTGGTTTTCCTTCACGGGATTTAATCGATACAAATCTTCATTTCACGTGTCAATTAATGCGTAATTTTTCTCCAAAGACCAAAGAGCTAACCATCTCACTCCTCATCGCTTGATTAATGCAGTGCCATGCAAACCAACCTTCTCACTTCCGCATGCATGCAGGGGATATTAATGTCCTTGGTTGCTAACCCCATCAATTTTTCCTCGATTAGTGTTAGTGGCCCTTTGCAAATTGTAATTTTGATATACTGGCCTTGTGTACCAAAAAAGGAGGTAGTAACTATATTTGACTTCCTTCCCCATTGCAGTGACGTCGACGATATCTTTTTTTTGTGGTTTGGCGAAGTGCGTTTGAAGGAGAACACCATTGAGAGAGACCATGGTAAGTCGTTCGCAAGTGCTGCCTGCAAGCCGAGACAACCGCCTTATTTGCATCCAGGAAGTCCTTTACTAGTACTACTAGGAGTACTAGTGATGTGAGATGGTTTCCCGAAGAAGATGATGGAGAAGCGGAGTCAGCAAAGAGTGAAATGATGGTTAATTCGTCCGTGCTTCTGTGATTTGACGCCTCACTGCTTTGTGATTTGTGATAGAAGGGACATGGGAGTAGACTCTATGCTCTATACTGTACTACATGCATCCAAGCATGGGAGAAAGAGGAGAGACGTTGCATTTTTCTATTCCTTCAATCAATCAATCAGGGAGCTTCGGTTCCATCTTGTTGGCTTTGGCAACACCGTCCATAATGGTTCCCACGATGCCAAAAGCTATTTTCACATTTGGCTACACATTGTGGATGCCCTTAACCGTACCACTTGGTTTTGCTCCTGTGTGCTATCTATACAAATCTCAATTATATTGATCTAAAAAATTATAGAATCAAGATTAGTAAAATGGAGGTGATTTTGCCGCGCGTATGGCAGGGGAGGCTTCTTATTTGAGCAATGCTACATCCACGTAATGGTTTACGTAAAGTTACAAACTGATGTGATGTGGGACTATTTGATTGGATTAAAGGAGAGGATTAGGCCCACCCCACCTGAAAATCAGGGGGGCATATATAGATTAGATGGAAAGTATACGTAGCAGCTACGTAGCCCTTTGTAAGTCTAGGATTAGGCTTCTTATTTTCAGAGGACGTTGTCCTGGCGGTTTGCTAACATGCGGTCCCATGTGTCAGTGCTTTACGAAGCCGATCCGCGTCCCACATGAGGCAGAAGAACGGCAGAAGCAACACATGGTTAAGTTGAAGAAGATGAGGCAGAAGCGGATTCAGCAATGAGTGAAATGATGGTTGCTTCGTCCCTCCAACTTCTTTTTTTAGCATTATTACTTCGTCCCTCCACCTTAACTGCCGAAAAGGTGCAGCTTTGTGATTTGACACCTCATTGCTCATTACTATGCCGGCGCCATGACTGGGGTGCTTCACCCCGGCTTCTCTGCACTGTATTCCGGTATGGCACGTGGACCCGGTAGCTTGATGTCCCACATGTCGACGAAAGGGACTAGAAGATTTATGAAAGCGAGCGCTCTACTCTTACGATGGAGGAGTAGACGACACGACGGCCCAGTGAACTGTCACTTGTACTGTATAGTACTATAGTTTTGCTGTTTCGCACGATCGATCGATACAAATCCGATTAAACAGGAAAGGGCGGGATTTTTCCCATGCGGTAGATCATACTGGCCATACATTTCAAAGGCAATTTTAATGTATGCAAACTGAATAATTATAAGTAACAATATGATACCTAGTAAAACTAAAAACACATATGATTTATTGTGTTAGAGTGTAGTAGTAGTGCTGTATTGCATAGTTGTTAGATGTAACAAGCGAGAACGTGTAGAGATGTAGTTTTCAAGGGCCTACAGAGAGAAAAGCGTAATACGGTCACTGAACTTCAGAATAAGCTGATTACCGTCACTATATACGTTTTGCAGTGATTATATGGTCACTTGCTCACAGTTCAGCATCGGATTGCACTCTGTTGACCGGCCAAATAGTCTGCGTGGTGCCATGCTGACTAGTTAAATTGACCACGTTCCTTGTGGGTCCCACCTGTCAGTTCGCTTAGGGCAAAGGTCAGATAAACACAAATTTACGCACGCGCGACAAGGCTCCAACCCATGCACGAGAATCACCTGGTTGTGTATGTGTCTTTCAGGGCCTGATATGTGTGCATGCACGTGTAGGTTGAGCACTTGAGCGTGAGAGTGTGTGTTGGTCGTGTGGTGTACTGCTGTGTGCATGCTTGCGTGCGTGTGTGCGTGTGATGTTGCGTGCGTGCGTGGCTGCGTGTGTATGTGTGAGTGTTGCATGCGTGCGTGGATGCATGTGTTTGTGCGTGTGTTGCGTGGATGCAGTTCGTGTGCATGCCTGCGTGTGTGAATAATCACCACACTAGCTCATGTGTGTTAAAACAGACGGCTCAGCATACCAATAAAAGGCCACCTTGTCCGCTGTGCCCGCGATCATGACTTCGAACCACCGTCTAAATATTTTCTTGTCGTTTGTTTTCATTCTTACTAGCAAGATGCCCGTGCGTTGCACGTAACATCAAGATGCATTTGTATGACTTGTTTATCTTGTGAGAGAAAAGGATGAATGAGGGAAGGCCTTATTTTCAAATGTGGAGAGGTGTGTGGGTACCTTTTTGCAAAATTGCCATAGTTTTTTCCTATCCGTCAGATATAAATCGGACGGCCTATATTGCAGGATGGCAGGCAAACCATCATCACCAACTATGTTTTTTTATAAGAGTGTATTTTATGTATTTTATAAGAGTGTAGATGTAGAGTAGATACAAGTCGATAGGTGGGCACGATGGTAGTGAGATAATGTGATGCAACACTAGAGGTGCCACGTGGAGCGTTTAACTGGTCAACTAGTCATGTCATGAGCAAATACAGAGTTGTATGGTGAGCATGTGACTGTATAATAACCACTAAACGTAAATGGTGACCATAATGAGTGGATTCTGAAGTCAAATGTACGTATCATGATTTTGCTTCAAATACAATGATCATCATTGCATATATCGCGAGAGAAAGATGAAACATGCGTTAATTTTCTGGGGGCTTACTCTTAGAGGACCTGGAGATAGTTTTGTGTGCATACGTGAAAGGAGCGTACAGGGGGGTATGCGATGCAGAGAAGATGCTCTTCGTTTCTCTTTTTTATGACTAACTTTGTATATAGTATAAAAATATACAAATTCACAGTGCGGAATAAATATCATTGTGGGCACCATGCAATGCAAATTAGCGTTCGTACTCCTCCATATAACTTTGTAATGTTGTATATATGTAGAAACTCTAAAATAAATTTTTGGCCACACTTTATTCAAAAGGAATGTTGTATGCGAAATAAACGTGAAGAGAGGGCTTTTTAGATCAATGGGCACTACAAAAAAAAGATGCATCCATGACATTTTGGGCCGAACGAAAAAAAATTCTATCATACATATGACACTTCTATGACGATAATTATGACAAAAAAGTTATCATCATAGATGTGGTGGGCTCCTACTTCTGTGACAAAAAATCATGACAGAAAATGGGCTTTTCGTCCTGGGCGGGCCGGAGACGTAGCTGCATGACATTCTTTGGGCCGTCCATGACGGAAAAAACTGTGGTAGAAGCGAGGGGGAGGAAAATTTCGGGGAGTTGCCGGTTACAGTGGGAGAGCGATGTGCTTTCTCAGACGTGACTGCAGCGTGTGTGCGGCGTTGGCTCTAATCGAAGCCGAAGCGAGGCGTTGGGCTCTAACTGAACCCGGCGATTGCCTTTCAGAGGCTACGCGTTCATCGAACCCGAAAGCGATCGATCGATGGCTGTTAACTGAACCCGATGGAGTGATTCCTTCGCTACTGCTGCTAACTGAAGCCGATCGATGCTGCCTCTCGGATGAACAGTGAGTGTTGCGTGGGGGGGGGGGGTGGTTGGATGAACAGTGAGCGGTGGCGTTGCCTCTGGATGAACATGAACCCGTGGTGTGCAGGGCTGGATGAACAGGTAGACGGTGGAGGGGTGGCCGTGGAGGGGTGGTTGAACAGGACCCCGTGGTGTGGAGGGCTTGATGAACAGTAGACGGTGGAGGGGTGCCCATGGAGGGGTGGTTGAACAGTAGCCGGTGGAGTAGCGCACGGTGGAGGCTGGATGAACAGGAGCCCGTGGAGGCTGGAGGAGGTCGACGGTAGCCCGTGGAGGCTGGAGGAGGTCGACGGTGGAGATGGACAGTATCCCCTGGAGTCCCGTTTTGCGATACACCACACCCCTCCCGATGAACAGGACCCCCGTTTCGACCGTAGGAGGTCCGTTCCGTCCGTTTTGCGGTACGCCACACCCCTGTCGATCAACAGGACCCCCGTCTCGATTGTAGGAGGTTCGTTTCGTCCATTTTGCGGTACGCCACACCCCTCCCAAACAACAGGACCCCCGTTTCGGCCGTAGGAGGTTCATTTCCTCCGTTCTGCGGTACGCCAGGCCTCGTTTCCATCGCCTGTTCCGTCCAGGCAGGTTGGCTCCCACGCGTTCCGTTGCCTCTTGATGAACACGACGCATTCCGTTACCTCCCCATTAACACGACGCATTCCGTCGCCTCCCCATGAACCTGATGCATTCCGTTGCCTCCCCATGAACACGAGCCCTCACCGTACGTATGCGCGACTAGGTGTTTGAGACCCCGCCCGTATGTACACATACGTGGCCGTATTTATTTCTTGCACCTTGCCGCTGTATGCGTGCGTGTACATGCTACGGCGGCGCCTCTACTCGATTACGTCGCGCGCCTCTACTACGACGCGTGCGGCGCCTCTACATCAACCAGTATATATTTACGTACAAGTTCGCGACCAGAATGACAACGCTACGTACGCTTCGACCAGGTGGGTCCCGACTGTCAGGCAGTTCCTTGCGTGCGAAAATGTAGCTGGTGGGTCCCAACAGTCAGAGGGGTGAATCGTTTTTTTTTGCCCAGACGCACTTCCTTTGCGTGCGAAGATGTAGCTGGTGGGTCCCAGCAGTCAGGGGGCGAATCGTTTCTTTTTGCCCGGACGCACTTCCTTGCGTGCGAAGATGTAGCTAGTGGGTACCAGCAGTCAGGGGGGCGAATCATTTTGTTTTTGTTTTTTCCCGGACGCACTTCCTTGCATGCGAAGGTGTAGCTGGTGGGTCCCAACAGTCAGGGGAAACGTTTTTTCGCTAAATATGTTGGCCCGTCCGGTGGGTCCCCGCTGTCAGCTGGAGGAATAATTATTTTGTGCGTAATAAGGAGGCACTTCCTTGCTGCGGCCGTGGACCCAGCTGTCAGCCTCTCCACGTATAGTCCACGTCCAATGGAAGCCGTTCCTTGACCACATTGACCAGGCCGCGCCGAGAGCACCAGGGCGATGGACGACGGCGAGGCCTAGGAAGGGGACGACGCGGAGCCGGGGAAGACGCGGCAGTGGATGCCCACGCGTAGAGGAGTACGAGGGTTCACTGGTTCGTTTGCGGTGTGAGTCTGCCGTCGCCGCAGAATAACAGGGGGTGTGGATGAGTAGAGGGATGGCCTGGCCAATGGTGGGAGTAGTAGGGGGCGGTGAAGCCTCCGCCGCATCGTAGCCGGCCACGGGAGGCAGGAGCACAAGGCACGACCGGCGCTGGTTTGGGTGGCTGGAGCAAGAAGACCAGAGGTTGAAGAAGCACTACGGCCGTTGGATGGACATCGTACGGTCACTGGAGCTAGAATCATGCATATTGACTAAGTCGACAAAGCCCTCCGTCCCCATCAACTTAGTAGGCCCACAAGTCAGCCTGCCACTATACTGGGTCCCAGCTAACAAGGGGAGTATTCATTTTTTTGTGCGTAATAAGGAGGCACTTCCTTGCTTACGAAGATATAACTGGTGGGTCCGAGCTGTCAGAGCCGACCGCGGGGAGGAGGGAGCAGGCAGTCCCGCCGGCACTTGTTTGAGCGGCTGGAGCAGGAAGAGCAGAGATTGAAGAAGCACGATGGCCGTTGGATGGCCATCCAACATTCACTGCTTGTGCGTCAACCTTTTTTTGGGGAAGCCTCAAATCTGTGGAAAACAGCATACAGCCCATCTGCCATTATTTTTAATAATTTACAGCCCATTTGCTAATTCTTAAGGTTTTTTTTGGAGCCCATATTCTTTTTGTTAGCATTACAGCCCATATCGTGGCCACGGTTAAAAATTTATATGAAATTTTGCATATTTCGGTGCGGTCCAAACTGTTTTTAATCCCGAAATTTCAACTCACATTCAAACTGATTTTAAAAATAAATGTATATCAATATAAAATCCAACAAATTCTCCATGCATAAAAACTAATGTAATTTAAAATCTCGAAATGAAAAAAATATATTTGAAACAAACTGCTGGTTTGATGTGTTTAAAAAATGTACGACCCATTTCTCATTACTGACGGGCCATTTTCTTGGCCAGCCGAATGAAAGCTCTCCTCGTCTTGAAAGATTTGCAGCCCAACAGGCCTGACAAAGCAACTTACTTGGCAAATCACAAAAAACTGGGCTGTGGCCGTGGACCCAGCTGTCAGCCTCTACACGTACAGTACTCTCCCGATGGAATGTCGTTGACCACATTGACCACGCCGTGCCGAGAGCACCAAGGCGGTGGACGACGGCGAGGCCTAGGAAGGGGACGACACGGAGCCGGGGAAGACGCGGTAGTGGATGCCCACGCGGAGAGGAGTACCAGGGTTCACTGGTTCGGCTGTGGTGTGAGGCTGCCGTCGCCGCATGGCCTGGCTAGCGGTGGGAGTAGTAGGGGCGATGAGGCCTCAACGGCAGCACAGCCGGCCACTGGAGGCAGGAGCAGGCGGTCTCCCCAGCGGTGGTTTGGATGGCTGGTGCAAGAAGAGCATCAATTGAGGAAGCAGCAGGACTGTTCGATTCAAATCCAACGGTTACTGCTGCTAGAATCGTTTGTTGACTAAGTTGACTAGCCCTGCGTACGCGTCAACGTAGTAGGCCCACAGGTCAGCCTCCCAACCGGTGCGCCCCAGATGTCAGTGGGAGGAATCATTTTTTTCGCGTAATAAGGAGGCAGTTGATTGCGCGCGGCCAGGCCAGCGTAGGGAGTAGGGTTGGCTGGGTTAGCCTGCCCAACATCACAGCGGGCCACAAGAGGAGGGAGCAGGCAGTCCCGCCGGTGCTAGTTTAGGCGGCTGGAGTAGAAATATCAGAGATTGAAGAAGCACGACAGCTAGAATCGTGTGTTCACTGACAAAGCCTTGCGTAAAAAAGTCAGCCTCGAATTCTGTGGCGTGTAGAACCCATTTGCTATTATTTTTATAATTTTTACTCATTAATTCATATGGAATTTATTGCAGCCCGTTTTCCATTTTTAGAATTGCCGGCCATTTTACATCGATTACCGAGGTCAAAAATTAACTTAATATGTGGGAAATTTTTCTTTGGGAGCGAAATATTCTTAATCCAAAACTAATAGCCATACTAAAACAAATTTAAAAATAAGTTAGTACTATGTCATATTAAATCCAATGAAATACATTATAAGATATGAGTGAAGAACAAAATTAAAAAAACTAATATCCCATTTGCTCGTCTTGAAAGATTTGCAGCCCGAGAATTCGGAGAAAACAAATAGGCCTAGCTTGGGTATTCTTCAAAAAGAAATCTGGGCTACTTATTTTCCCAAAGAACTGGTGCATGAGTATTTAGCTTTATTTATTTATTTACTTATTTATGTTTAGGGACCATGAGCATGTCCTCAGGCGGGATTCATGTGAGAGCGCCCTTCCGATTAATTATGGGCTTCTCTATTGGGCCTTCATCAGTGGGCTGCATGGTATCAACAAGTGGAAAATGTGTTCCGTACGAAAAATAGTATGAGCTACGTACGGTACGGGGCACTAAAGGATCAAACCGTGCAACGACTTCCAAAACATTGTGTTTGTCGTTCTAACAACACATTTATATTCAACCAATGCAGGCCGAAATATACTACTGATTGTACGTTGAAAACAGCAGCAGGAGCAACCAGGGCTGGGGGTGCAACAGAAGCAATAAGCAGGACAGAAGAGTGAAGACGCAACTCTCTCTTCCAAACCAAACATCAGCCATCATTACAAAAGGGCTGCCAAAAAAGAACAAGTGTATGCATCAAACTAAATAAAGATCCTACTACACCAAGTGTATGCGCATCTAACTAAGCGGCTCGGTTAGGCGTTACTATTTATTAAGCTGTGGAGATTGGTGACGGCTTGAACCAGATGGGTGCTCGACGGGGAAACTCCAGCCAGCAGGTCGAAGTCCGATACTTGCGACCCTCTCTCCTACTTTGGGCTGCAGAGCGTGGCGGCACATATCAGGGTATGGTGCATGCAGATACGCATGGTACGCTGTGTACACACAGTTTTTCCTGATTAACGAAACCGCGCTGCCATCATGATCCTTGCCGTCGGTTATCTCCTGGTTAATCGGATAATTCAGTCCGACAAACAGAGAGCGTGTGCCAAGGCGACTTACCAGCCTCCAGTCAAAAATCCTGAAGGCCCAGAGAAGCTGGGATCCTGCTCAAAGACCTTGCAGTGACTGTGATTGTATTCCGCGAAACAACACGTCCGTTACGTGCAAACGATCATAAATCTTTCATCATCGTCTGATCGAGCCAGGAACCACCTGCAACTGCCATGCCGCTTTTCTATGAAAGGTTCTGGGATTAGGAAGGATAGGGACACCAGGCGGCCTACAACATCATATCAAGTTGGAGTCAAATAAAAAAGGGCTCTTGATTTTGTCAATCTTAAGAACAGCATGTTATGAGCATGAATATTTTTTCAGTAAATGTTGACAGTAATATAAGCAAGCCATCATGATATCATAGGAAAGTAACATACTGCGGTAACAGCCGTTTGTAGCGATGACTGGAGTAGGCCAGCAATACGTCCAGCCATAGGAGGAGTCGACATCGTAAATGAAGCCCTTGTGTTCAATGGAATCAGAGAACCATGGAGGATGTATGATCATGCGATGGACATGCAGATTTATCCACTTACCACAGTGACCTGTCAGATAGGCGAGACCGCAGTTGAAGAACGCAATTAGCCGGAAATCTTTATAATTCCCAGATCTTGTGGGCACTTGGCAGATTACAACCTTGAGCAAATCAAACTTGGTATCATGGTTGCTACTGTAAGATTCCGAGTATTCTGGGCCGCGGTGCCAAAGCAGTGTAGTGTTAATCGAAGGAAGGGGGATCAATCGCCGGGTGTAGACCTCCACGAGCATCCAGCTGCCGCGACCGTCGACAAGCACCATCCAAGACGTGTTCATGTCGACCTAGTACATACCGTTAATGTAGCTGAGGCTGACGGGGATCGGATCGCAGTGAAGGGGGTTGATGCTCGCCACCCTATGATCGTTATGTTGCGTGACATGCCGTTTCTGAAGATCAGGCGGCATCAGCAAGCAAGGAGCTGGCTTAAAAAGCTCCGGCCTGAGGGCTTTGAGTAAACGGTACATCCCCGACTAGCACACGGGGAGCGACATGGTACTGATATTGTCCACACACGAAACAATGAGCTTGATTACCTCTGTGGGGAGCGAATTCCAGCCACTCTTTCGGCGGACGCTGCTCGGTTCTGCCATTGTTAGTGCTTGGGTTTCGGACGAGGGGGTGGGAGACGCCTTAGCGGGGATGGAAGCTTGGACGAGATTATGCGCGAACAAAGATGGAGAAGCGAATATGTGTTGCGGGAAGTGGACAGGTGATGATGACTACAGCACGCCACTTGACTTACGAGACACATACCAGCAACGTAGGGTCATCGATGCAAGACAACTTGCTTGAGTGATCACAGTACTCGTACTCCCTATAGTACCTACTACAGTACTATGCCCTAGCTTGCTAGAGTAGAGTAGTAGAGTAGGACTCTGCTCTACTACTAGCACCGGAGGAGTAGTATATTCTAATCTAAAATAATTACAAACTTCGATGCCCTATCATGGAACGACTACGAACCATGCTCAAAGACCGTGTCTACGTGGTGTTTGGACTCATATGCAAAAAAATTAGCAAGATGCCCGTGCATTCCACGGCACACCATCATCACTAACTCGGTTTTTTATCTACTCCTACTCCTATAAAAGACTCAGTTGGTGATGATGGAGGCGAGGAGGCGTGTTCAGGCGGGCGTGCAGCGGATGGTGCAGCACTATTCGATTTGTTATAAAAAAGTACTTGTAGAGATAGAGACATAGGGAGGAGCATGAGGTAAGGCCTTATCTGTAAATGCGGAGAGAGGTGCGGGTATCTTTTGTAAAGTTGTCATAGTTGGCTTTATATCCGTCGGATATAGATCGGACGGCCTATATTACAAGATGGCAGGCAAACCATCATCACCAATTCGGTTTTCTATAAGAGTAGATATATATATAGATATAGATAGATAGAGACTAGGGAGTACTAGTAAGGACACCATCTACTGCTTCGTGTGCTACTCCTGCGCTCCATTCGGCGGCCGCAACATCCCCTACAGCCACTCCCTCCTGCAATCCATTCAGCGGGCGCTGTTGAAATCTGGGGAGCGCACTCTTGCGATTGCTGGCAGCCACGACTTCACCGACGACGACTTCTTCCCCAACCTCGACAACCTCTTCCTCAACGACATGGGAGACAACCCCAATGCCAACGGTGCTACTCCCATTGCACCGTATGTGTTTCTGTCCTTCCTGTTCGAAATCGTGGTAGACTTCATGTTTCTACTCTGTATCCTACTACTATGCTAGTCCACATGATTAATTTCATCTCTGTTATAGCCGTCATGATTTATTTTGTGCTTATTCAGATTAAATCTCGTAGTAACTTGCTCACATATTCAACTGGCGCAACGTCCCCTACAGCCACTCCCGTTTCATGGACGGCCTGGTCGATGCCTCCAAGGAGCCCTTCGTCCACTACTATGAGTACCTGATGCCGTTTTGTGGCTCTCCGGCGGACATGGTGCATCACCTCACGGATGCGTGCAGCGGTCACTACTGGCCCTTGGCGGAGAACATCAAGTACGACACGTGCTACCGGTTCACCATGCCGGAGTCGCTGGAGGATCACCGCCGCCTGCTAGTCTCGGAGGAGGACGGCGGCGTCTTCCTCTTGATCGTGGGCACCGGCGAGGCCCGCGCAGGCCGTCGCCCCGTATTTGTAGCGTGATTCAGGGGCGTCGCTGCTGATGCTGACACTGACACGAGGCAGATGTACGGGTGCAAGGTCAATGTTACTACCCCTTCGGGTCATGTGGGCGGCGAAACCGGCCACATCGGATAGACTTGGAATCTGAGGAGCTGGGACTATCCCGCCAATTTGGACTTGGAAAACCCATGGCATCCGTTCTATCCTTTACCCACCGACTCGGTGCACGGGGACTCCAAGGAGGTTCACCTGGACATACGCATTATCAAGTGCACTTAGCAAACATGTAGTGTGTGTGTGGGCGCTTATGGCCCGTGTCTTTGCCGCTTTTGATTCTGTAAGCTTGTCGTTAAACTTGAGTGGCTTTCACTGCAGTCCTTCCTTTGAACTGCTCCTCTTAGTGAGCTGATGTAAGACACTTTGGGTTTCATTTGATAATGGAACCGGGGAGGAGCCTCCCTGTTCTTCTAAAAAAATACGCATTATCAAGTTAAATGTTGATCATTAGTCTTCGCTCAATGTAATCCGCTGTCTAAGCATGTGGAGACTTCCATGCAGGATCTTGCTCTATTGGAGTATCGCGCATGATTAAAAGTGTATCCGTTTATGGTTTAGTCTAGAATCTTCCATGTATGAATTTTTACTACAAGATCTTGGTGAAAGACTTACGATGAACCATTTCTTACATCTCCTCGCCCTTGCAAGTCATCCTGATTTAATCCCTCCTTCTAGGTGTATAAGGGCATGGTTAATATTACTTAATAGTATAGCCAACTGTTGACTATAAGAAAGTGCCATGTCATCTGTAGCCAACATGTATAACAATCGATACTCAAAAACTAATTCTTAAAGATCATTTCTTGCAAAGCACAATAAGTGTTATTTCTTCACAAGTTTTGGATGCAGGTTGAACTGTTGAACGCTTTTGTTTGCAAAAGATACATTTTTATCTATTTCACCCGGATGTTTGTGAGCTCTAGAGATGAGATAATATCTGAAGAAACCTATCGATACCCGTTACACATGAGATGACCCCCACATCCTTTGTCAAAATAAACAACTCCCCGATCAATGCATTTCACTCTTGATTGCAGCGCGGGCACCTTACTACTATAGATTAATACGACCAAAATTGAACTAACATTATATATAGTACGATAAATACTGATGCATATCACCTAAAATTATATCATTCAAAACTATGTTCAAATACGAATCCAACGATATAGTTTTTGTTGACATGCACTAACATTTTGTCAGTTAAATCTTCAGTCAAATTCAATGGGGGACTAATAAACCACGAATGATGTAGTACAAGTGTAGAGGGCAGCGCTGCACGGGAGTCTCACCTCTCACCCCGCTCGTGGCGCGGCAGTAATAAATGGCCTGGTAAAATAAACGGAGAAGCAACCATCACATCCCTCTGTCTTTTTTGCATTTCATCTCTCTGCATTTACCTTCTCCGTTTCATCTCCGACGCTCGATCCCTAGCTAATACTCCTAGGGCCAGTTCTTTTGGCGGCTTCCCCAGCTTTTCCCACAAGACTAGTCATAGTGGAGAGTAACAATAAGGCGCCTCACTCATTTATTTGGGCTTCTAAACTACTACTCCGTCCTAGTTTATTCCTCACCATTGTAATTTGTGCTAAATTTTGACCAAAGATTTAACTGATAAAATGTTACTCAAAACACTTAGGCGCGGTGCATCTAGCTGTGTAAGTCATCTTACGAAAACCAAATAATCCGAAAACACTTAGGCGCGGTGCATAAACTTCTACCTCGTTTCTTGTTTCTTGGCATATCAACCAATAAGAGATAAAGAGTGTGCATGCTTTTAGTGACTTGAGATATCAAACACGATATGCAGTGGTTAGTTCATTGTATGCAATACTATTAATTAGCAAATAAACATTAACGTTTCTCGCTTTCTCATCTTCCCTGGTCACGGTGCACAGAGAAATAACCATAGAGAAGGACGCTAAAAGTAAACAATCAGACGAGCATTTTTGCATTTGTTTTGCATTGAATCATTTCACAAGCTTGACTAGTGTTGTTTTTCCACTTTTACAAAAACCGCATCGTAATGTTCAAACGTGCATTTGCACATACATAAGTAATAGTAGTACTCCCTCCGTCTAGGTGTACAAGTCTTCCCTCCTTCTTGGTCACCGTGCACAACCAAAGATGACTTATTGACCTGGACGGAGGGAGTAGCACAGTCTGCAAGCATATATCGAGAGAGACGTGTAGTCCGATAGTATATAGTAAAGTTTGTGCTATATGCACGTACTTGCAAAATGCGTAATAATACACAACGTTTCCAGACTTTGCCTTTTACATACTTAATTAAGGACGCAAAAAATTCCTGAACGTTCGGGATTTATCATTTGCGTCCCAAAACTAATGATATTGCCTTACGAAACAAAAATTATACTCCTCCTAAAAGCCATGGCGCTCGCAAGAGCGCTTGCGGCGCGCCACGAGTGCCCTAGTGCACGGCCGTTTCCCAGCGCGCCGACACAACGCCTCTTCCTCAGCCTCGCAACTCGCAAGGTGATGATTGGCGGCTTGCCGGCGGGCGAGAGAGATCTCACCGGTGTGGTGATACGACGCCAACAGGTACACCTGCTGGCTGGAAGCGTGCACCCAGTCCACGTACCGCCAAGCGTAGATGAGGCGCTTGCCCGACTGCACTCAGGGCGTCGGCACAGGCGTCCTCCGCCACCCTCACGGCCCTCGCACGAGCCTTCTGCCAAAGAACCAATTGCTTGACTCTCTCGGACGCGACATAGATCTCCCAGAAAGCTTGTTGCGCGATGCGCTTCTCTTCCTCGGCCTTCTTCTCCGCCTCTATTTTGGCGTGCTCTGCTGGAGGCAAAGCCTCCCACAAGGCGACATCCATTTCTTTCCAAAGCTCCTCAAGGCTGGGGGGCTCGGCGGGCGGCGTGGCGTTCTCCTCGTAGCGGGGAGCCGACGCGTCCTCCGACGTGCGTGCCGGATAGATTGAGAACGCCGACACGTCCACCTCGACGCGTCGCGGCGAGGAGCGGAACACCGACGCGTCCTCCTCGACTAGTGGCGGCGAGGAACGGAAGGGTGACGCGTCGCGTCGCGGCGAGGAGTGGAACGCCGACGCGTCCTCCTCGACTAGTGGCGGCGAGGAACGGAAAGGCGACGCGTGACCGTCCGCGCGGTGCAGCGAGGGGCTCCTAGGGCTTGGGAGGGGAGATGCCATGGTGGTTGGCGTGAGAGGGAGGGGGAGGAGATAGCGATGAACGTGAACGTGAGGGGGAGGAGATAGCGATGTCGTGGGAGGCGCAGTATTTATAGCGAGCAATGGCAAACCTGCGTAAGATATGGACTGAGCTGCACTGACTTAACTGCAGGTCCAGTTGCGTCACTAACATGTGGGCCAGTACACTGCTGGGCCCGTATGTCAGTGACCCAATGCACCTGAAGTTAAGTAAAATCCACGTGGGCATATTTGTTGGAGTAAACTACGGGGGAGCGAAGGGGTGGAAATATTGCTGGTCACAACGGATTGGACGAGCGTGGGGGGAGGAGACTCATGCATGCAGATTTTTTCACACGGGGTGAAGTGGTGGGACCGCCGAAGGGAGAAGGAGAGTTTGGCAGGCATATTGTTTGCACACATGGAGAGGAAAAGATTTGGAGACGAACGGGCTTCCTGCAGGTATGGGGAACGGTGCATAATAAGTCATCTTGCATGTCGGTCTAGGTATAGTCTCAAGTCATTAAAAACATACACGCCCCACACATGTCCATATTTCAAGATGCACTAAATTATTGCATGTGATGATTAAGGCTGGCCATCATGGCGGTATTTTAGCCGGTACATGGGAATAGGAAACATGCTGATGTGGCAAAGAATTAAAGAAGAGAGGGGGGTTATACTAACTAGTGTTCATGCATGCATTGGTAAACACATTTTTTTGTGAAGAACGACAGCATTAGTTGAGTACTTTTGCAGACTTCAAAAACTATTCCACCGCCTCTACTATCTTGCTAAGAGTAGGTGAATTTTTTTAGTCGAGCCCTTTAAACTAGAAGGGAGGTAGTGGTACTCTAATAGCTAGGTGTGTAAGTCATCTTACGAAAACCAAATAATCCCAAAACACGTAGGCGCGGTGCATTAACTTCTACCTCGTTTCTTGTTTCTTGACATATCAACCAATAAGAGATGAGGGTGTGCATGCTTTTAATGACCTGAGACTATCAAACATGACATGCAAGATGGTTAGTTCATTGCATGCAATACTATTTAATTAGCAAATAAACATTAATATCTCTTGTTTTCCCCTCCTCCTTGGTCATGGTGCACAGCCTAAGATGACTTACTCACCTAGACGGAGGGAGTATCAACATTCACAATGTCTAATCAATATTTTTACACTCATTATAAAACGTAGTTCTTATACTCATTATAATCAGTATTGTAGATATTGATATTTTTAGTATAAATTTGGTCGTGGGATTTCATTGATGCCTGTCAAAGCGTGGAGGAAGCGGAGCTTAGGGCTTGCACTGCCGGTCTCTACATAGGTATTTCTCTTCATAATCCTGTAATTTTAGAGACTGAGTGCGCTTTTGTGGTAGCGTCTCTTGCATCGGGGGACTATGACACGTCTGCTATGCATGACCTGAAGATGAAACCGTTGAGAATCTCGAAGTTGGTCAACAATCTTCAATTGTCAAAGATTAGCCGTTCGGCCAATAAGGTGGCACACTTAATCGCTAAGTATAGCTTTGACAATAGATTAGATGGTATTCTTGTAAATAACGTACCACCCTGTGTGGTGAATATTGTATCGAATGAGTGTACTGGTGTGGCTGGTTAATTAACATAAGGTGGTGTTTAAAAAAGTATATATTTGGTCAAACACTTTGCAAACGGTTGACGGGAGTAAAAAGGACCAGAGGGACTATCATGCATGCGGAGTAGGCAAAAAAATTGCTCATTTTTAGCCGGTCGAAGTCTCAAAGGGCGCGACCGCGCGAGGGAGGCGAAGGTCGTGGGAGGCGCGACGGTTGACGGAATTAAGTGAAGTTACATCCACGCGCCGGCATGGAGTGCGAACAGGCAGAAGCTATACCGTCAGGCCTATGATATGGGTCTAGTAGACATGACATCTAGTGGGTCCCGCATAGTTCTCGAGAACTCTTTGGGGGCTTGCAGCCGTTTATCCACCGGGCAGGCCAGCAAACTCACGATGTTCGCACACCCTACTCGTCCCCGTCTTCTACCTCACAACAGTTTTCTCCCAGTTGTCCCGTCCTTTCACATTAGTTCGCTTCCAGTTTTTGCGGGATACAACAGTTCAACTTCTCCTAACCCTCCTCCAAAATCCATGGCCTCCCAAATCTCCATGGTCGCCGCTGAGTACCAAGTTAGGGCCATCACCGGCAATCAGTTCGTCGTCATCTACACACGTGGATCCGCGATGGTGAAAGCATGGCTTGCTCGCTTCCTCTGAATGTTCAACAGTTCAACGGATGAGTGGGTCGCTGGGCTAGATGTTGAGTACACCACAGTCCTGGGACGAGAGAAGGATCTAAAGGATGAAGAGAGGAAGAAGCCCGCGATGATCTAGGTTTGCGTACATAACGTTTGCTTGGTCTACCACATACGCCATGCCGACGTTGAGTGCCAGGATTTTAAGAACTTCCTCAAGGACAAAAGAGTGAAATTCGTTACTGTAGTCTTTAAGAACGACAAAGAAGTCCTGCGTCGGATAGGTCTCGTTGTAGGCCAGCCCTTTGATCTCCAGAAGGCAAGCCTGGTGTCCTCCTCTCAACCTTCAATGCTGACCCTGGCAGTAGCCATGATTGATCCTTCGTACGCTAAACTGAAGAAACCTCATCACGAGTTTCATCATGCATGGGAGTCGAAGACATTAGATGAAGATCACATCCTGTACGCAATAATGGATGCCTACCTTTGTTTAAATATCTACATGGGTTGGATGAAGAAGCAGAGCCCAGTGTCTGGTTCAAGCAAAGAAGCGTCGGCGAAGAGGAAGAGGAAGAGGGACGAGGACGAAGTCGAGGACGTGGACTCGGACTCCGAGTAGGTGGCAGTGCCGTCACTCATGCTGGTTCTACTGCAGTGTCAAGCTGACTAGTTGCTTAGTTTATTTTCAAGGGTGTGTTGTGCTGAGGCCCCAGCAGAACTATGTTTATGTTCTTTCTCGTTATTTGAACTGTTTAGTACGTAGGGTAGTACTAGTACTATGTCTTACTACTGTTCTTCTTGCAGTTGGTACTACTGCTCGTACCTTCGTGTTCCCACTATACTTAATACGTTCGTACTAGCAATATAATTTGGGTCAGTCGATTTGTGAAAGAAGTTCGACGGAGCGAAGGAAGAAGATGGCAGAAGAGGTGGAAGAAGCCCTTCTAGCCATCCATGTTGCATCAAACGGCTCACATGAGTCGACTGACCCAAATTGCTCCTTCAGATTGCGAGATCCACGTGGCATTCAAGGTCTCGAAGGTAGATTCCACGTCCGCACCCAGTTTGCGGGCTCGAGCGCACGCGACCGGCTTCCGCCGTGACAGCCACCATGCGCGCCTCCTCCGCGCGGGCGGAGACGACAATGACACGCTAGTCCTCCTCTTTGTATGCTGCGTGCATAGATGCGGCTCCACCAGCTGCTCGCGTGCTTGGCAGCACGGCGGCATGACGAGGAGGGACTGCAGGCGACGTGAGCGGGCGAGCCTTCGGCTTCATGGCACAGGGATGGTGGCGACACGGCGGTGGTGGGCGAGAAATTGTTGGCCGGAGCAGGCGGGCGCCGGCATGCGCAACGGCGTCGGCGGCATATTGATGAGTGCGCGTATGGGAGCTTACTTTAGTTTTATATGAGGTTGGTCAAACTTAAAAGAAAACCGTACTAGTACACGTAAACATTAGACTTAGGCAGCGCTTTTATAATTTTTTTTTGAAGTTAGTACCACAGCCACGATACGGAATCCTGTGCAAGTGCGTTAACCGCGGCTGCGCGGTCGATCGAATGGTGTGTCACCGTGTCGCGCTCGAGGGACATCCACCAAACCTTTTTGTGTGTGTGAAAACAATCCTCGAATATTACTCAACATTTTTTTCCTGGTAAAGTTCTTGACGCTGCAATATTTCCATATATTTGAATTTAGCTCCAGTTTGTGTTTATTTGGATTTGGACGTTTTAGGTGCGCCCTAGTTTTTTTAATACTTATTTTGTGTGTGTGACTGAGAGAGAACATGTGTATGTGTCCATATGTGTGTTGTGGCACAAGGGCAATGTGGAGACGGTGTGCATGTGATACAGACATAGAGAGGTGTGAATGTGCAAACGATCATGCATGAGTGAGACATAGACAGATGCCGATACGTTGTGTATACATGAGAGAACGGTCTTCTAGTTTACTTGTGTGTGTGTGAGAGAGGGAGACAGAGAGAGAGGAGCATCCGTAACACAACAACCATCTCTCTCGATTCATCCGTCCCTCGCACGATCGCATGCAACATATGTATCAACGCGCACATTTTGACACCCTCACTCGGCCCCTACCCACCTCAAGGCCCGCGCAATATCTTCATGAATACCCATTTCTCTCCTTAGGTTTGTTTTCGCTATATATGACACACACACACACACACACACACACACACACACGCACGCGCGCACACACACACACACGCACGCAGCACAACACACACACACGCTCCCCCGAGCACACAATTCATCCCCATACAAGGTAATACGGCGACCACTCTCACTTGTGCTTCTTTGCACCCTAACATGCACAACACCTCAATCTTCAAAGAGGGCATCGAGCAGATCGAAGACGGCGACCACACCGCGCTAGAGAATTCGGGGTCATTTGGAAGCAGGGTGATGTGACGACGGCTGACTGACTCCTCCCCCCCACCCTCTCTCTCTTTCTCTTGCACAAAATTACCAATCCCTCTCTCCCCCGCACAAAATTGTCAATCCCTCAACCCATGAGATCCTTCCCCTCTCGTCCATGTTTTTCCAGCTCTCTCATCAAACATGTTGTCTCTTCTCCTTCCACGTATACAGAATCACGTACATTACATGTCTCCATCTTTCTCACAGACCTAACTTCTTCCTCTCTCTTTCTCTCTCTCTCTCTCTCTCTCTCTCTCTCTCTCTCTCTCTGTGTCTCATTAGTTTTGTATCCTACTCTCTCGTCCACATACATACAATCTTTCCCTCCCTATCTGCTCCATCTTTAAAAGCTCTCTCTGCACGTTTCATTTACACAATGGGATATGTCAAAATGTTGCTTCTATAATGGCTGATGTAGAGTTTTGGTTGTTTTTGTTGCATCCTACAAAGTAATAACTATGAAATGCATTTAGATTCTCATTTTACTGGGATTATGTGAGTTTGAGCATGTTGTGAAGTACTATAGACCTTGTATACATCTTAGGATTCGACAATGATTGTAACTATTGAATTGTATAGACCATTACATTCAAAGTCAATAGCCTAATATATATATTTATTTCACAATTTCAACAAATGATTAGTTCACTACAAACTAAGAAAACAAATGTGTACTCCCTCCGTTTTTATTTAAGTCCGCGTATTAGCATTGGTCAAAGTCAAGTTTTGTAAACTCTCAGAAAGCTTATAACAAAAAATATTAACATATAAAATAACAAATAAATACCATTAGATTCATTATTGAATGTACTTCCAGATCATACATATTTGTTATGGTAAATGTTTATACTTTTATATAAACTTGGTCAAACTTAAGGAAGTTTGACTTCGGTCAAACCTAATATGCAGAGTTTACTACTACTACTCGCTAGTTTCTTAGCCAAATCACTCAACACGCCACACGGGGAGTCCAGTGTCACAAAATTTTGAGATCGGCGGGAAAATCTCCCGCGACCCTGATTCGAGCAGTGGGAAGTTACCATCATAGCCTTCGGAACAGGCCTACGTACGACGCTTGGTAGGGGGCTGTTTTCGTAACTTCAGGTTCACCCTACCCAGCCAGCCCCACCCCGGCATCCAGAGTAGTACACCTGAATTGAAAGTGCGTTATATCGACTAGAGGGGGGGTGAATAGGCGATTTTATGAATTCTTCAATGAGGAATTTGCGGTGAGGAAATTCCTAAGTGAAGAACTACTACTGATGGAATAAGTACTCAGAAGTAAGCATAAGAGAATGCGGACATGGTCATCATGATGAAATGAAGACAGTCAAAGAGTACAGAAAGCGTAAACACAGGATAGCACAAGATGAAGACAAACAGACTGAAGAAATTGAACTGAGGAAATTGAGAAAGTCTTCAGTCAAAGTCTTCAAACACAGATATGAATGAACACTCAACATAGTAACGAGGAAATGAAAAGGTTGAGGAAATAGAACCGGTTAGATTGGTGAAGACAATTATTTGGTAGACCAGTTCCAACTGTTGTCTCAGTTGTACGTCTGGTTGGAGCGGCTGAGTATTTAAACTCGAGGACACACAGTCCCGGACACCCGATCGCCGAGCACGCAGCTCAGACACCAAGTCCTCACCATATTGTCCTTGAACTAAGGTCACACAGACCTCGTCCAATCACTCGTGGTAAGTCTTCAGGTGACTTCCAAACCTTCACAGACTTGGTCACTCGGCGATCCACAATTCCTCTTGGATGCTCTAGACCATGACGCCTAACCGTCTGGAAGAAGCACAGTCTTCAAAGGTAACAAGCGTCCGATCCACGCAGGATCAATCTCTTCAGTGATGCTCAATCGCTTTGGGTTTGTAGGGGTTTGGTTTTTGGGTTTTTCCTCACTCGATGATTTTCGCTCAATGTCCTTGGAGGATGGGTTGCTCTCAAATGACAAGTGTCAAGTTCTCTCGGAGCAGCCAACCAGCTAGTGGTTGTAGGGGGCGGCTATTTATAGCCTAGGGAGCAGCCCGACATGATAAGACATAAATGCCCTTCAATGATATGCCCGTTAGGTGGATAAGATATTTTGGGACAGCTGTGCAAGACAAAGAACGGTCGGAAATTTGACTCTAAAATTCCTCGGGGCTATCATGTTCCTCTTGTGTAGGCAATCAAGATTTGGCGAATTCCTAACTCCTCGGTCAGAAAAAATTCCTTAGCGACCAGAAGAACTTCGTCTCTATCACTGAAGAAATTGACTGAGATGTATGAGATTTCAAAGGCTTCACTCAAGGGATTGGTAGGTGTAGGATTTTGAGTTGAGCATCACATGGAAATTTTTCCTTAGTATTTCCTCGACCCCTTTAACGAAGACGGTGTTTCCTATGACTCAAGAAAGAGAAAATGAAACTACGAAAACAAAAGTCTTCACGCTTCATGTTCCTCAAATGAATACCAAGTCTTCAAGGTCACACCAATTTCTTCACTTTCAAAGTCTTTGAAATTCTTCAGAATATCAAAGTCTTGATGAAGAACTTCATTTTTAAGGGTCGACTTTCTCTGTAAATATCAAACTCCTCATTGACTTATTGACCTGTGTACACTCATAAACACATTAGTCCCTTAACATATAAGTCTTCAATACACCAAAATCACTAAGGGGCACTAGATGCACTTACAATCTCCCCCTTTTTGGTGATTGATGACAATATAGGTTAAGTTTTCAACGGGGATAAACATATGAAGTGTAAATACTGATACTGAGGAATTTGATTGCAAGATATAGAAGAACTCCCCCTGAAGATGTGCATAGTGAGGAATTTGCTTTTGAGGCAATGCACATTTGAAGAGTTGAATCATGGAGATCTCCCCCTATATCTTGTAATTCATACACGCATTTGACATATAATATGAAGAATTTGAAATGCATGATGAAATATGGTGCTTGATGAAATTCAGCATGCGTGCAATAACATTAATGAGGAACAAGCATGCAAAATAACGCATTAAGAGTATCAGAGCATAGTGCATCAAAAGTATCAGAGCACCATCGGGTTTAAGATTACAACTCGATCCAATAAAAGTTTCAGAAGAACGAGAGTTGTAACTTAACAAAAAATTGCCCATATAATAGACCCGCTTGCAGACTAACTCACATTTCTCCCCCTTTGTCATCGAATGACCAAAAGGATCGAAACTGAGGACTATCGCCCCTGAAGAATTTCAAGTTGATGAAGGAGCGCCAGCGTTGTTGGGGTTGGTTGTCGTAGTAGGGCCTGCCGCAGTGTCGTCCAAGTCTTCATTTTCATCAGTGTCGCGCGATGAAGAATAGGAGCTGGCCACCAAGGAAGGAACTTTGACCTTCTTGTATTTCTTCGGAGGAGGTGCAGACCAGTCAAATTCTTCCTTGAGACCCATTGTCTTCAGTTCTTCCGCGTTGTAGACTTTAGAAAGAATAGCCCAGGTGTGTTTGATGGTTTCATGGAGGTAGTAGTGGTTTTTCTTCACTGCATTGTGTGTAGAGGTCATGTTGTGAAGAATTGAACCAAACTGACGCTTGACCCATTTATGATTGATATCAACCTTCTGATGAAGACTGAGGAGTAACTCACGATCAGTCATCACCCTGGGTGCTGTGGCTTGAGGATTTTGCTTGGCTGAGGTATTGGCGGCAGAGTCATGTGTGGTAGAGTCATCATTGGTGGAGTAGGATGCAGCTTTGCGAAACTGACCATCCAATGGACAAATGCCTTCATCTATCACAGTAGTAGCCTTGCCCTTCTCATCAGCTGAGGAAAATGTCCGTTTGAGGACTTCAATTGGAGGCAAGTAGCTGCAGTGGTTCAGAGTATCAGCCTTGTAATTGAGTGAAGACCTTGTCCTGATGAACCTCATAATCCATGGTGCATAAGGCTTCACTCAAAAGGTGACATAGCAATGTTTGCGAGTCCTCATGAAGAAATCATGGAAGTTGACGGGAACGCCATGAATGATATTGAAAAGCATATTCTTCATGATGCCAACGACTTCTTCATCATTTGAGTCGTGGCCTTTGATAGGACTCATTGTCTTCGTCAGAATCCGATAAACAGTCTGAGGCACATATAGTAATTCCTTGACGAGGAATTTGGTTCGAGGTGCCTGCCCTGGCTTCAAAGGCTTCATCAGCACTTGCATATAGTGATTTGAAAGCTCAGGTTCGTTGTAGATACAATGAGCACCATCAAGGGGAGGACTGAGTGGTAGGGCATGAAGCAATTCAGTTGCTGGTGCCTTGTAGTGAGTATTTTCAGAAATCCAGTCTAACACCCATGAGTTCACATCTTCAGCGTCTCCGGTGATGTGCAGCGTAGCATAGAATTGAAGAATAAGTTCCTCATTCCAACCGCAGATGTCAGTGCAGAAATTTAGAAGTCCTGCATCGTGAAGAACACTGAGGACTGGCTCGAAGCCTGGCAGAGATTCCATGTCCACATGAGGAATATGTGCATGATCGAAGACTTTGTCTTTGTTGAACAGCACTGAGGAATAGAAGTTGGCTTGACTAGCAGTCCAGAAATGCCTCCTCCTTATGTGAGCAGAGTCATATGGATTGTAATCCGTGAAGAAAACATGCTCGGCAAAGAAGTCTTCAGCCTTGAACTTTTGCTTTGTTGAGAATGGATTCTTTGGCTTTGGCAATGAAGTGTCAGTGAGTTGCATCACGACCTCTGGAATCGCAATCTCAGGTTCTTCAGGATGAGGAATTTCTGGTTCCTCTACATGTGCAGTCTGAGGATCTGCAGGAGGAGGTTCATCAGCGCTAGTGGCTGGAATTTCTTCATGTACAGATGAAGTGGGATGAGTTTCTTCAGAGCCCATTTGAACTGTTGGAGCAGGGGACTGAGGAATCTGTTGGATTGGGGTGAAGAGTGGAGAATTTGGATCTTGACTTTCCCAAAAGTCATCGTTCATCACCGGGCGTTGTGCTTCCAATATCCACATCTTCTTCAATTTCCTCAACACCGGCCTCTTCAGCTGTGAACTGAGGCATAGGCGAGGAAATGATTGGGGTTGAAGGGATATCTTCCACTTCAATTTCTTCATCAATCTGCTCTGACGAAGCAGCAGAATGATTTTCTTCATCAGATCCGCTTGGGATCTCATAATCTTCACCAAAAGGAACAAGGTCCTTTGATGGCACGGAGGAAATTGGAACAGCATCAATGGGATTTTCAAATGAGCGGATCATTGTCTTCATATTCTTCGGGGCTGAAGAATTTGAAGCAGCTGATGCTTTCCTTTTCTTCACTGCAGCTCGTTCTGCAGCCTTGGTCTTCTTCACATCTGATGCAGATGGAAGGATTGGAGTTGGTGTAGGCGCAGGAGGAACTCAGAATCTGGTTGAATTTCCTCAGCGAATCGCCCGTCTGATTCCGACTTCTTCTTGATTTCTTCAGGTGCACCACTAGTGGATGCCCTGGCAATGTGTTCAGCGGGTGGAATGGAATCATCAGCCCTGGAACTGGCATTGTCTTCAGCAGCCTGAACTTCATCAGCGGTGCTGGCATGTTCTTCAGTCGGCTGAGCAGAGGCTCCAGCCTGAGGAATTTCTTGTTGCGTTGGGGCAGCAACATTTGAGAACTTCTTTGTCAGATTGACAAATCTGACTTTGGCTCCTCGCCAATCAGCATAATATTAGTCAAATTTGTCGCTGAGGGCTTTGATGTCAGCCTGCATCTTGATAAGTTCTTCAGTTGTCATCTTGACAACGTTTTTCTTCAGCAGTTTCTCTTTTACATCTGCGATTTCTTGATCTCTCTGGCAGTATCAAATTTCCATTTCTCCTCTTGGATGAAATGAGTCGACATGTGACTTTGGCAGGTGTCACTTGAAGTCGAGCATAGGAGTGTTTGGGTCCTTGTGCGTGGATCAATGTAGTCTAGGATCGATCTTGGATCCAACAAGAAAGGGCATGTGTGCCTTTGGCTCTAGCGACCCATTCTTGTCGGTCTCTGATGATTTCCGCAAGTTCATCATCATTAGCCTCATCATCTTCAGGTGGCTCTTGGAAGGCGACCTGTTTCTTCTTGGGACTTGGCCAAGGACCTCATCCAGCTGTGGCCTTAGTCTTCAGCAGAGTTGGGGCAGATGAAGAATTTGGTGCAGCTGAGGAGCTTGCTGAGACACCGGAGGCAATGGAGATGCCTGCAGTCCTTTGGCACATGGCCAGATGCACAGGTGCTAAGGACTTTGTCGGAACTGCTGAGGACTTTCTAGGAGCGACTGAGGACTTGGGAGGAGCAGGAGCTGCAAGAGTAATTGGCCGTGAGGGCACAACTGAGGAACTTGGCCGTGAGGGCACTGTTGGCGAAGCACTTGGCTTGTGTGCGGGCTTCTTTGCCATAGATTTTCTTGGCTTGACAGAGGCCTCAGTGGCAGCAGCAGTAGCAGAGTCCTCATTAAATTTCCTCACTTCCTCGTTGGCTTCTCTTGCCAATTTGGCTTGGCGCTTGGCCCATTCTTCAGGAAAGTCCTCACCACGCTTGATGCTGGTGGGATTAGCTTCTTGACCAGGTGCCAATGGAGCTCTTGGGCATGGAGGATTGAGAGCGAATTTCTTCATGTAATTTGGAGTAACATATCTGTACTCCCTCCATTCCCTTGCCCATCTCCTTTCAATCCTTTGAATGCGCACCTTGCGCTGATTTTTGTTTTCTTTGCCGAACTCGGCTTCATCAGGTGTGCAATAATCAGCATAGATGTCCTCAGGAATCTCAAACGCAGTCATGACCTCAGGCCTCTTTCCTCCTTTCTATGGATTCTTTCCTTCTGCCATATTCTTCAGCTGAGGAATTTGAACAATCGAAATCTCTGTAGAAGTATGCAACTTTTCTTCGAGGAACGCTGCAAATGAGTTAAGTTGATGAGAACCTAGTGATTCAGCAGCGGACATGAGTACCTGTGAACAGAGTATAGTTGCAAGGAATTTAGAGAGGTCATATGCATTCTCAGAAGGTTTTTCAAAAAGAACTAGTTTGAGGAATTTGACCAGATGAGCCTTGAATAATTTCACTAAGCGATCTTTGCCTTAGGTTCCAGAGTTGTATAGATCGAGGATCCACACAATTGAGGAATCTTGAAGAAATATCATTGCTTAGAGAAACGAATCAAGAGCATATTTTGTTTGAGGTGTTCATATACGTGAAGATTTGAAGAATAAACACCTTTGAAGATTTTCAGGAAGGTTTGAGAATCAAAGCGAGTAATAAAAGTAACTTTTAATTACGTGAAGTGAAGAACACGACGAACTGAGAAGAACAGATGGGAAGTTCGTCAGGTTAGATCTTCCACGCCCTAACTCGGCGGAGGAAGACAGCTACGGCGGTGGCGGAGTTAAGATTTCCGCGGTCGGCGCGAGTACGACGGCGACGAGGTCGAGGCAGTGAAGCTCTTCCTCATCGGCGACGATGGAGTAGCGGTGGCGCTAGGGTTTGAGAAGCTCGAGCGAGAGAGAGTGGTCGAGCGGAGTAAAGGAAGTGAGGAAGGGGAGGGGGGGTATATATAGCCACGGTGAAAAACTGTTCTTTGAAGATTTGGGACTTAACGTGCTCTGACCCTTCTCATTCGCTTGACATGTGTCACCCACGTACTGAAAAGTGGAGATTGTGTTAGATCGTGGGTGAATCGATAAATCTATCGTGGGATGCGGAACGGTTTGAGTGGCAAAAACGAAAGTTTGGATAAGATCAGTTTTAAAGTTCCGTTCACAATTTCTTCAGCTGACAAGGATACAGTGAAGATTTTGAACAAGTTTCAAATAGAACGCACATGAAGAATTTGTGAATGGATTGGGTTGATTATAGCATAGAGGGGGAAGGGTCCGATCACATTCACTTAGCAGAAAATGCAACTTGAAGAAATAGCCGTAAGTGAATCTTTGTTGAGGACATAAACCCATATATATATATATATATATATATATATATATATATATATATATATATATATATATATATATATATATATATATATATATATATATATAGGTGGGTCTATTATGATAACACCCTTTAGAGTCTTATTCTGCACACCAAACGCCTTATTCTGCTAACAGTTTCGTGCTGCCTCGGACCACGAAAACAAACTGCATCTGGATTACATCCCACCTTATCCATTCGAGCCCCACGGTCCTCCACACCACCCCGCGCCCCACCCACTCCCTCTCCTTCCACCTCCCCCCAACAACCACCTTCCACGACGGAGCACACCGCCGGCGGGCGCGGCGCCCACCTTCTCCGGCGCGGTGCAGCCCACCCGAGCCGCCACCTCACCCTCCCACCTTCTTCGTAGCGGGGCGGCCCACCCACCCGAGCCGGCGCCCCACCCTCCCACCTTCTCCGGCCTGGCTAGCCATCGACCACCACTCCACCTTCCTCGGCCAGATCCATGGCACCACCACCTTCCCCCAGCCCCGCCGCCCACCACCTCCGTCGTGCCGCAGCCCACACCACATGCCCCACCTTTCCCCAAAGGCCGCCCCACCGCTCCCCACCGGTCGCCTCCAAATCCCACCCCTACCACCGGCTGCAGCACACACCACCTGCGCACAACTCATCGCCGCCCCAACCAAACGCTGGAACCCCGCCACCGGATTCGATCGCCACGGCCCCGGGCATGGCCAGCCGCACAAGATCCGGCCGCCGCCACCGCTGCAATGACGGCCTTCTGTGCAGGAGCACCTACGGCGTGAGGGCACATTGGGACCCGCCACGCCTTGCTCCATCGCGCGGGAGACGTGAAGGAGTGGCTCCCCCTGAATCTCCTGCCAACCACCGCGGCCCGCTGGAGATTGACGCCTCCCTAGTCCTTCTCCTCGTCCCCTCCGGTATTATTGGCATGGCGGGGCTATCCGGCGGTCTGCTCCGGCCATTCTCTCCTTCTGGCCCCTGCTCCTTGTACATCCCTTCCTTCTCTATTGTTCCTTCGACTGATTCCCAATGCCTCCTCTGTTTTGCAGGTTCGGAAGCACTCCCTGCGTCGACAACAAAAAGGTGAAACGATGATTTTTCTTGTTCAGATGCAGCTCACTTCGTCGACATCGTCCGGCGTCACTAGAGCAGTCCACCCAGCAGGCGCAAGCGGCCATCGTCGACTCATTATGTCATACACTTGCACGCGCCACCTCTTGCATCTTCCAAATTCGTTTGCAGGCGCCGGCGTGCTGGTTCTATTGCTGTTTAGAAAAGATTTTTTTTAGATTTTGCTAGTGCACAACACTGCAGTTTGCTTGTGCTCACGTTGCGGTGCGGTTGGGCGACCAGTTACTATTTTTCTGTTGATTTCATAGATTTTCCAATACGTTTGTAAGAAATGTTTAAAACAGTAGTTCATTGTACAAAAAATGTGGTGTAGTTTGGCTGCTGGCGCTACAAATCAGGATTTGCAAAAAAAATGGTTCGAACGGGCGGGCGGGCATGCAGCTCACCAGCCTCTGCCTAGCAGTTTGTTTGGCACTGGCTGGGTGAATGGAACTGGACCCAGAACCTAGGAATTTGATTCAATTTTTGTTTGAGAAGTTTTTATGTAAACTTGGAGGGTAAAATTTGTAACTATAAAAAGAACATTGCAGTTCTCTCGACTCCACCGTGCAGTGCATTTGCACTTTTTTGAAAAGTCTGACGGTTTTCTTTTCAGAAGTTCATTTATTTAGATGCAATTTATTAGTCATGTCTAATGCAGCTCACTTGCCTTGACTATGGAGTGCACACGTGTTTCTATAAAACAAAAATATTTAGATGTAGTTTATTAGTCATGTCTAATGCAGCTCACTTGCCTTGACTATGGAGTACACACGTTTTTCTATAAAACAAAAATAGAGAAAGACAACAGGAGAACTATGTACTTCACTTTAACTTCGTGCTTCACTTCAATTATTCGTGAAGTGAGCTACACTCATCCCGCCCTATGTTTCAGGAAGGCCTAAAAATGTAAAATGCATCGGGAGTTGTCTGTGGTTCACTACACTCGGCCTCGTAGTTTAGATGAAATTACAAAATGAAAAGTTAGCAAAAATTGTGATAATACAGTTCCTTTTGTAGACATTGCAGTGCGGTTTTCAGTCTGATGCAGTGCGGGTTTTTTTTTGAAGCAGTGCGTTCTTCTGTCTGATGCAGTACACTAGTCGAATCCAGGGTCGCGAAAAATAGAGTGTCCGCATTTTGTAAATTGAAAAAAGCTTTTAAACCGTAAGGAATTAGAGAGCGTGTTCTACATGAAAAAGTTGCGCCTCGTCGATATCTTTCCAACGGCGTATAATTCGAATCATTTCGACCAGCGGTTTGCAAAAATTTCACGAAAAACGGCCGCTGCCTCCCGTCGTCAGCCGCACTATTTTCAAAATTAACTTAAAACCGTAAGGAATCTCAAAACCATTCCTACATATGAAAGTTGCGCCTTGTCCATATCTTTCCAATGACGTATCATACGCCCCGTTTCGACAAACGGTTCAAAATCTAGAGCGAAAACAGTACCGAAAATTTGAAAAAAAATTGAAAAACAGAATTCCGCGATTTAGTAAATTTGAAACTGCTCTTAAACCATAACGAATTAGAGAAATATTTATATATGGAAAAGATGCGCCTCAACAATATCTATCCAACGGTGTATCATTTGCTTCATTCCGACAAGCGGTTTAGAAAAAAACGCGAAAAAACGCTCGCTGCCACTCGTCATCCGCCGCACCATTTTTAAAACTGCTCTTAAACCGTGTGGAATCTCGAAAAGTGTTCAACATGTCGAAGTTGCGCCTAATCCATAGCTTTTCAACGGTATATTACACGCCTCATTCCGATAAACGGTTAAAAAACTAGAGCGAAAACAGTACCGAAAAAACACCGCGTGCAGTTTTTTTCGACACGAAGTTCACTAGTCTCTATGGCAGTGCTCGTCGTCAAAATGATGCAGTGCGCTTCTATTGAGCGTGCAGTGTCAAAGTGGTGTGCAGAATAGTTATTCTGCTAATATTAGCAGAATAGACCGTCTGTATATATATATATATATATATATATATATATATATATATATATATATATATATATATATATATATATACGACGGAAACAAGTGAAGATTTTGCAAAGTTAAAAATTTGAAAAACTGAAGAATTTCAAAACTGAGGAAAAACTCAAATTTGAAGATTTTCAACTTTGGTGGTGGCGTGACCCATCAGATAAGAATGATGATTTCAGACACGCGTACAATTGTCGAGGGTTACGAGAATCAAATTCTTCATTAATTTCTTCACACTTAGAGTGTTATTCTTCATTGATTGAAGAAAAACGTTTCTTCATGTGTTGCACATCTAAGTCATCAATTTTGCATAAGTGTCAGGATGTGTGTCCTTTTCAAAGAACATTCGAAGATTCAAAGATATTTAGCTCACACCGCAACTTGCTAAATCTCTTCTCATCCAAGGGCTTTGTGAAGATATCTGCTAGCTGTTCTTCAGTCTTCACATGCTCGATGGAGATGTCGCCCTTAAACACATGATCACGAAGAAAATGATGACGAATTCGAATGTGCTTTGTCCTCGAGTGCTGAACTGGGTTGTGAGCAATCTTGATGGCACTCTCATTGTCACAGTAGAGAGGCACATTCTTCACGTTGATGCCGTAGTCCTTGAGAGTTTGCTTCATCCACAGCAATTGAGCACAACAAGAGCCAGCAACAATGTATTCAGCTTCCGCAGTCGACAGTGATACGCAGTTCTGTTTCTTCGAGGACCAACAGACCAAAGATCGTCCGAGGAAATGACAAGTACCAGATGTTGACTTGCGGTCCACACGATCTCCAGCATAGTCAGAGTCAGAGTATCCAGTGAGATCAAAAGTAGAGCCCTTGGGGTACCATAATCCTAGTGTTGGTGTGTGAGCAAGATATCGAAGAATATGCTTCACAGCCTTATGGTGTGATTCCTTCGGTGTAGCTTGAAATCGGGCACACATGCAAACACTAAGCATTATATCTGGCCTAGATGCACATAAGTACAATAGAGAACCAATCATGGAGCGATATACCTTGTGATCGAAGTCAATACCATTTTCATGAGTGCATATATGGCCATTTGTGGGCATAGGAATTTTGACGCCTTTGCAATCTTGCATGCCGAATTTCTTCAGGACATCTTTGAGTTATTTCTCCTGAGATATGAATATGCCATTGTGTTGTTGACGAATTTGAGGACCTAAGAAGAATGTCAACTCTCCCATCATAGACATTTGATATTCTTCACTCATCATATAGGCAAATTCATCACTATATCGTTGGTCAGTATAGCCAAAGATAATATCATCAACATGTTGGAAATATGCCCTAGAGGCAATAATAAATTAGTTATTATTATTATATTTCCTTGTTCATGATAATCGTTTATTATCCATGCTATAATTGTATTGACCGAAAACTGCAATACATTTGTGGATACATAGACAACACCATGTCCCTAGTAAGCCTCTAGTTGACTAGCTCGTTGATCAATAGATGGTTACGGTTTCCTGACCATGGACATAGGATGTCGTTGATAACGGGATCACATCATTAGGAGAATGATGTGATGGACAAGACCCAATCCTAAGCCTAGCACAAAGATCGTAGTTCGTATGCTAAAGCTTTTCTAATGTCAAGTATCATTTCCTTAGTCCATGAGATTGTGCAACTCCCGGATACCGTAGGAATGCTTTGGTGTACCAAACGTCACAACGAATCGGGTGACTATAAAGGTGCACTACAGGTATCTCGAAAGTGTCATTGGGTTGGCACGAATCGAGACTGGATTTGTCACTCCGTAAACGGAGAGGTATCTCTGGGCCCACTCGGTAGGACATCATCATAATGTGCACAATGTGACCAAGGGGTTGATCACGGATGATGTGTTACGAATGACTAAAGAGACTTGCCGTAACGAGATTGAACAAGGTATCGGGATACCGACGATCGAATCTCGGGCAAGTGCAATACCGCTAGACAAAGGGAATTGTATACGGATCGATTGAGTCCTTGACATCGTGGCTCATCCGATGAGATCATCGTGGAACATGTGGGAGCCAATATGGGTATCCAGATCCCGCTATTGGTTATTGACGGAGAACGCCCTCGGTCATGTCTACATGTCTCCCGAACCCGTAGGGTCTACACACTTAAGGTTCGATGACGCTAGGGTTATAAAGGAAGTTTGTATGTGGTTACCGAATGTTGTTCGAGTCCGGATGAGATCCCGGACGTCACGAGGAGTTCCGGAATGGTCCGGAGGTAAAGATTTATATATGGAAAGTTGTTGTTGGGTTAGGAAAAGTTCGGGTTTTTCGGTATTGTACCGGAAGCTTCGGAAGGTTCCGGAGGATTCGGAGGGGTCGGAGGTCCGGAAATAGTTCCACCACGTCCAATACAGTAGCATGGGCTGTGGGGGCGCCCTAGCCTTAATGGGCCAGGGGCACCAGCCCCCAAGGCCCATGCGCATGGGAAGGGAAAACCCTAAAGGGGAGGCCTCCACTTGACTTGGGAGGCACTCCTCCCCTTGGCCGCTCCCCTAGATGGGATCTAGGGCTGGCCGCACCCCTTGGGGTGGGAAACCCTAAAGGGGCAGCCCCTTCCCCTATATATAGTTGAGGTTTGGGGCTGCCATACACATGAGAAATTCCCCTCTTGGTGCAGCCCTGCCTCTCCTCCTCCTCCTCTCCCTTGGTGCTTGGCGAAGCCCTGCGGGATTGCCACGCTCCTCCACCACCACCACGCCATTGTGTTGCTGCTGGATGGAGTCTTCTCAACCACTCCCTCTCTCCTTGCTGGATCAAGGCATGGGAGACGCCACCGGCTGTACGTGTGTTGAACGCGGAGGTGCCGTCCGCTCGCACTAGGATCTCCGTGATTTGAATCACGACGAGCACGACTCCATCAACCCGTTCACATGAACGCTTCCGCTTAGAGATCTACAAGGGTATGTAGATGCACTCTCCTTCCCTCGTTGCTAGTTTCTCCATAGATAGATCTTGGTGACACGAGGAAAATTTTGAATTTCTGCCACGCTCCCCAACAGTGGCATCATGAGCTAGGTCTATTGCGTAGATTCTTTGCACGAGTAGAACACAAAGTAGTTGTGGGCGTTGATTTTGTTCAATATGCTTACCGTTACTAGTCCAATCTTGTTTGATGGTATTGTGGGATGAAGCGGCCCGGACCGACCTTACACGCATTTCACGTGAGACAGGTTCCACCGATCGACATGCACTTGGTGCATAAGGTGGCTAGCGGTGCCGCCTCCCACTTTAGTCGGAACGGATTCGATGAAAAGGGTCCTTATGAAGGGTAAATATCAATTGGCATATCACGCTGTGGTTTTATGAGGTAAGAAACGTTTTGCTAGAAACCCATAGCAGCCACGTAAAACATGCAAACAACAATTAGAGGACGCCTAACTTGTTTTTGCAGGGTATGCTATGTGATGTGATATGGCCAAGAAGAATGTGATGAATGATATGTGATGTATGAGATTGATCATGTTCTTGTAATAGGATTCACGACTTGCATGTCGATGAGTATGACAACCGCAGGAGCCATAGGAGTTGTCTTTATTTATTGTATGACCTGCGTGTCATTAAACAACGCCATGTAATTACTTTACTTTATTGCTAACCGTAGCCATAGTAGTAGAAGTAATAAGTTGGCAAGACAACTTCATGAAGACACGATGATGGAGATCATGATGATGGAGATCATGGTGTCATGCCGGTGACGATGATGATCATGGAGCCCCGAAGATGGAGATCAATGGAGCTATATGATATTGGCCATATCATGTCACTACTATATAATTGCATGTGATGTTTATTATGTTTATGCATCTTGTTTACTTAGAACGACGGTAGTAAATAAGATGATCCTTACAACAATTTCAAGAAGTGTTCTCCCTAAGCGTGCACCGCTGCTAAAGTTCGTCGCTTCTAAGCACCACGTGATGATCGGGTGTGATAGATTCTTACGTTCACATACAACGGGTGTTGACGAGCCTAGCATGTACGCACATGGCCTCGGAACACACGCAATACACTTAGGGTTAACTTGACGAGCCTAGCATGTACAGACATGGCCTCGGAACACAGAGACCGAAAGGTCGAGCATGAGTCGTATAGTAGATACGATCAACATGAAGATGTTCACCGATGATGACTAGTCCGTCTCACGTGATGATCGGACACGGCTTAGTTGACTCGGATCATGTAATCACTTAGATGACCAGAGGGATGTCTATCTGAGTGGGAGTTCATAAGATGAACTTAATTATCTTGAACATAGTCAAAAGACCTTTTGCAAATTATGTCGTAAGCTCGCGCTTTAGTTCCACTGTTTAGATATGTTCCTAGAGAAAATATAGTTGAAAGTTGAAAGTAGCGATTATGCGGACAATAGAAAGCTTATGTCCTTAATGCATTGCTCAGTGTGCTGAACCCCAAACGTCGTTTGTGGATGTTGCGAACATCGGACATACACGTTTTGATAACAACGTGATAGTTCAGTTAAACGGTTTAGAGTTGAGGCACGAAAGACGTTTTTCGAAACGTTGCGGAACATATGAGATGTTTCAAGGGCTGAAATTGGGATTTCAGGCTCGTGCCCACGTCAAGAGGTATAAGACCTCCGACGATTTTCTTAGCCTGCAAACTAAGGGAGAAAAGCTCAATCGTTGAGATTGTGCTCAGATTGTCTGAGTGCAACAATCACTTGAATCGAGTGGGAGTTGATCTTCCAGATGAGATAGTGATGTTTTTCCAAAGTCAATGCCACCGAGCTGCTAGAGCTTCGTGATGAACTATAACATATCAAGGATAGAGATGATGATCCTTGAGGTATTCATGATGTTTGACACCGCGAAAGTAGAAATCAAGGAGGAGCATCAATTGTTGATGGTTGGTGAAACCACTAGTTTCAAGAAGGGCAAGGGCAAGAAGGGATACTTCATGAAACAACAAATCAGCTGCTGCTCTAGTGAAGAAACCCAAGGTTGAACCCAAACCCGAGACTAAGTGCTTCTGTAATAAGGGGAACAGCCACTGGAGCAGAATTACCCTAGATACTTGGTAGATAAGATGGCTGGCAAGGTCGATAGAAGTATATAGGATATACAGTATGTTAATGTGTACTTTACCAGCACTCCTAGTAGCACCAGGGTATTAGATACCGGTTCGGTTGCTAAGTGTTAGTAACTCTAAATAAAAGAGCTACGGAATAAACGGAGACTAGCTAAAGGTGAGCTGACGATATGTGTTGGAAGTGTTTCCAAGTTTGATGTGATCAAACATCGCACGCTCCCTCTACCATCAAGATTAGTATTAAACCTGAATAATTGTCATTTGGTGTTTGCGTTGAGCATATACATGATTGGTTTATGTCTGTCGCAATACGGTTATTCATTTAAGGAGAATAATGGTTACTCTATTTACTTGAATAACACCTTCGATGGTCTTGCACCTAAATGAATGGTTTATTGAATCTCGATCGTAGTGATACACATTTTCATGCCAAAGGTATAAGATAGTAATGATCGTACCACTTACTTGTGGCACTGCCATGTAAGTCATATTGGTGTAAAACGCATGAAGAAGCTCCATGTTGATGGATCTTTGGACTCACTCGTTTTTGAAAAGTTTGAGACATGCGAACCATTTCTATTGGTGTATACGCATGAAGAAACTCCATGCAGATGGATCGTTTGGACTCACTTGATTTTGAATCACTTGAGATATGCAAATTCATACCACATGGGCAAGATGGTGAAAAACCTCGGTTCAAGAAGATGGAACAAGGTAGCAACCTGTTGGAAGTAACACATTTTGATGTGTGCAGTCCAATGAGTGCCGAGGCATGCAGATGAATATCGTTATGTTCTTACTTCACAGATGGTTCGAGTAGATGTTGAGTATATTTACTTGATGAAACACAAGTCTGAATTATTGAATGGTTCAAGTAATTTCAGAGTGAAGTTTAAGATCTTAGTGACAAGAGGATAGAATGTCTATGATATGATCATAGAGATGAATATCTGAGTTCTGAGTTTTGGCACACAATTAAGACATTGTGCAAATTGTTTCACAATTAATACCACTCGAACACCATAACGTGATGGTGTGTCTGAACATCATAGTTGCACCCTATTAGATATGGTGCGTACCATGATGTCTCTTATCGAATTACCACTATCGTTCATGGGTTAGGCATTAGAGACAACCGCACTCACTTTAATAGGGCACCACGTAATTCCGTTGAGATGACACCGTGAGAACTATGGTTTAGAGAAACCTAAGCTATCATTTCTTGAAAGTTTGGGGCTGCGACGCTTATGTGGAAAAGTTTCATCGTGATAAGCTCGAACCCAAAGCGGATAAAATGCATCTTCATAGGACACCCAAAAACAGTTGGGTATACCTCCTATCTCAGATCCGGAAGCAAAAGTAATTGTTTCGACAAACGGGTCCTTTCTCAAGGAAAAGTTTCTCTTGAAAGGATTGAGTGGGAGGATGGTGAAGACTTGATGAGGTTATTGAACCGTCACTTCAACTAGTGTGTAGCAGGACACATGAAGTTGTTCCCGTGGCACCTACACCAATTGAAGTAGAAGCTTATGATAGTGATCATGAAGTTTTGGATCAAGTCACTAACATTACCTCGTGAGGGTGACAAGGATGCATACTACTTGAGTGGTACATAATCCTGTCTTGAAGGTCATGTTGCTAGACAACAATGAACCTACGAGCTATGGAGAAGCAATGGTGGGCCCAAATTCGACAAATGGTTAGAAACCATGAAACCGAGATAGGATCCATGTATCGTAACAAAGCATGGACTTTGGTGGACTTGCTCGATGATCGGCAAGCCATTGAAATGAATGGATCTTTAAGAAGAAGACGGACGTGGACGGTAATATCACCGTCTATGAAGCTCGACTTGTGGCGAAGAGTTTTTCACAAGTTCAAGGAGTTGACTACGATGAGATTTTCTCATCCGTAGCGATGCTTAAGTCCGTCGGAATCATGTTAGCATAAGCTGGATTTATGAAATCTGGCAGATGGATGTCAAAATGAGTTTCCTTACCAGTTGTCGTAAGGAAAGGTTGTATGTGATACAATCCGAAAGTTTTGTCGATCCTAAGGATGCTAAAAGGTATGCTGGCTCCAGCAATCCTTTCTAAGGACTGGAGTAAGCATCTCGGAGTTGGAGTGTGCGCTTTGATGAGATGATCAAAGATTTTGGGTTTATACAAAGTTCATGAGAAACTTGTATTTCCAAAGAGGTGAGTGGGAGCACTATAGAATTTCTGATGAGTATATATTGATGATCAGAAATGATGTAGAATTTCTGGAAAGCATGTAGGGTTATTTGAAAGATGTTTTTCAAGTGAAAACCTGGATTAAGCTACTTGAACATTGAGCATCAAGATCTATAAGGATAGATAAAAAACGCTTAATGGTACTTTCAAATGAGCATATACCTTGACATGACCTTGAAGGTGTTCAAGATGGATCAGTCAAAGAAGGAGTTCTTGCCTGAGATGTAAGGTATGAAGTTAAGACTTAAAGCTCGACCACGGCAGAAAAGAGAGAAAGGGCGAAGGTCGTCCCCTATGCTTTAGACATAGGCTCTACAGTATGCTATGCTAAGTACCGCACCTGATGTGTGCCTTGCCACATGTCTGGCAAGAGGGTACAAAGGTGATCAAGGAGTGGATCTCCAGATAGCGGTCAAAATTATCCTTAGAGGAATAAGGATATGGCTCTCGATTATGGAGGTGATAAAGAGTTTGGCGTAAAGGGTTACGTCGATGCAAGCTTTAACACCTATCCGAGTGACTCTGAGTAGCAAACCGGATACGTATAGTGCAGCGTGGAAGCAGCGTTTACAATATGACATAGGAGAATTGCGAAGGACATACGGATCTGAATGTTGCAGACCCGTTGACTAAAACCTCTCTTACAAGCAAAACATGATCAAACCCCAGAACTCATTGAGTCTTAATCACATGATGATGTGAACTAGTTTAGTTTCACTAGTAAACTCTTTGGATGTTGGTCACATGGTGACGTGACCTGTGAGTGTTAATCACATGGCGATGTGAACTAGATTATTGACTCTAGTGCAAGTGGGAGACTGTTGGAAATATGCCCTAGAGGCAATAATAAATTAGTTATTATTATTATATTTCCTTGTTCATGATAATCGTTTATTATCCATGCTATAATTGTATTGACCGGAAACCGCAATACATGTGTGGATACATAGGCAACACCATGTCCCTAGTAAGCCTCTAGTTGACTAGCTCGTTGATCAATAGATGGTTACGGTTTCCTGACCATGGACATAGGATGTCGTTGATAACGGAATCACATCATTAGGAGAATGATGTGATGGACAAGACCCAATCCAGAAGCCTAGCACAAAGATCGTAGTTCGTATGCTAAAGCTTTTCTAATGTCAAGTATCATTTCCTAAGACCATGAGATTGTGCAACTCCGGATACCGTAGGAATGCTTTGGGTGTACCAAACGTCACAACGAATCGGGTGACTATAAAGGTGCACTACAGGTATCTCCGAAAGTGTGCATTGGTTGGCACGAATCGATCATGGGATTTGTCACTCCGTAAACGGAGAGGTATCTCTGGGCCCACTCGGTAGGACATCATCATAATGTGCACAATGTGACCAAGGGGTTGATCACGGGATGATGTGTTACGGAACGAGTAAAGAGACTTGCCGGTAACGAGATTGAACAAGGTATCGGGATACCGACGATCGAATCTCGGGCAAGTGCAATACTGCTAGACAAAGGGAATTGTATACGGGATCGATTGAGTCCTTGACATCGTGGCTCATCCGATGAGATCATTGTGGAACATGTGGGAGCCAATATGGGTATCCAGATCCCGCTATTGGTTATTGACCGGAGAATGTCTCGGTCATGTCTACATGTCTCCCGAACCCGTAGGGTCTACACACTTAAGGTTCGATGACGCTAGGGTTATAAAGGAAGTTTGTATGTGGTTACCGAATGTTGTTCAGAGTCTCGGATGAGATCCCGGACGTCACGAGGAGTTCCGGAATGGTCCGGAGGTAAAGATTTATATATGGAAAGTTGTTGTTGGGTTAGGAAAAAGTTCGGGTTTTTCGGTATTGTACCGGAAGCTTCTGAAGGTTCCGGAGGATTCGGAGGGGTCCGGAGGTCCGGAAATAGTTCCACCACGTCCAATACAGTAGCATGGGCTGTAGGGGGGCGCCCTAGCCTTAATGGGCCAGGGGCACCAGCCTCCCCAAGGCCCATGCGCATGGGAAGGGGAAAGCCCTAAAGGGGGAGGCCTCCACTTGACTTGGGAGGCACTCCTCCCCCCTTGGCCGCTCCCCCTAGATGGGATCTAGGGCTGGCCGCACCCCTTGGGGTGGGGAAACCCTAAAGGGGGCGCAGCCCCCTTCCCCTATATATAGTTGAGGTTTGGGGCTGCCACACACATGAGAAATTCTCCTCTTGGTGCAGCCCCGCCTCCTCCTCCTCCTCTCCCTTGGTGCTTGGCGAAGCCTGCTGGATTGCCACGCCTCCACCACCACCACGCCATTGTGTTGCTGCTGGATGGAGTCTTCCTCAACCTCTCCTCTCTCCTTGCTGGATCAAGGCATGGGAGACGCCACGGGCTGTACGTGTGTTGAACGCGAGGTGCCGTCTGCTCGGCACTAGGATCTCCGGTGATTTGAATCACGCACGAGTACGACTCCATCAACCCCGTTCACATGAACGCTTCCGCTTAGCGATCTACAAGGGTATGTAGATGCACTCTCCTTCCCCTCGTTGCTAGTTTCTCCATAGATAGATCTTGGTGACACGTAGGAAAATTTTGAATTTCTGCTACGTTCCCCAACACAACATATATTTGGCACACAAACAGTTCACCATCATATGATTTAGTAAAGAGAGTAGGGTCGAGTGAACCGGGTGTGAAGCCATTCTTCACGAAGAATTCCTTCAATGTATCATACCACGCCCGTGGGGTCTGTTTGAGACCATAGAGGGCCTTGTTGAGTTTGAAGACTTTGTCGGGATTCTTTGGATCTTCAAAACCTGGGGGTTGAGCAACATATACTTCTTCCTCAAGCTTACCATTGAGGAATGCACTTTTCACATCCATTTGATATAAAGTGATATTATGATGGTTAGCATAAGCAAGTATATATGCGAATAGCCTCAAGTCTAGCAACAGTGCAAAAGTTTCATCGAAATCAATTCCTTCAACTTTGTGTGTAGCCTTGAGCAACAAGTCGTGCCTTATTCCTCACCACAAGGCCATTTTCATCTTGCTTGTTGCGGTAGATCCACTTTGTGCCAATGATATTATGCTTGCGAGGATCTGAACGTTTGACCAGTTCCTGACATTGTTGAGCTCGAATCGATGTAATTCTTCTTGCATTGCTGAATCCACTCGGGCTCGTAAATGCTTCATCTACCTTAGTGGGCTCTGTGATAGAGACAAAAGCATAGTGCCCACAAAAGTTAAATAAATGTGAAGCTTTTGAGCGTGTGAGAGGACCTGGCGCTTCAATGTCATCGATGATCTTGTCAACTTGCACTTCTTTTGCAACGCGAGGATGAGCTAGTTTTCGTCGAGGAATTTGATCATCATTTTCTTCAGTACCATTTTCTTCAGCATTATCCTCAGGTGCATCAGCTCGACGTTCTTCGTGTACAGGAATGAATTCTTCAGCAGATTCTTCAGTAGGAATGACATCCTCAGTTGCCTTGAACTTGATAGATTCCTCAGGTGCTGGTTCATCTAACACAGAAGGTAGGTGCTCTCTTTGCGAGCCATTAGTTTCATCAAACCGCACATCTGAGATCAACAATCTTGTGAAGAGCGATGTTTAAGACTCAGAGGTGTGCGAGTCCTTCCGTAACCAAGCATAAAACCTTCATGTGCTTCGGTGCAAATTTAGAATTGTGATGAGGATCTCTAATCCAGCATTTAGCAATCAAGACTTTGAAATAACTCACATTGGGTTTCTTGTCGGTGAGGAGTTCATAGGCAGTCTTCTTGAAGAATTTGTGAAGATATACTCTGTTGATGATGTGGCACGCGGTATAAATTGCATCAATCCAAAAGCGACTAGGCGTTTTGTATTCATGAAGCATAGTGCGAGCCATCTCAACAAGAGTTCTGTTCTTGCGCTCCACGACGCCATTTTGCTTAGGAGTATAGGGAGCAGATAAGTCATGAGTAATACCAAGTTCATCAAGATAGGCATCAAGACCGGAATTCTTGAACTCAGTTCCATTGTCACTCCTGATGTGTCTGATCTTCACACCAAAGTTAGTTGAAGCCCTCGAGGAAAATCGTTTGAAGACTTCCTGCACTTCATTTTTGTAAGTAACAATGTGTACCCATGTGTAACGAGAGTAATCATCAACAATAACAAAGCCATATAGAGATGCATCATGAGTGACTGCTGAGTAATGATTAGGACCAAAGAGGTCCATGTGAAGCAATTCAATGGATGAGTAGTGGTCATGATAGTCTTATTTGGATGCTTGGCCTTGGTCATTTTTCCAGCTTCACGTGCTCCACACAAGTGATCCTTGAGGAATTTGACATTTTCAATGCCAATGACATGCTTCTTCTTCGCAAGCGTGTGCAAATTCCTCATGCTTGCGTGACCAAGTCGCCGATGCCATAGCCAGCCTTCTGAAGCTTTTGCAAGTAGACACACGGCTGGTTGTGGTCCTGTAGAGAAATCAACAATATACAAGTCTCCTCTCCTAAAGCCTTCGAAGACTTTGGAATTTTCAGCTTCCATGATCACAACACAACGATATTTTCCAAAGACAACAACCATATCAAGATCACAAAGCATTGAGACTGACATGAGGTTGTATCCTAAGGACTCAACAAGCATGACTTTGTCCATATGTATGTCCTTAGAGATCGCAACCTTACCAAGACCCAATACCTGACTTTTGCCTTTGTCAGCAAAGATGATATGCTTCAGATGTGACGGTGATAAGGGAGCATACATCAATAGATTCTTGTCACCAGTCATGTGATTTGTACAACCACTATCGAGGACCCACTCATTGGCTTTGGGTTGATCATCCTGCAGATGAATTAGTGCAACTTACGATCTCATATACTTCATCAGTGAAGAATATGATATCAATTTCATCAGATGAATTTCATCAAAGATAATAAGATAATCAGTGTGAGGACGTGTGAAATGAAAGTTCATTTCTTCATGATTTGCCTGCGTCCTTTCAGGCAGTTTTGTCAGGCCCCCAGCAAATTCTTCAGACGTTTAAAGCACGTCTGGAGACCTGACCCTGCAGAAGAGATTAGTTCTTTTTCTTCACCACCCACATCTGAAGGGGTGGCAAAGAGTTCATCACTCTGCGAGCACCATATGAGAATGGTGGCATAGATGCCAATCCATTTTGTTTCACATAAGAGGGGTTAGGGTAAGCATATGAATAAGAAGAGAAATTCTTCGAGGACTTATGAACATATTGGTTTGAAGAATAATGCACATATTCATAGCCCTTAGCTCTACCCTGCGAAACAGAGTTTTTAGCACGATGATAATCATATGAGGACTTTGATCCTTTTGAGGAATTTGATCCACGTGAGGAACTTGGTCCGTATGAGGACTTGGATCCATATGAAGAATTTGGTCCATATGAAGAGTTTGATCTGGGGTTCCTATTCTTCACAGGTGGTGTCATGAGGACATTCACCTGAAGACTTTCAAGGCATTTCTTGGGAACCCAGATTTTATTCATAGGGGAACCGTTCCTGCAGTTAGTGCCAACATATCTAGCAAATACTTCACCATTCTGATTTTTGAACAGTTTATAGTTGGAGTCAAATGACTCATCAGAAGAATGAGGAGATTCGCATGTAAAGCCAGATAAGTTAGATGGATCAACTGGAGGTCCCTTTGCAGCAACCCATGAGGTTTTGGGGTACTGCTCAGGCTTCCAATATGTTCCATCAGCATTGAGTTTCCTCTCAAAGGCAATACCCTCTTTCCTAGGGTTCCTGTTGAGGATCTGCTTTTTAAGCACATCACAAAGAGTCTGATACCCTTTGAGGCTTTTTTACATGCCTGTCATGTAAAATTCCTTCAGCCCTGCATCGTCAGTGATAGCAGAGGCAGGTGAAGAATTTGTAACAGTTGAAGCATTTGAACATTCAGGTGAAGAATTAGCAGATTCACGTTCAATGCACTTTAAGCATGGAGGAACAAATTCTTCCTGAGAAGCGCTGATTTGTTGAGCAAGTAATGAATCGCGCCTCCTCACGAAGATCTTCATAACTCACTCTTAGCTTCTCAAGATCTTGCTTTCTTTGAAGAAATTCATAAGAAAGTTTCTCATGATCAGACAAGAGAGTGTTATGATGACCTTGAAGGCTGACAAACCTAGACTGAAGTCTCTCAAGATTTTCAGCCAGGGCTTTAGTGCGATCCATTTCTTCACCTAACATATCATCACTTTTACCTAACATGTTTTGAACCTTTTCCAAGGCATGTTGTTGTTTGGTGGCAATGCAAACAAGTTTGGTATAACTAGGTTCAATATCATCATCAGATCCATCATCATCAGATTCATAGTCAGTAAACTCAGATGAGAAACATTCGGTTACCTCGTCACCCTTTGCCATGAGACATGATGCAGAAGATGATGAATCTGGTTCAAAAGTCATCGTTTTGAGAGATTCCTTGAAGTCCTCAAACCAAGGATCATGACGGGTTCGGTCCCAGATAAGCTTCGCATTGCAAAGATGCATAATGCGCTTGAATTCATCTCTAGATAGGCAGGAACACATGATATCCTTCACCATGATATCAAGACGAGTGTATTTGCGAATATCATCTGCGTTCGCCGTCTTGCATAGATCAGTAAGACCAATTTCAGTGACGATCCACATCTGGCTGTCCATTGCCATGAGGCGCTTCCTCATCATGGCCTTCCACTTGGGATAATCATGACCGTCAAAGATAGGGCATGTCACTTTCTTCATACCTGCGGTCGACATAACTAAAACTCTAGGTGGTTAATACAAAATCACACAGAACAAGGGAATACCTTGGTCTGATACTAATTGAAAGTGCGTTATATCGACTAGAGGGGGGTGAATAGGCGATTTTTATGAATTCTTCAATGAGGAATTTGCCGGTGAGGAAATTCCTAAGTGAAGAACTACTTGCAGCGGAATAAGTACTCAAAAGTAAGTATAAGAGAATGCGGACATGGTCATCATGATGAAATGAAGACAGTCAAAGAGTACAGAAAGCGTAAACACAGGATAGCACAAGATGAAGACAAACAGACTGAAGAAATTGAACTGAGGAAATTGAGAAAGTCTTCAGTTAAAGTCTTCAAACACAGATATGAACGTACACTCAACACAGTAATGAGGAAATGAAAAGGTTGAGGAAATAGAACCGGTTAGGTTGGTGAAGACAATGATTTGGTAGACCAGTTCCAACTGCTGTCTCAGTTGTACGTCTGGTTGGAGGGGCTGAGTATTTAAACTCGAGGACACACAGTCCCGGACACCCAGTCGCTGAGCACGCAGCTCGGGACACCAAGTTCTCACCAGATTCTCCTTGAACTAAGGTCACATGACCTTGTCCAATCACTCGTGGTAAGTCTTCAGCGACTTCCAAACCTTCACAGACTTGGTCACTCGGCGATCCACAATTCCTCTTGGATGCTCTAGACGATGACGCCTAACCGTCTGGAAGAAGCACAGTCTTCAAAGGTAACAAGCGCCGGATCCACGCAGGATCAATCTCTTGATGACGCCAATCACTTTGGGTTTGTAGGGTTTGGTTTTGGGTTTTCCTCACTCGATTATTTTCGCCAAAGTCCTCGGAGGATGGGTTGCTCTCAAATGACAAGTGTCAAGTTCTCTCGGAGCAGCCAACAAGCTAGTGGTTGTAGGGGCGGCTATTTATAGCCTAGGGAGCAGCCCGACATGATAAGACATAAATTCCCTTCAATGATATGACCGTTAGGTGGATAAGATATTTTGGGACAGTGGCGCAAGAACACAGCAATGGTCGGAAATTTGACTCTCAAATTCCTCGGGGCTATCATGTTCCTCATGTGTAGGCAATCCGCTTTGGCGAATTCCTAACTCCTCGGTCGAACAAATTCTCAAGAACTGAAGAACTTCGTCTCACATCAAGAAATTGACTGAGCTGTATGAGATTTCCAAAGGCTTCACTCAAGGGATTGGTAGGTGTAGGATTTTGAGTTGAGCATCACATGGAAATTTTTCCTTAGTATTTCCTCGACCCCCTTTAACAGTACGGTGTTTCCTATGACTCAAGAAAGAGAAAATAAAACTACGAAAACAAAAGTCTTCATGCTTCGTGTTCCTCAAATGAATACCAAGTCTTCAAGGTCACACCAATTTCTTCACTTTCAAAGTCTTCAGAAAGTCTTCAGAATATCAAAGTCTTCAGTCGAAGAACTTCGTTTTTAGGCGTCGACTTTCTCTGTAAATATCGAACTCCTCATAGACTTATAGACCTGTGTAAACTCATAAACACATTAGTCCCTTAACCTATAAGTCTTCAATACACCAAAATCACGAAGGGGCACTAGATGCACTTACATGAATACTCCACATTTTCTATCCCCACCGCAAAATAGAATTCTCCACGGCACCGCAGCCTTCATGCTCCTCCCCTTTACATCGGCGCACTCGTCCACCGAAGCGCATCTGCCTCATCGACGACGTCGTACGCCGCACTGGAGCCGGTCCACCGTCGTTGTCGTAGACGGAGCCTCTTCCCCGGCATCGTCTTCCACGGTCTCGGATCTGCTTCCCGGAAGCCGACACCAAGCGCAGAAGTACCACCGCTGTGGACAATGAACTGACTCCCGTTGCCGACCATGACTCACAGAGGCCGCCGCGACCATCGTTCTCCTCCTCGATTGGTTATGTGTGTATTGAATCACTTAGCAGTACATGTGCAGTTCCAATTTTGTTCATACCTACCCTTCAATTTTCCTGGGTGCTATTGTTCCCGTAAAAGTAATTGGTTATAGCCTCCATTGTCCAACAGAATATCAGCTTGTAATTGTGTGCCGCTCCTATATCGCGCTATGCTTATGTAGGTTTTTCATCTGCAACCAGCAGTCACTAGTAGAAAAACACCTATTAGTCCCGGTTCATAAGGGCCTTTAGTCCCGGTTCATGAACCTGGACTAATGGGTCGTTACTAATACCTCCCCCCTTTAGTCCCGGTTCTAACATGAACTGGGACAGATGGTCCTCCACGTGGCGGTGCGCCGAGCCAGGCAGAGGCCTTTGGTCCCGGTTGGTGGCACCAACGGGACCAAAAGGCATCCACGTCGAGATTCCAAAGGATGGGGTTTTGTTTTTTGAAGGGGGTTGGGGGTTTTGGGGGTTAATTTAGGTGTTTCATATATTGTGTTAGCTAGCTAATTAATAGAGAGAAGTGTCTCTTATGTCCGTGCTTGGTCGACGCCACGCACTATATACATATAGCCCTCGACATGCTAGCTAGTAAGAAAATGAAGGAACCATCAGTACAGAAGTTCGTCATGCATACCGAGAGAAATGATCGATCGACCTCTCCTTCTCCGAGAGATTGGTCGAACAACAAGTTTTCAGATCATGTATGTCCGACGCCACTGGCTACATACATGTACAATATATAAGATCTCTCAATTACAGTCCCCTAGCATTTGAAATCAACTTCCACATGGTATTCTCGGCTTTATTGATGACGTGGTCAAGAAAGAATCCCGTCAATTCCTCTTGAATTCCTTTAATTCGATCTGGTTCTAGGAGTTCATTCCGATCCGCCACGCCTAATTTGAAGAAGGGGTTAATTAATACATATATATGAATGAAACTCAATAGAAATGATGGTGTAATAAAATGAAATTGTGAATATTATTAATTGCTTACGCACTTCATATTGTCTTTGAGAGTAGCCCGCTTATTTTTCAAAGTCGCGTTGTAGATGAACTCGCACACGTAGTATCCACAGTAAATCATTCCCTTGTTCCTGCCACAAGCAATTTTACGAGAAATAGAGGTCAATCAAACTGATAATGAAGCATTATAAATGGCATTGATGAAAGTATAGCTATAGAATCAACGGGAGATGCGCACAACTAGTTAGCCAGTAGTACTTACTTTCGGGTATGTATATCGCAGCTCCTTCGGCAGTCCCGGAGCTTTTGCAGTGAACTGTTTCCAAACCCTACAAGACAAAGAAAATAATTATTATTACTTGAGATATCAGGAAATGAACAAAAAGTTGCCGCTATGGTGCGATAATGATCGATTGAACTTACTTGCTGAGCATTTCAGTCATGTCCACATAGGTGCTGGGATCTTTCCGTCTCGAGTCTGAGACGGTTACTAGTCCACGCTCAAGCTTAATCTCCAGAAGAATATAGTGGAACCTGCTCACGCATGCATAACTCATCAATTACATTACTATAACCTCACTCGAGTAATAAGGGAAACCGAATATGCAAACGATCAGTAACACTCACTTGCCGATGTAAGGAAAGAGTATGGTATCTTTGTTTTGATTTTTGATCAACGATTGTAGCAAGTTGTCCTCGGCCTCTTTGACGTGCTTTTCAACCATAAATACATCTTTGATATTTGTGTTAATGAACCCAATATCATAGATTTCATTTTTTTGCACTCGACGATCTTCAATCTGCATAATATATTGAGGATAATTAATTATAAATACATGCAATGAAAGAGCCGAGCTATATATAGAGACTTAATGACAGAAGAACGAGAAGAACTCCTCAAATGGAACACACAACAGATCAGTTCCAACGAGGTCGTGCTCCTCTTTAATGTTCAGATACAAACAATTCGTCCCCCCGGACTTTCTGCAGGTTTTCATGTACACAGTATGGAATCTTCGCATGATCGTTGTTAGAGATTTTTCATCTTTGACGAGAGGCTTCCCGTACTCGTATCTGTGTTCTTCCATCTTCATGTATTCAGGAAGTGCATCGTCAGGCAGGTAATCTTGTAGATTGCCATAAACGCCACCATCCCCGAACATTAGCGATTTATGTTGCCGCTTAGACACATTGAGCGGGGGCACGATTGGTTTGCTTGTTCGCCGAGCTGGTCAATTTTTTCGCAGCTGCTCGTTCTTTTGCTCTTTGATGTCTGACAGTACTTCCCGACCGCTCCGCTTGGAGATATGTCTGTTCAGTAATACGCTCATAGTTGGTTCTCGGCGGAGATTTGCCGGTTTCCTCAGGGCAGCCAGAGGCGCTTCTCTTTCACCAGATCTACCTTCTCCTCCGGAGGTGGATATCTCTTTGCTTTCAACCTTGCAAACCAGTCATCCACTTCGGTCTGCGCGATCTTCGCGTTTTCCTCCTCGGTCCTCTCATACGGCAACTTCTCTGGAGTCTTCAGACAAGGACCGAATCTATATTTCCTCCCGCCTTTGGCTGTACTGCTAGACGCCGGCAGAGCAGACGGAGCGGATGTCTTCTTTGCTTGCTTACGAGGCGGAAGAGAAGGACTACGACGCGCCGGAGTAGCCGGAGCGGCGGGGGGTCTCTTCCGCTTTTGCTGACGAGGCGGAGAAGGAGGAGGCTGACTGCTCGGGCACGCCGGCGCAGGCGGAGAAGGAGGCGGAGTGCCGTCACGCGCCGGAGAAGGAGGCGGAATGCCGCCACGCGTGCCCTGATCGTCACTCGACGGAGGAGGAGGCGGTGGAGGAGGCGGAGTGCCCTGACTCGCCGGAGGAGGAGGAGGAGGCAGAGGCGTCCAGTTCGGAAGGTTGATGAGCTCCTTCCGCCATAGGCATGTAGTCTTCAGAGCAGAACCCAGCCTAGTCTCCCCTTCATCGGTAGGGTGGTCAAGCAGGAGGTCCTCAAATCCCTCCGTTAATTCATCCACCATCACCTTAGCATATCCTTCCGGAATAGGTTGGCAGTGATAAGTTGTGCCGGGTCCACTAGGATAAACTTGGCCAACAGCCGCCTAGACCTTCAAATTCATACATCGCGCCATAATGTGGCAATTTTGAGACTCCGTGATACCATCCACGGGATAGCTGGCAGGAGCCGTCAAGACATGCTCCTGCTGAAGCAGCTCGGTGGAAGCCACACTGCTTCTCCGCTGAGATGGCGGGGTAGCTTCGGGGGAAGCTTCAGTAGGTCGTTTGCTGTGATCTGCTGCTTCTCGTTCCTCTTCTCGTTCCTCTAGCCACATTACCCTTTCATGCAGCGCCTGTAGTTGGTCCTGCTCCAGTTTCTTCCTCCTCTCGTGGGTTTTTAACCCCGCGTCCGAAAACCAACCTTCCACGAAAGGGAGCTGGCGTGCCTCGTGTCCGTCTGTGGTGCTCAGGATTCCCAAGGGCCATTGTGAGCTCGTCCTTCTCCCTCGCTTGGAAGGAACGCCCTCGCTGGCCGCTGCATCGATATAGTGTCAAGCTTCCTAACTGGTATTTGCAGTTGCTCGTCGGCCCACCGGCACTTCCTCGTTACGGGGTCCAAGGTTCCGCCAGCCCCAAGAACCAAGTCCGCAACGGTCTGGCCAAGACATTGTCTCGGTTCGATCCCTTTTTCAAGCAGATCATGCTCAGCCTTGGACCACTTAGGCCAGTCTTTGAGGTAGCCACCTGACCCCGTGCGATGGTGAAGCTTCTTCTTCGCAGCATTTTGGTTGTTTGCCGCCGACATCTTCTTACTCTTTTCCGATGTCTTGTGGGCCACAAATGCGGGCCAGTGATCTTTGATCTTCTCATATTTGCCGATGAATTCTGGTGTCTTTTCTTTCTCGACAAACTGGTTCAGCTCTTTCCTCCACCTCCTCATTAAGGTTTCCATCTTCTTAAGAGCACAACACTTGATTAATTGCTCTTTAACTGGCTTCTCCGGATCCTCCTCTGGCGGTAGGGTGAAATTTAACTTCAGCTGAGTCCAAAGATCTTCTTTCCGCATATCATTGATATAAGACACCTCAGGGACTTCCTCCTTAGGCTTATACCATTGATGGATGCTGATCGGGATCTTGTCCCTAACAAGAACCCCGCACTAAGCAGAAAATGCCTTCCTTCTCCGGATGGGTTCAATCGGTTCGCCGTCGGGCGCGATTTCTATGATCTCAAACTTCTCATCCGAGCTCAACTTTTTTGTGACACTCCAAAATTTTTCCTTTGGTTTTCTTCAAAATTTTGTTGGATTTGAAGGAGGTCTCCAAAACCCTTCCAAAAATCTCTCTCAAAAGCTTTTTCCCTCTGGCAAATATTTTACTTTTGCATCTCCTTCAACTTTGGTGTTTGGTTTTTAAATTTTTCTTCTCATTGCCCTCTTCTCAAGAATTCAAGAAAAATCTTTGAAGTTTATTTTCTTTCAAAAAGAAACTCTAGGAGTTTTTCATCCTCTCCATATTTGAAATCATTCATGATTTGGCCATGCACCACATGGTAAAATCTTCCCAAATATATCTCCTTCCACTTTGGGCAATCCAAACATTCTGTCTCAACTAGTTCAACCCTCTTCTGATTTTTTTTATTTCATTTAATTCTCTCCCAAATCTTTTATGTCTATTATTTTGAGCCTAGGTAATTTGCAAAGCAAGTACCTTAATGCATTTGAGTTTTGACCTCAAACCAACTCCCTTGGGTAGTCCTTGGTACCCACAACCTAGAACAATCAAGAACAACTCCTCTTCTGTTCAAATGTTTCAAATTATAGTCTCTGCAAGTTTGGACCAGATTTGCCAAATTTGGTGAAATTCATATCTACACTACTCCAAAAATTCCACAAATATTCAGGCAGCCTCTAGATGCAATGAGAGGCCCTCCACCAAAAACCAGCTCAAGGAAAAATCCCTACATGCCTAGATCATTCTCGTCAACACCTTGCATGCACCGCTTCGTTCATCTTGATTAAATACTGAGTTTCATGTCGATCTTCGCCGAGATTCAGTCACATGCTCACAAGTGCACTTGGCACGCTGCTCACGGCCTAGCTTGCTTGTCCGAGCCTCACACGCGTGCTTGGCACATTCCTGGCGTCGGTGGCACCCTGGTCCGCCTGCGCCGGCGTGTCTTGCGGTGGCGAACCACCGTAGCAGCCGACAGGGAGCAGAACGGCGGCATAACGCCGTTCGGCGCCGCCTAAACCCCCGGTGGCTCGCGTGGCCATTTCTCGCCGGGCGCCAGCACTGTCGCCAGAACCTGTCACAGCGCGCAGAGCGCGTTCTCCGCCGCCGACGGGCGTCAGGCGGCCGTTCGCCGAGGACAAGCCGTAACCTCGCCCTCCTTGCTGAGTTGGAGACGGGATGGCACCAGTTAAATGCCTAGTCGGTGCTCAAGCTCCTAAGCCGACCGTGCAACCACAGCGCCGCCGTAATCACCTCGCCGGAGAACCCCGTTCTTGGCAACCGCCTCGGGGCGGCTATATATAGCACCTCCGAGCTTGCTCTCGCCCCCGCACACCTCCACTACCTCTCCAGACCTCGCCAAGTCCCTGGAAGGGCCACGAGGAGCTCTCCTTCCCCGACTCCGGCCACTTTGTTCCGCCTCGGCCTCCACCGTGATTCACTCCGGTGAGGTCATCTCCGGCGCCCTAACCTCGTCAGATACCCTCTCATGCTATCATGAGTCTAACCCCCTCCTCAGTTCCACCTCCGCAGCTCTCTCCGACGAGGTCCACGACCACCTGAATCGCCGTCCGCTGGAGCAAGCGTCGCCGCCGACGTGGTACTCGCCGGCGACCACCACCACCTCCCACAGACGCGGAATGGCGCCCTGATCACGGAGGTACTCTCCGATCTCCCCGCCTCGCCGTGGATCACCGCCGGCGACCATCATGACTCTCGGCGCCGACGAGCCCGACTCCTCGTTTGAAATTTCAAACCTGACGGGTGGGACCCGCCCGTCAGCCTCTCTTTTGTTTTTTTTGAATCGTTTTCTGAAAGCGTACTTTGACAAATATGCTTCCACTCTGAATCGTTTTTCTGGATTTTTCTGCAAAGCCCCTTGGAAGTTTTCTGTTTCATTACAGATGGGTCCTCGGGTTAAAACCCTTATAACTTTTTAACAGAAAGGAATTTTTGAGTGATTCTTTTTCTGTCCTCTTCAAAGTTTTGTCTAGTTTTTTTTCTTCTTTATTTGAAAAATATTTGTATCAAATTTCTGTACCCCATGGTATTTACGTTAGCGCGTGTATTTTTGTGTACCGTAGATACCGAAGGAGGTGACGGAACCGCGAACTTCGCCGAGCTAGACCTCGACTACTCCAAACCAGGCAAGCAAAGTTTGAAATTTTGATATGATGAGTGTCTGGGCATGTTTGCATTATTTTGTATCATGGCACGTTCATGAGCATTTCGATGATAGTTTATCTCGTGAGCATTGAGGCAAATGAGCTCGGCAAATCCATGAGTTGTTGGAAACTCGGTGCATGGCCATGAGTTGGCATGAGTATGGGTAAGATGGCAGTGTTGTAGTATGCCAGGCTTATGCCATATCGTTGACCCGGTGTCAACATAAATCATTCAGATTCCCGTCCGCCCTCCCTTCATTATTACCACTGCTTCCGCAAGGGATACGGCTTAGTAAGTTGCAAACCACTTCCTGGTACACACCAATTCGAGAGTCCGGGATGAAGGTTCCATGGCCCTGGATTAAAGCCTTTCATCCGGTTAGGGGGCACGGGTGTTTCCGTTTGGGACCGAGAGGGGGGCACCCCTTAGAGCATGCGTAAATAAATTTGATCCCATGCTAATCGAGATTGTGATCTCCCCGTCCCAAAGTTTTTCTTAAACGCTGTCTAGGGTGATTCCTGGCAACGTGAGGTATGATGGGTGTGTACTAGCTAGTTGTGTTTCTTCGAAATATCAGAACGGAACTAGTCCTTCATGACTATGGAAATCCGTTGGCTGTGGAAAAATTTTGGTACAAACTCTGCAGAGTCAAAATTCTTGAATCCATCTTATTCACATCCTAGTACCGTGTTCACCCCATCTTGCCAAGTGTCAGTCTCAGTGACAGAAACTCCTGAGAACCATTTGGGTATTAAATATTTATTTTCCTGTGAATGGACTAACCCGCTTATTGTCTTGTGAGGAATATTTTCCGTGAGCACTATATCTGGTCAGTTATGAATAATGAATTATAAGCCCTTTCTGCGATGTCGCTCAGACGTCCGACTGCGACATTGTTGTTATTTATTTTCATTATAAGCCCTTTCTGCGATGTCGCTCAGACGTCCGACTGCGGCATTGTTGTTATTTATTTTCATTATAAGCCCTTTCTGCGATGTCGCCAGACGTCCGATCATGCATTGTTGTTATTTATTTTCATTATAAGCCCTTTCGTAATGTCGCTCAGACGTCCGATCATGCATTGTTATTATTTACTTTTATTATAAGCCCTTTTCGTGATGTCGCTCCGACGTCCGATCATGCACGATGTATTTTTCCTTTAATATAAGCCCTTTATGAGGTGTCGCTTAGACGCCCGACTGTGGCATGTTTTACTTATTTTCACCCTTCGAGGCGTCACTTCAGACACTCGATCGGTTTTGAGTTTATCTTCTTTGGGTTTTCGAGAGGACTACCGCTGATTCCCTTCTTATTTATTTTGCTTTACTGATTTAATTGAGCATTGTTAAAATTAATCATGACGCATTCATGCATTCATTTGTTATATCTTTTGTCCGAACGATCTTGCGAGTACTTTCAAAGTACTCACCTGGCTTGTTGATTTGGCCAGATGCTGACGAAGGCGATCTCATGGATGAAGAATTCGATAGCGAGTCCGACGCCTAGAGGAATCCCAGTCAGTCTCGTGCGACCCCTGGATTAGTCATTGTGATATATCTGCTTCCGCTACCCAAATAAATCCATCGAGCCTCACCTAGACGCTCGATGAGCCGCCAGTGCGGTAGACTTATTAACCACCCCACTGTGTTATTCCACCAACCACTCATATCTCGAGTCAGTACTATTTCCACCCCACACCATTGTGTCATATCCGCCATCATGTATAATTATTGGCGTGTTTGTAATAATTGGTTGGGCATCTTCAGTCCGACCCTGTAATATTGTAATGCTACTGGCTTCTTGTACCAAAGTTTTGTCTACCGGTATGAAGGATTTTCCTCATATTGGACATCATAGGTCGGTTGTTCAATAAATATTTTTATTGAAAAACCGGTCGTGACAAGCTTGGTACCAGAGCCAGGCTGACTGTAGGAAGCCACTAGGTGCGATCGCTAATCGGTTATTAGCATAATAGAGCTGTCTATTATTTTCACAAATGTAGTCAATTTCTTACAGCCAGCATAAATTTATGATTTGACTACTCAGGATTTTTGCCTACTTTTGTAGATGGCTGGAAACGACTGCGAGTCGCAGATGTTCACCAACATGCCCGATGGGTTCGTCAAGCTTCTCTCCTTCATCGTCCAAGTCGCGATGGGGCCAGATGTGCGCCCAGTCTTCTCTCTCTCTCTCAGCATAAGGTGAATGACCGTCTAACCATGCACCAAGCCGTGGTGGAATTCAAGAGAGGACGAGTTGAGCGTTACCGGTTCGTGGGGAGAGCCATGCCCACAGAGAAGCATGCATTGCAGATGGCAGCCCGTGAGGCGATAGCTCGCCCTCGTGGATATCCTTCCTTCGATGAAGACTCGCGCTACCGCTACCTGCCATGTCACGTGCCATACACCTGCCACTACGCTTCTCTTGCCCTGAGAGGAGAACGGGACGAAGCTTTGAGATGCTCATCGAGTATCTCCGGCTTTGGAGGCAGCCTTCAACAACCTGGTGGGCGACTTTGTAGCTTCCGCATGGACTCAGTCCATGGCTGTGCCGCCAACAGAAGGAGCTCCTGCGCGCCAAGACCGCCATCGACTTTCGCCTCACATCAGATCGTTCGCGGCTGCTCGCGCCGCTACTCGTCGCCTGCCTACCACGGAGGAATTCAACCATGTCATTGCGCCTACTCCGTTCGCTCTGCACCACCCTCGTGCCGCTTAGATTCGAGTTGTTCCAAGACAGGCACCTGCTCCACCAACTCCGCGCAGCACCTCTCGCCTAGAGCCTATCTCTCAAGAGGAGGTTGAGCCCCAGCCTCTATCGCCTCACCCTTGGCAGGCCAAGGAAATCCTTACCATCTCCGACTAAGCACGCTTTAGCCATGCGATGTACCGATTTGTACGATATGTTTATATGTAAATAGGCTGTGAGAAGTAGCGTGTTTGCGCATCATGTAGGATCTGGAGAAGTGCACTGGACTAAATAACATGTCAGGATTTATGTACGCATATCCTGAGTGATGTATTGTATAATTACTGCTTGCGTGTAAGATATGTAATGAACGGTCCTTCTCCGTGCGCAAACGTAAAATTTTTCTCTTGAAAAATCTTGGAGCATTTGCAATATTTTTGCAATCTTCTTGAATTTATTGATTTTTGCGGCTCAATTTCTTCTCTTATGATTGTTTCAAAATATATCCCCAGAGTAAACTATGTCTCGTCCTTGGACGCGCTTCCATGCCAACTCCGACAGAGGAAAATTATGGCACACCCTCAGCAACAATTTCACACAGGTCGGACAAGTCAACAGGACGGTGAAACGGCACTTCCCCAATGTGCCGCCTTTATGAAAAAAGTCAGCAGCAACATCAGGAAATATGAACCAAGTCATCAATATGGGAAATCACCGTGGCAGTATCAGCAGCAATCAAAATTATCGAGCTATGTAAGACACGCCCCAAACATTTTCTCACACCGACAAACCTCTTGAAGCCGAGGACTGGCTTGAGACATGGAGAGAAAATTAATCATTGCCCAGTGTTCAGATCTTGAGAAAGTGCTTTACGCTCCGCACTATCTCACCGGAGCAGCGCGATCGTGGTGGGAAAATTTCCTACACATGCACCCCAACGAAAATAATATATCATGGGAGGAATTTAAAGAAGGTTTTCGTGGGGCACATATTCCTAAGAGTCTTATGAAGATCAAAAAGAGAGAATTTGATGACCTCAAGCAAAGAACAATGACAGTGTCAGAATACAACAGTCAGTTTACCCTGCTGTCTCGCTACGCCGTAGAGGAGCGTATGTCAGAAAACAAAAAGATGGAGAAATTCCTAGACGGTCTGACACCCGTGCTTAAATGCCAATTGGTCGTACACACATTTCCAGATTTTAAGACGCTAGTGGACAAGGCCATTACCTTGGAAAATGAGAGACGCAGCTTGGAAGATTTCCGTAAGCGGAAGAGGGACCAGATTAAACACACCCGCAACCACCGCAGCAAGACAGATGTTCAGAAAAACTGGACACCCAAACCCACGACAAGCGTCTCACGCCCAATCAAGAATTTCCACGCAAGGGACAAGGAGTTCACATACCGCCCAGCGCTACTGTTACGCTTAGGAGAAGAAGGGCACTATGCCAAGCAAAGGCCCCAAGCCAAGGAACTCGCCCCAAAGCCGAACAACGGAAGCAATAATTCGCACCAAAGAGCAACAATTTCAACCCAAATAACAACCACAGGAAGGGTCATCTGAACCACGTGACCAAAGAGGAAGCACAAAATGCCCCAGATATCGTGATCGCACGCTTCCGTCAACACAATACCTGCCATGGTTTTGTTTGATTCTCGAGCTTCACTCGCTCGCTTCAAAAGTTTTGCTTTGTAAATAATTTTCGATGCTTCCCTTGGGAAAATCTATGATCGCCAAGTCCCTCGAATTAAGCAAGTTACCCAGAATTATTGCCGTGGTGTGGTTATCGAGTTTGAAGTGTTGAAGTTTCACATAAATCTTATCGTTTGGAAAATAAAGGACTGGATGTCATCTTAGGGGTGGATTGGTTAACCACCAACAAAGGTTTTATTGACTGCTTCAACAGGACCGTAATTCTCACCCATCACCACGGGAAGACCATAAAGGTTTCAGCCAAGGAAAGAAAAATATCCCGGCAACCGAGATTGAACAAGGTGGATATTTCTGAATTGAGCAAGGTTCCAGTAGTGTGTGAATTTCCGGTTGGGACCGAGAGGGGGGCACCCCTTAGAGCGCGCGTAAATAAATTTGATCCCATGCTAATCGAGATTGTGATCTCCCCGTCTCAAAGTTTTTCTTAAAAGCTGTCTAGGGTGATTCCTGGCAACGTGAGGTATGATGGGTGTGTACTAGCTAGTTGTGTTTCTTCCGAAATACCGTAAACGGAACTAGTCCTTCATGACTATGGAAATCCGTTGGCTGTGGAAAAATTTTGGTACAAACTCTGCAGAGTCAAAATTCTTGAATCCATCTTATTCACATCCTAGCACCGTGTTCACCCCATCTTGCCAAATGTCGGCCTCAAAGGATGTGACAGAAACTCCTGAGAACCATTTGGGTATTAAATATTTATTTTCCTGTGAATGGACTAACCCGCTTATTGTCTTGTGAGGAATATTTTCCGTGAGCACTATATCTGGTCAGTTATGAATAATGAATTATAAGCCCTTTTCGCGATGTCGCTCAGACGTCCGATCATGCATTGTTGTTATTTATTTTCATTATAAGCCCTTTCTGCGATGTCGCTCAGACGTCCGATCATGCATTGTTGTTATTTATTTTCATTATAAGCCCTTTCGTGATGTCGCCGACGTCCGATCATGCATTGTTGTTATTTATTTTCATTATAAGCCCTTTCGTGATGTCGCCGGACATCCGATCATGCATTGTTATTATTTACTTTTATTATAATCCTTTTCGTGATGTCGCCCGACGTCCGATTGCATGCACGTATGTATTTTTCCTTTAATATAAGCCCTTTATGAGGTGTCGCTTAGACGCCTCGATCGTGGCATGTTTTACTTATTTTCACCCTTCGAGGCGCTACTTCGCATAATTCGATCGGTTTTGAGTTTATCTTCTTTGGGTTTTCGATCGGACTACCGCTGATTCCTTCTTATTTATTTTGCTATACTGATTTAATTGAGCATTGTTTAAATTAATCATGACGATTCATGCATTCATTTGTTATATCTTTTGTCCGAACTATCTTGCGTAGTACTTTCAAAGTACTCACCGGCTTGTTGATTTGGCCAGATGTCGATTGTAAGGCGATCTCATGGATGAAGAATTCGATAGCGAGTCCGACGCCTAGAGGAATCCGGTCGGTCTCGTCGACCCTTGATTAGTCATTGTGATATATCCGCTCGCTACCCAGATAAATCCATCGAGCCTCACCTAGACGCCGATGAGCCGCCAAATCTGAAGAGACTTATTAACCACCCCACTGTGTTATTCCACCAACCACTCATATCTCGAGTCAGTAGTATTTCCACCCCACACCATTGTGTCATATCCGCCATCATGTACAAAATATTGGCGTGTTTGTAATAATTGGTTGGGCATCTTCAGTCCGACCCTGTAATATTGTAATGCTACATGCTTCTTGTATCAAAGTTTTGTCTACCGGTATGAAGGATTTTCCTCATAGTGGACATCATAGGTCGGTTGTTCAATAAATATTTTTATTGAAAAACCGGTCGTGACATTTTTCTTCGGGCCTCGTCTCCTTACCGAAGTTGTGCTCGATCCGGAGGGCTAGAAATTGTAAGGAAGAAAGACGAGAGTAATTAATATGTGTACATATACCAAAACAATGGATCCATCAATTAACTAGTCAGCACGGGCTTAACTAATATATATATACCTGGCCGGACTCGGTTCGGTCATCGGAGCAGTCAGCACGGTCTCCTTCTTGTGCCTCCATTATGTCACCAGAGCCATCATGAACATAGTCCTCTTCTTGTAACGACATTAATGGGTCGAAGCCATCATGAACATAGCCCTGTTCTTCACCCAGTCTTTCGGGACCATCGGTGTCGTTGAGAAATGACGCAATTTCATCACTTCCTTGTGCGATTATGTGCCCCAACATCGCTTCTGCTTCTTCGTCTCGGGAGTGCTCCATAGTTTCTGCAAATATTTACAACATGTCAATTATTATTCAAACATGGTACAGGTGGATATATATATATATATATATATATATATATATATATATATATATATATACATATATATATTAGTGGCAAACGTAGAACTAGCTAGCTAATCACAATAAGGAATCATGTTAGTGGCCTCGACGCTGCTTCTCTAGGGTTTGGGGTCGCCTCGACACAATGCTTCAAGGTTAATTTGGGTGGCCTCGAGAGAGTTAATTTGTCGGGTAGGGGCGCGGCGGGAGGGGGTAGGAGACCAACATCGTTTTCTCTCTAGGGTTTGGGTGTCCTCGAGATTTTTGGTCGAGCGAGAGGGCCGAGGGGGGTGCTGCCGTTGTATAAGTTATCACGGTCGAGAGGGGGTATATATATCGACCGCCTCATGTCGGGTTATCTCGAGGGGTTATATCGACAACGACGCGACATACATATACATGGGAAAATAATGTTATCGGGGAGGGGGTATCGGTACCCCCGCCCCTTGTGTTGAAGTTTCTTCTTTCTCCTCTATTCCTTTCTTCTTCTTCTACTCGAGAAAGAAAATTTCTATTTTTCTTCTTCTCCTCTTCTTTTTCTTCTTATTTCCTCTTCTTATTTATTTCTCCTCTTCTTCCTCTCCTCTTCTTCTCCTTTCTTCCTCTTCTTATATTCCTTTTTCCTCTCATTCTTTTAGTATTGCTTGTTTAAAAAAAATGTTCAAATAGAAAATTTTGAAAAAAAACAAAGGTTTTGCCTAATGCATTGTTCATATGAATATACAAACATTTGCATATTCTACAATAATTAATATCACCAAAAAAATCTATGAACAGAAAAAAACCTAACTTTTCTAAAAATCTATCTTTTCCATATATGAAAACATTAATATACACATATGAACAAAAATACATATATGAAGAAAAATATGCTCTGAACAATTTTTTATACATTTTGAACATCTACATACACATAGCCACATACATACACATATACATTATATATATGAACAAAAAATTAAACTAATAAAATGAAAAAAAACAGAGCTGGTGAAAGGTGTGGCGGCTCACAGCTGGGGCGGCTAGATGACGATGGCGATGGTGGGGCGGCGAGGGCGCGGCGTGGCGGGGCGGGACGACGGGCTGGGGCTCGGGAGGCGCTGGGCGGATGGGCGCTGGCTCGGGATGCCGGGCGACGAGGACGGCGCTGGCTCGGGAGGTCTGGCGACGAGGACGGCACGGGTTGGGGCGACGGCCTTGGCGGGCGGCGGCGACGGCGCAGGTGGAGTATCTTGGCGGCGCCGAGGAGGGTCGGCATAGTCGGGGGCAAGCCATTGGTCCCGGTTCGAGAAACCAACGGGACTAATGCATTTTTAGTCCCGGTTGGTGCCACCAACCGACCAAAGGCTCTTTTTCGGAGCCCAAAGGGCGGAAGCGGCGACCTTTGGTACCGGTTGGTGCCACGAACGGTACTAATGCCCCTGTTTTAGTCCGGTTGGTGCCACCACCGGGACCAAAGGCCCCGTGCTGCACGCGTCGGGGCAAAGTTTAGTCCCACTCGCTAGTTGAGATGGGCGCGCAGTGGTTTATAAGCCCCACCGCCGCACCCTCTCGAGCTCCTTCCACCGTAGGCTGGCCTACTTGCTATTGTTGTGCTCGATGGGCCTTCCGGGCCATCATGGGCCTGAATCTGGCCCATAGTAGGGTTTCATGTCGTATTCAGGCCGTGGGGGCCCAGTAGGAGGCATTTCTTTGTTTTTTTGTTTTCTTTACTTATTGTTGCTATTTTTATTTTTTTCCAGTTTTTTGTTTTATTTTCTGCATTATGTATTTTCTTTTGTTTTTGCTTTATTTTTAATTCTTTTTGCTTTTAGTTTTAGGAAAATTATAAACTTTCTGTTAGTGCCATTACTTTTCAAATTTGAAAACACTTTTTTGTTTTTTTGTTTTCTTTCTTGCTTTATTTATTTTATTTCGTTTCTACTTACAACAAAATACTTATTGTTGTTTTTTTGTTTTGATTTCTGCATTATTTATTTTCTTTTGTTTTTGCTTTATTTTTCAATTCTTTTTGCTTTTAGTTTTAGGAAAATTATAAACTTTCTGTTAGTGCCATTAGTTTTCAAATTTGAAAACACTTTTTGTTTTTTTGTTTTCTTTCTTGCTTTATTTATTTTATTTTGTTTCTACTTACAACAAAAAACTTATTGTTGCTATTTTTAATTATTACGAGGGCGAACCATAAGACATTAGAGCATTTCAAATGAACTCTAAAAAGTTGAAAGTTGGCATGGTATCATACTCGTCGCCATAAAGTTGGCATGGTATCATCATAATAGCTATGGAGAAAGTCTTCACTTTTTCTTCGCTTGTGTCATTTGCTTATTGCGCCAGAACCATGGATAATCTTCGTCATTTATCGTGATGTGGGGTCAGCCTTGACTTTGAAGGAGGAATTTCATGAAACTTTTCATAATCTTCGACATGTCATCTTGTCCTCCACTCCCATGATGTCCCTTTTTCCCGAAAGAACTATGTGGCGCTTTGGCTCATCGTATGATGTATTCGCTTCCTTATCTTTTCTCTTTCTCGATCTGGTAGACATGTCCTTCACATAGATAACGTGTGCCACATCATTGGCTAGGACGAACGGTTCGTCGGTGTACCCAAGATTTTTCAGATCCATTTGTTGTCATTCCGCATGTGGGCCTACACTGCACCCGCCTCGACAGATTAACCCATTTGCACTTAAACAAAGGGACCTTAAAATCATGTCCGTAGCCAAGTTCCCATATGTCCACTATGTAACCATAATATGTGTCCTTTCCCCTCTCGGTTGTTGCATCAAAGCGGACACCGCTGTTTTGGTTGGTGCTCTTTTGATCTTGGTCAATCGTGTAAAATGTATTCCCATTTATCTCATATCCTTTCCAAATCAATACAGTCAAAGATGGTCCCCTGGACAACAAGTACAGCTCATCACAAATAGTGTTGTCACCTCTGATATGTGCTTCCAACCAACTGCTGAAAGTCCTGATGTGTTCACATGTAATCCAGTCGTCGCACTGCTCCGGGTGTTTGGAGCGCAGACTGTTCTTGTGTTCATCGACATACAGGGTCACCAAGATAGAGTTCTATAGAACTGTGTAGTGTGCTTGAGACCAAGAATATCCGTCCCTGCATATTATTGAGTCCCTTCCAATACCGCGATTTAGGGACACCTATCTTCTTAAGGCCAGGAATGAAGTCAACACAAAACCCGATGACATCCTCTGTTTGATGGCCCATGGAGATGCTTCCTTCTGGCCTAGCATGGTTACAGACATATTTCTTTAGGACTCCCCTGAACCTCTCAAAGGGGTACATATTGTGTAGAAATACGGGGCCCAGAATGACAATCTCGTCAACTAGATGAACTAGGACGTGCGTCATGATATTGAAGAAGGATGGTGGGAACACCAGATCGAAACTGACAGGACATTGCACCACATCACTCCTTAGCCTTGGTATGATTTCTGGATCGATCACCTTCGAGAGATTGCATTGAGGAATGCACATAGCTTCACAATGGCTAATCGGACGTTTTCCGGTAGAAGCCCCTCAATGCAACCGGAAGCGCTTGCGTCATAATCACGTGGCAGTCATGAGACTTTAGGTTCGGAACTTTTTCTCCGCATATTTATTATTCCCTTTATATTCGACGAGAAGCGGTCGGGACCTTCATCTTGAGCAGGCAATCAAAGAAGATTTCGTCTTCTTCTTTCAGAAGAGCGTAGCTGGTAGGACCTTCATACTGCTTTAGAGGCATGCCCTCTTTTTCGCAAGCGTTGCAGGTCCTCCGTGCCTCGTGTGTATCTTTTGTCTTCCCATACACGCCCAAGAAGCCTAGCAGGTTCACGCAAAGGTTCTTCGTCAGTGCATCACGTCGATCAAGAGCGGACCTCTAGGTCTTTCCAAGAGGGTTGGTCCCAAAATATAGATTTCTTCTTCCACATGGGTGCGTGATTCTCAGCGTCATTCGAACAGCTAGTCCGCCGACCCTTTCCAAAGATTACGTAAATCATTGACCATAGCAAGTACATGATCACCGGTACGCATGGCGGCTTCTTCGGTGATCTGCCTCGCCTTTGAAATGCTTGCCTTTCTTTCGACAAGGATGGTTGGTCGGAAGAAATCGACGCTGGCCCATGTACACATTCTTCCCGCAGCTTGCTGTATATACTATCGGTGTCAAGTAAACAGTGCATGCATGCGTGGTATCCCTTGTTTGTCTGTCCCGAAGGTTACCGAGAGCGGGCCAATCGTTGATGGTCACGAACAGCAACGCCTTTAGGTTAAATTCTCCTGTTTGTGCTCATCCCATGTACGCACACCGCTTCCATTCCACAGCTGTAAAAGTTCTTCAACTAATGGCCTTAGGTACACATCAATGTCGTTGTCGGGTTGCTTAGGGCCTTGGATGAGAACTGCATCATAATGAACTTCCGCTTCATGCACATCCAAGGAGGAAGGTTATACATACATAGAGTCACGGGCCAGTGCTGTGATTGCTGCTCTGCTCCCGGAAGGATTAATGCCATCCGCGCTTAAAGCAACCCATACGTTCCTTGGCTCACTTGCAAACTCATCCCAGATTTCTCTCGATTTTTCTCCATGCGACCCGTCCACGGGTGCTCTCAACTTCCGCCTTTCTTATGGTCCTCACTGTGCCATCGCATCAACTTGGCATGCTCTCCGATTCGAACAGACGCTTCAACCGTGGTATTATAGGAGCATACCACATCACCTTCACAGAACCATCTTCCGGGGCTCGCCACAACATCACCGTGGTCATCTCGCCTCGATCTTATACCGTAATGCACCGTGATACGGTCCTTGTACGCACAACGGTAGAGGATGCAGTCATTAGGGCATGCATGTATCTTCGCACCTCCAATCCTAGAGGGCATACGACCCTCTTTGATGCGTATGTCTTGTCGGGCATTCGTTATCCTTGGAAGCTTCTTCTTCAATATTTTCAGAGCTTCTCAAACTTTGTCGTGCACATCATTCTCTCGCCTTCCACCGCAGCAATTCCAAGACGGTACCGAAGTTTTGTGTTGCCATCTTCGCAATTGGGGTACAACCCTTTTTGTGGTCCTCTAACATGTGATCGAACTTCAGCTTCTCCTTTTGACTTTCACATTGCGCCCTTGCAACGACAATGACCCGGCGGAGATAATCATCATCGGGCACATCGTCCGGTTCCTCTTGATCTTCAGCAGCTTAGCAGTGCAAAGATCATCGCACATCGTCTGTTCCTCTTGATGTTCAAGAGCATCACCGTATTCAGGGGGCACATAGTTGTCATCGTATTCTTCTTCTTCGCCGCCTTCCATCATAACCCCTATTTCTCCGTGCCTCGCCCAAACATTATAGTGTGGCATGAAACCCTTGTAAAGCAGGTGGGTGTGGAGGATTTTCCGTCGATTAAGACTTCAGATTCTACATATAGGGCATGGACAACACATAAAACCATTCTGCTTGTTTGCCTCAGCCACTTTGAGAAAATCATGCACGCCTTAATGTACTCGGTGGTGTGTCTTGAACCGTACATCCATTGTCGGTTCATCTCGTGCATTATATATAATTATGTGTCAAAATCATTACAAAACATCATGAATAGATAATTATGACCAAATTAATAGAAGTTCATCATCACATTAAAACGAAAGTACATACATAGTTCTCATCTAACAACATAAAGCTCGCAGAGCATCTAAATTAATTAAACCATACACTGAAACTATGTAAAACATTTCAATGCGAAACAAATGCGATCATAATCGCAACCAATGTAACAACTGATCCAACGACATAATGTTACCAAGCCTCGGTATGAATGGCATATTTTCTAATCTTTCTAATCTTCAAGCGCATTGCATCCATCTTGATCTTGTGATCATCGATTTACATCCGCAACATGCAACTCCAATATCATCTTCTCCTCCTCAATTTTTCTAATTTTTCCTTCAACAAATTGTTTTCTTCTTCAACTAAATTTAACCTCTCGACAATAGGGTCGGTTGGAATTTCCGTTCAAAACCTCCTAGATAAATAAAATCTATGTCACATTGGTCGGCATAATTGTCATAAACAATAAACGAACCAATAGTTATGAAAAGATAATATATACCACATCCCAATCATAGACAGGGACGAGGGCCGACGGGCGGATACCAAAACCATCGCACTATATAAGATGCAATAATAAAAGTAATAAAATTATACAAGTATCTATATAAACATACAAGTAAGAATTTTTTTCCTTTCAGAAAGAAGATAAGAACAAGAGGCTCACCACGGTGGTGCCGGCGACGAGATCGGCGCGGGGGATCGACGGTGGTGAAGATGGGGACGGGACGTGACGGACCGCTAAACCTAGACAAATATTAAGGAAAATGGAGCTTGGAGGTCGAGCTTGGAGAGGAGAAAGCTTAATTAGTGTGGCTCGGGCATTCCATCGAACACCTCGTGTGCATAGGAGGTAAGCTAGAGTACCACAAAGCTCTGCCTCGCCGGCCATGAAAAACAGAGCACTGGGAGTGCTCTGCTCGCGGGCGAGGGGTATATATAGGCAACTAATTGGTCCCGGTTGGTGACTTGAACCGGGACTAAAGGGCAGCCTTTGGTCCCGGTTCTTCCCACCAACCGGGACCAATGGTGGTGGGCCAGGAGCGAGGCCCATTGGTCCCGGTTCGTCCCACCAACCGGGACCAAAAGGTCCAGATTTAACGGGACCAATGGCCCACGTGGGTCTGCCGCCCTCGGGCTCACGAACCGGGTCCAATGCCCCCATTGGTCCCGTTTCTGGATTCAACCTGGACTAATGGGCTGGCCGGGCCTGGACCATTGCCCCCTTTTCTACTAGTGAGTGTGGCAAATGATGGAAAGGTTTTTAGAACTAGCAAGATGCCCATGCGTTGCATGCATCAAGATGCATTTGTATGAGTAGTTTATCTTGTGGGAGAAAAGGATGAACGAGGGAAGGCCTTATTTGCAAATCTGGAGAGGAGAATGGGTATCTTTTTGCAAAATTCCCATTTGTTTCCTTCCTATCTGTCAGATATAAATCGGACGGCCTATATTGCAAGAAAAAAATTATAGAGAAAAAAAGTAGACAACAAAGGAAGTAGAGATAAATATTAAATATTAAATATGAAATAAATATAACCGTAGAGAAGAGAGTAGAGATAGCAGAGACGCGGGAAAGGATCGCAGGCGCTGAAAGCGGCGGGCGGCGCTTAGTTTTGGCGCGTGGCGTCCGGGCGACTTTATAAAATCCAACGCCTCCCACCACTGTGCCTTGCCACCGCTCTGTGCCTCGCCACCGCTCCTCCCCGCTTTTTGCCTCGCCGCCGTCGCTGAAACTTGGGGATACCGTGGCGTCCGCGCGCGCCCCTCCGGCGGCTTCTCCGCCGAGATCCGGTTTCGCTGGATGCGCCTCGGCCTCGGCAATTTCGACACTGCCACCGAGGCCGCCCGCGCGTACGATGCGGCGGCATGGCGCCTCCGGTGGCCTCATAGAACATTGAAATTCCCCAACGTGCCGACGCGGGAGCGGGCGCAGGAGCTCGCGCCTCTGCCGCGGCATAGCACCGACGAGGATCGTTGCGACAACCGGAGGCGGGAGCACCGTCTCGGCATCGCCGAGATGGACGAGGAAGCCATTGCGCTGTGGCGCCAACACTTCCCGCAGGACATCCTCAACGAGCGCGAGTTCTACGCGCAAAGGAGGGCAGAGAGGGATAAGAGGAGGGCGGAGCGAGCCGCCTATCGCGAGGACAAGCGTAGGCGAAAAGCGGACGCTCAATTCAACATGAGGCTAGGAGCAGCGTCGCCCTGGGAATCCAACGACGATCGGTATCTTCACGCCTATAGTCAGACGTCGGAGGAGGACATCATCGAGGAGCAGTCGGATGACGAGGAGTAGTTGAATTATCTTTTTTGTATCTATCTATGCTGAGAACTATCCTCTACTCTCTAGTATCTACTTCGATCTCAAAGATCAGAACTCTTTTTAAAGCGCCGCGCTTTGCGATTCTGTTGGAGATTCTCTAACATGGCAGACGAGTGCTTTAATGTTGCCCACAAGATGCGCGAGTATTACTAGTAGTATTTTTCTTGCCATGTTGAGATTTTGAAACCACGAGTGTGAACATGCAAAGGAGAAATGAAGAACAAACACGGGATATTCGGGACATCTTCAAGGAGCGTGGCAAGTTAAAGAGGAGCTGCACCGAACCTGTAAAACGAGCTTTGATAAGTAACACCCTTTCAATTACTTTCGTTTAGCCTCGTGTTCTTTGATTTGTATATGTTGTAGTTTCTGTTTCTCTTAAGCGTGGTTTTCTTCGATGTGTAATAAGAAGAGTCTTAATCGCCCTAATGCTTTCGCTTTTAACTTGATGTAGGAAGTGGGTGTTCTCACCGTAGTCTGTTTTATATTTCTTTTCCTTTTGAATTCACTTCTCCGAGTTCTGCTTATCCGGCTTCTACTAAATGGATCTAGGTTTCTCTCGAGTATTGACCTAAAAAGAAGTAACTTCATGTCGATGCAGTTCTGCGAGGAGGGAAGTATGGTCAACCTCGAGATCATGTTTCCAAAATGAGGCTGGATTACACACAAGGTGCCGTTCCTAATGATGTTGGATTAGACACAAGGTGCAAATTCGAGATGATGCTGGATTACACACAAGCCAGTCGACTCGTCACCTGTTCGTGTCCTCGTGGCATTAGTAAAGGCTGAAAGAAAGCGTGCATGAGCCCTTGAGAATGTAGCTGAGTTCTCAAGAAGTTTAAAAGATCAATCGATGATCTCTTCACCCAAGCCAAAGAAGAGATGGAAGAAGCCAGAAATAAGCTAGCAGAGGCAGAGCAGGCTAGGCGTCTCTGCTATCTAAAATTGTTGTCAATACAAAATTTCCTTCATAATAGCTAGGTTCAAATGTTTATCTAGTCAAGATGCTCATAGATGTCGTGCATCTACCGATGTGGCACAAAATGTTTTTTTCAGGTCATGTAATAACAGCAATTACTTTCCAAACAATAATGATTTAAGCATTGAACATGGTATAGTTCACGCATAAGCCCGACATTCCAAGTCCAACTTCCACATCAAACTCATGTTCACAGATATCCGCACATTCATACATAATGTCCACAACCATGATTCACTTCAAAGCCAAAAAATGTGAGGAGAGTTATAAATAAAGAAAAACCTCTACTAGTTCCTCGCTACCAAGGCGAGCACAACAAGTCAAGACCATGCGTAAATTAATTATATTTTAGTCATTTTTGTGTTCTAAAATGCCTGCCACCTCATGAAGGACGTGTTGCCGGCACACGCGCGGATTCAGTGAAGGTAGGCGGGGCAGTCTTAAGCTGGTTGCACGCGGCGAGGAGCCGTGCTCAGCTGGGCCTGCAGTGAGTGCAGCCCTCTTGGCCGGCGCGCCGGTTCAATGCCTGCACTATGAGAGGTCGCGTCCGTGTCAGAGCAACCACTCCCTCCAGTCCTTTTTTGTTTGGGTATAACAAAATCTCGTTTTCCATTCACATTTTACAAGTAAAATTCATGGACAAACTTTGACCCAAAGTACGATGGGGACTAGTAAACCGAATGGAGGTAGTAGTTTTTTAATCAAAGAAGGGTTTCCTTCCGACATCAAAACCAGCATCTAAATCTAAACCATAGTATTTGCCCTAGAACTACCTGGTTCAACATCTCGTAACATAAACCCATACAACCATACACCAAGGAGGTACGTAGTACTATGAATTCCATTTTCGCCCATACCAATCGCTCTAAAACTACTTACTACTTATAACGTGCCATTTAAAATCGGAACTCTTAACCCCGCTTAAAAATGATATTTTAAACGTGGCTACTCGGTGCGTGGCAATCGGCGAGCCACCGTGCTCATAGTCGCTCACCGTGGTCCCGACCATCAACTCCTACAAAGGTGCTCCACCACGCACTCCTGCACCCCGAATGCAGCAATCATGCACCTAGGGTTTTAGGGTTTATTTGTTAATGTCGTATTTTACGTAACACTCATGTGTGCAAGATAGCGAGAGGCCGACTGCGTGCGTGCGCCTCTTCTCTTCGTATATGTACTCCACTGTTTGTCTGGTGTCCAAAAAATTATAATAACTACTAGCAATGTGCCAATGCGTTGCCACACGATCAAAGTAGATTAATACATATTCACCGATTTCATAGAAAAAAGTCTAGTTTTGAAATACGATATCACTAAAAATATGTTATGTTTCACTCAAAATATATTCCTTTGGCGGTTTTGATGAGATAAGGAGGCATGTTGTTGGTTTCAAGATTAGAAATGGTATATGTCTAATTTCTACTCTTACTAGCAAGATGCCCGTATGCTGCACGGAACATCAAAATCTCGTGGGAGAAAAGGATGAACGAGGAAGGCCTTATCTGCAAATGTGGTGAAGAGTGTGGGTAAATTGCCATATTTTCCTACCTATCCGTCAGATATAAATCGGACGACCTACATTGCAGGATGGCAGGCCCACCATCATCACCAACTCTATTTTTATCCCTACTCTTATAAAAAGCATTGTCGGTGATGATCGTGTGCCTGCCATCCTGCAATATAGGCCGTCCGATCTATATCTGACGGATAGGAAGGAAACTATGGCAATTTTGCAAAAAGATACCCACACCCCTCTCCACATTTGCAAATAAGGTCTTCCCTCGTTCATCCTTTTCCCCACAAGATAAACTACTCATACAAATGCATCTCGATGTTCCATGCAACGCATGGCCTCTTGCTAGTTGTTGCAAAAAGCCCATGTGTGTGTGAGAGAGAGGGAGAGTGGAGGAGGACGGAGTGCATGTGTGACAAAGACACAAGTAGTGTGTGTGCAATAGGTATCAACTTAAAATGAGGCCATAGTTTGTGTGTGAACGATCAAGAGGGCGTGTCTCAAGAAGGGAAGAAAAAGATACATAGATACAAGGAGCGAGAGAGAGACATGTATGCGATGGTGAAAGCATGAGTGTGCGGGTGTATAAACCTATCTAGAGGCTAGCTAGTCGATAAATGCTTGTGAGAGAAATACGAGTCGGGGTGCGAAAGCGAGAGTTATGTGTGTGTGTGAGAGAGACGGTAGTCGGGAAGGGGGTGGAAGCAGGAGTTGTGTGTGTGTGTCTGTGAGAGAGAGAGAGAGAGAGAGGAGACGGTAGTCGGGGTTGTCTGATCGGTGTCAGTCTGGGATGGAGACGAAAAGGAGACCGCAACAAACGTTGTGTCTATAGGAGAGAGAGAAAGAGAGAGTAATTTTAGTGGTATGAGTCATATGTAGAGACATATAGGGTGTGTGAGAGAATCCCATAGAGAGAAAGACTAAGTGAAAGACGAGTGGAGACTGTGTGTGTGGTGGTGAAAAAGAAAGCTTAGGTACCAAGTGATACCAGAGAACAGTAGAGACGTGAGAGATAATGAAAACCGTGTAATGTATAATGATAGGGAGAGTGTGACACTTCTCAAGGGAGACGCCGAGAGACCATGTTTGCAGGATAGGAGAAACATGAAGTGAGCGTCTTGGGTGAGCTGGAGAAAAGAGTGTGATGGCTACTCAAGGAGCATGCATGCGAGAGAGATGGGCGTGAAAGGAGTGAACAAAAAGGATTCAAATATTTGAATTGAGATGATGATACATGTAATCCATACACGAACCAAAATTGATCTATCAAACATGCATACTCATATGAATTCACGCACATCTATGTTATTTAATATGTAGATATTCTTGATCCATACATTTTAGTAGAACATAATTTGGTTATTTTTTTTTTGAATTCAACCTTAAGATTTCGAGATCGTTGTATTTGTAAATCATATTATACATATAAAGGAGCAGAATTATTTGTTGTGCTTTTGAAAGTATATATGTAATAAAAATGATGTATATAGAATGTAATTCCAATTGAAAATGGATCCCGCCAGAAAAAAAATAGTAGAATACAAACGGGATTCGAATTGAGTTGGCACGGTAAACGTGCACTGTGCAAAATTTGAACGAAGCGGGGAAAGTTGCAGTAACCGCCCGAAACCAAAATCCACGAGATGGAAATCACTACTGCCTATCCCTGCCGCGCAAAGCCTATCTGCTGGATTTCTATAGGTTTCGATAGGGGTAGGTTTTTAATTTCACCCAAACGTGATGTAACTGCCTCTCACCCGGATTCATATACGGTGGACGCCAAAACACAGTGTGCCCTCTGCCGAAATCGACTCCCTCCCCGATTCATATTCATACAAGGTGGGCGCCAAAAAAACTCTCGTCAGCAAATATTCGGTGTCTGCGAGATTACCGTCCTATCCCCAACCGACTAATGTTGCTGTGATGTAGTAGAAATTTGAAACGGGGGCTAAGTTTGTAAATTTCCTCGCATTTGAGACAAGCGCGCCCTGACTACATGGTTCCCCCCTTCCACTCTACCTCCCTTTTCCCCATTCATACTCCGTGGGCGGCAAAACACCCTCTCCACCCCCACCCTCCTCCGTCCGCCGCGGTCCGCCACCCCATCCACCGCTGTCCTCCTCCACCATGCCGGAGCTGATACCCCAACGCCGCCGTCCATTACAAGAGATCGACCTCTCTCATCCACGCCTTTGGACCGGGATCCTTGCATCCCGTCCTCTCACTTCATCCCCGCCGTCGTCTACCTTGCCGGCGCCGCTCCTACGACCGTCTTGTCCACCGCGCCCGGCCGCCACCGTCTACCCTCCTAGATCTGCTTCCATGCCGCCGACAGCCATCACTACCGCCTTGTCAAATTCTCACCAGATCAGACACGGCACCGCACTGTAGGCGGTACTTTTCAGATTCGCTCAACTTATTTATCGCAGCAAGAAAATAGATCGCCACCGCTTTACTCTGATTTCTTGGGCCACCCAAGGCATCTAGGAGACAAGGCCCGGCAAGAGGAGCTTGCCGGGAAGATAACCAAGGCATCTCAAGGAACTTGCCGTGGCCGCCACGCGTCCGGCAAGGCCAGCGAAGCGACAAGCTTCCGAGCGACAAGACAACGACGCGGCAAGGCGCTTGCCGCGACAAACTACCAATCTATACCTGCGCCCAACACATCCACCAATGTGCATACAGGACCTTTCAAGCGCGTGGCAAGAGGCTGTCTGCGCCAGCGGAGCGCTTGGTGGCAGCGGCGACAAGATTGCCATCGTGGCAGCGGTGGCGTCCCAACGGTCTGTTTGCCTTTGTTTGGGCGGCGTAGATGGGCATTTAATGCCTTTGTCCCCGCCGTCGGGGTTAGGTATGATACACTGTCTGGTAGCTGTACCAACCGCAATTCCTTTTCCATTTTACCCTTGTCTCGTTGCCACCTGTCGGAGACCCTTTGAGCATATAAAAGGAGGCCCATGCGCATAGCGTGGGGGGTTCGAGGCGAAAACACTCACGCTAGGTCTCGTTAGCAGCTGGTGTGTACTGTAGCGCTCAGCGCACCCAAGCAAGAACTCAATACACTCAGACATGCAGCAGTAGGAGTATTATCTCTCCGGAGAGCTCCGAAGCTGGGTAAACTGCTCGTGTGCTTCGCCTCGATCCGCTCTTCGTGCAATCTCCGCCCCCCGCCGAACCGAAAGGGGCTCGGTCCACCGGCCGGCCCCATAGGTGTTCGTGGATCAGCTTCCCCGACAGCTTGCAAATAGTATTCCTTAACACCTGGCATAAAACAGTACAATCACAGTACCATTGCTCTCTTTCCGACAGTTGGTATTCAAGGAGGAGCTAGTAATGTCGGTGGATGCAGATCTAGTTGATAATAATTCAACATTCGATCGAAAATCGAACATACAGACTATTCACGCCATCCATATCTCAATTCAGATTAGATGTGTCTTACCTACACCCAATACTTATCAAAAAGGTAGAAACTGCATCTGCAACTCACTTTACATATTACACAAGCCTTGGTTGAGAGATTAAGTGCGCACCTTCTACCAATTTATTTGCTCGTGTTAGCTGACTGTCCTGCTCAAACAAAATTATAGGTCGATTGCAAGAGGGATAACGTAGAGAGTTTAGAAAAAATATCTAATAGATGATACATGCAAAAGCTTCAAGACCCATAGAAGCCTTTGTAATATGAATGCTCAAGAAGCAATCGGGACGTACCATGTCAGCCTGGCACGTGCCGGCGATGCGCAGGAGGCTGGAGGACGACCGCGGGAGCCCGACCCGGTGGCGGCGTTCCCACCAAGAGACAGCAGGACGAGGTCGCAGGTGTCGCGGTGAAGGGGAACTCGTGCTTGTTGTGGAGCACGTGGGTGACGGCCATGGCCGTGGGGTTGGCCACGCCGGCGCCGGATCTGCCGGCCTAGCGGGCGGCGCGCAACTGGTGTGCCCGTCGAGGATGCCACCTCGGCTGGCCCCACCCGCCTGTGATCGCGCAGACCTGCCAGAGCGGGAAGTCGAGCGCCTCGGCCTCGGCGACATCGGTAGCGAGAGAAGGCGAACACCCGCGCGTGGCCGCCTGACCTGCCAGAGCGGGAAGTGGAGCGACTTCGGCCTCGGCGGCGCCCGGCGCGGAGAAGACGAGCGGAGGCGATGGTGGCGTCTTGAGGAGGAGGATGGAGAGGGCATGAGGGGGGTCAGATCGGGATTGGGGTCCGGCGGGGGTGCGGCTGGAGGCAGGGAGACGAGGGAAGCTAGGGTTCGAGGGAGGAGGAGACGGTGGGGTGGGGAGGGGTGGGAGGGACGAAAAACCGCGAAAAAAACCAACGAAAAAAAATCAGACGAAAATGGTGGGACGAAAATAAAACCCGGAACGCGACCTACCAACTGAGACATTAGGAGTAGAGATACAAGATTGAAGACTTCGTCCCGTGTCCGGATGGGACATTCCTTGGCGTGGAAGGCAAGCTTGGCGATACGGATATGTAGATCTCCTACCATTGTAACCGACTCTATGTAACCCTAGCCCTCTCCGGTGTCTATATAAACTGGATGGCTTTAGTCCATAGAACGAAGAACAATCATACCATAGGCTATCTTCTAGGGTTTAGCCTCTTTAATCTCGTGGTAGATCCACTCTTGTAACACACATCCCTAATATTAATCAAGCAGGACGTAGGGTTTTACCTCCATCAAGAGGGCGAACACAGGTAAAACATCGTGTCCCTTGTCTCCTGTTACCATCCTCCTAGGACGCACAGTTCGGGACCCCCTACCGAGATCCGCGGTTTGACACCGACATTGGTGCTTTCATTGAGAGTTCCTCGTGTCGTCACCAACAGGCCCGATGGCTCCTTTGATTATCGACAACAGCGGTCCAGGGTGAGACTTTTCTCCCGGACAGATCTTCGTGTTGGCGGCTTTGCATCTGCGGGCCAATTAAGCAGCCATCTGGAGCAGATTGAAAGCTACGCCCCTGGCTGTCAGGTCAGATTTGGAAGTTTAAACTATACGACCGATATCTGCGGAGACTTGATCTTCGACGGATACGAGCCGCAGCCAAGAGCGTCGCACTGTCTCGATGGGCATGATCTAGCTCTGCAGCCGAACAGTGCCCTGGAGGCCGCACTAGAATCCGCTCCTCCCATTAATCCGGATCCTGATTCCCCGATCGAGGACGAGTGGTTGGACACCGCCTCGGGGGCTTTAATCTCTATGGCGATCGAGCCGAACTCCATCCCTGTCCTTTGCGAAGACCTCGAGTCCAGGGTGCCGGACTCCTCTCCGGACTCCGAACCCTCCGCGCCCTTGCCAATCGAATCCGATTGGGCGCCCGTTATGGAGTTCACGGCCGCGGACATCTTTCAGCACTCGCCCTTTGGCGACATCCTGAATTCACTAAAGTCTCTCTCTTTATCCGGAGAGCCCTGGCCGGACTACGAACAGGAAGGTTGGGATGCGGACGATGAAGAAACTCAATGCCCACCCACCGCCCACTTCATAGCCACTGTCGAAAGGTTACACGACGTGCTCGATTTCGACTCCGAAGACATCAACGGTATGGACGACGATGTAGGAGACAACAATGAACCAGCACCTATAGGATGCTGGACAACCTCATCCCATGATGTATACATGGTGGATACACCTAAAGGAAATGAAGACGAGGAACAACGGGACTCCACGAAGGATAAATCCCTCGTAAAGCAGTCAAAACGGCAACGTAAACGCCGAACAAAGTCCCGCCTCAACAAAGACCCAGCCATAGAGCAGGGCGAACCGGTGGACAACGAACAAGCTATCGAGCAATCGTCCGAACAAGACAACTTGGATAAACAATCTGTCCCCGGCGAAGACAACAGTCCGGACGACCTCACGCCAGACAAACCATTGGAGCAAAATGACCTCCGAGAAAAGGCTCGTCGCCCCGCGCGTAGCCTGAAAAAGCAAGCGGAAGCTCAAAACAGCGGAAGATGCACTAAGGATTAGATGGAGCAAAGTATTCAGCACCGCAATAAATGCAATGACGATCGCCGAACAAAGAGCTACCGAAAAGAAAGCTACTGCCCGAATTGACGAGGAGGCCTTAGAGCCCCACAATTAAAAAGCAAGAAGGCCACCGGTCGGATGGGCGACCTCACGGCAAAAAGAGAGCGGCGAATGGTGCCACACAAGCCAATATGCGATCCGCCTAAGGATTCACATCAAAAGGATGGCCCAGTTAGGTCCATCTATGAGCCAAGACAAACACGCTCATCAAAGCAATGCAACACGCCAAAATTCCGAAACCACGGCACACCCAAATATAGAGGCCAGACACCCCTATGTTTCACCGATGATGTGCTGGATCATGAATTTCAGCGGGATTCAAACCCGTAAACATAGAGGCATCTGACGGAACAACAAACCTCGAGTGCGGATTGAGGATTACATCCTCCACATACACATGGCTAGAGGAGATGATCTCACGCCGTAAAATACTTACCCTTAAACTCAAAGGGCCAGCTCGGCATTGGCTTAAGAGCCTCCCCGAAAATACCATTGGAAGCTGGGAAGAGCTCGAGGATGCATTTCGGGCAAATTTTTAGGGAACCTACGTCCGCCCTCCAGACGCAGACGATCTAAGTCACATCACTCAACAGCCCGGAGAGTCAGCCCGGAAATTCTGGAACAGGTTCCTTACTAAAAAGAACCAAATAGTCGACTGTCCGGACGCCGAAGCCTTGGCAGCTTTCAAACACAACATCCGAGACGAATGGCTCGCTAGACACCTCGGCCAAGAAAAGCCAAGAACAATGGCCGCATTAACAAGCCTCATGACCTGCTTTTGCGCAGGGGAAGACAACTGGTTGGCTAGATGCAGCACCAGTGACCCGAGTACATCCGAAATCAGGCATGGAAATGGGAAATCACGACGCAGAAATGATCAGCGCCGGAATAAGGAAAATGGCCCAAATAGTACGGCGGTCAACGCCGGATCCAAAAGCTCTCGACCGAACAACAAAACACTGCCCCTAAAGGATAACGGTGGACGAGCTATCCAACCTAAACAAGATTACGGATAGGTATGTCAAATACATGGTACCTCCGGAAGCTCGCGAACCATACCCCAGAGATTGTTGGGTCTTCAAGCAGTCCGGCCGACTTAACGCCAAACACAAGGGGCTCGACACACCAAGTGAAAGTGACGAAACCCAAAAGCAGCACTCCAGAAAAGAAAAGACTTTCCCACTAGAAGTCAAAACAGTGAACTCACTTCATGTGATAACACACAGCAGGGCACCTGCCATACGAACACCGTCCGCATAAGGGTGATAACACATAGCAGCACTTCCTTCAAAGGAATGACGCCAGGCCTTCTTTATTATACAGGCTATGTACCACTAGAGGTTGTGTTCGGTTCATCCGACAACCCCCGTCGTGGAAAGCTCACTCCCCATCGCCCCATTCAGCAGTAGCCATTAAGCACTACTGAGGCGTACAGCTTTCGCCCGCTTTTACGCAATACCGCATTATGCATCTCTAACACTTAAAATGCCCGGTCCACGCGGCATCATCTCGTTAAAAGGAAGTATTAAGTGTCACTTGAGCACGGAAGAACGGGAGACTGCCTTGACAGCCCCACAGCTATCCGGCTCTGCTAGGCAAAGAACCTGAATCGGTCATTCAAACCCCGGACTCGGTTAGACGAGTCAGGCGCCTACTAGCGGCATACCCCCATACGAGGGGCCGCATACATGTATAACAAGAGACAATAAAGCTCAATTTTATTTAATTCTTCGAACCGTACTCTGTTTATTTAATATTAAGTACACCTTTCGCACGGCCCTTTTTCTTTCAAACTAAGTTCCTCTCTTTTTCAGATGAACAACGTGCTACACCCGTCCAAGATACGGCACAACGCAGAAACAGGCGCAGACGTGCAGTAGGGACCCGTTGCAAGGATTCTTTTCAGATTAAGACCCTGCGTAAACCTTTTTTCACTGTCTCTTGTTGATATACATCCCCCCAGTTCCTCAATATAACCGAGGAGGAGGCTGGTGCTTTGGCATTGGCCGCACCAGAATTTTGGCGCGTACCTAGACACCAGGGGCTTAGGGCATTATTCTGCCCATTTTCATAAAGACCGAATACCTTAGGGAGTATTGGCGTCTCGAGTTAGGCCTTATATGCATCAGCTCGAATCATGTCTTTGGTCAAATGTTGGGTTGCCGGCTCCTGTGTTTTGCTGCCTTACGTTCGTTTTCACGGCTAACGGCACTAGGAGAACTATCGCGATTGTGCCCGTTTGCCGCGAGCGAGCACCCAAGATGAAAGCCGAAACTGATCTGTCATGATATAGCGAGACTGGTCAACCACTCGATGACTCACAGGAATGTTTAGGATTCCTCCGCATTAACGAAGGACCGATTTTCGGCAGGCACATACGCACCCAGAATTCGGGAGAGTGCGGTGCCCCCAGGGGCTATATAGTAGCCCCACCCTTGAACTCGTATGGCTAAGTGAAAGTGATAAAGCATTATAGTCCGGTTGCCTGGTTTGCTACGCTATCACCTCCTTAACAGGACCAAGGCGTTGGATTAAGTGTGAAAAGCACTTTTTTGCAAACACCCCACACTATGTGCGTGGGGCTGAAGCCAAGGACTGCCATCTTTCGAGTTATATACACATATACATAAGCGGCCACACGGGAGTAGTTTACTACTTGAGCGCACAAGTATGAAAAGCACTTATATTGCATTGAAACATTGTTTTCACAAATCATACATGTCATTTAAACATAATATCCTTGAAAGCTTTCGTCTCTATTAAACGAGCGCCCGGCAGGACTTCTTCAAAGTAGTGCTCGGCAGGTACTCGGCCTCTGTCCGAATCCGGGGATGCAACGTCAGTGGCCTTCATCTCTGCCCAGTATGTCTTGACACGGGCAAGAGCCATCCGCGCTCTTTCAATACACGCCGATTGCTTCATTGCGTCGATACGCGGCACCGCACCAAGAAATCGCTGCACTAAACCAAAATAGCTCTTCGGCTGGGGTCCGTCCGGCCACAGGTGAGTCAAGACATGCTTCATGGCAAATACGGACAATCGATTCAGCTCGGCCCATTCGGCCAACCGATCGGTCTGCGGCAGAGGACGCTCCGGACTATGGAATTGCGACCAATATAGCTCTTCCCTTATGTGCCCCTTCTGGCCCCGGAAGTGCTCAACCGCGTCCACAGCGCTCGCCGCCAAGTCTAGATAAGCATCCTCTGAACTCCACAATTTATCCAACTGAGCATACTTTGGATCTGTATATTTCCTCTGCAGCAGAAACGGTTTTCCAGCCGCAATTGCCCCGGCCTGACTCAGCTCCTCCTTGGCAGCTCTCAAAGCCGATTGGGCATTCTTGGATTCGGCGGCGGCCTTTTTTAGGCCCTCTTGTTCCGCTTGACGTTCCTTTTCAAGAACCGCGCAGCAATCGGTAGTATTCCTTAACTTTTTGGCCATATCGGCCATCTCCTCTTTGCTTCGGCAGTGAGCAGCCCGTTCAGCTTCTAGATCTTCGGCCGCCTTTACAACGGCCGCATTACTAATTCTGGCTTGCTCTTTCACTCGGGCGAGTTCTGCCCGCAGCTCCTCCATGGCAGTGGCACCATCTGCATTAAGCATACAAACAGTAAGACATGGGCGTCTAGCTCCCTTACAAGGTGTCCGCATAGAGGTCGCATACCTTGTGACTCGTCAAACCGTTTATTAACCAGCGCGATGTCCGCATCCGCCTCGTCAAGTTGCCGCTTTAGTTCGGCATATTCAGTAGTCCGGCTGGCCTCCGGACGCCTTGCCACCTGTTCAGGAGCGGCGATATGTTATAACTGAGAATTTGATCCTCGGCACATTGTCAATTTTGACAACATACCAAGTCTCAGGGGCTACTATCTATCTGAGGCGCATTTATATGCATAACTGTCAAAAGGTACATCATTTTTGCGTACCTCAAACCCCGTCAGTAAGCTTCTGACGGCTTCATGCAATCCGCTCTCCGCGGATGCAATTCTTCAATCACCGTACCCATTAGAGCACGGTGATCCTCTGAAATAGCCGCTCGCCCGAGCAGATCCTTCAGCTCCTCCGACCGCACGCCACTTGGCGCCAGACCTTCCGGCCCCGCGGAACCAGAGAACCCTCGCGGCGACACCTCCGGGTCATCCGCCTCACATGAGGGTGCGACGGGTGGAGGCGTTTCGCTCTCCATCATCTCCGGAAGAAGATCCCCCGAAGACGAGCTCTGCTGAGAAGGGCTGAAGTCCGAACTACAAGGTACAATTTCGGTTATCCTCATGAATAAATATAGGGATGTTCCTTATTTACAAGACCCTTCTTTTTTACTTACGGCTGGCTGGAGGGCTGATCCCCTTGGGGAAATAATGCGGCTGGGTTACTTCCCAGCGCTGGACTCTCTGCCGAAGATTCCTTCCCCCTCTTTGAGGCCTTGACCTCCGGATCTTCCGAAGCGGTCCTCTTCTCTCCTCGGAAGGTATGGCTCTTAATCCCTCCTTCCTTGATATCCTCCTTCGCAGAGGCGGTTGCTTCCCCGCTCCCCCCTTCGCCTTCTTCAAAAGGCGTGACCTTCAACATCTTGGTCAACATGGGATCCAGCGTGGTCTCTGGGAGGGGAGCCGGACACATTATTAACTTTGCCTTGGCTATCCACTCCTGTTCAAGAAACGGCTCCTTTAAAGGGCATATATATATATATATGAAATAAATGAATGAACAGCTTGTCCGGTTACAGGACTACTTACTTGAGTATCTGGGCGATTGCAGCTTAGTCCTGCGTCCTCGGTCAAGTCCGGACACTTCTCTTGTGATTCGAAGAACGGTTTATACATCTCCACGGGCATCGTGCCCATAATATTTTGGAGAGCTCATGGTCCCTCCGGATTGAATTCCCACACGCGGAGGGGGCGACGTTTGCAGGGCTGAAGGCGCCGGATCACTATAACCTGCGCCACTGCAACCAGATTGATCCCTCTTTCCAGGAGATCTCGAATACGGCCCTTCAGCAGGGGAACATCCTTGGACGGCCCCCAGTCGAGCCCCTTGTTGACCCATGATGCCAGCCGCTGTGGTGGACTGGCGGAAGGCAGGGAGCGCCGCCCATTTGGTGCCCCTGGGAGCGGTGATATAAAACCACTCCCGTTGCCAACCAAGCTCCTCTTGAAAAGAGACCTCGGGCCACGGAGCATCAGCACATTTTCTTATGACCGCCCCTCCGCACTCCGCTTGCTGCCCCTTGATCATCTTTGGCTCCACCTTGAAGGTCTTGAGCCACAATCCAAAGTGGGGGGTAATATGGAGGAAGGCCTCACATACGACAATGAATGACGAGATATGGAGGATGGACTCCAGATTCAAGTCATGGAAATCAAGCCCATAATAAAACATGAGCCTCCGCACAAAGGGGTCCGTCGGGAAGCCTAAACCCCGAAGGAAGTGGGACACGAACGCCACGTTCTCGCCGGGCTCAGGAGTGGGAATGACCTGCCCTGGAGCAGGCAGCCTATGCGAGATCTCACCGGTCAGATACCTGGCGTCTCGCAGCTTTAGCACATCTTCCTCTGTGACGGAGGAAGACATCCATCGGCCATGCTGGTCGGAGCCAGACATTGTCGAAAGTCCGAAGCGCCTGAATCTGAAGCTTTGGGTGTTGGAACTCGAAGCGCGAGGCGAACTCGATGGAGGGTGTAAAGAAGAAGAGGGCCTTGGTCTCATCATAAAGAGCTTGAATACCAAGAGCCCACCCCATGGTCGATTAGGACTCGCCTTCGATAGAGAAGGAAGGCCAACAGGCATGGTTGGGTTACCCATGTCCGTATTGATGAGAGAATCCCGGAATAAGGGGGCACGATCTACGCTTTGATAAGACGTGCCAAGGAAACCGCCTCGCTAAACACGCTGAGGTGGAACAATAAAAAACGATTCATATAAAGGCCTGGCCGTGGTGTGATGTCACGCCGCGGAATACGTCAGCAGATCTGTGCAAAAATTATTCTCTCTACAGTGTTATGCAGAACTTGTTTTGCAGAGCCGGACACTATCCTTGTGTTCAAAACCTTCTATGAAGTATTCGGAGGAGGAACCCGCCTCGCAATGCCGAAGACAATCAACGCGCCGGACTCATCGTCATTGAAGCCTGGTTCAGGGCTCTTGAGGAGTCCGGACTAGGGGTGTCCGGATAGCGAACTATCATCATCGGCGGACTCCAAGACTATGAGGATAAAAGATTGAAGACTTCGTCCCGTGTCCGGATGGGACTTTCCTTGGCGTGGAAGGCAAGCTTGGCGATACGGATATGTAGATCTCCTACCATTGTAACCGACTCTGTGTAACCCTAGCCCTCTCCGGTGTCTATATAAACCGGATGGCTTTAGTCCATAGAACAAAGAACAATCATACCATAGGCTAGCTTCTAATGTTTAGCCTCTTTGATCTCGTGGTAGATCCACTCTTGTAACACACATCATCAATATTAATCAAGCAGGACGTAGGGTTTTACCTCCATCAAGAGGGCCCGAACCTGGGTAAAACATCGTGTCCCTTGTCTCCTGTTACCATCCGCCTAGACGCACAGTTCGGGACCCCCTACCCGAGATCCGCCGGTTTTGACACCGACAGTACTCCTCTTCCCTTATTCGTGCAAATCTTACGTCTCTGCTTGCACGGTATTGATCCGACAGAAGACACTAGTTGACCGCTTCTTCTTGATACTAGATGTTCCTAGTAACTCGCGATGCACAAGGTTTCTCCTTATATACTATTTCACCTTACCTAGAGGTCCGTCGCCCCCCTGAATTTCAATTTCTGGCCAGTTGATTCCCAATTAACGGAAGCATTCCCTAGCGTAATAGGCGCTAGTACTCCTATTACGCCGGGGAAGCAGCGCCTTGGTGTTTATCTTAGGGGTGTGTGCGGCCTAGAGCTACTGGCGCCCGATCTGGAGGTCGGCCGGTGAGGGAGTCCTGGATTAGGGGGTGTCCGGATAGCCGGACTATAGCCTTTGGCCGGACTCCTGGACTTTGAAGATACAAGATTGAAGACTTCGTCCCGTGTCCGGATGGGACTTTCCTTGGCGTGGAAGGCAAGCTTGGCGATACGGATATGTAGAATTCCGACCATTGTAACCGACTCTGTGTAACCCTAACCCTCTTCGGTGCCTATATAAACCGGAGGGTTTTAGTCTGTAGGATGAACAACAATCATACCATAGGCTAGCTTCTAGGGTTTAGCCTCTCTAATCTCATGGTAGATCTACTCTTGTACTACCCATATCATCAATATTAATCAAGCAGGAGTAGGGTTTTACCTCCATCGAGGGCCCGAACATGTGTAAAAACATCGTGTCCCTTGTCTCCTGTTACCATCCGCCTAGACGCATAGTTCGGGACCCCCTACCCGAGATCCGCCAGTTTTGACACCGACATTGGTGCTTTCATTGAGAGTTCCTCTGTGTCGTCATCTTTAGGCCCGATGGCTCCTCCGATCATCAACGACGATGCTCCAGGGTGAGACTTTTCTCCCTGGACAGATCTTCGTATTCGGCGGCTTTGCACTGCGGGCCAATTCGCTTGGCCATCTGGAGAAGATTGAAAGGTACGCCCCTAGCCACCAGGTCAGATTTGGAAGTTTGAACTACAGGCTGACGCCCGCGGAGACTTGAGCTTCGACGGGTTCGAGCCCCAACCAAGCGCGCCGCACTGTCACGAGGGGCATGATCTAGCCCTGCTGCGAGCAGTGTCTCGAGAGGCGCACCGATGTCGCTCCGACCTTCAGCTCGGAGCCGACTGCGCCGATCAAGGACGGGTGGCTGGACACCGCCTCAGGGGCTACAATCTCTACAGCGTTTGAGCCGTACACCTACCACGTCCTTTGCGAAGCTCGTAACTCCAAGGTGCCGGACTCCTCTCCGGACTCCGAGCCTTCCGCGCCCCCGCCAATCGAATCCGATTGGGCGCCGATCCTGGAATTCACTGCCGCGGACATCTTTCAGCACTCACCCTTTGGCGACATCCTGTATTCACTAAAGTCTCACTCTTTATCAGGAGATCCCTGGCCGGATTATGGTCAGGAAGGTTGGGATGCGGACGACGAAGAAATTCAAAGCCCACCCACCACCTACTTCATAGCCACTGTCGGTGATTCAACCGACATGCTTGACTTCGACTCCGAAGACATCGACGGTATGGACGATGATGCAGGGGAGGGACATGAACCAACACCTATAGGGCACTAGAGAACCACCTCATCTCACGATGTATACATGGTGGACACACCTAAAGGAAGCGACGATGAGGAACAATGGGACGCTACGAAGGATCATTCCCTCGAAAAGCAGTCAAAACGGCAACGTAAGAGCCGCTCAAAGTCCCGCCTCGACAAAGACAATAGCCATACAGACCCAGCCATAGAGCAGGGCGAACCGGTGGACGACAAAAATGCTATCGAGCAACCGTCCGAACAGGACAATCTGGATAAACAACCCGTCCCCGGCGAAGATAACAGTCCGGACGATCTCACGCCGGACAAGTGGCTAGAGCAGAAGAACCTCCACAAAAGGCTCGTCGCCACTGCACGTAGCCTGAAAAAGCAGAAGCGGAAGCTCAAAACAGCGGAAGATGCACTCAGAATTAGATGGAGCAAAGTACTCAACACCGCAGACAAATACGGCGACAGTCGCCGAACGAAGAACTACCCAAAGCGAAAACTACTGCCTGAATTTGATGAGGAGGCCTTAGAGCCCCCGCAATCAAAAAACAAAGAGGTCACCCGGTCGGATGGACGACCCCATGGAAAACAGAGAGCGGCAAACGGGGCCGCACACAAGCCGGCACGCGATCCACACAGGGATTCGCATCAAACAGATGGCCCAGTTAGATCTATCTACTGGCCAAGAAAGCAAGCTCCAGTAAGCAATGCAACACATCAAGTATCCAAACTTCACGGTACACCTAGATATAGGGGTGCCGCACACCCCCTATTTTTCACCGATGAGGTGCTGGATTATGAATTTCCAGCGGGATTCAAGCCCGTAAACATAGAGGCATACGACGGAACAACAGACCACTGAGTGCGGATTGAGGATTACATCCTCCACATACACATGGCTAGAGGAGATGATCTCCACGCCATAAAATACTTAACCCTCAAGCTCAAAGGGCCAGCCCGGCATTGGCTTAAAAGCCTTCCCGAAAACACCATTAGAAGTTGGGAGGAGCTCAAGGATGCTTTCGGGCAAATTTTCAAGGGACATATGTCCGACCTCCGGATGCCGACGATTTAAGTCACATAACTCAACAACCCGGAGAGTCAGCCCGGAAATTTTGGAACGGATTCCTTACTAAAAAGAACCAAATAGTCGACTATCCGGACGTCGAAGCCTTAGCAGCTTTCAAACACAATGTCCGAGATGAATGGCTCGCTAGACACCTCGGCCACGAAAAGCCAAGAACAATGGCCACATTAACAAGCCTCATGACCCGCTTTTGCGCAGGAGAGGATAGCTGGCTGGCAAGATACAGCACCAGAGACCCAAGTACATCCGAAGTCAGGGATGGAAACAGGAAACCACGACGCAACAAGGACCAGCATCGGACCAAGGGAAACAGCCCGAAGAGCACGGCAGTCAACGCCAGATTCAAAAGCTCTCGGCAGAATCATAAAAAGCTGCCCCTTAAGGATAACAGGGATGAGCTATCTAACTTAAACAAAATCTTGGACAAGATATGCCAAATCCACAGTACTCCCGGGAAGCCTACAAACCATACCCACAGAGATTGTTGGGTCTTCAAGCAGTCCGGCAAACTCAACGCCGAACACAAGGGGCTCGACACACCAAGCGAGGACGATGACGAACCCCAAAAGCAGAGCACCGGAAAACAAAAGAATTTCCCATAAGAAATAAAAACAGTAAACTCACTTCGCGTGACAAAAGGGAAAAATAGAGCGGCGCCCATAGAGGTACGCGCCATACGGCCTATCCCGGAGGACTCCCGCCACTGGTTGTTAAAACCAATCACCTTCGACCATCGGGATTACTCTAGAAGTATACGGAATGCAGGTTGGAGTGCCATGATATTAGATCCGATAATTGGCGGACTCCAATTTTCACAAGTCCTAATGGACGGCGGCAGTAATCTAAACCTGCTATATCAGGACACAATCCGCAAAATGGGGATAGACCCAACCAAATTTCGCCATAGCAACACTTCCTTTCAAGGGGTAACTAGCGGTGTTACCCGCGCATTTGCGCGGCTAGATTTTTATCTATATTTCCTTTATCTGGCAGCCATAGTTTGTCTTTTCAAATATTTCTTTATTTTTCAAAATTTACATTATCGAAACTTTATTAGTTGCACATGAAGAGTTCTTTTGCATGGTGGGCCATAAAAAAGTGAGTTATACATAAATGTAAAGTTTTTGTTTGTTTTTATAAAAAGATCTCCAATTCAAAAATATGTTTTCTGAATGTTCAAATTGATCATGCATGTGAGTTTGGAACACCTTTGTGGTGTAGCGCTCACTCTCACTTTACAGTTATATTAGTTATTGTCTCTTGCCCCAAAAATCGTGTCATGCCAGGAGACTCCTTTGTACATGACTAATGTTTGATGTAACTCTTTTATCTCTTAACCTTAACCGTTCTAATTAAAATCGATGGAGCATAGATGGATGGCCTGCACGACTGGGCGGCTAGATTTAACATATAATTTTCATGTTTGGCCATGTTAGTGATATATTAGTACTAATATACAATTCAAAAAATAAAAATTGACATAAAAGTATAATATCAAAAATGTATATCTTGAGAACTTTCAAACAATGGTTCCTCATACAATTTCTTATGCATAATTTTGAGAGGCATTCTTTATCCACCAAGTAAGAGTCTTATCCAACACTAATATCAAAACTTACGAAAATTCTCTATGGCACATGGAACAAATACATAAAAATAAATTGATATGTTATATCTTCTAATATCAGCCCTTAATATCAAAATTTAATGGTCTAGATAATTTAATTAACCTATGTGGACAAATGTGATGGCTTATTTGTCTCTTGTTTTAAAAATATAATTGATTGATGCAAGATTAGTCTTAGATACATGCACATATGTGGATGAAAATCGCCTGATTTTTTTGGGTAATAGTCTCTCTGTACAAACCGGATTGCTTTCCTTTTGCTATGTTTTTTAAGTCTTTCCTCTAGTCATGTACACATGCGTGAGATTGTTTAAATATGTGTAGCGTGCCTTTTTTTTAAATAGTGCCTATTTCTTTTTTGGTTTCTATTCTCTTGTTATGCTTTTTTTTCTATTTTATAAGACTTTTCTCTAGTCACATACGGACATGAGATTTGTTTTTTTTCTCTGAAAGCACGTGCTGAGATTATTTGGTATGTGTAGCGTGCCTCTTTTCTCCTCCTATTGCAAAAGGAAAAACGAATCCAAACCGGAATTGGCTGTTCCCTTTTTCCATGTACAGAACACGTGCTTGTTGTTTTCTCTTTTTAGTGTAGCACGTACATGATGTTGGCATTGCAACTTCTAGGTGTCCTCCTTATGCACGGTGTCGTTGCACCTTTTCATCACAGAACCATGAACGTGACAGAATATTAGATGTGTATTACTTTATTTTTGTACGCGACAGGTCCAATTGTTTCTACATAACAATATTTGTGTGTAACGTTTATATCTTTTAATCTCAGCCATTGATATCTAAAATTAGTGGTCAAGATAATTTAATCTATGTGGATCAATATAATGGCTTGTTTGCCTCTTGTCTTAATTATATAATAGATGCCAAGCCCATATGCCCATTGTATGAGCTCTCTACTGCTAGAAGTTGTGTTCGGCTCACCCGACAACTTTCGCCGCGAAAAGTTAACCTTCCACCTCGCCCCATTTACAAGTAGCTATCAAGCACTATGGGGACGCGAAGCTTTCGCCCGCTTTAACGAAATACCGCATTATGTATCTCTTACACTTAAAATGCCCGGTCCACGCGACATCATCTCGTTAAAAGGATATATCGAGGGTTCCTCGAGTCTGGAAAATCATGCGGTTTCCTTGATGGCCACACAATAAACCGGCTTCACCAATAAAAGCACTTAGACAGGTCGTCCAGACCCCGGACACGGCTGGACGAGTCCAGCGTAAACATACAAGGGCTTACTAGACACATGCCCCTGTACAAGGGGCTCCCCAACAAGAGACCATAAAGCTCAATTTTATTCATTTTTTGAATTGTACTTCGTTTATTTAACATAACGTACATTTTCGCATGACCTTTTTCAACTAAGTTCCTCTCTTTTACAGATGAACATCGTGCTACACCCGTCCAGGATACGGCACAACGGAGACACAGGCATAGACGTGCAGTAGGGACCCGTCGCAAGGATTCTTTTCAATTAAGACCCTGCGTAAACCTTTTTCACTGTCTCTTGTTGATACACATCCCCTGGTTTCTTGCTATAACCGAGGAGGAGGCTGGAGTTTTGGCATAGGCCACGTAAGAATTTCGCGCGTCCCTGGACACCAGGGGCTTATTATCAAGGGAGATTGTTCGACCCGTTTTCATAAAGACCAAATACCTTAGGGAGTGTTCGGCGTCTCGAGTTAGGCCTTATATGCATCACCTCCGAATCATGTCTTTGGTCAAATGTTGGGTTTGCCCAGCTCCTGTGTTTTGCTGACTTACGTTTCGCTCTATCGGCTAATGCGGCACCAGGAGAACTACTACGATTGTGTCCCGGTTCGGCCAGGCGAGCACCTCAGTAGAGAAAGCGAAAAACTGACTGTCATGATATAGCGTGAGACTGGTCAACCACTCGATGACCTGCTGGAATCTTTAGAATTCCTCCGCATTGATGAAGGGCCGTTTCCTAGCCAGGAACATACGCACCCCGAATTCGGGTGAGCGCGGTGCCCCTAGGGGCTATATAGTAGCCCCACTGTCGAACTCCTATGGCTAAGTGAAAGTGATAAAGCATTATAGTCCGGTTGCCTAGTTTGCTGCGCTATCACCTCCTTTGTAGGACCAAGACGTTGGATCAAGTGTGAAAAGGCGCTTTCTGCAAACACCCCCGCATTATATGCGTGGGGGCTGAAGCCAAAGACTGCCATCTTTCAGGTTATATACACATATACATTAACGGCCGCACAGGAGGTATTTTAATTCTTGAAGGCACAAGTATAAAAACCTTTTATATTCCATCGAAACATTGTTTCACAATAATACATGTTATTCGAACATAATATCCTTCGAGCACTGCGCCTCTATTAAACGAGCATGTCCTGGATTAGGGGGTGTCCGGATAGCCGGACTATAGCCTTTGGCCGGACTCCTGGACTTTGAAGATACAAGTTGAAGACTTCGTCTCGTGTCCGGATGGGACTTTCCTTGGCGTGGAAGGCAAGCTTGGCGATACGGATATGTAGGTTTCCTACCATTGTCACCGACTCTCTGTAACCCTAACCCTCGTCGGTGCCTATATAAACCAGAGGGTTTTAGTCCGTAGGACGAACAACAATCATACCATAGGCTAGCTTCTAGGGTTTAGCCTCTCTGATCTCGTGGTAGATCTACTCTTGTACTATCCATATCATCAATATTAATCAAGCAGGAGTAGGGTTTTACCTCCATCGAGAGGGCCCGAACCTGGGTAAAAACATCGTATCCCTTGTCTCCTGTTACCATCCGCCTAGACGCACAGTTCGGGACCCCCTACCCGAGATCCGTCGGTTTTGACACCGACAACCGGGATTAAAGGGATGGCCTGGGGGCGCTGCCAAGCTCGGCGATGGTGTGAGATCGATGGGAGGGCGGGGCGGTGGAGGCAGGGGTCTGGGCCGGTGGTCGCTGGGGTTCGAGAAAGATCGTCAACAGTAACTGGCGGGAGGTAGACGAAGGCCGTCTGCCCGTTCCTTATAGATCGGACGGTTCATTAAGAAAATCGACTGACCTATATATTTTCAGTCGACTGTTATCTTAGATATGACCACATGTGGTGGTGTGCTGGAAGAGTACCTGCATTTCCTGTGCTCATATATTACAAAATCATACATAATAGAATCTAATTTTGTTTGCCATGCAATGTTGTAGAGCTATCATATGTCTCCTGTCATTTATTTTTCAGCCACCTGCTATCTGCTACTTTTACAGTGCACTAGTTCTGCACACACTTCACCCATACTCTCACTATTGTGTTTTTATGCAAGGGTATTGCAGACTCTCCTGCCAAAAGAGAAGCAGCAAAGAAAGGAGAGAAGTCGCTCCAGCTTCATATGCGGGTAGGCAAGACATGTTACAGCGCTATAAAGGGTGCAGTGTGAGCAGATGGAGACGGTAAACATAGCTCTGGAGTTGATGACCTCGCTAGCAATGAACCACCATCCCAGGTGCTTTTTTTAACTTCGCGGTGTCATATGTGGTTGCATGTTCCACATGGTGTCTAGCTTGTATTCGAAAGGCCGAAGTCGGTAAGATAAGGAAAGATATTTTTTTTACATGAACTACCATCCCGTGAGCACCAGAAGACAAATAGCTAGTCAGGGCACTGGCCGAGCTAGTGACAAGCCCAGCAAAGATAGGCATCACCTGGAAGCCAACTAAAAAGCTGCGATGGTGGCGAAGCAGCCCGCCTCCCACCAGGCTCTCAGGTCCTAGATGATCATGATCACCACTCCAGCCGGATGTCTAGCTTGTATTGCTTCCAATTTGGTTAAATTGCATCTGCTTAGCTTACACGTTATACCTTTAAATATGACATGCCTTTCTGTTTTTGGTACATACTAGTACATCTGTGTATTAACCATGTTCTTACATCAAACTAATGTTCTTGTGTATCCCTCATCAATCACTTATGATGAGGCAGGCAGGCAAGGGGACTACTCCTCATTTAAAGAATGCAGCGTCAGCCTCCCGACATGATTCTCAAGAAACAGAAATGCTAGATGAAGATAGTGAACTTAGCTCTGTAGTTGATTACAGCATTTCCCCTAAACTAGCATCGCAGGTGCTTGCTCTAACTTGGCAGCGTGATATGTGGTTGCATGTTGCATGTGGTGTTCCAATCTGGTTAAACTGCATGTGCTAGTCTGCTTAGCTTATGCATTATACCTGTTAATGTGACATGCCTTCCTGTATTTAGTACATCGTACATCTGTCTATTAAGCATGTCCTTACATAAAACTATTTTTTTGTATCCCGCATCAATCAATATGACGAGACACCTTTAGTATATGCAGTGCGATATTAGTTGCATCTTTCATATGATTTAAAGCATGCACTGCTTCTAATTTGTTGAAATTCCATTTATGATGGGACGCTTTTAACTTGGCAGAGTCATATTGGTTGCATCTTTCATGTGGTGTCTAGCTAGCATTGCTTCTTATTTGCTGGAATGGTTTCTGCTTAATTTACACAAAGAGTTGTGAACATGCCATGTCGTCCTGTTTCTCGTACATATTCCATCCTGGTATCATGTGTTTGCCTTACATCAAAGTAGTGATTGTCAGTATCATGCATGAATGAGTTCTGAAGAGAGAATTTTATTGCTTTTTCTTGTCGGTTTTACTTGACAACTCAAAATCAATAAAGTGGAAGGAAGTTAGCAAGGCAGCGGATAAAGGTGCTCCTTCCGAACGGAGGGCCTCTACAGTTTCTACTCCTCCATACCCCCAAGATGATTTCCAAGACAAAACATGCATAGACACTCAACAAGGCTGTGTTTATGATGAGCACGTCTCCCCTAGTGCAGCATCACCGGTGCTCCCTCTAACTTGGCACTGTTATATGTGGTTGCATGTTATGTGTGATGTCTAGCTTGTATTGCTTCTAATTTTGTTGAATTCCATCTGCTTAATTTACACATTATACTTGAATAAGACACGTGTTCCTGTTTCTAGAACATACAATATCTGTCTATCACACCATGTTCTTACATAAAATTACTACTGTTGTGTAACCTACAACAATCACATATCATAAGACACGTTTGACTTCGGAGTGTGATATAGGTTACATCTCACATTCTTTTCTAGCTTGTACTACTAATTTGTTGAAATGGCACTTATGACGAGACCGTTTTAACTTGGTAGAGTGATATTCGTTGCATATTTCATATGCTGTCTAGCTTTCATTGCTTCTAATTTGTTGAAATGCCTTCTCCTTAGTTTACACATCATAAGTTGTGAATATGCAATGGCACTAATGACGAGAGACCTCTAACATGGTAGTGTGATGTTGTTTCACTACAGGAAACAGGTAATTTGACGTCAGGAGGCGTCTTTGCCGTCAGCTTTTCGTCGGGAAGACGGCAACGAGTGGGTTTGCCGTCATCAGTAGACGGCAAAGAAAAACTGACGGTAAAAAAAACTTTGCCGTCTGCGAAAATAAATACAGATGGCAAACAGGTCGCTTTGCCGTCTGGAGCAAAAATCACAGACAGCAAAGAAACTTTGCCGTTTGTATTTATTTTGGTAGACGACAAAGACTTTTTACCGTCTGTGTTTTTTTGGCAGACGGCAAAGTGATCTCTTTGCCGTCTGTATTTATTTTCGCAGACGGCAAAGAAGAAGCACATCACGCGGATCAATCACATGGATTGATGACTTGGCAATATCTCAAACGCACATCCCACACCGTCGGATGCACGCCTCCACCCACCCCACGACGCACGCCTCCACCTACCCCATGACGCACGCACCCCCTCGCACGCCCCCACCCACGAGGCCACGACCCCACCTTCTCAACCCACGACTCCCATCTCCTCCCCCGTGCTCCCTCTTCTCTCCAGCCTCCACCTCCCCGATCGAGCAGTAGCACCCCGCCGGCCAGTGCCCTCATCTCTCCTGCTCCCTGCTCCCTGCTCCTCCCCCGAGCTGCCACAGGCCGCAGAGCAACGCCCGCTCGCCCGAAAGGCGCCCCAAGCAGCCGAACGCTGATCCCAGCGCTCGCCCGTCCCCAAGCAGCTACACGCCGCGGCCAGCGCCCTCCCGCCCGTCCGTCCGCCGCCGTGCCCAGCGTCCTCTGGCCGCCGCCCTCCGGCCCACCCTCACGCCCGTCCGCCGCCTGGCCCAGCATCCTCCGGCCGCGCCCCGCATCCTCCGGCCGCCGCCTCGCACCACAGCTCTTCCGGTCGCGCACCCGAGCCCGTCCACACTCCGAGCTCCTCCTCACCCGCTGGTCGTGCTCTCCGCCTCGTGAGCTCCGCCGCTAGAGCAGCTGGGCGCTCCACCTCGTGAGCTCCACGGGTCAAGCACCGCCCATCCCCGACCTCCCTCGCTGCCTCGTCGTGGCGTCGGAGCGAGTGAGCTCCAGAGCGCGGCTAGGCCGGAGCGACATGACTGAGTAGGTCCTGAAGAGGCGCAGCGAGCAGAGCACGGCAGAGCAGAGCAGAGCACGGGCGAACAGATCATTGCAGGGGAGAAGAAGGACCCGATTGATTTTTAGATTTAATTTTTAGGGTTCTTTGTGTTAATTTCTAGGACTATTCTGTAGCTTTAGTTTTTTGGGTCATGTTTACATTATGTACTGACAGCACTGTCATGGAATGAAAGCAATAAACATGGCCGAACCTTTGCCTGTTAAAAAAGAAAAACATGGGCAGTGCACTGCGTGCGGTGACCGCATCCCTCGGGAACAACACTGATGTGTTTTTTTATTTGATCCTTTTCTTTGCCATCTGTGTATATGAGGCTGACGACAAAGAAAAAAATAGCTGACGGTAAAGATATAGTCCGGCTGACGGCAAAAGTACTTTGCTTTGCCGTCTGTGATTTATAAGGATGACGTCGAAGTAGATTTGGCTGACGGCAAAGTCTTTGCCGTCTGCTTCCTGACGGCAAACTCTTTGCCGTCTGGATTTAGGCCTATGCCGTCTATGATCCACAGACGGCAAATTACCTGTTTCCTGTAGTATTTGCATCTTGCATATTATTTATTTCTTGTACTGCTTCACATTTGTTTAAATGCCATTTATGATGAGACACTGTTAACTTGGCAGAGCGATATTTGTAGCATCTTTCATATGGTGTCTACCTTCCATTGCATTGCTTCTAAATTGGTGAAATGTCTTCCTCTTAGTTTACACATCATAGTTCTGGTTATCTCTTCCGTTCTGTTTTTCATACATATTACATCCTCCTATCATGTGGTTGTCTAACATCAAAGTTCAGTTTGTCTGCATCACACATCAATTTATTCTGAAGAACTAAATTGTTATTCGTTTTTCTTGTCGGCTTGACTTAACATGGCGCAGAGAAAGAGGAAGAAACAAAGAATGGCAGGGAATGAGAAGCAGATGAATCCTTCAAATTCTGCTGGTACTGATGGTGCAATAGAAGGTCAAAGTCCAGCGGAAATTTCTACAAACACGGCATCCCATGCTACATGAGTTGCAAAAAAAGCCAAACAGAAACAAATAGCTGCCACCAAACAAACAGAGACAGCCCTAGTTCTTGCAACACCTACCAAAGTACTACCAGCTGCATGACTTACTCGTGCGTCAACTGAGCTAGCAACACGTTCCCAAGCTCCCTTGCCACCTGACACTACTTCCCAAGCACTCTTGACACAAGACGAGTTGGCAATATCAGATGAACCTTGTGAGCTTCAACAGCAAGAAGGTAGTTGTTGGAGTCAAGTTACAGTTGCATGCTTCTTTATATGTAATCTCACAGTTTGATGTACACTAACACTTCCTATGTTCGTTGTTGGACTAGCACCTAGGCGCAAGAGGAAACAAACATCAGGGATAATGCTCGATAGGTTAACTAAATCTAGAGGAGGAAGAATGGAGATCCGTTTTGAGGCAGGTTTTAAAAAGGCCACGTGGTGCTACAGAGTCAGCCAAGTTAGTATCAGAGGTAGCAGTTGCCGTTAGGTGTCATGTATGTATCCTCCCAACATGGATTCAGTACAGGAATGACAAAGACGAAACCCAGTTCAACACCTTCCTCGACCATTTATCTGTAAGTATGGTTATGTATGGAAACTAGTAATATCGTCTTGCTCTGTCCCATACTTTCTAGGTTGCTGATAATGAGACTCCCATAATTTTAAACAGATGAGGTTCAAGTTGGATAGCCAAGATGATGCAACCAGACAAGCTTGCACCCATGTTTTCAAGTCTGCTCTACAACAGTATCGGTATAACTTGAGGAAAACTCACTTTGAAGGCAAGGCTAACAGTGAACTTTCCCAAAAATCTCCAGTGGAAAATATATCGGATGAAGACTGGAGGGGCCTTGTTAAACACTGGTCTCATATGAAGTATCAGGTACATTATATGTCACGGCCGATTTTCCGGGTATTAAATTCCAGAAAATGGCCGTTGTGCTCACCAGCCCCAGGATTACTGTTAGCTGATGAGGCACCAACTTGATACAGAAATTCCAAGCAAAATACAAAATATGTAGTACAAGACCATTCTGGCATGTGAGTACAACAAATGGTTTCTAGTGGTTAATGGCGGAAGCGGTTTGTGGATCATCAGCGTCTATGGGACTCCATTTTCCGCAGGAACAGCTGACCAGGTTAACTCCTATCTTCGCGAGGCTGCTATCACCATTGCGTAGGTTCCGGGTCTGTCATCGCAACACTCCTCTCCACGCAAGAAATTTGCCAAGACAATAGCCAGGGACAAGCCAGTGAGTACTTTGAATGTACTCGCAAACATTATGAACACAGGTATAACATAACAACCTATAATCATGCTCTGTAAATATTATATGATCACAACGTCAGTAATAAAAATAAACTCCTTGATGCATGCAACCAAGTTATTAATATATAACAATGAATATGTAATGACAGAGTAGGAATAAAATGCACCATTCGGATGTCTGAAGCGACGTCTCGAACTGATGGTAAATAACAAGCATGCCTCTGTCGGGCGTCTGAGCGACACCACATAAAGGGCATATAAAGTAAAATAAATAACAAGTATGCCACAGTCGGGCGTCTCAGCGACACCACATAAAGGGCTTATAAGGTAAATAAATAACAAGCATGCCACAGTCGGGCGTCTCAGCGACACCACATAAAGGGCTTATAAAGTAAATAAATAACAAGCATGCCACAGTCGGGCGTCTCAGCGACACCACATAAAGGGCTTATAAAGTAAATAAATAACAAGCATGCCACGATTCAGGCGTCTCGGCGACACCACATAAAGGGCTTATAAAGTAAATAAATAACAAGCATGCCACGATCAAGGCGTCTCAGCGAGACCACATAAAGGGCTTATAAAGTAAATAAATAACAAGCATGCCACAGTCGGGCATCTCAGCGACACCACATAAAGGGCTTATGAATAATCACAGTAAGTATCCAGGAGGTAGAACCATCCCAGGGATACTCGATAATTCAAATAATATAACGGGTTAGTCCATAACAAAATAATAATCATGGTCCTCACAAGTCACAAGTCAGTATTCAAGTTTGGTTTAACAGTTTCTCCTCCGAAGACTGACACTAAGACCAACACTTGACCCATCCCAGACTAAAATTCTTAACCATGGACACGGCTATTCGAATAGGTTTCATTTCTGCGGAGGGTGTACTCTTTACCCACGAGTAACGGATTCCTTTAGTCCATCGGGACTAATTCCGTCTACGGCCTTTTAGTTGAAAACACATCTAACTTGCACACACCAGCTTAACTTACCGGTGTGTGGAATCACCCACGACGCCTGTCAAGCAAAACTCTAAGTGGGGAGGCTACAACCTCGCGTAGCATGGGATCAAATTTATATCGCGCTCTCTAAGGGGTGGCCTCCCCTCTCGGTCTCAACCAAAAACACCCATGCCCCCGGACCAGGTGGCCTGCCTACCGGCTATAACCAGTATCTTCCACCATGGCCTCTCTGTATGGTGTGTGCTAGAAAGGGGTTGACGACTTACTTAACCGTACCCTACTTATTGCAGAGACAAGTGGTAGTACGAAACAAGTATGGGGTTACTGGAACAAGACTCGATCTATGGTCGACTCAGGAGGTTTAAGTATTCCCTGCATGATTAGCATAACGAATAGATTTCATCCAACAAACAGAATCACCACTCATCATACCCCTCATGCCATGCCGGACACACTCGTCTCGAGGAGGAACTAGGGACAAGCTCGGGTCTACCCAAGACAGAGACTTCCCCGTTTTCCTTCCGGTAGGCATGAAAGGCATACGAGGATGACCATTAACACAAGCATGTTCATTTCCAACAGCAAGGAAATCTCCAACAAGCATTCATGCAAATGATCACATCACCACATAAAATAACAAGTTCTACATATTGAGGTGGTGACATAATCGTGTCAAACAATGCATGCAAAAATTATGCCAGGTTCAGAATGCTTGCCTTCAAGGCGTGGAAAGGCAGGGTGCACTCCAAAACTTTTGAAAGCTTTCTCCTCTCAATATATCGTTTTAAAAACAGTACCAAAAAGTTGTCTGAATTTTTTTGGAATAAATCTTAAAATAAACTAGAAAAAATTTGACGAAGGTAGGAAAAAGAATTAACTCATTTGGAGTTATAATTAAAAAGTTATAGGCGGTCAAAGTTGTGGTCAAACTCTGTTTTAAAAGAAATAAAACAGAAAAAGGAAAAACGATTCAAACTGACCATGTCGAAGCCGTATTTTAGAAATGCGCTTCCACTTACGCCTGCGTGGACGGCGCGTGGGTCACTGACAGTGGGCCCGCCTGGCCCACTGGTCAGGTTTGACTAGTCGACCTCCCCTCCTTCTTCCTCTGCCCGAACGAGGGCGGGACACCGGCGATGCTCACCGGCGAATGGCGGCACCGCTTGGGAAACCGAGGCCATCCGTGGGCTCAGGGGGTCGAGGTGGTCACTCCGGTGGTCGCTTTGGTCTCTGGGGTGGACGGAGCTGCCGTCGGCGAGCTCCGCAGCGGACGGTGGCCGTCGGGCAGAGTGGGTTTTCTCCTGCAGCGAGTCGCGATCAAAATTGAGCAGGGGGATGGACTCACGAGGGAGAGAGGGAGCTCCTGGTGAAGAGAGTGGAGATGGGGAGGCTCTGGTGGCGCCGGAATGGCCGGGACCGTGGCGGCGGCTACGATTGCCGGAGATGGGGAAGAAGACCTCCCGGGTCGATTGGCTGCCACGGGGGAACTAGGGGAGTGTTTTGAGGCTGCCCGGGGAACGGGACGTGCTCGGGGCCTCTTCTTATAGTGCAACGAGGTCGGTTTGCGGCGGCCGTTGATAAGTTCGTCGGTGACCGCCGTTCTGTAGCTGCAGGAGGACGTGGCGGTGTGGCGCTTGCGACGGCGAGGGATAGGCTTGGACTATTCGGAGGTAGGTGGCGAGCGCTAGCGGCTCGGGCGGCGCCGACCTCGCAGATACGCGCTGCGGACGCCGGCGTGCCGCCAAGGGGCTCTATCGGTGGTGCTGTGGGGCACCAGGGCCGCTTGGCATGATGCGGTGAGCAGTCGAGTGAGTGGAGCGGCTCTGCAGAGCGGCCAAAACCCAGGGGCGCGACGCGGCGGCTCGGGCGCGGCACGTGCAAAACGTGCGCTCTGCTCACGCTCAGAGCTCACACGGGACGTGCTCGACAAAATGCCAGTGCATGCTAGAGGTCTCGGGTGAGGTTGGGGTTTAACAGACCTAGGTTAGGAGTAACTGGGAGTTTATTGGACAAGGTGGTTAGGCAAGGGAAGCAAGTTCATAGTGCAAACTAAAACTCATGTCAGAACTGGTCATGCCCACAAAGTGTTTGACAGAATGCCACATGCACCTAGGCATTTCTTGGAGTGGTCAAATCTTCCAGAGTGGGGTCTCTTTAGATGAATGAGAAGGTGGTGAGGTTAGTTTTCCAAAATAAGGAACTTGCTAGTGCAAGTTTTGCAAATCTTCAGATTTGGACAGAAAGAATAGGGCATCAATGCATGGACCAAAAATCTCCCAATGGGTCCAATCTCCTGGACTTAAGAGTTTGGCAAGGTGTGCTACAAGTAGGAGAAAGCTCATGGGTAGAGCAGAAAGTTAGAAGATGGTTGCAGTACAAAACACCAAGTTGCACCAGAATGAAGATGAGGATGATTCACTCAAATTTTTCAAAGAACATAGCTGGGTTTTTGCATAAAGTGGAATAATATTCTCCTACTGACATCCCAAAATTTTGGTAGAAGTTTTAAAGAAAAATTTAAATAGGTTGTAGTGTAAAATTGCCCACTGGACCAGATTTGAAAATTAGGTGTAGAACTCAAAATATAGAAGGAATGAAATATCTTTTTGCATAAAAGTGTTTTAAAAACATCACATGACATCCCCAAATTTTGGTGGAATTTTTGAATGAATTTATAAAAGGGTTGCAGTGCAAATGGGACCCTAAACTTATGAAAAACCAAACTAGAGAAATAAAGCTCAGGGGAAAAATAATTATATAAATAATCCTACTGATAACAGAATTGTTTTATTAGAGAGGGTAAAATAGTCCAATAAAATTGGGAAGTTTTTCACTTGTGGTAAAAACTCCATAAAGATAAAGGGAAGAAAGGTTCTGAAATCAATAGGAAATCCAGAAAACAAATTTTTATGTTCCTGGCAAAATTTTAATTCACAAAACAAGGTTAAATTTTTTGGGGTGTTACAACACTGCCCCCCTTAAGAAAAAATCTCGTCCTCGAGATTTGTTAAGAGATGTTTTGAAAAACAAAATACTTCTCGGTTACGATTTTTTGCAGGCAGTGCATGTGTTCGAGCGGTTGTGAGTCTGCTGCCGTGGTGCTGTGAGAATAAAAAAAATCCATGTCGTGAGAAGATACACGATGCAGCAACTCAGGGAAAAGAAATCTCACTCCAGGATTTTTCGCGGGAGAAAATCATAACATATTGGAGTCAAACCGCAATAGAACTACTCACATTAATAGGACTACATAATTTACACGCAGCACAAGCTCGGGGTACCACGCATAAGTTACAATGCATGAATAAATGTTGCGACAATAAATACAGCAGCGACATCTATAATGCAAACGGTAACTGGACGGGGTCCCGAGAAAACATCTCTGATACTGGGATGCACTCCTCTTCTATCGGGTAAAGCGGATTGACCAGCCGATGAATGTGTCTCTCCTGGTCGGGCCTCAATCGTCTGCCGATGGCGATCTGAGGATTTAAATCCGCGAGACTCTGGAGATAACCCATTACTCGTTGGGTAAAACGTTCTTGAGCGAAGACGTACTGGACCAGGTTGGTCGGTACGGGGTCTCTCTCAATCCGTCCACCGGGAAAAGATGTTACTTCTCCGGGTGCTGCACGGCTCAGAAAGTAATAATATCCTCTTTCCCTGGCATAGGGTACCGTGAATCGAAGGCGAGCAAGTGCTTCGTGTGCAGCCGCTTCTATGGCCATTAGTGGAGCTGACATAGATTTTCCCACGAAGGAAACTTCCGTTGGGTCTTGGTTTGGGTTCACGGGAGGGATGTGCACTACTGCCCAATATTTCGAGATGGATGGGGTGATTCTTGATTTGAACAGCTCGTACTGGGGTGGCTGGGTAGAACCCATGGTACTGCAGGTAAAATCCCACAATATTCTGACAAAACTACCCGGGGTTGCATCTGGGGTTCTCAGATAAATACGAGGGCTCGGCATGGCAATAAATGGTTGTGAGGATGGTGCACAAGGTGAGGGGTGCTTGGCAAGGTCACGAGGTGGCATAGCACTGGAGCTGGGTCATTTTACCGTGGTGAAAGGTAATTAATTTGCCAGCTCAGTTCCAAGGGCCGGGGTTAAAGCCACAGATACATATCTCACCAAAGTGACGTATTGCTGTGGGTGTTGTCGGGGTGGTTTTGGTAGCTGTGCCCGGAAAATATGCAACTGCGTGCTGACACAGTTATGCAAGGTTACCATTTAAAACAGAGGCACAACAACAGGCTGCGTTAATTTACAAGGTCACACGATTACAATGCGAGGATACACTGAGACTCGGCACTACTCGAGTGATTCAGTCTACCTCGTTTATATCTAAATGAGCCTGCCTTGAGGACGTCAAGGCTTCTCCACGGGTCTCACCGTCGGGATTAGCTGGAGATGGTTGAGGGGCTGCAGGGTCGGGGTGGCGATGATGACCATCGCGGGGATTGTTGGCCACAATCCCGCTGGAGTGTGCTCCCAAAAGGCGACGAAGCACTTCTGGGGTCATCAAAGCACCTTGGTTGATGGCTGGGGCTGACATCAAGGTCTCGATTGGTTGTCCGAACAGCACGACTGGGTTATCGGTGTCGGGCTCATCTTCTCCTCTCGTCGGGGCTCGACGAACCAGCTCTCCACGAGCTACGATCAGATCAATGGTGATTTGATCGAACAGTTCCTCTAGTGCACCTACATAGCGCACTAGGTGTAACAATGCAGGACCCGTCTCGTGATCTCCGTTGGCAACCTGGGGTGGTCTACCATACCCTTAACGTCTGGGGTAGTAGTAGAAGCGGCGACGATTAACTCTGGCGACAAGCGCGGAGTTGAACTATAGCCTCTCGAGCAGCTAGCTGGATGGCTTGTGGCTCGAAGGAAGTTGTCCTTCCGGTGAACACAGTAAGGCGTTAAGGCGGCAGACCCCTACCATAGATGTGCCTGATGGCCCAGAATTGGCGGCTCGCCGCTCATGGACCCTTGGTACACAACATATTCTGGGGGCTCTTCTAACGCATAGGCACAACGGGTGAGGTTTGCGAGTATGGTCACAAAACCTCCATGGTTGGTTGATGTGGCCTCATTGTCCACTACGGGGCCAGGCATTATGGCTTGGTTTGGGGTAGAGGCTGTGCTGTGCTGGGTTGAGGCGAGCGTGCCCTTTTTATAGAAAAAGGGGACGAAATCTTCCTTTGCACGCTTGCAAATAAGACATTATAGGCGTCGGTCACTGGCGTGTGATCGACAGGCTAGGTTGATAGGTTGGGCACCGACTGCCAAAAGTGTCGGGGTCACTGTGTGGCTATCTTGCACGAGAAGCTTGGCTGGGTTTAGGTTAAGGTCAGGTGGTTTGGCTTACCTAGGTTCATTGACCCGGCTAAGATAGGATTAGCCAATGGTCAGCCTGGCTCTGATACCAAGTTTGTCACGACCGGTTTTCCGGGTATTAAATTCCAGAAAATGGCCATTGTGCTCACCAGCCCCAGGATTACTGTTAGCTGATGAGGCACCAACTTGATACAGAAATTCCAAGCAAAATACGAAATATGTAGTACAAGACCATTCTGGCCTGTGAGTAGAACAAATGGTTTCTAGTGGTTAATGGCGGACGCGGTTTGTGGATCATCAACGTCTATGGGACTCCATTTTCCACAGGAACCGCTGACCAGGTTAACTCCTATCTTCGCGAGGCTGCTATCACCATTGCGTAGGTTCCGGGGCTGTCATCGCAACGCTCCTCTCCATGCAAGAAATCTGGCCAAGACAATAGTCAGGGACAAGCCAGTGAGTACTTTGAATGTACTCGCAAACATTATGAACACAGGTATAACATAACAACCGATAATCATGCTCTGAAAATATTCTATGATCACAACGTCAGTCATAAAAATAAACTCCTTGATGCATGCAAGCAGGTTATTAATATGTAACAATGAATATGTAATGACAGAGTAGGAATAAAATGCACCATTCGGATGTCTGAAGCGACGTCTCAAACTGATGGTAAATAAGTGGTATGCCTCAGTCGGGCGTCCGAGCGACACCACATAAAGGGCTTATAAAGTAAAATAAATAACAAGCATGCCACAGTCGGGCGTCTCAGGAACACCACCTAAAGGGCTTATAAAGTAAATAAATAACAAGCATGCCACAGTCGGGCGTCTCAGCGACACCACATAAAGGGCTTACAAAGTAAATAAACAACAAGCATGCCATAGTCGGGCGTCTCAGCGACACCACATAAAGGGCTTATAAAGTAAATAAATAACAAGCATATCACAGTCGGGCGTCTCAGCGACACCACATAAAGGGCTTATAAAGTAAATAAATAACAAGGATGCCACAGTCGGGCATCTCAGCGACACCACATAAAGGGCTTATGAATAATCACAGTAAGTATCCAGGAGGTAGAACCATCCCAGGGATACTCGATAATTCAAATAATATAACGGGTTAGTCAATAACAAAATAATAATCATGGTCCTCACAAGTCACAAGTCAGTATCCAAGTTTGGTTTAATAGTTTCTCCTCCGAAGACCGACACTAATACCAACACTTGACCCATCCCAGACTGAAGTCCTTAACCATGGACACGGCTATTCGAATAGGTTTAATCTCTGCAGAGGGTGTACTCTTTACCCACGAGTAACGGATTCCTTTAGTCCATCGGGACTAATTCTGTCGGGGAAGCTGATCTGACCCACGAACACCTATGGGACCGGCGGACCGAGCCCCTTTCGGTTCGGTGGGGGGCGGAGGTCGCACAAAGAGCAGATCAAAGCGAAGCACACGAGCAGTTTACCCAGCTTCGGAGCTCTCCGGAGAGATAATACTCCTACTGCTGCATGTCTAATTGTATTGTGTTCTTGCTAGTGAGCGCTGAGAGCTACAAGACCTAGCGTGAGTGTTCTCGGGTTTCGAATGAACCCCACCTTTTCTACGTTGCGCATGGGCCTCCTTTTATATGCTAAAGGGGTCACCGACAAGTGGCAACGTAGTCATGGGCAAAAAGGGAAAATGAGTTGCGGTTGGTACAACTACTTGTACAGTGTATCATACCAACCCTGACGGCAGGGGACAAAGGCATTAAATGCCCGTCTATATCGCCTAAACAGTGCAGAAAGGGACCGTCAGGGACGCCATCGCTTGCCACGATGGCAATCTTGTCAGCACCGCTTGCCACCGCGCCCCGCTGGCTGCACAGCTTCTCGCCACGCGCGCCTGGAATGGTCCCAGGGCGACACGTTGGTGGATGAGCTAGAGCGCAGTTACAGATTGGTAGTTTGCCGCGGCAAGCGCCTTGACGCGGTGGTTGCCTTGTCGCGCCCGGAAGCTTGTCGCTCACCGGGCCTTCCCGGCAAGCTCCTCTTGCCGGGGCCTTGTCTCCTAGGTGCCTTGGTTGGCCTTCCCGGCAAGCTCCTCTTGCCGGGGCCTTGTCTCCTTAGCTTAAATACTTTGTTCTTGAACGGCTCCAAAGGAACCACGGAGGACCTAGGCGGTCACCGCGGCAAGCCTTGCCGCTGGTGTCAGAATGCCCGCACGAAGTTCGGGATACTAGGGTACCCCTACTCTAGTACACCGACAGGAGCCCCCGGGCCTGGGCCACACACGGTGCCGAGCGTTGTTGGGCCAGCCCCAAAACAGGGCACGGGCACACGCGGCCTTGGTTACGCCATAACTCGCTCCGGACCCACCACGTCTGCCACGAACAGCACGCATCGAACGCGGCGTCGTGGGAGAGATCGTGGGTGGTTCTTTATTAGGAAAAGCGGAACGTTCGCCCCTCCCTCTTTATAAGCAGAGGAAGCAGGGACAGTTCGCCCACCTTGCCAGTTGCTGTCCAATCTCGAAAAACCCCCGCCGCTCGCCCCTTCTTCCCAAAGCTGTGGAGAGAGCAGCGCTCCGCCCCCCATCGCCACCAGCATCACCAACGCCGTCGACCTCCCTCACCACCTCCGCCATGGCTCCGAAAGCCGACAAGGGGAAGGGCGTGAAGTCGGCCGAGGAGCAGCGGCTCGCGATGCTGCGAAAGGAGCGGGCCATCTTCCCCGCTCAGCTCGCCGCGAAGGAGCTGGGGGAATGGTACTACCTCTTCTGGTCGACGGAGACGCGAGCGCATCCGCGCACGAAGGTACTCTCAGCCGCCGCATCTGAATTGGCTCTGAGAGGGTATCCCTTCTTCGCGCTCTTCTTCTATTGCGGGCTCTGCCCGCCCTTCTCTGAATTCTTCTGCGATATCATGAACACCTACAGGTTCCGCCTCCTTGACTTCACCCCCAATGCTGTCCTGACCATGGCAGTTTTCGCACATCTCTGCGAAAACTTTGTCGGAGTCCACCCAAACGTAGCCCTCTTCCGCCATTTCTTCATGCCTCGAGTAGAGAGAGGAGAGCCTCTTGCCGGGGGAATCGCCTGGATCTCAAGGATCGGCAAGTAGGAGGCTTATCTGGAAGGAGAGCTCCGCAGCAAGTGGGAGGAGTGGAGGGCAGACTGGTGCTGGATCGTAGAGGAGAACCCACAGCCATTCACCGCCCAGCGCCAAACCCCAATAGTGCGCGGCAACGATTGGAGAAACTTGGTGCCGGAAGATGCTAGATTGAAGATTGCCGTTACCCGGATCCTGCGCCTCAAAGCTTGCGGACTCATCAGCGCGAGTTGGCGAGATTTCTTCGCGCGACGCTTCTTTGCAGGAGAGGAGGAGACCCGCCTGGGAGTTCCAGAACACGGCAGACATCATGAGGTTGCGCCCGGGCCTCAACTTCAATTTCACCGTCTTGGAACTTGACGCGATGCTCTTGGAATTGTTCAAGCACTACCCTGATCATCCCGAATGGTTTAGGTTGCCGAGGGGTGTCGTTCCATTGTGCAACAATTCCTCGCTCGACCGCATCTGTGCAATGATGCCGTTGTGCGACTCGCATGGAATTGTTCCAACTTGGCAAGAGCCTGCAGATGACGTTGTGCGGCAGTTCTTCGATAGCTTAGAAGAAGTGCCAATCCGCCCCGACGAGCAGAAGGGCCTCACCCGCGACACCACTGATGACGAGATGCAGCGCATCGCCACCAGGTTGGAAGAGGCGGCAGCAGCTGCTGCCGCGGGTGAGTTTGGATTTACTATGGAGGAGGCAGAGGCAGCAGAGGCGGCAAGCCTTGTCGATCGAGAGGAGCTTGCCGGCGAGGAAGAGCATGCCGAGCCCGAAGTTGAGCCGAGCGAGTCCACCGAGGGCGCCTCTTCCCCACCTTCGAGTAGCTTGCCGCGAGCGGAGCCCACAGGTCCACCAAGAAGGCGTCTCCGCAAGGCCGGGGAAGCAGCGGGGCGGCAGACGGGTCAACAGCCGTCGCGCCGCGCGACGCGCTCCACCGCGGCAAGCACTGTTGCCGCGGGAGCACCTCACGCCATTGCGGCAACTGGAGCGGGGCCTTCTGGGACCACAGCTCCTGCCCCCGCTTATCGGCCAAGGGAACATACTCTTCCAGCACGTCGCACCGGAGGCGAACCGGAATTCGATCTCTCCGCGCTCAGCTCCGAGGAAGAAGAAGAGTAAGATTTTGTTGTTGTACTTGTAGTTCTTCAATCTGTTGCGTTGTCTTGTATCTGATTTTCTTCATTCTGAACCTATTCCTTTTCAGGACGCTGGCCCAGAGAGCGTCGAAGAGAGCCAAGGTCCCGGTGATTGTCATCGAGGATGAACCCACGGCGGCGGCAAGAGGCGTGTCCGAGACCACCTTGCCGGACCCGGCAACCCTTCCCCAAAGCAGCCCCCAGCGCAGCCCCCAGCGTAAGTGCACGGTTTTCTTCCTGCTGTTAGGCGTGCATGGGTGCTCTTTATTTGCTGATATCTGACTGTTGATTTGTGTAGGAGCAGAGCAGCCCCACCAGGAGTGCCCTGAAGCCGCTCCTGACATGCCATCTGCTTCGAATACACCGCCAAGGGAGGATCCCCCGGCGAGGGAGTGCTCTCCGGCAAGGGATACGTCTCCGGCAAGGGTCAGTTCTCCGGCAAGGGGCGGCGCCAGCGACCCTTCGGTAGCTGAGACCATGGCTGCAGATCCAAGTGCAGATAATCTTCTTGCCTGAAAACTGCCCTTGTGTTCTTCTTTTGATCTACTTTTTGGATACTTTCTTGACTTTTCTTCATTTTCTGGTCGTCAGATCCATTTGCCTCGGAGCCGATGGACACCGAGGTCGCCAGCGAGGAAGACGCGCGCGGCAACACTAACGTCGTCGCCGCCGCCGAGGAGGAAGCCGGCGATGACGAGCCCGCCGGCGAAGAGGCCGCCAAGGCTGCCGCGGCAGAAGCTGGCGAGGGGTCCGGCGATCGCACTGACGGCCCTGAGGCCGCAGGAGCGCCAGGCGCTACACCGACCACCGATCCCTCTGCTGCTGCCGCAGCGCCAGGCTCCGAAGAGCCCCAGCCCGGCGCCTATCTGAAGGCCGGCGATGGCGTCTTCATCATGCTCCCCTGGGCGTCGAGCTCCAGGGCGCCGGTCGAAGGAGAGATCTTTGACGAAGAGCTGCTCGCCTCCGCCGGGCTGACGCTGGTCGACGCGCCAAGCAGCAGCAGCGGCGAGTCTGAGGAGGAGCAGCTGTTGCGGAAGCTGCTGTCGCTCTACCGCACCCGACAAGCCAAGCTGGAATCCCGGGAAGCGCTTGTCGCAAGGCGGAGCAGACATAGAGAAGCGGAGGAGCTCCGGGCACCAACCAAGAAGCTCTCGGTCCTTGGCGAGAGGCGGGAGCGACTCGCCGAGGAGCGCATAGCCTTCATCCTCGAGAAGGCTGAGGTTGAGGAGCAGCAGCGGCTCGCTGCCGAGAAGCTGTCTGCGCAGGAAGGCGAGCTGGCGCAGCAGGAGATCAATCTTGATAGCCATGTGGAAGAGCTTGCCGCGCGCGAGCAAACATTTGGCGGAGCCCTCCAGGAAGCAAAGGACGCCGCCGCAGCTGCCGAGGCTGCCAAGAAGGAGTTGGAGACAAAGGTGACGCAGCTGGAGGCCAGTCTGAAGAAGAGCGGCGAGGAGCTTGCTGCACTCAAGCATGAGCGCGAGAAGGACGCCTACACTCTTGGCGAGCTGCAGGGTCGTCTTGCCGAGAGGAGCAAGGAGCTCAGCGTCGCCAAGGACTCCAAGGCAGATCTTGAGCTGAAGCTGACCACCTTGATTCAGACGTTGGACGACGCCAAGGAGCGGGAGGTGGCCTTGTTGGAGAAGATCAAGACCGACGAGGCGCTGCTGGCGAGTGCTACTGCCGCCCAGAGCACCTTCTGAGAGAATGTGGAGCACTGGACCGAGGGTCTCGTGAATATTGCCGCCGCCATCGACAGGGAGCTGGCGGAGCTGGGGATGGTGGATCTCGGATATTCCTCTGATGAGCACCTCCAACCCAGCGCCAAGCTCAGCTTGTTCTTCAAAGGCGTGGTGACGGCTCTCCAACGGCTCCGGGAAGAGATCCCAAAGCATCTGGCCGACGAGTCGCGCCAGATCTGTGCGGGAGCTCTTCAGAAGGTGCTGATGAAGGTGGCCTTCCGCAATCCAGGCCTTAGCTTCACCAACGTCCTCAAGTCCTTGCCGCCGGATGCTGATGTGGAGGCGCTCAAGACCCTTGTCGCACCCATCATGGACAGGGTGAGCGGGATCAAGAGGGTTGATGGCGACCGCGTAGATTAGGCCGCCCATTTTATCTTTCCCTTGTCGCTGCTGGTCATGTTACGAGAACAACTTATTAGAGCTGCGACAAGCTATCTTGTAATATAACTCTATTTCAGTTAGTGATTTCTATGTTATTTCCTTTATTTGAGTCCTTCCTTTGTATGTTTTTGCCCTACGCTTTTAGGGAACTTGTCGGCGCGGGCACCTTTGCCGCGAGCGCTGAGTGCGGAACATCGCAGCTCTTTGGCGGTGCCGCTTCCGACAAGCAACCTTGTCGCAACTAGTTGCAGCTCACTTAAGTTGTTGAGCGGACTCGAAACAAAGTAAGGGCGCAACTAGCTACAAGTTGGTTCCTCCGTACACAGGTTTTCCATACAAAGTACGGTCGTTCGAGGAAGATAACTTTAAAAATTTAAAACTGGTTGCTCAAACTTTGGCAACTTAGCTTTTCTGTCGTTTGCTTCCCGGTAAGGCGAAACTTCCTTGAACGACGCCTGGTCCACACCATTATCTTCTCCTTCCCCCCCGGCAAACTTGGGCGCGAGGGAACCTTCCTTTTTTTGAGAAAGAGAAAGAAGAGAAAAAAAATAATATGGAGCCTTGCGGCTCGTTATTACTTACCGGGGTAGGTGCTGCACAAAGTGTCAGATAACACATGCAAATAGAAGTAGAAAGCATGAAATTGACAAGATGTGCGGAGCACATTAGCTTTACTTATGCACGGGGTCTGCGCCCGGCTTTGTACAAAGGATTACATGCAACATCGGCAAAACGTACAAAAGGTGGTTGCCAGAACAGGTTCCGGCAACCGCGCCCTACGAGTAAAACTTACGAAGATGTTTGATATACCAGGAGTTTCTCACCGGAATGCCATCTTTGATCTCAAGGCGGACAGCGCCCGGCCTAGTGACTCGTCTCACCCGGTAAGGGCCTTCCCACTTTGGCGTCAACTTGTTGGAATTCTTGGCGGACTGAACTCGCCGAAGAACAAGGTCGCCATCCTCGAGACTTCTGGCACTAACTTTGCGGCTATGGTAGCGGCGCAAAGCTTGCTGGTATCGAGCAGCTCGTACAGCGGCCTGAAGATGATCCTCCTCAAGGAGCAGTGTGTCATCTTGTCGCAGCTGCTCTTGCTCAAGCTCATCATAAGCGAGCACTCGAGGTGATCCGTATACGAGTTCCGTGGGGAGAACTGCCTCTGCTCCATAGACTAGAGCGAAAGGTGTCTGGCCAGTGGCTCGACTTGGCGTCGTTCTGATCGACCAAAGAACCACCGGCAGCTCCTCAATCCAGTTTCTTCCGCAGTTGCGCAGCCTGTCGAAAGTTCTGGTCTTGAGCCCTCGCAGCACTTCAGCATTCGCCCTCTTCGCTTGACCGTTGCTTCTCGGATGAGCAACGAAGCAGACCTTGGCGCCAAGATCTTGGACGTACTGCATGAAGTTGCGACTCGTGAATTGTGTACCATTGTCGGTGATGATCCTATTAGGGATTTCGAAACGGCAAACAATCAACCTGAATAACTTGACTGCTGACTGTGCTGTCACCTTCCTCACTGCTTCCACTTCCGGCCACTTTGTGAACTTGTCGATGGCAAAGTACAAGTACTCAAAGCCCCCGACAGCTCGGGGGAAGGGGCCGAGGATGTCGAGCCCCCAGACCGACAATGGCCAGGATAAAGGGATCGTCTGGAGAGCTTGAGCTGGCTGGTGTATCTGCTTGGAATGGAACTGGCACGCTTCACACTTGGTTACTTGTGCAGTTGCATCCTGGAGGGTTGTCGGCCAAAAGAAACCTTGCCGAAACGCTTTGTCGGCAAGTGCTCTTGCGCCAATGTGGTGACCACATATGCCTCCATGTATCTCTGCCAACAGCTTTTGTCCATCTTCCCGATGAATACACTACAATTTCACACTGTTGAGTCTTCTTACATGCATAAAGGTGTCGTCGACAAACTGGTACATACTTGACTGCCGTGCTACTCTTTCCGCTTCTTCTTGCTCTTCGGGAAGTTCTCCTGTCTGAAGGAAACGGACGATTTGCTGTGCCCATGCTGGAGCTTGCGGCTCGACAACAAGGACTAAAGGCACATCTGCTGCTGCGGGAACATCCGCTTCTACGGCGAGAACCTGGGGCTCTGCCGGAGCTTGACATTCCCCGACAAGCTTGCCGGAGCAAAACTTGTCGGGAGCGTCTGCTTCAACGGAAAAAAACCGTAGGGTCTGCCGGAGCAGACTGCTCCTCAGCACTCTTGGCGTTGATCTTGGGGACCTTCTTGGCGGCGGCTTCGGGGAGCTCTGCCGGAAAGTAGTCACCAGAAACCAACTTCCTCTTCTTGTTATGTCCGGTTGATGGTGTTACGGTCGGTTGAGTCAGCTTGAGCACAAAGATCCATGGTTCCACAGGTAACTTAAGTGCCGCGCACTTTGACAGGCCATCAACAATGTCGTTCTGAGCTCTTGGAACATATTCCATCTGTAGGCCGTCAAAGTGCTCTTCTAGCTTTCTCACCTCATCAACATAAGCCTCCATCAACGGACTCTGATAATTCTTGTTTACTTGGCGGACGAAAAGCTGTGAGTCACCCCTGACAATGAGCTTCTTGATCCCAAGGTCTGCTGCGATCCTGAGACCGGCAAGCAAACCTTCATACTTTGCAGTATTGTTCGTTGCTTGCTCCTTGGGAAAGTGCATCGGACTACGACTTGAGGTGCTCTCGGTGGTGCAACAAGTAGCACACCCTTTTGGCGCCTTTGCAGAAGAAGGCACCATCAAAGTACATCAGCCACTCTTTGCTTGTTTCTTTGACGGGGATGCTTGTTTCTGGAATTTCTTCATCTTGCGTTGGCGTCCACTCTGCTATGAATTCTGCCAATGCTCTACTTTGGATAGTTGAAGTGCTCTCAAACTTGAGGCCAAAGCTTGACAGTTCTAGTGCCCACTCGACAATCCTGCCTGTTGCTTCCGGATTTTGCAGTATCCTTTTCAGCGGAAAGCGAGTGACGACTGTGATCTCATGTGCTTGGAAGTAATGGCGCAGCTTTCTCGAGGCCATGAGGAGGCCGAAAAGCGATTTCTGCACACCAGAGTACCTTGATCTAGCCCCCTGCAGAAGGGAACTGACAAAGTGAACTGGGCGCTGCACCATCCTTTTCTGCATCTTCTCATGCTCCTGCGCAGATCCATCTTTGTCGTGACCAGAACTTGTCGGTGAAGCCCCCTGCTTGTCGCTGGATGTCTCTGCCATGGTCGCCGGCTCATCATCCGCCTCCCTTTCCGCTACTAGCGCAGCACTAACCACTTGATTGGTTGCCGCTATATATAGCAGCAACTTCTCTTGTGGCTTAGGTGCGACAAGTTTTGGAGTGGAGGACAGGTATCTCTTCAAGTCCTGCAGCGCAGCCTCCGCTTCCGGAGTCCATTTCATTGGACCTACCTTTTTCAATATTTTGAAAAATGGCAGGCGCTTCAGCAGACCTAGAGATAAACCTCGCTGAGAGCAGCCACGATCCGCAAGTCTTCGTACATCCTTGACGCGCTTTGGTGCTTCAATCTGCTCGATGGCCTTAATCTTGTCGGGATTGGCTTCAATTCCCCGCTGAGACACGAAGAACCCGAGAAGCTTGCCAGAGGGGACTCCAAACACACACTTCTCGGGGTTGAGCTTGAGGTTGATCTTGCGCAGATTTGGAAATGTTTCGTCTAAATCTTGAATCAGAGTTGCCCTGTCCTTGCTCTTGACCACTATGTCATCCATGTAGGCTTCCACATTTCTGTGTATTTGCGGACACCTTCTTGGTCTCTGGTGGAGCTGCCATCGTCTTCTTACACTTGCCGGTGGAGCTCGATGGTGCGTCCTCGACGGTAGCGCAGCACTCCGAGGAGGTGCGCTTGCCGGAGTGGGCATCAGAACTCTTGCCGGACTTGGTCTTCTTCTTCCCCCCGGGAGCTTCAGCGGCAAGTGACTTGCGATCTGCTGCGGCTGCTGCTTCCCGGTAGATCTTGTCGGCGCAGATAAGGGCATCCTTCCTGTCGGCAGGGACAGAGATGACACTTATCGGGCCTAGCATCTTGAGCATGTTGTATGCATAGTGAGAGGCTGCCATGAATTTGGCGAGTGCTGGACGGCCAAGTATCCCATTGTAGGGCAATGGAAAGTCAGCAACGTCAAAAGTGACACTCTCAGTCCTGAAGTTCAGCTCGCTGCCAAATGTCACCGGCAACATGATCTTTCCCTTTGGCTTGCTCCTTCCCGGATTGATTCCTTGGAATGTGCCTGTCTCTTTGAGCTCGCCATCAGGGATCTGGAGCTTCTGGAGTACCGCTGAGGAGATCAGGTTCAAGCCGGCCCCGCCGTCAACTAACATCTTAGTGACCTTGAGGTTGCGGATAGTTGGTGAAACCAACATCGGCAAGCACCCGACCGCAGTTATGCGATCGGGGTGGTCCTCAATGTCAAAGATGATAGGCATGCTGGACCATTTCAGAGGCTTGCGTGACTCGACGGATGGTTCTGCTGCATTGACTTCCCGCATCCACTTCTTGAGTTGGCGTTGTGAAGTATGCAGAGAAGCACCGCCGTCAATGCACAAGATCTCTGTGGCTTTCTGGAACTCCTGCTCATCGGCCTCGTCATCATCCATGTCTTCGTCGTCGTCTTCATCTTCATCCTTGTCGCGGCCACGGGGAGGTCTGTCACCTTGCCGCTGCTTGGCCTTGCCGCGGCGTCCTCCCCAGCCAGGGCGTTTCTTGCTGGCTCCTCCAGCACCTTCCTGGGCCTTCTCCTTGTCGTGTCGCTCGTATTCGGCCTTTTGCTGCTCGACAAGCTGCTCAACCTTCTTGCAGCTCTGGAGATCATGGCCCTTGGTGCGGTGGATCTTGCAATACTGCTTGTTGGAGCCGTCCTGCTTGTCGGCGAGCGCCACAGCCTGGCAGTTGGTGCCCACGGCAACCTCCTTGCCGGAGCTACCAACTTTGGCTTTCTTGGCGCCACCTCCGTTGCCGGACTGCTCAACAACTAGCACTTCTTTGCCTTTCTTTTTCCTGTTATTCCGCCGCCGGCTCTTCTTTGCCGGGGCGGCCTCCTCACTGTCAGATCCTCCTGCTTCTACATTCTCTCCGGGGAGTTTCCTCCCTTCCTCAGCACGTGCACACTTGTCAGCCAGGGCATAGAGCTCACTGGCGTCTCTGATCTTGCACATCGCCATCTCCTCCCGCATCCTGCGGTTGCGCACGTTCTGATGGAACGCACTGATTACCGTGGCATGGTGGACATCTGGGATGTTGTGCTGTACACGGCTGAATCTTTGAATGTACTTGCGTAGGGGCTCTCCTTCCTTCTGGGCGAGCAGATGAAGGTCGCTCTCTTGGCCATGGTGCTTGTGGCCGCCTGTGAAGGCGCCGACAAACTGATGGCACAGATCTGCCCAAGAGGATATGGAGTTGTCCGGCAAGTGCATGAGCCAGGATCTGACGTTGGGCTTGAGCACCAGCGGGAAGTAATTGGCCAGAATCTTGTCGTCTCGCCCCCCGGCAGCTTGCACGGCGATGGTGTAGATGCTGAGGAACTCCGACAGGTGCGTCTTGCCGCCGTATTTCTGCACGCGTCGGCTTGAAATTCTTCTTGCTGGGCCACTGGACTTGCCGCAGCTCACGAGTGAACGCAGGACAACCTACCGCGTACGGCAAGTCGCCTGGTTCCCCTGGCGCATGCATGTCGATAGAGGGCCCAGCGCGCTGGTCGGATTGACGCCGCGCTTCTCTTCGGCGCTCGATGCGAGTTCGAGCGTCTTCTTGTTGTCGTTCGTGAAGAAGTTGGCGCTGATCGCGACGAGCTCGTGGATCCGATGACGCGGTGGAGTCGCTTTCGAGGTGGATCCGACAAGTTGGCGATCTTGGCCTTCGGGGCGGAGAGTGCATGGTGGTTGCACCCCCACAGGTTTTGTCGCCACCGGCTCGTGCCTTGTCGTCCTGCCGCGGCAGCGATGCACTTGGTTGCCGCGAGTGTCGCCGTTAGCAAAGCCGATGAGACTCGAATGGTGGCCTCCATTCGTCGACCTTGTCTGCCGTTGGAGGGTAATCCAGAGCGATTGAGCTCGCGCCAAAGCTTCGCTTGAGTGGTGGGCGGCAGTGGCGAACGGTGCGAGGAGCGGGATATGCTCGGACTTCTAAATATGTTAGAAGGAGCAGTATCCCGTCCAGGCGACCGTGCCCCACTCGCACCAGCCTGTTGGCATGCATGCTGGTCTTGAGCATCCCGAGATCCACCAGCTCGATCTTGATCCAACGAGCGTATGGTACTGTGAATACCATGACGCTGTCGGTCCCGCGCCTCCTGAGATGGGCGCGGTGCATGCACGGACGCCGAAGTCTGCACAGCCTTGTCCTTGGACTTGGCAGCACCATGGGCTCCCTCGTCGACGCCCGTTCTTCCGCCGGCGTCTACCCCACCACTCGTTTGCTCCGGTGGTGGTGGGTTCGACGTGGACGGAGCGGTTGCCGCCGAAGCCTTCTTCTTCGGTGGCATGTTGATGAAGAAAACGAAGATGTTGCTCGTGTGAACGCCGAATCAGGTTCACACAGCCTCGACGCCCCCTACCTAGCGTGCCAAAGATGTCGGGGAAGCTGATCTGACCCACGAACACCTATGGGACCGGCGGACCGAGCCCCTTTCAGTTCGGTGGGGGGCGGAGGTCGCACAAAGAGCAGATCGAGGCGAAGCACACGAGCAGTTTACCCAGCTTCGGAGCTCTCGGAGAGATAATACTCCTACTGCTACATGTCTAATTGTATTGTGTTCTTGCTAGGGAGCGCTGAGTGCTACAAGACCTAGCGTGAGTGTTCTCTGGTTTCGAATGAACCCCACCTTTTCCACGTTGCGCATGGGCCTCCTTTTATATGCTAAAGGGGTCACCGACAAGTGGCAACGTAGTCATGGGCAAAATGGGAAAATGAGTTGCGGTTGGTATAGCTACTTGTACAGTGTATCATACCTAACCCTGACGGCATGGGACAAAGGCATTAAATGCCCGTCTATATCGCCTAAACAGTGTAGAAAGGGACAGTCAGGGACGCCATCGCTTGCCACGATGGCAATCTTGTCAGCACCACTTGCCACCGCGCCCCGCTGGCTGCACAGCTTCTCGCCACGCGCGCCTGGAAAGGTCCCAGGGCGACACGTTGGTGGATGAGCTGGAGCGCAGTTACATATTGGTAGTTTGCGCGCAAGCGCCTTTGCCGCTTGTGGTTGTTTTGTCGCGCCGGAAGCTTGTCGCTCACCGGGCCTTCTCGGCAAGCTCCTCTTGCCGGGGCCTTGTCTCCTAGGTTCCTTGGTTGGCCTTCCCGGCAAGCTCCTCTTGCCGGGGCCTTGTCTCCTTAGCTTAAATACTTTGTTCTTGAACGGCTCCAAAGGAACCACGGAGGACCTAGGCGGTCACCGCGGCAAGCCTTGCCGCGGGGTGCTGCAACTGCCCGTGCACGAGTTCGGGATACTAGGGTACCCCTACTCTAGTACACCGACAAATTCCGTCTACGGCCTTTTAGTTGAAAACACACCTAACTTGCACACACCAGCTTAACTTACCGGTGTCTGGAATCACCCACGATGCCTGTCAAGCAAAACTCTTAGTGGGGAGGCTAGAACCTCGTGTAGCATGGGATAAAATTTATATCGTGCGCTCTAAGGGGTGACCTCCCCTCTCGGTCTCAATCGAAAATACCCATGCCCCCGGACCATGTGGCCTGCCTACCGGCTACAACCGGTATCTTCCACCATGGCCTCTCTGTACGGTGTGTTCTAGAAAGGGGTTGACGACTTACTTAACCGTACCCTACTTGTTGTAGAGACAAGTGGTAGTACGAAACAAGTATGGGGTTACTGGAACAAGACTCGATCTATGGTCGACTCAGGAGGTTTAAGTATTCCCTGCATGATTAGCATAACGAATAGATTTCATCTAACAAACAGAATCACCACTCATCATACCCCTCATGCCATGCCGGACACATTCGTCTCGACGAGGAACTAGGGACAAGCTCGGGTCTACCCAAGACAGAGAATTTCCCGTTTTCCTTCCGGTAGGCATGAAAGGCATACGAGGATCACAATTATCACAAGCATGTTCATTTCCAACAGCAAGGAAATCTCCAACAAGCATTCATGCAAATGATCACATCACCACATAAAATAACAAGTTCTACATATTGAGGTGGTGTCATAATCGTGTCAAACAATGCATGCAAAATATTATGCCAGGGTTCAGAATGCTTGCCTACAAGGTGTGGAAAGGCAGGGTGCACTCCAAAACTTTTGAAAGCTTTCTCCTCTCTCCAAAAATCCTATTTAAAAATATTTGGATCAATATATCGTTTTAAAAACGGTACCAAAAAGTTGTCTGAAATTTTTAGGAATAAATCTTAAAATATACTAGACAAAATTTGAGGAAGGTAGGAAAAAGAATCAACTCATTTGGAGTTATAATTAAAAAGTTATAGGCAGTCAAAGTTGTGGTCAAACTCTGTTTCAAAAGAAATAAAACAGAAAAAGGAAAAACGATTCGAACTGACCACGTCGAAGCCGTATTCTAGAAATGCGCTTCCACTTACTCCTGCGTGGATGGCGCGTGGGTCACTGACAGTGGGCCCGCCTGGCCCACTCGTCAGGTTTGACTAGTCGACCTCCTCTCCTTCTTCCTCTGCCCGAGCGGGGGCGGGACTCCGGCGATGCTCGCCGGCGAACGGCGGCATCGTTCGGGAAACCGAGGCCATCCGCGGGCTCAGGGGGTCGAGGTGGTCACTCCGGTGGTCGCTTTGGTCTCTGGGGTGGACGGAGCTGCCGGCGGCGAGCTCCGCAGCGGACGGTGGCCGTCGGGCAGAGTGGGTTTTCTCCTGCGGCGAGCCCCGATAAAAATTTAGCAGGGGGATGGACTCACGAGGGGGAGAGGGAGCTCCTGGTGAAGAGAGTGGAGAGGGGGAGGCTCTGGTGGCGCCGGAATGGCCGGGACAGTGGCGGCGGCTGCGGTTGCCGGAGATGGGGAAGAAGACCTCCCCGGGTCGATTGGCTGCCACGGGGGAACTAGGGGAGTGTTTTGAGCCTGCCTGGGGAACGGGACGTGCTCGGGGGCCTCTTCTTATAGTGCAACGAGGCCGGTTTGCGGCGGCCGTGGATAGGTTCGTCGGTTACCGCCGTTCTGTAGCTGCAGGAGGACGTTGCGGCGACGAGCGCTTGTAGACGAGCGAGGGGATAGGCTTGGACTGTTCCAGAGGGTAGGTGGCGAGCGCTAGCGGCTCGGGCGGTGCCGACCTGGCAGAGACGCGCTGCGGACGCCGGCGTGCCGCCAAGGGGATCTGTCGGCGGTACTGTGGGGCACCAGGGCTGCTTGGCATGATGCGGTGAGCAGTCGAGTGAGTGGTGCGGCTCTGCAGAGCGGCCAAAACCCAGGGGCGCGACGCGGCGGCTCGGGTGCGGCACGTGCAAAACGCGCGCTCTGCTCGCGCCCAGAGCACGCACGGGACGTGCTCGACAAAATGCCAGTGCATGCTAGAGGTCTGGGGTGGGGTTTGGGTTTAACAGACCTAGGTTAGGAGTAACTGGGAGTTTATTGGACAAGGTGGTTAGGCAAGGGAAGCAAGTTCATAGTGCAAACTAAAACTCATGTCAGAACTGGTCATGCCCACAAAGTGTTTGACAGAATGCCACATGCACCTAGGCATTTCTTGGAGTGGTCAAATCTTCCAGAGTGGGGTCTCTTTAGATTAATGAGAGGGTGGTGAGGTTAGTTTGCCAAAAGAAGAAACTTGCTAGTGCAAGTTTTGCAAATCTTCAGATTTCAACAGAAAGAACAGGGCATCAATGCATGGACCAAAAATCTCCCAATGGGTCCAATCTCCTGGACTTAAGAGTTTGGCAAGGTGTGCTACAAATAGGAGAAAGCTCATAGGTAGAGGAGAAAGTTAGAAGATGGTTGCAGTACAAAACACCAAGTTGCACCAGAATGAAGATGAGGATGATTCACTCAAATTTTTCAAAGAACATAGCTGGGTTTTTGCATAAAGTGTAATAATATGCTCCTACTGACATCCCAAAATTTTGGTAGAAGTTTTAAAGAAAAATTTAAATAGGTTGTAGTGTAAAATTGCCCACTGGACCAGATTTGAAAATTAGGTGTAGAACTTAAAATATCCAAGGAATGAAATATCTTTTTGCATAAAAGTGTTTTAAAAACATCACATGACATCCCCAAATTCTGGTGGAATTTTTGAATGAATTTATAAAAGGGTTGCAGTGCAAATGGGACCCTAAACTTATGAAAAACCAAATTAGAGAAATAAAGCTCAGGGGAAAAATAATTATATAAATAATCCTACTGATAACAGAATTGTTTTATTAGAGAGGGTAAAAGAGTCCAATAAAATTGGGAAGTTTTTCACTTGTGGTGAAAACTCCATAAAGATAAAGGGAACAAAGGTTCTGAAATCAACAGGAAATCCAGAAAACAAATTTTTAAGTTCCTGGCAAAATTTTAATTAACAAAACAAGGTTAAACTTTTTGGGGTGTTACATTATATATGTGATCAGATCACATGTTGAAGTCCTATTTACGCATGTGCCACACAAATCTATCTTCTTGTAGGTGAACTGTTCAAAGAACAAGGCCAACCGTATGAAAGTGAAATTCCAATAGACGAAAGGATCTTGTAGCTATATTGCACACTGCGAGGCTCTTGTAATTAGCTGCTTGTTCACTCTTTTCGCTGTACCATATTATCAGATCTATATTGACTTGTTCGAAATGCAGAGGAAAGCCCGCAAGGACCAAAAAGTACCTGAACCAAATGATGTGGAAATCTTCAAGGACCTGTCACACCAAAGAAGAAGAAGGGCATGACTACACCAGTCAAAGCCGCTGTTGTAAGTCCTTAATCCTCATGCCTTTTAACTACTACTTACTCTGACTTGTGCCTTGAACTACATGGTTTGCAACCAATGTCTATTACTCTTTTCAATTTTATACACAATTGTCTTAGCGTATCATTGCACCTTACAAAGTTTAAAAGAGAGGAGTGATGTTCCTTTGATCTTGACCCATAATCTAGTTCCGTGCTGGACTTGCCCACACAATGTTACAATTGTCTGTTTGTCTGTTCTCAGTTGTTTTGCGATATGAATGATGTCATACTATGCTTACCGTATTATAAACTTAATCTCTTTATCCTTAGCCCTCAATACAATGTGAAGAAATAGACAATACATTAGCGATGGTACATGGTCATATGTTTGGAACCTGGTTTTATTATGTACTTTGCAATAAAATACAACTAATATTTTACATGGGTTCACCAGAATAAGTTCTGTATATAGACCAAAGCTATTTTGTTTGGTTTTGCTGCCTCATTAATATCTTCTGTTCTGGTACTACTAATGTAAAACCTGAACTTTTCAGTGAGCTATGGAAAAAATGGTGGAACCGCCACCTTATGAAGGTGGCGAGGCAACTATAACCGCAATGTCAGCTCTTGCTGCAGTGGGTCAGTACCTATCCACTAACAGTGCCAAAAGCACGTTCCTGCGTAATACTGGGTTGGTTGTTAAGGCAATATCGTCCAAACTGCCTCATGATCAAGATATGCAAGCTCAAAGCAATGTTGTATCTGCGCTCCAGACACAAGTCCATTCCCTAACAGAGACCCTTTGTGAAACAAGGAGAAACATTGCTCAATGTCGTCAAGATATGCATGGTTTTGAAACCAGACTATCGACAGTTGCTATGTTGTTCAGAGCCTAGGGAAATGAAGGCGAGGTTATGGTGCTCCATCGGACAATACAGACATGAAAACGTGTGATCAGGTCAAATGTACCGAGCTTCGAACTTCGGTGGTGCATTTATCGCTAGACTATTAAGTTTTATGCCAACCTTCCTTTTGTTATATAGTTGTAATTTGTTTTGGTGCGATACAAAATTTATTCTTAACATGCAGCCACCAGCTGAAGAAAACAGCAAGCCATTTTTGTATAGTGTAGGGTGTTCCCAATATTTGCACTAGGGCGATCTTTGATGCCGAGTGAATGTAATCTGTGCAATCGCCTTAATAGCCTAGCGTTACTTTCGGCCTTATTTATTTCCTAGTCTTCTTTTTCCCTGGTTTGCTAGTGGCTGCAACTACCATGGGCCATATACGGGCCGTAGGATCCATGGGTCTCCTACGGGCCGTCGATAAATTGGCCTGTAGTCGGTGGGCCTCGGGCTGTCGGATAAATGGGTCTACATGGGTCATAATCGGGCGTAATTGGCATCGGCCCAGCACGGTAACGGGTCGTTAACAGGCCGTAGGACAGCAAAGGCTTAATTCTGTCACAGGCATAACAGGTCGTTAATGGGCCAGAATATAGGACGGGCCGAAAACGGTGCAACGGGTTAACAGGAAAGAAACGGGCCGACTCTTGCAATGGGCCGAATTTGGCCCGTTAGGTAACAGGCCAGTAATGGACCGACTCTTGCCATGGGCCGAATTTGGCCCTTTAGGGGAACAGGCCAGTAACAGGCCGACTCTTGCCATGGGCCGAATTTGGCCCATTAGGGGAACATGCCAGTGAAGGGCCAGAAGTAATCGAGGGCCGAAAAGGATCCCAAGAACGTATGGGCCGTCAATAGGATGAAAGCTAACACGGGCTAGAAACGGCCCATGTAAATCACGAGCCGTTAACGGGTACAAAGAAAATTACTGTTCATTATGGGCTAGAGTCACCGTGGGCCTGTAAAGGGCTGAAAGATACGAAGGCCTCATATGGGCCAAAAGACGTCATGGCCCATACATGGGCCCAATGTGAAATGGGTCGGTGTTATATTCGACGGCCCACATGACGTTGTTGGGCCGATTTCCTTTAGGGCCTAACGGGCCTTGAGTTAACGGGCCGTAAAATGGGCTAGTTGCGAAGAGACCGTTAACAGGCTTTTCATGGGCCAGCACGTTAACTTTTGACCATGTCAAACGGGCCGTCTTTGTAAGCTAAATGGGCCAGTGGTGGGCCGTGGCACGTGTCGACATATCATAGGCGCCTATCTGACCCACTGACGAGCTGACACGTGTTTCGTTCGGCCAATAAGAATTTTACACTTGGAAATTTCCCATTGGTCGGGGCTGTTAATGGGTTATCGGATCCAAAACCCGACCCGATAGCTTAACAGCGTTCCGTTACGGTGGATGCCACGTGTTTGTCACCCTTGACGAAAGCACTTTTGTGACGCGCGATTTATCGTCATGTAAGTGGACACTTCCGTGATGATAATTTTGGTAATGTCATGGAACACTTCTACGACACCACAGGTATGACTATCTTGATTCTTTCATAAAATCGTCATTGATGTACATGCATGACAAAAAACGCGACCTATTGTGACAAACACGTATCATCATGGAAGTGTTTTTTTGTAGGGAAAGCTATGTTAGAACACCTAAACCAGATGAGAAAATTAGAGTAGAACCTATTGTTGCTATGGTTAAGGATCTCTTAGAAGAAGATATAGATGGGCATGTTATTTACTACTGTGCAGAAGCTGCTAGAATTGCTAAACCCAATAAAAGGGATAAATATAGACCAGTTGTTGGCATGCCTATCATTTCAGTTAAAATAGGAGAGCACCATTATCATGATTTATGTGACATGGGTGCTAGTGTGAGTGCTATTCCTTACACTTTATATCAAGAAATTATGGAAGACATAGCACCTGCTGAGATAGAAGACATAGATGTTACTATTAAACTTGCTAATAGAGACACCATATCACCAATTGGGATTGTTAGAGATGTTGAAGTCTTGTGTGGGAAAATAAAATACCCTACTGATTTCTTGTTCTTGGTTCCCCACAAGATGACTTCTGTCCCATTATTTTTGGTAGACCTTTCTTGAACACTGTTAATGCTAAAATAGATTGCAAGAAGAAAACTGTTGGTGTTAGCTTTGGTGATGAGTCTCATGAGTTTAATTTTACAAGTTTAGTAGAAATCATCATGAAAAAGAATTGCCTAGTAAGGATGAATTAATTGGTCTTGCTTCTATTGTTGTGCCACCTACTGATCCTTTAGAGAAATACTTGCTAGACAATGAAAATGATTTACATATGCATGGAATAAATGAAATAGATAAGATTTTCTTTGAACAACGTCCTCTACTTAAACCCAATTTGCCTATTGAAACTCTTGGAGGTTCTCCTCCACCTAAAGGTGATCCTGTGTTTGAATTAAAACAATTGCCAGACACTTTGAAATATGCTTATCTTGATGAAAAGAAAATATATCATGTTATTAGTGCTAACCTTTCAGAACATGAAGAAGAAAGATTATTGAAAGTTCTAAGGAAGCACTGAGTTGCTATTGGATATACTATTGATGTTTTAAAGGGCATTAGTCCCACTCTATGTCAGCACAAAATTAATATGGAACCTGATGCTAAACCAGTTGTTGATCACCAACGTCGGTTAAATCCAAAGATGAAAGAGGTGGTAAGAACAGAAATATTAAAACTTCTATAAGCACGTATAATCTATCATATAGCTGATAGTAGATGGGTAAGTCCTGTTCATTGTGTCCCTAAGAAAGGAGGTATTATTGTTGTTCCTAATGATAAGAATGAACTTATTCCACAAAGAATTGTTACAGGCTATAGAATTGTAATTGATTTCGGAAAATTAAATAAAGCTACTAGAAAAGATCATTACCCTTTTCCTTTTATTGATCAAATGCTTTAAAGATTATCTAAGCACACACACTTTTGCTTCCTTGATGGATATTCTGGCTTTTCACAAATACCTGTTTCTCATCCTGATCAAGAAAAGACCACTTTTACATATCCTTTTGAAACCTATGCTTATAGACGTATGCCTTTTGGTTTATGTAATGCACCTGCTACCGTTCAGAGATGCATGATGGCTATATTCTCTGACTTTTGTGAAAAGATTGTTGAGGTTTTCATGGATGACTTTTATGTTTATGGGAAGTCTTTTGATGATTGTTTAAGCAATCTTGATCGAGTTTTACAGAGATGTGAACAAACAAATCTTGTCTTGAATTGGGAGAAGTGCCACTTTATGGTTAATGAAGGCATTGTCTTGGGTCATAAATTTTTTTGAAAGAGGTATTGAAGTGGATCAAGCTAAGGTTGATGCTATTGAGAAAATGCCATGTCCTAAGGACATAAAAGGTATTCGTAGTTTCCTAGGTCGTGCTGGTTTCTATAGGTGATTTATCAAAGACTTTTCTAAAATTTCTAGGCCTCTTACTAATCTTTTGCAAAAGGATATTCCTTTTTTTGATGATGATTGTCTTGAAGCCTTTGAAACAATCAAGAAAGCTTTAATTTCTGCTTCTATAGTTCAACCACCTGATTGGAACTTGCCTTTTGAAATTATATGTGATGCAAGTGATTATGCTATTGGAGCTGTTCTAGGAGAAAGAGTTGATAAGAAATTGAATGTTATTCATTATGCAAGTAAAACTCTAGACAGTGCTCAAAGAAATTATGCTACTACTGAAAAAAGAATTCTTAACGGTAGTGTTTGCTTGTGATAAATTTAGACCTTATATTGTTGATTCCAAAGTAACTATTCACATAGACCATGCTGCTATTAAATATCTTATGGAAAAGAAAGATGCTAAACCTAGACTTTTTCATTGGGTTCTCTTGTTACAAGAATTTGATTTGCCTATTATTGATAGAAAAGGAGCTGAGAACCCCGTAGCTGATAACTTGTCTAGGCTTGAAAATGTGCTTGATGACCCACTACCTATTGATGATAGTTTTCCTAATGAGTAGTTAGCTGCAATAAATGTTGATTATAGTACTCCTCAGTATGCTGATTATGCTAATTATATTGTTGCTAATTATTTGCCACCTAGCTTTACTTATCAACAAAAGAAAAAAATTCTTCTATGATTTAAGACATTACTTTTGCGATGACCCCCATCTTTATAAAGGAGTAGATGGTATTATTAGACATTGTGTACTTGAGCATGAACAGGGACAAATCCTACAAAAATGTCACTCTGAAGCTTATGGAGGGCATCATGCTGGAGATAGAACCACTACAAGGTATTGCAATATGTATTTTATTGGCCTACTCTTTTCAAGGATGCTCGTAAGTATGTCTCATCTCTTGACGAATGCCAAAAAGTTAGGTAATACTAGTCATCAACCCGTGCTACCTGCACGGGCTAACATTTAGAGCACACATATATTACGCATTACAAAAATTAAAAATCTATTAAATAACTCAGAAATGAGCCCAAAATCACCAAAGAATTTCTACCTTGGTGCATGTATGTGATGCATGTGTCTTGCTATCCGTCCATGTAAATGTACGCCCCCTCTCAATCCCAAATTTCACTATTTCCTTACGGAATACCTGGTTGACCTAGATTCGACAATAATAGATAGAAAAAGTAGATGAACACAGATAAAACTACATTGTATGGCAGAATTTTAACAGGAACCTTAAATATCCGTGGCATAACCTAAAATTAAATTTGGTACACAAAGGTGCAAACAACACAAAAAACCACTAAGCTACATGAGTAAAATTATGTAATAGGCATGTATGTCACAGAACGCTATCTTATTAAGCACAACATGCTAACATATGAATTCATGGTTAAAAGAAGTTACTCCTGAAAATACAACAGCTAAGCGGCAGAGTGAGAGAGCACTAATCCCGAATATTCTTAGAGCAATTAAACGATGTTCCCATAGTCTCTCTGGACTATGGATTGACCATAGTTAATTAGAAATGACAGACTAAGTATTTGGAGTGTGGAATTTGCATAGCATAGTGTCAATAGAGCAATAAAAATGACTTTTTGGTGCATGAAAAATTATATATTTTCTAAAATTATGTTAACATTAGATGATTTCACACATTAAGTTAATTACCATGGAAGTGGTAATATTTGGAAGCTATTAGGGGGGAATTTTTGTATGCTCATTTTTTATTTTATTTTAATCTTGTGCATGTATTCTTTTTAACAATGGAAAATTTTCTTTTAGGCAGAGTCTCTTTCTTTTCTAAACATAAGGCTTCAGGGGCATTTATTTGAAAGTGTTTCCTCAAAATAAAAAATAAATTATACGTATTCTTTTTTTTCAAGGAAACATGCACGGGGCTTTTGTTATTATGGGACTATGGATGTGGACTCCATTCCTAGCGTGAGACTTGGGGACTTTTCATTTGTGCATAGTTTTTATATATTACAAAGGGATAAGGTAAGTGGATTTTTTATTGTTTCAAACTTGAACTTGGGCGTTAGGGACTCTTTCACATGCGTCAATATGGGAGCGTTTATTTTGTTTTTTCTAGTAGAGGGTGGTGTGTTTATTTAGTAAACTACATCTGACACGTTTTGTTTGTACCGTAACTTCATAGGACTGTATTGTGGACAAAATAGATCTCTTTTGATCTTAGTCGATATTTCACAATCGTACGGTTATTATTGTTGTTTCTCTAGAATTAACGTGGAGCCTCGTATGGTGCCTCCAATTAGTAAATATAAGATTGGTAAGCGTAAAAAATGCCTATGAATTATTCACTTGCTATTGAACCATTTTAAGTTTGGGGATTTGATTACATGGGACCTTTTCCTTCCTCTAATGGGTATACACATATTTTGGTTGCTGTTGACTATGTTACTAAATGGGTAGAAGCTATTCAACCAGTAGTGTTCATCACAACACCTCTATTAAAAATGCTTAAGGAAGTTATTTTCCCAAGGTTTGGAGTCCCTAGATATTTAATGACTAATGGTGGTTCACACTTTATTCATGGTGCTTTCCGTAAGATGCTTCCTAAGTATGATGTTAACCATAGAATTGCATCACCTTATCATCCTCAGTCTAGTGGTCAAGTTGAACTTAACAATAGAGAAATAAAATTAATTTTGCAAAAGACTGTTAATAGGACTAGGAAGAATTGGTCTAAGAAATTAGAGGATGCACTTTGGGCTTATAGAACGGCATATAAAAATCCTATGGGTATGTCTCCTTATAAAATGGTTTATGGAGAAGCTTGTCATTTGCACCTTGACTTAGAACATAAAGCATACTAGACAGTTAAAGAAATCAACTATGATTTCAAACTTGCTGGTGAAAAGAGGTTATTTGATATTAACTCCTTAGATGAGTGGAAAACCCAAGCATATGAAAATGCAAAATTATTCAATGCAAAAGTTAAAAGATGGCATGACAAAAGAATCCAAAAGCGTGAGTTTGAAGTCGGAGAATATGTTCTTTTGTACAACTCTCATTTCATGTTCTTTTGTTCAAAGATGCATGATGGCTATATTCTCTGACTTTTGTGAAAAGATTGTTGAGGTTTTCATGGATGACTTTTATGTTTATGGGAAGTCTTTTGATGATTGTTTAAGCAATCTTGATCGAGTTTTACAGAGATGTGAACAAACAAATCTTGTCTTGAATTGGGAGAAGTGCCACTTTATGGTTAATGAAGGCATTGTCTTGGGTCATAAATTTTTTTGAAAGAGGTATTGAAGTGGATCAAGCTAAGGTTGATGCTATTGAGAAAATGCCATGTCCTAAGGACATAAAAGGTATTCGTAGTTTCCTAGGTCGTGCTGGTTTCTATAGGTGATTTATCAAAGACTTTTCTAAAATTTCTAGGCCTCTTACTAATCTTTTGCAAAAGGATATTCCTTTTTTTGATGATGATTGTCTTGAAGCCTTTGAAACAATCAAGAAAGTTTTAATTTCTGCTTCTATAGTTCAACCACCTGATTGGAACTTGCCTTTTGAAATTATATGTGATGCAAGTGATTATGCTATTGGAGCTGTTCTAGGAGAAAGAGTTGATAAGAAATTGAATGTTATTCATTATGCAAGTAAAACTCTAGACAGTGCTCAAAGAAATTATGCTACTACTGAAAAAAGAATTCTTAGCGGTAGTGTTTGCTTGTGATAAATTTAGACCTTATATTGTTGATTCCAAAGTAACTATTCACATAGACCATGCTGCTATTAAATATCTTATGGAAAAGAAAGATGCTAAACCTAGACTTTTTCGTTGGGTTCTCTTGTTACAAGAATTTGATTTGCATATTATTGATAGAAAAGGAGCTGAGAACCCCGTAGCTGATAACTTGTCTAGGCTTGAAAATGTGCTTGATGACCCACTACCTATTGATGATAGTTTTCCTAATGAGTAGTTAGCTGCAATAAATGTTGATTATAGTACTCCTCAGTATGCTGATTATGCTAATTATATTGTTGCTAATTATTTGCCACCTAGCTTTACTTATCAACAAAAGAAAAAATTCTTCTATGATTTAAGACATTACTTTTGCGATGACCCCATCTTTATAAAGGAGTAGATGGTATTATTAGACATTGTGTACTTGAGCATGAACAGGGACAAATCCTACAAAAATGTCACTCTGAAGCTTATGGAGGGCATCATGCTGGAGATAGAACCACTACAAGGTATTGCAATATGTATTTTATTGGCCTACTCTTTTCAAGGATGCTCGTAAGTATGTCTCATCTCTTGACGAATGCCAAAAAGTTAGGTAATACTAGTCATCAACCCGTGCTACCTGCACGGGCTAACATTTAGAGCACACATATATTACGCATTACAAAAATTAAAAATCTATTAAATAACTCAGAAATGAGCCCAAAATCACCAAAGAATTTCTACCTTGGTGCATGTATGTGATGCATGTGTCTTGCTATCCGTCCATGTAAATGTACGCCCCCTCTCAATCCCAAATTTCACTATTTCCTTACGGAATACCTGGTTGACCTAGATTCGACAATAATAGATAGAAAAAGTAGATGAACACAGATAAAACTACATTGTATGGCAGAATTTTAACAGGAACCTTAAATATCCGTGGCATAACCTAAAATTAAATTTGGTACACAAAGGTGCAAACAACACAAAAAACCACTAAGCTACATGAGTAAAATTATGTAATAGGCATGTATGTCACAGAACGCTATCTTATTAAGCACAACATGCTAACATATGAATTCATGGTTAAAAGAAGTTACTCCTGAAAATACAACAGCTAAGCAAAGGCAGAGTGAGAGAGCACTAATCCCGAATATTCTTAGAGCAATTAAACGATGTTCCCATAGTCTCTCGGACTATGGATTGACCATAGTTAATTAGAAATGACAGACTAAGTATTTGGAGTGTGGAATTTGCATAGCATAGTGTCAATAGAGCAATAAAATGACTTTTGGTGCATGAAAATTATATATTTTCTAAAATTATGTTAACATTAGATGATTTCACACATTAAGTTAATTACCATGGAAGTGGTAATATTTGGAAGCTATTAGGGGAATTTTGTATGCTCATTTTTATTTTATTTTTAATCTTGTGCATGTATTCTTTTTAACAATCGGAAAATTTTCTTTTAGGCAGAGTCTCTTTCTTTTCTAAACATAAGGCTTCAGGGGCATTTATTTGAAAGTGTTTCCTCAAAATAAAAAATAAATTATCGTATTCTTTTTTTCAAGGAAACATGCACGGGCTTTGTTATTATGGGACTATGGATGTGGACTCCATTCCTAGCGTGAGACTTGGGGACTTTTCATTTGTGCATAGTTTTATATATTACAAAGGGATAAGGTAAGTGGATTTTTATTGTTTCAAACTTGAACTTGGGCGTTAGGGACTCTTTCACATGCGTCAATATGGGAGCGTTTATTTTGTTTTTCTAGTAGAGGGTGGTGTGTTTATTTAGTAAACTACATCGACACGTTTTGTTTGTACCGTAACTTCATAGGACTGTATTGTGGACAAAATAGATCTCTTTTGATCTTAGTCGTATATTTCACAATCGCACGGTTATTATTGTTGTTTCTCTAGAATTAACGTGGAGCCTCGTATGGTGCCTCCAATTAGTAAATATAAGATTGGTAAGCGTAAAAAATGCCTATGAATTATTCACTTGCTATTGAACCATTTTAAGTTTGGGGATTTGATTACATGGGACCTTTTCCTTCCTCTAATGGGTATACACATATTTTGGTTGCTGTTGACTATGTTACTAAATGGGTAGAAGCTATTCAACCAGTAGTGTTCATCACAACACCTCTATTAAAAATGCTTAAGGAAGTTATTTTCCCAAGGTTTGGAGTCCCTAGATATTTAATGACTAATGGTGGTTCACACTTTATTCATGGTGCTTTCAGTAAGATGCTTCCTAAGTATGATGTTAACCATAGAATTGCATCACCTTATCATCCTCAGTCTAGTGGTCAAGTTGAACTTAACAATAGAGAAATAAAATTAATTTTGCAAAAGACTGTTAATAGGACTAGGAAGAATTGGTCTAAGAAATTAGAGGATGCACTTTGGGCTTATAGAACGGCATATAAAAATCCTATGGGTATGTCTCCTTATAAAATGGTTTATGGAGAAGCTTGTCATTTGCACCTTGACTTAGAACATAAAGCATACTAGACAGTTAAAGAAATCAACTATGATTTCAAACTTGCTGGTGAAAAGAGGTTATTTGATATTAACTCCTTAGATGAGTGGAAAACCCAAGCATATGAAAATGCAAAATTATTCAATGCAAAAGTTAAAAGATGGCATGACAAAAGAATCCAAAAGCGTGAGTTTGAAGTCGGAGAATATGTTCTTTTGTACAACTCTCATTTCATGTTCTTTTGTTCAAAGATGCATGATGGCTATATTCTCTGACTTTTGTGAAAAGATTGTTGAGGTTTTCATGGATGACTTTTATGTTTATGGGAAGTCTTTTGATGATTGTTTAAGCAATCTTGATCGAGTTTACAGAGATGTGAACAAACAAATCTTGTCTTGAATTGGGAGAAGTGCCACTTTATGGTTAATGAAGGCATTGTCTTGGGTCATAAATTTTTTGAAAGAGGTATTGAAGTGGATCAAGCTAAGGTTGATGCTATTGAGAAAATGCCATGTCCTAAGGACATAAAAGGTATTCGTAGTTTCTAGGTCGTGCTGGTTTCTATAGGTGATTTATCAAAGACTTTTCTAAAATTTCTAGGCCTCTTACTAATCTTTTGCAAAAGGATATTCCTTTTTTTGATGATGATTGTCTTGAAGCCTTTGAAACAATCAAGAAAGTTTTAATTTCTGCTTCTATAGTTCAACCACCTGATTGGAACTTGCCTTTTGAAATTATATGTGATGCAAGTGATTATGCTATTGGAGCTGTTCTAGGAGAAAGAGTTGATAAGAAATTGAATGTTATTCATTATGCAAGTAAAACTCTAGACAGTGCTCAAAGAAATTATGCTACTACTGAAAAAAGAATTCTTAGCGGTAGTGTTTGCTTGTGATAAATTTAGACCTTATATTGTTGATTCCAAAGTAACTATTCACATAGACCATGCTGCTATTAAATATCTTATGGAAAAGAAAGATGCTAAACCTAGACTTTTTCGTTGGGTTCTCTTGTTACAAGAATTTGATTTGCATATTATTGATAGAAAAGGAGCTGAGAACCCCGTAGCTGATAACTTGTCTAGGCTTGAAAATGTGCTTGATGACCCACTACCTATTGATGATAGTTTTCCTAATGAGTAGTTAGCTGCAATAAATGTTGATTATAGTACTCCTCAGTATGCTGATTATGCTAATTATATTGTTGCTAATTATTTGCCACCTAGCTTTACTTATCAACAAAAGAAAAAATTCTTCTATGATTTAAGACATTACTTTTATGATGACCCCATCTTTATAAAGGAGTAGATGGTATTATTAGACATTGTGTACTTGAGCATGAACAGGGACAAATCCTACGAAAATGTCACTCTGAAGCTTATGGAGGGCATCATGCTGGAGATAGAACCACTACAAGGTATTGCAATCTGTATTTTATTGGCCTACTCTTTTCAAGGATGCTCGTAAGTATGTCTCATCTCTTGACGAATGCCAAAAGTTAGGTAATACTAGTCATCAACCGTGCTACCTGCACGGGCTAACATTTAGAGCACACATATATTACGCATTACAAAATTAAAAATCTATTAAATAACTCAGAAATGAGCCCAAAATCACCAAAGAATTTCTACCTTGGTGCATGTATGTGATGCATGTGTCTTGCTATCCGTCCATGTAAATGTCGCCCCTCTCAATCCCAAATTTCACTCTTTCCTTACGGAATACCTGGTTGACCTAGATTCGACAATAATAGATAGAAAAAGTAGATGAACACAGATAAAACTACATTGTATGGCAGAATTTTAACAGAACCTTAAATATCCGTGGCATAACCTAAAATTAAATTTGGTACACAAAGGTGCAAACAACACAAAAAACCACTAAGCTACATGAGTAAAATTATGTAATAGGCATGTATGTCACAGAACGCTATCTTATTAAGCACAACATGCTAACATATGAATTCATGGTTAAAAGAAGTTACTCCTGAAAATACAACAGCTAAGCAAAGGCAGAATGGAGAGAGCACTAATCCCGAATATTCTTAGAGCAATTAAACGATGTTCTCATAGTCTCTCCGGACTATGGATTGACCATAGTTAATTAGAAATGACAGACTAAGTATTTGGAGTGTGGAATTTGCATAGGATAGTGTCAATAGAGCAATAAAAATGACTTTTTGGTGCATGAAAAATTATATTTTTTTAAATTATGTTAACATTAGATGATTTCACACATTAAGTTAATTACCATGGAAGTGGTAATATTTGGAAGCTATTAGGGGGAATTTTGTATGCTCATTTTTATTTTATTTTTAATCTTGTGCATGTATTCTTTTTAACAATGGAAAATTTTCTTTTAGGCGAGTCTCTTTCTTTTCTAAACATAAGGCTTCAGGGGCATTTATTTGAAAGTGTTCCCTCAAAATAAAAAATAAATTATACGTATTCATTTTTTTCAAGGAAACATGCACGGGGCTTTTGTTATTATGGGACTATGGATGTGGACTCCATTCCTAGCGTGAGACTTGGGGACTTTTCATTTGTGCATAGTTTTTATATATTACAAAGAGATAAGGTAAGTGGATTTTTTATTGTTTCAAACTTGAACTTGGGCGTTAGGGACTCTTTCACATGCGTCAATATGGGAGCGTTTATTTTGTTTTTTCTAGTAGAGGGTGGTGTGTTTATTTAGTAAACTACATCTGACACGTTTTGTTTGTACCGTAACTTCATAGGACTGTATTGTGGACAAAATAGATCTCTTTTGATCTTAGTCGTATATTTCACAATCGTACGGTTATTATTGTTGTTTCTCTAGAATTAACGTGGAGCCTCGTATGGTGCCTCCAATTAGTAAATATAAGATTGGTAAGCGTAAAAAATGCCTATGAATTATTCACTTGCTATTGAACCATTTTAAGTTTGGGGATTTGATTACATGGGACCTTTTCCTTCCTCTAATGGGTATACACATATTTTGGTTGCTGTTGACTATGTTACTAAATGGGTAGAAGCTATTCAACCAGTAGTGTTCATCACAACACCTCTATTAAAAATGCTTAAGGAAGTTATTTTCCCAAGGTTTGGAGTCCCTAGATATTTAATGACTAATGGTGGTTCACACTTTATTCATGGTGCTTTCCGTAAGATGCTTCCTAAGTATGATGTTAACCATAGAATTGCATCACCTTATCATCCTCAGTCTAGTGGTCAAGTTGAACTTAACAATAGAGAAATAAAATTAATTTTGCAAAAGACTGTTAATAGGACTAGGAAGAATTGGTCTAAGAAATTAGATGATGCACTTTGGGCTTATAGAACGGCATATAAAAATCCTATGGGTATGTCTCCTTATAAAATGGTTTATGGAGAAGCTTGTCATTTGCACCTTGACTTAGAACATAAAGCATACTAGACAGTTAAAGAAATCAACTATGATTTCAAACTTCTTTGGTGAAAAGAGGTTATTTGATATTAACTCCTTAGATGAGTGGAAAACCCAAGCATATGAAAATGCAAAATTATTCAATGCAAAAGTTAAAAGATGGCATGACAAAAGAATCCAAAAGCGTGAGTTTGAAGTCGGAGAATATGTTCTTTTGTACAACTCTCATTTCAGATTCTTTGCAGGAAAGCTCCTCTCAAAATGGGAAGGCCCATATGTCATCGAGGAGGTTTACCGGTCTGGAGCCATCAAAATAAATAATTCTGAAGGTACTAACCCGAAGGTTGTCAATGGGCAACGAATAAAGCATTATATCTCAGGTACGCCTATTAATGTTGAAAGAAAATATTATCCAAACTTTAACACCGGAAGAGCACATAAAAGAGTCCTTCTGGAACACTCCAGAATTTTCAAAATAAGGAGGTACGTGATGTGGTAAGTAAACAGACTCTGAAAAATCCGCAAAAATATTTTTTATCAGTTTTGGAATATTACAAAATTTCGGAAATAAAGAAACTTCCAGGAAGCGTCTCCTGGTGGGCACAAGACACCAAGGCGTGACAGGCATGCCTGGCGCGCCCAGGTGGGTTGTGCCCACCTGGGACACCTCCCATACTCCATTTTTCTTCCATGTACTTGTCCTCCAAGATAAAAAAATCTATGTATACTTCCCGAACCTGTTAACCACCATATCACAGAGAAAATCCTCTGTTCTCTTTTCTTGCTGTTCCTGGTCAGATTCATCAAGCTAGGCATAATGTCTTCCTGCTCCTCCAACCACATGGAAGAAGATGCTTGGCTGATGAAGATCGAGACGAAGAGGGCGGAGCCTACAGACGTCATCAAGGGAGACAAGGGCAAGGAAGCTACCGTAGATCCATCCCCGGTGGAAACACAAGCACTGTTGGCCGAGGAGGAGAAGGAAGATATCCTTAAACCCTATCTTACTCACCTTACTCCTGGTGAGATTGAAGATTCTCGTGTCATTGAAATAGTTCGCATATAAAATAAGTATCTCACTCGCGAAAATATTCTACATCAAGATCATATCACCTATCTCCTGAGCGTCATCCGTCGGTTGGAGAATCATTTGATCCTCAAGGATAGGATTGCTTCATCACCACCACCATCTTCTCCACCACCAAAAGAGAACTGAGTATCGGGTATGAGCACTCCCCTTGGCTTTCACCAAGCTTCGGGGAGGTGCCCCGGTATCGTATCATCCCACTATCTTTTTGCTTTTACTTATCTTAGTCCAATCTTTTGGTTTAGATGGAATAAAGTTTAGTTCGATCCTTTCTTCTTTGATAGTCTGCTTAGTGATCTATCATTGTAATCGTGTGCAAGTTATATAATGAAGTTAGTTTGAGATTTTACTTTCTTTACTTTCATGTTGCTAATAAAGAAAAGAAATAAGAAAGAAACAAAAAGAGAAAGGAAATAAATAAAAGAAAGTAAATAAATCAATAAGATCATATACTAATCCTATGTTAGGTGATAGCACCACATAAGGAAAAGTATAAGTAGGAAATTTTATTAGAGATTGACAAACATAGCATTATTCAATGATGCAACTCATGAAAGAATTAATAAGGGAAGAGAAGATTCACATATACTATCCTAGAAATCTTTTGTGATTGTGAGCCCTCATCAAAATATTATGTGCCAAAATTGTTGACGTTGGACAAGGAAGACAACATAATTGTTTATGTTTGTTTTATTCAAATAGAAGTCATATTGTCATAGATCCTAACATGTGGTGCTTGCCCCCTATCTTTGCTAGCCAACAACTCCGCACTAGGTCGAGATATTACTTGTGCATCCAAAACCCTTAAACCCAAATCTTCTTCAAGTGTCCACCATACCTACCTAGGGATTGAGCAAGATCCCTCAAGTAAGTTGTCATCGGTGCAAAAAGGCAATAAAAATTGCTTCTTAAAGTGTGAGATTGTTTAGTGTAAGAGAAAATTTGTTGGACGAACTTGGATGACAAATAATAAAAGCGATAGACTGCATAATAAAGGTTGTCATCTTAAGGGGCAATGTAACGTGACATTCTTTTGCACTACGGGATTGAGCATACAAACAAATAAGCGCATGGAAACCTCTGCTTCCCTCTGCGAAGAGCCTATCTTTTACTTTTATGTATTTACTTTTATCCAAAGAGTCAAAGTTTGTTGGTTTCTAATAGAGTTTTTGCTTTATACTTCGATTGTGTGATGAACTATTACTTATTCATGGGAAGTGTATGATAAAAGTTCTATGATAAAAGTCCTATGTTTAATTTTGTTGATGTTATAATAATCAACATGATGCTTCTATGTCCGTATTATGTTTTTATCGACACCTCTCTCTCAAAGAATGTGGACATGTTTTTCAATTTCGGTTTTCGCTTGAGGACAAGCGAGATCTAAGCTTGGGGGAGTTGACACGTCCATTTCGCATCATGTTTTCTTACTGTTATTTATAATGTTTTTATCTATAATAATGCTTTTTCGATTAATTCTAATGCCTTTTCTCTCATAATTTGCAGGGTACACACCAAGAGGGAGAATTCCGGTAGCTGGAAATCTCGTACTGAAAAAGCTACGTCAGCCACCTATTCTGCACAACTCCAAATGAGCTGAAACTTCACGGAGATTTTTTACGGATTATTTAAGAAATATTGGAGCCAAGAACTACAAGAGGGGGGGCACCAGGTGGGCACAACCCGCCTTGGCGCGCCGGGCCCCCCAGGCGCGCCCTAGTGGGTTGTGGCCTCCTCGGCCCACTTTTGGAGTCCATCTTCTGGTATATAAGTCATTTTGACCTAGAAAAACTAAGGAGAAGGCTTTCAAGACGGAGCGCCGCCGTCTCGAGGCGGAACTTGGGTAGGAGAACTTTTGCCCTTCGGCGGAGCGATTCTGCCGGGGGAACTTCCCTCTCGGAGGGGGAAATCATCATCATCATCATCAACAACAACTCTCCCATCTTGGGGAGGGAAATATCCATCAACATCTTCACCAGCACCATCTCATCTCAAACCCTAGTTCATCTCTTGTATTCAATCTTGTTACCGGAACTATAGATTGGTGCTAGGGGGTGACTAGTAGTGTTGATTACATCTTGTAGTTGATTACTATATGGTTTATTTGGTGGAAGATTATATGTTCAGTTCCATGATGCTATTTAATACTCCTTTGATCATGTGCATGTTTATTTGTGAGTAGTTACTTTTGTTCTTGAGGTCACGTGAGAAATCATGTTGCAAGTAATCATGTGAACTTGATATTTTTTCGATGTTTTGATAGTATGTATGTTGTGATTCCCTTAGTGGTGTCATGTGAAAGTCGACTACATGACACTTCAACATATTTGGGCCTAAGGGAATGCATTGTGGAGTACTAAATATATGGTGGGTTGTGAGAGTGACATAAACTTAAACACCAAGTTTATGCACTATTACGTAAGGGACCGATTGGATCCTAGAGTTTAATGCTATGATTAGAATTTATTCTTAATACTTTTCTCGTAGTTGCAGATTCTTGCCGAAGGGTTAGTCATAAGTAGGAGGTTTGTTCAAAGTAGCGAACACAAATTAAACCAACATGATGAAGGTGACTACATGAAATTCCCGTGTGCCCTCAAGAATGCTTTTCTTGTCATAAGAGACTATTTTGGCCTGTCATTTACCTCAAAAGGATCGGGCTACCTTGCTGCATACTTATGGTTACTATCGTTACTTGCTCGTTACAAATTATCTTGCTATCAAACAACTCACTACTTACAATTTCAGCACTTGCAGACATTACCTTATTGAAAACTACTTCTCAATTCCTTCTGCTCCTCGTTGGGTTTGACACTCTTACTTGTCAAAAAGAGCTATAATTGATCCCCTATATTTGTGGGTCATCAGTGATCATGACCTAGCAATATGCTATGACTTGAGTTAATGTAGCTAGCAACAATTTAGATGCAGTTCGTTTGAACCAAAGGTTCAAATTCAAAATCCACATAAGGAATTTCAAATGCCATTAATTCAAATTTTCATATACAATAGCTTTAGGTTTCTCAAACATGCATGAAAATGCCATTAACAGATTCTTTGGATTTCTCTGATAATATTTCATAGATAAATTGTTTCATTTGGAGTTATGGTTAAATTTCTATGGATTTTCAAAGTTTAGGACATTTTTTGAATTAAATAAATCATTTTTGAATTATTTAAAATCTCAAAAAATATTTATAGCGTCAGCATGACCTCATGCTGGTGTCAGCAGGTCAACGGGGCTGCCTAGGTCAAACCTGACATGTGGGGTCCACACGTTAGTGAAATAGTGGCTAATTAAGTTTAGAAAATAAATTAAACTAACTTAGCAGAGGGCTGGCCCCACCTGTCATTGATTAATGGGAGGTCAAACCCCTGGTCAACAGGGCCTAACACGCTGGCGTTTAGCCGCCAGCGACGGCGGATGCGGCGGCGTGCTGCGGGAACGGGTTGTGGTGCCCCGTTCGTTGTGTGGCTGGGCTCGTTCGAGAGCCCAGACCAGCGCGCGTCGGGCGGTGGCACCAGCCGGGCCTGAGGCGGCCGGAGGCGATGGTGGGGAGCTCGGCCGCGGCGGCCGGATCCCGGTTTCAGGCGCTGGCGGCGCTGCATCGCCTAGGCGAGCGAGCTAGCGCGCTAGGGAGGGCGTGCGTGAAGCGGCGAGTGCGATGGACACGACGGGTGAACCATTTGGTTGCTGGAGTAGTGTCGGCGGCGAGCGCAGGTGGCTGTGCGTGCGGGTGGGCGTGGTGCGGCGGCTACGGCGAGGGGTAGAGAGAACATAGAGGGGGAGGATGGTCAGTGGCTCACGGCGAGTCGGGTGAGGCGGATGGTAGCTCGGGGGAGGTACGGAGTGGTCGGGGCGGCGAGGTCGATCTCAAACGGCGAGGAAGAGCTCGGTGGACAAGGTGCAGCGTGTCCGGCGCCGTGTGACATGTCGAGGAGGTCGGAGACGGGGTTGCGAAGCTTGCTGGCACGTCGAGGGATCGAGGGGGAGGCGGTGGCTACACGTGCAACGGCGGCGGGCAAACGACGGTTGCGGCCATGGCGTCCAGGGAGCAAGGGAGAGAGCAGGGGGAGAGTGAAGTGGCGGCGAGCTCGGGGTGTCACTGAGGAGGTGTTTCAAGGCGTCGCCGCGCTGTCCAGGCAACAGGCGAGCAGGGACCTGCGTGGTGGCCTCAGCACGCGCCGTGCCCGCCTTCGCCTTTGCCTACTAGCAGAGGTTGAGGAAGACTGGCATCGTGGGCTAGTGGGCCGCACTTTGCTGGGCCAGTTGGGGCACCAGGTTAGTGGCTAGGTAAGTCTTCTGTCTTTTTGTTTTCTATTTTCTATTTTGCAAATTCGTTTTAATTTGGTTTTCAAACCAAATTACTTATAAAAATTCTGAAAATAGTTATGGGCACTGAATGAGTTATTCGAGAGGCCCTCAACTAATTCCAAAATTGTTGGGGCATTTAAAAATATTAATAGTATTTAAAGGCTCCAATTGAAATACAATATGAGTTAATTCAAAAATCCAAAATGGCCTAAGAATATTTGCATCATTTTTGGCAGACGTTTTCACCTTTATCAAAAATCACGAACATTTTCAAAGGGCATTTTGGGTCCATTGAAGGTTATTTTAGGTTGAACCTATTTGATTTGATCTGGTGCTAGGGTTTGAACAATCCCCATTTCAACTTTCAAATAAATTTAGACATGATGCATGGAAGATTATGCAACAATCTTCAATAAAATTCTAGGGCTGTGACACCGGACGTCGCCATCTCCTCTTGCGCTGCCTCCTGCGGCTCCACCTGTTCCAGCGCCACCTCCCCCGGTGGCGTCATCCTCACCTCTGTCCTCTAACGCGGCCAATCGCAGCTCGCGGTCGCCCATGTCGCTCTCTTCACAGTCCGGCATCCACTGATGGCCGGGAGCCGGCGCGCCACCTGCTACCTAACCAGGGAAGCGCTGCCCCGCGTTTGGGTGGTCAGGTCGTATGAAGAGCACTGCATGAGCCAAGAAAGGGGACCAGATACTGACCGGTGGTGGCGGGTTGGCGCGGCTGTATGGCTCCTTGCCAAAGCTCCACTCAGTCTAGCTGAGCTTGCTGTCGGAGAAGTAGTTGACATGGCGGACCACCTCCACAGTCGGGAGCTGCTTGGTCGACATCCGGCACGGGTCCTGGCGGCCGCTCATGTCGCGGATCAAGTGCGGGCGGGCTTGGAGGGGCGAAACCCGGCGGTGGACGAAGGCTGCCAGCAAGTTCGCCGGCTTGAGGCCCTCCGAGTCCATCATCTCATGAAGCCGGACAAGGACGTTGGTGATTGCAGCCGGCAGCGGTTTGTGTTGATGCCCCCAATTGTTCCGCGGATCGGCAGGCGGGACAATTGTGAAGGCCGGCAGGTTGATGTACTCACGAGTCGGGTGGAGGTTGGGGAAGTAGAAGTATGACTTCTGCCACAACTTCTCTGACTCGAGCAAAGCGGTGGGAGGAAAGCACGTCCAGGAGCCGGTGCGCCGCACAGCAACGCAGGAGCCGCACTGGGCTGGCTCGCCCTTGGCTTGGGTGCCCAGCTTCAGGTAGAAGAACCTGCCCCACAGATTGAGCGTGGGCAGGACACCAAGGTAGCCTTCATAGAAGGTCACAAAGGCGGAGAGAAGCACCACCATGTTGGGACTAAGGTGATGAGGTTTGAGGCTATACAAATCGAGGAAGGAGCGGAGGAAGCCACTCGCAGGGAGACCAAATCCATTGAGGAAATGGCTCCGGAAGACGACGAACTCGTCAGCCTGCAGCGTCGGCGAGATCTTCCTCTTGTCGGGGATCCACGTCCTTACAACCGCCTAGATCGGAAGCCTCTGCTTCGCTCGGAGGAACTCGATGTGTCCATCGTGGACATTGCAGTCGTCCCACTCGCCTCGTGCCATGTCCAGTAGTGGCTTGGCGGCGGGGCGGCGAGCCTAGGCGGTGGCGATGCCGCAGCGGCGCTTCGACAGCGTGCGGTGAAGTGGCGGAGTGGTGGCGGCGAGGAGACAAGAAGAAGAATCAAGAAGCGAAGAAGAAGAAGAAGAAGAAGAAGAAGAAGAAGAAGAAGAAGAAGAGAGTGGAGGGGGCGCGCGTGCGTTTGGCCACCCCCTCCCCCTCTTTATATGGCAACGATGATGGGGCCAGGGCGACGCTTCATGGGGGGCGTGGGATTAACTGCACCCATGTCCCGCACGACCCCGCAAATCCCGCGCCATTATGGCGGGTGATCATTTTGCCCCGGAAGGGCAACGGTTTACCTCGGCCGCAGCAGATCCACACATGTGTCGAGGCTGTGTAGTGGTGGGCCCGGGCCTGTGGTAGCATCCCATCGCGCGTGTGGGCTGGCAGGCCAGCCTGGCCTGCGGGCCACACATGGCATTCGAGCAATGGGCGGTAGGCACACCACCCGGTGGCATAACACCTGGCTCCCGCCTCGACGATTCAAATTCGCCAAGCGGATGGCTTCGCCTCAGCTGGTCTCTGGCACGTGGCTTCCACCAGCCGGACGTAGCGAGGGAATAGGATCTCTGAGAGGGGTAAACTGTTGAGGTGCCTCATTTTCAATCTGTGGCGCCTCACCAGCTTCGGGGACTATTGTAGGGGGGATGGACCCCGGTAGCCTCATCTGCACCTAATAAAGTTTCAAGACATCAGGCTAGCAAAGCCCTTCATGCCTTCCGGACACGCGACCAGTTTCTTTGGCCAGCTAGGACCAAGCGGCCGGCTTCCAGCAGATGGCACACTCTTAGAAGGCAGCTTTGGGGAGAGGCCGGCTCCGAGCAGACGGCCCCTCCTCCCCTTGGAGTCTGTGTTCACCTGCTCCGACGAGACGGGGCATGGCTACAGAGCCACCTGCTCCCCCGAATCCCGGAAGAGTGTGGCTACAGTATGAGCTGACAAAGCGGCCACCAACCCGCCTGGCGCGGGACTGTAGCCATGCGACTCATGACATGGCCCTCATCAGCAAGGGTCATGCAACCGCCAAGGGCAATTAGTACGGCCCATAGGCAGCGGGCCCTACCTGTCTGCGGGCTCCCAGAAGACGGTACACCCCTAAAAGGCGGCTTCGGGGGCGGGCCGGCTTCCAGCAGTCGGCCCTTCCATCCCCTCGGAGTCTGCACTCACCCACTACAACTAGATGGAGCATGGCTACACTGTGCGCTGACTAAGCGGCCACCAACCCGCCTGACGCGGTACTATAGCCTTACGACTCCTGACGTGGCCTCCGTCATCAAGGACAGAGCTAAAGCGAAAGGCAATCAGTGTGGCCCGCAGGCGGCGGGCCCTACCTGTTGGCCGAATTCTTAGCAGTCGGCGAGGAACCCCGCGACCGTAGGCACTGACATCCGGGTCCTACACCCGGCCGTATTACCATTGTACCCCTAGGGGGTTGGCCTATTAAACCCCCCAGGGCTCACTCATGCAAAGGGTTCAACCCTCATTCCTCACACACACACACACCATAGCTAGGAGAAGAGAGGTAGCACTAAAAAAAAGTACACTTCCGTAATGATACGTGTTTGTCACAGTAGGTCACGTTTTTTGTCATGCATGTACATCCATGACGATTTTATGACAGAATCAAGATAGTCATAATCGTGTCTTTGTCGAGAAGTGTTCCATGACATTACCAAAATTATCATCACGGAAGTGTCCACTTCCATGACGATAAATCGCGTCACGAAGTGCTTTCGTCAAGGGTGACCGACACGTGGCATCCACCGTAACGGAACACCGTTAAGCTATCGGGTCGGTTTTGGATCCGATAACCCGTTAACACCCGACCAATGGGAAATTTCCGTGTAAAATTCTTATTGGCCGGACGAAACACGGTGTCGGCTCGTCGATTGGGTCGATAGGCGCCTATGATATGTCGACCCATGCCACGCCCACCACCGCCCAATTAGCTTACAAAGTCGGCCCGTTTGACTTGGTCAAAAGTTAACGGGCTGGCCCATGAAAAGCCTGTTAACGGTCTCTTCGCAACTAGCCCATTTTACGGCCCGTTAACTCACGGCTCGTTAGGCCCTAAAAGAAATCGGCCCAACAATGTCATGTGGGCCGTCGAATATAACGCCAGCCCATTTCACTTTCGGCCCATGTATGGCCCACGACGTCTTTCGGCCCATATGAGGCCTTCATATCTTTCGGCCCTTTACAGGCCCACGGTGACTCTAGCCCATAATGAACAGTAATTTTCTTTGTACCTGTTAATGGCCCGTGATTTACATGGGCCGTTTCCAGCCTGTGTTAGCTTTCGGCCTATTGACGGCCCACACGTTCTTGGGCTCCTTTTCGGCCCTCGATTAATTCCGGCGTGTTACTGGCCTGTTCCCCTCATGGGCCGAATTAGGCCCATGGCAAGAGTCAGCCCGTTACTGGCATGTTCCCCAAATGGGCCAAATTCGGCCCTTGGCAAGAGTCGGCCCGTTACTGGCCTGTTACCCTAATGGGCCAAATTCAGCCCATGGCAAGAGTCGGCCCGTTTCTGGCCTGTTAACCCTTTGCGCCGTTTCCAGCCCGTCCTATATTCTGGCCCATTAACGACCCGTTATGCCTCTGACATAATTAAGCCTTTGCAGTCCTACGGCCTGTTAACGACCCGTTACCGTGCTGGGCCGACACTAATTACGCCCGATTACGGCCCATGTAGACCCATTTATCCGACGGCCCGAGGCCCACCGATTACAGGCCCATTTATCGACGGCCCGTGGCCCACCGATTATAGGCCCATTTATCGACGGCCCGTATGAGACCCATGGATCCTACGGCCCGTATATGGCCCATGGTAGTTGCGGCCACTAGCAAACCAGGGAAAAAGAAGACTAGGAAATAAATAAGGCCGAAACTAACACTAGGCTATTAAGGAGATTGCACAGATTACATCCACTCGGCATCAAAGATCGCCACTAGTGCAAATATAGGTAACACCCTACACTATACAAAAACTGCTTGCTGTTTTCTTTAGCCGGTGGCTGCACGTTAAGAATAAATTTTGTATCGCACCAAAACAAATTACGAATATATAACAAAAGGAAGGTTGGCATAAAACTTAACAGTCTAGCAGATAAATGCACCACCAGAAGTTCAGAAGCTCGGTTCATTTGACCTGACAGTTACGTTTTCATGTTGTATTGTCTGATGGAGCACCATAACCCTCGCCTTCATTTCCCCTAGGCTCCTGAACAACATAGCAAATGTCTGATAGTATGGTTTCAAAACCATGCATATCTTGACGACATTGAGCAATGTTTCTCCTTGTGTCACAAAGGGCCTCTGTTAGGGAATGGACTTGTGTCTGGAGCGCAGATACAACATTGCTTTGAGCTTGCATATCTTGATCATGAGGCAGTTTGGACGATATTGCCTTAACAACCAACCCAAGATTACGTTAGGTGAGCGCCCGATTTAATCATACACTAATCATGCACGCAAATGTGTACGATCAAGATCAGGGACTCACGGGAAGATATCACAACACAACTCTACAAATAAAATAAGTCATACAAGCATCATAATACAAGCCGGGGCCTCGAGGGCTCGAATACAAGTGCTCGATAATAGACGCGAGTCAGTGGAAGCAACAATATCTGAGTACGGACATAAGTTAAACAAGTTGCCATAAGATGGCTAGCACAAACGGGATCTGATCAAAGAGGAACAGGCCTCCCGCCAGGATCCTCCTAGGTTACTCCCGGTCGTCGTCCGCCGGGCTGCACGTAGTAGTAGGCACCTCCGAGTAGTAGTCGCCATCGACGGTGGCGTCGCCCCGGCTCCATCGTGCTGGTTGCAGCAATCGAGTAGAGGTAGGGGGAAAAGGGGAACAAGGCAACCGTGAGTACTCATCCAAAGTACTGCAAGCAAGGAGCTACACTACATATGCATGGTTATATGTGTAAAGGGCCATATCGGTGGGTGCTGCGAGAATGCCGTAATAAGAGGGGATAGCTAGTCCCAACGAAGACTACGCTTCGGACACCTGCCTTGCAACAGTAGAAGAGGACAAGCTGAAGTCCTCCAAGTAACATCACATAGCAATAATCCTACGGCGATCCCTGCTCATATCCACGAGCGAGAGCGACCACCGTTGTATCCGGCACTTGGAAGGTGTGTTTTATCAAGTATCCGGTTCTAGTTGTCATAAGCTCAAGGTACAACTCCAAGTCGTCCTGTTATCAAGATCACGGCTATTGAATAGATTAACTTCCTGCAGGGTGCACCATCTTACCCAAAGACGCTTGATCCCATTTGGCGGACACACTTTCTGGGTCATGCCCGGCAGCGGAAGATCAACACGCCGCAGCCCCACCTAGGCACAATAGAGAGGCCAACACGCCGGTCTAAACCTAAGCGCGCAGGGCGGGCCCATCGCCTGGCCTTCAAGACGTCTGTGACGCTGCCGAAGCAGACCTAGCCAAAGAGCGTTCCAGTCCAATCCGGTAGCGCGCCGCTCGTCGCCGACGTCTGAAGTATGCCGGTGATACCACGATGCGGGATACCCATAACTACTCCGCATAGATGGTTAGTGCGTATAAGCTCGTAGCCAACTCAGATCAAATACCAAGACCTCGTTAAGCGTGTTAAGTATCCATGAACGCCGAACAGGCCAGCCCACCTCTCTCCTAGGCGGTCTCAACCTGCCTGCCGCTCCGCCATAAAGTGTGATCGGGGCCGTGGGAACCAGGCCCACCTCTACTGGGATGGAGCCACCCGTCCTTTCAGCCCCATCTCGAACAGTACCACGAGTAATGTAATAGTGTAAAGTATATAGTATATACCGTGATCACCTCCCGAGTGATCACGGCCCGATCGTATATAGCACGCAGACGGACAAGGATGTAGGGCCATAGATGAAAGTACTAGCACCCTATACTAAGCATACAGATTGCGTAAGGTAACAATGAAGTAACAAGGACAGGCTATGCAGCAGTATAGGAGTATCTGAAAGCAGTAACATGCTACACTACTCTAATGCAAGCAGTATAGAGAAGAGTAGGCGATATCTGGTGATCAAGGGGGGGGGGCTTGCCTGGTTGCACTGGCAAGAGAGAGGGGTCGTCGACTCCGTCGTGCATAGGGGGGGGGGGTACCGGCAGCGGTCTCGGGGTCTACCGGAAAAAGTAACGGAGGGGGGACATAATAAATAACAGAGCAATCAAAGCATAACATAACAAGAGCGGTGCTAGAGGTGATCTAACGTGGTATGAGGTGGTACCGGTTAAGGGGGGAAACATCCGGGAAAGTACTCCCGGTGTTTCGTGTTTTCGGGCAGAGGGGCCAGAGGGGGAAAGTTGCAGGTTCAAAAGGTTAGGGATGTGTGGCGGACGAACGGACTGCGTATCCGGATTCGTCTCGTCGTTCTGAGCAACTTTCATGTTGAAATTATTTTAATCCGATTTACGGATTAAAAGATATGATTTTTTAAAGATTTTATTAATTTCTGAAATTTTAATTAATTAATTAATAAATTTGAAAAATGGATTTATGACGTCAGCATGAGGTCATGCTGACGTCAGCAGTTAGCGTTGACCGTTGACTTGGTCAACCTGACCTGTGGGTCCAGGGGGACCCACCTGTCATCCTCTAATTAAATTAATTAGGATTTAGGTTAAATTAACTATAGTTTAATTAACTTAATTAGTTAATTAAATTAATTAACCCGGATTAATTAACTTAATTAATTACTTAATTAATTAATTATTAATTAATTTGTTAAACCATTTTATTTTATTTTTCTAAATAAATTCAGGGGTGGGGGCCCCTAGTCAGTGGCCCGGGGGGGTCCTAGCGGTTGCTACTGGCGGCTGCAGTGCAGGCGCTAGAGCGCATGCGCCTGCCCACCCAGAGAGGTCCCCGAGCGCAGAGGGCGCCGCCTCGGCGTCGAGGTGGTTCACGGGCGCTGGCCTTGGCCGTGTCACCGAGTGGAACGCCGTGAAGGGCAAGAAGGTGAGGGCGTGGCGGTGCAGCGCGACGGCGCGCGCAGGGCGGCGACAGGGGGACGCTGCAGGCGGCACGGATCGAGACGGCGGCAGGGGCGAGGGAGGAGCGGACGGGGGTTGGTCGGCGCGTGCTCATGCGTACGGGGGTAGGGGAGAGAAGAGGCCAGGGGCCTCACTGGCGTTGATGGGGAGAGGGGGCGCCGTGGCTTGCTGGCGGCCGGCGGGGAAGAGGCCGAGGACGCGAGGTCCGGCGAGGAGGGGTCGAGGTGGCGTCCGACGCGGGGCAGGGCATGGCGACGCCGGCGAAGACGGTGGGGCGGCTCCGGCGAGGTGGCGTCGCGGGGGAGGAGGCCGAAGACGAGGCGACGCCGACGAGGTGGTGGTGGGATGAGGCGGCGGTGAGGAGCTCCGATCGGGGAGGGGGTCGAAGACGGGAGGCGAGGCGCGGGGAGATCCGGCGAGGGGGGGTTCCGGGCGGCTCCAGGCGGTTCCAGGTGACGGAGGGGGGACATAATAAATAACAGAGCAATCAAAGCATAACATAACAAGAGCGTTGCTAGAGGTGATCTAACGTGGTATGAGGTGGTACCGGTTAAGGGGGGAAACATCCGGGAAAGTATTCCCGGTGTTTCGTGTTTTCGGGCAGAGGGGCCAGAGGGGGAAAGTTGCAAGTTCAAAAGGTTAGGGATGTGTGGCGGACGAACGGACTGCGTATCCGGATTCGTCTCGTCGTTCTGAGCAACTTTCATGTTGAAATTATTTTAATCCGATTTACGGATTAAAAGATATGATTTTTTAAAGATTTTATTAATTTCTGAAATTTTAATTAATTAATTAATAAATTTGAAAAATGGATTTATGACGTCAGCATGAGGTCATGCTGACGTCGGCGATTAGCGTTGACTGTTGACTTGGTCAACATGACCTGTGGGTCGTGGGGACCCACATCATCCTCTAATTAAATTAATTAGGATTTAGGTTAAATTAACTATAGTTTAATTAACTTAATTAGTTAATTAAATTAATTAACCCGGATTAATTAACTTAATTAATTACTTAATTAATTAATTATTAATTAATTTGTTAAACCATTTTATTTTATTTTTCTAAATAAATTAGGGGTGGGGCCCCTAGTCGGTGACTTGGGGGTCCTAGCGGTTGCTACGGCGGCTGCAGTGCAGGCGCTAAGCTGCATGGCGCGCCTGACCAGAGAGGTCCGAGCGGGCGCAGAGGGCGCGGCCCGGGCGCGTGTTCACGGGCAAGAATAGCCGGGCGGTCACCGAGTGGAACGCCGGAAGGGCAAGCAAGGTGCGTGGCGTGGTGCGTGCAGGCGACGGCGCACGGGGCGCAGGGCGGCGACAGGGGGGCGGCCACGGGTGGCACGGTGACTGAGACGGGCGGCAGGGGCGAGGGAGGAGCGGACGGGGGTTGGTCGGCGCGTGCTCATGCGTACGGGGGTAGGGGAGAGAAGAGGCCAGGGGCCTCACCGGCGTTGATGGGGAGAGGGGGCGCCATGGCTTGCTGGCGGCCGGCGGGGAAGAGGCCGAGGACGCGAGGTCCGGCGAGGAGGGGTCGAGGTGGCGTCCGACGCGGGGCAGGGCATGGCGACGTCGGCGAAGACGGTGGGGCGGCTCCGCGAGGTGGCGCTGCGGGGGAGGAGGCCGAAGACGAGGCGACGCCGACGAGGTGGTGGTGGGATGAGGCGGGAGGGGGTCAAGACGGGCGAGGAGGGAGATCCGAGGGGGGAGGGGTCAAGAGGGAGGGGAGCAATCAAAGCATAACATAACAAGAGGCGCTAGAGGAGATCCGTGGTATGAGGTGGGGTTCCGGAAACATCCAGGAAAGTATTCCGGTGTTTCGTGTTTTCAGCAGAGGGGGCGAGGGGTAATTAAATTAATTAGGATTTAGGTTAAATTAACTATAGTTTAATTAACTTAATTAGTTAATTAAATTAATTAACCCGGATTAATTAACTTAATTAATTACTTAATTAATTAATTATTAATTAATTTGTTAAACCATTTTATTTTTATTTTTCTAAATAAATTAGGGGGGGGCCCCTAGTCGGTGACTTGGGGTCCTAGCGGTTGCTACTGGCGCTGCAGTGAAGGCGCTAAGGCCATGGCGCCCGACCCAGAGAGGTCCGAGAAGGGCAGAGGGCGCCGGCGCCGGGCGCGTGGTTCACGGCAAGAAGGCCGCGGTCACCGGAGTGGAACGCCGCGAAGGGCAGCAAGGTGAGGGGGCGGCAGTGCAGGGCGACGGCGCACGGGCGCAGGGCGGCGACAGGGGGCGGCCACGGTGGCACGTGATCGAGACGGGCGGCAGGGGCGAGGGAGGAGCGGACGGGGTTGGTCGCGCGTGCTCATGCGCGACGGGGTAGGGGAGAGAAGAGGCTGAGGGCCTCACCGGCGCTGATGGGGAGAGGGGCGCCATGGCTTGCCGGGCGGCCGGCGGGGAAGAGGCCGAGGACGCGAGGTCCGGCGAGGAGGGGTCGAGGTGGCGCCCGACGCGGGCAGGGCATGGCGACGCCGGCGAAGACGGTGGGGCGGCTCCGCGAGGTGGCGTCGGGGAGGAGGCCAAGACGAGGCGACGCCGACGAGGTGGTGGTGGGATGAGGCGCGGCGCAGGAGCTCCGATCGGGAGGGGTCAAGACGGGCGGCGAGGCGCGGGAGATCCGGGCGAGGGGGGTTCCGGCGGCTCAGGCGGTTCAGTGTGACGGCGCGCCGTCGATCCGTGGGCGGGTCGCCTGGGACAGGGCGTGGTCGCCGCCGCCGCTGGCGAGGGGCGCCACGAGGGAGAGGGACGGGTGCGAGGACGAGGGCGGGGCGGGGCGAGGCGGCACCGGCGTTGACGGGTCGGGCGCGGTTGCCCGATCAGACGGGGGGGGAGCGAGGCGTGGGGGAGTGGAGGACGACGACGAGTGGGATCGGGCACGAGGGTTGCCTCGATCCGGATCAGGGTGGAGGGGAGGAGAGAGTAGTGGGGGGGCCTGGGGTTTAGGGTTTCTCGGTGGGTGGATAAGGGAGGCCGGTTGGGCTGGCTGGCGGTTTCAGAGCCTGTTGGGTCGAGGCCCAACCTGGGGGGGGGGGGGTTTCTTCTTCTTTTCTTTTGTTTTTTACTTTTTATTTATTTTACCTTTTCTGTTTTAGTTTTGTTTCCTATTATTTTAGTTTTATTAAAATACACACTTAGCATCTAATTTAGTATTTCAACTTAGTCCATAATCACAAAAAGTCTACTCCTCAAATAAATTAGTTTGACCTTTTATTAATTACAAAAGGTATTTAATTACCTTCCTTTGCTGTTGTTTAATTTTCCATTGAGCAATTAAACATTTTATAAAAAAGGTGGTTTCACCACCATAATTACCTATGTATTATTTGGTTCACTCCGAACATTTAAATTTTAATATTTGAAAACTTTTATTGCTTGCTCGATTTTGAATTCGAAACTCGAATCGGTTTCGATCTAACGCGAGGTTAGCAACAGTAATCGAGGTGACGTGGCAACATTAGTGGGGATTACTGTAGCTTAATTACCCGGGCGTCACAATTCTCCTCCACTACAAGAAATCTCGTCCCGAGATTTAAGAGGGGAGTAAGGGGGAAAGGTCTGGTTACGAAATTCTAACGGATCTTCTCGAAGAAGTTAATCCCTTTCGTTGATGTCTTCAATCCTTTATTCCGATGCATCATGATAAACTGGTCATCATTTCTTCGAACTCCATCGTACTTACGTAAAGATAAGGGCAGCTCACTACGACATAATGCTTTTAAGGGAAACAACTGGGCTAACCCATGAATTAGTATAAGATTATCTCTCGAGTTGAACATATGAAATACCTCGAGAGTAAGGTACGAAGGTACCATAATAGGCTCCAAGCGGGTGAGAAGGGGGTTCAGAGTAGCGAGAGTAAGTATCGCGTCTGATACCAGAATAGATCACTATGACGGTGGCCCGTGAATTACATACGAGTCCACGCGGGAGGAATAACTTTGGGAACAGGGGTGTACAGGAGAGTCAGGTTTCGATCCTGTGGAACTGTGGGTTATGGGCCCACCATGTGGTTAAAAGTAGAAAGGTTGGTGACATCTTGCACGATCATGTAAGCTAGGCATGTCAGAGGAGAGTCTAAGGGTCAAGTCGGCAACAACATAGGTACCAAGGGCGAGAGACGAAGAGAACCATTTTCCCGCGCGTTGAACGAGGCGGACCAATAGGCAAGGTTCTCGTCCATCGGTGGTTACCGGAATGTCATCAACAATAGTAATAGGGTCTTACTTACAGAGTGGTACAACGAGGTGCTTACCTAAGCAGGGGATTATCATTGCTTAGATTATATAGGTCACAAGAAGGGTCAAACAGACCCATGGAAAGGAAAATGTGATCATTAGGTTAAACAGAACAATGGAAAGGAAAAATGTGTTTAAACACATATTTCAGGGGTATATCCTTCCCAAGGATAAGCGAGCATGATATCCATGACAGGATATAATGTAGAAAACCCTTTAGGTAAGGGGAGAGAAATTTCATGACATTACCCATACAACGGTGTTCGGATAATTGAGCAAGAAACATTTAGCATTGGGCTTCGAATGTTCTTGTTGAAAATCAGAGTATCAAAGACATGCTTAGAGATAGCATTGACATGGCCTTCAGGTGAAGATCAGACTTTGGAATCTCAAGGATCCATCTGGAATAACTTGTAGAATCAGATTACAATTCCTCATGGATGAATGGATAACCCCGCTGAAAAGGAATCTATAATGATAGGTCCTCCGGCCGGGGGTGCTAGGCATGACATCATGCTACCGGGTCATCAAGGATCAACATCATAACTCTTGAAAGTTGTCCCAACCATCATATCGACCGAGATTCAGATCCGATTGGTGTCGGATACCTCGGACTTAGGATACCCGAGAAGAAAAGGTGCAACGCAAATTGACGAGATGACATTGTAAGATTCTCGGGGAAATGAACTATGAAGTGATTACCGTTAACAAGAGTCCATCATTAACCCAAGGAGAGGACAAGGAGGTGTCTAGTGAACTCAACGGCAATTCACCGAGATTCCCAAAAGATGGACTTCCACAATTAAGTGAACAAGGAGATAACATTTGTCTGATCAGATGATATAAGGAAGTATGCTCGAGGAAAACATACACAACTAAACATTGGTTGAAAGGTGCGCCCGAAATATGGGTTGGGTTGCACGACCAATGTCAGAATGGTGATTCGATAATCAATAGCCTAAAACCATTAACTTCGAAAAATAGGGTTGCTAGAAGGAAAGAATCCAAACAACACCGTCCACTTGTTGGAATTATCACGGGGACCAAGAAAGAATGGTGATGGTGAGAAGTATTTCTATGTCCAGAATTCTTAGGAGGTGGTGAAATTCTCACCACATCCTTGACAAAAGGAGATGGTAATACTTCCGAGGTAAGGAAGATCAACTGCTGGGTAGCAGGGATCCCAAGGTTTACACAAAACACGAACAAGCTTGTGTTGGTGGGAAGGCAATAAAGTGGTCGATGATAATACAAATCATCGAGGGCAAGGATGGTATTTCTCATCATGAATTCAATTGATATCCTGGATGAGCTCAGAATGTTGACGATCACGACACCTTTGTCGCGAGAGTTCATGATGATGTAATCGATCGCGCATTTACATCAAGTCTAAGTAATGATGAAGTGAAAGGTTATTGGAACCAAGGGTACGACACAAACTCGAAACCAAGCTTGTTGTTCAAGGCGAAATGATATGTCGATGAGGATCGACGTAAGGTTAATTCATCGTCGAAAATTGTGCTCCGAGAAGAAGGACCGGGTAGCACAATTAAAATCATCACGACAATGATATAGCCAAACAGGCTAGGAATGGCGTGATCGGGTACAAACTCGCACTTATAGAAGCTATCAAGAGTTGTTGATCCGTAGTGCGGACTCGGTTCAGTTATCGGTGTCTTTGAGTGTTTATTAACTCAGAGCCTGTGAAAAATTGGAAACAATGGGAAGGTAGCACTTGATGAAGAACTCATAAGAAGTTATGCAGTTCCATGATAATCTCGAGATACCAGGGGGTAATACTCGACACAAGATCAAAGTAAAGGTTGGACTGGTGTATTGATCCATAGAAGACAATTGTTTTAACTTGTCCGAGAAATGAGATCAAAGAAGAACAATCATGGTCGGAACCACGGTTGCAAAAGGCCAGATCCTAGATATAAGATGAACTTATACCGAAAGAATAATTCATTTAAGAGAAGCTTTAATGATAAGATATACATCGTGTCCATGGGCATGAACACAAGTTCAAGGTAGACTCCCACTTCTCCAATGCAAAACCTTTCATTCACTTCTCACGTTCGAGGAAGTTGTAGGGTTGAGATTATATCTGGCGCAGCACCAGAAGAGTAATATTCGTGAAAACTTTCGGGTCCACACGGTTTAGCGAAGGCATATGTTCAACCCATAGGGGCTTCTTAGAAACATATACCACAAGTTTCAAGAGTAAATAACACAAGCTCGGAGGTAGAGCATGGTTGACAAAGCAGAGGATGCAATTTACCAAAGGCATTATGTATCAGAGGAAAGGCTCACAAGGTTATTGAATATGAAGGGCGTTGTTAGATAAAATCCAACAAAGGATCTGGTGGTCCACAAGGGATCTGACGTGAGCATCAGTACTCAACTAGAGGAAGAAGAATGCAAGGAGATCAAATTATAGAAACAACTGACTAACTCAATTGTCAAATGCAAAGGAATTATGATTCCCAAATCAAGGGATCAGAAGCAATGCTCTGATTAGGGATGGATAAGTTGAACAGCCTTAGGGTACAATCAACGACAATTTGATTGGTCGAGAACCAATTCCAGTTAAAAGAATGGCAGCTCAGCCAGAAAGGTAATTTATAAGGATCAATGATGATTGCGGGTATACGCAAACATATTGAGTCAACAGACCCAAAATGATAATGACAAGGAATGTCAATATGACTACGAGACTTATGGGATTAACCATAATGCAAGCAAGCAAGAATTTCAAGAGACAAAGGCTCTAGAGGATTTTCGGAAGATCGAATAGTAATTTGAAGACTTTTGCGAAACACATGAACAACTGGGGTTGAGCGGATACTCGACAAGTGCGAGGATTTATTTGAAGGGGTATTCATGTGGCAAAGAACTGCTAGGCAGTAGGCACAAAGTATTCTCGGAACAATAGAGAAAACTTCGGGGTATCTTGTAATAACAAGATCAATGGGGGATGATCGTATGAATGGCAAGTGTAAGTAGTTTTCCATACGGTTTTATCGGTGGTCGGGAATAGCAAAAGTGATGTGCACAAGGTCTCGAGAGAATATCAAAGAGTATCTCTGAAATCTTACAGTGCGATCGGTGATCATCCGATCAAGGGCCTCTCCGAGAAAGTATTTTCGAGAACCTAAAGTTAGATTTTAGTAAAAATCGTTTAACCCGAATAGAAGAGCGTTCAGAATCCCAGAGTTAAGATCGAGGAGTAAAAGATCCTAATACCACCCAATGGCGACGTGGGCCCGTGGGCCGCACAGCCATGTTAGTAAAAGTTTTGTAAAGTCTAGACTCGACTTCGGGCAAGGAGTGTGGAAGGGGGATTCCTACAGGCAGTCGGCTCTGATACCAACTTTTGACGCCCCCGATTTAATCGTACACTAATCATGCACGCAAATGTGTACGATCAAGATCAGGGACTCACGGGAAGATATCACAACACAACTCTACAAATAAAATAAGTCATACAAGCATCATAATACAAGCCAGGGGCCTCGAGGGCTCGAATACAAGTGCTCGATCATAGACGAGTCAGCGGAAGCAACAATATCTGAGTACAGACATAAGTTAAACAAGTTGCCATAAGATGGCTAGCACAAACTGGGATACATGTCGAAAGAGGAACAGGCCTCCTGCCTGGGATCCTCCTAGGTTACTCCCGGTCGCCATCGCGGGCTGCACGTAGTAGTAGGCACCTCCGAGTAGTGGTCGCCATCGACGGTGGCGCTCGCCCCGGCTCCATCGTCTGTTGCAGCAATCGAGTAGAGGTAGGGGGAAAAAGGGGGAACAAGGCAACCGTGAGTACTCATCCAAAGTACTCGCAAGCAAGGAGCTACACTACATATGCATGGTTATATGTGTAAAGGGCCATATCGGTGGACTGAATCGCAGAATGCCGTAATAAGAGGGGATAGCTAGTCTTAACAAAGACTACGCTCGACACCTGCCTTGCAATGTAGAAGAGGACAAGCTGAAGTCCTCCAAGTAACATCACATAGCAATAATCCTACCCGGCGATCCCTACTCATATCCTCGAGCGAGAGCGACCACCGGTTGTATCCGCACTTGGAAGGGTGTGTTTTATCAAGTATCCGGTTCTAGTTGTCATAAGCTCAAGGTACAACTCCAAGTCGCCCTGTTATACAAGATCACGGCTATTCAATAGATTAACTTCCCTGCAGGGTGCACCATCTTACCCAAAGACGCTTGATCCCATTTGGCCGGACACACTTTCTCGGTCATGCCCGCCGCTGAAGATCAACACGCCGCAGCCCCACCTAGGCACAACAGAGAGGCCAACACGCCGGTCTAAACCTAAGCCGCAGGGTGCGGGCCCATCGCCTCGAAGCGCACTCGCACGCTATCTGACGCGGCCGAAGCGCATCTAGCCAAAGAAAGCGTTCAGTCCAATCCGGCGCGCGCCGCTCCGTCAGCCGACGTCTGAAGCATTTCGGCCGATACCACGACGCCGGATACCCATAACTACTCCCGCGAGATGGTTAGTGCGATAAGCTCAGAGCCAACTCAGATCAAATACCAAGACCTCGTTAAGCGTGTTAAGTATCCGCGAACGCGAACAGGCCAGGCCCACCTCTCTCCTAGGCGGTCTCAACCTGCCTGCCGCTCCGCCATAAAGTAACAATGGGGCCGTCGGGAACCCAGCCCACCTCTACGGGATGGAGCCACCCGCCCTTTCAGCCCCCATCTCCGAACAGTACCACGTGTAATGTAATAGTGTAAAGTATATAGTATATACCGTGATCACCTTCCAAGTGATCACGGCCCGATCGTATAGCACGCAGGCGGACAAGGATGTAGGGCCACAGATGAAAGTACTAGCATCCTATACTAAGCATATAGGATTGCGGTAAGGTAACAATGTATAACAAGGACAAAGCTATGCAAAAAGATAGGAGTATCTCAAAGCAAGAATATGCTACACTAGTCTAATGCAAGCAGATAGAGAAGAGTAGGCGATATCTGGTGATCAAGGGGGGGGCTTGCTGGTTGCACCGGCAAGAGAGAGGGTCGTCGACTCGGCCGCCGATCACGGGGGGTACCGCAGCGGTCTCGGGGTCACTAGGAAAAAGTAACGAGGGGGAGATAATAAATAATAGAGCAATCAAAGCATAACATAACAAGAGCGGTGCTAGAGGTGATCTAACGTGGTATGAGGTGGTACTGTTAATGGGAAACATCCGGAAAGTATTCCGGTGTTTCGTGTTTTTGCAAGAGGGCCGGGGGAAAGTTGCAGGTTCGATAGGTTAGGATGTGTGGCGACGAACGGACTGCGTATCCGGATTCGCCTCGCCGCTCTAAGCAACTTTCATGTTGAAATTATTTTAATCCGAAGTTACGGATTAAAAGATATGATTTTTAAAGATTTTATTAATTTCTGAAATTTTAATTAATTAATTAATAAATTCGAAAAATGGATTTATGACGTCAAAGATGAGGTCATGCCGACGTCCAAGATCAAGATTGACCGCTGACTTGGTCAACCTGACCTGTGGGTCCAGGGGGACCCACCTGTCATCCTCTAATTAAGTTAATTAGGATTTAGGTTAAATTAACTATATTTAATTAACTTAATTAGTTAATTAAATTAATTAACCCGGATTAATTAACTTAATTAATTACTTAATTAATTAATTTGTTAAACCATTTTATTTTTATTTTTCTAAATAAATTCAGGGGTGGGGGCCCCTAGTCAGTGACCCGGGTGGGGTCCTAGCAGTTACTACTGGCGCGCCAGAAAAAGGGCGCTAGGCGCATGGGCGCCCGACCCAGAGAGGTCCGAGCAGCAGAGGGCGCCGGCGTCGCTGCGTGGTTCACGGGCAAGAAGGCCGCGGTCACCGGAGTAGAACGCCATGAAGGGCAGCAAGGTGAGGGGCGTGGCGCAGGGCAAGACGGCGCACGGGCGCAGGCGGCGATAGGGGGCGCGCCACGGGCGGCACGGTGACTACGACGGGCGGCAGGGCGAGGGAGGAGCGGACGGGGTTGGTCGGGCGTGCTCATGCGTCTGAGGCGGGGAGAGAAGAGGCCGGGGCCTCACCGCGCGTTGATGGGAGAGGGGCGCCGAGGCTTGCGGGCAGCCGGCGGGAAGAGGCCGAGGACGCGAGGTCCGCGAGGAGGGGTCGAGGTGGCGCCCGACGCGGGCAGGGCATGGCGACGCCGGGCGAAGACGGTGGGGCGGCTCCGCGAGGTGGCGCCACGGGGAGGAGGTCAAGACGAGGCGACGCCGACGAGGTGGTGGTGGGATGAGGCGGCGGCAGGAGCTCCGATCGGGAGGGGTCAAGACGGGCGGCGAGGCGCGGGAGATCCGGCGGGGGGGTTCCGGCGGCTCCAGCGATTCTGTGTGACGGCGGGCGCCGCCGATCCGCGGGCGGGCGGGTCGCGGGGACAGGGGCGTGGTCGCCGTCGCCGGCGAGGGGCGCCGTCGAGGAGAGGGGACGGGGTGCGAGGATGAGGGCGGGGGCCGGCGAGGCGGCACCGGCGTTGATGGGGTCAGGGGCGCGGTTGCCCCGATCCAGACGGGGGGAGGGGAGCGAGGCGTGGTGGGGTGGAGGACGACGACGAGTGGGATCGGGCACGAGGGTTGCCTCGATCCGGATCGGGGGAGGAGGAGAGAGTAGTGGGGGGCCTGGGGTTTAGGGTTTCTGCGGTGGGTGGATAAGGGAGGCGGTTGGGCCGGCCTGGCGGCTCAGAGTCTGTTGGGTCGAGGCCCAACCTGGGGGTTTCTTCTTCTTTTCTTTTGTTTTTACTTTTATTTATTTTACCTTTTCTGTTTTAGTTTCGCTTCCTATTATTTTAGTTTTATTAAAATACACACTTAGCATCTAATTTAGTATTTCAACTTAGTCCATAATCACAAAAGTCTACTCCTCAAATAAATTAGTTTGACCTTTTATTAATTACAAAAGGTATTTAATTACCTTCCTTTGCTGTTGTTTAATTTTCCCTTGAGCAATTAAACATTTTATAAAAAGGTGGTTTCACCACCATAATTACCTATGTATTATTTGGTTCACTCCGAACATTTAAATTTTAATATTTGAAAACTTTTATTGCTTGCTCGATTTTGAATTCGAAACTCGAATCGGTTTCGATCTAACGCGAGGTTAGCAACAGTAATCGAGGTGACGTGGCAACATTAGTGGGGATTACTGTAGCTTAATTACCCGGGCGTCACAGCAGGAACGTGCTTTTGGCACTGTTAGTGGACAGGTACTGACCCACTGCAGCAAGAGCTGACATTGCAGTTATAGTTTCCTCGCCACCTTTAGAAGGTGGCGGTTCCACCATTTTTTCCATAGCTCACTGAAAAGTTGAAGTTTTACATTAGTAGTACCGAATGTAAGATATTAAGGAGGCAGCAAAACCAAACAGTAATAGCTTTGGTCTATATACGTAATCTATTTCGTGAACCCATGTAAAATATTAGTTGTATTTTATTGCAAAGTACATAATAAAACCAGGTTCCAAACATATGACCATGTACCATCGCTAATGTATTGTCTATTTATTCACATTGTATTGAGGGCTAAGGATAAAGAGACGAAGTTTATAATACGGTAAGCATAGTATGACATCATTCATATCACAAAACAACCGAGAATGCATAAACAGCAATTGTAACATTGTGTGGGCAAGGCCAGCACGGAACTAGATTACGGGTCAAGATCAAAGGAACATCACTCCTCTCTTTTAAACCTTGTAAGGTGCAATGATACGCTAAGACAATTGTGTATAAAATTGAAAAGAGTAATAGACATTGGCTGCAAACCATGTAGTTCAAGGCACAACTCAGAGTAAGTAGTAGTTAAAAGGCATGAGGATTAAGGACTTACAACAGCGGATTTGACTGGTGTAGTCATGCCCTTCTTCTTGTTGGTGTGACAGTCCTTGAAGATTTCCACAGCATTTGGTTCGGGTACTTTTTGGTCCTTGCGGGCTTTCCTCTGCATTTCGAACAAGTCAATATAGATCTGATAATATGGTACATCGAAAAGAGTGAAACAGAAGCTAATCACAAGAGCCTCGCAGTGTGCAATATAGCTACGAGATCCTGTCGTCTGTTGGAATTTCACTTTCGTACAGTTGGCCTTGTTCTTTGAACAGTTCACCTACAAGAAGATAGATTTGTGTGACACGTGCGTAAATAGGACTTCAACATGTGATCTGATCACATATATATAATGTACCTGATACTTCGGATCAGACCAGTGTTTAACAAGGCCCCTCCAGTCTTCATCCGTTATATTTTCCACTGGAGATGTTTGGGAAAGTTCACTGTTAGCCTTGCCTTCAAAGTGAGTTTTCCTCAAGTTATACCGACATTGTCGCAGAAGCAGACTTGAAAACATGGGTGCAAGCTTGTCTGGTTGCATCATCTTGGCTATCCAACTTGAACCTCATCTGTTGAAAATTATGGGAGTCTCATTATCAGCAACCTAGAAAGTATGGGACAGAGCAAGACGATATTACTAGTTTCCATACATAACCATACTTACAGATAAATGGTCGAGAAAGGTGTTGAACTGGGTTTCGTCTTTGTCATTCCTGTACTGAATCCATGTTGGGAGGATACGTACATGACACCTAACGGCAACCGCTGCCTCTGATACTAACGTGGCTGTAAAACGGATCATCACGTGGCCTTTTTAAACCTGCCTCAAAACGGATCTCCATTCTTCCTCCTCTAGATTTAGTTAACCTATCGAGCATTATCCCTGATGTTTGTTTCCTCTTGCGCCTAGGTGCTAGTCCAACAACGAACATAGGAAGTGTTAGTGTACATCAAACTGTGAGACTACATATAAAGAAGCATGCAATTGTAACTTGACTCCAGCAATTACCTTCTTGTTGTTGAAGCTCACAAGGTTCATCTGATATTGCCAACTCGTCTTGTGTCAAGAGTGCTTGGGAAGTAGTGTCAGGTGGCAAGGGAGCTTGGGAACGTGCTGCTAGCTCAGTTGACGCACGAGTATGTCGTGCAGCTGGTAGTACTATGGTAGGTGTTGCAAGAACTAGGGCTGTCTCTGCTTGTTTGGTGGCAGCCACTTGTTTCTGTTTGGCTTTTTTTGCAGCTCGTGTAGCATGGGATGCCGTGTTTGTAGAATTTTCCGCTGGACTTTGACCTTTTATTGCACCATTAGTACCAGCAGAATCTGCAGGATTCATCCGCTTCTCATTCCCTACCATTCAGTGTTTCTTCCTCTTTCTCTGTGCCATGTTAAGTCAAGCCGACAAGAAAAATGAATAACAATTTAGTTCGTCAGAACAAATTGGTGCGTGATGTAGACGAACTGAACTTTGATGTTAGACAACCACATGATAGGAGGATGTAATATGTATAAAAAACGGGACGGAAGAGATAACCAGAACTATGATGTGTAAACTAAGATGAAGACATTTCACCAAATTAGAAGCAATGCAATGGAAGGTAGACACCATATGAAAGATTCTACAAATATCGTTCTGCCAAGTTAACAGTGTCTCATCATAAATGGTGTTTAAACAAATGTGAAGCAGTACAAGAAATAAATAATATGCAAGATGCAAACAACATCACACTACCATGTTAGAGGTCTCTCGTCATTAGTGCCATTGCATATTCACAGCATTGTATATTCACAGCTTATGATGTGTAAACTAAGGAGAAGGCATTTCAACAAATTAGAATCAATGAAAGCTAGACACCATATGAAAGATGCAACGAATATCACTCTACCAAGTTAAAACTGTCTTGGCATAAGTGCCATTTCAACAAATTAGTAGTACAAGCTAGAAAAGAATGTGAGATGTAACCTATATCACACTCTGAAGTCAAACGTGCCTTATGATAAGTGATTGTTGCAGGTTACACAATAGTAGTAATTTGATGTAAGAATACGGTGATAGACAGATATTGTATGTTCTAGAAACAGGAACACGTGTCTTATTCAAGTATAATGTGTAAAGTAAGCAGATGGAATTCAACAAAATTAGAGGCAATACAAGCTAGACATCACACATAACATGCAACCACATATAATAGTGCCAAGTTAGAGGGAGCACCAGTGATGCTGCACTAGGGGAGATGTGCTCATAATAAACACAGCTTTGTTAAGTCTCTATGCATGTGTTGTCTTGGAAATCATCTTGTGGGTGTGGAGGAGTAGAAACTATAGAGGCCCTCCGTTCGGAAGGAGCACCTTTATCCGCTTCCTTGCTAACTTCCTTCCGCTTTATTGATTTTGAATTGTCAAGTAAAACCGAGTAGAAAAAGCAATAAAATTCTCTCTTCAGAACTCATTCATGCATGATACTGACAATCACTACTTTGATGTAAGGAAAACACATGATACCAGGATGGAATATGTACGAAAAACAGGACGGCATGGCATGTTCACAACTGTTTGTGTAAACTAAGAAGAAACCATTCCAGCAAATAAGAAGCAATGCAAGCTAGAAACCACATGAAAGATGCAACCAATATGACTCTGCCAAGTTAAAAGCGTCCCATCATAAATGGAATTTCAACAAATTAGAAGCAGCGCATGCTATAAATCATATGAAAGATGCAACTAATATCGCACTGCATATACTAAAGGTGTCTCATCATATTGATTGATGCAGGATACAAAAAACAATAGTTTTATGTAAGGACATGCTTAATAGACAGATGTACTATGTACTAAATACAGGAAGGCATGTCACATTAACAGGTATAATGTACTATAAGCTAAGCAGACTAGCACATGCAGTTTAACCAGATTGGAAGAATTACAATCTAGACACCATATGCAATATGCAACCACATATCACGCTGCTAAGTTAGAGCAAGCACCTGCGATGCTAGTGTAGGGGAAATGCTGTAATCAACTATAGAGCTATGTTCACTATCTTCATCTAGCATTTCTGTTTCTTGAGAATCATGTTGGGAGGCTGACGCTGCATTCTTTAAATGAGTAGTCCCCTTGCCTGCCTGCCTCGTCATAAGTGATTGATGAGGGATACACAAGAACATTAGTTTGATGTAAGAACATGGTTAGTACACGGATGTACTAGTATGTACCAAAAACAGAAAGGCATGTCATATTCAAAGGTATAATGTGTACGCTAAGCAGATGCAATTTAACCAAATTGGAAGCAATACAGGCTAGACATCCGGCTGGAGTGGTGAGCATGATCATCTAGGACCTGAGAGCCTGGTGGGAGGTGGGCTGCTTCGCCACCATCGCAGCTTTTTAGTTGGCTTCTAGGTGATGCCTATCTTTGTTGGGCTTGTCATTGGCTCGGCCAAGGCCTACGACTAGCTATTTGTCTTCCGGTGCTCCTGGATGGTGGTTCATGTAAAAATAGCTTTCCTTATCTTGATAAAGACTGACTTCGGCCTTTTGAATACAAGCTAGACACCATATGCAACATGCAATCACATATGACACCGTGAAGTTAAAGCAAGCACCTGGGATGGTGGTTCACGGCGAGTGAGATCATCAACTCCAGATCTCGTTCCCGCCTCCATCTGCTGAAACTACACCCTTTAAAGTCTTGAACGTGTCTGCCTAGCCGCGTACCATCTTTGGAGCGACTTCTCTCTTCTCTTTTCTCGCTTCACAAGGCAGGGTCTGAAATACCCTTGCATAAAAACACAATAGTGAGAGTATGGGTGAAGTGTGTGCAGTAGTGCAATTGTAAAAGTAGCAGATAGCAGGTGCTGAAAAATAAATGACAGGAGACATATGATAGCTTTACAATATTGCATGGCAAACAAAATTAGATTCTACTCCGTATGATTTTGTAATGTATGAGCACAGGAAATGCAGGTACTCCTCCAGCACACCACCACATGTGGTCCTATCAAGATAACAGTCGACTAAAAATAAATAGGTCAGTCGATTTTTTCATGAACCGTCCGATCTATAAGGAATGGGCAGATGGCCTTCGTCTACCTCCCGCCAGTTACTATTGACGATCTTTCTCGAACCGCCAGCGACCACCGGCCCAGACCCCTGCCTCCGTCGTCCTGCCCTCCCATCGACCTCACACCACCACCGTGCTTGGCAGCGCCCCCAGTCCATCCCTTTAATCTCGGTCGACCTCCCGATCAGGCACCAGTAGCTCTAGGCCGCACACGCCCCTAAGATAAACACCAAGGCGCTGCTTCCCCGGCGTAATAGTCGTACTAGCGCCTGTTACGTCGGGGAATGCTTCTGTTAATTGGGAATCAACTAGCCAGAAATTGAAATTCAGGGGGTGACGGACCTCTAGCTAAGGTGAAATAGTATATGAGGAGAAACCTTGTGCATCGCGAGTTACTAGGAACATCTAGTATCAAGAAGAAGCGGTCAACTAGTGTCTTCTGTGGGATGAATACCGTGCAAGAAGAGACATAAGATTTGCACGAATAAGGGAAGAGGAGTACCTTCTTCGGTTGCTGGTGTGGTCACCTCCACATGTCGCGTAGATCTTCTTATTTTTACCGAGGAAACCGATGTTCTGGAGGGTGCAGGCTTGGACGAACCCATGGCCAAATTGTTGACTGTGTTGCCGTGGCCGTATGTTGGCGGAGGGGAAGCAGATCCGAGGTGGCGAAGGGCGGCATAGCAGGAACAGCTCCGGTGTGGTGGAGGGTGGCGAAGTTGGAGCGGCAGCGGTGAGGTGCAGGACGGCGTGGTTGAACTGGCTCGGGTACGGACGGCTCGGCCTCGGCTTCAACTACTATCCGTGTAGGGCGTTGCGGTTGAGGTTGCGGTGGACGACAACTTCGGGGTATCAGCTCCGGCGTGATGGAGGAGGGCGGCGGTTGATGGGTGGGATGGGGTGGCGGATGGAGGACGCCGGAGTTTCGCGGCTGGTGGAGAGGTAGTTTTGGCACCCACGGAGTACGAATGGGGAATCAGACGGGTGGGGTGACCATGTTTCGGTTTGGGACGCGCTTGTTTTTGGCTTTTTTGAACAGAAGATGGGACGCGCTTGTTTGATGGGGAAAGTAAAAAACTTTGCCCCCCTCTTAAATTTCGGACCTACTGCGGGTCGGGGGTAGGATGGTAATCCCAGGTGTCCCAAATAGTGGGTGGGAGCGATTTTGGCCGCGCGCATGTGTGCTTAGGCGGCCATTGTGTATGAATGTTTTTCGGAGGCGGTTGTGTGGCGTCTAGATGAAGCTACAAACCTACCCCGGTTTAGACCTTTGGACGTCGGGCGGTAGGTTTCACAGGTTGGAGTTATTAGAAAAGTAATTTCCTTGTACTACCAAACATTGGTCTCACGCGGTTTCGGGCAAGTAGAGTCTCTTTTGGCGCTTCGTTCGAAATTTTGAAACACAAGCATTCACATTTAGAGTACTCTTGAACTATGAGGATTGACCTAAATAGACAACGTTGTATTTGACCTTGTATGTTTGAAAACCTCATTTAATTATCCGCTTCTTTTTGAAATTTTGACACTTGAAAATCATATAACTACGATTATTTTGGAATGGAGGAGCTAAATTTGAATCTATTTTGTACATGACTACATGCTATTATGTACAAAATCAGAGCAAAGATTGGTGCCCCCATAATTTAGGCATGGTTTACAAATGCCATGATATCAAATTCAAATAATTGAATGGACTTCATGTTGAATTCGATTTTTTTAAACCACCTTAAGTTGAATTCAAATGTATGTTAGTTCATATGTAGCTATTTATAATGTCCATTGTGTAACTTTCATATGTATAATGTGCTTTACACACACAACATGAACTATACTCACGTTTATATTCGATTGCTAAAGCGGTGCATTGTCTGGAGTTCAAAATACTAACTATGTGGATCAATTGTGTCGAATAATAACATAGACATGCTCAAATTCGATAGAATCTAGATGTCTGATGGATCAATGACTGCTCCTTACGCGAATTGCAAATATCATGATCCCATCCTAATATTAGGATACAATTTATATCTTTAATCAATGTGTAGAGCAATCTTTTACGTGTAGTTTCACTCTCCATCGGTGATCTCTCACACATTCTCACACACTATCTCCCGTGGTGTCTTTCTCGCACACATGCTCTAGATATAACCCTCCCTCCCTCTTGTAACCATTTAGAACTGTTTTCACTAACCTTTATCACAAGCACTCATACACACGCACAATCCTCATCGACCCTTTCTATATACATGTACCTGCCTACGTGTCTCATGTACGCACATTATCTTTACGCCTGTCTCTCACGCATTGTCTCACACCTCTCTTCCTAATCGGCGAGTATGATTCTAGCAGAGCATTCTGTAGGATGCCCCTTAAAGTTAGGTTGGATGAATAGTAATATAAGAGATAAATGGGTTACCTTAGACCGAGAACCTAGGGTTACAAATCCTAGACGGCTTTGTCAGTGGACACAGAGTCCTTTACAATTCTGCTATCTTTGTCTTGTACGACTAGTCATCCATTGGTCTTCCTAAATGTGTCATGGGCCGACCAATGTGGCGCAGGACGGAACCGAAAGGAGGGCCTCACCTCGACCCACCGGACCTCACGCGGTGACACACCCTCTGCCCCCACGTCTCATTATCTTCTCACACCCACACATACCAACACAAACACCACACACACAGAAAATTTCTCCTGGTGCCTCTATTCCCTCCCCCCTTGCATATACACACTCAAGGGAGAATCTCTTGTCGTGACGTCATATTCGTCTCTCTCTCTAGACCACTCTCATTTCTCGTGCTATCTCTCCCACACCCCCCCCCCCGTCGGCCCCTCTATCCATGCCTCTCTCGAATACGTAATACACACACATACCTCTCTAGGCCCCGCCAAATGCGTTAACTACACATTCACACATGTTACATCACGTACCCCATTGATCTAAAAATCCCTCTCTTCACATTTATTTCGCATTCAACATTCCTTTTGAATAAAGTGTCTCCAAAAAATTATTTTAGAGTTTCTACATATATACAACATTACATAGTTATATGGAGGAGTACGAACGCTAATTTGCATTGCATGGTGCCCACAATGATATTTATTCCAGACTTTGTGAATTTGTATATTTTATATTATATACAAAGTTAGTCATAATAAAGAGAACGAAGAGCATCTCTCTCTCCATCGCATACACCCCCTATCGCCCCTTTCACGTATGCACACAAAACTATCTCGAGTGTCCTCTAAAAGTAAGCCCCAAAAAATTCACGCGTGTTTCATCTTTCTCTCGCGATATATGCAATGACAATCATTGTATTTGAAGCGAAAGCATTATACATACATTGGACTTCATAATCCACTCATTACGGTCATCATTTACGTTTAGTGGTTATTATACTGATCCACGAGCTCACCGTACAACTCTGTATTTGCTCATGACATGACTAGTTGACCAGTTAAATGCTCCACGTGGCACATCTAGTGTTGCATCACATTATCTCACTACCATCGTGCCCACCTATCGACTTGTATCTACTCTACATCTACATTCTAATAAAATACATAAAATACAGTCTTATAAAATACAGAGTTGGTGATGATGGTGTGCCTGCCATCCTGCAATATAGGCCGTCCGATTTATATCTGACGGTAGGAAAGAAACTATGGCAATTTTGCAAAAAGGTACCCACACACCTCTCCACATTTGCAAATAAGGCCTTCCCTCGTTCATCCGTTTCTCTCACAAGATAAACAAGTCATACAAATGCATCTTGATGTTACGTGCAACGCACGGGCATCTTGCTAGTAAGAATGAAAACAAATGAGAAAAAAAATTTGGACAGTGGTTCGAAGTCATGACCGCGGGCACAGCGGACAAGGTGGCCTTGTATTGGTATGCTGAGTCGTCTGTTTTTAACACACAAGAGCTAGTGTGGTGATTATACACACATGCACGCATGCACACGAACTGCATCCATGCAACACTCACACAAACACATGGACCCACGCACGCACGCAACACTCACACGTACACAAGCAGCCACGCACGCACGCAACTCTCACACGCACACACGCATGCATGCATGCACACACCAGTACACCACATGACCAACACACACTCTCACGCTCAAGTGCTCAACCTACACGTGCATGCGCACACATCAGGCCGTGACAGACACATACACAACCAGGTGATTCCCGCGCACGGGTTGGAGCCTTGTTGCGCCTGCGTAAATTTGTGTTTATCTGACCTTTTCCCTATGCGAACTGACAGGTGGGACCCACAAGGAACGTGGTCAATTTAACTAGTCAACATGGCTCCACGCAGACTATTTGGCCGGTCAACAGAGTGCAATCCGATGCTGAACTGTGAGCAAGTGACCGGATAATCACCGCAAAACGTATATACTGATCGTAATCAGCTTATTCTGAAGTTCGGTGACCGTATTACACTTTTCTCTCTGTAGGTCCTCCAAAACTACATCTCTACACGTTCTCGCATGTTACATCTAACAACTATGCAATAGAGCACTACTACTACACTCTAACACAATAAATCATATGTGTTTTTAGTTTTACTAGATATCATATTGTTACTTATAACTATTCAGTTTGCATACATTAAAATTGCCTTTGAAATGTATGGTCAGTATCATCTACCGTGCGGGAAAAATCCCGCCCTTTCCTGTTTAATCGGGTTTGTATCGATGGATCGTGTGAACAGCAAAACTATAGTACTATACAGTACAAGTGACGGTTCACTGGGCTGTCGTGTCGTCTAATCCTCCGTCGTAAGAGTGGAGCGCTCGCTTTCATAAATCTTCTAGTCCCTTTCGCCGACATGTGGGACATCAAGCTACCGGGTCCACGTGCCATACCAAAATACAGTGCAGAGCAGCCGGGGTGAAGCACCCCAGTAATGGCGCCGGCGTAGTAATGAGCAATGAGGTGTCAAATCACAAAACTGCACCTTTCCCGAAGTTAAGTTGGAGGGACGAAGTAATAATGCTAAAAAAAGAAGTTGGAGGGACGAAGCAACCATCATTTCACTCGCTGCTGAATCCGCTTTTCCCTCATCTTCTTCAACTTAATCACGTGTTGCTTCTACTGTTGTTCTGCCTCATGTGGGATGCGGATCGGCTTGGTAAACCACTGACACGTGGGACCGCATGTTAGCAAACCACCATCCGCGCGGCAAAATCACCTCCTTTTTACTAATCTTGATTGTATAATTTTTTAGATCAATATAATTGAGATTTGTATATATAGCACACAGGAGCAAAACCAAGTGGTACGGTTAAGGGCATCCACAATGTGTAGCCAAATGTGAAAATAGCTTTTGGCATCATGGGAACCATTGTGGACGGCGTTGCCAAAGCCAAAAAGATGGAACCGAAGCTCCCTGATTGATTGATTGAAGGAATAGAAAAATACAACGTCTCTCCTCTTTCTCCCATGCTTGGACGCATGTAGTACAGTATAGAGCATAGAGTCTACTCCCCTGTCCCTTCTATGACAAATCACAAAGTAGTGAGGCATCAAATCACAAAGCACAGACGAAGCAACCATCATTTCACTCTTCGCTGACTCCGCTTCTCCATCGTCTTCTTCGAGAAACCATCTCACTGCACTAGTACTCCTAGTAGTAGTACTAGTAAAGGACTTCCTGGATGCAAATAAGGCGGTTGTGTTGGCTTGCAGGCGGCACTTGCGAACGACTTACCGTGGGCTCCCTCAATGGTGTTCTCCGTCGAACGCACTTCGCCAAACCACAAAAAAAATCATCGACGTCACCGCAATGGGAAGGAAGTCAAATATAGTTACTACCTCCATTTTTTTTGTACACAAGGCCAGTATTATCAAAATTACAATTTGCAAAGGGCCACTAACACTAATCGAGGAAAAATTGATGGGGTTAGCAACCAAGGACATTAATATCCCATGCATGCATGAGGAAGTGAGAAGGTTGGTTTGCATGGCGCTGCATTAATCAAGCGATGAGGAGTGAGATGGTTAGCTCTTTGGTCTTTCGAGGAAAAATACGCATTAATCGACACATGAAACGAGGATTTGTATCGATTAAATCCCGCGAAGGAAAACCCCGCCTTTCTTTTTTAACACTAGTACTCCTAGTACGTACGTACTTATCCTGTTTGGGTCTAGGCCTTGCATTGCCAACTTCGCCACACATTTTTGCCAAGCTTGCCTAAAGTTTTCAAAATGAGAAATAGGTACACTTGCACATGGCTGTCGCGGTCGCAACGCACCCTCACACGGTCGCTCCTGCACACCGCGGTCGCGCCGCACCCTCACACAGTCGCTCCTGCACGCTGCAAACCCAACCAAAGGAACGCACACTCACTGACACGTGTTGTCGCATGTGAACAAACCAAACTCAGCCATCCTATCGCTGACACATAATTTTCGTTCATAGAGTATGTTTATCCAACCGCATGTTGGGGAGTATCCGTGACGGCCCGTGCGGTGGTGCATTGGGGAAGAAGAAGAGGTGAGGAAGAAGGAAACAAGGGTAGGAGGCGAGGATATTCATCCAACCGCTTTGAAATGGTAGACTGACCCAAGTCAGCGTCTTGCATAACAAATATAGTATGTTTTACACAACAAAAGATCCATAAAACAACAACATAAAGAAAAACTATCATCGTCGCGGAAAGAGGCGACCTCGTCGTCTTTGGCTCGGGCGCGAACCAGCCATCGCTGCCGACGTGTGTCTCAGCACCGTGGTTGTCCTCGGCCTCTAGCTACTCGTTCAAGCGGAGCATGCGGGCGCTCTACACGGATGAGAGCATAGCCCGGTTCAAGTCGAGGACGTCCGGTTCCGCCTGCAGGAGGGCCTCGATGGCAGGGGAATCCGCGCGCTCTGCGTCGAGTCGAGCCTCCGCCGCCCGGTTCATGTCCAGGACGTCCGGTTCCGCCTGCAAGAGGGCGTCGATGAGAGCAGCATCCGCGCGCTCTGCATCGAGTCGAGCCTCTGCCACCCGGTTCATGTCCAGGACATCCGGTTCCGCCTGCAGGAGGGCCTCGATGGCAGCGGCATCCGCGGGCTCCGCCTCATCTAAGCCTCCGCCGCCCGGTTCACATCCACAACATCCGGTTCCACCTGTAGGAGAGCCTCGATGACAGCGGCATGCACGCGCTCCGAGTCGAGTTGAGCCTCTGCCTCCCAGTCCTCCTTTAGTATCGCCATGTTGAACCGCTGGTCCGCCTGCACCATGGGGGACTCGGACTCCGGCACAAAGTCCTCGTCCATTGTCTCATACCCATCGGGGGCCTTCTGTTCCGCGACCTCTGCAGTGAACATTGGATCGGCTTCCTCCTCCTCGTAGCTTGGCTCCAGAGAACTTGGGGATTGGCCCGCCGCAAAGCGAGCTTGGGAACGGAGGTCTGTGGCGCCGACCGCCGCCGCGATTTCTGCGCGGCGCTCCGGCGTCAGCATCTTGTAGTAAGTGATATTGCGGCACACCATGGCTTTCCGGCGAACTAGGGGACACTTGATGCGGGCTAGGGGATCGAAAGGTGGGGGAATGGGCTGGTGATTTGGTGTGGTTTTAGGGCAGTGGCTAGCGTAGGCCGAGCAGCGAAGGTTCTGGTGTGAATAGTGTTTCCGGTGACGACCGGTCAATCGGTTTTGACTGTACATCGCTCTTGTCGCGTTCGCATTGCAGCCCAGCACGCTGGACCCTCCACATCGCTCACCGAATGAAATGCGCTTCGTATTGCTTTTTCGCTCGCTTATGGGACCGTAGTTGACAGCAAACCGACGTCCCTCCCCCTCCCCCGCCCGCGTCATTTATTATACCACCACTCCCTCTGTTTTATGCGGAGTAAATAAAAATAGAGGGAGTATACTACGGATGAGGATCCCCTGACGTGGTCGAACCCATTGAGTAACTGACATACGGGGCCTAGCAAGCATGGGGTCCACCAGTAAGTGACCGAAAGGGAGGGTAAGGCAGGGATACCTACGTCAGAGGATACACTTCCACTATACTACTTTGACCAAATGTTAGATAATAATATATGGCATGCAACTTACACAAATGTTAGAGTAATAATATATGACATGCAACTTACACAAAGCATACAGGGTCTAATGCGTTTTTCGAGGCTAACTTTGACCAAATGTTAGAGTAATAATATATGACATGCAACTTACACAAAGCATACGGTCAATTTTGTATGTGAAAGGAGTTTCCAATGATATAATTTTCACATTATACATCTCATGTACTATTAATCTTGTCAATACTCAAATTGGAAACCATCTCGAGTACAAATCTAGGAGTACGCATTGAATCTAACAATATTGATTGGGCGTTGTTGAATGTTCATACCTTTTTATCATAGTAGAGATACTTTGACTACACATAAAACTTATATGTAAAGTAGAAAGGATAGGAGGGAGTATATTGTACGTTCAAAAACGTAACGAACATTGAATACCCTTTATATATGATTTGCGGATGCTATGATCACTGGTTCAAAATTTTGAATCCGCCTTAGGTATCACGTGCCCCCACTCGTTCCCTCTCGATTTCATCTCGGGGTCCGGAGATCTATTGAAAGAGGACCAGGGTGGGTACATGCGAATGATACACGGCGGAATGTTCAAATGAGGCATGCGGGAGGATGGACTCGACTGGAGGGCGACATGATCGATGGAGAAGAGGGTTGGAGAGGAATGAGAAATACGCAAACGCCACATGATTTCACTTGAACGGCTCAAATAAACAATAAGTTGTCTCGCTTGGCCTACATAGTGAAAGGCCTAATGCGCAACGCGGAGCCCTGACGCTCGAATATGGCCGGGAAAACAGGGAAACCGACATGTGCGGCACACCCGTCGGGACGATGTAGCACAGACTAGTCCAATGGAGGAGCCGGCCCACGACCTCCTCGCCACCGACAACCGTTCATGTGGGTCGTTGGGGCCAACAACGGGGCGCAGCTCCAGCACCGCCTCTGGACACGGCGATTGCGGTGAGCGACATGCTCATATCATCGCTAGACACGGTGGTTTCAGTGTGCCGAGGGTGGCGTTAGTGCTGTGGCATGACCAACGGTATGTTTGGTTTGTGCCCAAGGTTGCCCCATCAAAGCATTGGTAGCCAAAATTTTGGTTGAGGTATTGGTTGCCCATGATTTGGCCGACATTGGCAAGAAAAATGAACTAGAGTTGGCTAGAGTTTATTGGCATGCCAAATAATTGGCAACCATCCAAACAAAGACCAATCTTTGGGTCATGACCAAAATTTTGGTTGAGGTATTGGTTGCCCATGATTTGGCCGACATTGGCAAGAAAAAATGAACTAGAGTTGTCTAGAGTTAATTGGCATGCCAAAGAAATGGCAACCATCCAAACAAAGACCAATCTTCGGGTCATGACCAAAATTTTGGTAAGGTGTACTTTGGCCACAATCCAAACACACCCCAACACCTGGCTTGTCGAGGATGCACGGGGCGCCGCAACGCGTCCGCAGAGTGGTGTAGCGCGGCCAACTGCATCCTCTGGACCTGAGACCATGCCGGGTCATCTTGCTTTTTCAATGACATGCGGGGATCGCATTTGAGCAAAGGGCATCTCCAATGTTGCCACGACCGCAGCTGACTACCCTGGCACACCAAAGCCCTCGTCTCTCGCGCCATCGCGCGGTGCGTTCCCAGCCGGCGCCAGCTGCCCGCATTCATGCCGTCCGTTCGTATGTCGTCGCTAAGAGGCTCGGTGCTCGAGGAACCAAATCCGGCGACTTACTGACGCACCCGGACGCTTGGCATCACCGAAATGCGCTACTTAAAGCGGCAACACCCAGCTAACCTCCACACCATAGTGCATCGTCCTCCTACCTGGCACCACATCCGCCATGACCGCAAGTGCGAACGCTCTGCGGGAGAGCTTGTCTTCGGGGATGAAGCTCGAGGTCGCCGCCCTCGCTCAAGTCGCCTCTCGCGATGCAATAGCGGCGTGGCGGACGCGACGCGACCGCTGGCGGTGGCCACGCTGGCGGCCGACAGCGGAGCACCGTCCGCCACGTGTCCTACTTGCCGCCGTCAACGTCCGGCACCGCCGAGGTCGAGACTCCTCCGAGGATGAGTATGGCATGGGGCGGCAGGGCATGGTGTGCCAACTGCCGGTCCGTATCCGTGTTCTACTCTTCCTCGCCGGAGACCGCACCTTCACTTCACGGGTCTTGAACCCCGCCCGTACATAGAGATCACAGATGGAGGGCGTCGGTCGCCGCCGTAGAATAGGTTTAGGGTCGGGTTTCTTTTATTTTCTGTCCTATAAAAGTTGAAATGTAATGAAAATCTGGCGTGTTTGCATTAATCTCGGCCGGTGTATATGAACTTTCACAATAATATACATATTGTGGGAGTACTAGCAAGATGACCGTGCGTTGCGCGGAAGATCAAGATCTTGTGGGAGAAAAGGATGAACGAGGGAAAGCCTTATCTGCAAATGTGGAGAGGAGTGCGGGTAAATTGTCATAGTTTCCTTCCTATCCGTTAGATATGGATCAGACGTCCTATATTGCAGGATGACAGGCACACCATCATCACCAACTCTCCTTTTTATTGAACCAAGACAAATCTAAAAAACCCAACTAAGCCAACCTCCCAGCATATCACGCAGGAAAAGACCCGGCCGCACCGTTTTAGTCGGGATTACCGGATTACTAGTAATAGTATCGATGGATCGCGCGAAGCAACAATTTTTTTGAGGGGGCGAAGCACCTACTAGTTTAAAAGGAAAAAAGGCGGTACACTCACAGCACTCCTGTCGCGGTCGCATTGCACCCCACACGTTCGATCCTGCACACGGCTCACGCATAAGCGGGCGCGCTTCGCTTGCCTCTTCACGACACGTGGGACTGCACTTGGAGAAACCGACCATGCGCCAAACTTCCCCCCCACCGCGCGAAAATCCTCCCCCAAAAAATTCCCCCAAATCTGATTCAACCGCCCTTCGCCAAATATTCCCCAAACCCCCTCCCCGTCCCCCTCCACTCCATTCGCTCTGCCAAAGCCGCCCTCCCGCTCGCCGATCGTCGGTGCCACGGTTGGTCGAGGGGATGCATGGCGATCCTCTCGCTCCCACAGTACGCTCTCGTAGACTGTCGTCCTCTAGCCACGCCGCCACCTCTGGATACGTTCTTGTGGAGGCGCACGGCGGCCAGCGCCGCCACTGCTGGCGATGTTCACGTGGAGACGCACGGTGGTCAGCTTCTCCCACGGTACGCGCATTCTAGACTGAGTCCCCGTTCATGTCGGTGTAGCGCTGAATGTTAGCTGATAGACGCTGTTAATCTCACTGTTTGCCGAAGTAGTTTACTATCAATATGGTCTGCTTAAGAAGCTTCCTTTCCCTGTTCTACACTCAATCTGCTTAGGTGAGATGGCATGCCAAGGCCGATTAGTTGCTAAAATATCCTGCCATATATTTATTGCGATGTAGATTGCCATGGTCTAGTAGCCAATCTGTTAGGTGAAATAGCTCTACACCATTTTATGCTCGATCTTTGTTGCTGCGATGGCGTTCGATAGTTTGATGGCTGTGTGCTCGGCATCATTGACTGCTGAAACAGCCTGCCATAATTTAGCACTCAAAACTGTTTGCTGAATTAGCTTTACATATATTTCGTTACTTAGATCTGCTCGTCCAAATATCTTGCCATAGCTTTAGACATCGACCTAGGTATTTTTTTTCTGGACTTCATAACAAATCATATATGTTTTTCCTGTAATATCTAGTAGAAGAACTAATTTGTATGTCTAACAGATGGACAGGACTTGGATAACTTCTGCTCGAAGATTCTCCGCTGCATATGTCGAGGGGGTTGAAAACTTCATGAACTTTATCAGAGCTGAGTACGGTGGTCCGAAATCAGATGTGCTCTGCCCATGTAGCAGTTGTATGAATTCAGTTACAAGACCCAGTCAACTGTGCAAAATCATCTACACTTGTATGGGATGTCGGTCACATATACTAGGTGGGTTCATCATGGTGAAGTTGTGAACGTCAATGTTATTGACTACGTGGAAGCAGCAGATCACCATCTTGATCCGCACGATGCTCGGTGGAAGAGGAGGAGGTGGTGGTGGTGGCGGAGCCGTGAGTTTGACCAACATTGAAACAATGCTACTGAAATGCTCGTGCATTCCGTGAACTTTCACATGCGAGAAGAAAAGCGGTGGGCCCGCATGTTGGAACAATGCAACGTTGTTGTCACCCCGGAAATAAGCTGTCGATATTCTCAGCTATGGTCACCTTTCTTGGTGAAGACATCTCGAGCGGATGACCAACAAATCATTCGATGCGATGTTGGCTGGTTTCACAAATCTTTCCCAGATCGTCTGAGCTGCCACACACCTACTGATAAAATGAAGAATTTCCTTCGTGCAGTTGGAATTGGATATGATATGATCCATGTTTGTAAGAATAACTTTGTTCTGTTAGGAAGGATTATGCCAACTCAAGTGAATGCCGAAATGCAAATCATCAAGATGGAAAGATGGTGATCTGTGAAGAGGATTCCTCATAATGTTACGAGACATTTTCAATTACATCAAGATTGCAGAGGTTGTTTCATGATCTTTGAAACAAGAGAGGATGTCTTGTGGCATTCTAGGAACCAGGATCTGAGAGATCAGAATGTAATGAGCCATCCATCTCATGGTAGTGAGTGGAAAAGCTTCAATGATAAACACAAAGAGTTTCTTGCTGACCGAGAAACATTAGACTTGGCTTAGCTTCGGATGGATTTAACCCATTTGGCCACGAGGCGCCACATATAGCATGTGGCGGTGCTTGTTATCCTTACAACATGCCTCCAAATGTGTGCACCAAAGAATCAAACTACATGATGGCCTTGCTCATCCCAGGTCCAAAAAGTCACGGAAAGGATTTTGATTTGTTCATGGAGCCTCTTGTGGAGGAACTTCAACAGCTATGGAAGGGTGTTCTCACTCGAGACCTATATAGCAGCCCACCAGCTGATTTCTTTCTGCGTGCTGTTGTAATTTGGTGCATCCATGATTATCCGGCTTTGGGCACTATGTCAGGGCGAAAGATACATGGTTACAATGCATGTGTTCGCTGTGACAAGAATCCGATGTCATACGCAATACTTAGCAAGATCTGTTACATTGGACACCTCCATTTCCTTCCCAAGGACAAGTCGCATCCTAGAAAATACCGAAGACATGTGTTCAATGCAAAGCATGAAAACCGTGATGCGCCAAAGAGGCTCACCGCCGATGAGTTGCAAGTGGAATTAGAAAAGGTCAGGCATATTACACTAGGAAACCATCCTAGTAATGGTAGCGGGAAAAGGAAGCGTGGCACCGTAGAAGAGAGATTATTGTTTACCCGCAGGTCCACTTTGTGGGACTTGGAGTATTCGAAAGATTTGGATCTGCGGCATAATCTTGATGTGATGCACATCAAGAAAAATATATGTGACAGCATTATCGGCACACTTCTTAACATTGAAGGCAAGACGAAAGATACCTTAAAATCTAGGATTGATTTGACACACAGGTATCGAGAAAGGATTTGCGGTGCAAGATGAAGGTAAACCACGGGATATGGCACCAGTTGTATGCGTCTTGGACAAGGTAAAAAAAAAAGAATTATGCGAGGTCCTGTCACGTGTGAGATTCCCACATGGATTTGCTTCCAACCACGAAAGGAGAGTTAGTGCAGATGGAAACAAGGTACAAGGGTTGAAAACTCATGACGCCACGCCCTACTTCAAAGGGTTTTACTGTTATCCTTAGAGGATTGGGCATACGACTTATACATAGCAATTGCGAGTTGGGACAATTCTTGAGGAACTCTCGAGAGAAATATCGGGATAGATGCTTTGGAGCGTCTTAGAGACAAGATACCAACTATCCTATGCGACCTTGAGAAGATATATCCTCCAGCCATCTTTGATGTGATGGTGCATTTGGCTGTTCATCTACGATGAGGCACTACTTGAGGTCGAAGACAGTATGGATGGATGTACCCTATTGAAAGGCGGCTAGGCACTTTCAAGGGCTATGTTAGGAACAGAGCTAGACCCGAGGGTTCCATTGCAGAGGCCTACATTGCTACAAAAGCGTTGATTTTCTGCTCAAAATACATTTAAACAGCTGATCAGCTTAGCAAAGAGGTGGGTGAAGACAATCCCGGGCTCAATGTTTTCGATTATTCTGTTCGAGTTATAGGGAAGAGTCGACAAGAGGAAAAACCTAAAGATTTTGACAAAATGGTTTGGTATGTGTTGAATAACTGTCCTGAGATACTACCTTATATCAAGTAAGTGCAGTACTACAGCTTATACATCGTAATCTACTAAACTTGCAGCACATTCTTATATATTTAGATGTTTGACGAGATCACTATGTTGTGGAGCATCTACAAAGAGGAGTTACTGCTGCAAAATCCAAGAAACATTGAAAAACTGGTTATGCCAGGATTTGCTGAATGGTTCAAGAACCATGTAAGCTTTTGAAGTGCACTGTTAGTTTTTTTAATATATTGAGTACATAAGATGATCAGCTTGTCTATTTTCTAACCATAGGTTAAGAAGATGCGGGAGGATCGCCAGGCAGTTGATGATGCCCTTTACTCACTAGCAATGGGTCCTGATACTCGGGTAAGACATTATGAATCTTGCGTTGTTGGAGATGTGCGCTACAACACCCTTGCACGAGACGAAGGCAGGAAGACACAAAACAGTGCCATCATGAGCACGGATACGTATGACAAAGAGACAACTGAAATGTATGCTAACATAACAGACATTTTTCAGTTGCAGTATATCTCCAGTTTCGAGGATCATCGGTGTGTGGTTCTGTAGTGTTGTCGTTGGTACAACCTGTTGTCCAGGATCACAAGACCCAGAGCTGATGATTATTTCAAATCCATAAATGTCAAGCTGGTGTACCAGGCCAACGAGCCTTTTATTTTGGAAAATCAAGCAACACAGATATTTTTCTTGGAAGACACATTTGCATGTAGCGATGACTGGAGAGTATTGCAAAGGTTTGAGCAGACGAATTCGTTTAATGAAGTTGCACAACAAGATGATGCTTACACTGCTCCTGATGTACAAGATAACACAGATGTTCCTAATATCTTTGAGAACCATCACGTCAATGAAGTCGGCGAAAAGATTGCCTGTCATGCTGTGGACATACAAGAGTTGATCAAGAAGAAGACAACGTTCGAGGACGTTGAGGACGAAGAAGAAGATGACACCGTGGGGAATTACGATTTAGACTGATACACATGGCGAAGATGTTGACGCTGCTGCTGCTGATGATGATTACATTGCTTTTTTCATATTTGCCTATCAGAAGACGTTTTTTATCTACTATGTGAAATTGTGTTTGCTATGACAACTGAAACCTGATGAACATGTTGTTTAGTATTTTGCTGTGAGAACATCACTTGTTATGTATGCTGATTTGTGTTTGGTGATTGTATGACAACTAAAACATGATGACATTGTTGTTTACTTGTACTCATATTTGGCTGTGAAACTTGAAATTGATGACATAGTTTGTTGTTGGACTGCAATTTGCTCGACGTCTTCGAATGAGAACAAAGCTGACCCGACAGGGCCTCTGCTATTTATTTATTTATATGAGCAAAAGGGGATACCCCCTAATTTCCGTTAATAGAAATCATTAGATGTTCACAACACTATGGCCAGCCTTCTACACAGGTTTCATTCATTACTAGTTTCAGCAAAGTGCTCATGTCGTAGCCACTGAATACATCATGAGTGCTACATACACTGCAAACAAAGAGACAATCATCCTACAGAGCACATCAATTTTGCCCATTATCTTCACAAGCTCTTTCATCTCCTCATTGCTGTCAAGGTCGTTCAGCAGCTGTTGCTTGGCCATGGTTAGAGGAACTACATCTTTAACCTTCTGCTCTGCATCTCCCTCTTCTACCGTTCCTTCAGTTACTTGTCCAACACCCCAACCTGCTGGTATTGGGATTCCTCGGCTAACCAAATAATCAATGTAGTTGCATTCCCCCACATCAGCAACTTCCCAGAAATACAAATCACATGAATCTTCCCTTTTATGCACGAATCAAATTAGAAGATCATCAACCAAACTATTAAAAAAATCAGCAACTGAAAGCAGCAGAACAACACTTAAACATATTATTACCCCAGGATTCGGGCATTTGTAGAAGACTCGACCAGGGTTGCGGATTGTGGTTGAGATGAGACGGATGACTCTGTGTGATTTGCAGCAGTGGAACCACACCAACGACAGCAGGTTGCGATGAGCAATCGGCTGCGGTGCGCGTACCGGCGGGGGTGTGATGAGACCCACAGGTGATGGTACGGGTGGCGACTTGGCGCATATCTGGTTGTTACTGCTTGAAGAAGCGGTGGACGAGCAACCAGCGGACATGGTTGCTGCGGCGAGCTTCGATGCTAAGCGAGTAAGTAGAGAAGAGGAGAAGTGAGCGTTGGATATGTCGGTTTCATTACTTGCGAGTAGCATAGCACCATATATAGTCATAGTCTAGGTTTGGATTGAACCAGCTACAGAGCACGTCTTTCTTTTTTCTAAAACTCGGCAACGTCTCTTTACTGGTACACTAGCTTGTTATGTATGCCTTCCCAAGTCTTTGATTTTCTTTCCCTTTTTTGCGAGGAAGGAAGGAGGACAAAATTGAGAGTTCCTCGGACTCGAACCCAAGACCTCTCGGTTGAAAACCAAGGGTGCTAGTCACTTATGTGGCGAACGTTCCCTGTGAGGAGGACGCCAGACGAATGCATTTTCCTCGCAATTTTCTTCCTATATATAAAAAAGTATGCTACTTGGTGTCCGCTTAGTCAAAAAACGATTGTGCCAACCTTGACCGTTGGATTGACATTCAACGTCTATCGCGTTTCTTCAGTCTCTTCTTCCTAGAGCCACCAAAGCCAAACCAGCACCGGCGGGACCGCCTGCTCCCGCCTCCCACGGCTGGCTGTGATCTTCCCTGGCTCCTGTTCGTTCCCGTCCGAGGCCTCACCATCGTCCTCCGCCTTGGTTCGCTCGTCGTGGCCCCACCCTCCGGTGTTGTCAACATGGTCAACAACCGAGAGGAATAAGGAGATGACTATACATGGTGATGATGACAGTAGGGACCCAGCAGCGCGTGCAGTAATTTTGTTTTTTCGGGACGGAGAAGGGTATCAACTGGGTTGTGCGGGACCCGTGGCCCGTCTAGCCCAAGCTTTTTATTTCATATGTTTAGCACATGACCAGCCCAGTTTGTTTTTTTTTTCCTTTCTGAAAAATGGCTAGCCAGCTATTTTGTTTTTTGCAGAATAACCAACATAGGCCTACTTGCTTTTCTACGCCCTTCTGGGCCGGAAATCTTTCAAGACGAGGAGGGATGCATTTTGCCCAGAAAATGGGCTATAAGTAATAAGAAATGGGCTATAAGTAATAATAAATGGGTTGTAAAATGAAAAAAATACAGCAAACAGGCAATTAGTTCCAAGATATTGTTTTCTTTCGGATTTTGATATTTTAAATTTCATTGTTTTTGTGCGGGTAAAATTTCATTGAATTTAACTTAAGGTATATTTAGATTTAAAATTAATTTAAATATGGATAGAAATTTCGGGCTGTATGCTGTTTGGGACAGATTTGGAGGCTGACTTGTGGGTCTACTAGGTTGACGTGTACTTTGGCTTTGTCAACTTAGTCCACAAACGATTCTAGCAGCAGTGACTGTTGGATGTTAATCAAACGGCCGTGCTACTTCTTCAATATCTAATCTTCTTGCTCTAGCCACCCAAACCAGCTCCGGTGGGACTGCCTGCTCCCGCCTCCCGTGGCCGGCTGTGCTTCCGCACAGGCCGCACTGCCCCACCCTACTTCATTGCTGGCCAGGCCATTCGTCTACTCACCCATACCTCCTGTTATTTTCCGGCGACGGCAGCCGGACAAGTAAACCCTCGTACTCCCCACCGCGCGGGCAACCATTGCCGAGTCTTCCCCGGCCCCGTGTCGTTCCCTTCCTAGGCCTCGCTGTCGTCCATCGTCGTGGTGCTCTCGGCGCGGCCTGGTCAACGTGGTCAACAAACGACATCCATCGGCCGTGGACTGTACGCGCAAAATAATGATTCCTCCACCTGACAGCTGGGAACCACCGGAAGGGCCTACGTATTCGCGAAAAAACGTTCCCCGGCGACATGTCGGACCCACCAGCTATATCTTCGCACGTAAGGAAGTGCCTCCTTATTACGCACAAAAAAATGAATACCAACCCTGCTAGCTGGGACCCACCATAGTGGGAGGATGACTTGTGGGCCAATAGCTGACGGGGACGGAGGGCTTTGTCAACTTAGTCAATATGAATGATTCTAGCTCTAGTGACCGTACGATGTCCATCCAACGGCCGTAGTGCTCCTTCAACCTCTGGTCTTCTTGCTCCAGCAGCCCAAAGCAGCGCCGGTCGTGCCGCATGCTCCCGCCTCCGTGGCGGCTGTGTCTTTGCCGCGGAGGCCTCACCGCCTCTACTATTCCCACCGCTGGCCAGGCCTGCGGCGGCGGCAACCTCACACCGCAGCCGAACGGTGAACCTCGTACTCCTCTCCGCGGGCTTCCACCTGCCGCGTCTTTCCCGGCTCCGCGTCGTCCCCTTCCTAGGCCTCGCCGTCATCCACCGCATGGTGCTCTCGGTGCGGCCTGGTCAACGTGGTCAAGGAACGACATCCATCGGACGTGGACTGTACGTGGAGAGGCTGACCGCTAGGTCCACGGCCGCAGCAAGGAAGTGCCTCCTTATTACACGAAAAATAATGATTCCTCCACCTGACAGTTGGGATCCATCGGACGGGCCACTGTTTTTCGCGGAAAAAATGTTTCCCCCTGACTGCTGGGACCCACCAGCTTCATCTTCGCACGCAAGGAAGTACGTCCGGGCAAAAAAAACGATTCGCCCCCATGACTGCTGGGACCCACCAGCTACACCTTCGCACGCAAGGAAGTGCGTCCGGGCAAAAAAAGAAAACGATTCGCCCCCCTGACTGTTGGGACCCACCAGCTACATCTTCGCATGCAAGGAAGTGCCTGACAGTCCGGACCCACCTGGTCGAAGCGTGCGTAGCGTTGTCATCCTGGTCGCGAATGTGTACGGACATACTAGTCGATGTAGAGGCGCGCACGTGCCGTCGTAGAGGCACGCACGTGTCGTAGTAGAGGCGCGCACGTAGCATGTACACATACGTACAGCGGCCAGGGTGCAAGAAAGAAAATACGCCACGTATGTGTACATCTTGGCGGGTCTCGAACGCCTACTACCGTGCATATGTGCGGCGGGGCTCGTGTACATGGCTGGGTTGGAGCGGAGAAACGCGTCGTCGTCGTGTTCATGGGGAGGCAACGGAATGCGTCATCTTCATTGGGAGGCAGCGGAATGCGTCATGTTCATCGGGAGGCAACGGGCGCGTGGGAGCCAACCGGCTTGGACGGAAAAGCGATGGAAGCGAGGCTGCGCGTCGCAGAACGGAGGAAGCGGCCTTGTGTTCGACCGCCACGCTTGAGCGGGTCCTGTTGATCGGGAGGGTGTGGTGTACGGCAAAGCGGATGACACGGACCTCCTACGGTCAAACGGGGCCCTGTTGATCGGGAGGGTGTGGCGCATCGCAAAAGCGGATTTAAACGGACCTCCTACGGTCGAAACGGGGGTCCTGTTGATAGGGAGGGGTGTGGTGTACCGCAAAACGGACGAAACGGACTTTTGTTGGAGTGCTACGGTCGAAAAGGGGGTCCTGTTCATCGGGAGGGGTGTGGCGTACCGCAAAACGGGACTCCACGGGATACTGTTAATCTCCACCGTCGACCTCCTCCAGCCTCCACGGGCTACCGTCGACCTCCTCCAGCCTCCACGGGCTCCTGTTCATCCAGCCTCCACCGCGCGCTACTTCACCGGCAACTGTTCAATCACCCCTCCACCGTCTACTGTTCATCCAGCCCTCCACACCACGGGGTCCTTTTCAACCACCCCTCCACGGGCACCCCTCCACCGAATATTGTTTGTCCAGCCCTCCACCACACCACGGGGTCCTATTCATCCGAGGCAACGCCACCGCTCCTTGTTCATCCAACCCCCCGCAAGCGCTCATTGTTCATCGAGGCAGGCATCGACCGGCTTGATTAGCGGCGAGAGCGGCGAATCGCTCGATCGGGTTCGATTAACAGCCATTGATCGATCACTCGGGTTCGAACGCGTAGCCCGGGTTCGATTAGAGCCCAACGCCTCGCTTCGGGTTGATTAGAACCAACGCCCGACACGCAGCAGCGTACATGTACGAGAGAAACGTGCATCGCTCGGCCCCCGACCTCCCACCGTAACCGGCAACTCCCTGAAATTTTCCTTCCCCTCGCTTCTACCACGGTTTTTTCCGTCATGGACGGCCCAAAGAATGTCATGCAGCTGCGTCTACGGCCCGCCCAGGACAAAAAGCCCATTTTCTGTCATGATTTTTTGTCATAGAAGTAGGAGCCCACCACATCTATGATGATACCGGGTTTTGTCACAATTATCGTCATTGAAGTGTCATATGTATGACAGAAAAAAAATTCGTTCGGCCCAAAATGTCACGGATGTGTCTTTTTTTGTAGTGTAGCTCTGCCCATCTTCCTCCTCTAGCAACACAACTCAAGGAGCAACTTTGTACACTCTCGATCATAGTCATCATAGCAGGACTAGGGGCGTTATATCTCTGGAAAGCCCCGAAGCTGGGTACGTCTCATGTGCTACCCAGCTCGTGCTCACTCTCGCTTCCGAAACCTGACGACGTCCTCATGGCTCCACCCACAATAAGCCACCCCCTGGCATCTGACTTGAGATTGCCACGACAGGTACTATAAAGTCATATTTTCGGAGAGAAAAATCAGGGAGAAAGAATTATTGCGTTTCACGAGACGGAGCCGCCGCCACCTCTTGTTCTTCATCGGGAGGCCAGATCTAGGGTAACTTTGGGGCTCCGGAGAGGGGGATCTTCGATCTTCGTCATCACCAACACTTCTCCATCGCCAATTCATTGATGCTCCCCACCGGGAGTGAGTAATTCCTTCCTAGGCTCGTTGGTCGGTGAGGAGTTGGATGAGATTCATCAGGTAATCGAGTTAGTTTTGTTAGGGCTTGATCCCTAGTATCCATTATGTTCTGAGATTGATGTTGCTATGACTTTGCCATGCTTAATGCTTGTCACTTTGGGCCCGGGTGCCATGATTTCAGATCTGAACTGTTTATCATCTCAACATTATATCTATGTGTCGGATTTCGGGTTCCGGCAGACCCTTGAGGTTCGAACACTGGGGTGCGCGCGGAGATCCAACCCTCCACCGTCTCGTACCTCGCCGAATCGCAGGGACCTAAACTACTAAATGGAACAGCACAAGAGACACAAGATTTATACTAGTTCGGGCCACCGTTGTTGTGTAATACCCTACTCTAGTTTGTGGTGTGGTGGATTGCCTCTGGGGCTGATGAGGAACAGTACAAGGAAGAACAGCCTCGCGAGGGTCTGTTCTTGGTGGGTGTGATGAACTTCTAGGTGGTGTCCCGTCGCTCTAGCTTGAGGATCGGGTCTCTATCTTTCTCTGGATTCCGGATCTAGATGCCGATCGTTTCCATCCCCCTGCTCTGAGTGTGGCTACTCCTATTTATAGGCGAAGGCCCTGGGCCTCTTCCCAAATATTGAGCGGGAAGGGCGCCAACAATTGGCCATTTTGAAGGGGAACAGCGGGTACACTTATCCTGACTAAAGTTGGTCCTCGCTTTGCCAAAGGCTCTGGTGATGGCCTTTGCTTGGGCTCCACGATGACTCCCTTCCAGCCGTTGGGGCTGGTCTTGGTCTTGTTGCACCGAAACGGATGCCTTTGCTTGATGCTCTCGCCTGCGCTTGCTCCCTTTGCACCAAAGAGGAAAGGAGGACGCTGCACGGGCTAGCGCCCGACTGGCGCCCTAGGTCGTCATGGCTTGCGTCATGGGCACCTCGCGAGGTACCCTGCCTTGAACTCTCCGCCTCCTCTTGAGCCAGCCTAACGAGGCCGTGCCTAAGGAAGCTCCTGGTCATCCGCCCCGTGAGGCTTGGCCCCTCGCGAGGGTCTTGAGCTTGTGTTGATGAAGATGGGATGTCCTAGGCCTCCTTTGAGCCACGCCGCAGGCCGCAGGCAGGCAAGTCTGCGGACCCCCGTTCCCAGAACGCCGACAGTAGCCCCGAGCCCACGGCGCGCCCGAACTTGGCCGAGCAGAGAGGCGAAGGGGTAAGTGTGAAGCATCGTGGGCCCTAATAGCCTGCGGCCTCTGGCGCCCCGTGGCGGTTGATTGGAGGCGTGCGCCTCTGCAACCGCGTGGGTTGATAATAGAGCGGCATCTTCCTTGCCTCCTTTACTTTCTCTAGTTGCTGCTCAGATCCCCTTTCTTGCACCTCTCCTCTCTGCTTCCAAGACCTTCAGATCCACTCCGCCTGCATGCCCTAGCCAGTCATGGCTCCTCGCCAAGCCCCAGCCGGAGCTTGGTACTCTCCTGCCTTGGACCCGCCAAATGTGTCAGGGGCGAGCCTCGCCCTGATGCGCCGGTTGGCGGAGGCGCGGGGCGTCAATGGAACGGCGGTGTTCAAGGCCGGCTCCTCCGCCCCTTAGGGTCGAGGGAGTACCTTCTACCCGTTCTTCGTGAGCGCCATCATTGCTGGTCTGGTGCCTCCCTTCTCTGAGTTCTTCTTCTCCGTCCTCCGTCACTACAACATCCAAGCTCTGCACCTCCATCCCAACTCCGTCCTGCTTCTGGCAATCTTCGCCTACTATTGTGAGGCCCATGTTGGGGTGAAACCTTCGTGGCCTTGCTGCGCCACTACTTCTCCCTCCGAACCTCCGTGGTTCCGCCTCTGCGTCTTGTGAGCACACATGCATCTGGCGGGGCCATTGCCATTCAAACCACAGGAAGCGGATTGAGGGCTCCAGGAGCAAGTGGGTCTTGGTGGATCTTTGGGCGTATCCACCCACGACCGATCCTGCCCACGGAGCCCGCCGAGAGCTCCGACGACCGGTCCCAGTGGGCTTCGGATCCCCGCCAAGCTGGTCTTTGGAGAAGATGGATGCAGATCTGAAGCCGGCCAACGCGGCGGCGGCGAAGCTGACCGGTGCGTCACTACTGAGGGAGTTCCTGGAGCACCAACTGGCTCCGCTTCGTCAGAAATCGCTTCCGATGTGGAGGCCTCACTCGAGCCCCGTGGCCTTGGCCAGCGAGGACCTGGCGACGGTCCTCCAGTCCTTGGTTGGGGGCGATGTGGCGAGGCTGGAGGGCGCCCCCGCGCCCTTGTTCCTTCGTGAGGATTGGGAGCAGGTAGTGGGGCCCATGCCCGTCTTCAATGGGGATGGGCCCGTGCCCATGGAGGCTCCGGAGGACCTGGTGGACGTGTCCTCTTCCAACTCCAGCGAAGAGGTGGAGGAAAGAGAGCCAGGAGAGGGGGTTGATTCGGGGGCGGAGTCAAGGGCTCCTCCCCTGCGGCGCAGGCCCCGCGTTCTCCGCCTCCCCGAGAGTGACGACGACGAGGATGAGGATGAGCAGGGAGGCAGAAGCCTGCCCCCGATCCCGAAGAAGGACCGGACTGGGCTGGTCCCAGCAGGTCCGCCCGGCCCCGGGCGATCCATGAGCGCGCCTCCTGCTCCTGGTCCCCTTGAAGCTGATCCTGCAGCCGGCTCTCGGGCTTCAAGTATGGCGGAGGCTGCTCGAGTCCACCAACGACGACCTGTAAGTGCACCTTCCGTCTTGATTATTGCTCTGTCGACGAGATCTGATGTCCATGTTCTTCGACCAGGCTGGTGCCCGCGGCGAAGAAGCTGAAGGGGGCTCCTGAGGCCCCATCTGTGGAGGTGCCTCCGCCCAAAAAAGAAGATGATCCTGACGCCCAGGCCTCTCCTGCCCGGGCGTCCTCGCAAGGCCTGGCTGAGCCCGCTGGGGCGAGCTCAGTCCCCTTGACCCAGGCGACTCCCGAGGTGCCCTTGCTCGGCGCTGCCTCCACTGTTGCTGTGGCACCGCTGGTTCCGCCTCAGGGCGCAGTGATTACGCCGCCGCCATCTCCTCCTACTCCACCAACTGCTGTCTCTCCGACTCCTCCCACTGTCCTGGATCGTGCTGCCGCTGAATTGGACCGGCTGCGGCAGGATCTTCTAGGCGCCGACCCTCGCTTGGTGGCCGGGCGCTTGGAGCTGGCCTCTGGCTGGATTCGCTCCGACGCTTTGATTCGGGCGGCGCTGGTCCAGGCCTCGACGGCTTGCGACGAGGAGAAGCAGGCTGTTCGTGAGGCGAAGGTTGCCCGCGATGCTGCCTGGGGAGGCAGCCAGCATCAAGGTCGTTGTGAGGCGCTGGAGGCGAGCTGAAGGGCCTGCAGAACCAGCTTGCCGAGGAGGCCCGCCTCCGCCAGGAGCAGGAGGAAAGCATGAAGGCTCGCGAGGCGGCCGTCAAGGGCCGGGAGGCCAAGCTGAAGAAGCGCCGTGACTGCCTAGGCGCGCTGGAGCAGGAACTGGAGGCGAGGAAGGTCGAGCTGGACGACAAGGCGCGGGTTCTTGCCGAAGATCGCGTGGCCTTCATGGATATGGAGGTGAAGGCTTGCGCCTTGCTGAGGGAGTTTTATGATAGCGGCCTGGAGAGCCCACTGGCCGGCGCAGAGGACGGCCCCGCCAAGCTGCTTCCCTTCCTGGTTCGCGCTCTTGAAGATGTCTCCCTTGGTCTTGGCCCCACGGCTGAGGCCGAGGCGCGTGTCTTGTCTTCCGCGGCACTGACGCGGATCCTCACCCACATCTATCTTCGCGATCCCGGCGTCGACATGGACAGCCTGCTGGAGCCAGCAAGCGGCGAACATGCAGCTGCCGCTGCCGAGGATGTGAAGGGTCATGCGGAGGCTCTGTTGGGGAAGTTCCGGGCCTTCAGCACCAAGCCGAAGCGAGGCGCTGCCGGCCCTGCTGCTTCACGAGGCGAGCCCACTCCGCGCTGCTCCACCGCCGACAAGTGACTCCGTTGTGGCTCCTGTCTTGCTTTTAATTCCTGCACATGTATCATGCCTCGGGGAGGCGTTTAAACTTGCGTTTGGTATTGCGATAACAGTGTGGACTGTAATATTTGCTTTTGAATTCCTTGAAATTTGTGCTTCCTACTTGCTTATGTTCTCGCTGGCGAGAGCACGGCCCCTTGATACCTCAGCCGCCGTTAGCCCGACCGAAACCAGGGCGGGACCAAGGAGTGAGGGCTCGTCACAAGTTAGGCTCTGAGTCGCGATGCTCAGAGTCCCCTTGGCGCACAAACAGCAAGTAGGGAGGTGAGACGTGGCGGATCCGCCGTTCTCGTCTGCAGAGCCCGCCCCGCGCATACCTCAACCGCTGTTAGCCTTCGGAACTAAGGGGTGAGGGCTACGTGACCAGTTAGCCTCTGAGTCGCGATGCTCAGGAGTCCCCTTGACGCTCAAGCGGCATTACGTACCTTGGCTCCGCTCGGGAGTAGCGTCACGACGAACCAGGCCGAGGGGCCTGGCTGGAGTGGCGTCGCGTCTGGCGTGACCAGGCGCAGCCCGTGCCCAGCCCTCGGCGGCGCTCCCGAGGCGTTGCGGACGAGGCCGGACACTGAGCTCTGGGCTCCACGAGGTTGATGCGACCCGAGGCCACCCTTAGTTGTTTATCACCAGCGGAGCATAAGCGCTTCTGCATGCGTCTGGGCATATCCGCTCCTAAGCGGCTGTCGGCCAGGCGGAGCATGGTGCTTCCATCTGGAGCGTGGGAGGGGGCTCCCCCGGGAGGAGCCCAGGCGTATCTGCCCCACCCCGACATGTGGCTGCACGGTAGGGCTAGGCGAGGTGTGTCTGGGCACCCGTGAGCCAGCGGGACTCACGGGCCCTACCTCAAGCGGGTTGCGCTGGCTCTGGGCCTTATCTTGAGTGTGTTCCTGCAAATTTGGCGGATGCGGTGCTCTCGTCTTGGTCCCAGCTCTCGGGCTGGTCTCATCCGTCGGTGGCAAGCAGGTCGCGATGCCATGGACAAGACCAGAGGGTGAGGGCGGAGAGCTGGTAGGAGCCCCGAGTCGTGATGCTCGAGGCACCCCGCTTAAGCGCAAGCTGGGTTAGATGATGAAACTCGTCCTCGGGTCCGGCTCTCGGGCTGGTCTCGGCCGTCGTTGGCAAGCCAGGTCGCGATGCCATGGACAAGACCAGAGGGTGAGGGCGGAGAGCGGTAGGAGCCCCGAGTCACGATGCTCGTGCACCCCCTTTTAGCGCAAGCTAGGTCGATGCAGCAACTCTCGTCCTCGGGTCCGGCTCTCGGGCTAGTCTCACCGTCGGCGGCAAGCCAGTCACGATGCCATGGACAAGACCGGAGGGTGAGGGCGGAGAGCGGTAGGAGCCACGAGTCGCGATGCTCGGGCACCCCCTTTAACGCATAAGCTGGGTTAGATGTGAAACTCTCGTCCTTGGGTCCGGCTCTCGGGCTGGTCTCGGCCGTCGTTGGCAAGCCGGTCGCGATGCCATGGACAAGACCGGAGGTGAGGGCGGAGAGCGGTAGGAGCCCGAGTCGCGATGCTCGGGCACCCCCTTTAACGTGCAAGATTCCGCCACCCGGAAAAGGCTCTAAATAACAAGCATGGCGGGCGAGAGCATAATCCTAAGGAAAACGCAAGAAGGATACATGCCGCTGGGACAGGCCCGAGCGGCTTGGGGATGATGCAGCCCGAGGGGCGCCCCCAACAAGATAAGCTAATGACATGAAATAAAAAGGGATACATGCCGCAGCGACGGACCCATGCGGCCTGGGAATAATGCGGCCCTGAAGGCGCTCCCAGCCTGAAACGAAACTTAAAGATGTCACCTGGTGATGTTGGGGACGAGGGGGTGTTGGTGTAGCAGACTCGGTGGGCTGCGGGAGCCGATCCTCATGAGCCCCCAGGCCCGGGGGCCTCGGGAGGCGCGGGAGACGCTGGCGGCTCCTCATAGACCATCTCCATCTCCGTCAGGGCTGCGGCGTGCCTGACCTCTTGAGCCTCCAGGATGGTCCTCATGAGATGCTGGTGCGCAGCTGCCGCGTTTGGCAGGCCATAAGGCATGCGTACGTAGCTGTGGGGCGGACCCTGCATAGCGTCCCACTCGCGAGGGCAGGCGCTCTTGAGATGCGGCTCGGCTGAGCCCTGGTATGTCGATCTGAGGCTGCAGCCCACCATCCTCGCTGGATGGGGGCCACAGCAGTAGGCGGCAGCTGCCCCTCATGACCCTTGACTCCTATAGCTCCTGAATGGCCTTGCTGACGAACTCCTGAAGGTTCGGCCCTCCTTGCCTTGCTCACCTTGCGGGAAATGTGTCAAGCACGCCTCCACCTGGTGCCCAAGCGCCTCCCTCGAGACCTTGGCGAGGTGGCGGCCCTCAGGGAGAGCCCCGAGCCCTGCTCGAGGAGGCGCAGGCGCTTCCCTATGCGATGGAAGGAGGCTCCCCTGGCCGGTCAAGGGCCACGAGGGGCCTGTCTCTTGAGGAGCCGGGCGGTCGATGTCTTCTTCTTCTTGGGTGCGGCCTCGGGAGGCCTCCTCTGCTTGTGGTGCAGGTCTTCTAGCGATGCGGCTGAAAGGCTCGCTCCGGGGAGCTGCTGCGTCTCTCTCTTCACAGGCACCGTGATGACCCCGCCGCTTCTGGCATCTTGAGGACGTTGTAGCCATGGTGGGTTCTGACCATGAATTTGGCCAACGCTGGGTACCCAAGGATGGCGTTGTCGGCGGCGAATGTGGGCGACGTCGAAGTCGATGAGCTCGGTGTGGTAGTTGTCGCGAGCCCGAAGGTGACGGGAAGGCGGACCTGCCCGATCGGTACCGTGGAGCCGTCGGTGACTCGGAGAAAGGCTTGGTTGGTGAAGTCGGTCGTAAGGCACTTCAAGATTGTTGAATGTCTCCACAGACGGGACGTTGAGCCCTGCTCCGCCGTCGATGAGGTCTTGGTGACTAGCACATTCTTGATGATTGGGGAACAAAGCATCGGAGAACTCCGCTGTGGCTGCGCGACTTGAGCTGGTCCGCTGAGCTGAGCGTGATGGCGCACGCCGACCACGAGAGGCGCGTGGCCTCGAGCTTGGGAGGACTGCATTCACTTCACGGGCGAACTGCTTGAAGATGCGCTGAGAGGCTGGGGCTTGAGCTCCGCCCAGGATGCAGGCGATCGCACGCGCTTCCTGGAAGCCCCCAGCCCCCTCGTCCTGATGACGGTCTTCAATTCTCCTTGGTGGCGGCGGCAGCGGAGGGAGGCCTGCGTTCCCCTGTGGGCGATCCTCGCGAGGCTGATCCCTCCAGCCTCCCTCGCGAGGTGGGTCTTGCCAGCGGTCCTCGCGAGGTTGGTCGCGCCACCCTTGGCGCGGGCCGCGGTCATCCCAGCGTCCTGCATTCCTTCCTCCTCCTCGGCCGTAGCCCCGGTCGCTGCGCTCGGGGCGTCTGCCGACCCTTCCTTCGTGCACGGCCCGGAGCTCTTGACATTCATTGGTGTTGTGGGTGTGGAGGTCATGGTACATGCAGTACCGGCTGCCCTTGGAGGACTCGGGCTGATCTCTGCCTCGCTTGGTGTCTGGTTCGGCTGCGAGCACGGCAGCCCCCTTGCGCTTCACGTCCTTGGCCTTGGACTTCTTTTCTTCGGGATCCGCGACAGGCAGCTCGAGGAGGGAGAGGCGCCCCTCCTCAGCCCTGGCGCACTTGGTCGCCAAGTTGAACAGCTCGTGGAGGTGCAGATCTTCATGCATCGCCAGCTCCTCCTTCATCTTGACGTCGCGCACGCCGTCGGAGAAGGCAGAGATGATGGCCTCCTCCGTTACCCTGGGGATCTTGAGGCGCGTGTTGTTGAAGCGCTGGATGTACTTTTGCAGGGTTTCCCCTGGTTGCTGCTTGATACGGCGCACGTCGCTCACGGCAGGTGGCCGGTCGTGAGTACCCTCGAAGTTGGCGATGAAGCGGGTACGCATCTCGGCCCAGAAGAGATCGTGCACAGGGCCGATTCAGGAGCAGTGCGGGCCCGTCCTTGGCGTTATGGAAACCAGTTCGCCATGACCTTTTCATCCCCGTTGGCAGCCTCGATGCCCAGCTCGTAGAGCTGGAGGAACTCCGTAGGGTCAGCTATGTCGTCGTAGCGAGGAGGCAGGTCTGGCTTGAATTTGGCGGGCCACACGACGCTGCGCAGCTCGGAGGTGAAGGCGCGGCAGCCCGCCGTGGCCGCGGGGGCCTCGTCTGACAGAGAGCTTGGTCTTGTGGGCCTCCCTGCGCCGCGGCTGGGGGCAGCGTAGGGTCTTGACGTGTTGGAGCGGGGAGCGCTCGGGCAGCTTCTTGCGGGCGAGGAACTTCTTGACAGCTCTGCTCTTGCCGCGCCGGCGCCTGGCGGAACGGGTTCCGCCCAGGGACCGCGCACCTTGGGGCCAGGGCGCCTTCTTGAGGAGGAGGCGGCTGAGGTGCCCCAGGAGCTTCATCGCCCGCGCGGGGCGGGGTGCGGTGCAGCGAGACGGACGGCGCGGGGGCACCTCCTGCAGTGCGGATGAGCTCGGCGACTCGGTCGAGCCATTCTTCGTAGACGTCGTCGACGGGGCAGTAGTGCAGGAGCTCGTTTGCCGTGATGAGTGCAGCTCGGGCCTCCATGGCGCGCAGCGCGACGTGAAAAAGCCAGCGGGGTGGCGGCGGCGTGGCGGTGCGGCCGTCTCGCCTCATGGACGAGTCTTTGGGGCGATGCTTGCTGCTCGTTCCCGCCCGGGCGAGTGGCGGCGTTGACAGCGGTGATGTGGAGCGACGAGGGCGCCGCCGACGGGAGCTGTCTGGGCGACATGGGAGGCGAGGGCGGCTCGGCGCTTCGGCATGGCCCGACGGGCGTCAGACATGGTTGCGGTGGTCGGGGAAGAACGAGGCGACGAAAGGCAGATTCCGGCGCACCCCTACCTGGCGCGCCAGATGTCGGATTTCGGCTTCTGGCAGACCCTTGAGGTTCGAACACAGGGGTGCGTGCGGAGATCCAACCCTCCACCGTCTCGTACCTCGCCGAATCGCAGGGACCTAAACTACTAAATGGAACAGCACAAGAGACACAAGATTTATACTAGTTCGGGCCACCGTTGTGGTGTAATACCCTACTCTAGTTTGTGGTGTGGTGGATTGCCTCTGGGGCTGATGAGGAACAGTACAAGGAAGAACATCCTAGCGAGGGTCTGTTCTTGGTGGGTGTGATGAACTGCTAGGTGGTGTCCCGTCGCTCTAGCTTGAGGATCGGGTCTCTATCTTTCTCTTTATTCCGGATCTAGATGCCGATCGTTTCCATCCCCCTGCTCTGAGTGTGGCTACTCCTATTTATAGGCGAAGGCCCTGGGCCTCTTCCCAAATATTGAGCGGGAAGGGCGCCAACAATTGGCCATTTTGAAGGGAACATCGGGTACACTTATCTGACTAAAGTTGGTCCTCGCCGCCAAAGGCTCGTGGTGATACGCCTGCTTGGGCTCCATGATGACTACCTTCCAGCCGTTGGGGCTGGTCTTGGTCTTGTTGCACCGAAACGGATGCCTTTGCTTGATGCTCTCGCTGCGCTTGCTCCCTTTGCACCAAAGAGGAAAGGAGGGACGCTGCGTGGGCTGGCGCCTCGCCTGGCGCCCTTGGTAAATCATGGCTTGCGTCATGGGCACCTCGCGAGGTACCCTGCCTTGAACTCTCCGCCTCCTCATGAGCCAGCCTGACGAGGCCGTGCTCGAGCAAGCTCCTGGTCGTCCGCCCATGAGGCTTGCCCCTCGCGAGGGTCTTGAGCTTGTGTTGATGAAGATGGGCTGTCCTCGGCCTCCTTTGAGCCACGCCGCAGGCCGCAGGCAGGCAAGTCTGGGGACCCCCGTTCCCAGAACGCCGACACTATGTTCTAGATCTGATCTTGCAAGTTATAGTCACCTACTATGTGTTTTGATCCGGCAAACCTGGAGTGACAGAAGCCGGGACACTTCCAAGTGATGACCGTAGTTTGAGGAGTTCATGTATTCACCGTGTGTTAATGCATTGTTCCGGTTCTCTACTAAAATGAGGCATTAATATCCCTTAGTTTCCAATAAGACCCCGCTTCCACGGGAGGGTAGGGCAACAGATGTCATGCAAGTTCTTTCCATAAGCATGTATGACTATTTAGGAATACATGCCTAGGCCCCTTATGCAATATATATGAAAGACATCATCACTAATAAAGGAAATATACCGGAAGCTGAAACCTCCACCATGCTTGCTAATTATTCTTTTAAGGATGGAGTACCTAAAAAATATGGAGATCCAGGAATACCAACTATACCTTGCTCCATCAAAAGAAATTATGTTAAAACTACTTTGTGTGATTTGGGAGCTGGTGCTAGTGTTATGCCTTTCTCTTTATACAAAATACTTGATTTGAATAAACAAACACCTACTGAAATATCTTTGCAAATGGCTGACAAATCAACTGCCATACCTAACGGTATTTGTGAGGATGTTCCCGTTGTTGTTGCAAATTTTACTATCTTAACTAACTTTGTTATACTTGAGATGCCCGAGGATGATAGGATGTCGATTATCCTTGGTAGACCCTTCTTGAAACTACATTGGATGTTTTTTATTGCAATAAAAGCAAGGTCACTTTTCATATCCATGGTAACGAACATACGGTGCACATTCTGAAGAAACAATTCCAAGTGAATGGTATTAATGTGTGACACCCTGGTTTTTGCTCTCTTTCTTTTCCTGGATTTCATTGCCTTTTTATTTGAATTTGGAGTTTTGAATCAACTCAGTTGGACTAAACCAGTTGGGCTTTTCTTTGATTTTCGCCCAAGTGACTCACCTCCCTCTCAAACACCTCATTTCTACATACATCCATTTTTATCCATTTCCCCGACAAGTATTTTTGGACGGAGGGAGTGTCAAAATATGGCCAAGGGAATTTTTTTCTTAAATGAAAAATATTCATTTTCCCTTTGAAATAGTACTTTAGTCACTTATGCTCCAAAGCAACCCTCATTTTTCTTGCCCACTAAAATCTGAGAAAATTCCTGAATATTCTTTGGACCTTGTCGCACCTCCCTGTGGAAAAATATTTCATGGTTATGTGGAATATTTTTGCTACGTAAAATCTTTTCTGTTTTGGCCAGGAAATGCAGTTTGCGAAGGAAGTGCATTTTTCCTTGATCCAATGGAGCTGAAATTTTTAGGGCTTCATTACCCTCCTAAGAAACTCTTAAACTCCAAAACTTAGCCCTAAACTATTCCTAGATTCTTTTCTATTAAGCTCACAACTTTCTATCCAGAAACTTGCAAGGATGCTACACTCCCACCCAGTTGACCTGTGCTCAACTCAAGTGCTTGGATCGACCTAACCTTGCAAGGAATACATGCCAGACACAATGCGCACAGCCCAAGTCGCGTGATGCCAGAGTTCACGCGGTGACTGTGTGTGGCCAAGCGCGCTGGCATGCATTCGACGCGCTTTGGATGCCGCTGACGCCTCTGTTGTGTCCGTGCTCGCTTCCCCGCTCGCCTCAGCATGTCGCACCACACCACCATCCTCGTCTGAACACCATTAACTCCACCCTGCCGCTCTCCGACGCCACCGCAGCGAGTACAGGCATGACGTGGCCAAGCGCACAATGCGCCTGTGCCCCTGTGCTCGTCGCCACCCAAGCCATGTGCTCGTCTCCTCCCTCCCACAGTGGTCGAGTGAGCCATGACCTCTTCTCCCCCTCTCATTGACGCTCTTCGTCGTCGTGCCCTATCTCCAGAGAACTCCGGCGGAGCTCGAGACCCAACTCCCCTCCGCCATTAAATACAGCCCATCTGGCCTCTCTAAGCATCGCAACCCACTAAACCAACCACCACAACGCACTAGATAAGCCACAGCCCGGCCGGGCAGACCTCTGGCCGCCATTCCCGACCCGAGCTCGCTGGCGATCCCCTCTGTTGCTTCCCACCTCTCCAGTGCCCCTCGAGCTCCATCTTCTTCTCCAGCGACTCCCTGGTGATCCACTGGTGCTCGCTGACCCCGTTGGTGCCCCTGGAACCGCCCTTCCTCGCCGTCTTCCTCATCTCCGGTGAACTTCGTCCACAGCCGTCGCTGGAGACGTCGTTTCCGAGCTACTCCGTCCACCCCTCGCCAAGCTACGGGTACAGACAGGCGCGCCAGAGCCTCCTCTACCCATCCCTTCGTCTCAGAATGGCCGCTGAGCCCTCCTCGCCGGAGAGAGCCCGGGGAAGCGCCGCCGCCCTCTATTTCTCTCCCCCTCCCCTCAAAACCCGACAGGCGGGGCCCGCTGTCAGCCACCCAGCTGCCCCCGAAGTGGTATAAGTGAAGGCGCCCCGCGGGCTTATGCCTTCGACATCACCCCCTCTGGTTTTCTTTTTATTTAAATTTAATTCAAATTTTGACTAGAAACTTTGACCAGCCATAACTCCTAATTTATTATTCCAAATGAATTGATTCTTATTGCATTGTGTGTGTATTGAAATATTCTAGCAGCACACAAAATTTGAGCCTTTTCATTGCTGTCTAGAATATTTGGTGAATTTCAGAAGGGTTTTTGATATTTTCTTTTGCTGTTTTTAAATATATTCAGAAGGAGAAGCTTGCCTAGAGGAGAACTAGGAGGAGTGTGACCCTCCTCTCTACTAAGGCAAGCCACACAAATATTGGCATGGTGTCATTTCAATAACTATGATTTTCCAACTTGAATATGATTTATTTCATGCATTTGATCATTTAATAAATATTGCTTATGTTAGTTCATTTGTCATGCTTGAATTGTTTAGTTTGCTGTAGTGTTTGAGTGCATGGACTAGTGTGAGGCAGTAGAATTATTTTTGTTAATATGGCTATGGTTTGGTTATGATCGGTATTATTTTCATATATGAGTCATTAGTTTCACTATGTTAATGACATACTAAAAATGATTGGATTGGAAATTAGTGAGTTGAAACTAGTGTCTTAAAAGTGATTAGTAGTGCAAGCAGAATGATTCTATGATGTTGATCCGTTCATTTTAGGGATATGTGGATATAGTGCATGTTAGATAGTTGCATGTTCATGGCATACTATGACTTGAGTTCTTTTATTTCAAGTTAAACCTGGTGATAATTCAACTTGAACATAATTGTTGATCGAGTCATGGTGCCACCAAATCGAGCTTCCCAGTGCAACCACATTTGCCTTTATGGGAAGGCCCTTATTCGGTCCGTTGTCATGCCTCTGGTCAGGGCCTCCAATGAGGGAAGATTATGGGCATGTGTTACCCTGACCCAGTAAGCAGACATAACCTTGTGTGCCCATTGTTTTTGTTTTGGTACCGGATCCCCGTTTGGGATCATTTATGTTTGGCCACGACGGTGGCGTTGGATGTCATGGGTTGACATCAGGGCCACCCATGGCTTAGCCCAAAGGGTAGTTGGTCGGAGTGGCCGAGAGAGTGTCATGGCAATGGGTTGGTTCTGTCGGAATGCCGTTGGTCCACCCGGGGAGTTCGAGGCCATGGATTCCGTGGTGTGGGTATAGTGTACTAACCTCTGCAAAGTGTTTATTAAATCTATCGATAGTCGCGTCCTCGGTTACGGACACAGCTCGTAAGTAGGTCACACCATGGATCAACATAATTAAGTTAATCTTGCACACCAAACTTATATGGTTGGCACTGGTTATGTGATGAGATTGTTGAGACCATGTAGATGGTCGTTGTTGTGGAAACCAAAGTGTTGGTTTCATTTGTGAACCGGGAGTGATCATCGTATTTATGATATTGGTTACGAGGTGTTTGGTAAGAGAGTCTGAGGGACTCGGTGCACAAGCATGATTCACTTTTATGAGTAGTCTGTTGTAGACTTGCATTTAAACTGCTTAATAATCATGTTATTGTTTGCCATTATGCTTTTACTTGTTGTGAGCTTGCAAGTACATTCAATGTACTAACCTGGTGTGTCATGCCAGATTTCAGGAAGGTCATACTGGATCGGAGTGCTTCCCGTGTCTAGACCGTGTTCAGATTGGTGTCCCTGTGCTATGGAGTTTCGCTTCGTCGTCGTTCCGCTACCGTGTAGTTGTTGTGATCGAGGCCCCTTTCATGTTCATTAAATAATGTACATATTGTTCAACCGCACTGTGTGTGCCGCTTGGCCTCGCTACCTGATGTAATATCGGACCTATGTTTCCGCTAGCATAAATAAAGCGGTTGTTTTCTGTACCAAGTTGTTGTGTCTTGCCAGAAGACTAGATCTCTAGGCTGGCAATGCAAGGTAAACCGGTTGCTCTGAGCTGGGGTGCCACATAATGTTATTGAAAAATCTCTGATACTCACTATTGGAAGTTTTCAACTACCTCTACCTACTGCCAAAAAGAAATATGAAATGCTTGTTGTTGGGGACATGCATATCCCCGTTGAGGTAACTTATTGTTTTATGAAAGTTCTTCGGTTTCATGTTAATCGAAGGTGGTTGTCAATAAGACTTGATCAACCTTATTAATGGTTCATTTTCAGAGGTATGAAGTTGATGAATTTAGTAAGCACAACCTTCTGCTCCCTATTTTTGTTTTCTGTTTTTCTTAGTTAAATAAAATAAAATGACATGTTTTGTCTGTTTTCTGATTTTTCCCGTGCAATAAAAAATGACCCAAAAATAAAAGTTCTCAGAATGCCCTAAAAATTTAATACTATTTTTTATGAATATTTCTAAATTTTTAGTACAAATAACATGAAAGGGGGGTGCACCAGGTGGGCACAACCCACCTGGGCGTGCCCTGGTGGGTTGTGGTCCCCACGTGGGCCTCCTCGCTTATCTCTTTAGTCCATGCCAACTCCTACCTCCAGAAAAAAAATCACCTTTGCTCTCTCTCTCTCGTGTTCTTGCTCTCAAACCCGTAGATTTCGATCTCTTTGCTCGAACCTCCGTTTCTGGAACTGTTTTGAGGGATTGCTACTTGGTATGTGACTCCTCCATTGCTCCAATTAGTTTTTGTTTTAGTGGATTATATTTTGAATAAATAGCTACTCTTGGTGCTGCTGTAGATGAGCTTGCATGCTGAATTCTTAGAGTTCTAAGTAACTTGAATGCCCAATATGGCCTCTATGCATCCCTATGAGTAATTGCTATCAATCTAGTGAAGTTTTGTTGACAAAAAATTTGTGACCCAAAAATTTCAGAAATTTGTACGCAAATAAGATGAACTTCTTTGGAAGGAGTTCTTCGAGGAGGAGGTCCTCGGAGGCATCTTCTAGTAGTGTCTCAACTTGTCGGTCTTATGTTGAACCAAGTGCAAGTTCAATACAGGATGCCTCTATCAAATCATGCTTATGGCCGTGTGACTATTTCATGGTGAGTGCATGTATTGAAGAAGAATTTGACCAATATGTTCACAACGCTGAGCTCGGTCCCTACATTGAAGATAAGTGCATCCAGCATCTCAGCCTCACAGAAACTTTTACTAAAGAATTTAATTCCATCCTCGTGAGTCTAGAGTTTCGTTTAAACTTTATGATCGTCCAATCACCATGCCTCTAGAAGCGTTCTATGTTGCATGTAAAATTCCATATTGGGGTTCGCTGGACGAGCCACCAAGATCTGAGTATGAGTCAGTTTTTATTAATCTTTGCTACGATGAGGATAGAGGAGTGACCCAAGGTAGAATAAAAAGCATTCATTTCCCATCAATTCAATACTTTGCACTATTTAATGGCAAATGCATCGTAGGTAAACAAGATTGTAGTACACTATGTGCTCCTGACTTGAGGCTCATACGCACTGCTCTCACCGGTATTAAATGTTATAACCTTGGAGCGATTGTTGCACACATATTGCAACACAATGCTGGTAGTGGATATTTTTATGGGGGGTTTATGCTTCACGTTTAGCAAAGGAGCTGGGTGTATGACCTTGGCCAAATGACCCCATCCTACCTACTCAGTACTTCGACTTTGAAGCCATGAAGCGCCATAAGTTCCTTAAGGGAAAAATCAATGATTATACTTATAACTTGCGGTTCAATAAAGAATCCATTATGCATACCTCTTTTCCTGTTCCTGCTCTCTTTGATTTTCACAGCAAAGGAAGGAATTATGTTTTTGAGAGCGAGGCCCATGCGCACAACACGGAGGTCGTAGCTGCTCGGCAGGCTGAGGAGGCTACATTAAGAGCCTCCGTGAGCTACCACTCTGACTATTATGCAGGCTGCGGATGCTGATTACCAAGCTAGGCCAAAAGCCTAAGCTTGGGGGAGTACATGTTTCCACTTTATATCCATTTTCACACATCTCATTCCAGTTGTCGGTGTTCACACATTTGCATTGTATTATCCATGTTAGATTTATTTTCTTGCTTTCTTCTTGTGTGTTTGAAAAACTTTGAGAAAATCCCCAAAAAATGTTTCTTGCTTCTTTTCGGTTTTTCTTTCTAGTTGAGTTAGTTGTAGAATTAAAAAGAAAACCCAAAAGATTTCCCAGTTCTTCTTCTGCTTATTGGGAGCTCTCCGTGTAAATAGTTTTTATTGTTTTTGTTTTTTTTCTTTCACTTTAGTTTGCTTTCTTCAAGAAAAACTAGAAACTCCAAAAATATTTCAGCGTGTTTCTCTGAAATTCTTTTCTTTTTATTGAGTCATACCTAGGAGAAGACCACGATGAAAATGTTGAGTGGCTCTCATATGCATTTCTATTGATTTAACGAAGATCCCATATTACCTTGTCTTCTCCTTTTGAATAAAATGTTTGCAGATTGTAGCTTAGTCTGCGGCACTCTTGCACTATTATTATTTCCATATCATTCGGTTGTGCAAGTGAGAGGCAATAATGACGATATGTGATGAACTGGTTGTGGCAGAGAGAAACGGGTATGAACTCAATTTGTTCTGTTTTTGTAAATATGTTTAACCTAGTGTCCATGATTCAGCATATTATGATCAAAGATGTTTGCAATGACAATTAGAGATTATAGTTTCTCATGCCATGCTTAAGTAGCTAGGAGTGGATAATGATTTATCTTGGGTGTTAACCTGCATTAAAATGATTGTGATGTAGTATGATGATATGGTATCCTCCTCTGAATGTTTAAAGTGGCTTGACTTGGCACATGTTCATGCATGTAGCTGAATCAAAACCAACATAGCCTCTATGATATTTATGTTATTGGTGTCCATATCCTACTCATGCTAGTATCCAATGTTTTATTATGCATAATGCATGCTCTTGACCGTTTTCGCTATCTAGTTGGCCGCTTCTCAATCTATTTGCTACCCTTTGCCTGTACTAAGTGGGAATACTCCTTGTGCATCAAACGCCTAAAACCCAATTTATTCGATATGAGTCCACCATATCTACCTATATGCGGTATTACCATGTCGTTCCAAGTAAATTTGCATGTGCCACCTCTAAATAATTCAAATAAATATTTGTTTTTGTGTATGTGGATTGTTAATAGAGAGGCAGGGGTAGTCAGTTGATACGTCTCCAACGTATCTATAATTTTTTATTTTTCCATGCTATTTTATTATAAATCTTGGATGTTTTATAATCATTTTATAGTCATTTTATATTATTTTTTGGTACGAACCTATTAACATAATGCCAAGTGCCAGTTGATGTTTTTTCCATGTTTTTTACATCACAGGAAATTAATATCAAACGGAGTCCAAATGCCACGAAACTCTACAGAGAATTTTTATGGGCCAGAAGGAACACAACGGGCCCTGGTTGCACCTGGGGGAGTCCCGAGGAGGGGACAACCCACCAAGGCACGCCAAGAGGCCCAGGCGCGCCCTGGTGGGTTGTGCCCACCTCAGGTGCCCCCCGGGCCGCCTCTTTGCTCTATAAATACCCCAATATTCCCAAAACCCTAGGGGAGTCGACAAAATATTCATCTAGCTGCCGCAGAGTCCAGAACCACCAGATCCAATCTAGACACCATCTCGGATGGGGTTCACCACCTCCATTGGTGCCTCTTTGATGATGCATGAGTAGTTCTTTGTAGACCTTCGGGTCCGTAGTTAGTAACTAGATGGCTTCCTCTCTCTCGCTGAATTCTCGATACAATGGTCCCTTGGAGATCCATATGATGTAACTCTTTTGCGGTGTGTTTGTTGGGATCTGATGAACTTTGAGTTTATGATCAGTCATATCTTTTTATATCCATGAAAGTTATTTGACTTTCTTTGATCTCTTATATGCATGATCTCTTATAGCCTCGTATTTCTTCTCCGATATTTGGGTTTTGTTTAGCCAACTTGATCTATTTATCTTGCAATGGGAAGAGGTGCCAGGTAGTGGGTTCGATCTTACAGTGCTTGACCCCAGTGACAGAAAGGGAAACGACATGTATGTACCATTGCTACTAAAGATAAAAAGATGGGATCTATATCTATGCAATAGATAAACAGATCTTGTCTACATCATGTCATCGTTCCTATTGCATGACTCCGTTTCTCCATGAACTTAATACACTAGATGCATGCTGGATAGTGGTCGATGTGTGGAGTAATAGTAGTAGATGCATGCAGGAGTCATTCTATTAATCTTGGACGTGATGCCTATGTAATGATTATTGCCTGGATATCGTCATAATTATTTGAGGTTCTATCAATTTCCGAACAATAATTTGTTTACCCACTGTTTGCTATCTTTCCTTAGAGAGGCCACTAGTGAAACCTACGTCCCCGGGTCTTCTTCCTCATATATTTGCCTTGCGGTCTACTTTTCCTTTGCATTTTTATTCAGATCTATTAAACCAAAAATACTTTGTTGCACTTTATTTTATTTGTGATATATTATTTCAATCTATTAAATCTTCCTCTCATCATCACTCAATTTCTGGCATCGTTACACGAAAGGGATTGACAACCCATTTAACACGTCGGGTTGCGAGTATTTGTTATTTGTGTGCAGGAGCTATTTACTTGTTTTGCTTGGTTCTCCTACTGGTTCGATAGCCTTGGTTTCTTCACTGAGGGAAATACCTACTGTCGCTATGCAGCATCATCACTTCCTCTTTGGGGAAATACCGACGTAGTCCTAGTAGACATGAGCTTTCTGGCGCTATAGTCAGGGAGCAATCAAAAGGAATTCCTGCCGCCGTCGCCGGGGAGGATCTTCAACATATACCAGGTTCCTAATCATAAATCTCACCTCCTTGTAATTTACATTATTTTCCATTTTCCTCTCGTTTTCCTCTCCCCCACTTCACAAAAATTTGTCGTTTTATTCGCCTCTCTTTTTCCGTTCGCCGTTTTCTTGCTAGATCTATTTTCGTGTGTTTTCTTGTTTGCGTAGCCATGATGCCTCAAAGAAAATATTATGATGTTCCTTACCCAAATATTTTGCTTGAAATTGAGAAAAGTACTAAGGAATATATGACTACACAATTTGAGCATAATAAATATTTCACTGAAGAACTTAAGGAGAAGTTTGGAATCTCCAATCTAAGTATGCTTTTGCTGAAAGTTTGCTAGGAAAAATATCCGATGCACAAGCTCCCTTAGTAAATAAAATGGCCGCTAAACCAATGTCGTTAGAAGATAAAAGTGATGAAGATCTTAAAATGATTGGTGTTTCTTCAATTGATTCTTTGTTTAGTAAAGTTAAGATTGATGAAAAAGGGACTGCAGAAGAGTCAACTTAAGGTAGAAGGCGTCCCAATATTTCGGAGGGTGAAAATCTTATTGAGAAAATTGATGAAAGTGGATTTGGAGAGGTCCAAACTTTAACTAGTGATGTGCCCACTCTTTTGGATTACAAAGACTTTAATTATGATATTTGCTCTTTGATTGATTGTATTCTTTGTTGCAATCCATGCTAAATTCACCCCATGCTTATGAACAAAACAAAGCTTTTACTAAACATATTGTTGATGCTATGATGAAAGCTTTGGAAGAAAAGTTGGAATTAGAAGTGTCAATTCTTAGAAAATTGCATGATGAGTGGGAACCTACTATCAAAGTCAAGATTAAAAATTATGAGTGTTTTGCTTTGTGTGACTTGGGTGCTAGTGTTTCTACAATTCCGAAATCTTTATGTGATGTGCTTGGTCTTATCGATCTTGAAGAATGTTCTTTGAACTTGCACTTGGCGGATTTTACTATTAAAAAGCCTATGGGAAAAATTAATGATGTTCTTGTTCTTGCAAATAGGAATTATGTGCCCATAGATTTTATTGTTCTTGATATTGATTGCAATCCATCTTGTCCAATTATTCTTGGTAGACTGTTTTTACGCACTATCGGTGCCGTGATTGATATGAAAGAAGGCAATATTAAGTTCCAATTTCCTTCGAGGAAAGGTGTGGAACACTTTCCTGGAACAAAAATCAGGTCACCTTATGAATCAATCATGAGGGAATCTTATGGATCTCGAACCAAAGATGACAAAACTTAGATCCTTGCTTTATGCCTAGCTAAGGGCGTAAAACTATAGCGCTTGTTCGGAGGCAACCCAATGAATAAAATTTATTTTTGCTTTTTTCTTTCTGTTCTTGTGTGTTTCAAAAATTATGCTACTGGTATGATTGTGTTTTTTTGTTTTCATTAGTGTTTGTGCCAAGTAAAGCCTATAGGATCTTCTTGGGTGATAGTTGTTTAATCTTGCTGAAAAAGACAGAAACTTTGTGCTCACAAAAATAATTGTTAAAAATCACGTGAACGTGATAAAATGCCAATTCTTTTTGCAGAAGATTAATATACAAATTACCCAGTTATTCATATTTTTGTAGAATTTTTGGAGTTACATAAGTATTCTCAAAAGTCAGATTGCTACAGACTGTTCTATTTTGACAGATCCTGTTTTCTTTGTGTTGTGTGCTTATTTTGATGGCTCAATGGTTTTCTTTGATGAGTTTTTGCCATAGAAAAGTTGGAATACAGTAGATATAATACAAAAACAAAATATGAATTGGTTTGATACAGTACCTGTAGTAGTGGTTTTCTTTCTTATACTAACGGATCTCACGAAGGTTTTGTTGACTTTTGTGTGACTGAAGTTTTCAAGTTTTGGGTTATCTTACGATGGATGAAAGAAGGATAGAAGAGCCTAAGCTGGGGATGCCCTGGCATTCCAAGATATTATCCAAGAATGATCAACCAACTAAGCTTGGGGATGCCCCCGAGTGGTATCCCCTCTTTCTTCCAACAACTATCGGGATTTTACTCGAAGCTATATTTTTATTCGTCGCATGATATGTGTTTTGCTTGGAGCGTCTTGTATGATATGAGTCTTTGCTTGTTTTATTTTGTGTTTTAAGTCATCAATCCTTGCTGGACACACCTATTTGAGAGATCCAAAATTATGTTATGACTTGTTAGAATTGCTCTCTATGCTTCACTTAAATCTTTTATGAGCTAGGACTTGCTCTAGTGCTTCACTTATATATTTTTGAGCATGGTGTGCTTAGTATTTTTTAAGAAATGCTCTCTTGATTCACTTAGATTTATTTGAGAGTTTAAAATTTTAAAGAAATTCTCTCTTGCTTCGCTTAAATTATTTTGAGAGAAAGAAAATTGTTATGCTCATGATCTTCACTTATATTTGTTTGAGCTTATGAAAAGCAACACATGAAATTAGTCCCAAAGTGATAGATATCCAAGAAGGATAAGTAAAAATTTCATGAAAAATCATTGGACAAAATAAACTTGATTCTTAGTAATAGTTTTGAGATATGATGATGTGATATGTGAGTTATGTTGATGAGTAATTATGCTTTAGTAAGAATATTGGTGTTAAGGTTTGTGATTCCCTATGCAAGTACAAAAGTCAATAGTCACGCAATGAAAATTATATCCTACTTTTGGTGCATTATTCGGTGTTAATTATGCTTAATGCTTGCTTATGAGATTATTTATTTCTTGGTTGGTCGCTTCTCAGTCTTTGCTAGCCTTTATTTTGCACCAAGTATGATCTATACTTGTGCATCAAAAATCTTTTAAACCAGTTTTGCCACATGAGTCCACTATATCTACCTATATGCGGTATTCTTTTGCCGTTCTAAGCAAATTTGTATGTGCCATCTCCAATTTTGAAAATAAACTTCTCTTTTTTGTGTTTGTTTTGCTCGTGGAACGGTAATGGGTGGCTAATATTTTCCATGCTGGATGTGTTATTCTCACGATGAGTGTTTATTCACTTTTCATTGCACGAGAGTAAGGCAAAGGTTTTAGGGATGCCCAGTCCCGAAATACAAAAATTAATTTACTTTACGTTGTCAAATAATAAATTCCTTGGAAAGTGTTGGTATGGAAGGCACTCGTGGATACGACTAGCCATGGAAAGTGAAAGAATGGTGGAAAAAGGAATAAACTTTATTTTCTGTTTGGGAACCGCCTATGGCATATCTAGCATGGAAAGTGTTCGGAACTCTAAGTCGTTTTCGTTGGTGGGATTGATACACCTCCCAAAATGTTTTATCTCTAATTTTTGGTATTGAGCTCTGGCACCTCTAGAAGTCCCTACTTCCCTCTGCGAAGGGCCTTTCTTTTACTTTATGCAATTTTTATTTTTTAGTCTCCATCTTCTCTTACAAAATCACCAACTAAGAGGTAATATGATCATGCTTAAGTATTGTGTGTAGCTAATATTCGAGTGTGTTTCATGAATGGATCAATGTTTGAGCATGATGGGCTAGGGATAACTCATTTTAGCATGATATTTTGAAAGACATGGTTGCTTGTTGATATGCTTGAGTATCAAAATTATTATGTCAACACTAGAATATTGCTTTGAATCACATAAAAGTCCAAATGTCCATGCTATAAAGAAAAGAATATTATATGACTTGATAAACAGCACTCCACATAAAAAATTCTATTTTTATCACTTACCTACTCGAGGACGAGTAGGAGTTAAGCTTGGGGATGTTGATACGTCTCCAACGTATCTATAATTTTTTATTGTTCCATGCTATTTTATTATCAATCTGGATGTTTTACAATCATTTTATAGTCATTTATATCATTTTTTGGTACAAACCTATTGACATAGTGCCAAGTGTCAGTTGCTGTTTTTTCCATGTTTTTTACATCGCAGGAAATCAATATCAAACGGAGTCCAAAAGCCATGAAACTCCACGGAGAATTTTTATGGGCCAGAAGAAACACAACGGGCCCTGGTTGCACCTAGGGGGAGTCCCGAGGAGGTAACAATCCCCCAGGGCGTGCCAGGAGGCCCAGGCGTGCCCTAGTGGGTTGTGCCCACCTCGGGTGCCCCCCGAACCGCCTCTTTGCTTTATAAATACCCCAATATTCCAGAAACCCTAGGGGAGTCAACGAAATATGCATCCAGCCGCCGCAGAGTCTAGAACCACCATATCCAATCTAGACACCATCTTGGATGGGGTTCACCAACTCCATTGGTGCCTCTCCGATTATGCGTGAGTAGTTCTTTGTAGACCTTCGGGTCCGTAGTTAGTAGCTAGATGGCTTCCTCTCTCTCGCTGAATTCTCAATACAATGGTCTCTTGGAGATCCACATGATGTAACTCTTTTGCACTGTGTTTGTTGGGATCGGATGAACTTTGAGTTTATGATCAGTCATATCTTTTTATATCCATGATAGTTATTTTAGTTTATGATCAGTCATATCTTCTTATATGCATGATTTCTTATAGCCTCGTATTTCTTCTCCGATATTTGTGTTTTGTTTGGAAACCTTCATCTATATATCTTGCAATGGGAAGAGGTGCCCGGTAGTAGGTTCGATCTTACGGTGCTCGACCCCAGTGACAGAAAGGGAAATGACACGTATGTATCGTTGCTACTAAGGATAAAAAGATGGGATCTATATCTACGCAATAGATAAATGGATCTTGTCTAAATAATGTCATCGTTCTTATTGCATTACTCCGTTTCTCCATGAACTTAATACACTAGATGCATGCTCGATAGCGGTCGATGTGTGGAGTAATAGTAGTAGATGCAGGCAGGAGTCGGTCTACTAATCTTGGACGTGATGCCTATGTAATGATCATTGCCTGGATATCGTCATAATTATTTGAGGTTCTATCAATTGCCCAACAGTAATTTGTTTACCCACCGTTTGCTATCTTTCTCGAGAGAAGCCACTAGTGAAACCTACGGCCCCCGGGTCTTCTTCCTCATATATTTTCCTTGCGATCTACTTTTACTTTGCATTTTTATTCAGATCTATTAAACCAAAAATACAAAAATACTTTACTGCACTTTATTTTATTTGTGATCTATTATTTCAATCTATTAAATCTTTCTCTCGTCATCACGCAATTTCTGGCATCGTTACCCGAGAGGGATTGACAACCCCTTTAACACGTCGGGTTGCGAGTATTTTTTATTTGTGTGCAGGAGATGTTTACGTTGTGTTGCTTGGTTCTCCTACTAGTTCGATAACCTTGGTTCTTCACTAAGGGAAATACCTACCATCGATGTGCTGCATCATCCCTTCCTCTTTGGGTAAATACCGACGTAGTCCTAGCAGACAGGAGCTTTCTGGCGCTATAGTCAGTGAGCAATCATCAGTATCTTCCATGCTAAGCGGGTTATTCTCATGATGAGTGTTTATTCACTCGTCCTTGCACGAGAGGGGCGGTAATAGCGATTCCCAGTCCCGAAGTAAAAAATTACAAATATAAACAAAACTCCCCTAGGAATGATGTTGGTATGGACGGTACCCGTGGATTCGGCTAGCCGTGGAGTGTGTTTTTTGGGGGAGGGGGAGTAAAATTGCTTGGGAACCGCCACTAATGTGTTTAGCATGGAAGATACTAATAACTTTCGGTCGTGACGTAAACAGTAAGGGTGCATTCTCAAAATTACATTTATATCTATTTTAAAAATCTGAGCTCTGGCACCGCTACAAATCCCTGCTTCCCTCTGCGATGGGACTATCTATTTAATTTTATGTTAAGTCATCACCTTCTGAAATAAGCGCCAGATCTGAGAGAACTATTTTCATCCTCATGCATTGTGTATAGTTAATGTTGGGTGCATCATGACTAGATCTTTTCTACCATGAATTACAATGTTTAGTCGCTGCTTGAACTTTGGAGGTGCTCTGCATTTATGTTTTGCGGTCTCAGAAATGGCTAGCGGGAAACCACTGTTGTCATATTATATCATGGTTGTTTCGACAAAGTGAGATATTTTATTATTGCTCGCTAGTTGCTTATGCCATTGATATGAGTTAATATAATTTCTAAGAGTTATTGTTGACATGGTTAGTCATAATCTTTGCTGAAAACCTGGGTGCTACTTAAGCTTATTTATGTAAACAAGAACAAAAGAGTTCGTGAAAGTTTTTCTTTTTCACTTTCAGTTTATCAACTGAAATGCTTGAGGACAAGCAAAGGTTTAAGCTTGGGGGAGTTGATACGTCTCCGTCGTATCTACTTTTCCTACCGCTTTTGCTCTTGTTTTGGATTCTAATTTGCATGATTTTAATGAAACTAACTGAAAGAGCAATCATGCCCTTACATGATGTTTTGATGTTGATGACAATATACATGTAGGGGACTAACAATGGTTGTCAAGTAAATCTCAGGTGTTCGTCCCCGGTTCATCAAAATGTATGGATCAAGAGCATACAAAGTGATTTTACTCAAGGATGAAGTATCAAAATTGATTACATATTTGTTTTCTTGAGTATAGGATCCCGCACTATTAAGAGGGGATCGATAGGGTTAGTTAAAGGCTTGCTCTTGCCACAAACCTCCTTGCCATATATGCACATGCTCCATCTTCATGTTTTTGTCTCTGGGCTGACGGATGTCCGTGCTTCAAGCCGGATGTCCGGGCCTCACGCCAAATATCCGACCTGCTCGCCGGATATCCAGACCTAGCTCTCCAGAGAGCAACTTGTGATGTGCTACTTGCCGGATGTCCGGCCCTCTATGCCGGATGTCCGGGCTCCCAGTGCACTCCAAATTTCCGGGCTTCCCTGCCGGGTGTCCGGCCTGTGCTATCCAGAGGCCGTTTTGATTTGGTAAACTTGCCAGATGTCCGGCCATGTGCCGGATGTCCGAGGCTTCTTGACATGCCGGATGTCTGGCCCCTCTTCTTTATGCTCTACTTCTGTCTTGTTACTCGAGTGGCTTGCCAGGCCGGATGTCCGACCCCTTGCCCGGATGTCTGGCCTGCCTGTTCACTTACACTACAACAGCCATATTTGTGCTCACACTATATATAGGCCTTCTACCCCACAGGAGAGGGTTGACCATTCACTTTGTACAAACCCTAGAACACATTTCACTCTCTCCCTCTCACTTCTACACACCAAATCTTAGATCCCCAAGGGATTTGAGAGCATTTGAGAGAAGTTGTCCGATCAAGTGATAGATCCACTCCATCCCCTTCTTTGCACCAAAGGAATTTGTGATTTGAGCAAGTCTTGATATTTTCCCCATCATTCTTGTTACTCTTGGAGGTTGGAGACTCCTAGGCGGTAGGAGTCTTTCGGAGAGGAATCGACCATTGTGATTACCCCCAGAAAAGTTTGTGAGGGTTTGGATACCACTCCAAGGTCTACCACTAGTGGTTGAGAAACGCCTCTGTGGTGTTGTCTCAAAGGGAGCATAGGTGAGCCTTCGTGGCATTGGTGTGCCTTCATGGTAACATCCACCTCTCTAACAGTGACGTAGCTTCCCTCCGAGGAAGTGAACATCGGCATACATCCTCGTCTCTGGGAGTTCCGATTATCCCTAACCCTAACTCTCTACTTGTGGTTACTTGTCTCTTAGCACTTACTTATATCATATTGTGTTTTCTTACTTACATACTTGTGTTACTTGTTTATCTTGCTTATCTCTTAGCATCACACTTGCAATTGTTAGGCTCACTTTCATATTCCGCATTATTGCCTAAAATTGCTAAGTAATAATTAAAATTTGTAATTGTACCTATTCACCCCCCTCTAGTCCCATCGTGATCCTTTCAATTGGTATCAGAGCCTCGTGCTCTATTCTTGTGGCTTAACCGCCCTAGAGCAAGATGAACCCCGATGGGACCCCCCTTGTTGCAGATCCGAAGAATACGGGCGCGGCTTCCATGGAAGCCAAGTCCTTCACTTCAGAGGATCTGGAACGAGCTCTTTCTAAGAAAAAGGAGGAGCATGATGCCTCTCTTGAGGCCTTAGTCCAATTGAGGTTAGCCACACTAACCACGATCTTGCACCACTTTCTGGTGGTGCGGCCTCGAGGCCAGCTGTGCCTACTCCTTCACTTCGCCAACATCCTCCTAGCAATGAATACTCCAGTGTTCCTTGTCTTTATGCAAGACCTCAAATAGAGAAACCCAAGTATAACCCTCAAGGCAAACCTCCTTTACTTGATGAAACTACCGATTTTGCTTTGTGGAGAGTTGCTATGCAGGACCATCTTCGATATAGAAATGATGAGATGTTGGAGATATTGGAGTATGGCTACCAAGCTATTGACCCGAAGAATCTTACACCAAGAGAGGTATATGACAAGAATATCAACGACACAGCAACCATGGGCATAAGAAGAGGTATAACTGACAAGCAAAGGAGACCATACATACATATCACAAGTGCCTACGAATTATGGGATAACATTGTGAGAACCAAGACCGGCACCTCCACTCTCCGGCTTGCTCAATATGAAATTGCCAAGGGTCAATTGAAAAAAAATTGTATGGAGAAAGGTGAATCTCCCAAGCAACTTCTTGAGAGTATCATGACTCTCACCACCGACATCGAGTCATGTGAATGTGACAAGATCCAAGATGGATTCAACTTGACTAAGCGATTTCTCGTGGATAAGTTGCTTCACGCTCTTGCTCCGTATCATCATCAAATGGTGTGGGACATAAGACAACACAATGGATTCAAGGAAATGACTCCGTATGATATCATATCCACCTTCCGACTATTTGAAGAGTCAAAGGCAAATGTTACAAAACATCTTGCCATGCATGGTACCTCAACATCAAAGATCAATCTTGCATTGAAGGCCAGGCATGTGTGTGAAGAAGAGAAAAGTGAAGAAGATGATGATAATGATGATGAGGATGGTGATGAGGTTGACTCAGATGAGAGCCCGTCATATGAAGACATTGCTCTCTTTGTCAAGAAGTTTAGCGCGGGAAAATTCAAGGGAAGATTCTAGAAGAAGAAAGTGAGAAAATGCTACAACTGTGAAGAAACCAACCACTTCTCCAACGAGTGCCCATATGAGAAGAGAGAAGGTAAACCAAGGTTTCCCAAGACCTTTCCCAAGAAGAAGTTGCCAAATCCTTTGAACTCCAAGCTCAAAAAGAGGGATGGGAAAGAAATGGTTGCACATGAAGAATACGATTCGGATGATGTTAGTGGTGTTGCCGGAGATGCTCAAGATTCTCAAAACATGTTGAGGATAGTCAAAAAGAGTGGTGATGTTGTCACATACAACTATATGAAGGACTACAAGGGCAACACTCACAAGTGCCTAATGGCAAAGGCCGTGGTTGAAGATGGAGAGGACCAAAGCTCTCCTGACAAGGTCAAGGTAACCCCATGATCAAACCATCCTCTTTTCACTCCTCCTACTCCTAGTGATGAGTATCTTGATGCGGACGATAGTTATGAGGATGATGATATAGATGATCCTATGCTTGCTAAACTAAATAAGTTCATGTGCTCCCTCAAAGGAAAGAAGCTCACTATGTTTCGTATGCTTATGGAGATGGTGAGTAAGCACACCATCACCACTAAGGAACTTGAAACCCTCGTCGCCGAGGAAAAGGAAAAATATGAAATCCTTGAGCGGAAAGTCCAATATGGGGAAGCACGAAATGATGAACTATGCTTGAAAATTGGTGCAAACATTGATGTTCATACTAAAGATCTTGCCTCCTTGAAAAAGGCAACCGACTCTTGCGAAGAGTTGATGAATGATAAAATTAAGCTTGTGAGGTGTAATGCTTCTCTCTCTAAGGATTGTGAGCTCCTATCCGTGTCCCTTAAGACTAAGGAAGAAGAGCTCACCCTTCTTACAAAGAGTTTTGAGACGCTCAAGCTTACTTATCTTGAAACTCTAGCCAAGGCTTACTCTTCTCCTATTATCGGTGTTGATGCTTGTACTACTAACTCTAGTAGTGATCTAGCATCTATTCTTGAGGATAACCGCTTTCTCAAGGCTCAAATTGAGAAAGGTCTCATGACATGTGCTCAAGGGCAAAAGAACCTTAATGAGGTATTGAGCCAACACAATGAGGTGTTTGCCAAAGAGGGACTCGGGTTTGACCCAAGCACAAGCAAGAAGAAGACGTCCTCTCAAAAGTGCACCACCCCTCTAAAAGAAACTTTTGTACGAGAAGGGCACAAGGAGAACAGGGTGAGCCTTCGTGGCGTTGGTGTGCCTTCGTGGTAACATCCACCTCTCTAACGGTGATGTAGCTTCCCTCCAAGGAAGTGAACATCTGCATACATCCTCGTCTCCCGGAGTTGCGATTATCCCTAACCTAACTCTCTACTTTTCGTCACTTGTTTCTTAGCACTTACTTATATAATATTGTGCTTGCTTACTTACATACTTGTGTTACTTGTTTATCTTGCTTAGCTCTTAGCATCACACTTGCAATTGTTAGGCTCACTTTCATATTCCGCATTATTGCCTAAAATTGCTAAGTAATAATTAAAATTTGTAATTGTACATATTCACCCCCCCTCTAGGTCCATCTTGATCCTTTCACTAACCCAAACCGACGTTGTTTTCAGTTGAACTACTATGGTGTTGTTTTTGTGCAGAAATAAAAGTTCTCGAAATGGAACAAAACTTTTTGGAGGATATTTATACAATAAAAGAAAATTACTATAGCCAAGAACCATCGGAGGGGGGGGGCTGGGTGAGCACAACCCACCAGGGCATCCCCCCTCCAGGCGCGCCCAGGTGGGTTGTGCCCACCTGGTGGCCCCGCAAACCCTATCTCGGACGCTATAAAATCCTATTTTCAGAGAAAATTCAGGGAGAAAGAATTATCGTGTTTCACAAGACGGAGTCACCGCCGCTTCCTGTTCTTCATCGGGAGGCTAGATCTGGAGCCCGTTTGGGGCTCCGGAGAGGGAAATCTTTGGTCTTCATCATCACCAACCCTTCTCCGTCGCCAATTGCATGATGCTCCCCACCGGGAGTGAGTAATTCCTTCGTAGGCTCGCTGGTCGGTGAGGAGTTGGATGAGATTCATCATGTAATCGAGTTAGTTTTGACAGGGCTTGATCCCTAGTATCCACTATGTTCTGAGATTGATGTTGTTATGACTTTGCCATGCTTAATGCTTGTCACTTTGGGCTTGGGTGCCATGATTTCAGATCTGAACCATTTGTGTTTTCACCATTATATCTATGTTCTAGATCGGATCTTGCAAGTCATATTCACCTATTAAATGTTATGATCCGTAAACCCCCGTGTGACAGTAATTGGGATACTTTCTGGTGATGACCGTAGTTTGAGGAGTTCATGTATTCACTATGTGCTGATGCTTTGTTCAGGTTCTCTACTAAAAGGAGACCTTAATATCCCTTAGTTTACTTATGGACCCCACTGCCACGGGAGGGTAGGACAAAACATGAAATGCAAGTTCTTTCCATAAGCACGTATGACTATTTACGGAATACATACCTACATTATATTTATGAACTAGAGCTAGTTTTGCATCGCCCTAGGTTATGACTGTTATATGATGAATATCATCCAACAAATTCACCAATCTAATGCCTACAAATTTTCCATATATTGTTCTTGCTAAGTTACTACTGTTGTTGCTATTGTTACACTTGCTACAAAATCATTGCTATCACTATTACCGTTACTGCTACTGTTACCACTACTATCAAAACTATCATATTACTGTGCTACTGATCACCTTGCTGCAGATAATTAATCTCCAGGTGTGGTTGAATTGACAACTAAGCTGCTAATACCTACAAATATTCTTTGGCTCCCCTTGTGTCGAATCTATAATTTTGGGTTGAATATTCTACCCTTGACAACTGTTTCGATCCCTTATACTTGTGGGTTATCAATGATGAAAGCCTATGACAGGGTGGAGTGGCAATATCTCCAAGCTATCATGTTGAATCTAGGATTTTCTGGAAGATGGGCAAGTATTGTTATGAATCTAGTAACAACAATAAAATTTTTAGTTTAGTTCAATGGAAAGAAGCTTCAGGAGTTTACACCTTCGAGAGGGATCAGACAAAGGGACCCGATATCTCCAGACTTGTTCTTGCTAGCAGTAGAGGGCATGTCGTGCCTGTTAAAATCTAGAAATGAGTCATCCAACCTAAGTGGTCTACAAGTGGCACCTCTAGCGCCGCCGGTTAATCACTTATTATTTGCTGATTACAACCTACAGTTTTTGAAGGCAAATAGTATGAGTTGTACCGAGGTGAACTTGGTACTAAATTCATATTATCAAGCATCGGGACAGAGGATCAATAACAGTAAGTCCTTAGTTTTCTTCAGTAAGGGTGTTCCTATAAGCACACACATAGAGATCAAAACCCTTCTTCAAGTTCCCAATGAAACCCTAAACGAAAAAAATTAGGTATGTCGTCTGATATTTGTAGCTCAAAAAATGGTGCCTTCAAGTATCTTAAGGACCGTTTATGGAGTAAGGTGCAGGGTTAGATAGAGAATACCATGTCGTCGAAAGGAAAGGAGATCCTTGTAAAGGCAGTGGCACAAGCAGTCCCAGTTTTCTCTATGTCTTGCTTTAAATTACCTCGCGGTTTATGTGAACATATTAATAAGCTTATCAGGAAATTTTGGTGGGGAAGCAAGGAGGGTAAGCGCAAACCACATTGGGTCTCCTGGAAGGAGATGACGCAACCGAAAGGTATGGGAGGTTTGGGTTTCAAAGATTTTGAGTTGTTTAATATGACAATGCCCAAGCAGACCTGGCAATTATTACAGGCTCCGGACTCACTAAGTGCTCGCATCTTTAAGAGTATATATTATCCCAACATCTCCATCTTGGAAGCAACTCTAGGCAGATATAACAGTAAGGTTTGGAGAGCTATCATTGAAGGTAGGGATACACTGAAAATGGGCCTCATAAAACGGATCGGTAATGGATCTTCTACAAGAATCTGGGATGAAAACTCGATACCGCATGAGGAGATGATAAGACCATACGTATGCATTGCTCAAAACTCTCCAGAACTTGTTTCCGAACTGATTCAGGTTCCGATGGCACAACGGGGTACATGTAAAGTTGCTTCGGTTTTCATGCCCATGGATCTCGAGTTATTCTATGCATTCTTTTATGCACAAGGAATCTACAGGCTTTTGGAGTTCGCATTACGAGCGGAATGGCATTTTCTCGGTCAAATCTACCTACAGAATGTTGGTGGCAATGAGGGAAAGAAGAGAGGCATGGCTCAAGAATAGAGCGGGCACGTCTAGTTCTGCAGCAGAGGAGATCTCGTGGAAAAAGTTATGGAAGACTCAAGTTCCAGGGAAGGTGAGAACGTTTTTATGGCGCCTATCATAACAGTCAACCCCGACGAACGACGTTCAAGCTCATAGACATATGACGGACTCTAGTGAGTGTGACATGTGCGGGTCGCCTGATTCATGGAGACACTCGTCGTTGGAGTGCACAATGTCGTGGTGTACCTGGTCTCTAGTTATGAAGATCTTTTGCAATCTCTGGTGGCTACAAACGAACCAAAAGCGAAGCAATGGCTTTTCTCGTTGATGGAGTTATTATCACATGAACAATTTGTCAAGTTGTCAGTCACGCTTTGTGTTGGAAATATGCCCTAGAGGCAGTTATTATATTTCCATTATTCATAATTAATATTTTATATTTCATGTTATAACTGCTATGATCCTGGAATATGTGATTCGGTGGAAAACTCATATGCACGTGTGAAATGATAAAATGTAAGCAATAGGTTCCCGGTCTCGCCTCTAAGACCGGCTCAAGTGTTGTTGGTGATCACTTTTTCTGGATCTTAGGATATCGTTAAGTGTAACGATATTCCTAGAACAATATTGAGGGTATGACATTAGAAGAACGATCATATTGAATCGACCCAATACTTATCTGTTGTACTATGTGGTCATATCGTCTAAAATCATCTGTTATAACACGGAGTGTTAGCATGTGTTTTAGTTCCTGAGACCATGAGAGTGTCTCGGTCACTTCCTACTGGACGGTGGGCTTTGGGGTTTCTCAAACTTCATCTGCAACAAGGTGATCGTAACGACAACTTTCAAGCTCACTAGAGAGTTTGACAAGTGACCGAATAGCTCGAGAGTGGGATTTTCTCCTCCGACGATGGAGAGATATTCTTAGGGCCCTCTCGGTGTAACGGCATCCATCATATTCTGCCCAGACACTGGTGAGTTCGTCACGGGGATGCCGGAACACATCAACAAGAAAGAAGAACAAAGCCGGTAACGGGAGCAACGGTATAGTGAGCATGGTGATGGATCTGTAAGATACTAATGTACACGGGTTTTTTTAAAGTATCGGAAAGCAAAGGGAACATCACATGATAGCCAAAGGTCCACTCGAATATCATTCGTGTAATCATAGGGACCGATATGGATGTCTGTGGTTCCGCTATAGGTCATTCAACGAAGAGGATTTGTTCATGTCTATGATTTACGGAACCTACGGGGTCACAAGCTTAAGGTAATCACGATCTACTGAGTGTTAGTAGGACGGGAGTAATGAGAATATATTTGTGGGATTGTTTCATTAATATCCAGAATAGTTCTGAGAGGTTCCGGAAGCGTTTCGGGGTCACCGGAAGGGTTTTGGCGAATATTATTAATATATATATATATATATATATATTTATATATTTATATATATATATATATAGGTGAAAAATGTTATCAGGAATGTTAAACTATATAATATAATTCTCTAAAAATATTTAGAACACATATATATTTAATTTAATATCAATGGCCCTGAAAAGGCCCAGAGGTGGAAGGCAACTTGGGCCACAAGGGCCCAAGTGGGAAGGCGCCCCCCTTTCCTTGGGGGGGGGGGTGAATTGGACAAGGGGAGGAGTCCTACTCCTCCTCCCCTTGGTTGGAGGCCCCAAGAGGGTTTCCCACCTTGGTGGCAGCCCTCCTTCTCCCATCTAACCTATATATAGTGGAGGTTTGGTGCCCAATTGTTAACACAAGTTTTGGAGCCTCCTCTAGTTGATCTAGCGTATGCTCTAGTTTGTCCTAGTTGACTAATTAGAGCGAGCCCTAGCCACCTATAATCCTCATAATTAGAAGCTCTATGTGGTTCTAATCTCCTCCCTCTGATTCTCTAGCGAGGATTTGCTCTATACGGTGAAGCGTTGCCGGTCGTGAAGACCGTATGCTTGCAACCAAATAGGGAGGGCGTTCATTCGGTCTTCTGTTCGAGGGATCGTTCCTGGTTGTTTCGCGGGATCATCATCGACGTTCGAGGGACTCCAAGTACAATCTACACCGACTCATCTACTTCTGGTGCACTCCCGGAGTCGGTAATGATCGTTGATCACAACCCGTTATGCATCTTCATATAGTTCCTGGGTGATCGTTGGGCGAAAGTTTTTTGTTTTCTACTATGTTTCCCAACAGTGGCATCATGATCAGTTCTATGAGTAGATGGAGGTTGCGAGCTAGATCATGTGGATGTGAGAGTGATGTTCTTTCTATGCTTCCCTTGAAGTTGCTTCTGTTTAGTTCATTGACGGCATGGTGTCGCTTTCTACAAGGTTCTCACAATCGCTCGGCTCTGGCTGTCGACTATCTCCTCACAGTTCCTTGGGTTTCCCCATAGTCAAGAATAGTGAACTGTCGCATAGACAAGTGGGCGATGAAGATGGATGATCTTCTAGGGGGTCACGCGTATTAGACAAAGTTTAGTGTGGGGGAACGATATTTTTAATTAAGTCTCTTCTTCCACACACACACCCCGAAAGTTAATCTAGCAACAAGGATTATCACTTTATGGTGTGCATGTAGGTAGCTAGGTTTATCTGGAAACTCTAGATTCCACATAATTAAAAATTGTCAAACTGATTAGAGGACGTCTAACTTGGTTTCATAGGGTTTGCATATGGTGCGGTATAGCCTTCGTCATGATAATGAGTTTACGTATGAGATGTCTATATGTTGTAATGTTAAGTGGCCTGCGCATCATGGCATGATGGCTGGAGCCACGAGATTGCCACCTTAATGTAAATATCATAGAGATAGGTTACAGGTGACGGTGGCAAGACGTACATAGAGGACTCCGGCGAGGAGGTGTACCAAGGCGTGGGATGAGGAGCTATAATTTCGTGCCACGGCGGAATTTCAGATTTTGGTGCCACGACAACATTTTTTGAAACGGCAGCCACGGCAACGTTTTCTGAGATTGCCGCCACGACAACATTTTTGAAATGGTTGCCACAGCAACGAAATATTGGTTGTCACGTTGCTTCAACTGGAGATTGAAGACGATCATGGAAAACTCCCGACGCCCAGGGCAATACCATCTCATGCTATTATGAATTGCCTGAGATGTTTATCCCTTTGTTATTTGCACCCTTTGATTGCGTAGTAATCAATTATTAAGGTGATCTCTCATCGTAAATATCAAGTTAGAAGGTGATCTTCCTAGTGTTGCAACCGTCTATAACACGTAGCATTCCGGAGTGCATTGATACGTCTCCAACGTATCTATAATTTCTGATTTTTTCATGTTGTTATATTATCATTCTTGGATGTTTTATAATCATTTTATAGTCATTTTCTATCATTTTTTGGGACTAACCTATTGACATAGTGCCAAGTGCCAGTTGCTGTTTTTTGCATGTTTTTTACATCGCATGAAATCAATATCAAACGGAGTCCAAACACCGTGAATCTTTTTGGGGATTTTTTATGGACCAGAAGACCACCAATGGGCCAGAGCAGCACCTGCGGGGGTGCCCCGAGGGGGCACAACCCACCAGGGCATGCCTGGGGGCCTAGGCGCGCCTGGGTGGGTTGTGCCCACCTCGGTGGCCTCCCGCACCCCCTCTTTGCCCTATAATTTCACAAATATTCCAAAACCCTTTGGGGTTACCCTAGATGAGAAGTTTCGCCACTTCAGGCCTCTATAGCCACCGAAAACCAATCTAGACCCTTTCAGGCACCCTGCCGGAGGGGGGGAATCATATCCAGTGGCCATCTTCATCATCCTGTCGGCCACCACGATGAGGAGGGAGTAGTCCACCCTCGGGGCTGAGGGTTTGTACCAGTAGCTATGTGTTTAACCTCTCTCTCTCTCTCTTGTGATCTTGAGATGTTATGATCTTGATATATCATGGGCTTTGTTAACATAGATGGATCATTTGATGTTTCTCCCCTCTCTACTCTTGTTGTGATGAATTGAATCTTTACCCTTTTAAGTTTTGTCTTGTCGGACAGAATGTTCAGATCTGAGAACACATGATGTATGTCTTGCGGTATGAATACTCGAGGTGAAAATGGGGTATCATATTGATTCACTTGATGTATGTTATGGCACTCAACTTGCGGATTCCCGAGGTGACATTGGGGTAATCTATTCATAGGGGTTGATGAACGTTTTTAATATCTTTTCTCCGATAGAAACTTTGGGGTCTCCTTGTAGTTCTTTGAGTGGACTGAATATTATGATCATGAAGTTGTTTGATGCATATCGTACAATTAACTCACGGATACTCGTGGTTCAGCCTGGGCGTTCGGTCTTTTTGATCTTTCAAGAATTCTGTCTTCCATAATTGAAGACCGAAATAATTTCGGTCTTTTTGGTTTTCCACTATTCGGTCTTCGGTCTTTACATACCAATGTTCGGTCCCGACCAAACATACCAATTTAGTGACACAACTCAGATTCATATATATTACTTCCAGTATCTGTACATATTTATTTATGCAAAATTGAGACAAAAAATGTATGTACAGATGTGCGTGTGTGTATAAGAAAAATTAGAAAAGTGTTAGACAATGAAAGTATGTAACAGGCTAACATCACAAATTCTGAACAATATAGCTTTGCACATACTCCCTCCGTCCCAAAATAAGTGTCTTGAGCTTACTACAAATTTATACTAGAGCTAGTATAAAGTTGAGACACTTATTTTGGGGACGGGGGGAGTACATAAGTATGCGTTAACATAGGTATGCACACACATTCAATAATCTGGACATGACACACACTTAGGCATTATTGGCCGATCTGATGCACTCATGCACATACATAAGAGTCACTTGCTCATCTTCAAGCTTCGGTTGTGAGGTGAAGCACCGGAAAAGGAGAGTAGGCGGCGGCCAGCTTGGAAGAGGCGGTGGCAACGGATTGACGCCAGTGCAGCAGCGTGGAAGGGACGGGATCTGAAGCACCGCTTGCGGATGGCGATTCGCAGGCTGTGGAGCAATGTACGGGAGGTTGGGTTGCTGGGCGGTCGTCACCGGTCATGGAAGCAGATCAGCACGTATCTCACCGGTCACGGCCGCGGATCGCAGCGCTCCTTGGGGAGGCGGTCGTCACGGGACCTCGGCTTTAGCGTCGGCTAGGGTTGGTCATTGGCAAAGAAGGGGGAGGAACGAGAGTGAGACTACGGTTCGTGCCTTTGTGTCGCTCGTCATGAGGAGGTGAGGTAGTGTCTCGCTCGTGAGGACCGGGCTAGCCAGTTGGTCCTTGGGTAAACATTGTTGTGCGTGTGGGCTTTTAAAATAGCTTGGTCTATATGGTCTTTTCGGTCCTGCAGGGTAGAGGACCGATTTGACCGTATTAAATTCGGTCATGTAGTTTTGTAGACCAAAGTTTATTCGGTCATTTTTAGTTCGGTCTTTTCGCGTTCGCTCTCGGTCTTTTTGGGTTCGGTTTTCGGTATTTGGTTTTTATGCCCGGGGTGACTCATGGTGACATTGGAGTATCTATGTGACATTAGAGTTGGTTGATGTGTGTCCTATGGTGTTATTTTAGTAGGAACTCTTGATTAGATCGATCGGAAAGAATAGCTTGTGTTATTTTAGTACGAACTCTAGGATAGATCGAACGGAAAGAATAGCTTTGAGGTGGTTTCGTACCCTACAAACAATTTATATCTTTTGTTCCCCGCTAATAGGAACTCGGGAGTGATTCTTTATGGCACTTTGAGGGATAATCATATGATCCAACTATGTTAGCATTGTTGAGAAATTGCACTAGTGAAAGTATGGACCCTAGGCCTTGTTTTCAAGCAATGCAATACCATTTTTGTGCCCGTTTACTATTTGCTACCTTGCTATTTTTATTTATTCAGATTATAAAAATATATTTCTACCATCCATATTACACTTTTATCACCATCACCGAACTAGTGCACAAATTTCTTGTATTTGGTTGCAGGGTCATTTGAGAGAGACTATCTTCATCCTACGCCTCCCATGGATTGATAAACCTTAGGTCATCCACTTGAGGGAAATTGCTACTATCCTACAAAACTCTGCGCTTGGAGGCCCAACACGTGTCTACAAGAATAAAGTTGCGTAGTAGACATCAAGCTCTTTTTTGGCGCCATTGCCGGGGAGGTGAGTGCATGAAGGTATATCTTTAGATCTTGCAACTGAATCTTTTAGTTTCTTGTTTTATCACTACTTCGGTTTATAAAAGAAAACTAAATAAAAATGGAGTTGAGGTTGTATCATATTATTGATCATCTTTATAATATCTTTCTTGAAAATGATGGATCAGAAAATTATGCTCAACTGATAGAAGAAGAATTCATTAGAATGTTTGGTATAAATGATGAGCATGATTGCAACGTTGTTAGTATGAATGCTTTGAATATCCATGATGCCAATGATATGCAAGAAGATAAGCTTGGGGATGCTATGTTTGATGAATATGATATTTTTAGTCCCCCAAGATTTGATGTGCAAATTTGTTATAATGATTGCATGCCTCCTATTTATGATGATTATAATGATGAAAGTGGATTCGGAGAGGTCATGACTTTATTTAATGATGAATCCACCATTTTGGATGAGGCTTCAATTGACTATGAGAATAAGGTTGCTATCTATGATTATTATGGTGATGATATGTCTGCTATATTGAATAATGATAACCATGAAACTTGTCATCATGATTTTAATTTTCAATCACATGATAGTTATTTTGTTGAGGTTCCTCCCACCATCATTGATGAGAATAAATTTGCTTACGTGGAGAGTAATAAAATTTCTCTGCTTGTGGGTCATGCAAAGAATGTTTTATGTGATGGTTATATTGTTGAATTTATTCATGATGCTACTGAAAATTATTATGAGGGCGGAACTTATGCTTGTAGGAATAGCAATAATATCAAGTTTCCTCTCTATGGGTTGAAAACCTTGAAGTTGCACTTGTCTTGCCTTCCTATGCTAGTTGATTCTTGCTCCCAAAAGTTATTTGCTCACAAAATCCCTATGCATAGGAAGTGGGTTAGACTTAAATGTGCAAGTCATATGCTTCATGATGCTCTCTTTAGGTTTCAATTCTTATCCTTTATGCGAGCATCATTAAACTCATCATGCCTAGCTAAAAGGCATTAAAGAAAAGCGCTTGTTGGGAGACAACCCAACACTTTAACCTATTGCTTTTGTGTGTTCACATGATTAAGCTACAGTAGTAATTATGTTTTATTGCTTTTGTTTCAATAAAATGCCAAGTAAAGCCTTTAGGATCATGTTGGGTGATAGTTGCTTTGATCTTCCTAAAAACAAAAACTTTTGCGCTCACGAAAAAGCGGCCAGGCGGCTGTGGCAGATGGTCCACGACACCGGCCTGCGGCATGGCATTGTGGATCGTCTCCAGATGGTGTTGGCGACTAGCTGGTGGATGGCCGCTGTTGACGCCAGCTACGACTCTCAGTTGGACCAGATGATCCTTCGCACCACCAACAGGTTCACTGTCGTCAAGAAGCTCGCGGACGACATCGCTGTAATCCTCCAGCCCGTGCGCCTGGGCTCCTCATTGCCTGACACCCTAATCGGCTCCATGGTCGGAACCTCTTTCAAGCACTGGTGGCCCTGAGACTGCCCGCCGACGCCACGAAGAATGTCCACCTGGAAGGTCGCACTCGCCGTGAGGCGCCTCGCCCTGCAAGAATCCGTCGACCTACACATCCATGTGTATGAGAAAATCATGTACATAGGTATCTATATGGCCAGTGAGGACGCTACGATGTTGGCTTTCTTCAGCCGGCTGGAAGCCCTGGATGCCTTTGCTGAGAAGCACCTTGACCTCGCGACAAAAGTCGCCGCTCCTTAGCCGCCGGTCGGTGGCCCGGCGCACTGAGTTGAGGAGGAGAAGGTCGTACGTTGATGGATGCATCTTTCTTCTTGCCTCCTGTAACCACCATTGCGATTGCATCATCGTGGCCTTAATGCTACTGCATTCTCATTCCAGTCAATACACACATGTGCGATCCCTTTGCTTAATTATATGCATCACTGTAACTAGTACTCCATCCGTCAATTTATAAGTTGTGATGCCAGTGTCTATCTCGTTACTTTTTAATAATTATTGTTTCTTGAACACATGTTTATTGGCTTGAATGAAGGTCTATCCCGCCGTTAGGTGCCGCAGCACGTTGTGCTCGCCGTTAGGTGCCGCGGCGCGCCCTGCTCATGCCCGTTGGCGCGCTCTACTATATGGTTGCTCTCCGTTAAGGTGACCGCGGAGCGGCGCGCTCGCATCCCTCGGCGCGCGCTCTGCCAGCGGTTGGGCGTGCGCACGATCACGTCGAGGGGCCCATATGCATGCGGTTGCGCCGCACGCGTTGCCACGCGATGCAGTTACGTGCGGCACGATGGAGTTACGCACTGCAAATTAGAACTGCCATCAGGGCCCGCCGATATTCTTGGCCGTCCGGCTTCCCCCTTAATTCCCGCGGCCATTATAACCTTAGTCTCTTCAACCTTTCAATCGCGCCCCACAACACAACAAGCACACCCACGACGACACATAGAGAGGGGATGTCTAGCGACGCTCCAATGGAGTTCGGCGAGCATAGAGTGGAGACCCACGCGAGGGAGACGGATCTCTTGGTGGTGTACACCATCGACCCGGCCATGGTGGACGACTCCATCAACAGCGTTGAGCAGTTGCTTGCTCAAGACAAGTACAAGGTGGTCGGCATCGACCTCCAGTACACCGCCGATCGTCCCGGCATAGATCAGAAGGTTGTCGTCGCCCAGTTGTGCGTGCGCCATCATGGCCTCATCTACCACAACTGCTTGGCCACAGAGCCTTGCGACCATTTCAATAGGTTTGTCAACAACACTAACTCTAAGTTCGCCACGGTGGAAACCACCAACGATGTAAAAGCGCTCAGTGTTACGGGCTTGGCCTGCAAGAACCTTGTCGATATCCGTGACCACTACAGGGCCTGGGGTAGCACGAAGAAGGACTCCTTGGTCGAACTCGCCTCAGCTATCATCGACCCCTACTACGAAAAGATGAAGCAGGATGCCCAGAGAACAAGTCCCCTATCCTGGCACAGGGCCTAGATGCGGCAACTGGATGAACCTCACCTCACTTTCGCGGCCAAGAGCGTGTACACATGCTACGAGATGCACAGGCGGATCGTTCCAAATTGATGAGCCCGGATCAAGCCACAAGTAGAGCAAGCGTCACAAGAAGTAGATGATGATCTGATGATCATTTATGCTAGTAAATCATGCATGTAATATATAGTTTACTTTATTGGTGTGTGTAAATGTCATGTGTGTAGTAGCCACCTATGTAATTATGCATGTAATAGTTTACTTTGGTGTGTGCAAATGCCATGGTTGTAGTAGCCACCTATGTAAGTGGATGTTTAATTTGGTTATGCAATCATGTCCTTATAAGTGTGTGTGTATATATGTTGTTGTTCTGTATGCAATCCCATCGCACAACACACATGTCTTATTAGCAGCAACCGTCTGTGTTATTATCGGTCTTCGCACACATTTCAGATTACATACCTGTTTGTCGCGTATCACACACATCTTGTTATATTGAACCGTTTCTGTTCTCTTCTCTCAACACAAATAGTTCATCAGAGTGAACCTCATGCCGTATATCGCACACACCTTGATCTGGCTGATCGTTTCTTTTGTGTTGCCGAATCATAAAAAGTTCATCCGCGTGAACCGTATGTTGTCTATCGCACACACCTCCATCTGGCTGCCCGTTTCTTTTGTTCCTCCTCATCGCAGATAGTTAATTGAACTGAACCGTATGCCCTGCATCGCACACGCAACTAAAATCTGAACCGTGTTTGATGCATCCTCCATCACAAATGTTTTGAACCTTTTTTGACGGCTTTTTTACACCACTGTTTGTGATTATTGCATCGCACATAGTTTCGTCGAAGGGTCTCTGATTGTAGTGTCGCGTTAGCAGCATCCTGCAGTAGTGCATCATCTTGTAGACCCGGAGATTATCGAAGGTCTCTTTCAAATCATCTATCAATGTTTCCTTCTTTCTGGATTTCACAACAATATCATCCACATAAGCATGAACGTTGCGTCCAATCTAGTCATGGAGGCAATTCTGAACACACCGCTGATAAGTCGCCTGGGCACTCTTGAGCCCAAAAGGCATAGAAACATAACAGAAGGCTCCAAAGGGAGTGATGAAAGATGTCTTCTCCTGGTCCTTAACTGCCATCTTGATCTGATGATAACCAGAGTAAGCATCCAAAAAAATCAAACGTTCACAACCCGTCGTAGCATCGATGATCTGATCAATACGGGGGAGAGCAAAAGGATCAGCCGGACAGGCCTTGTTAAGGTCTGTGTAATCCACACACATACGCCAAGTGCCATTCTTCTTAAGTACCAGCACCGGGTTAGCCAACCACTCAGGATGAAAACTTCCACGATAAACCCAGCCGCCAAGAGCCGGGCCACTTCTTCACCAATGGCCTTACGCCTCCCTTCATTAAAACGACAAATGAATTGCTTGACCGGTTTAAACTATGGATCAACATTTAGAGTGTGCTCAGCAAGTTCCCTCGGTACACCTGGCATGTCTGAAGGTTTCCATGCAAAGATGTCCCGGTTCTCACGGATGAACTCGATGAGCGCGCTTTCCTATTTTGGATCCATATTAGCACTAATACTGAACTGCTTGGATGGGTCGCCAGGAACAAAGTCAACCAGCTTAGTGCCATCAGCTGACTTAAACTTCAATAGAAGGCATGCTCTGTGGTTGGCTTCTTCAAAGGTTTCATATCTGCCGGGTCAACATTATCTTTGTAAAACTTCAACTCCTCTGTTGTACAAACAGACTCAGCATAAGCAGCATCGCCCTCTTCACACTCCTAGGCTATCTTCCTGTTCCCATTCACTGTGATGGTACCCTTACGACCCGGAATCTTAAGCTGCAGATAAACATAACAAGGTCTTGCCATAATCTTAGCACAAGCCGGACACCCAAACAAGGCGTGATAAGGGCTCTTGATCTTCACCACCTCAAAAGTCAATGTCTCAGCTCTATAAACATGATCATCACCGAAAGCCACTTCCAAAGCTATCTTGCCCATTGGGTACACTGACTTACCAGGCACCACGCCATGAAAAACAATAGAAGACAGCTTAAGATCTTTGTCAGTCAAATTCATACGACGGAAAGTATCATAGAAAAGGATATTGATGTTGCTGCCTCCATCCATGAGCACCTTAGTAAACTTGTACCCTCCAACCTAAGGTGCAACCACCAAAGCCAACTGACCCGGATTGTCAACCTGGGGCGGGTCATCCTTATGGCTCCAGAACAATAGGATGTTCAGACCATCACAAGTAATGAGGGATCGCTGGCTCAACTGCGTTCACTGCCCTTTTATGAACATTCTGGTCTTGCTTGCATAAACTTGTGGTGAACACATGATACAACCCACTATTCAGCTCCTTTGGATTACTCTGATAACCAGACTGCTGTTGTTGATTCCCTTGACCAGATAGTTGATTAAAACCACCTTGACTGCCTTGGCCTTGAAAACCATAGCTTGAACTGCCGCCTCCAAAGCTAGGTCCGTGAGAGCCGGATCCCGAGCCACCATTCGGGCCATGATTATTCTGGAAGAAACTGGAATTTTACTCCCTCATGATGAAGCAATTCTTCCACAGATGGTTGGCCGGCTTATCTTGCGTGCCGTGCTTCGGACAAGGCTGATTCATCATCGCCTCAAGGTTGAACTTTCGCCCGCCAAACCGGGGCGTTGCCGTTTTCCCCTTACCATGTTGAATTACTATCGGCCTTGCACTTACCATTGTTAGCATGACCCGCCGTATTGTGCTGCCCCTTGGCGTTGCCGTTCTTCTTCCCCTTGCCAGCCTTCTCCTCATCAGACTCAGGGTCCTTTGTACCATCAGAGTCGGCATATTTGACAAGAGCCTCCATGAGCTCCCCCATATCATTGCAGTGGTGCTCTTAAGTCGCCCTAGCTTCTACTTAAGGGGAAGGAACCGACAATTCTTCTCCAACATCAGGACTACTGACCCGTTGTTGATACTGTCCGATGAGTGGATAATGGCTGAAATCCGGCGCACCCAATTGGTTGTTGACTCGCACTCACCTTGGATGCAAGAGTCTAAATCCAAAATCAATATAAGACGCTTGCACGTGTCTTTAAAATTTTGGATAAACCGCGTCTTCAACTCCGCCCATGACCTAATGGAGTTAGCGGGCAATCCTTTCAACCAAGTATGAGCCGGCCCATCTAACATCATGGTGAAGTACTTAGCACACGCAGCATCACTAACATCCAACATCTCATGTGCCATCTCATAGCTCTCAATCCAGGCCTCTGGGGGTTGATCCGCTATGTAATTAGGCACCTTACGGGGGCCTTTAAAATCCTTGGGCAGGCGCTCATTATGTAGAGCCGGCACCAAACATGGCACACCAAGGGTTCTAGAGGTCACTCCTACCTCCACAGACACCGATGGGTAAATCGGAGATTGCTACTGAGCCGCCAACTCTGCCTATCGACGTGTCGTACCCTGATCCACCAAAGCCTGGGCATTATTATCCGTACGCTGCGGGTCATGCCTACGGGGCTGGTTACGTTGCCGCTCACTGCTTGAAACTGCTCGCGAATCAATATGCCAGCTATAACTTCGGCTTGGACACAGGGTCGAATGAATCCGTTCATGACTGCACGAGTAAGCCGCCTGCTGCGCCATCGCTGTCTGAAGAAGCTCTCCGTATCTCCATCGCGGATAGTGACTCGCCTTCAATAGGGAGAGCTGCCAATCGTGTAGCCACGGCGATCATATTGTCCAAAGGGTTAGAATAATGACCTAGAGGTGTCGGAACATGCTGAGGCGGAGTCAAATTCAAATGAGGCGGGTCCACAGCGCGTGGCTGAATCAGCGCTCCGATCACCGGTGTCTCAACAACCCAATTTATGATGGCGGGTCACTGGTCCCTACCCCAGTTGTATTGAAAAGGTTCCTAGCCTCAAACTTTGTGGGTAGACGGGTCTGGTGCCTCCTCCTCATAATGGTGTTTGAAGAGTTTTGATCCAAGGTAAGCTGGAAAGACTCTGCCTGAATCCGTTGTGCCTGAGCGTCCAAAGCAGCTCATTCTGTTGCCATCCTAGCATTCTCAGCATTAAATTCCTCCTTGGCTTGAGCTACCTCGTCTCACAATTTTGCCACATCCACTTTATGTTGTGCTTGATAACACCTGAGACGGCGGGCGCGCAGAGCCGCTAGCACCAGCCATCACTGCAGCTGTTGAACTAGAGGTCATAGCCACAGTGGTTGTCGAACCGAGCACTGGTTGAGTGCCGGCCATGAAGGTTGCAACCCGGCTCGGCAGCTCATAGGGGTCTGGAATACTGTCGCCATCGGAACAGCCCCCAAGCCGGCCTTATTGCAATTGATACATAGAATTGATCTCACCGGTTGACGACTCACCATCAGAGTAGATGGCCGTCTCTCCACCGGGCATAGATCCTTCCTCAAGATCCGCCCCATGGATTACACCAACAAAGGCGTGCTTCACGGCGGCTTGAACCTTGGCGGGTCCAGCACGCTGAGCCGCCTTGACGATGTCGGTGTAGGTGTCCGGCTCAGGCCCCGATTCGCCAATCTTGCCGATGAAGACATGGATTCCCGAAGGGGACCCGGTACCCGTACTCAATTGAGCCGGCCTCGGGGCCCTAGCTAGCATCGTCGATGTAGAGCTTGGCATGACGACTCTTAGTCATCCGGCCCATGGTGTATCCCTTGATCCCTGTGAAGTTGCCCTTTAAGAACTCGAAACCACCATGCGCTGGCCCCACGGTGGGCGCCAATTATCGTGGACTTAACACGGCGGATGCCCTAGGGAAAGGACTTAGGTGTGGAGCCATCACAGCTAGGTTAGCTTGAAGGGGTTAATCAAGACAAAGGACACATAGAGTTTATACTAGTTCGGCCCCTCTGAGGGAGTCCTGGATTAGGGGGTCCTCGGACAGCCGGACTATATACTTTAGCCGGACTGTTGGACCATAAAGATACAAGATTGAAGACTTCGTCCCGTGTCCGGATGGGACTCTCCTTTGCGTGGAAGGCAAGCTTGGAAATTCGGATATGTAGATCTCCTCCCTTGTAACCGACTCTCTGTAACCATAACCCCCTCTGGTCTCTATATAAACCGGAGGGTTTAGTCCGTAGGACAACAACAATCATAATCATAGGCTAGCTTCTAGGGTTTAGCCTCTACGGTCACGTGGTACATCAACTCTTGTAATACTCATATCATCAAGATCAATCAAGCAGGAAGTAGGGTATTACCTCCATCGAGAGGGCCCGAACCTGGGTAAACATTGTGTCCCCTACCTCCTGTTACCATCCGCCTTAGACGCACAGTTCGGGACCCCCTACCCGAGATCCGCCGGTTTTGACACCAACATTGGTGCTTTCATTGAGAGTTCCACTGTGCCGTCACGATAAAGGCTTGATGGCTCCCTCGATCATCGGCAACGATGCGATCCAGGGTGAGGTTTTTCTCCCCGAACATATCTTCGTATTCGGTGGCTTCATGCTGCAGGCCAACTCGCTTGGCCATCTAGAGCAGATCGAGAGCTACGCCCCTGGCCGTCAGGTTAGGTTTGGAAACTTAAACTATACCGCCGACATCCGCGGAGACTTGATCTTTGACGGATTCTAGCCCATGTCAGGTGCGCCGCACAGTCATGACGAGCATGACTTAGCTCTGCCGTCGGACAGTGTTTAGGAGATCACACATATGGCTACTCCGGCCGTCAATCCGGAGCAGATTGCGCCGTCCGAGGACGGGTGGATGGACCCCGCCACGGAGGCCGCACACTCGGCGGCGATAGAGCCGAATACTGACTTCACCTCCTACGAGACCTGTGTTGCCGGACCCTTGGATTCGTCCCCGGCCACGGGCTCCGAACCGCCTGCGTCCGTGCCTATCAAATCTAATTGGGCGCCGATCATGGAGTTTTCCTCCACGGATATCTTTCAGCACTCACCCCTGGGCGACGTGCTGAATTCATTAAGGTCTCTCTCCTTGTCAGGAGGCCCTTGGCCGAACTATGTCCGGCTCGAGTGGGAAGCGGACGATGAAAAAATTCGTTCCCCACCCACCACCCACTTAATAGCCACTATCTATGACTTAATCGACATGCTCGATTTCGGCTCCGAAGACATCGACGGTATGGATAACGATGCAGGAGAAGAAGAAGAACCACCACCCACAGGGCGCTGGACTGCCACCTCATCATATGATATATACATGGTGGACACCCCCAAAGAAAGCGATGGCAATAAGGCAACGGAGGATAATTCCCTCGAGAAGCAGTCTAAGCACTAGCGTCATCGGCGCCACTCTAAGCCCCGCCATAGTAAAAGCAGCGATACCGGCACAAGAGACAATAATGATGCGGATACTGTCGAAGACGAAGACAATCCCCTCCAGCCAGGCCTCGAGCGGGAGGATGGGCAAGCTAGCCCTAAGGAACAGGCAGTAGATGGAGAATCAGAGGATGACAATTACATGCCTCTCTCCGAAGACGAGGTGAGCCTCGGCGACGAAGAATTTATCGTGCTTGAGGATCCCGTCGAACAGGAGCGCTTCAAGAGCCGGCTTATAGCAGCAGCGAAAAGCCTGAAGAAAAAGCAACAGTAACTTCAAGCTGGCCAAGATCTGCTAGCGGATAGATGGACTGAGGTCCTGGCGGCCGATGAATATGAACTCGAGCGCCCAACCAAAAGTTACCCAAAGCGCAGGTTGCTACCCCAACTTGAGGAGGAAGCACTAAAGCCTACGCTCCCAGCGTATGATGCGGCTGACCGGCCACCTCGTGGCCGAGACAAAGCGGCATATCAGGCCGAAGTCCAGCCCGCACCCCGTCGCCAGCTAAATAAAAATACCAAGGCCCGGGGTTACACACAGGACCTGCGAGACGTATTGGAAAACAAAGCAGGACATGCAAGATCGATCTACGGATCACGGGGGTGCGCCCCAACGCGTGACGACGACCGTCACGCCAGATATACTAAAAGCAAATCCGGCCGGGCCGAATACAGCAGAGAAGACTCGTATGAACTGTGTCGTGATATAGCCGGGCACAGAGGCTCCGCACACCCCCTATGCTTCACTGATGAAGTAATGGATCACGAATTCCCACAAGGTTTTTAACCCGTGAACATTGAATCATATGATGGTACAATAGACCCTGCGGTATGGATTGAATATTTCCTCCTCCACATCCACATGGCCTGCGGTGACGATCTACATGCCATCAAGTACCTCCCATTAAAACTCAAAGGACCTGCTCGGCATTGGCTCAATAGCCTACGAGGCAAACTCCATTGGCAGTTGGGAGAATTTGGAGGACGCATTCCTTGACAACTTCCAGGGAACTTATGTGCGACCACCGGATGCCGACGACTTGAGTCACATAACCCAACAGCCAGGGGAATCATCTAGGAAATTCTGGACTCGGTTCCTAACTAAAAAGAACCAAATTGTTGACTGTCCGGATGCCGAGGCCTTTGCGGCATTTAAGCATAACATCTGTGACGAGTGGCTCGCCCGACACCTCGGACAAGAAAAGCTGAAGTCCATGGCAGCCCTCACGACATGACCCGCTTTTGCGCGGGCGAGGACAGCTGGCTGGCTCGTAGCAACAACACATCAACAAATCCTGGCATTTCAGATGCCAAAGATAGCAACGGCAGGCCACAGTGCAACAGACACAAGCGCCGCAACAACGGCGACAACGCCGAAGACACCGCAGTTAATGCCGGATTCACTGGCTCTAAATCCGGTTAGTGGAAAAAGCCGTTCAAAAGAAGCAACCCGGGCATGTCCAGCTTGGACCGCATACTCGATCGCTCGTGTCAAATTCACGGCACCCCCGATAAACCAGCCAACCACACCAACAGAGAATGCTGGGTGTTCAAACAGGCCGGCAAGTTGAATGCCGAAAACAAGGAAAAGGGGCTGCATAGCGATGACCAGGAGGAGCCAAGGCCGCCGAACACAGGAGGACAAAAGAAATTTCCTCCCCAAGTGAAAACGGTAAACATGATATCATAACCCATATTCCCAAGCGGGACGCAGGCGTGCGAGGGCGTCTATGCGATGGAGCGATCGCCCCAAAGTTCAACCCATGGTCTTCTTGTCCGATCACCTTTGATCACGAGGACCACCCACCGATATCCGTCATGGCGGTTTCGCGCATTGGTCCTTGACCCCATCATTGACGGATTTCACCTCACTCGAGTCCTTATGGACGGTGGCAGCAGCCTGAACCTGCTCTATCAGGATACAATGGGCAAAATGGGTATAGACCACTCGAGGATCAAACCCACCAAAGCCACCTTTAAAGGTGTCATCCCAGGTGTAGAGGCCTGTTGCACGGGCTCAATCACACTGGAAGTGGTCTTCGGATCTCCGGACAACTTCCGAAGCGAGGAGTTAATCTTTGATATCGTCCCCTTCCACAGTGGCTATCACGCACTGCTCGGGTGAACCGCATTTGCCAGATTCAATGCGGTACCGCATTATGCATACCTCAAGCTCAAAATGCCAGGACCTCGCGGGGTTATAACAGTTAATGGAAACACAGAATGCTCGCTCCGCACGGAGGAGCACACTGCGGCCCTCACAGCAGAAGCGCAAAGCAGCCTTATGAGGCAAACCGCTAATTCGGCGAAAAAGACCCCGGACAACTTCAAGCGTGTCCGGAGTACCCTGCAATAGGATCGCCAGGCACGTTTAGAGCTCGCCTAGCAATTCGTCCTCCGTCCTAGTCCCAGTCAAGCGGCGAAATTTGCACCGCGCGTACATAATTACTCACTCAAGATACCATGGGCATAGGCGGAGGCATGGCCATGGCACGGCCCACAATGCGGCTCAACCGCTCCAGGACCCGTACACCTTTAACATTTTCCTCCTTTCAGGCCCCTATTCTCTGAAGGCCCTCTCCGATCGTCTGATTATCGGACCCGTCACGGGAAGGAAACACCAAGGAAGCAAGAAGCTTTGACGTACAAGGGAATCCCCAAGTGGTCTCTGATAACGATCGATATACCTTTTTTGCATACCCACACGCAGCTTGCCCTTGGATAGGACATGTCAAATAGTCCTATTTTTTACTTATTGCACTACATGTATGCATACGCTTTGACGTATCATTTAAACAACAATGTACAGCATTAGCTCATTATTGCATTCCTTCATCTTTTCACATGCGCTTATTTACGACAAATTGCACCCGTACATTACGATCGTCAAATACGCCGAAACTTGAGTGTACCCATAACACGGCATGAAAAGTCCGAACACTTTCGACGGTCGGCACCCGAACTTATAGCATTATATACATCAGCTCGAATCATGTCTTGGGTCAATAGTTGGTTTTGCCCGGCTCCCATGTTTTGGTACCTTACGTTCCGCTATATCGGCTAAGGTAGCACTGGGAGAACTACTACGATTGTGTCCCGGTTCTTCCGGACGAGCACCTCAGTAGAGAAAGCCAAAAATTGACTGTCATGATGCGGCGAGAGATGGTCGCTGTTCGAGAGGTCTCAAATCCTTAAAGATTTTTTCCGCTTCGGGCGAGGAGTCGACCTTGTCCGATTTAGGCGTACATAGCGCCCCTAGTTGGGCCTTCCAAATACTAGGGGCTTCACCAAAATTTCAAATTGTAGACTTATATGGCTAAGTGAGAGTGATAAAGCTTTATAGTCCAATTGCCTGGTTCGTTGTGCTGAACACCTCCTTCGAAGGACCCAAAACTGGGATAAAGAGTGATCAGGTTTATCCCGAACACCTCAGTACTAGTTACATGGGGGCAGAAGCCGGCGACTGGCCAACTCTCAAATTTTATAAACGGCCGCACAGAAGGTAATATTTTAAATTAACAAGCGCTACATAGCGCACATGAACTCGTTTCATATTACAGGATCACATGAGTACATTCATTCAAATATTACATCCTTAGCACATTCCTCTGCCACAAGGCGAGCACCCTTCAGGACACTGTCATAATGCTTTTCGGGGTGGCGATGCATCTTCGCCCAGTGCACTTTCGCCCGGGAAAAAGCCCTGCGCGCACCCTCAATGCAGACGGACCACTTTTTATGACTTCAAACAGTGGGCAGGGGTTCACAAGCCACCTTACCAGGCCGAAATAGCTGCCAGGCAGGGGCTCGCCAGGCCACATCCGGAGTATGAGACCCTTCATGGCCAGTCCGGCCGCCTTGTGAAGCTCGACCAGTGGCTTCAACTGGTCGCTCAAGGGCATCGGATGTTCAGTCCCAGTATACTGAGACCAGAACAATTTCTCCGTCGAGCTCCCTTCCTCGGCCCGGTAGAACTCCACGGCGTCTGACACACTGTTGGGTAGATCTGCGAACGCTCCTGGAGAGCTCCGAATTCGGGTAAGTAAAAGGAAAGTTTCCTTCACATGCTTGCTTTGCATAATGAATGCCTTACCCGCCGCTATCTTCTTGACAGCCTCAATTTCCTGGAGGGCCTTTTGGGCTTCGGCCTTGGCATTTTGTGCGTTCTCGAGGGCCTTCACAAGCTCGGACCCTTGCGTCTTAGAGTCATGCTCCAAGGACTCGTATTTCTTGACAAACTCCTGGAGCTCTTGCTGAACCTCGCCGACTCGGGCCTCTCGCTTCTCGCGCTCGGCACGCTCCTTGGCCGCTTTGCCTTCGGCCTCGGATAGCGCCTTCTTCAGGGCCGCCACTTCGGTTATGGCCCCTAGCATAATTCATGACGATCCTGTGATGTAACAACCACCTTCCTTTTTCTTTATCAATAAACAGACGGGGTATCACTTACCTTTGTTCTCTTCGAGCTGCCTCTTGGTACGGCCGAGCTCTTCCTCGGACCGCTCAAGGTCCCGCTTCAGTGCGGAGACCTCTGCCGTGCGAGCGGCAGGGGCCAGCAGCGAAGCCTGCTTATTTACATAGACATATTCTGATTAGACTCCTGTAATTATGATTTGATCCTCTGTTCGGCATTTCTTTGCGAACACCAAACAGAGCATCAGGGGCTACTGTCTATGTTGTAACATTTTCTCATAATTTGATTACTTACCTCAAAGCCTGTTAGGGGGCTCGCACAGGCTTCAGTCAGGTCGCTTTTGGCGGACCGAACCTTCTTGACCACTACACTCATGATAGGGCGGTGCTCTTCGTCAATGGAAGCACCGCGAAGTGCTTCCAGCAAATTGTCCGATGCCTCTGGATGGACAGAGGCCATCGGCACAGCCGACTTGCCCCCCTTGGCGAGGGATCGCCTGACAGTCTGGAACCACTGGAGGTTCCGGCACAGTATTCGGCTAGGGGCTAAACTTGCTGCCCCCGGCGTTAGAGCCCGTTGGAGTCTTGCCCCCCATGCGCCCAGCGCATGGAATGTCGCCTTGGGGCGCCTCCGGAACTATCTCCCCTTGGTTCAGTGCCCTTTGAGACAACACCTCGACATCCTCCGTAGGGCGGGGGGAGGAGGCGGTCGGGAGTGAATCGATGTTCATCTCCGACTCGCCCAAAGACTCATCCGAAGAGGATACATCGATATGGGCTTTGGATGGACTGCATTATCATGTTTGGCATGATAAGAAGTAATAAAACGAAACATACCAGAACTATTATGGTATCCGGATACTTATGACTTCGCCAGGGGCTTGTCCCTGGGTAACCACTCCTCGTCGCTAAAAGCGGCCGCTGTGGAGTAGTCCAGAAGGAGGGTCCTTCCCTTCTTGGACCCTTCGGCCTCCCCAGATTGGGCGGCCTTCCTTTTCTTGTATCCCCGACTGGGGGGGGGGGATAACTTTCCTCTTCCTCCTCGTTTTCATGGGAGGAGGGCGCATCAGTGTTATCGGACGATGAGTCCGATACAACCTTGCGCCGGAGGCCTTTCCTGGTCCCCACGGCCTTCTTCTTGGCCTTCTTCTCCGGCGCCTCATAGGGCGCCGGAACCAGCATCCCCGTTAAGAGAGCCCTTGCTGGATCTTCGGGTAGTGGGGCCGGATAATCGATCCGCTCCGCTGTCGCGACACAGTCCTGTTAAATGGCGTGTAGGCTTAGATCCCTCACATGATTATACTGGGGAAAGGAACATCTTATGAGATATAGGGAGCTTACCGGATTGGCATGGCGCTTCGCGCTGAGTCCGCGATCCTCGGTAAGGGGAGGAGGTACCTCGGCAGACTTGAACAACACCTTCCAGATGTCTTGGTGCGTCGTGTCGAAGAGCTCTCGCAGTGTCTGGTGCTTAGCCGGGTCGAACTCCCACATATTGAATGCCCGTCTTTGACACGGGAGGATCCGGCGGAAGAGCATGACCTGGACCACGTTGACAAGCTTGATTTTCTTGCTTATCATATTTTTAACGCAGTTCTGGTGTCCGGTCAGCTCCACCGAAGAATCCCAGGATAGGCCCTTCTCTTTCCAGGAGGTGAGCCGCATGGGGATGCCGGATCGAAATTCATGGGCCGCCACCAAGTTGGTGTCGCGCGGCTCGGTGATGTAGAACCACCCTGATTGTCACCCCTTCACGGTCTCCACATAGGAGCCTTCGAGCCAGGTGACGTTGGGCATTTTGCCCACCATGGCGCCTCCGCACTCTGCTTGCTGGTCGACCACCACCTTCGGTTTAACGTTGAAGGTCTTCAGCCACAGGCCGAAGTGGGGCTTGATGCGGAGGAAGGCCTCACACACGACGATAAACTCCGAGATGTTGAGGATGAAATTAGGGGCCAGATCATGTAAGTCCAGCCCGTAGTAGAACATGAGCCCGCGGACAAATGGGTGGAGGGGAAATCCCAGCCCGCGGACGAAGTGGGTGAGGAATACAACCCTCTCGTGGGGTTCCGGAGTAGGGACGATCTGCCCCGCGTCTGGGAGCCGGTGCGCGATGTCTGCGGCCAGGTATCTGGCTTCTCGGAGCTTCGTAATGTTCTCCTCCGTAACGGAGGAGACCATCCACTTGCCTCCCGCTCCGGACATGTTTGGAGTGGTTTTGCGGAGAAAATGCGAACTTGGGCGCTAGAGCTCGAGTGTGCGAGAATGGATGGGCCGGGAAGGAGAAGGCGTGGATGAAAATGAGGAGTCCTTGTCCCTTTATAAGGGCGGTAGAAACTATGCGCCTCCCCACTTGCCTGGTAAAACTCTCTTATTCCCCAAGAGCCGTGATTGATGGCGCGGTTGGGTTACCCACACCCGTATTGATGAGAATCCCGTGATAAGGGGACACGATCTCTGCTTCGACAAGATGTGCCAAGAAAATCGCCTCGCGATATGTGCAGTGGCTGGTTGAGAAAAACGGTTCGAATAATGACCGGGCCATGGTGTGATGTCAGGCTACGAAATTTGTCAGCAGATTAGATTTGTGGGATATTGTACTCTCTACGTGGTATGTGGAATTTGTTTTGCAGAGCCGGACACTATCCTTGTGTTGAAAATCTTCTATGGAGTATTCGGAGGAGGAACCCGCCTTGCAATGCCGAAGACAATCTGTATGTCGGACTTATCGTCATTGAAGCCTGGTTCAGGGGCTACTGAGGGAGTCCTGGATTAGGGGGTCCTCGGAAAGCCGGACTATATACTTTAGCCGGACTGTTGGACTATAAAGATACAAGATTGAAGACTTCGTCCCGTGTTCGGATAGGACTCTCCTTTGCGTGGAAGGCAAGCTTGGCAATTCGGATATGTAGATCTCCTCCCTTGTAACCGACTCTGTGTAACCCTAACCCCCTCCGGTGTCTATATAAACCGGAGGGTTCAGTCCGTAGGACAACAACAATCATAATCATAGGCTAGCTTCTAGGGTTTAGCCTCTACGATCTCGTGGTAGATCAACTCTTGTAATACTCTTATCATCAAGATCAATCAAGCAGGAAGTAGGGTATTACCTCCATCGAGAGGGCCCGAACCTGGGTAAACATTGTGTCCCCCGCCTCCTGTTACCATCCGCCTTAGACGCACAGTTCGGGACCCCCTACCCAAGATCCCCGGTTTTGACACCGACACCCTCTCGACGAGGTAAAGGCTTACTCTAGTTTGGGATTGTATTGCTTGGGTTTTATTGATTACCAGGGAGCGAATACGCTTGACCTAGTTCTCGATCTCTTGTTTCTTGTCTTAACCCGCCACCCGGTCACCCCTTTATATACACAGGTTGATGCCCGACGGCTTACAGAGTCCCGGCTAGCTCATACACAACGTGTCCGGATCGGTGACTAACTAAGCTTGCCTTACAATACAAGTTACACATATGGCGGTTCATCCTCTTGGGCCTCAAGTCGCCTCTGGGTCTTGGTCCTTCAATAGGCTTGCTTCATAACCGGCCATCTTCATCCTTAAGTCGCCCGCGGTATGACTCGGCCCCTCCTGGGCAGGTCATACACAATAGTTATATCCCCAACAGTATGCCTGGTTTATTAGGAAATATCGCACAGGTAACTGACTTATGGATCATAACGCAAAAAATGCAGACGGGTACGGCATAGAAACCATGTGTTTTGTGATCTTCTAATGGTTAACACAAAAAAACGCATACGGGCACACATGCTAATCAACGCTCAAAGCCCTCAAAGGATGCTCTTACCGACATTGTACGTTAATACAAACTTAAAGTACTACTGGTAATTTGCTCTAATACTACAAACTTAAACTACTTCTCACATGCTGCCATTGGGCCATGCTGGCCAGACGCCGGCATTCTCCTTCCCGACCTTGTAGGCGGCAGCCCACCGTGCTTCGATCTTCGCCAAGCTCTCCTCACCACGGCATGCGGCCTCTTCTTTCTTGCAGCGGCGAGACTCTCTTTTCTTGACTCCTTCCTACCTTTTCCGCTCCTTCTGTGCGGCTTTGGCCGCCTCTAGATCCACCGCCCATTCAGCCATGGCAGCCTCAAAGTCCGCCCACGTAACTGTGTGGCCGGCGGCGGCAATGACCTCAGCGCAGCGAGATGCCATCGCTTCCTTACCATGTGTGCAGTCGTGGGCGGCAAGGAACGCGGCGCGGCGGGATGCCATCGCTTCCTTACCAGTTACTATGCGCTGCGGTGCCATGGACGACGCTTGGAGGGAGCTCTGGGATGGAGGGGCCGGGCAGCCGTACAGTCCGGTGGTATTCAAGAGCTCAACGGCAAACGACAACAGAAATTTGGCTTCCCTTACAATTTTGCTCGTTCATTATCACACACGGTTCATCTCCGTCGCTTTCAGAAACAGTGTGCGCTGAGCCTATTGTGTGTTGCGTTATGATTGGACGGAACCCCAGCCACGCGGATCGCGCGTGTGCACTGTAGGATGCGGCACGATCGAATGGCAATCCGCATCGTAGGTGGATTGGATTTATATGCGCTAAATGCCTAGAAAATGCACATAATCCCCTAAATATGGTAAATGAACCCGGGAAAATGCCAAATTTAAACACGGTGATTTGCATGGTGTATGTTCGTTGTAGAAAAAAACTCCAGGGCAAAGAACGAAGAAAATTTGGATTCCCCTTCAATCTTGGTGATTACCCTCTCGAAAGCATGGAACTTCCTCGGTGATGGTTCAATTTATGAAGGCCATGCATGACGACATAAGCCAAACCTTCTCAAATTTTTAACTGGGCATGGTGGGGTCATACCATGGCACCACGCCGGGCGTCATGTTTTTCAAGCATTTATTTCATTTTTTCTATAGTTCAAAACCCAATAAACAAACATTTGTGGTTGACTATTGCCACACATTTCATAAAATATCTGTCCATTCCTTGTAAAAGGCATGAGAATTTACTAAATGGCACGAGCATGGTTTTTCAGGCCATTCTTCTACACCCTTTCATCCACCGATTGTTTGAACTTGAATTATGTGCATTAACGCCTAGGAAATGCACATAATCCCCTAAATATGGTAAATGAACCCGGAAAAGTGCCAAATTTGAACACGGTGATTTGCAGGGTGTATGTTCATCATAGAAAAAACTCATGGACAAAGGACAAAGGAAATTTGGACCCCCTTCCATCTTGGTAATTTCCCCCTCGAAACCATGAAATTTCCTCGGTGATGGTTCAATTTATGAAAGGCATGCATCACGACATAAGGAAAACAATCTTCAATTTTTACCATGGCACGGTGAGGCCATACCATGGCACCACGCCAGGCATCATGTTTTCCAACCATGTATTTCATTTTTTTATAGTTGTTAACCCAGTAAACGACGCGTTTATGGTTGACTATTACCACACATTTCCTTGAAATATCTACCCATTCCTTGTAAAAGGCATGAGAATGTACTAAAATAGCATGAGCATGGTTTTCCAGACCGTTCTTGTGTACCTTTTCATGCACCGATTGTTTCAAATTTGAATTATGTGCATTAATGCCTAGAAAATGCACACAATCCCATAAATATAGTAAATGAGCAAGAAAAATTGTCAAATTTGAACACGTTCATTTGGGGCAGTATGTTGATCGTTGGAAAAAATGGAATTTCAAACTAGGACAGAAATTTGGATTCCCCTTCAATCTTGGTGATTTCCCTCTCGAAAGCATGGAACTTCCTCGGTGATGGTTCGATTTATGAAGGGCATGCATGACGACATAAGCTAAACCTTCTCAAATTTTTACCAGGGCATGGTGAGGTCATACCATGGCACCATGCTAGGCATCATGTTTTTCAAGCATTTATTTCATTTTTCTATATTTTAAAACCCAATAAACAAACGTTTGTGGTTGACTATTGCCACACATTTCATCGAAATATTTGTCCATTCCTTGTAAAAGGCATGTGAATTTACTAAATGGCACGAACATGGTTTTCCAGGCTGTTCTTGTGCACCCTTTCATGCATCGATTGTTTGAACTTGAATTATATGCATTAATGCCTAGGAAATGCACATAATCCCCTAAATATGGTAAATGAACCCGGAAAATTTCCAAATTTGAACACGGTGATTTGCAGGGTGTATGTTCATTGTAGAAAAAAACTCATGGACAAAGGACAAAGGAAATTCGGACCGCCTTCTATCTTGGTGATTTCCCCCTCGAAACCATGAAACTTCCTCGGTGATGGTTCGATTTATGAAAGACGTGCATGACGACATAAGGAAAACACTCTAAAAATTTTACCAGGGCATGGTGAGGCCATACCATGGCACCACACCAGGCGTCATGTTTTCCACACATGTATTTCATTTTTGTATAGTTGTTAACCCAGAAACGACACGTTTATGGTTGACTATTGCCACACATTTCCTTGAAATATCTGCCCATTCCTTGTAAAAGGCATGAGAATGTACTAAATAGCACGAGCATGGTTTTCCAAACCGTTCTTGTGCACCTTTTCATGCACCGATTGTTTGAATTTGAATTATGTGCATAATTAATGCCTAGAAAATGCACATAATCCCCTAAATATGGTAAATGAGCCCGGAAAAATGTCAAATTCGAACACGTTGCATTTGAGGTGGTATGTTGATCGTTGGAAAAAACTGAATGATAAACTAGGACAGAAATTTGGATTCCCCTTCAATCTTGGTGATTTCCCTCTCGAAAGTATGGAACTTCCTCGGTGATGGTTCAATTTATGAAGGGCGTGCATGACAACATAAATCAAATCTTCTCAGCTTTTAATGAGGGCACGGTAAGGCCATACCATGGCACCATGCCAGGCGTGATGTTTTTCAAGCACGTATTTCATTGTTCTATAGTTCATAACCCAGTAAATGACGCATTTGTGGTTGACTATTGCCACGCATTCCCTTGAAATCTCTGCCCATTCCTTGTAAAAGGCTTGAGAATTTACTAAATACCACGAGTAAGGTTTTTCTAAACCGTTCTTGTGCACCTTTTCAAGCACCAATTTTTTTTATTTGAATTATGTGCATTAATGCCTACAAAATGCCCATAATCCCCTAAATATTGTAAGTGAACCCGGAAAAGTGCCAATTTGAACATGGTGATTAGCAGGGTTTATGATCATCATAGGAAAAAACTCATGGATGAAGGACAAAGGAAATTTGGATTCCCATTCAATCTCGGTAATTTACTATCGCACACGATTCATCTCCGTCGCCGCTGTGAACCGTGTGTGTTCACTCACACATGCAAAAGGAAAAGAAAACCCTCGCCCACTTCGTCCCCACCCACTCGCCGCGGACTCCTCCGCAACTCTGCACCTCATCAACTTCTATCGCGGCGGCCACCCTAAGCTCGACGGTTGTTGTCGGCGGGCGTAGGTCGCGCTCCAAAAGGCACGGGATTTTGGCCCTACCGCTTTTAGCCACCTATCTGCACTGACATTCTAGACTCTGGTCGACTGGGGTTTTCTACGGGATTGGGCCGGGGATTTTTCTCATGGAGAAAGTAATCAACTTAGCAAAATACTCACTCATCTCTTATCGCAGTCCATCCGTCGCTGTTAATGAACCGGCGGAAATCGCCGTGGAAACATTTTTGTTCTAGCTGATTCGTGGGTGTTCATTCATGTGTCCACAGTGCAAGCACAAATCAGGCAAGTGTGGTCACGGCCAGTCAGAAACGAAGTTCTATCTCACCATCCGGATGACTTCAGGGAGCGCTCGGTATGTTCAATGTCAACCTACCATGGTTGCCATGGCCTAAATTTGTGAACATATACCGTCTGTTGCTACATTATCTATTTTTTATTCTATATTTCTGTACTTTGATTTCATTTATATATTGATCTGTTCTATCAGTTACTCCCATATTTGCATCTTGCTCGGTTATTTCAATATACCTAATTTACTATCTTAATTTTCATTTCAAGCAGTACATCCCTTGCTTTGCAAGAATAGGAGTAGAAGGAAATCTTGGGCTTTACTTTGTTGATGACTCCCAGGATGTCATATTGACAACGCAACATGGATTTACAATGAAGGTTCGCGTAAAACTTGATAAAGATGGTCACTCCTATTTTAATGCGGACCTTTGGACAAAAATGTCAAGTGTTATGAACTGAAAACTGGCAATAAAATTCTAGTGTGTGCACCACAGCCTGGTCTAATTAACATGGATGTTTACTTCCCCAAAGTCATCAGCCGATCAAAGTCTGATCGAGGTTAGTGTCCTTTCAACTTTCTCCATGTTGTCATATTACTTAGCAAAATCGGGGCATTTGTTCTGACTAATTGATCACTATTTAAGCAACCAATTTTGATTTCATTTTCTGACTCCGTTCCTAGGCAGTAACAAATTCAATTTACCAATTTATGCGCACTATATATTCTTCTGCCATGTTCTGAATAAATAATACCTTTCCACCTTTTAAGTAGGATATGTTGGATGCATAGTGAACGATATGTATGTTACTAAGCGTACAAAATTTCACTGCAAGGACTTGAAGCATGTCATAAACTTTGTTGATAATCTGACAGAGATAGCACATCGTATGAACGCTGGATTTTGGATGGGATTAATTAGACCTATGGTGCACACATTGAACAAGACCAATTCTGTGCACAAACGCCGGTAAAAAGTCTTATTTTAATGTTGATGCTCATAAACTATATATATCTTCAATGATATGTTACAATTGGTTTTTATTTTACATTTCAACAGAAATTGCTCGCTGTAGCAGTTCCTGGATTGATTTTTTGGCGTGATCGAATTACACTTGTGCCTGCTAATAACGCCAAAGTGATTGCAAGGTACTGCATTTCCCGCAGAAATGGAACCATTCAAATTAACAAGTCTCGCTTGTCGTGGCAATGCAGCCATATTGGAAAATTGGAGACATTGTTCTACTCATGATCTACCAAGGTACAGGAGGGCTCTTCCTTTTCATTGACGAGATGCCGAGTCGCCGTGATCAAGCTGCTTCCAGTGGATAGTTGTGGTTGTTGGCCCTCAGCCTCTTAAAATGTGCTAGCTGTTACTATGTTAAGTATGTAGATATGGACCATATGGTTGTTGGCCCTTAGCCTCTTAAAATGTGATAGTTATTACTATGTTAAGTATGTAGATATGGACCAAATGGTTGTCAAAACTGTGTTACGAAGATCCTCCTTTTGTCGAATAGTGTAACCACTATATATATGTTACTCAAATGTTGTTACCCAAGTTCTTAAATTTTCATGGAAAGTATTAGTATCGTACACAGTCATTGAGTTTAAGCGTCTGCCTGATGTCCAGAAGGAATTTGCATATTAACTGTCCATATTGCAATTATTCACACACATGTTAATATAAGGAAATGTATGTGTAACTTACTAATCATCGCACACGAGTACTCGCAGACGCAACGTTTGTGATACTCCTAGCCACTGCAAGCAACTAGTTTGCATTTTTCAAAGTTTTTTGTACACACAGAATCGCACATGAACTAACTGTATTAACCGTTTGTGTTGTAATTTCTCATCGCAAATAGTTCATCCGAGTCGGTTGTTTGCCATGTATCACACACATCTTGTTTAGACGACTCATTTGTGTTCTTTTGGCTCATCACAAACCGTTCATCCATGTGAACTGTATGCCGCATATCACACATATCTTGTTAAGTTGAACCGTTTCTGCTGCACTCCCTAATAGCAAACAGTTCTTCGGAGCGAACTGTATGCCGTTTATCGCACACACATTGATATGGCTACCCGGTTCTGTTGGTCTCCTCCATCGCAAATGTTTTGCACCTTTTTGACGGGTTTTTACACCACCGTTTGCGATTAATGCATCCCACACAGTTTCGTCAAAGGGTCTCTGATTGTAGTGTCGCATTAGCAGTATCCTGCAGTAGTGGCATGTGGCGACTAAAGTCAGGTCGTCTCGTAGATTATCCGCGAGTGATTCACGAATGTGGGGGCTAAAGGGACATGTGGTTCCATCCAGCTAGTGGTGGAGCTGGGTTCCCGACGCCCCCCCCCCCCCTGAGTGATACCTTGTGGCGGAGCGATAGGTCAGGTTGAGACCACCCAGGAGAGAGGTGGGCCTGGTACATGGTCGTTGTCCGCGGTTATTTCAAAATAACACGCTTAACGAGATTTGGATATTTGATCTGAGTTGGTCTTTTGGCCTATACACACTAACCGCCACGTGGGACAAGATATGGGCAACCAGCGTCGTAGTATCAGCCGAGCTTTCTAGACATCAGCGACTGAGCGGCGCGCGCCGGATTGGACCGCGTAAAGCACCTGCCTTTGTAATGGAGGTTGCCAGGTCTGCTCACCGGCCGCGCACGCAACGTGCAGGAGTGCAACGGGCGATGGGCCCAAGATCCCTGCGCGCTTAGGAAATTTAGACCGGCGGGCTGACCACTCTGTTGGGCCTAGGTAGGTTTGCGATGTGTTGATCTTCCGAGGCCGGACATGACCCAGAAAAAAGTGTGCCCGGCCAGAGGGATCGAGCGTGTCGGGTAATGTGGTGCACCCCTGCAGGGAAGTTGATCTATTCGAATAGTCGTGTCCACGGTAACAAGACGACTTGGAGTTGTATTCCGACCTCTGACAACTAGAACCGGATACTTAATAGAACACACCCCTTACAAGTTCCGGATACAACTCGGTGTTCACTCTTCCACAGGGCGATAAGGAGAGTATCGTCGGGTAGGATGTTCTATACAATGAAACTTGATACTATAATTGCTACTCTCTTCTATATGCTTCAAGATGGAGGCTGCCAGAAGCGTAGACTTTGATAGGACTAGCTCCCCCTCTTATTCTGGCATTCTGCAGTTTAGTCCACAGATACTACCCCTTTCATTGATACCAATGCATATGTAGTTTAGATCTGATGTTAGTTTTGCGAATCCTTTGGATGAGTACTCACGGTTGTTTTGCTACTTCTTTTTCACCTATTCCCGGTTATTGCGATCCTCTGATGAAGTCCAGTAGCCAGAGCATCTCGAGGATGATTCTACGTGGAGTTCGACTTCGAGGAGTAGTTACGAGGTCCCAGGCAGGAGGTCTTGCCTTTTCAATCGTTTTCACTTTTATGCTAGCCATCTTATGGCACCTTGTTTTAACTTTATGTATGTACTCAGATATTGTTTCTTCCGCCGACTCGTTTGTGTCGAGCTTATGTATTCGAGCCCTCGAGGCTCCTGGCTTGTAATATGAAGCTTGTATGACTTTTATTGTGTTTAGAGTTGTGTTATGATATCTTCTTGGAAGCCCCTGATCTTGATCGTACACGTTTACATGTATAATTAGTGTACGACTGAATTGGGGGCGTCACAGCTAGTCACACAATTAATTTCAAATTAATTGCGATTTCATGAATATTTGCTGATGTAACTATTAAACGTGTATTATTATTATGGTAAAGAACAATGAAATGTTGTTTTTTTAACATCAATACAGACACAAGCTCATATATACGCGCGTACACCCATCCCTATGAACGCACACACACACCCTATCCCTATGAGCACCTCCGAGAAACTAAGCCGGCATATCATCTTAAGATTTTACGAAGTCGCCGTAGGCGCCTCGTAGTCGACGGAAACGTCTCCCATCACTGAATGCGTATAGCCAGAAATCCTGAAATAAATCCAGGATAAATGTGAGCACCAGGACTTGAACCCTGCTGGGCTAGGGATACCACTGTCCACCTAACCGTCTAATCGCATGTTGGTTCGCGAAGAATGAAATGTTGTTGTCAAATAAAATTTGTTCCGTGAAACAACGTGTGGTTGGATGGTTAGGAGAACGGTAGTATGCCCTGTCCACCAGAATTCAAATCCCAGACTTGACAGTGGTGCTTGCATTTTCATGGATTTATTCCAGACGTTTCAGTGATGTGCGTTTGGTGGGAGGTGACATTCCCGAAAGCGCTGGCAACTTTATCAATATCAAGATAATGTGTCGGTTGAGTCTCTCGGAGGTGCTCATAGGAGTAAGATGTGCATGCGTACTTTCATAAGGATGAGTGTATATGCATATGTTGCGTCTACTATGTTGAAAAAACAAAATTTGTTTCCCACCCACCAATGAATGTCTTTTTTTAACACAGTACACAAGCAAACACTCATATATACGCGCATACACTCACGCCTATGAACGCACACACGCACTCCCTATCCCTATGAGCACCTGTGAGAGACTGAGCCGACGTATCATCTTGAGATTTTACGAAGTCATTGTAGACGCCTCGTAGTCGTCGGGAACATCTTCTTCCACCGAACATGCATCATAAAAAATTCTGAAATAATTTTAGAAATTAATGCGAGCACCAGGATTTGATCCCTGATGAGTTAGGGATACCAGTGTCCTCATGACATGCAAGTACATGTTGGTTCGCACACCAGTAAATATCGTTTGAGCGATTAAAACCCGTCGTCGTCAGTTTCCAGAAATGGCAAACAGTCAAAAGTTCTTTCCATCTCTTCCCAAAAACCCCAGTTCCCTCGCCCTCGGCGCCTCCTCTCTCCTCTCTGCCACCCGTGAGCGCCCCGCTGATCAGAAAAGCAAAAGCCAGAGCGCAGCAGAGACCACGACGCGCAGCGCAACAAGGAGAGGAGGCGGGGCGCGGAATCGGGCTCATCGCCGTCAAACCCCCGCGGCTCCGTCGGCGGCGCCCCCGGCCCCTGGGAGACAGGTCGAGGTGCTGCGCGGCGCAGCGGCCGCCTGCTGCGAACCGGTCCTTGTTCTCGCTCCGGAGGGGACAAAAATGGTAAGCAATTGAAATCCCTCGCCATGCTCTGTTCTGGAATGAGCCGGCGAGAGCGAGGGAAATAGGCAGTGGGCTGTGACCCGTGGTGCTGTTCGGGGCTTTCTGCCCAGGAAGAATCCCCCTTTCTCCGTTTTAGGTTTTGCCTGCTTTTGGGAGTTGGGTAGCGTAATGTTGGATTTTGAAAGGCGTTTGAGCCGATTCGAAGGAAATGCTAAAACTTTGAGGGGAGGCACTATGATTTTGTCGGATTTTAGTATCGGGAAAAAAAGTCACTTTCACGCCACTAGTTTCAGAGGGGGTATTGTTACTGGCTTTGTAAGATCATCGTGCAGTCTTATGCTTATACCACATCACTGATCTTTGAAAAAGTAAATATTAGTCCAATTGTCCTGTGGGATAGTACCCAAATAGTTAACCTTTTACTTGCACCGAACTATTTCGTATGGTTCATTCGAGTCCTTCAGGATTGTAAGCATCGAATTTTAGACTGTTTGTGAGGAACACCTGTCTAATCTAGTTACAGTTACATGTTTCTGGAGTGTACCATGGCGAAAATGGCCAATTGTTGACTGCCCTGTTAGAGTTGCGGTGAATTCATTGCATCAGTGCCCAGAGATTTGTTGCCATGAACTTGTAATTTGTGAACAAGCTCATGCCTTCAGTCTGTTGGTAAATATATATGAGCCATTGACTACGCCTCTATGCGCTCAAACTGTTCTTTATATCGGAAAAAAAATACAGAACAAACTGTTTCATCCAGTAACAATATGTTTAAACTTCTAAGGTACAGTGTTTAGTTGGATCACAGTCTTCTCTGTTCACATGTGGTAAATTCATCAATAGCAGTACATCATGTGCTGTCATTAAGAGGAAGCAGATGAAATCTAATCATTGGTGAAATGTTGCACTCATGTTTTGGAAATTTGACATTTTAATTTTGGCATTACTGAAGTATCTCTCATTGCTTTTCTTCAGGTTTTTTCCGCACAAGATCCTCAGACAAGTAATTGTGGAAAAGAAAGGCATGGCAAAACCATTGATGAGGAAGGCAAAAAAGTGAGCTGCAATTACTGCGGTAAGGTGGTTTGTACTTACAACCGTCTAGAGCAACATGTAGCAGGCATCAGGGGCAATGTTCGTCCATGCAACCAAGTACCGGACAGTGTCAGGACAAGCTTAATGAGTTCACTTGTGGATCGCAAGAAAGATCGGATGCTCGGAAAAACGAAAAGACTGAAGCATGAACATGATGAGGTTCCTCACACAAGCCCAGCCCTTCCGTCTGCTCAACTCCAGCAACCACAGCTACAACAAACTGTATCCAATAACCGCTGTTTTCTTCATTATCCACCGGATCTGACGCAGCCCAAGGAAATCACATATAGTTCTTGTCAACTGAAACCCAAGGTTGAGAAAAGTGATTACTTCGATTCTGTGTCAGCAAAATCAATAGGCAAGTTCTTCTCCGAAGCTGGACCTGAGCCTGGTGTTCTCCATTCATCTTCTTTCAGGGAGATGGTTGTGTTTCCCCATGCGCCTGGGGCTGTAATGCCAACGTACGAAGCTGTTCTGCAGGAGCAACTAAGAGAAACTGAGAACCGCGCAAAGGAACTCAAGCAAGAGTGGCAAACAAGTGGCTGCACTGTAATTGTGGATAGTTGGAAGAGCAAGTGTGACAAAAGCTTCGTAAGTGTCCTGGTGCACTGCAGCAAAGGTACGCAGTTCTTCAGATCCATTGATGTCTCTGAAATCACTGAGGACTTGGATGAGCTAGAATCAATGCTTTCTCGCGTGGTTGATGATGTTGGTGCCCATAACATTGTTCAGATTGTCATGAATGACGTGTCACCCCATATGCAGATGGCACGGCAGTATGTGCTAAATAAATATGACAGTTTTTTCTTCGCGCTATGTGCTGACCATTGCATCAACCTTCTGCTTGAGAAAATAGCAGCGCTCGAACATGTCAGCGAAGTCCTAATGAAGGCAAGGGAAATTACAAGGTTTTTATATGGCCATGCACTGCCAATGAAACTGAAAGGAAGATATGTTCAGGAGGAGATTTTGAGCAGTTCTTATCTGAGATTTGTGGCAGTGTTTATCACATTAGAGAGGTTAGTTTCTGCAAGAGTAGGTCTGGTGCAGATGTTCAGTTCGCCTGAATGGGTTCCCTCTGGTTGGACTTGTCTTGATTTGTTCGAGCATATCCAGAGCATAGTAAAGGCAGATGATGCATTTTGGCATGCTGCTGCAGAAGTCGTGAAGGTTACAAACCCACTTGTCAGTGTGTTGTATAAACTAGAATCTGATATCTGTCCGATGGGTATCTTGTATGAAGCCATGGATCGAGCAAAAGAAGAGATATCTCTCAATATCGGAGATGAAAGCGACTCTTATTGGTGTATGATTGACAGGATATGGGATGGTTACTTGCATAGTCCTCTCCATGCTGCTGGTCAGATGCTAAACCCAAGGATCTTCTACACAGCTGGATTCCAGCCTGATGCTGAGATCAGCAGCGGCATCGCGGCCTGCACAATCCAACTGGGCAAGGCTCATTACAATGCCAGAAAAGCGTCTGCACAATTGGAAGTGTATGAAAAGAAGTTGGGCTATTTCGACACAGATCCAGCAATGCAGCAAATCATGGAATTACCACAAGGTAAGCTACACCCTAACCTATTGCAAAATGACCACTCCCTAACAAGCCACTGACGGTAGTGCCTTTATGTGTCATATGTACTTGATTTTTTCCAATCTTCAGAGTGAGCTGGAATAGTGTCTGAGGTCCTCCACAAAATCTGATATGTGCATTTGTGCACCGTAACATACAGTGCGCCAACATATTTAGTTAGCGTGTGAACATGGCATAAATATATCATGCCATAAGTGCACTTCTATTCAAAGTTCAACTCCTCTGCATTAGCCTAACTTGTCAACATGGTTGTTTAAATAAATACTCCCGCCGTCCCATAATGTAAAACGTGCTTGCAAAAACGTCTTACATTATGGGACGGAGGGAGTAGTAGAGAAGTTAAAAGGTTTACAGATGAACGTGTAGAACGATCAATTTCTCTGCATCAGCCTAAGCTTGTCAACACTAGGGTATATGGTCTGCTTAAACTGTACAGGAGCCTTCTCTTCTTCCATTTTAACTTCAACATTCAAACTCAAACATTTACACCCACTGAGATGATCACCATTTCATTCATCCGTTCATATCGACATCGCAGTTGAATGGTGGTCGACGCACGGGGCTCGTGTGCCCGACCTGCAGACCCTTGCGAGGCGGGTCCTGAGCCAGACGTGCTTCGGCGCCACCAGGTACAACATCGACTGGAGCCTGTCAGAGAAGCTGCACGCCCAGTGGGACGAGATGACGCCGCCCGAGCAGGAGAGGTTCCGGCAGAAGGAGTACGTCCACTACAACCGCGTCCTCGCCCGCGCCGCCCCGCTCCTGCACGGATCCTCCGTGAAGCAGCACGACAGGGTGACCATGGTGCTGCACGACTGGATCAGGCCGCAGAAACATGCCGCTGGTTGCCACTGAGTGACGGCCTTCAGTTGATGCTTTCGCCTCTCCTCCGTTCTGTTATGTGTATGTGTGTGTATGCTGCTGTAATGGTGTGCAGCAGTAATCTGTCGGATGCTCACTAGTGGCACTCCCTTGGTACTGTGGTGGTCTGTTATGTTGTGGAAACCCTGCTGAATTTCCAAGTTTGTTATGTTGTTGAAATCCTGCTGAATTTCTTGAACTCCTGCTGGATTACCAAGTTTGTTATGTTGTTGAAACCCTGCTGAATTTCCAAGTTATTATTGGTGTGTGTCTGACATAAACGGTAGTATATTCTACTGTGAATTAGTTTTATCTTCAGACAGCATGCCGTGGATTAGCCTTTTCTTCAGGGTATTCTGGCTTTGCTAGAGCTTTCATGCTCAATTTTTCTTGTTCACTGGGTACAGCAATCATCTTTTCTTTTGTGAAAAGGTGCAGCAATCATCTGAACATACAAACATGACGGCAAAGAGTTCTTGTAATCTCCTACTAATTAGCAACCAATCCCAATTTTCAATATGGAACACATAGCTGCACCAAATCTGTCCCCTCTCGCTTAGAACTTAGAAGCAAGCTTCCAGCAGACAGCAGCAACAAAGGGCGGCCAAGCTGTCAAACACACAGAGAGAGAGAGAGAGAGAGAGAGAGAGAGAGAGAGAGAGAGAGAGAGAGAGAGAGAGATGCATGTCAGCAAGCTGGTGTCGCTACACTCCTATTTCTGCAAGTTCCATATACTCCCTCCGCTTCTAAATGTAAGTCTTTTTAAAGATTCCATTATGAACTATATACGGATATATATAGACATATTTTAGAGCGTAGATTCACTTTTACTTCGTATATAGTCCGTAGTGAAATATCTAAAAAGACTTATATTTAGGAACAGAGGTAGTAGTAGATAAATCAGTATACATTGTATGCTCCGAACAAGAGAAAAATGGAATACGACACTTCGAGGCATGCTCCTCTGAATTCTGTGGTAACTAAGTTTTGGATAAATTGTACTGGAAATATGAAAAGGTCTCAGAAAACGTTGACCTTCAGCTGGTGTCATTTCAATAAACGGTCTAACCACCTATTTTTATTTATCATTTACGAATCACAAATATCTTACCGCACCAGAAAGCCTAGCGTGACGGACATCGGTGGTTGGCTGAGGTAACCACTCCTATTGACAGACACATAAGAAAGGCAGCAACGACGAGTCACGAGGCGAGGGATGCGGGGCCGACGTCACCCACCAACGAACCCAACCCACTCCCTCCCTCCCGGCAACACAAAACACTGGCCCCTCCAACGTCCACTCCGACGCCGACGACCCACCGAAAACGGCGAATTCAATCTGGCTTCAGTTCAGAGATCTAACGCGATACTAGATCCGAGACGAAGGACGACTTGGGAAACTGAGAAGAGGATGGAGGTGGGCTCAATCTTATTATCCCTCCATGAAGGAGGGGGCGCTTTTAACAATAATAATTTCTTTTTTTCCCTTGGTACTTCTTTTGCAGATTTTGGAAATGAAGAAGATCAAGAAGATCTTGAAGATTTATAATAGGATAGAAAATAGATAGATTTACTATAGTTCATTCTTTTGTAAGAATTTGTAATGGTATTTTTAATAAAGTTTCCTTTATTTTTTGTAACATAACTTTGTATATTTCCCAATTATCAATAGAGTTTGATTTTCCCTTATTCAGTTGTTTATTATTTATAAATGAATTTCCAATTCATATTGAATTGTACTATTAACTTCTAGGTCCTTCATACTATTTCTGATTTGAGAATGAACCAAAACTCTAAATAAGAGCAAAGGTCATGTCAAATTTTATAGCAAATTGACTCAGTGATTTGAATGAAAGTTAAAATTCACCACAAGTTTATAAGCATGAATGTGAAGTTTAATCGAAAAAATTCCCCTCTCTTATATACTAGGAAAAGCAATTTATTTACTAGGTGCATGAAAGCGGTTTTTTTATACCATTTTTTCTAGGGATTATATTAGAATTAAATGCATGTTTCCAGACTTCTTGTCAAAATCTCATTGTTCAAGTGTAGTAATAGCGTTAAGATATTCAACTAGGATTATGCCAAGTTGGCCTTTGGAATTGTGTGTCTATGCTAATGAAGTTGTATGGAGTAGCTAATCAAGGGCAAATGTATCCAACACAACAACCACCTCACTCGAGATTTAAATTTCTTTTCAACCTATATATTTTTTTTCTTTTCCAATGTCTCTCTAGTACACATCCACCCCCATCGGATTTTCTTTCGAACCATCCTCGGTTCATCGAGAATTGACCCGATAATCCACCAAAGTTTCTATTGGATGTTCTAATGATGATGTAACCATGATTTCATGAATAATTGTTGATCAAGCTATTAAAAATGTATCTTTGTAAAAAAGGAAATTGTCGGATTCAGGACTCCGCAGTCCGAAGAAAGGTTCGAACTCCGGGGCGTGTGCGACGAACTCGACCTCTTTAGCCAGCCAGCTCGTCGTCCGCACGGCCTAAATCGGTGAAGAAGGAAGAAGATGGACACATCAGTTTACCCAGGTTCGGGCCACCTTGCGGTGTAAGACCCTACTCCTGCTTTCAGGTGGATTAGCCTCGCGAGGGGCTGAGGATGAACAAGTACATGTTGGGGAACGTAGTAATTTCAAAAAATTTCCTACGCACACGCAAGATCATGGTGATGCATAACAACGAGAGGGGAGAGTGTTGTCCACGTACCCTCGTAGACCGAAAGCAGAAGCTTTAGCACAACGCGGTTGATGTAGTCGTACGTCTTCACGGCCCGACCGATCAAGCACCGAAAGCATGACACCTCCGAGTTCTTGCACACGTTCAGCTCGATGACGACCCTCGAACTCCGATCCAGCCGAGTGTCGAGGGAGAGTTCCGTCAGCACGACGGCGTGGTGACGATGATGATGTTCTACCGTCGCAGGGCTTCGCCTAAGCACCGCTACGATATTATCGAGGAAGACTATGGTGGAGGGGGGCACCGCACACGGCTAAGAGATCAATGATCAATTGTTGTGTCTATGGGGTGCCCACCTGCCCCCGTATATAAAGGAGCAAGGGGGATGCGGCCGGCCTAGGAGGAGGGCGCGCCAAGGGGGGGAGTCCTACTCCCACCGGGAGTAGGGCTCCTTCTTTCCTTGTGAGAGTAGGAGAAGGGAAGGGAGAAGGAGAAGGAAGGAAGGGGGCGCCCCCCCTCCCTAGTCCAATTCGGACTAGTCCATGGGGAGGGGTGCGGCCACCCTTTGGGGCCTTTCTCTCCTTTCCCGTATGGCCCATTAAGGCCCAATACGAATTCCCGTAACTCTCCGGTACTCCGAAAAATACCCGAATCACTCGGAACCTTTCCGACGTCCGAATATAGTCGTCCAATATATCGATCTTTACGTCTTGACCATTTCGAGACTCCTCGTCATGTCACCGATCTCATCCGGGACTCCGAACTCCTTCGGTACATCAAAACACATAAACTCATAATATAACCGTCATCTAACTTTAAGCGTGCGGACCCTACGGGTTCGAGAACTATGTAGACATGACCGAGACATGTCTCCGGTCAATAACCAATAGCGAAACCTGGATGCTCATATTGGCTCCTACATATTCTATGAAGCTCTTTATCGGTCAAACCGCATAACAACATACGTTGTTCCCTTTGTCCTCGGTATGTTACTTGCCCGAGATTCGATCGTCGGTATCTCAATACCTAGTTCAATCTCGTTACCGGCAAGTCTCTTTACTCGTTATGTAATGCATCATTTCGTAACTAACTCATTTAGCTACATTGCTTGCAAGGCTTATAGTGATGTGCATTACCAAGAGGGCCCAGAGATACCTCTCCGACAATCGGAGTGACAAATCCTAATCTCGAAATACGCCAACCCAACATGTACCTTCGGAGACACCTGTAGAGCTCCTTTATAATCACCCAGTTACGTTGTGACGTTTGGTAGCACACAAAGTGTTCCTTTGGTAAACAGGATGTGACGCCCGGATAATCAAGCTACAGTAACCTCTACTAATGATGCCACATCACCTCGATTACTGTTGCTAATCTCGCGTTAGTTTGAAAGATTCGAATTCAAAATCAAAATCAAGCAAACAATAAAAGATTTCAAATATAAAACTAAAATGTTCGGTTTGTGCCAGATAATTCATAGGTGGTTATGGTGGAGAAACCATACTTTTATAAGACGTTTAAATGCTATAAGTTGAATAAAACGAAAACTATTATTTAAATACTTTTAAGTAATAAATAATTACAAAACTTTTTTAAAATATGTAGCTAGTTAATGTGGCAGTGGCATATTTGATAACATCAAATTAGGTGCCATTTTGGTATTTTGCTAAGACAAAAATAAAAGAACACTAAGCTAAAACAGAAAAGAAATAAAATAAATAAAAGAAAAAAACATTACAAAAATGCAGAAAAGGAAGAAAACCCCCTTGCCAACTGGGCCAAACGGCCAAGCCACCCAGCCCAATGGTCCATCCGGCCCCCTCACTCCCTTAACCCCCCCCCCCCCACTCCCCACCGAACCCTAGCAAGCCACCCACTTCCGCACGATCCCCCTCACTCCTCTCACTCCCCCTCGATCTAGATCGGGGATCCACCCCGACGACCACACCTCGCGCCTCCGACGACTGCGCCTCGCGCCCCGACATCGGCGCCCGTCCCCGATGCCGCCTCGTCCCCTCTTCGTCATCGCCTCCTCATCCTCCTCCCCGCCGGAACCGCCCCACGCCCGCGCCGCTCGATCCCCGCCGCCCAATGACGTCCATCGCCGACGCACCTTGCCGGACTGCCTCCTCCCCGATGGTCTGCCTCCTCTCGTCGCGCCGTCGCTGTCGTCCCCGTCTACCTCCCCACGCCCCGCTGCCCAGTCCCTACTACCGCGGTGAGGCCTCGACCTCACCTTCTCTGCTCCCTGCGCACCTGGCAGTCGCGCTCCGCTGCGCATCCACCGGTCTGCCTAGCACGGCCGCGGCCGTGCCTCGGCCTTCCCGTTCGCCCCCTGTCCCGCCCGCAGACCCTGACCCATTGAGCCGACCGCGGCCTCGCCCCCCTGCCGCTAGACCGCCATAGTCGCACCGCCTCTGGCCAACTCCGGCGCCCACTCCCGGGCTCCCTCCTTCCATTGTCACCTGCTGCTTGGCGTTCCCTTTCGAGGCGTCGCCGCGCCCGATCTCGCCCCTGTCGGGCGCCCGCTCCTGGCACCCGCACCCACACCCGAGCGCCCGAACCCGTTAAGGCCCCTGGCCCAATGACAGCCGGGCCCCACCCCAGTACCAGAACGTAAAAAAAGAGGAATTAAAGAAAATAATAAATAGTAAATAAAAATGTTAGCTAATTAATTCATTAACGAACTAAATTAGTTAACTTAATCAATCATGTTTAATTAGACTAATTAAACATTAGTTACCTGTTTAACTAATTAAAATAGTTAATAGGTTAATTAGGTTATTGTACCTATGACATGCGGGACCCACATGTCTGTTGACCCAGTCAACAGACGGTTGACTGATGACATCACGCTGACATCTTAATTACATTTTATAATTAATTTAATTCTGTTAATTATAAAATTGAATTAAAACTTTGATAAATAATATAAAATAAATCATAGCTCGGATGGGAAAACTTTGTACATGGAAGTTACTCAGAACGACGAGACGAATCCGGATACGCAGGCCGTTCGTCCGCCACACATCCCTAGCATAGCGAACACGCAACTTTCCCCCTCCGGTTCACCTATCCGAAAACGCGAAACACCGGGGATACTTTCCCGGATGTTTCCCCCTTTCGCCGGTATCACCTACTACCGCGTTAGGGCACACCTAACTCCGTTCATTGTCATGTCATGCATCGTCATGCATATGTTTGCTTTTATATTTATTGTTTCTTCCCCCTCTTCTCTCGTTAGACTCCGAGACCGATGCTGCTGCTGCCCAGTTCGACTACGGAGTTGACGACCCCTCCTTCTTGCGAGCAACCAGGCAAGCCCCCCCACCTTGATCACCAGATATCGCCTATTCTTCTCTATCTGCTTGCATTAGAATAGTGTAGCATGTTACTGCTTTGATTAATCCTATCTCGCTGCATAGCTTTGTCCTTGCTACTCTTGTTGTTACCTTTACCGCTATCCTCTTGCTTAGTATAGGATGCTAGTGTTCCATCGGTGGCCCTACACTCTTGTCCGCCTCGCCATGCTATACTCTTGGGCTGTGATCACTTGGGAGGTGATCACGGGCATATCTATATACTTTACACTATTACATTACAGTGATACTGTTAGGAGATGGGGCTGAAAGGACGGTGGCTCCATCCCGGTAGAGGTGGGCTGGGTTCCCGACGGCCCCGATTGTTACTTTGTGGCGGAGGGACAGGGCAGGTTGAGACCACCTAGAGAGAGGTGGGCCTGGCCTGGTCAGCGTTCGCGGATACTTAACACGCTTAATGAGATCTTGGTATTTGATCTGAGTCGGCCATTTGGTCTATCGCACTAACCAACTCTGGCAGGAGCAGTTATGGGCACTCGGCGTCGTGGTATCGGCCGAAGCCTTCGTGGCGTCGGCGGCCGAGAGCATACGCCCGGATTGGTGGAGCGCCTACTAGGCTAGGTGCGCTTCGGCCGCGTTCCCAGCGTCTTGGTGTGCTATGGGCGATGGGCCCGGACTGTGGCGCTTAGGTTTTGACCGACGTCTTGACCTCTCTGTTGGCCTAGGTGGGGCTGCGACTTGTTGATCTTCGAGGCGGGCATGACCCGGAAAGTGTGTCGGCCAAATGGGATCAAGCGTGTTGGGTTATGTGGTGCACCCTGCGGTGAGTTAATCTATTGAATAGCCGTGATCTTGGTAACATGACGACTTGGAGTTGTACCTTGACCTTATGACAACTAGAACCGGATACTTAATAAAACACACCCTTCCAAGTGCGGATACAACTCGGTGGTCGCTCTCTAATAGGGCTACGAGGAGAGGATCGCGGGTAGGATTATGCTATCGATGCTACTTGGAGGACTTGATCTACTCTCTTCTACATGCTGCAAGGCGGAGGCTGCGAGCGTAGTCTTGACGAGGATTAGCTATCCCCTCTTATTCCGGCATTCTGCAGTTCAGTCCACGATATGGCCCTTTACACATATATCCATGCATATGTAGTGTAGCTCCTTGCTTGCGAGTACTTTGGATGAGTACTCACGGTTGCCTTGTTCCCCTTTTCCCCTTTCTTTACCCGATTGCTGCGACAGACGATGGAGCCGGAGGCGAGACGCCACCGCCGACGGCGACTCCTACTACTACTGGAGGTGCCTACTACTATGTGCAGCCCGCGATGGCGACCAAGAGTAGTTAGGAGGATCCCAGGCGGGAGGCTGCGCCTCTTCGATTTGTATCCGGTTTGTGCTAGCCTTCTTAAGGCAAACTTGTTTAACTTATGTACGTACTCAGATATTGTTGCTTCCGCTGACTTCGTCTATGATTGAGCACTTGTATTCGAGCCCTCGAGGCCCCTGGCTTGTATTATGATGCTTGTATGACTTATTTATGTTTTAGAGTTGTGTTGTGATATCTTCCCGTGAGTCCCTGATCTTGATCGTACACGTTTGCGTGCATGATTAGTGTATGATTGAATCGGGGGCATCGCAAGTTGGTATCAGAGCCGTCTGCCTGTAGGAATCCCCCTTTCCAACTCCTTGGCCGAAGTCGAGTCTAGACATTGCAAAACTTTTACTAACATGGTGGTGTGTCCTATGGGCCCACGTCGCCATCGGGTGGTACTAGGATCTTTTACTCCTCGACCTTTACTCTGGGATTCTGAACTCTCTTCTATTCGGGTTAAACGATTTTTACTAAAATCTAACTTTAGGTTCTCGAAAATACTTTATCCCGGAGAGGCCCTTCAGTCCAGATGATCACCGACTGCACCAGAAGATTTCGGAGATACTCTTTGATATTCTCTCGAGACTTTGTGCCCATCACTTTTGCTATTCCCGACCACCGATAAATCCTTATGGATAACTACTTACACTTGCCATTCATACGATCATCCCCCATTGATCTTGTTATTACAAGATACCCCGAAGTTTTCTCTATTGTTCCGAGAATACTTTGTGCCTACCGCCTTGCAGTTCATTGCTACATGAATACCCCTACGGATAATTTCTCGCACTTACCGAGTATCCACTCATCCCCAGTTGATTCATGTATGTCACCAATCCTCGAAATGTCATTCGATCTTTCGAAAATCTTCGGCAGCCTTTTGCTCTTGAAATTCTTGCTTGCTTTCATTATGGTTAATCCCATAAGTCTAGTAATCTGATTGGCATCCTTTGTCACTATCATTTTGTGTCTGTTGATTCTATATGTGTGCGAATGCACACAATCATCAGTTGATCCTTATAAATTATATTTTCGGCTACTTTCGAACATGAGCTAGTTCTCGGCCAATCAGATTGCCATCGACTGTATCCCTAAGTTTATTCAACTTATCAATCCCTAATCAGAGCATTGCTTCTGACCCCTTGTCTTGGAATTCATAATTCCTTTGCATTTAAGCTTTGAGTTAGTCAATTGTTTCTATAATCCGATGCACTTGCATTCCTTCTTCCTTTGATAGAGTACCGATACCCACATCAGCTCCGTTGTAGACCATCGGACCTCTTGTTGGATTATTATCCGACAGTGTCCTTCATATTCAAATAACCTTGTGAGTCTTTCCACGGATATATAAAGCCTTGGGTAAATTGTATCCTCTGTTTTCTCAACCATGCTCTGTTTTCGAGCTGGTGGTATTTACTATTGAAGCTTGTGGTATATGCTTCCATGATACCTTGACGGGTTGAACCTATGCCTTCCTTAATATGTGTGAACTCGGAAGTTTTCACGAGTCATACTCATCTGGTATTTCACCAGGCAAAACTTTCAACACTAATGCCTTTATCAAAGCAAGAAGTGAATGGAAGGTTATACATTGAAGAAGTGGGAGTCAACCTTGAACCTTGCGTTCATGCCCATGGACACGACGTATAACTTATCATGGAAGCTGCTCATTAAAATAATTACCCCCTTGTTATAAGTTCATCTTGTATCCGTGGTTCGATAATTTATGATCATGGTTTCGGACCATGTTCTCCTTTAAATACCATTTCTTGTGCAAGTTTAAGCACTTGTCTTCTGCAGAGTAATACCCCAGTCCAACCTCTGCTTTGATTTGTCGTTGATTATTACCCTCCTGGTATCTCAAGATTATCACGGAACTGCATAACTTCTTATGAGTTCTTCATCAAGTGCTACATTCTCATTGGTTCCAATTTTTCACGGGCTCTGAGTTATTAAACACTCAAAGAGACCGATAACTGACTCGAGTCCGCATCGCGATTAAGCAACTCTTGGTAACCTTCATTACTTATGAGTTTGAACTCAATCACGTCATTCCTAGCTTGTTTGGCTATATCCTTGTCGTGCCGATTTTAACTGTGCTACCTGGTCCTTCTTCCCAGAGCACAAATTTTTGTCGATGAGCTAAGCTTACGTCGATCTTTCCTCATCATATCATTTCGCTTTGGACAACAAGCTTGCTTTGGAGTTTGTGTCGTACCCTTGGTTCCATTAACCTTTTGCTTCATCATTCCTTTGACTTGATGTCACGCCCATTTATTACATCTTCCTGGAGCCTCTCAACAAAATTTGTCGTGATCATCATCAACGTTTTGACTCCATCCAGGTTTCCAATTGAATTCATGATGAGAAATACCATCCTTGCCCTCGATGAATTTTATTGTCATCGACCACTTTATTGCCTTCCGAACCAACACAAGCTTGTTCGTCTTTGGTGTTATACCTTGAGTTCCTTGCTATTCAGCAATTGTTCTTCTTTACCTTGGAACATTACCATCTCTTATGTCATCAATGTTGTGAGAATTTCACCACCTCTTAAGGATTTGTGATACAGTGATGCTTCTCGCCATTACCATTCTTTTCTTGTTCCCCGTATTGAGTGAACTCTGTTGCGCAAATATTAATATCTCTAACAACCCTATTGCTTCAGAGTTAATGGACAATAATTCCAAATTGGTGTGTTGGTTGCTCAATCGCCATTCCGACGTTGGTCGCGCAACCCAACCCATATTTCGGGTGCACCTTTCAGTCAATGTTTAATTGTGTATGTTTTCCTTGAGCATACCTCATTATATCATTTGATCTGAAAAATGTTATCTCCTTGTTCACATAATTGTGGAAATCCATCTTTTGGAAATCCCAATGATTTGTCGTTGAGTTCATCAGCCACCACCTCATCCTCTTCTTGATTTAATGATGAACTCTTGTTTCGAAACTCGCTTCCATAGTTCATCTCCCGAGAATCTTCGATGTCATCTCCTCAATTTGTGTCGCACCTTTTCTCCTCGAGCATCGTGAGTTTGAGGTATCCTGACACCAATCAGATCTGAATCTCGGTCAGATATGATGGTTGGAACATATTTTCCAAGAGTTATAATGATGGTCTTTATGTGACCCGGTAAGGTGATGTCGTGCCTAGCACACCTGGCCGGAGGCTCTATTGTTATAGATTCCTTTTCAGCAAGGTTATCCATTCTTCCATGAGGAAACTGTAAGACTTATTCTATAAGTTGTTTTTGATGGATCCTTTGTATCCAAAGCCTGACCTTTGCTTGAAGACCATGTCAATCCTGTCTCGAAGCATGTTTGTGGTACTTCGATTTTCAACAAAAAACATTTGAAGCCCAATGCTAAATGTTACTTGCTCTATTATCCAGGTACCGTTGTATGGGCAGTGTCATGAAAATTCTCTCCCCTTATCGAAAGGGTTTCTTACATTATATCCTGGCATGAATATCATGATTTAATCTCTGCTTGTCCTTGGGAAGGATATACCCCTGGAATATGTGTTTAAACACATTTTTCCTTTCCATTGTTTGGTTTAATCTGATAATCATATTTTCCTTTCCATTGTTTGGTTTAACCTTTCTTGAGGTCTATATGATCTAAGCAGTAATATTCTCCTGCTTTTGTAAACACCTCAGTGTACAACTCTGTCAGAAACACCCTGTTACTTTTGGTGATGACATTTCGGTAACCGCCGATGGACGAGAACTTTGCCTACTGGTCCGCCTCGTTCAACGAGCAGGAAAATGGTTCTCTTCGTCCCTCGCCCTTGGTACCGATGTTGTTGCCGACATAACCGACAGACTATCCTCTGACATGCCTTGCTCACATGATCGTGCAAGATGTCATTGCCCTTCCTACTTTTAACCCACATGGTGGGCCCATAACCACAGTCCCACAGGATCAAAACCTGACTCTCCTGTACAACCTATTGCCAAAGTTATTCCCCATGTTTGACTTCGTATGTAATTCACGGGCCACCTTCCTAGCGATCTATTCTCGTAACAGACGCAATACTTAATCTCGTTGCTCTGGACCCCTATCACACTTTGTTTCAGACATCGAACGATTGCCTATCCTTTTGAAACTTCTCATGGTACCTTCTTACTTTGCTCTCGATATCTTCTTAAGTTTCAATTCGAGAGATACTTATGCTTCTTCCCCTGAGTTAACCGTCCGATGCTCAATTTTGATAGAATCCGTCCTTATAGAGTTTTTCCACCCTTTATTCTTTCGTAAGTACGATGGAGCTCCCGATGAAAGGATGCCGACCTCATCATGATGACTGAAGCATAGGAATAAAGACATCAATGTAATGGATCGACCTCTTCGAGAAGAGCAACCAAGACCGACAAGATTCGTTAGAATTTCGTAACCAGACCTTCCCCCGTTTTCCACCTCTTAAATCTCGGGACGAGATTTCTTGTAGTGGAGGAGAATTTTGACGCCCGGATAATCAAGCTACAGTAACCTCTACTAATGATGCCACATCACCTCGATTACTGTTGCTAATATCGCGTTAGTTCAGAATCGATTCAAATTCGAATTCAAAATCAAGCAAACAATAAAAGATTTCAAATATAAAAACTAAAATGTTTGGTTTGTGCCAGATAATTCATAGGTGGTTATGGTGGAGAAACCATACTTTTATAAGACGTTTAAATGCTATAATTGAATAAAACAATAGCGAAAACTATTATTTAAATACTTTTAAATAATAAATAATTACAAAACTATTTTAAAATATGTAGCTAGTTAATGTGGCGTTGGCATATTTGATAACATCAAATTAGGTGCCATTTTGGTATTTTGCTAAGACAAAATAAAAGAACACTAAGCTAAAACAGAAAAGAAATAAAATAAATAAAAGAAAAAAACATTACAAAAATGCAGAAAAGGAAGAAAACCCCCTTGCCAACTGGGCCAAACAGCCCAGCCAGCCATCCCACTGGCCCATCCGGCCCCCTCACTCCCTTAACCCCCCACTCCCCACCGAACCCTAGCGAGCCACCCACTTCCCCACGATCCCCCTCACTCCTCCCACTCCACCTCGATCTGGATCGGGGATCCACCCCGACGACCACGCCTCGCGCCTCCGACAACTGCGCCTCGCGCCCCGACATCGGCGCCCGTCCCCGATGCCGCCTCGTCCCCTCTTCGTCGTCGCCTCCTCATCCTCCTCCCCCCCGGAACCGCCCCACGCCCGCGCCGCTCGATCCCCGCCGCCCAACGACGTCCATCGCCGACGCACCTTGCCGGACTGCCTCCTCCTCGATGGTCTGCCTCCTCTCCGTCTCGCCCTCGCTGTCGTCCCCGTCTACCTCCCCACGCCCCGCTGCCCAGTCCCTACGACCGCGGTGAGGCCTCGACCTCACCTTCTCTGCTCCCTGCGCACCTGGCAGTCGCGCGGTCACCGCCCGCGCCGTCGCGCTCCGCTGCGCATCCACCGGTCTGCCTAGCGCGGCCGCAGCCGTGCCTCGGCCTCCCCGTTAGCCCCTGTCCCGCCGCGGACCACGACCCATTCAACCGACCGCGGCCTCGCCCGCCGCTAGACCGCCCGTAGTCGCACCGCCTCGGCCAACTCGGCGCCCACTCCGGGCTCCCTCCTTCCATTGCCGCCATACCTGCTGCTGACGCTCCCTTTCGGTCGTCGCGCGCCCGATCTCGCCACAGCCGGCGCCCGCCTGCACCCGCACCGAGCGCCCGAACCCGTTAAGGCCCCTCGCCCAATGACAGCCAGGCCCCACCCCAGTGCGAGCGTAAAAAAGAGGAATTAAAGAAAATAATAAATAGTAAATAAAAATGTTAGCTAATTAATTAATTAACTAAATAAATTAGTTAACTTAATCAATCCTGTTTAATTAGACTAATTAAACATTAGTTACCTATTTAACTAATTAAAATAGTTAATAGGTTAATTAGGTTATTGTACCTATGACATGCAGGACACACACGTCTATTGACCCAGTCAATAGACGGTTGACTGATGACGTCACGCTGACATCTTAATTACATTTTATAATTAATTTAATTCTGTTAATTATAAAATTGAATTAAAACTTTGATAAATAATATAAAATAAATCATAGCTCGGATAGGAAAACTTTGTACATGAAAGTTACTCAGAACGACGAGACGAATCCGGATACGCAGGCCGTTCGTCCGCCACACATCCCTAGCATAGCAAACACACAACTTTCCCCCTCCAGTTCACCTGTCCGAAAACGCGAAACACCGGGGATACTTTCCCGGATGTTTCCCCCTTTCGCCGGTATCACCTACTACCGCGTTAGGGCGCACCTAACTCCGTTCATTGTCATGTCATGCATCGTCATGCATATGTTTGCTTTTATATTTATTGTTTCTTCCCCCTCTTCTCTCGTTAGACTCCGAGACCGATGCTGCTGCTGCCCAGTTCGACTACGGAGTTGACGACCCCTCCTTCTTGCCAGAGCAACCAGGCAAGCCCCCCCCCCCCTTGATCACCAGATATCGCCTATTCTTCTCTATACTGCTTGCATTAGAATAGTGTAGCATGTTCTTGCTTTCGATTAATCCTATCTTTGCTGCATAGCCTTTGTCCTTGCTACTCGTTGTTACCTTTACCTGCTATCCTACTGCTTAGTATAGGATGCTAGTGTTCCATCGGTGGCCCTACACTCTTGTCAAATCGCCATGCTATACTCTCGGGCTGTGATCACTTGGGAGGTGATCACGGGCATATACTATATACTTTACGCTATTACATTACCTGTGATACTGTTCGGAGATGGGGGCTGAAAGGATAGGTGGCTCCATCCCGGTAGAGGTCTGCCTGGGTTCCCGACTGCCCCCGACTGTTACTTTGTGGCGGAGCGACAGGGCAGGTTGAGGCCACCTAGGAGAGAGGTGGGCCTGGCCCTGGTCGGTGTTCGCTCATACTTAACACGCTTAACGAGATCTTGGTATTTGATCTGAGTCTGGCCATTTGGTCTATACGCACTAACCAACTACGCGGGAACAGCTATGGGCACTCGACGTCGTGGTATCAGCCGAAGCCTTCGTGACGTCAGCGACTGAGTGGCGCGCGCCGGATTGGACTGGAACGCCTGATAGGCTAGGTCTGCTTCGGCGCGTTATAACGTCTTGTGTGTGGTAAGGGCGATGGGCCCAGACCCCTGTGCGCTTAGGTTTAGACCAGCGTGCTGACCTCTCTGTTGGCCTAGGTGGGGCTGCGACGTGTTGATCTTCCGAGGCCGGGCATGAACCAGGAAAGTGTGTCCGCTCAAATGGGATCAAGCGTGTTGGGTTATGTGGTGCACCTTGACCTTATGACAACTAGAACCGGATACTTAATAAAACACACCCTTCCAAGTGCCAGATACAACTCGGTGGTCGCTCTCTAGTGGCTACGAGGAGAGGATCGCGGGTAGGATTATGCTATGCGATGCTACTTGGAGGACTTGATCTACTCTCTTCTACATGCTGCAAGATGGAGGCTGCGAGCGTAGTCTTGACGGGATTAGCTATCCCCTCTTATTCCGGCATTCTGCAGTTCAGTCCACCGATATGGCCCTTTACACATATATCCATGCATATGTAGTGTAGCTCCTTGCTTGTAGTACTTTGGATGAGTACTCACGGTTGCCTTGTTCCCCTTTCCCCTTTCTTTACCCGATTGCTGCGACTGCACGATGGAGCCCAGGGCGACGCCACCGTCGACGGCGACTCCTACTACTACTGGAGGTGCCTACTACTACGTGCAGCCAGCCCGACGGCGACCGGGAGTAGTTAGGAGGATCCAGGCGGGAGGCTGCGCCTCTTTCGATCTGTATCCCAGTTTGTGCTAGCCTTCTTAAGGCAAACTTGTTTAACTTATGTCTGTACTCAGATATTGTTGCTTCCGCTGACTCGTCTATGATTGAGCACTTGTATTCGAGCCCTCGAGGCCCCTGGCTTGTATTATGATGCTTGTATGACTTATTTATGTTTTAGACTTGTGTTGTGATATCTTCCCGTGAGTCCCTGATCTTGATCGTACACGTTTGCGTGCATAATTAGTGTATGATTGAATCGGGGGCGTCACACAGGAGTTGCATAATCTCATAGTTATAGGAACATGTATAAGTCATGAAGAAAGCAATAGCAACATACTAAACGATCAAGTGCTAAGCTAATGGAATGGGTCAAGTCAATCACATCATTCTCCTAATCATGTGATCCCGTTAATCAAATGACAACTCATGTCTATGGTTAGGAAACTTAACCATCTTTGATGAACGAGCTAGTCAAGTAGAGGCATACTAGTGACACTATGTTTGTCTATGTATTCGCACATGTATTATGTTTCTGGTTAATAACATTCTAGCATGAATAATAAACATTTATCATGATATAAGGAAATAAATAATAACTTTATTATTCCCTCTAGGGCATATTTCCTTCAGTCTCCCACTTGCACTAGAGTCAATAATCTAATTCACATCGCCATGTGATTTAACACCAATATTCACATCTGTATGTGATTAATACCCATAGTTCACATCGTCATGTGATCAACACCCAAAGGGTTTACTAGAGTCAATAATCTACTTCACATCGCTATGTGATTAACACCCAAACAGTACTAAGGTATGATCATGTTTTTCTTGTGTGAGAAGTTTAGTCAGCAGATTACGTCACATTCGAGCCATATGTATTTTGCAAATATTCTATGTCTACAATGCTCTGCACGGAACTACTCTAGCTAATTGCTCCCACTTTCAATATGTATCCAGATTAAGACTTAGTCATCTGGATCAGTGCCAAAACTTGTATCGACATAACCCTTTACGACGAACCTTTTGTCACCTCCATAATCGAGAAACATATCCTTATTCCACTAAGGATAATTTTGACCAATGTCTAGTGATCTACTCCTAGATCACTATTGACTCCCTTGCCAAACCAGTGCAGAGTATACAACAGGTCTGGTCCATAGCATGGCATACTTTTATAGAACCTATGACTGATGCATAGGGAATGACTTTCATTCTCTTTCTATTTTCTGCCGTGGTCGGGATTTGAGTCTTACTCAATTTCATACCTTTGCAACACAGGCAAGAATTCTTTCTTTTACTGTTCCATTTTGAACTACTTCAAAATCTTGTCAAGGTATGTACTCATTGAAAATCTTATCAAGCGTCTTGATCTATCTCAATAGATCTTGATGCTCAATATGTAAGTAGCTTTACTGAGGTCTTTCTTTTAAAGAACTCCTTTCAGGCACTTCTTTATGCTCTCAAGAAAAATTCTACATCATTTCTGTCAGGACCCCGATTCCAAGTCACATCGACCTAGCCGGTAACACCTCATATCACTTTGCGGCCTCACGCACGGTATTCCCACGGGTGTCGCCTTACCATGGCCCGGGACCGTTTGCGCCTTTTGGCTCATGTATATGATAGTGTCGCTAGCATCCATAACCCGGGCCGACATGGCTAGTCGTGAACCCAAAGCGGCACTAACCCATGGCTAGATGTGTGCAGGGTTCCCGAGATACCAAACGGGCATTCGGTACACCGGGCCACGGTGTATCTACCGCATCATATCCCACCCCTAGGGTCAGCGCTACGCACGGCCTCCAACACATATCCTACAAACACCAAAAACTAGTTGCAACTCCTGGACAGAGGACAAGGGTGGTTAAGAAGCCGAGAGAGTCAATTAAGGATCCCAATGTGTGGTAGTAACTGTTTCATGGATCACAAACACAGAACTCAGTTCCTGAGGACGGTTTCAATGAGACAACCCACCATGTACTCCTACATGGCCTCTCACCGCTACCTTTACCAAATCGTGTTCACACACTTAGCTTACACACGATGGGACATGTTCACACACCTCCGATTCATCCCGATGAATCGGACCGACTCAACTCTAAGCGATGGCAGGCATGACAAGCGAGCATGAATGAGTAGGCACAACAAGGCTCAAACAACTCCTACTCATGCTAGTGGGTTTCATCTAATTACTGTGGAATGACAGGTCATGCAGAGGATAAAGGGGTTCAGCTACCGCAGCAAGTAACAGGTGAATCATTGTTGTCCTAATGCAGTAAAATGGAGCAGGAGCGAGAGAGTGGGATTGTATCGGAATGAACAAAGGGGTTTTGCTTGCCCGGCACTTCTGAAGATAATATAGTTCTTCATCGGTGTCATCGAACTCATCGTCGGCACGTCGTCTACTGAGAGGGGACAAATACCAGCAAACAAGGAAGAACACAATCAATGCAATGCAACAATATGATGCATGATCATGACATGGCAATATGCTGTGATTTGGGCTAATGCAACAGCAAGTCATTTTGATTGAAGTGGAATTCAAAACTATATCAAATCCCAACTCCAAAACTATTATCAAAGTTGCCCTATTCATGTTTCATCCTAAACAGTGAAGTTAACTTGATCAAACATGCATGAAAATGGTACATATGGATAGATTGGATTTTTCTGATAATTTTTCATATATAAATTATTTCAATCTGAGCTACGGTTGAATTACTACAATTTTAGAAGTTTAGGATATTTTACGGAATTTCACGAGTTAAAATAAATCGAGAAAAAGAGTTATTGCGTCGACATTAGGTCATTCGACCTCAAGCAGGTCAACAAGCGGGTCTAGGTCAAAACTGGCGTGTGGGATCCACACGTCGGTGACCTGAACTAGTTTGGGTGGATGACAGTGGGTCTAGTCAAGCGCCACGTCGGTAGGGTCAACACCGGCGTGGGGTCGGTCAGCGGGTGGCGTGGCAAGGTCAAGCTAATGGGTGGGGTCCATCTGTTAAATTAATACTAAGTATTTTGTTAGCGGCTAATTAGGATGTGGGGCCCTTACGTAAGTGGGTCATGTATTTAATTAGCGGTGATTAATCGCTAATGATGGCGCCACGTCATCATCACGGATCTCGCCGCGATGACCGTCGACAGTGAGCTTCGCGGACTCGCGTTAAGGGCAGCGATTCGATGCGCTGCGGCACCGAGGGCCTCTCGCCGTCGCATCAAAGGACCCGACGGGAGGCCGGGGTGGCGGAAATGATGTCGGCGGCGACCTCGTGGCGGCGCACACACGGGCTCATCGGGAGGAGGCTACGAGCACGACAGAGGCGCTAGTGGTGGCGTTAGGCAGGTGACGGCCGATTGAGCATGTAACGGTGCTCGGACGCGAGCGAAACTCGCCCTAGCCACGGCGGCTTCATGGCCGGCGGGCGGAAGCTCTCGGCTCCGACGAAGAACGAGCTAGTGGAGAGGAACGGAGGGGGAGAGCATGGGGAAAGGAGATGGAGCTCACAAGGGGTCGGGGAAGCAGCTCAGCGGGCTCGGGGAAGCTCCTGCGACGGCGAATCGAGGCGGCGGTCGTCAGTGGCCGAACTCGAAGATGAAGAGGACGGCGGCTGCTCGAGGCCTCCGATGCCGTGCGTCTCTACGAGGAGGCGTAGCCCACAGTGGCGGGGCGCGTGGGCACGACGGCGAGGCGAGAGGGAGGCTGTGGCCGTGTCGGTGTGCGGCGACGCTTTCCGGTGTGTTCGGGCATCACGGGAGAGGGCGAGAAAGTGGAGGGGAGAGGCGCAGGAGAGTGGGGGAGAGGTCCGGGGGAGGGTCGGGCGATGGCGCTCGGGCCGACTCCAGTAGCGGCAAGCAAGCAGGAGGTGGCCGGACGCGTGCTCGCGCGCCGGCCACGCACTTGTCCTCCTGGCAAGGGGAAGACGACAGGGAGGAAAGCGGTGGTGGGCTGGGCCGGTCAGGTGGGCTGCGCAGCTGGGCTGGAGAGGTAAGTCCAGGTAAGGTTTCTCTCCTCTCTGCCTTTTCTAATTATTTCAGTTTTCTATTATTCTGTAAATTTTTAGGGCTTTATTAAAAATACCTATGCACTTTCAAAAATCATGAGACTACTTGTGGCCACTATTTGGATTATTTCCAATAACCAGAATTTCAGTTCATGAATATTTGGACATTTAATATAATATATAAAATTTAAATGCCCAAATGCAAATAAGGTATGATTTAAATCCAGAGCCCAATATGTCATGGAAAAATGTGCATCACCTCTGGTTACTGTTTCCAGCATTTTCCAAGAATGATGAACATTTTTGGAAGCCATTTGGAAACACTGGAAATATTTTAGTTGAACCTAGTGAATTCCTTTTGATGCTAGGGTTTCAACAATCCCCATTTCAAATTTCTTTGGAATGAACATGATGGCATGATGAACAAACAAAGTCAAGCAAGGCTAATCTGGGGCTGTGACAACTCACCCCCACTAAACAAGAATCTCGTCCCGAGATTCAAGACGTGAGGTAAGAAGACAGAGGGGGGCACAAATTATCACGGTCTTCACGATCCAGGTTGCACTTCATAAGAACGTTGATTCGAACATCATCATGATATTGACATCTTGCTTTGAGAACTCCATCCAACACGACAATGGAAAGAGAGGGAGGCTGTACATGATTCGATCTTCACGAAGATCAAGTAAACATGATCAACTCACGGAATGAGATGTAGAAACATCTCGAGTTGAGACACAAAACACATCGAGAGGGATGGAAGAACAAACAACGGGGTTTGATTGGTGGGCAACAATTCCACGCTTAGAAAGATGGTGGATGGGGTCAAGGTGGCGAGGAAATATTTACCATGATCCCGTAACGGGGCACCTTGGGAAAAGTGACTCGTTGAGCTGTTCCCTTAAGTGGCAAAAAGAATTAATTTTGATCCATAGATCATTGGAACTCTTTATACCAGCCTAAGGCAATTTACAATTGATTGATTGGAACAGCTCGAAGAAATGGCATACTCGGACTGTCATGACCCCGATTCCAGGTCACATCGATCTAGCCGGTAACACCTCATATCACTTTGCGGCCTCACGCACGGTATTCCCACGGGTGTTGCCTTACCATGGCCCGGGACCGTTTGCGCCTTTTGGCTCACGTATATGATAGTGTCGCTAGCATCCATATGACAGAGAACCCGGGCCGACATGGCTAGTCGTGAACCCAAAGCGGCGCTAACCTATGGGGACAGGCATACATGAATCACATCGAGCATGTCGGTCATCAACGTATGAATCCGGGCTGTAGCACTGGGCTAACAGGACTCCGGTAACCCGGGCTGTAGCAGGCTAGGCAGGACTCCGGATGTCACCGCGTGACATTTCCCCGAAGGGACAGACATAGGAACGAAGTGAAACACATGCCGGCCAGTCAAGTGTCCAAAGCAGTAGTGCTGGGCTAGCAGGACTCCGGTGAACCGGGCTGTAGCGGACTACTATCGCTCAGGAAGCACTAGACTACATTTCCCCATATGAGAGGCTGCCAAGGATAAACAACTAGATTGTCGGATCCCACACATACCAAGCATTTCAAACATACACACAATATGCTCAATATGTGTAAATACAACATGGCATCACAACATAACTCTACGACTCAAATATCTATTCATTAGGCTCCGAGGAGCGAGATATTACAAACATGGGTCTCATGACCCAACACTCAGAGCATACAAGTCAAAGCACAAGCGGAAGCTTAACATGTCTGAGTACAAACAACTATAAATGAAAAAAAAGGCTCAGAAGCCTGACTATCTACCCGATCCTGCCGAGGGCACCAGATCGTAGCTGAGGTAACAAGCTAAACGTCGAAGTCCACGTGGAACTACTAACGAGACTGACGTCTCTCTGCAAAAACATAAAATAGGCAAACATGAGTACAATTGTACTCAGAAAGACTTACATCAGAACTAACTACATATGCATCACTATCAACAAAGGGGGGTGGTGGAGTTTGACTGCAGCAAGCCAGCTTTGACTCAGTGGCTACCCTGAACTACGACTGCAAGTAACTCTTTGAGGTGGCGCACACGAGTCCACATATTCACCATATCAATACACCATTATGGACCCGCTCCCGTCTCCCTACGAGAACGCCATCCATAGCACTCACGCTTATCTTGCGCATTTTAGAGTATCCACTTTCACTTGTCTATGAACTGATATAGGCAACCCGAAGTCCTTTTCCGCGGACACGGCTATTGAATAGATCATATTAACCTGCAGGGTGTACTTCTTCACACACGCTCACCACTTATCGCCGTTTACGACATGTACTCGACAACCTTCAAGCGGAAGCCCAGCGAGGTGTCGGCCACAGCCTACCTAAACACTCAAGTCCCTAGTCCAGGTTTATCGCCTATTCGGGTTCCATCCGCAGGGAGTCCGGCCGAGGTTTCCACTAACGGCCCCGAGCGATGTGTGCAGGGTTCCCGAGATACCAAACGGGCATTCGCACACAGGCCACGGTGTATCTACCGCATCATAGCCCACCCCTAGGGTCAGCGCTACGCACGGCCTCCAACACATATCCTACAAACACCAGAAACTAGTTGCAACTATTGGACAGAGGTCAAGGGTGGTTAAGAAGCCGAGAGAGTCAATTAAGGATCCCAATGTGTGGTAGTAACTGTTTCATGGATCACAAACACGAACTCAGTTCACGAGGACGGCTGCAATGAGACAACCCACCATGTACTCCTACATGGCCTCTCACCGCTACCTTTACCAAATCGTGTTCGGACACTTAGCTCACACACAAGAGGACATGTTCACACACCTCCGATTCATCCCGATGAATCGGACTGACTCAACTCTAAGCGTAGCAGGCATGACAAACAAGCATGAATGAGTAGGCACAACATGGCTCAAGCAACTCCTACTCATGCTAGTGGCTTTCATCTAATTACTGTGGAATGACAGGTCATGCAGAGGATAAAGGGGTTCAGCTACCGCAGCAAGTAACAGATGAATCGTTGTTGTCCTAATGCAGTAAAAGAGAGCAGGAGGGAGAGAGTGGGATTGTATCGGAATGAACAAGGGGGTTTTGCTTGCCTGGCACTTCTGAACATAATATAGTTCTTCATCGATGTCATCGAATTCATCGTCGGTACGTCGTCTACCGAGAGGGGACAATTACCGGCAAACAAGAAAGAACACAATCAATGCGATGCAACAATATGATGCATGATAATGACATGGCAATATGCTGGTGTTTTGAGCTAATGCAGCAGTAAGCCAAGTTAATTGAAGTGGAATTCAAACAAGGTTAAACTCCAACTCCAAATGCTAGTTCATAAATTACCCTAATCATGATTCATCCTATTCAGTGAGGTTAACTTGTTCAATCTTACATGGAAGTGCCATAAAAAGATTCTTCATATTTTTCTGATCATTTTTCATATATAATTTGTTTGATTTGGAGTTACGGTTGAATTACTATGAATTTTAGAAGTTTTGCTAATTTTCTGGAATTTCCTGAGTTAAAATAATTCCAGAAATCATTATTGCGTCAGATTGAGGTCAACCTTCGTCGTGATCAACCTGGGTCAAACCTGACGTGTGGGGGCCACACGTCAGTGACTAACTAAACTAACCTAGTTTAATTAGCACTAACCTAGGTTAAGCTAATTTAGTTTAGACCTAAACTAGATTAGTTAGCCGGGCAGGGCCCGCATGTCATGGACCCAGGGGAGGTCAACCCCCTGGTCAACTGAGGCTAACTCACCGGCGGCTCGACGCCGGCGATGATAGGTGCGGCGGAGGGGCTCGGGTTCGCGCTGCAGGGCACCGTTCGGGGCACCGTTGGGCTCTAAAGGTAGCTGGGGGCGAGCCGCGGCGGGTGGTGCAAGTAGTTGGGCTCGGGGTCGCCGAAAAGGCACCGGCGACGTGTTTGGCGGCGGCCGGAGCTCGGGCGAGCTCGGGCTCGTCACTGCAGTGGCCTAGGCGGGGCGGCACTAGCATCTACGGCTCCTATGTGTTGCGGGGAGTGCGATGGGCACTATCCCGGGACCAAATGGTCACCGGAGCAGCACCGGCGACGATTGCAGGCGGCGGCGCGTTCGGTCACAGGCGAGATGGCGGCTATGGCATGCAAACGAAGCAAAGGAGAGGGGGGTTAGGGGAAGGAGCTCACGGAGGTTTGAACGGTGCGGACGACGTACTCGGGGAGGCATCGGGGAGGGCACACGGTCGCCGGCGATCTCGGCGGCTGAAGCTTGACGAAGAGGTCGGGGAGCCGCTGCAGGGCGCGTACGCTCGGGTGGCTTGGCGGGGACGGTGTATAGGTCAGGCGGAGCTTCTTGGCGCGTCGAGAGGCGTGTGGAGGCGGTGGCGTGGTGGTGCTTTCGTCGGCGGCGGGTGTGTTGGTGGTGCCACACGTAAGCGAGAGGAGGGAAGGGTCCAGGGAAAGAGGGAGAGGTGCAGCGTGGTGCTGGGCGTCTCCGTCGCTTGAGGGGGAAAGGAGAGCTTCGCCGGTCTGGCAGGAGGTGGCGCGCGGCAGGCGCGTGGGCTGTCTCCCTCCTCTGCCTACTGGCAGAGGTAGGTGATGACGGGCACGGGCCAGGTGGGCCGGCCCAGTCTGGTGGGTGGTCCGTGTAAGCTTCCTCTCTCTCTTTTTCTAATTATGTTACTGTTTTCTATTTATCTGCAACTGTTTGGCTTTATTAAAAATACTAGGTCAAACCCAAAAATCATGAAACTAATCAATGCCACTGTTTGGAATATAACAAACAGCAAACATTTTAGTTTATGATTATTTGAACATTTAAACTATTTATTAGCATTAAATGCCCAAATGCAAATACTTTATGAATTAATCCAGTGACCAAATATGTCATGAAAAATGTGCAGCACCTCTGGTTATGGTTTATAGCATTTTTCCAGAAATGATGAACATTTTCTAAAGCCATTTGAATTCACTGAAAAATATTTTTGTTGAACCTATTTGAATTCCTTTAATGCTAGGGTTTAGGCAATCCCCATCTCAATTTTCAAATAAGTTTAAACATGATGCATGGATGCTGATGCCACTAATTACAACCAATTCTGGGGCTGTGACACGGACTAGAATGGATGATGTGGACTACCTTGTTGAAGACAACGCGATGGATGATTTTGCTTATCATCGGAAATGGATGGGACCCATGGTAGGACCACTTCTGAAGATGATCCTGAACAACAACTGCCGAGGAGGGCAGCCCATGGAAGTCGGCACAATGGCGGTGTAAGCTGGGAACAAAATGCAACTGTTGGGAATGTTCCAACAATCATATCTGCCTGAGATTCAGATCTGGTTAGAAACAGGATACTTTAGACTCACATGTCTGAAAAGAAAAGTTGCAACACAAATCGACGAGATAATATTGCGAGACTCTCGGGAGATGAACTACGATAGCAAGCTCCAAAACATGAGCTGGTTCTGCTACAAACCCATGAACACGCTGTCCAAGACAAGCATGACCACATAGTAGTCTTATAATAAAGCACTACCGAGTTCAGGTGGGGAACCACCATCTAGGGTAACGAAGTCTTGTGCATGACCTAGGATTTGCACAACAACTCCTTTTCCTTGAACAAATCAATCAGTGGCTTGGTGTGCTTGGGACACATGTAAAGCGAAGGTTGCAAGTCTCCGAACCACAGAATACTTCGCACGTATGCATGACTGACTTGGGATGATTCCAAGGGAAACAAAACAAACCTTTCTCAAATTCATGGCGGCAACTTGCACCTAATGCACGTGAATTAGAGGAAGTCACTTCTTCCATCCAAGCATAAGCTTCATGAACGGAACACGAAGGCATTGCTTACAAAGTTTCCAACACTAGGTTGATGTTCAACATGAATCATGGGGGAGACAAAATGCTACTGATGGGCTCAACAGCAACTCATCAGAATTTCCATATCACTGGACTTCCACCATCATGTGAACACGGTGATAGCATTGGTCAGACCAAAGATGTAATGGTGTATGCTCGAGGGATCAACCACGAGTAAGACAACATCACGAATATCCTTGGTTCTGATTTGACTTGACGATAGCCCACACTCAAATCAAAGGATTGATAAGACAATAGGTCTAGCAACTGATCACATGGACCAATCGATGAAGATATCATCTTTCTTCAACACACACTACACAAGAATATCCCTTTGGAACGAACTAAGTTAGGCAAGCTTTTATCTTCCAACTCTCCAAGTTGTTGTCTAGCTTAACCAACTAGCTCAGGGATATCCAACACAGATTCTTGGAGAAAGGGTGGTTTAGAGGAAAACCAACTTAATCACGAGCTCAGCATAACAGTCAGGGGACAACCTGGTAACACTTCCAAGAAGATATTTGGAGAGTCACGAACCACCGGTATGTTACTAAGCTCGAGAACAATCTTGCTTTTGAGGGCAAGACGATATGATCAAATGAGTGAGGACTTGACAAGATCCTAACTCATCAATCAAAGTGTGCACCAGAAATAAGGACTATGTAGCACGATCAATCTTAGGATGATGATTTAATAACCAACACGCTAAGAATGAGGATATTGTCCATTAGCTACCAAGCAACGAGTTGCTCGGAGTATTGATTTCACACATCACAGTACACTTGTCGGCATTTCGGTTACAACAACACGAGGACCGAGGAATGAATGATGATGGTGAGAAGTATCACTACGTCAAGAATTCATGGGAGTTGGTGCAGTTCTCATGACAATTCTGACATAAAGGGGGTAATACTCCAAGGTAGAACAGAACAAAGCTGAATTGGCATTTTGATCTGCGGGATACAACTACTTTGACCCAATCCTGGAAATGGATGAGGTACTGGAGTTTGTTTTTCCTAGTCATTCCAGAATAGAATGGCTCGATGGACCACAAGAATAATAGGCATAGATGAACACGAATGCACAATTACTCCTGACTATCAATTGATAGACGAAGGTCGGAATACAACTGAAGAGGGACAACTCAAAGGAACATATAACTTTTCGAGTTGTGGAGGCATGGATTAGTATGTCGAGCAAAGTTCAACATTTCTTCCGAATAACCCATGCAGAGAAGGTAGGGTTGGTAGATTCACAACATGGGATAGGAAACTCAGTGGGACCACTCTTGTTGTGATCTTTCGGTTCAAGAGAACTCCTGCCAAAATGGTTCATGGTATTTGGAAGAAGGAAATACCATGGACCTCGAGGACTATCGCAAAGTTACTAATATCCTAAAGGAACTTGCAAATACTAACAACATGAAGTAGGCTGAATCTCGGGTTCAAGAACCCAGGAATATAATGCCTACTAACTAATAACATCACGGGATGCTTTCAAGAATAATGGCCAGAATCATCACACTGGGATACAAAAGCATTGCTAATTTACTAGGTGACTTCCTAAACACCAAGGGTCATAATAATAGCTCTAACATATATGCCGGGGCAACAAAGTACCTCAACTTACCGATTAGTGTGCTTATTCTGACCAAAAAGGACATCGGGAACGGAGGGAAAGGATTTGCAAATGCATCAGACTATTTAGAGACCTGGGATGACTCGGACAACATAACGGCTGTAAATGCTCAAAATGATTTGAGACATCCTGCAAAAATGGTGGCATAACCACTCAACATCACAATATCAAGGTTCCGAGATCAACAGTTAACATACAGAAATAGTAGGGACTGAACTGGGGCTTAAAACCAAAAATCTTAAAGGTCTATGGATTAGTAACACGTCATCCCGATAGATAGATGAGAAGCCTAATTCTTAAACCCGAGAAGAGAAGAGGATGACTCAGATCGAAGGCCATGAGGTATAGGAGTAAAAAGAGCCTTACATTCCTTCCCCAATCAATTCCCTTACATAACTAAAGCATTTCTAGACACAACTTGACCAGTTTGGCTTGGTAATCCTCTGAGCAGTCAAGCTCGATACCAACGCTGTCAGGACCCGATTCCAAGTCACATCGACCTAGCCGGTAACACCTCATATCACTTTGCAGCCTCACGCACGGTATTCCCACAGTGTCGCCTTACCATGCCCCGGACCGTTTAGCCTTTTGGCTCACGATATGATAGTGTCGCTAGCATCCATATGACAGAGAACCGGGCCGACATGTCTAGTCGTGAACCCAAAGCGGCACTAACCCATGGGGACAGGCATACATGAATCACATCGAGCATGTCGGTCATCAACGTATGAATCGGGCTGTAGCACTGGCTAACAGGACTCCGCAACCCGGCTGTAGCAGGCTAGGCAGACTCCGGATGTCACCGCGTGACATTTCCCGAAGGGACAGACAATGGAACGAAGTGAAACACATGCCGCCAGATCAAGTGTCCAAAGCAGTAGTCTGGGCTAGCAGGACTCCGTGAACCGGGCAGAAGCGGACTACTATCGCTCAGAAGCACTAGACTACATTTCCCCATATGAGAGGCTGCCAAGGATAAACAACTAGATTGTCGGATCCCACACATACCAAGCATTTCAAACATACACACAATATGCTCAATATGTGCAAATACAACATGGCATCACAACATAACTCTACGACTCAAATATTTATTCACTAGGCCCGAGGAGCGAGATATTACAAACATGGGTCTCATGACCCAACACTCGAGCATACAAGTCAAAGCACAAGCGGAAGCTTAACATGTCCGAGTACTGAGACATCTACAAATGAAAAAGGGTGAGAAGCGACTATCTACCAGATCCTGTCGAGGGCACAAGATCGTAGCTGAGGTAACAAGCTAAACGTCGAAGTCCAAGCGGAACTACTAGCGAGACTGACGTCTCTCTGCAAAACATAAAATAAGCTAACGTGAGTACAAATGTACTCAGCAAGACTTACATCGTAACTAACTACATATGCATCATTATCAACAAAGGGGTGGTGGAGTTTGACCGCAACAAGCCATCTTTGACTCGGTGGCTATCTGAACTACATTCGCAAGTAACTCTTTTGAGGTGGCACACGAGTCCACATATTCACCATATCAATACACCACTATGGACCCGCTCCGCCTCCCCACGAGAACGCCATCCATAGCACTCACGCTTATCTTGTGCATTTTAGAGTATCCACTTTCACTTGTCTATGAACTGATATAGGCACCCCGAAGTCCTTTACGCGGACACGACTATTGAATAGATCATATTAACCCCGCAGGGTGTACTTCTTCACACGCTCTCACCACTTACCGCCGTTTACACGACATGTACTCGGCAACCTTCAAGTGGAAGCCCAACATGGGTGTCGGCCACGGCCTACCTAAACACTCAAGTCCCTAGTCCAGGTTTATCGCCTATTAGGGTTCCATCCGCAGGAGTCCGCCGAGGTTTCCACCACGGCCCCGAACGATGTGCAGGGTTCCCGAGATACCAAACGAGCATTCGGTACACCGGGCCACGGTGTATCTACCGCATCATATCCCACCCCTAGGGTCAGCGCTACGCACGGCCTCCAACACATATCCTACAAACACCAGAAACTAGTTGCAACTCCTAGACAGAGGACAAGGGTGGTTAAGAAACCGAGAGAGTAAATTAAGGATCCCAATGTGTGGTAGTAACTGTTTCATGGATCACAAGCACAGAACTCAGTTCCTGAGGATGGTTTCAATGAGACAACCCACCATGTACTCCTACATGGCCTCTCACCGCTACCTTTACCAAATCGTGTTCACACACTTAGCTTACACACAGTAGGACATGTTCACACACCTCCGATTCATCCCCGATGAATCAGACCTGACTCAACTCTAAGCAGTAGCAGGCATGACAAACAAGCATGAATGAGTAGGCACAACAGGGCTCAAACAACTCCTACTCATGCTAGTGGGTTTCATCTAATTACTGTGGAATGACAGGTCATGCAGAGGATAAAGGGGTTCAGCTACCGCAACAAGTAACAGGTGAATCGTTGTTGTCCTAATGCAGTAAAATAGAGCAGGAGCGAGAGAGTGGGATTGTATCGGAATGAACAAAGGGGTTTTGCTTGCCTGGCACTTCTGAAGATAATATAGTTCTTCATCGGTGTCATCGAACTCATCGTCGGTACGTCGTCTACTGAGAGGGGACAAATACCGGCAAACAAGGAAGAACACAATCAATGCAATGCAGCAATATGATGCATGATCATGACATGGCAATATGCTGTGATTTGGGCTAATGCAACAGCAAGTCATTTTGATTGAAGTTGAATTCAAAACTATATCAAATCCCAACTCCAAAACTATTATCAAAGTTGCCCTATTCATGTTTCATCCTAAACAGTGAAGTTAACTTGATCAAACATGCATGAAAATGGTACAGATGGATAGATTGGATTTTTCTGATAATTTTTCATATATAAATTATTTCAATCTGAGCTACGGTTGAATTACTACGAATTTTAGAAGTTTAGGATATTTTCTGGAATTTCCTGAATTAAAATAAATCCAGAAAAAGAGTTATTGCGTCAGCATTAGGTCATGCTGACCTCAGCAGGTCAACAGGCGGGTCTAGGTCAAACCTGACGTGTGGGATCCACACGTCAGTGACACAGACTGGTTTGCATGGATGATAGGTGGGCCTAGTCAACTGCCACGTCAGCCGGGTCAACACTGACGTGTGGGGTCGGTCAACGGGTGACGTGGCAAGGTCAAGCTAATGGGTGGGGTCCATCCTGTTAAATTAATACTAAGTATTTTGTTAGCCAGCTAATTAGCATGTGGGGCCCTTCTGTAAGTGGGTCATGTGGTTAATTAGCAGGTGATTAACTGCTAATGACGCGCCACGTCATCATCACCGGATCTACGCCGGCGATGACCAAATCGACGGTGAGAGCTCGCCGGACTCGCGTTAGGGGCAGCAGTTCGATCCGCTGCTGGCACCAGGGGGGCCTCTCGCTCGTCCGCATCCAAAGGACCCGACGGGAGGCCGCGGGGTGGCCGGAAATGATGTCGGCGACGACCTCGCGCGGCGGCGCACACACGGGCTCATCGGGGAGGAGGCTACGGAGCTCGACAGGAGGCGCTAGTGGTGGCGTTGGGCAGCTGACGGCCGACTGAGCATGTAACAGTGCTCGGACGCGAGCCAAACTCGCCCTAGCCACGGCGGCTTCATGGCCGGCGGGCGGAAGCTCTCGGCTCCGACGAAGAACGAGCTAGTGGAGAGGAACGGAGGGGGAGAGCATGGGGAAAGGAGAAGGAGCTCACAAGGGGTCGGGGAAGCAGCTCAGCGGGCTCGGGGAAGCTCCTGCGAAGGCGAATCGAGGCGGCGGTCGTCGGTGGCCGAACTCGAAGATGAAGAGGATGGCGGCTGCTCGGGGCCTCCGGCGCCGTGCGTCTCTACGAGGAGGCGTAGCCCACAGTGGCGGGGCGCGTGGGCACGACGGCGAGGCGAGAGGGAGGCTGTGGCAGCGTCGGCGGCGGTGGCGCTTTCAGTGTGTTCAAGGCGCGGGAGAGGGCGAGAGAGAGGAGGGGAGAGGCGCAGGAGAGTGGGGGAGAGGTCCGGGGGAGGGTCGGGCGATGCACGTGGCGCTCGGGCCGACTCCAGCAGCAAGCAAGCAAGCAGGAGGTGGCCGGACGTGCTGCTCAAGGCTGCCACGCCGCCCTCCCTGGCAAGGGGAAGACGACAGGGAGGAAAGCGGTGGTGGGCTGGGCCGGTCAGGTGGGCTGCGCAGGTGGGCTGGAGAGGTAAGTCCAGGTAAGGTTTCTCTCCTCTCTGCTTTTTCTAATTATTTCAGTATTCTATTATTCTGTAAATTTTTAGGGCTTTATTAAAAATACGTATGCACTTTCAAAAATCATGAGACTGCTTGTGGCCACTATTTGGATTATTTCCAATAAGCAGAATTTCAGTTCATGAATATTTGGACATTTATTATAATATATAAAATTTAAATTCCCAAATGTAAATAAGGTATGATTTAAATCCAGAGCACAATATGTCATGGAAAAATTTGCATCACCTCTGTTATCAAGTTTCAAAGATTTTCCAAGAATGATGAACATTTTTGGAAGCCATTTGGAAACACTGGAAATATTTTAGTTGAACCTAGTGAATTCCTTTTGATGCTAGGGTTTCAACAATCCCCATTTCAAATTTCTTTGGAATGAACATGATGGCATGATGAACAAACAAAGTCAAGCAAGGCTAATCTGGGGCTGTGAAAATTTCTGATCAACAATATGTCACTCACATATACTTATCAGAAAGGCAGTAGTGCTCCCACTCACTTTATTGTAAATACAGGCTTCACTGCAAGTCCGTATAAAACTATATGCTTTGATCAACTTATCAAAGCGTATATTCCAACTCCGAGATGCTTGCACCAGTCCATTGATGGATCGCTGGAGCTTGCACATTTTGTTAGCACCTTTAGGATTGACAAAAACCTTTTTGTTGCATCATATACAACTCTTTTTTAAGAAAACCATTTAGGAATGCAGTTTTGACATCCATTTGCCAGATTTCATAAAATGTGATAATTGCTAACATGATTCGGACAGACTTAAGCATCACTACAGTTGAGAAAATCTCATTGTAGTCAACACCTTGAACTTGTCGAAAAACTTTTTTTTGCGACAAGTCGAGCTTTGTATATAGTAACACTACTATCAACGTCCGTCTTCCTCTTGAAGATCCATTTATTTTCTATGGCTTGCCGATCATCGGGCAAGTCTACCAAAGTCCATACTTTGTTCTCATACATGGATCCTATCTCATATTTCATGGCCTCCAGCCATTTCGCGGAATCTGGGCTCATCATCGCTTCCTCATAGTTTGTAGGTTTATCATGGTCTAGTAACATGACTTCCAGAACAGGATTACTGTACCACTCTGGTGCGGACCGTACTCTGGAAGACCTACGAGGTTCTGTAGTAACTTGATCTGAAGTTTCATGATCATCATCATTAGCTTCCTCACTAATTGGTGTAGGAATCACTGGAACTAATTTCCGTGATGAACTACTTTCCAATTCGGGAGAAGGTACAATTACCTTATCAAGCTCTACTTTCCTCCCACTCACTTCTTTCAAGAGAAACTCCTTCTCTAGAAAGGATCCATCTTAGCAACGAATATCTTGCTTTCAGATCTGTGATAGAAGGTGTACCTGTCAGGACCCCGATTCCAAGTCACATTGATCTAGCCGGTAACACCTCATATCACTTTGCGGCCTCACGCACGGTATTCCCACGGGTGTCGCCTTACCATGGCCCGGGACCGTTTGCGCCTTTTGGCTCACGTATATGATAGTGTCGCTAGCATCCATATGACAGAGAACCCGGGCCGACATGGCTAGTCGTGAACCCAAAGCGGCACTAACCCATGGGGACAGGCATACATGAATCAACTTCGAGCATGTCGGTCAGCAGCGTGCGAATCCGGGCTGTAGCACTCGGCTAACAGGACTCCGGTAACCCGGGCTGTAGCAGGCTAGGCAAGACTCCGGATGTCACCGCATGACATTTCCCCGAAGGGACAGACACAGGAACAAAGTGAAACACATGCTGGCCAGTGAAGTGTCCTGAGCAGTAGTGCTGCGCTAGCAGGACTCCTGTGAACCGGGCTGTAGCGGACTACTATGGCTCAAGGAAGCACTAGACTACATTTCCCCATAAGAGAGGCTGCCAAGGATAAACAACTAGATTGTCGGATCCCACACATACCAAACATTACAAACATACACACAATATGCTCGATATGTGTAAATACAACATGGCATCACAACATAACTCTACGACTCAAGTATTTATTCATTAGGCTCCGAGGAGCGAGATATTACAAACATGGGTCTCATGACCCAACATTCAGAGCATACAAGTCAAAGCACACGCGAAGCTTAACATGTCTGAGTACAGACATCTACAAATGAAAAAGGCTAAGAACCCTGACTATCTACCAGATCCTGCCGAGGGCACAAGATCGTAGCTGAGGTAACAAGCTAAATGTCGAAGTCCACGCGGAACTACTAGCGAGACCGACGTCTCTCTGCAAAACATAAAATAGGCAAACGTGAGTACAAATGTAGCCAGCAAGACTTACATCAGAACTAGCTACATATGCATCAGTATCAACAAAGGGGGTGGCGGAGTTTAACTGCAGCAAGCCAGCTTTGCCTCGGTGGCTATCCTGAACTACGACCGCAAGTAACTCTTTTGAGGTAGCGCACACGAGTCCACATGTTCACCATATCAATACACCACTATGGACCCGCTCCCGTCTCCCTACGAGAACGCCATCTATAGCACTCACGCTTATCTTGCGCATTTTAGAGTATCCACTTTCACTTGTCTATGAATTGTACAAGCAATCCAGAAGTCCTTTACCGCGGACATGGCTATTCGAATAGATCATATTAACCTTGCAGGGGTGTACTTCTTCACACACGCTCTCGCCACTTACCGTCATGTACACGACGTGTATCTCGGCAACCTTCAAGCGGAAGCCTGGCGAGGGAGTCGGCCACGACCTGACTAACCACACAAGTCTCTCGTCCAGGTTTATCGCCTATTAGGGTTCCATCCGCAAGGAGATCCGGCCGGGGTGTCGCTCACGGCCCCAAACGATGTGTGCAGGGTTCCCAAGCCCACCTCGATGGGTGGTTCTACGCTTGGTACACCGTGCCACGGTGCCTAGTCTGTCCCAAGCCCACCTGTACCGGGTGCCACTTGGTAGACTACTAACACTACCTACAAACACCAGAAACTAGTTGCAACTCCTAGACAGAGATCAAGTTGATTAATAAGCCGAGAGGGGCCGAGTTACCGGAACCCAATGTGTGGTAGTAACTGTTTCATGGATCACAAAAACAGAACTCAGTTCCTGAGGACGGCTGCAATGAGACAACCCACCATGTACTCCTACATGGCCTCTCACCGCTACCTTTACCAAATCGTTTTCACACACTTAGCTCTCAACAGTAGGACATGATCACACACCTCTGATTCATCCTCGATGAATCAGACCTGACTCAACTCTAAGCAATAGAGGCATGACAACAAGCATGAATGAGTAGGCACAACAGGCTTAAACAACTCCTACTCATGCTAGTGGGTTTCATCTATTTACTGTGGAATGACAGGTCATGCAGAGGATAAAGGGGTTCAGCTACCGCAGCAAGTAACAGATGAATCGTTGTTGTCCTAATGCAGTAAAAGAGAGCAGGAGCGAGAGCGTGGGATTGTATCGGAATGAACAAAGGGGTTTTGCTTGCCTGGCACTTCTGAAGATAATATAGTTCTTCATCGGTGTCATCGAACTCATCGTCGGTACGTCGTCTACTGAGAGGGGACAACACCGACAAACAAACGAGAAACACAATCAATGCCATGCAACAATATGATGCATGAAGATGATATGGCAATATGCTGTTGATTGGCCTAATGCATCTAGCAACAAGTTAAATGGGGTTGGTTTGAACACTAGGTTCGAATTCAAACTCCATATGTGAGAGTTTAAATGCCATTTAATTGATTTGACCTGATTAGCAGGTATAAGTTGTTCTAACATGCATGAAAATGGTACAGATGGATAGATTGGATTTTTCTGATCATTTTTCATATATAAATTATTTCATTCTGAGTTACGGTTGATTTTCTATGATTTTTAGAAGTTTTGGTTATTTTCTGGAATTTCCTGTATAAGAATAATTCCAGTAATCGAATTAATGCGTCAGCATTGCATCATGCTGACCTCAGCAGGTCAACAGGCGCCGTCCAGGTCAAACCTGACCAGTGGGGACCATACGTCAGTGTCTCAGGCTGGTTTAGGTGTATGACAAGTGGGACCGGTCAACGTTGACTTGACCAAAGTCAAACTGACACGTGGGGTCCGCAAGATAAACACTAAACTAAACAGGAAATAAAACTGGAGTTAATTAGGGAGTGGGGTCCATGTGTCAGTGGCCTAGGGGGTTGGTTAGCGGGGTGATTAGCCTCTAATTAAATGTGCCCCGTCATCGCGCCGGAGATCTGCGTTCGGCGACCACGGAACGGCGGAGGCACGCCGGAGTTGCTCGGGCTCGCACTACAGGCGGCGGTTTGTGGTGGGGTTTGGCTCTACGGAGAGCTGGCGCTTGCGCGCATCTAGTGGTGCAAGTGGTTGGACACGGGGACGCTGGAAACGACGCCGACGAGCTCGATAGCGGCGGCTGGAGTTCGGCCGTGCTCGAGTTCCTCGCTAGGGTGTTCGGGAGGAGGAGCTGGGGGTGGCTACGGGTGCGCGGGGAGGTTCTGAGCACACTGGTGTGCTCGGGCATGGGCTGCAGTGACCGTGGCCGCGGGGGGGGGGGACATGACCGGCGGCGAGGTGCTTCGGCTGGGGTGGGAGAGGGAGCTACGGCGCGAGAACGGAGGAACGGAGAGAGGGGAACGGAGCAGAAGCTCGCGGCGGACTCTACGGCCTTGACGGAAAGATCGGGGATGCACTGGAGACGGCAGGGCGGGGATGACGATCTCCGATGGCCGGGGATGAAGACGGCGTCGATGGAGGCGCTCCAGGGCCTCCCGAGGCGCGTGGGTTGGCGGAGAGGTAGCCGACGACGTGGTGGAGCTTCTGGGCACGACGGAGGGGCGAGGGATCTGTGGTAACTACGGCAACGGTGGTTGGCGGCGACGGTAGCGCTCGGCCGCGGGGTGAGGGAGAGAACCAGGGAAGGAGGAGGAACGAGAGGGAGTGAGAGAGGTGGCGGGCGGCGCGTGGCGTCGCGCGGGGCTTCCAGGCGATGAGGGGGAGGCCAGGCAGGCAGGTGGCGTGGCGGCACGGCCGTGTGCGCGCGCCGGACACACGCCTGGCCGACTGGCGCTAGGAGGACGACGGTGCTGGCGGGCTGGTCCAGCTGGGCCGCACAGTGCTGGGCCAGCACAGGAGCTGGGCCACAGGTAAGCACACGTAGGTTTTTTCCATTTCTGTTTTCTTTTCTATTTTTCTGACATTTGTTTGGTTTAGTAAAAATACTAAACCATTTTATTTTCTTATGCCAATTTTCGTAGGGGCTAGTGGTATTATTCCAGAGCTCCTCAATAACTGTCATAATTTTTGGACAATATTCTATATATATAACAATATATATCCAAAGCAAATAATTACTGCATTAACTCCAAATGCCCAAAATAAATACTTATGAGCTCCTGGAAATATTGGTTTGATTTTTATCTTTGTCCAATATTTTTGGAGAGCAACATGAACATTTTCTTGGACCTTTTTGGGGCAATTTTTATCTGGGTCATTTCCAGAAATGATTCTGAGGGTTTCACAAATCCCCATTTCAAATTTAATTGGAATTTAAACATGATGCACACATGACTATCTAGTCTAGGTCATACCAGAATTAGGGAGGTGACAGCTCACCCCTACTAAACAAGAATCTCGTCCCGAGATTCAAGTCGTGAGGTAAGAAGTCAGAGGGGTCACAAGCTAACACGATCTTCACGCTCCAACTGTCCTTCTCAAGATGTTGATTCATTGGTTCATATTGATTTTGACGTCTTTGTTTTCTAGATCTTCATCCAACTCGATGACGTTAGAAAGAAACTCTATCGGAAAGGATCATTAAAACTCTCCATACCAGGCTAAGGCAATTCACAACGATCGTTTGAAAGGGATTCGGGGAAATGGCATACTCAGTTCGGAAAGGAAACTATGGTTATAGAACAACTCGGCAAACGGGAGGCACATTCCAATTGATACCGAGGATATAACCTAGTGATCGAAAGTGTGCTCTCAAGAACTTGAGCATTTCCATAGTCATCAAGGTTTTACCAACATCCGTGCCGAGGATCCTGGCAACACATCTTACTACCATGATGAATAGTGATGGATGATGCGGATACAAAGGAAGATAACACCTTCTCAGACTTCACCTTAGCAATGGCAAGGTCACAAAATCTGGTTAATCGACCGAGAGACATTTAGCACTCCGCTTCTAATGTTCTCCTTGATGTGTTAGTGTATCCCATTCATAGATATGGTTTGATTTCTAGAACATCAAGTAAAAGTCGGACTTCGGAAGGACAAAGGATCCATAAGGAACAACTTCTAAAATAAGTCGCACGACATCCTTATGGAGAGGATGGTCAACTTTCTCAGTTAAGATGCTACAATAATAGATCTTCGGCTAGGTGTGTCGGCCAACATCAATCTTCTCGGGACCCACATCATAGATCTTGGAATAGTTCCAACCATCATATCTGCCTGAGATTCAGATCTGGTCGGTAACAGGACATTTCAGACATCATGTCTCGAAATGAAATTTTGCAACACAAATCGACAAGACGATGTTGCCAGATTCTCAAGAAATGAACTACAATAGCAAGCTCCAAAACATGAGCTGGTTCTGCTACACACATGTGAACACGCTGTGCTAGACAAGCATGACCACATAGTAGTCTTACTATAAAACACTACCGAGTTCAGATGGGGAACCATCATTGGGGATATCGAAGTCCTTGTATAAGCCTGGGTCTTAGGAAGGAACTTCTTTTCCTTGAAAAAATCAATCGGTGGCTTGGTGTGCTAGGAAACACATATGGAGTGGAGCCGGCCAACCTATCAAACCATAGAGTACTTCGCACATATGCGTGACTAACTTGGGATGATTCCAGAGGGAGCAAAAACAAGCTTCCTCGAATTCACGGCGGGAACTTACATCAAGTGCACGTGAATTAGAGAAAGTCACTTCTTTCATCCAACATATTCTTCACGAATGGGACATGAAGATAATGCTTATAAAAGTTTCCAACACTAGGTTGATGTTCAACATGAGTCATGGGGGAGACAAAATGCTGCTGATGGGCTCAACAAAGAACTCATCGGAATTTCCATATCACCGACTTCCGCCATCATGTGAACACGGTGATAGTATTGGTCAGACCAAAAGATGTAATGGTGTATGCTCGAGGGATCAACCACGAGTAAGACAACATTACGAATATCGTCGGTTCTGATTTGATTTGACGATAACCCACACTCAAATCAAGGCTTTGATAAGACAATAGATCCAACAATTGACCACGGGGATCAATCAATGAAGATATCATCTTTCTTCAACACATACACACAAAGATAACCCTTTGGAATGAGTTGAGTCGGACAAGATTTTATCTTCCAACTCTCCAAGTTGTTGTTCGGCTTAACCAACTAGCTCAAGGGTTTCTTGCACAGGTTCTTGGAGAAGGGGTGGTTTACGAGAAACCAACTTGATCACGAGCTCAACATAACAGTCAGGGGACAACCTGGTGATACTTCCGAGAAGATATTCGGAAAATAATGAACCACCGATATGTTACTGAACTCGAGAACAATCTTGCTTTTCAGGGCAAGACGATATGATCAAATAAGCGAGGGATTGGCACAATCCTAACTCATTGATCGAAGAGTGCACCAGAAATAAGGACTAGGTAGCACAATCTATCTTAGAATGATGATTCGAGAACCAACACACTAAGAATGAAATTATTGTCCTTTAACTACCAAGCAACGGGGTTGCTAGAAGTATTGATTTCACATATCACGGTTCACTTGTCGGCATTCTGGTTGCAACAACACGGGAGCCGAGAAATGAACAATGATGGCAAGAAGTATTACTGCGTCAAGAATTCATAAGAGGTGGTGCAATTCCTATGATATTCTTGACATAAATAGGGTAATACTCCAGGGTAGAACAGAACAAAAGCTGGTTTGGCATTTTGACCTGCGGAATACAACTGCTTTGACCCAATCCTAAATATGGATGAGGTACTGGAGTTTGTTTCTCCTAGTCATTCCAGAATAGAATGGCTTGATGGACCACAAGAGTAAAGGCAACGATGAACGAATGCACACATACTCTTGACTATCAACTGATAGGCTAAGGTCGGAATACAACTAAAGAGGGACAACTCAAGGGAACATATATTTTTCTGAGTTGAGGATGCATAGATTAGTATGTCGAGCGAGGGTCAACATTTCTTTCGGATAACCCATGCGGAAAGGGTGGAACTGGCAGATTCACAATTCCTGAATGCAGAACCCATTAAGAGCACTCTTATTGTGATCTTTTGGTTCAAAGGCTTTTGCCATATTGGTTCATGGTATTGGAAGAAGGAGATACCACGGACCTCGAGGACTATCGTAAAGGTTACTAATATCTTAAGGGAACTAGGGTGAAGTAGGGTGAATCTCGGGTTCAAAACCCAGGAGTAGAATACCTACTAACTAAATGGCATCACGGGATGCTTTCGAGATGATGGCCAGAATCATCACACTGGGAACACAAAGCATGGCTGGATTACTAGGTGATACTCTAGACACCTAGGGTCATAATAATAGCTCCAACATAAATGTCAAGGCAATAAATTACCTCAACGCTTTCGGTTAGTGTGCTTATTCTAACCATAAAGGACATCGAACGGAAAGAAAGGATTTGCAAATGCATTAGACTATTTAGAGACAGGATGACTTGAGAAAGATAATAGCTGTAAATGCTCAAAATGATTTGAGACATCCTGCAAAATAGTGGCATGACCACTCAACATCACAATAACAAGGTTCTAAGATCAACTAACAACACACGGAAGTAGTAGGAACTGAACTGGGGCTTGAGACCAACAATCCTATAAGTCTATGGATTAGTAACACGTCATCCTGATAGATAGATGAGAAGGCCTAGTTCTTAATCCCCGTAGAAGAGAAGAGGTTGACTCATATCAGAAGGGCATAAGGTAAAGGAGTAAAAAGAGCCTTACGTTCCCTTCCACAAACAATTCCCTTACATAACTAAAGCATTTCTAGACACACCTTCGACCAGTTTGGCTTGGTAATCCTATAGGCAGTCAGGCTCTGATACCAAAGCTGTCAGGACCCCGATTCCAAGTCACATTGATCTAGCCGGTAACACCTCATATCACTTTGCGGCCTCACGCATAGTATTCCCACGGGTGTCGCCTTACCATGGCCCGGGACCGTTTGCGCCTTTTGGCTCACGTATATGATAGTGTTGATAGCATCCATATGACAGAGAACCCGGGCCAACATGGCTAGTCGTGAACCCAAACCGGCACTAACCCATGGGGACAGGCATACATGAATCAACTTCGAGCATGTCGGTCAGCAGCGTGCGAATCCGGGCTGTAGCACTGTGCTAACAGGACTCCGGTAACCCAGGCTGTAGCAGGCTAGGCAGGACTCCGGATGTCACCGTGTGACATTTCCCCGAAGGGACAGACACATGAACGAAGTGAAACACATGCCGCCAGTCAAGTGTCCCGGCAAGAGTGCTGGGCTAGCAGGACTCCGGTGAACCGGGCTGTAGCGGACTACTATGGCTCAAGGGAGCACTAGACTACATTTCCCCATAAGAGAGGCTGCCAAGGATAAACAACTAGATTGTCAGATCCCACACATACCAAGCATTACAAACATACACACAATATGCTCGATATGTGTAAATACAACATGGCATCACAACATAAATCTACGACTCAAGTATTTATTCATTAGGCTTCGAGGAGCGAGATATTACAAACATGGGTCTCATGACACAACATTCAGAGCATACAAGTCAAAGCACACGTGGAAGCTTAACATGTCTGAGTACAGACATCTACAAATGAAAAAGGCTGAGAACCCTGACTATCTACCAGATCCTGCCGAGGGCACAAGATTGTAGCTGAGGTAACAAGCTAAACGTTGAAGTCCACACGGAACTACTAGCGAGACTGACGTCTCTCTGCAAAATATAAAATAGGCAAACGTGAGTACAAATGTACCCAGCAAGACTTACATCAGAACTAGCTACAGATGCATCAGTATCAACAAAGTGGGTGGTGGCGTTTAACTGCAGCAAGCCAGCTTTGACTCGGTGGCTATCCTGAACTACGACTGCAAGTAACTCTTTTGAGGTGGCGCACACGAGTCCACATGTTCACCATATCAATACACCACTATGGACCCGCTCCCGTCTCCCTAGGAGAACGCCATCCATAGCACTCACGCTTATCCTGCGCATTTTAGAGTATCCACTTTCACTTGTCTATGAATCGACAGCAACCCGTAAGTCCTTTACCGCGGACACGACTATTCGAATAGATCATATTAACCCTGCAGGGGTGTACTTCTTCACACACGCTCTCGCCACTTACCACCATGTACATGACGTGTATCTCGGCAACCTTCAAGCGGAAGCCTGGCGAGGGAGTCGGCGATGACCTGACTAACCACACAAGTCTCTCGTCCAGGTTTATCGCCTATTCGGGTTCCATCCGCAAGGAGATCCGGCCGGGTGTCGCTCACGGCCCCAAATGATGTGTGCAGGGTTCCCAAGCCCACCTCGACGGGTGGTTCTACGCTTGGTACACCGTGCCACGGTGCCTAGTCTGTCCCAAGCCCACCTGTATCGGGTGCCACTTGGTAGACTACTAACACTACCTACAAACACCAGAAACTAGTTGCAACTCCTGGACAAAGATCAAGTTGATTAATAAGCCGAGAGGGGCCGAGTTACCGGAACCCAATGTGCGGTAGTAACTGTTTCATGGATCACAAACACAGAACTCAGTTCCTGAGGACGGCTGCAATGAGATGAAGGAAATATGCCCTAGAGGCAATAATAATGTTATTATTTATTTCCTTATATCATGATAAATGTTTATTATTCATGCTAGAATTGTATTAACCGGAAACATAATACATGTGTGAATACATAAACCTACAGAGTGTCACTAGTATGCCTCTACTTGACTAGCTCGTTAATCAAAGATGGTTATGTTTCCTAACCATGAACAAGGAGTTGTTATTTGATTAACGGGATCACATCATTGGTTGAATGATCTGATTGACATGACCCATTCCATTAGCATAGCACCTGATCGTATAGTTTGTTGCTAGTGCTTTTCTTCATGACTTATACATGTTCCTATGACTATGAGATTATGCAACTCCCGTTTGCCCGAGGAACACTTTGGTGCTACCAAACGTCACAACGAATCGGGTGATTATAAAGGTACATTACAGGTGTCTCCGAAGGTACATGTTGGGTTGGCATATTTCGAGATTAGGATTTGTCACTCCGATTATCGGAGAGGTATCTCTGGGCCCTCTCGGTAATGCACATCACATAAGCCTTGCAAGCATTGCAACTAAATGTGTTAGTTGTGAGATGATGTATTACGGAACGAGAAAAGAGACTTGCGAGAACGAGATTGAACTAGGTATTGGATACCGACGATCGAATCTCGGGCAAGTAACATACCGATGACAAAGGGAACAACGATGTTGTTATGCGGTCTGACCGATAAAGATCTTCGTAGAATATGTAGGAACCAATATGGGCATCCAGGTTCCGCTATTGGTTATTGACCGAGAATAGTTCTAGGTCATGTCTACATAGTTCTCGAACCCGTAGGGTCCGCACGCTTAAGGTTTCGATGATGGTTATATTATGAGTTTATGAGTTTTGATGTACGAAGGAGTTCGAGTCCCGGATGAGATCGGGGACATGACGAGGAGTCTCGAAATGGTCGAGACGTAAAGATCGATATATTGGAGACTATATTCGAGTTCGGAAAGGTTCGAATGATTCGGTATTTTCGAGTACCGGGAGTTACGGGATTACGGGAGAAGTAATGGGCCTTGATGGGCTTTAGTGGGAAGAGGAAAAAGGCTGCTGCGCCCCTCCCTCTAGTCCGAATGGACTAGGGAAAAGGGGCCGCCACCTCTCCTTCTCCTCCACTTCCTTCTCCCTTCCTCCCCTCTTGGTGGACTCCTACTAGGACTTGGAGTCCTAGTAGGACTCCACACCATGGCCGCACCTATTGCCTTGGCCGGCCTCCTCCTCCTCCATCCTTTATATACGGGGGCAGGGGGGCACCCCATGGGACACAAGTTGATCTACGGATCGTTCCTTAGCCGTGTGCGGTGCCCCCTTCCACCAAACTACACCTCGAATATACCGTTGCGGAGCTTAGGCGAAGCCCTCGCGCGGTGGAACATCATCATCGTCACCACGCCGTCGTCTTGTAAACTCTCCTCAACACTCGGCTGGATCGGAGTTCGAGGGACGCCATCGAGCTGAACGTGTGCAGAACTCGGAGGTGCCGTGACGCTCGGTACTTGGATCGGTTGGATCGGGAAGAAGTACGACTACTTCCTCTACGTTGCGTCAACGCTTCCGTTGCTGGTCTACGAGGGTACGTAGACAACACTCTCATCTCGTTGCTATGCATCACCGTGATCTTGCGTGATCGTAGGAAAATTTTGAAATTACTACGTTCCCCAACAGTGGCATCCGAGCCAGGTTTTATGCGTTGATGTCATATGCACGAGTAGAACACAAGTGAGTTGTGGGCGATACAAGTCATACTACCTACCAGCATGTCATACTTTGGTTCAGCGGTATTGTGAGATGAAGCGGCCGGACCGACATTACGCCAGACGCTTACGCGAGACTGGTTTCACCGCTGTGAGCACTCGTTGCTTAAAGGTGACCGGCGGTGTCTCTCTCACTTTAGTTGAACCGAGTGTGGCTACGCCCGGTCCTTGAGAAGGTTAAACGGAGTCTATTTGACGAAGTATCGCTGTGGTTTTGATGCGAGGTAAGAACGGTTCTTGCTCAGCCCGTAGCAGCCACGTAAAACTTGCAACAACAAAGTAGAGGACGTCTAACTTGTTTTTGCAGGGCATGATGTGATGTGATATGGTCAAGACGTGATGCTATATTTTATTGTATGAGATGATCATGTTTTGTAACCGAGTTATCGGCAACTAGCAGGAGCCATATGGTTGTCGCTTATTGTATGAAATGCAACGCCATGTATTTGCTTTACTTTATCACTAAGCGGTAGCGATAGTCGAGAAGCAATAGTTGGCGAGACGACAACGATGCTACGATGGAGATCAAGGTGTCGCTACGGTGGCGATGGTGATCATGACGGTGCTTGGAGATGGAGATCACAAGCACAAGATGATGATGGCCATATCATATCACTTATATTGATTGCATGTGATGTTAATCCTTTATGCATCTTATTTTGCTTTGATTGACGGTAGCATTATAAGATGATCCCTTACTAAATTATCAAGAAGTGTTCTCCTGAGTATGCACCGCTGCGAAAGTTCTTCGTCTTTGAGACACCACGTGATGATCGGGTGTGATAGGCTCTACGCTCAAATACAACGGTGCAAAACAGTTGCACATGCAGAATACTCAGGTTATACTTGACGAGCTATGCATATAAGATATGACCTCGAACACGGAGACCGAAGGTCGAGCGTGAATCATATAGTAGATATGATCAACATATTGATGTTCACCATTGAAACTACTCCATCACACGTGATGATCGGTCATGGTGTAGTTGATATGGATCACGCAATCACTTAGAGAATTGGAGGATATTTTTCTAAGTGGGAGTTCTTAAGTAATATGATTAATTGAACTTTAATTTATCATGAACTTAGTCCTGGTAGTATTTTGCAAATTATGTTGTAGATCAATAGCTCGCGTTGTTGCTTCCCTATGTTTTTATATGTGTTCCTAGAGAAAATTGTATTGAAAGATGTTAGTAGCAATGATGCGGATTGGATCCGTGATCTGAGGTTTATCCTCATTGCTGCGCAGAAGAATTATGTCCTTAATGCACCGCTAGGTGACAGACCTATTGCAGGAGCAGATGCGAGGCGTTATGAGCGTTTGGCTAGCTCAATATGAGCGATCTGAGGCGTTATGAACGTTTGGCCAGCTCAATATGATGACTACTTGATAGTTTAGTGCACCATGCTTAACGGCTTAGAATCGGGACTTCAAAGACGTTTTGAACGTCATGGACCATATGAGATGTTCCAGGAATTGAAGTTAATATTTCAAGCAAATACCGAGTTGAGAGATATGAAATCTCCAACAAGTTCTATAGCTAAAAGATGGAGGAGAATCGCTCAACTAGTGAGCATGTGCTCAGATTGTCCGAGTACTTCAATCGCTTGAATCAAGTGGGAGTTAATCTTCGAGATAAGATAGTGATTGACAGAATTCTCTAGTCACCATCACTAAGTTAGTAGAACTTCGTGATGAACTATAGTATGCAAGGGATGACGAAAAAGATTCTCGAGCTCTTCGCGATGCTAAAATCGCGAAGGTAGAAATCAAGAAAACATCAAGTGTTGATGGTTGACAAGACCACTAGTCTCAAGGAAAATGGCAAAGGAAGAAGGGAACTTCAAAAGGAACGGCAAGCAAGTTGCTGCTCGAGTGAAGAAGCCCAAGTCTAGACCTAAGCACGAGACCGAGTACTTTTGCTGCAATGGAACTGGTCTTTGGAAGCGAACTACCCCTGAATATTTGGTGGATAAGAAGGATGGCAAAGTGAACAAGGTTATATTTGATATACAGGTTATTGATGTGTGCCTTACTAGTGTTTATAGCGGCCCCGAGTATTTGATACTCGTTAGGTTGCTAAGATTAGTAACTCAAACAGGAGTTACAGAATAAGCAGAGACTAGTTGAAGGGAAGTGACGATGAGTGTTGGAAGTAGTTCCAAGATTGATATGATCATCATCGCACACTCCCTATACTTTCGGGATTAGTGTGGAACCTAAATAAGTGTTATTTGGTGTTGAGCATAAATATGATTTGATCATGTTTATTGCAATACGGTTATTCATTTAAGTAAGAGAATAAATTGTTGTTCTGCTTACATGAATAAAACCTTATATGGTTACACACCCAATGAAAATGGTTCATTGGATCTCGATCATAGTGATACACATATTCATAATATTGAAACCAAAAGATGCAAAGTTAATAATGATAGTGCAACTTATTTGTGGCACTTCGCCGTTTAGGTCATATTGGTGTAAAGCGCATGAAGAAAACTCCATCTTGATGGACTTTTGGAATCACTTGATTATGAATCATTTGATGCTTGCGAACCGTGCCTTTTGGGCAAGATGACTAAAACTCCGTTCTCCAGAACAATGGAACAAGCTACTGACTTATTGGGAATAATACATACCGATGTATGCGATCCAATGAGTGTTGATGCTCGTGGCAAGTATCATTATTTTATGACCTTCACAAGATGATTTGAGCAGATATGGGTATATCTACTTGATGAAACATAAGTCTGAAATAGTTGAAAGGTTCAAAGAATTTCAGAGTGAAGTGGAAAATCATCGTAACAAGAAAATAAAGTTTCGCGATCTGATCGTGGAGATGAATATTTGAGTTACTGAGTTTGGTCTTCAATAAAAACAATGTGGAATAGTTTCACAGCTCACGCCACCGGAACACCACAACGTTATGGTGTGTCCGAACGTCAGAATCGTACTTTATTTTGATATGGTGCGATCTATGATGTATCTTACCGATTTACCACTATCGTTTTGGGGTTATGCATTAGAGACAGCTGCATTCACGTTTAATAGGGCAACCATCTAAATCCGTTGAGATGACACCGTATGAACTATGGTTTAGCAGTAAACCTAAGCTGTCGTTTCTTAAAGTTTGGAGTTGTGATGCTTATGTGAAAAGTTTTCACCGATAAGCTTGAACCCAAATCGGAGAAATGCGTCTTCATAGAATACCCAAAGGCAACTATTGGGTACACCTTCTATCACAGATCCGAAGGCAAGTTTTTCGTTGCTAAGATGGATCCTTTCTAGAGAAGAAGTTTCTCTCGAAAGAAGTGAGTGGGAGGAAAGTAGAACTTGATGAGGTAATTGTACCTTCTCCCTTATTGGAAAGTAGTTCATCACAGAAATCAGTTCGAGTGATTCCTACACCAATTAGTGAGGAAGTTAATGATGATGATCATGAAACTTCAGATCAAGTTGCTACCAAACCTCGTAGGTCTTCCAGAGTAAGATCCGCACCAGAGTGGTACGGTAATCCTATTCTAAAAGTCATGTTACTAGACCATGATGAACCTACGAACTATGAGGAAGCGATGATGAGCCCAGATTCCACGAAATGGTTTGAGACCATGAAATCTGAGATGGGATCCATGTATGAGAACAAAGTATGGACTTTGGTTGACTTGCCCGATGATCGGCAAGCCATTGAGAATAAATGGATCTTCAAGAGGAAGACGGACACGATAGTAGTGTTACTATCTACAAAGCTCGACTTGTCGCAAAAGGTTTTGACAAGTTCAAGGTGTTGACTACAATGAGATTTTCTCAATTGTAGCGATGCTTAAGTCTGTCGAATCATGTTAGCAATTGCCACATTTTATGAAATCTGGCAAATGGATGTCAAAACTACATTCTTTAATGGATTTATTAAAGAAGAGTTGTATATGATGCAACAGAAGGTTTTTCAATCCTAAAGGAGCTAACAAAATGTGCAAGCTCCAATGATCCATCTATGGACTGGTGCAAGCATCTCGGAGTTGGAATAAACGCTTTGATAGTGTGATCAAAGCATATGGTTTTATCTGAGACTTTTGGAGAAGCCTGTATTTACAAGAAAGTGAGTGGGAGCACTACAGCATTTCGATAAGTATATGTGAATGACATATTGTTGATCGAAATAATGTAGAATTATTCAACAAAGCATAAAGGAGTGTTTGAAAGGAGTTTTTCAAAGAAAGACCTCGGTGAAGCTGCTTACATATTGAGCATCAAGATCTATAGAGATAGATCAAGACGCTTGATAAGTTTTTCAATGAATACATATCTTGACAAGATTTTGAAGTAGTTCAAAATGGAACAGTCAAAGAAAGAGTTCTTGCCTGTGTTACAAGATGTGAGATTGAGTAAGACTCAAAACCCGACCACGGCAGAAGATAGAAAGAGAATGAAAGTCATTCCTATGCATCAGCCATAGGTTCTATAAAGTATGTCATGCTGTGTACCAGATCTATTGCATACCCTACCACTAAGATTGGCAAGGAGTGCAATAGAGATCTAGGAGTAGATCAATGGACAGCGGTCAAAATTATCCTTAGTAGAATAAGGATATGTTTCTCGATTATGGAAGTGAAAAAGGTTAAATGCGTAAAAGGTTACGTCGATGCAAGTTTTAACACTAATCTAGATGACTCGAGTCTCAATCTAGATACATATTGAAAGTGGGAGCAATTAGCTAGAGTAGCTCCGCAAGAGCATTGTAGACATAGAAATTTGCAAAATACTTACGGCTCTGAATGTGATGAGACCCGTTGACTAAAATTATCTCACAAGCAAAACATGATCACACCTTAGTACTCTTTGGGTGTTAATCACATAGCGATGTGAACTAGATTACTGACTCTAGTAAACCCTTTGGGTGTTGGTCACATGTCGATGTGAACTATGGGTGTTAACCACATATAGATGTGAACTATTGATGTTAAATCACATGGCGATGTGAACTAGATTATTGACTCTAGTGCAAGTGGGAGACTGAAGGAAATATGCCCTAGAGGCAATAATAATGTTATTATTTATTTCCTTATATCATGATAAATGTTTATTATTCATGCTAGAATTGTATTAACCGGAAACATAATACATGTGTGAATACATAAACCTACAGAGTGTCACTAGTATGCCTCTACTTGACTAGCTCGTTAATCAAAGATGGTTATGTTTCCTAACCATGAACAAGGAGTTGTTATTTGATTAACGGATCACATCATTGGTTGAATGATCTGATTGACATGACCCATTCCATTAGCATAGCACCTGATCGTATAGTTTGTTGCTAGTGCTTTTCTTCATGACTTATACATGTTCCTATGACTATGAGATTATGCAACTCCCGTTTGCCCGAGGAACACTTTGGGTGCTACCAAACGTCACAACGTATCGGGTGATTATAAAGGTACATTACAGGTGTCTCCGAAGGTACATGTTGGGTTGGCATATTTCGAGATTAGGATTTGTCACTCCGATTGTCGGAAAGGTATCTCTGGCCCTCTCGGTAATGCACATCACATAAGCCTTGCAAGCATTGCAACTAAATGTGTTAGTTGTGAGATGATGTATTACGGAACGAGAAAAGAGACTTGCCAGTAACGAGATTGAACTAGGTATTGGATACCGACGATCGAATCTCGGGCAAGTAACATACCGATGACAAAGGGAACAACGTATGTTGTTATGCGGTCTGACCGATAAAGATCTTCGAAGAATATGTAGGAACCAATATGGGCATCCAGGTTCCGCTATTGGTTATTGACCGAGAATAGTTCTAGGTCATGTCTACATAGTTCTCGAACCCGTAGGGTCCGCACGCTTAAGGTTTCGATGACAGTTATATTATGAGTTTATGAGTTTTGATGTACCGAAGGAGTTCGGAGTCCCGGATGAGATCGGGGACATGACGAGGAGTCTCGAAATGGTCGAGACGTAAAGATCGATATATTGGACGACTATATTCGGAGTTCGGAAAGGTTCCGAATGATTCGGGTATTTTTCGGAGTACCGGGGAGTTACGGGATTACGGGAGAAGTAATGGGCCTTGATGGGCTTTAGTGGGAAGAGGAAAAAAGGCTGCTGCGCCCCCCCTCCCCTCTAGTCCGAATTGGACTAGGGAAAAGGGGGCCGGCCACCTCTCCTTCTCCTCCACTTCCTTCTCCCTTCCTCCCCTCTTGGTGGACTCCTACTAGGACTTGGAGTCCTAGTAGGACTCCACACCATGGCCGCACCTATTGCCTTGGCGGCCTCCTCCTCCTCCATCCTTTATATACGGGGCAGGGGGCACCCCATGGGACACAAGTTGATCTCTGGATCGTTCCTTAGCCGTGCGGTGCCCCTTCCACCAAACTACACCTCGAATATACCGTTGCGGAGCTTAGGCGAAGCCCTGCGCGGTGGAACATCATCATCGCCACCACGCCGTCGTCTCGTGAAACTCTCCCTCAACACTCGGCTGGATCGGAGTTCGAGGGACGCCATCGAGCTGAACGTGTGCAGAACTCGGAGGTGCCGACGCTCGGTACTTGGATCGTTGGATCGGGAAGAAGTACGACTACTTCCTCTACGTTGCGTCAACGCTTCCGTTGCTGGTCTACGAGGGTACGTAGACAACACTCTCATCTCGTTGCTATGCATCACCATGATCTTGCGTGATCGTAGGAAAATTTTTGAAATTACTACGTTCCCCAACATGAGACAACCCACCATTTACTCCTACATGGCCTCTCACCGCTACCTTTACCAAATTGTTTTCACACACTTAGCTCTCAACAGTAGGACATGATCACACACCTCTGATTCATCCTCGATGTATCAGACCTGACTCAACTCTAAGCAGTAGCAGGCATGACAACAAGCATGAATGAGTAGGCACAACAGGGCTCAAACAACTCCTACTCATGCTAGTGGGTTTCATCTATTTACTGTGGAATGACAGGTCATGCAGAGGATAAAGGGGTTCAGCTACCGCAGCAAGTAACAGATGAATCGTTGTTCTCCTAATGCAGTAAAAGAGAGCAGGAGCGAGAGAGTGGGATTGTATCGGAATGAACAAAGGGGTTTCGCTTGCCTGGCACTTCTGAAGATAATATAGTTCTTCATCGGTGTCATCGAACTCATCGTCGGTACGTCGTCTACTGAGAGGGGACAACACCGACAAACAAAGGAGAAACACAATCAATGCCATGCAACAATATGAGGGATGAAGATGACATGGCAATATGCTATTGATTGGCCTAATGCATCTAGCAACAAGTTAAATGGGGTTGGTTTGAACACTAGGTTCAAATTCAAACTCCATATGTGAGATTTTAAATGCCATTTAATTGATTTGACCTGATCAGCAGGTATAAATTGTTCTAACATGCATGAAAATAGTACAGATGGATAGATTGGATTTTTCTGATCATTTTTCATATATAAATTATTTCATTCTGAGTTACGGTTGATTTTCTATGATTTTTAGAAGTTTTGGTTATTTTCTGGAATTTCCTGTATAAGAATAATTCCAGTAATCAAATTAATGCGTCAGCATTGCATCATGCTGACCTCAGCAGGTCAACAGGCGCCGTCCAAGTCAAACCTGACCAGTGGGGACCATACGTCGGTGTCTCAGGCTGGTTTAGGTGTATGACAAGTGGGACCGGTCAACGTTGACTTGACCAAAGTCAAACTGACACGTGGGGTCCGCAAGATTAACACTAATCTAAACAGGAAATAAAATTGGAGTTAATTAGGGAGTGGGGTCCATGTGTCAGTGGCCTAGGGGTTTGGTTAGTGGGGTGATTAGCCTCTAATTAAATGTGCCCCGTCATCACGCCGGAGATCTGCCGGTGGCGACCACGGAACGGCGGAGGCACGCCGGAGTTGCTCGGGCTCGCACTACAGGCGGCGGTTTGCGGCGGGGTTTGGCTCTACGGAGAGCTGGCGCTTGCGTGCGTCTAGTGGTGCAAGTGGTTCGACACGGGGCGCCGGAAACAAAGCCGGCGAGCTCGAAAGCGGTAGCCGGAGTTCGGCCGTGCTCGAGTTCCTCGCTAGGGTGTTCGGGAGGAGGAGCCGGGGGTGGCTACGGGTGCGCGAGGAGGTTCTGAGCACACCGGTGTGCTCGGGCATGGGCTGCAGTGACCGTGGCCGCGGCGGCGACATGACCGGCGGCGAGGTGCTTCTGCTGGGGTGGGAGAGGGAGCTACGGCGCGAGAACGGAGGAACGGAGAGAGGGGAACAGAGTAGAAGCTCACAGTGGACTCGACGGCCTTGATGGAAAGCTCGGGGATGCACTGGAGACGGTGGGGCAGCGATGACGATCTCCGGTGGCCGGGGATGAAGACGGCGTCGATGGAGGCGCTCCAGGGCCTCCCGAGGCGCGTGGGTTGGCGGAGAGGTAGCCGGTGACATGGTGGAGCTTCTGGGCACGACGGAGGGGCGAGGGATCGGCGGTAACTACGGCAACGGTGGTCGGCGGCGACTGCAGTGCTCGGCCGCGGGGTGAGGGAGAGAACCAGGGAAGGAGAAGGAACGAGAGGGAGTGAGAGAGGTGCAGGGCGGCGCGTGGCGTCACGCGGGGCTTCCAGGCGATGAGGGGGAGGCCAGGCAGGCAGGTGGCGTGGCGGCACGGACGTGTCTGTGGCCGGACACACGCTGGCCGATCGCGCCGCCAGGAGGACGGCGGCACAAGGGCTGGTCCAGCTGGGCCGCCTGAAGGTTGGGCCAACACAGGAGCTGGGCAGCAGGTAGGCACAGGTAGGTTTTTTGCATTTCTGTTTTCTTTTCTATTTTTCGGACATTTGTTTGGTTTAATAAAAAAAATACTAAACCATTTTATTTTCTTATGACAATTTTTGTAGGGGCTAGTGGTATTATTCCAGAGCTCCTCAATAACTGGCATAATTTTTGGACAATATTATATATATATAACAATATATATCCAAAGAATATAATTACTGCATTAACTCCAAATTCCCAAAATAAATACTTATGAGCTCCTGGAAATATTGGTTTGATTTTTATCTCTGTCCAATATTTTCAGAGAGCAACGTGAACATTTTCTTGGACCTTTTTGGGGCAATTTTTATCTGGGTCATTTCCAGAAATGATTCTGAGGGTTTCACAAATCCCCATTTCAAATTTAATTGGAATTTAAACATGATGCACACATGACTATCTAGTCTAGGTCATACCAGAATTAGGGATGTGACAGTACACAACAGTTTCCTTTGGGTATTCTATGAAGACGCACTTATCCGATTAGGGTTCGAGCTTATCAGGTTGAAACTTTTTCACATAAGCATCGCAGCCCCAAACTTTAATAAAAACGACAACTTTGGTTTCTTGCCAAACCACAGTTCATAAGGCGTCGTCTCAACGGATTTTGATGGTGCCCTATTTAAAGTGAATGCAGCTGTCTCTAATGCATAACCCCAAAATGATAGTGGTAAATCGGTAAGATACATCATAGATCACACCATATCCAATAAAGTGCGGTTATGACGCTCGGACACATCATTACGCTGTGGTGTTCCATGTGGCGTGAGCTGTGAAACTATTCCACATTGTTTTATATGAAGGCCAAACTCGTAACTCGAATATTCCACGATCAGATCGTAGAAACTTTATTTTCTTGTTATGATGATTCTCCACTTCACTCTAAAATTCTTTAAACTTTTCAAATGTTTCAGACTTGTGTTTCATTAAGTAGATATACCCGTATCTGCTCAAATCATCTGTGAAGGTCAGAAAATAACGATACTTGCCACGAGCATCAACACTCATTGGATCGCATACATCGGTATGTATTATTTGCAATAAGTCAGTAGCTCGTTCCATTGTTCCGGAGAACGTAGTTTTAGTTATCTTGCCTCTAAGGCACGGTTCGCAAGCATCAAATGATTCATAACCAAGTGATTCCGAAAATCCATCGTTATGGAGTTTCTTCAAGCGCTTTACACCGATATGACCCAAACAGCAGTGCCACAAATAAGTTGCACTATCATTATTAACTTTGCATCTTTTGGCATCTGTCGGATTTCGGGTTCCGGCAGACCCTTGAGGTTCGAACACTGGGGTGCGCGCGGAGATCCAACCCTCCACCGTCTCGTACCTTGCTGAATCGCTGGGACCTAAACTACTAAACAGAACAGCACAAGAGACACAAGATTTATACTGGTTCAGGCCACCATTGTGGTGTAATACCCTACTCCAGTGTGTGGTGTGGTGGATTGCCTCTTGGGCTGATGAGGAACAATACAAGGAAGAACAGCCTCGTGAGGGTCTGTTCTTGGCGGGTGCGATGAACTGCTAGGTGGTGCTCAGTCGCTCTAGCTACTGGTTTCTTGATGAGGATTCCCCCCGTCCCTTCCGCCCTGGGGGTGGCTACTCCTATTTATAGGCGAAGGCCCTGGGCCTCTTCCCAAATATTGAGCGGGAAGGGCGCCAACAATTGGCCATTTTGAAGGGGAACAGTGGGTACATTTATCCTGACTAAAGTTGGTCCTCGCCTGCCAAAGGCTCGGGGATGACGCCCTTGCTTGGGCTCCACGATGACTCCCTTCCAGCCGTTGGGCTGGTCTTGGTCTTGTTGCACCGAAACGGATGCCTTTGCTTGATGCTCTCGCCTGCGCTTGCTCCCTTTGCACCAAAGAGGAAAGGAGGACACTGCGCGGGCTGGCGCCCGTCTGGCGCCCTTGGTCGTCATGGCCTGCGTCATGGGCACCTCACGAGGTACCCTGCCATGAACTCTCCGCCTCCTCATGAGCTAGCCTGACGAGGCCGTGCCTGAGGAAGCTCCTTGTCGTCCGCCCCGCGAGGCTTGGCCCCTCGCGAGGGTCTTGGGCTTGCATTGATGAAGATGGGCCGTGCTGGGCCTCCTTCGAGCCACGCCGCAGAGCCGCAGCGAGCAAGTCTGGGGACCCCATTCCCGAACGCCGACAGTAGCCCCGGGCCCTGGCGCGCCCGAACTTGGCCGGCAGAGAGGCGAAAGGGCAAGTCTGGCGTTCATGGGCCCTAACAGCCTGCAGCCTTGGGCGCAGCGTGGCGGTTGATTGGACGTGGGCGGCACTGTTCCCCCACGCCTCCTTATTTCGTGCCTTGCTAGGCGGACACGCTGCTGTACTCATCCGTTCCCCCCTCTGTTGCTTGAGCGCTCCCTGTCCTTCCTTCTCTCGAACTCCAGCTCTTGCGTCCACTCTGATCTTGAACCTTCCCCATCTCCTTCCTGCCGTCATGGCCCCGGCGAGGAAGGGAAAAGGGAAGAAACCCGTGCCGCCGCCTCGCTCGCCGACGACGGCGGCCCCCGCTGTCGATTGGCCGGCCATAGTCAACCAAGAGGGCCTGGGCAAGGTCCGCTCGGCCCTGGCCACCACCTTCAATGAGTGTGGGAGGACGACGGCCTGGCCTGCGTCTCGCTTCTCCGTTGACAGGATTCCTACGGAGGTCCGGTACTTCGCCGACGCCCTTTGGGCAGGACTGAGTTCCCCTCTTCTCAGATTTCTTCAATGCCGTGCTTTCCCATTACCAGATCCATATGATGCATCCGGGTCCTGAATCCATCACCCTTCTCGCGGTATTTGCATTCATTTGTGAAGCAATGACGGGCATCATTCATTCGGTTGCCTTGCTGCGCCACTTCTTCTCCCTGCGCCTCGTCGACCCCATTCAATGCTTGGGGTGCGTGAGCTTCATCGCTGCGCCCGAGACAGCGGCTTCAGGAATTGACTTCAGCCTTCCCCCGCCCTCGCCTGGGTTTCGTGAGCGGTGGCTGTACATGGACGTTGGGGTGCCCAGCCCCCTGCTGATGGAGCCATCTTCGCCTGCTGTCCCCAACTCAGGCTGGGGCCAAGTGACACTCGAGGGCCCCCGGTTTGCCTTCGTCTGGCACCGCTTCGAGTTCCTGAGAAAGCTTGGCGTGATGGCGCCCAAGGTGGTGAAGGAGTTCCTGCTATGCCGTATCGCTCCTCTCCAACGCCACGCCCACCGGATGTGGGCCTTCAGCGGGCTTGTTGATCGTATGAGGCTTCAGAAAGAGGACCTGACGCCTAAAGTGCTGAGGACAGTGCTCCTGGTCCTGGCTGGTGACCCTAACCCCGGTGGCATCCGGCATGGAGGGGCCTTGCTGTACCTCTGCAAGAACAGGGGCGAGTTTGTGAACCAGATGCCTGTCTTTGACGAATGGGGGCCGCGCCCCGCTGGCCTCCAAGGGCCTCACGAGAATCCAGTGGTGGTGACTGCCCTTCCAGTCGGCCAAGGCGACTCCTCCTCAAGTGGCGGGGCAGGGAGGCACGAGCCGCCAGAGGCCGAAGGGACCCCCGCCGGGGTGACAACGCCGGGCGACGCTCATGAGGGAGTAGCTCCTGAGGCTCATGCCGCCGTGGCTGAGGGCGGCAGGAAGCCGCCCGCAGCGCCTGCAGATGGAGCCCCCGAGGCCCCTGCTGCTTCTCTTGGTGAGGCGACCAGCAGCGCGCGTCAGGCAGACGCCCCTGACGCAGGTTGCCTTGATGCTTCTCCCTCATCGCAGGCTGACCCCTGCGCTCAAATCTTGGGTCGCTTCCGCGTTGCCTTCGAGGCCCTCCGGAAGAGAAGGGAGGCCCTGGGCGATGATTACCCTTGTTGCCTGCTGAAGCTTAGGAAGTACTTCACCATTGACGAGTAAGCCTTCTCTTTCTCCAGCTCCTGATCCTTCTGCTGCTTGTACTGATCCTTGCCCTGCAGGCCCCTTCCTGCCAAGCTCACGGAAACGGGTGAGGAGCCGTCCCCCTCGGCTTCGCCCCCTCCCCCGCCCTTGAGTGCTCCGAACAGTAGAGCCCTTGTGGTGAGGGCGATCAGGGGTCGAACCGCCCCGAGGCGCGTCGAGGCCCTGCGCGCCCCGCGACCCTTCTTTGCGAGCCTTCTCATGGCATAGCTAGCCTGTCGTGGGCTTCTCGCCTGGTCATGGACGGCGACTGGCTGAGGCGCTTCCTGCGCTCTTCGTCTGGGGGTGGGCTGGCTCCAGGCCGGGCTTCCGTCGCGTGCCCGGCCGTCGCGAGGGTGCCAGCCCCCAGCCCCCTGCCCGGAGGGGGAGTGCTGATTCATGGCTCACGGCGCCCGCTTGGGGCGGTTGATGGTGTGGAAGACGTGGACGAGCGCGCCCGGGAGCGCCGCGCCCTTCGCCAAGGATTTCTTCGAAGGGCGACTGACGCGGTGAGCCTTCTTGGTGAAGAGCTTCACGATGAAGACAGCGCCTTGAGGCCGAGGCCGCGCGCTGGCCGCAGAGGTGTGAGCTGGAGGGCGCTGTCGCCCTTGCGCGCCATCAGCGCGATCTTGACGATGAAGAGGCCAGGGTGTCGCTGGCAGCCTCTTCGGAGGCCTGTTCTCAGGCCGTCGAGGAGGCCCAGGAAGCTAACAGGCGGCAAGAGGTGGCGGAGGAGCGGGCATGGGAACTCCTGGCCCGGTGTCACTCACTGGAGGAGCACGTGGAGCAGCACGAGGCAGCCCTCGCGTCGATGAAGGTGGCCTCCGGCGACCCGGCGGAGCTCCAGAAGCGTGAGGCGTTGGCGCTGAAGCCGCTGACGCAGCAGTATGAGCGCTTGGAGCGAGGGGCGCTTGGTGACGCGGGCGGAGGATGAGGTCGCTGCACGGGAAGCCCGCGTCCTGGAGGAGGTCGGACGCCGAGTGGCGACGACGCGCTTGAACCTCGAGCGCGAGTTCGAGGCGAGGCTGGGGTTGATCAGGACCGAGGCTGAAGGAAGGACTGCTGCCTTGAGAGCCAAGCTGGAGGAGGCGACGCGGCGGGCCGATGCTCTTCGGGCCTCCCTCGAGGTGGCGCAGGGGGAGTCAACCACCTCTCAGGCCGAGGGGCTCCTTCTTCGCCAACGGGTGGAGGAGGCCGAGGCCTTCGCGCTCCAGAATGCGGACGAGATACGTCAGCGGCGAATCCTGGAGCACGAGCACGGCCCCATGCTCACCACGCTCCGGGAAAGAGCCAACACAGCCTTGGGTAACATCTGCGAGGCGGCTGTTGGCGAGCCGCACACGGTTAACTACGCCGGCAACCTTCAGTTCTTCACCGACATGGTGGCTCGGCTGGAGGCGCGGTCGGTCAGGGCCAAGAGGTTGGTGGAGGAGAGGAGCCGCGCGCTGCTTGGGCGCGCCTTTTCTCGTGTCTTCAGTCATCTCGGGAACATGGACCCCCACTTCGACTTTGACGCAGCTATCGCCCCAGTTCCCCAGGCCGTCCGGGGCGACCTGGCGCACTGGGTGGAAGACAATGTCGATGCTCTCATCAGGGCCTTTGCTTCGGATAACGACGGCGTGATCGTGGCTGCCGATGAGGGCGGCATGGTGAACGGCCCTGACGCCACCGATGGCCACGCAGACAGTGACGGCGAGGCCAGCGACGCCAGCATCGGCTCGGGAGGTGCTCCTGAGGACGCATTGGGGGATTTATCCGACTGATTATGTATTGTCCCTGTTCCATTACCCTCCATGAATAGAAATCAGGTTTTGGCCTGATGGACGTGAGAGCATTTTGGGAGGGGGAGCCCCTCATGTAAAACTTGTGTTCATCGTATTAGCAGGTGTTACATCGCCCATACGCCCGCGCCAAGTGGTTGGCCATGCGACATGCTGGTTGGCTGATTTACCTTTGTTTCGTATGAGCCCTGAGATAGCCTGTGGGAGGCTGTGGTGACCCGAGTGTCTCCTGATCGAATCCGTAGGATCTGCAGTAAAACCCCTCCGGAGAGGACGCGGCGGCGGCAGGCTGGGCTGCGCGCAAGCTAGGCCTGGCCCGGCTCGCGAGGGGGGGCAGCTGAGGTGGAGTGGTAACCGAAACGCGAGAGATTTTCTCGAACGAGACTAAGCACCCCTTCCCCGAACACATGCAAATCTCAAATTCGAATCCAACTTAAATCCAGCGGGGGAAAGCGGCAACCAAATGGAAAGGCGAAGAAAGCAGAAGAAAAGCCGCGTCCGGCACCTAGGCTAGTCTTGGACGTCTTCTCACCAGCGCGGAGCTAAGTGCTGCCACTGGGCGTGGGAGGGAGCCCCAGGGCCTGAGGCCGGCACCCCTGAGACTCCGGGGCGTGTACAGCCCCACTCATTATTACGTGAGAGTGTCACGGGGCGGCGAGCTTCATAGGCACTGGGCCTTCTTCACAGGTACCGGCCTTGCTTCATATCGCCAGACGAGGGCCCCGCCTTGCGCCACACTCTAGTGCCATCAACGACGACCGGAAACCAGGACGCCGCCGATGGGGTAGAGCGGTCGCCAGCGGTTCCCCCGACGACCACGGGTCCTCCGCCAGGGGTCGGCCCTGAGGCACCTCCCCAGCAGAGGGCCTACCTCATGAGAACGCCTTGCTCCGAACGCCGCGGTTGTGATGTTGGATCTCGGCCCCTCTCCCGCAGCTCCCTACGCCCTCCTCCCGAGGGGTAGGAGATCTGAGGCCGGGTAGCTGCTTCTTCGCCCATGGCGACCTGCACCTCCTGCGATCCATGGTTAGCGCATGCTTGCTCTTGAGGAAGTAGCGGTACCCGATAATCGTTGCCGCCGGCGCGATCAGTGGGACAATCCCGAGGCTCCTGGAAGAGCTCAGCTCCTGGCGCCTCATCCCCCCAGCTCGGGCTGAGGAGCGAGCCTTGTTCTACCTCATGTGGGTGCCCTTGGTCCATCATGTGGGGCACGTATTCTTCTGGCGCCGTCATCCCGAAGGCCACACCGTAGTGCTCAGCGTGCCATGCGGCTCTGCTTGATGCGCCCGCCGTGGGGTGGTGGCACGGCGGTCCACATAGGCCGTGGGTTACGTCAAGTCCTTCTTCTCCGCGGGCCGGGGGCGGGGGCAACCCCGCCACCGGCCCGACGCTGATAGTTTCGCCGGTGTTGGAGTAGCTTTGGAGCCCGCGGGCACGCGCGGAGCCCCCGTGCTGGCCACCCTGGGCCTGAGATGGAAGCTGGGTGCAGAAGGTGTGAGCCCCCGAGGCGGCGAAGCCCAGGAGCTCTGCCACTCGCTCCAGCAGCACGTCGCGGCCGCTCTCGAGTAGCCTGCACTGCAGCAACTCTCGGGTCACTGTGAGCGCGGCCCTCGAGTTCGCCTGCTCCCGGCGGGTGTATGGTCACGTGGTCGCGGCGTGATTGGAGGCCCTTGCTGCCGACCGCGCCTGCCGCGGCGTGAGAGCCGTCGAAGCCTGTCCGCATCGCCCGCGGCCTGCAGCGCCCTGCGGACCGCGAGCTGCCTGGGGCACGGGGTCGCCCGAGGCGAGCGGCTCTGCGCGGGCGGGCCACGCCGCCCAAGGATCTGGGTTGCCCGCTTGGTCGCCGGACATGGTGATGACGATGCGACGGAACACGAGGTGGCAGAAGGTGGATTCCGGCGCACCCCTACCTGGCGTGCCAAATGTCGGATTTCGGGTTCCGGCAGACCCTTGAGGTTCGAACACTGGGGTGCGCGTGGAGATCCAACCCTCCACCGTCTCGTACCTCGCCGAATCGCTGGGAAATAAACTACTAAACAGAACAGCACAAGAGACACAAGATTTATACTGGTTCAGGCCACCATTGTGGTGTAATACCCTACTCCAGTGTGTGGTGTGGTGGATTGCCTCTTGGGCTGATGAGGAACAATACAAGGAAGAACAACCTCGCGAGGGTCTGTTCTTGGCGGGTGCGATGAACTACTAGGTGGTGCTCAGTCGCTCTAGCTACTGGTTTGTTGATGAGGATTCCCCTCGTCCCTTCCGCCCTGGGGGTGGCTACTCCTATTTATAGGCGAAGGCCCTGGGCCTCTTCCCAAATATTGAGCGGGAAGGGCGCCAACAATTGGCCATTTTGAAGGGGAACAGCGGGTACACTTATCCTGACTAAAGTTGGTCATCACCTGCCAAAGGCTCTGGTGATGACGCCTGTTTGGGCTCCACGATGACTCCCTTCCGGCCGTTGGGCTGGTCTTTTTCTTGTTGCGCCGAAACGGATGCCTTTGCTTGATGCTCTCACCTGCGCTTGCTCCCTTTGCACCAAAGAGGAAAGGAGGACACTGCGCGGGCTGGCGCCCGACTGGCGCCCGACTGGCGCCCTTGGTCGTCATGGCTTGCGTCATGGGCACCTCGCGAGGTACCCTGCCTTGAACTCTCCGCCTCCTCATGAGCCAGCCTGACGAGGCCACGCCTGAGGAAGTTCCTTGTCGTCCGCCCCGTGAGGCTTGGCCCCTCGCGAAGGACTTGAGCTTGCATTGATGAAGATGGGCCGTGCTGGGCCTCCTTCGAGCCACGCCGCAGGCTGCAGGCAGGCAAGTCTGGGGACCCCCGTTCCCAGAACGCCGGCAGCATCAATATTATGAATATGTGTATCAGTACGATCGAGATCCAACAAACTATTTTCTTTGGGTGTATGACCATTGAAGGTTTTATTCATGTAAACAGAACAACAATTATTCTCTGACTTTAAATGAATAACTGTATTGCAATAAACATGATCAAATCATATTCATGCTCAACGCAAACGCCAAATAACATTTATTTAGGTTTAACACTAATCCCGAAAGTATAGGGAGTGTGTGGTGATGATCATATCAATCTTGGAACTACTTCCAACACTCATCGTCACTTCCCCTCAACTAGTCTCTGTTTATTATGTAATTCCTATTTTGAGTTACTAATCTTAGCAACCGAACAAGTATCATATACTCAGGGGCTACTATAAACACTAGTAAGGCACACATCAATAACCTGTATATCAAATATCCCCTTGTTTACTTTGCCATCCTTCTTATCCACCAAATATTCAGGGCATTTCCGTTTCCAATGACCATTTCCTTTGCAGTAGAAGCACTCAGTTTCAGGCTTTGGTCCAGCTTTGGGCTTCTTCGCGGGGTTGACAACTTGCTTGCCATTCTACTTGAAGTTCCCTTTCTTTCCCTTTGCCCTTTTCTTGAAACTAGTGGTCTTGTCAATCATCAACACTTGATGCTCTTTCTTGATTTCTACCTTCGTCGATTTCAACATCACGAAGAGCTCGGGAATCGTTTTCGTCATCCCTTGCATACTATAGTTCATCACGAAGTTCTAGTAACTTGGTGATGGTGACTAGAGAACTCTGTCAATCACTATCTTATCTGGAAGACTAACTCCCACTTGATTCAAGCGATTGTAGTACCCAGACAATCTGAGCACATGCTCACTAGTTGAGCGATTCTCCTCCATCTTTTAGCTATAAAACTTGTTGGAGACTTCATATCTTTCAACTCGGGTATTTGCTTGAAATATTAACTTCAACTCCTGTAACATCTCATATGGTCCATGACGTTCAAAACGTCTTTGAAGTCCCGATACTAAGCCGTTAAGCATGGTGCACTAAACTATCAAGTAGTCATCATATTGAGCTAGCCAAGCGTTCATAACGCCCGCATACGCTCCTGCAATAGGTGCATCTTAGCGGTGCACCAAGGACATAATTCTTCTGTGCAGCAATGAGGATAAACCTCAGATCACGGACCCAGTCCGCATCATTGCTACTATCATCTTTCAACATAGTTTTTCTCTAGGAACAAATCAAAATAAACATAGGGAAGCAATAACACGAGCTATTGATCTACAACATAATTTGCAAAATACTATCAGGACTAAGTTCATGATAAATTAAAGTTCAATTAATCATATTACTTAAGAACTCCTACTTAGATAGACATCCCTCTAATCATCTAAGTGATCACGTGATCCAAATCAACTAAACCATGTCCGATCATCACGTGAGATGGGGTAGTTCTCAATGGTGAACATCACTATGTTGATCATATCTACTATATGATTCACGCTCGACCTTTCGGCCTCCAGTGTTCCGAGGCCATATCTGTATATGCTAGACTCGTCAAGTTCAACGTGAGTATTCTGCGTGTGCAACTGTTTTGCACCCGTTGTATTTGAACGTAGAGACTATCACACCCGATCATCACGTTGTGTCTCAGCACGAAGAACTTTCGCAACGGTTCATAGTCAGGGAGAACACTTATATCTTGAAATTTAGTGAGAGATCATCTTATAAAGCTACCATCGTACTAAGCAAAATAAGATGTATAAAAGATAAACATCATATGCAATCAAAATATGTGACATGATATGGCCATGATCATCTTGCGCCTTTGATCTCCATCTCCAAGTACTGTCATGATCTCTATCGTCACCGGCACGGCATGACCGGAGGTGTAAATTGTGGAGGGGGGCGCTGTACATGGCTAACAATTGTTGGTGTGTGTTCTAGGCACCCCCTCCCCATGTATATATAGGTGGGAGAGGGAGCGGAGCAGCCTTGGGGCGCGCCAAGTAGGAGGAATCCTACTTGGGGCCTCCTCCAATTCGGCCTCCCCCTTTCTTTATCTTCGGAGGGGGGGAGGAAAGTGGGGAGAGGGGAAAGGAAGGGGGAATCCCATTCCCTTTATTTCCTTTCCTCTTCCACTTTTCCTTTCTCCACTTAGATCGGGCCATATGGGGGCGCACGTGGTCTGTCCTGCCCTAGGCCCAATAAGGCCCATATCTTTGCCGGAGGGTGCCCGGAACCCTTCCGGTGACCCGATACGTACCCGGTACCCCCGGAACACTTCCGGTGTCCGAATACTATCGTCCTATATATGAATCTTTACCTGTCGACCATTTCAAGAATCCTTGTCATGTCAATGATCTCATCCGGACTCCGAACATCATTCAGTCAAAAAATCACATAACTCATATAATACACAATCATCATCGAACGTTAAGCGTGCGGACCCTACGAGATTGAGAACTATGTAGACATGACCGAGACACCTCTCCGGTCAATAGCCAATAGTGGAACCTGGATGCTCATATTGGTTCCCACATATTCTACGATGATCTTTATCGGTCGTACCGTAATGACAACATACGTTATTCCCTTTGTCATCGGTATGTTACTTGCCCGAGATTTGATCATCGGTATCTTCATACCTAGTTCAATCTCGTTACCAGCAAGTCTCTTTACTCGTTCCGTAATGCATCATCCCACAACTAACTCATTAGTTACATTGCTTGCAAGGCTTATTATGATGTGCATTACCAAGAGGGCCCAGAGATACCTCTCCGATACTCGGAGTGACAAATCCTAATCTCGATCTATTCCAACCCAACAAACACCTTCAGAGATACCTGTAGAGCATCTTTATAATCACCCAATTACGTTGTGACGTTTGATAGCACACAAGGCATTCCTCTAGTATCCGGGAGTTGCATAATCTCATAGTCAAAGGAATATGTATATCACATGAAGAAAGCTATAGCAATAAAACTGAACGATCATTATGCTAAGCTAACGGATGGGTCTTGTCCATCACATCATTCTCCTAATGATGTGATCCCATTCATCAAATGTCAACATATGTCTATGGTTAGGAAACTTAACCGTCTTTGATTAACGAGATAGTCTAGTAGAGGCTTACCAGGGACACGGTGTTTTGTTTATGTATCCACACATGTATCAAGTTTCCGGTTAATACAATTCTAGCATGAATAATAAACATTTATAATGATATAAGGAAATATAAAATAACAACTTTATTATTGCCTCTAGGGCATATTTCCTTCAGTCTCCTACTTGCACTAGAGTCAATAATCTAGATCACATCGCCATGTGATTTAACACCAATAGTTCACATCACCATGTGATTAAAACCCATAGTTCACATCACCATGTGAGCAACACCCAAAGGGTTTACTAGATTCAGTAATCTAGTTCACATCGCCATGTGATTAACACCCAAAGAGTACTAAGGTGTGATCATATTTTGCTTGTGAGAGAGGTTTAGTAAACGGGTCTCCCACATTCAAATCTGTATGTATTTTGACAATTTCTATGTCTACAATGCTCTGCATGGAGCTACTCTAGCTAATTGCTCCCACTTTCAATATGTATCTAGATTGATACTTAGAGTCATCTGGATCAGTGTCAAAGATAGCATCGACATAACCATTTACGACAAGCTCTTTGTCACCTCCATAAATGAGAAACATATCCTTAGTCCTTTTCAGGTATTTCAGGATGTTCTTGACCGCTGTCAAGTGATCCACTCCTGGATTACTTTCGTACCTCCCTGCTAATCTTATAGCAAGGCACACATCAGGTCTGGTACACAACATTGCATGCATGATAGAACCTATTGTTGAAGCATAGGGGATGACTTTCATTTTCTCTCTATCTTCTGAAGTGGTCGGGCATTGAGTCTGACTCAACTTCACACCTTGTAACACAGGCAAGAACCCTTTCTTTGACTGATCCATTTTGAACTTCTTCAAAACTTTATCAAGGTATGTGCTTTGTGAAAGTCCAATTAAACGTCTTGATCTATCTCTATAGATCTTGGTGCCCAATATATAATCAGCTTCACCAAGGTATTTCATTGAAAAATTCTTATTCGATTATCCTTTTATGCTATCCAGAAATTCTATATTATTTCCAATCAATAATATGTCATCCACATTATAATATTAGAAATGCTACAGAGCTCCCACTCACTTTCTTGTAAATACAGGTTTCTCCAAAAGTCTGTATAAAACCATATGCTTTGATCACACTATCAAAGCGTATATTCCAACTACGACATGCTTGCACCTGTCCATAAATGGATCGTTGGAGCTTGCACACTTTGTTAGCAACTTTTGGATCGACAAAACCTTCTGGTTGCATCATATACAACTCTTCCTTAAGAAATCCATTAAGAAATGCAGTTTTGACATCCATTTGCCAAATTTCATAATCATAAATGCGACAATTGCTAACATGATTCAGACAGACTTAAGCATCACTACAGGTGAGAAAGTCTCATTCACTACAAAAAAAGACACATCCGTGACATTTTGGGCCGAACAAAAAAAATTCTGTCATACTTATGACACTTCTATGACGATAATTGTGACAAAACCCGGGATCATCATAGATGTGGTGGGGTCCTACTTCTATGACAAAAAATCATGATAGAAAATGGGCTTTTCGTCCTGGGCGGGCTGGAGAGCAGCTGCATGACATTCTTTGGGCCGTCCATGATGGAAAAAACCGTGGTAGAAGCTAGGGCGAGGAAAATATCGGAGTGTTCCCGGTTACAGTGGGGTGGTCGGGCCGAGCGATGCGTGTTTCTCTCATACACGCACGCGCGTGGGTGCGAGGTGTTGGGCTCTAACTGAACCCGAGCGATTGCACTGCAGGCTACGCGTTACTAAACCCGAGCGATCGATCGATGGCTGTTAACTGAACCCGATCGAGCGATTCCTTCGCTACTGGTGCTAATTGAAGCTGATCGATGCTGCCTCTGGATGAACACTGAGCGTTGTTGGGGGGTTTGGATGAACAGTTCCTGGTGGGGGTGGATGAACAGGACCCCGTGGTGTTGCCTCTGGATAAACAAGACCCCGATCGATCGAGCCGGTTGGGGCTGGATGAACAGGACCCCGTGGAGGGCTTTATGAACAGGACCACCCCGTGGAGGGCAGGATGAATAGTAGACGGTGGAGGGATAGATGAACAGTAGCCCGTGGAGGGGTGGTTGAACAGGAGCCCGTGGACAGGGCTGGTTGAACAGTAGCCGATAGAGTAGCGCGCGGTGGACGCTGGATGAACAGGAGCCCGTGGATGAACAGTCGCAGGTGGAGGCTGGAGGATGCAGTTTCTCCGTTCCGACCCAGCCATGTACACGAGCCCTGGCCGTACGTGTGCGCGAGTAGGCGTTCGAGACCCTGCCCATATGTACGTACGTGGCCTTATTTTCTTTCTTGCACACTAGCCGTTGTATGTACGTGTACATGCTACGTGCGCGCCTCTACTATGACACATGTGCGCCTCTACATCGACCAGTATGTAAGTACACATTCGCGACCAGAATGACAACACTACGTACGCTTCGACGAGGTGGGTCCCGACTGTCAGGCACTTCCTTGCGTGCAAAGATGTAGCTGGTGGGTCCCAGTAGTCAGGGGGCAAATTGTTTTTTTGCCCGGACGCACTTCCTTGCATGTGAAGATGTAGCTGGTGGGTCCCAGCAGTCATGGGGAAACGTTTTTTTCACGAAATACGGTGGCCCGTCTGGTGGGTCCCCGCTGTCAGGTGGAGGAATAATTATTTTGCGCGTAATAAGGAGGCACTTACTTGCTGTGGCCGTGGACCCAGCTGTCAGCCTCTCCATGTACAGTACTCTTCCGATGGAAGTCGTTCCTTGACCACGTTGACCACGCCGCGCCGAGAGCACCAGGGCGGTGGATGACGGCGAGACCTAGGAAGGGGACGACGCGAAGCCGGGGAAGACGCGGCAGTGGAAGCCCGCGCCAAGAGGAGTACGAGGGTTCACTGGTTCGGCTGCGGTGTGAGGTTGCCGTTGCCGCAGGCCTGGCCAGCCGGTGGGAATAGTAGGGCGGTGAGGCCTCCCGGCACCACACCCGCCACGGAGGCAGGAGCATGCGGCACGACCGGCGCTGCTTTGGGCGGCTGGAGCAAGAAGACCAGAGGTTGAAGAAGCACTACGGCCGTTGGATGGACATCGTACGGTCACTGGAGCTAGAATCGTTCATATTGACTAAGTTGACAAAGCACTCCGTCCCTGTCAACTTAGTAGGCCCACGAGTTAGCCACCCACCAAGGTGGGTCCCAACTAGCAGGGGGAGTATTCTTTTTTTGTGCGCAATAAGGAGGCACTTCCGGTGGGTCCGAGCTAAAAAGCAGGGGGAACGTTTTTTTCACGAAGTACAGTGACCCGTCTGGTGGGTCCCAACAGTCAGGGGGAAACGTTTTTTTTGCAAAATACGGTGGCCCGTCCGGTGGGTCCCTACTGTTAGGTGGATGAATCATTATGTTCCGCATAATAAGGAGGCACTTCCTTGCTGTGGGTGTGGACCCAGCTGTAAGCCTCTCCATGTACAGTACACTTCCGATAGAAGTCGTTCCTTGACCACATTGACCACTCAGCGCTTCATTGCATGCATGCGTCCCTGGGCGTGGTGCGTCCCCACTGTCAGCCTCTCACGTACAGTCATCTTCCGATGACTCTCGGTTGTTGACCATGTTGAACACACCGTGCCGAGCGCACCAAATGCCAGTGGACGACGGCGAGGCCCCAGACTGGAACGACCCGAAGATGGGGAAGACGGGGCAATGGAGTCGCAGATGGAGAGGAGTGGGAAACTTGACTAGTTCGGGTGCGCGGCAGCACAGCCGCAGTGCCGCCCACGGGAGACAGGAGCAAGAACAGAGGTTGAAGAAGGATGAACATCCAACGATCCAACTGCTAGAATCATTTGTTGATTAAGTTGACAAAGCCCTGCGTACATGTCCGCTTAGTAGGCCCACAAGTCAGCCACCAAATCTGACGGGTCCCAGCTGTCAACATGAGGAATAATTTTTTTCGCATAACAAGGAGGCACTTCCTTCCGTGCGAAGATACAGCTGGTGGGTCCCAGCTGTCAGGTGGAGGAAACATTTTTTTAGCTTAATAAGGAGGAACTTTCCTTGCGTGCTGATACGTCCATTTTGCATCATGCTTTTATACCGATATTGATTGCATTATGGGATGTATTACACATTATGTCACAATACTTATGCCTATTCTCTCTTATTTTACAAGGCTTAAATAAGGAGGGAGAATGCCAGCAGCTGGAATTCTGGGCTGGAAAAGGAGCAAATATTAGAGACCTATTCTGCACAACTCCAAAAGTCCTGAAACTCCACGAAAGTTAATTTTGGAAAAAATAAAAAATAATGAGCGGAAGAAATACGTCAGGGGGGCCTCCACCTGTCCACGAGGGTGGGGGGCGCGCCCTACCCCCCTGGGCGCGCGCCCTGCCTCGTGGGCCCCCTGTTAGCCCTCTGGTCCGAAGAAAAATCAAAAGCAAGCTTTCGGGACGAGACTCCGCCGCCACGAGGCGGAACCTTGGCGGAACCAATCTAGGGCTTAGGTCAGGGGTGCTACCACACTTAAAACAAGGTTACGGTTCCAATAAACTCAGATACTTCTTCTGGAGTGGCGACAATGTATGTCTCTTCACATATCCTACAATAGCTTCTTCACCAAAGCTCTTCTGTCAGAAGCATAGAGTTTTCCTCAGAATCTTGGGTTGGTTCGTCAAAGTTGAAGTTCGTCCGAGACTGGATCTTCTTAGCTGATAGGTCTGTGTCCATTCTAGACAAATATCGTAATACTCATGGTGGTCTACCATTAATGGTTTCTCCTGCAGAAAACGGGTCTGGGTTGAACTTCACCGTATAACCTACGATTGGCAACGGTTGCCTGTAAAGGGTTCCATCGTACTACCATTCTATGGTTTTATGGCTTATCGTGTCGACACTCTTCTAAGGTTTTCAAGGCTCTCTGATTTTTCATCAACATATGATAGTTCATGATAGAAGTCTTGGTATGGGGCCAATCCATCCCTGCATTTGAATCATTACCACATACGTAAATATCGAATCACGTATTCTAACACTTGGGCATACTCACAAGCATTGCAGGATTTCTCTTGTTCTCGAACTGGGTTCGAGTAATTCCATGGTTTCTGCAAGCCAAACAAAACATCTATCGTTACTTCACCACTCTCGGGTTTTTGCGTAACCTCCTACGGAACGTATGCTGATTTGATCATCGCTTCTTCCAAGTGTATTCCTTTATCAAGGTTACAACTGTTCCTTCTCAAAATCCACGGGCCCGTGGGTTATGGCCCACTTCAGCACTAGTGCAGCTTTAACTCATCCTTGGAGTAACTCTCATATTACACCTCCTTTAAATCTAGTAGTACTCTATTTCTTCATACCATCATATCAAAAGCACAACTCCAACTTATTTTGTCCGGCTTCCTTCTATGGACCGTCATGAATAACACATTTCTTTCTTCATTGATCCTGTGGTTTTACGGAGTACTACGACACCAAAGAAAAATGCACTAGCTTATCCATAAATCTCATTATTTTCATATCAATCTTTTATTACATCCTTAACCATTTTTCGTGAATCCAAATTCCAAAAAGTTTATTTCAAATGCTGCCACCCACATGGTTCGGTATGGTCAGACATTACTTCCAACTTTATTCATTTTTCCTCCTTGAGGATTCTTCAGTCCCACTGGAATTGTGCGACATGTGCCTTGAATTTTTCAATCTTCTGTTTCATTGGGGTGGCCTTGAGCTTCACCTCCATCATCTCCGTATGCACTTCGCTTAGGTATTCCTGAGTATGACGGAGTCTTGCTTCAAGTATTTCTCCGATCTGGCGTATGGCTTCCATGGCTGCTTCACGAACAACATCGAAGAAAGTTGCTTGTGGCACACGTGAAATGAAAAAGTACTGCCCCATCATCTTTGGGCAAACTCCTTTCAAATGGTGGAGGTGTACCTCCACATACCAAAGTTCCACTCCCTTTTGCATGAAGGGGTAGCCTTTGTAGACTGCATCTCCTTCAAGGTGAATATGCTTCATCATGTCCTTCAGGATCTTTGGGTAATCATGATCACTTGTCAGGGTCATGATGGTTTCCGGACCTTTAAGGAAAGACTCGTAAAGGTTCGTCATCTGCAGTTGTGAAACATAAATGATGCTCAGAATAAGGTACTTATCTCCTGGGGCACACATTCATATCATCCAAACAGAACTTCAAACTCAATTTCCAATTTCCTGTTTATGCATCACAACTCACTTTCTCCCATGTTCATCCAGAATATTAATTTCCAAGATAAAATATGACAACTCCTTAAAGCTTTTCAGCATGTGACATTACAACTTTATTGAGTCATGAACTATTAAAATCTCAGAGTAATCTATTACATAACTCAAATCATTGAGCTCATGAAAATGAAATTGCTTTCTACTACACTTATTATCCATATCAAAATTCCAACTACTCAACTCCAGCTTTCATCTTGTCGGGACATTTAATAGCATAATGTACTGCCTCCTTGCAGCGAAAACAAATGACTTCCGACATGTCTTGGGGCTTCTTTGTGATTATGTGGGCTCCTTGGATTCTTGGCTTCTTTTCTGGACATTTACTAGCGTAATGACCTAAATCCTTGCACCTGTAACAAGTGATATGACTTAGGTCCTTCTCTGCAAAAATTGCGTTGTTCTCGGGTTGCCTTCTTTTTCTCTTCCTGGATTTCTCTGTAGTGATCAGAGTTTCTATCTCCCGGGGGTCAAACTTCACTTCTGCTGTCGGGAAATATCCCAGATACTCTTTTCTTTCCTTGGTGCAATACTGTGAAAAATGTCCTTCTTCTCCACATGAATAGAAGGCATTGGAGTAAAATCTGTTGAGGCCCTTTCCATCAGGGTCTTCAACCCATTCCTTCATCACAGGTTCTTCTAGACCTTCCTTGAGGGCTTCCTTCATTCCATCTTCCTGCTTCTGAATAGTTTGTTGCACCGTGGAGTAAATGTGACACTGCCCCGGGTAGTGGGTGGTTCCTTCACACAGGAAGCAAGTCACCTGACTAGTTGGGCATTCCTCAGCTGGGTGTTTCTCCTCACAATGAGGGCATCCATCTTTGTGTTCCTCCTGGGTGTGTCCTATTTCTCCGCAAATCTTGCAGGCATAAGGTTTACTTCTTGGTGTATCATTGTGCTTCCGGATAAGACGTGATCTCATCAGGGTCTTCTTGAATTCCTCCCAAGTTCTTACTCCATCAAATACCTGTATGGCTTGATGCATTTTCCACCAGGTTGCAGCACTTTCTGTAAAGTACTGAAGAGCATATTGAACCTCATACTTCCTTGAAACCAAATTGTTCCCGAAGTGATTTTCCATGTTCTGCATCCATAGCTCTGCCTCGGGCTGAGTCTTCGGTCCAGAGAATATCAGTCCAACTTCTTTCATCATCTATGGGTTCAAAAGTTTTGGGATGAGATATGAGGGAGGTGGGAGGGATATACACACAATACGAACAATAGTTTTTTTTTGAAGAAACAAGTTTTACTTTGTGACTGTCGGAAAACATCAAACAATTGACAGCTCACAAATCGTTGCATCTAACATAGGTGTATAACAGGGTTTGGTCTTCTAAAGGTCAAATAATTCTTCAGATTCTTCAAATTCTTCTAGTCTTCGGAGTCTTCAATTGTTGCAACTTCAACTCTTCTAATGCATGGTGAAATCCTCTTTACTCTGAAATGGCCATCAGTTGTCCGATATCTTTAATTCTTGGAGTGACTTCAGTTGATCTTCCGTGTGGTCAAAAGGGAAAGGTGTATATTCTAACTATTTGAGGTGAGAGTGTCTATTTGATAAAATATGAAAAGATGAGAAGTAAGAGTCTTTTTGAAAATAAAGTTTTTGAGATATCCTGTCCTAGGGCTTTTCCGGTTTCTAGGGCCACGTCCTACAGTCAACATGTGCTCTGATACCATATCTGTAGCGACCCGACCTCAGACGGTCAAGCCTCGTGTATCCGTGCCATCCTCGGATCAAGTATCTTTGGCACACACAGACATCAATGTATATATCAAAGTGCAATCACATGTATAAATAACGTAAACCTGATATATACCTCATAAGTCTCGCTGAAACAAGTAATCGGGTGTGGAGTCCCATCAACGCCATCGGCAGGTTGAGTGTAGACCGTAACCTCAGATCGTAACTCTTACTCGTCGAGGAAATATCTGCAACATGATACGTTGCAGCCGTGTAGGTCAAGTACATTGAATGTACCGCAAGATCACAATAAGAGAAAACAGATGATAAAACTATACTATATGCAATATGGCTTTGTGGATCGTGTGCAGGGGTTTTTATGTAAAAGCTGGTTTTATTTTCCCTACATCAAAGGAATAAATGAAGTCTGTACTATGGAGTTTTCTATCATGACATGGTTCCGCCAACCGATGTCTCATAGCCCAAAATCATCATATGTTGCCCACAATTAAGTTATCAATCCGGTGTTGAGAGTTCGAGATAGATCCAAGTCCGGATGCTCAAATTGTCCGTGAATCGGGACACGGGTAATCGATTAGGTTTAAACCTCTCGCAGAGGTTTGTACACTTTACCCGCAAGATTCGATCCTCTTTTATGTTCTCGCACTTCGTGGTGTTTGAGAACAAGATGACCAAACATGGTCTTCCAAAGAGTTCCTCGACCACTTGCCCAAGACTCATCCCATCCTACCGTAGTTCTACATCTGCTAGTACCGCCCCACCAGAGTCACAACTAAGGTCAACCAAGCCGAGCCCATAATGACTTGCGGTTGCAGGTAAGCTTCCGGCATGAAGTATTCTTCCGTCTCTTTGAGTCTGGGTGAAGCTTTCCGCAAGATGTCATGGCGCTTCTCCATGCATCCCGCCAACCTTTGGTTTCTCCAGGTGCCCGTCAACCATCTTTCACCCAAGAGTGTGTATTGAATTCTTGTCTTGAGTCTTGAAGTCTTGAGGCCTTGAAGATGCAGTCCTTGCAGATTCCATCATGGAGTTGTCGTCATTGACGAGATCCTCCATTCTCACACCACTCCAGTACTCATACCAACCCGTCTACTATAGCGTAGCATTTAAATAAATAACGTCCGGGCTTGGTAACAGGGTGATGGGTTCCTACCTCATGCATACTACTCAACTACAAGGATTCAATAACACTACTGAGGGTGGTTGCAAAGGTGCCACTAAATGCAATAAAACATAGGTAAGAAAGCATGGTCAAAGTGAACTTGCCTTGTTGACGATCTTGAAAACTAGGGATTCAGTAGTAGCAAGCTTCAGACTCGGAAATTCTACCGAGGCAAACAATAACTATAATAAGCACATAGCATATGATCACATAACACAATAGCATAGTAACATAACACACGAATCAAAACCCAAAGGAAAAACTCGAAGAAATCCAACTCAAAGTTTTCCTACTTCAAGCAACAACTAAAACTAGTTTTTACATAACAAATTTTTCTCAACATAACCTAACCATGGGTTTATGTTAACTTAACATAAAGGAATGCATTAAGCAACTAGGAGCAAAAAGAATCAATTTAAAATCTATTATAAAACTCCTATTAGGCCTAATCCAATTTATATTAAGAAAAATAAAATAAAAAGTTTTATTTAATATAAATAAAAGTTCACCCTATAAAGTGACAGAAACTATCCTAGAATAATCAATCACATGTTAAAAATAAATTTATTTACTAATTAAAATAATAGGAAAACAGTAGCTATTTAATTAATTAGGATTAATAAGATTCTTCTTAAAACTATTTTTTATTAATCCTAAAATACCCAAATTAATTTCTATGGTTTGGCAATGTCAAAATAAATTTGGGGCAAAAAGAATCATCCAAAAATAATTTTCCTAGCTCATGTTATAACAGATTTACTATTCTGACTAAAACTAAAATAAAGCAATTTTAGTTAATTTTAACATAGCTAAATATATTTTCTACAGAAACTATAGAAAATTTGCAAACCAGCAAAAAAAGAATCACCTAAAAATATTAAACAGAATAAAAGATATGAATTTTTCAAAACAGGAACTATTCTGTTAAAACAGAAAACGAAAATAAATGAAAAAGGGCCTAATGGGCCTAAACTACGCACTGAGCGTAATATAAACTAAACGGGCCTAGGGTTAAACGAATCGGGCCGGCTAGATAAAAATAAACCCTAACTAAAATAAACCGTAAACTAAACCGGTCGAACCGGGTTTTATTTAAAAGAGATACCCCTTCGGGGGGGGGGGATCTAATCTCGACCGTACGCGTCGGATCTAACGGCGAAGAGGGGGTCCGGCGACTTACCGGTCGGCGACGGCGGCGGCGGCTCGGCGGTGATGGTTCGGCGACTCCGGTGGTCGGGGCGTCGGCGAAGGGCTCCGGCGGTGCAGGCGAGGGGAGTCCGTGGGTGGGGTCGGGCGAGCTCGGGGTGGCGGGTGGGTCGGGCGGCGGCAATGGCGGCGGCGGCGCTCTCGGTCTCCAGCGCAGGCGGAGGGAGGAGGCGTCGGGAGAGGCGAGGGGGAACGGGTCGTGGGGGGTTTTATACGGGGGCTCACCTTGGCGAGGAGGCGATCGGGAGGATCGGCGAAACCGGATCCGCGGGATCCCGCGAAGGGCGGCGCGGCTCGGTGGCGTGGCGAGGAGGAAGAAGGAGGTGGGGTCCCACCGCCGAGAGAGAGAGAGGTGCTGGCGCGCGGTCGGGCGACCGACGCGAAGGATTCTGGCGCTGGGGAGGCGTTTGGCTCATGTTGGTCCCGGTGGTCGCGCTGGTGGGCGGTGGGCCGCTGGCGCTGCTGGGTGCCTCGGCTGGTTGGGGCGATGCTTTGGCTGGGCGCTGGGGGTTTAATAAAAACAAAACAGAGATAACTTATAAATAATTTATATAGGACATATATATACCAAAATGATCAGGGGAATATTCCCTATCATTTGAACATTTTTCCAAAGGCAAAATCCAAACTTTATAAAAACTCATTTTTTTTTCAAATTCAAATAAAACTCAAATTTGAATTCAAAACTTTTGGCATTGTTTTCTTCTGACATATTTGGAGTGTCATGTTACTCCTCTCATACTTTTTCTCAAGTAGTTGTCAGGCATAGTTTTGAAATGAATTCCACTTTCCAAAATTTGAATTCAAATACCAAAACTCAAAATCTTCTGAAACTCCAAATGGCACTTTCAATTTGATACCTTTTTAACTTCCAACTCATATTTCATATAATTGAAGAAGTCATTTTATCTTCCCTCATGAAAATCATTGAGTTGCATAAAGCATTGAATTTGAAATATTCTCAAATGAAATTCAAATCTTTTCAAAACCCTTTTCATTCCAAATGGAAGAAGTCATGTCATCTTCACTCTAGGGTTTGGTGTTGGAATGAACTTGAGTTCATTGAGATCCAAAAAGGCAGAGGGGAAAGTTTGGGAAAGTCATTTCATTCCCTCTCATTCAATTTTCAAAAGTTTTCAAATTCCACTCAGTTTCACTCAATCAATCAAACCATCAATCAGACAACAAGCATAGCTATTTATCTAATATAACATTCCAAAATTTTGAATTTTGGGATGTTACAACTTCCCTCCGGGAGGGGGAAATCATCGCCACCGTCATCACCAACGCTCCTCTCATCGGGAGAGGGCAATCTCCATCAACATCTTCACAAGCACCATCTCCTCTCAAACCCTAGTTCATATCTTTTATCCAATTCTTGTCTCTATGTCTGGGATTGGTACCTGTCGGTTGCTAGTAGTGTAGATTACTCCTTGTAGTTGATCCTAGTTGGTTTATTTGGTGGAAGATCATATGTTCAGATCCTTTATGCATATTAATACTCCTCTGATTATGAACATGAATATGCTTTGTGAGTAGTTACGTTTGTTCCTGAGGACATGGGAGAAGTCTTGCTATTAGTAGCCATGTGAATTTGGTATTCGTTCGATATTTTGATGAGATGTATGTTGTCTATCCTCTAGTGGTGTTATGTGAACGCCGACTACATAACACTTCACCATTATTTGGGCCTAGAGGAAGGCATTGGAAAGTAATAAGTAGATGATGGGTTGCTAGAGTGACAGAAGCTTAAACCCTAGTTTATGCGTTGCTTCGTAAGGGGCTGATTTGGATCCATATGTCTCATGCTATGGTTAGGTTTACCTTAATACTTTTGTTGTAGTTGCAATAGAGGTTAATAATAAGTGGGATGCTTGTCCAAGTAAGGATAGCACCCAAGCACTGGTCCACCCACATATCGAATTATCAAAGTACCGAACGCGAATCATATGAACGTGATGAAAACTAGCTTGACGATAATTCCCATGTGTCCTCGGGAGCGCTCTTCTCTATATAAGAGTTTGTCCAGGCTTGTCCTTTGCTACAAAAAGGATTGGGCCAGCTTGCTGCACTTTATTTAGTTTTTTACTTGTTGCTCGTTACAAATTATCCTATCACAAAAACTATCTGTTACTTATAATTTCAGTGCTTGCAGATAATACCTTGCTGAAAATCGCTTATCATTTCCTTCTGCTCCTCGTTGGGTTCGACACTCTTACTTATCGAAAGGACTACGATAGATCCCCTATACTTGTGGGTCATCAAGACTCTTTTCTGGCGCCGTTGCCGGGGAGTGAAGCGCCTTTGGTAGGTGGAATTTGGTAAGGAAAAATTTATATAGTGTGCTGAAATTTACTGTCACTTGTCACTATGGAAAGTAATCCTCTGAGGGGCCTGTTCGGGGTATCTACACCCCGACCTGTAGAATAAAGAGTTGCTCCTCAACCTACTGAAGATGAAAATGTCTACTTTGAAACTCCTTCGGGTATGTTAGAGAAGCTGCTAGCTAATCCTTTTGCAGGAGATGGAACAATGCATCCTGATGAGCACCTAATCTATGTGGATGAAGTTTGTGGATTATTTAAGCTTGCAGGTATACCCGACGATGTTACTAAGAAGAAGGTCTTCCCTTTATCTTTGTAGGGATATGCATTGACATGGTAAAGGCTATATGATGATACGGGGTCATGGAACTAAAACGATTGAAATTGGAATTTCATCAGAAGTTTTATCCTATGCATCTTGTTCATCGTGATCGCAATTATATATATAATTTTTGGCCTCGCGAAGGAGAAAGCATTGCTCAAGCTTGGGAGAGGCTTAAATCAATGTTATATTCATGCCCCAATCATGAGCTCTAATACGTCCATTTTGCATCATGCTTTTACATCGATTTATATTGCATTATGGGCTGTTATTTCACATTATGTCACTATACTTATGGCTATTCTCTCTTATTTTACAAGGTTTACATGAAGAGGAAGAATGCCGGCAGCTGGAATTCTGGGCTGGAAAAGGAGCAAATATTGGAGACCTATTCTGTGCAACTCCAAAAGTCCTGAAACTCCACGGAATATCTTAAAATAAATATAAAAAAATCGTCGCCAAAGATGAAGGCCAGGGGGCCCACACCCTGCTCACGAGGGTGGGGGGCGCCCCCCTACCTCGTGGGCCCCCTGGTGGCTCTTCGATGCCCATATTCTCCTATATGAAGTCTTTCGATGAGAAAAAAACATTAAGCAACCTTTCGGGACGAGACTCCGCCGCCACGAGGCGGAAACTTGGCGGAACCAATCTAGGGCTCCGGCGGAGCTGTTCTGTCGGGGACACTTCCCTCCTTGAGGGGGAAATCATCGCCATCATCATCACCAACGCTCCTCTCATAGGGAGAGGGAAATCTCCATCAACATCTTCACCAGCACCATCTCATCTCCAAACCCTAGTTCATCTCTTGTATCCAATTCTTGTCTCCAAGTCCGAGATTGGTGCTAGTAGGTTGCTAGTAGTGTTGATTACTCCTTGTAGTTGATGCTAGTTGGTTTAGTTGGTGGAAGATCATATGTTCAGATCCTTTATGCATATTATTACCCCTCTGATTATGAACATGAATATGCTTTGTGAGTAGTTACGTTTGTTCCTGAGGACAAGGGATAAGTCTTGCTACTAGTAGTCATGTGAATTTGGTATTCGTTCGATATTTTGATGAGATGTATGTTGTCGAGCCTCTAGTGGTATTATGTGAACGTCGACTACATAACACTTCACCATTATTTGGGCCTAGAGGAAGGCATTGGGAAGTAATAAGTAGATGATGGGTTGCTAGAGTGACAGAAGCTTAAACCCTAGTTTATGCGTTGCTTCGTAAGGGGCTGATTTGGATCCACTTGTTTCATGTTGTGGTTAGGTTTACCTTAATGCTTTTGTTGTAGTTGCGGATGCTTGCAATACAGGTTAATCATAAGTGGGATGCTTGTTCAAGTAAGAACAGCACCCAAGCACCGGTCCACCCACATATCAAATTATCAAAGTACCGAAGGCGAATCATATGAACGTGATGAAAACTAGCTTGACGATATTCCCATGTGTCCTCGGGAGCGCTTTTCCTATTATAAGAGTTTGTCCAGGCTTGTCCTTTGCTACAAAAAGGATTGGGACACCTTTCTGCACCTTATTTACTTTTGTTACTTGTTGCTCGTTACAATTTACCTTATCACAAAACTATCTGTTACCACTTATTTCAGTACTTGCAGAGAATACCTTGCTGAAAACCGCTTATCATTTCCTTCTGCTCCTCGTTGGGTTTGACACTCTTACTTATCGAAAGGACTACGATAGATCCCCTATACTTGTGGGTCATCAAGACTCTTTTCTGGCGCCGTTGCCGGGGAGTGAGGCGCCTTTGGTTAGTGGAATTTGGTAAGGAAAATTTTATATAGTGTGCTGAAATTTTCTGTCACTTGTTACTATGGAAAGTAATTCTCTGAGGGGCTTGTTCGGGGTATCTTCACCCCGTACAGTAGAGCAAAGAGTTGCTCCTCAACCGACTGAACCTATTGAAAATGAAACTCCTTTTGAACTTCCTTAGGGTATGATGGAAAAACTGCTGGCTAATACTTTTACAGGAGATGGAACAAAGCATCCTGATGAACATCTACTCTATGTGGATGAAGTTTGTGGATTATTTAAGCTTGCAGGTATACCCGACGATGTTGTTAAGAAGAAGGTTTTCCCTTTATCTTTGAAGGAAGACGCATTGACATGGTATAGGCTATGTGATGATACGAGATCATGGAACTATAAAAGATTGAAATTGGAATTTCATCAAAAGTATTATCCTATGCATCTTGTTCATCGTGATCGCAATTATATATATAATTTTTTTCCTCGCAAAGGAGAAAGCATCGCTCAAGCTTGGGGGAGGCTTAAATCAATGTTATATTCATGCCCCAATCATGAGCTCTCAAGAGTGACAATTCTTCAGAATATTTATGCTCGGCTTTGTGATAACAATCGCACCATGCTCCATACTTCTTGTGCTGGCTCTTTTATGATGAAGACTATTGAATTTAAATGGAATTTATTGGATAGAATTAAATGCAACTCTGAAGATTGGGACCTCGACGAAGGTAAGGATTCAGGTATGACGCCTAAGTTTGATTGTGTTAAATCTTTTATGGATACCGATATTTTCCGTAAGTTTAGCACTAAATATGAACTTGACTCTGAGATACTAGCTTCTCTCTGTGAATCTTTTGCTGCTGATGTTGATCTCCCTAAGGAGAAGTGGTTTAAATATCATCCTCCCATAGAAGTAGAAGTAGCTGCACCTATTAAAGTTGAAGAAAAGACTGTCACTTATAATGATCCTATTGTTCCTACCTCTTATGTTGAGAAACCACCTTTCCCTGTTAGAGTAAAGGATCATGCTAAAGCTTCAACTATTGTTCGTAAAAGCAATATTAGAACTTATACACCTCCTGAGCAAGTCAAAGTAGAACCTAATATTGATATTGTTAAAGATCTCTTGTCTGATAATATTGATGGGCATGTTATTCAATTCTGTGGTGAAACTCCTAGAATTGCTAAACCTTGTGCTAAAGATAAACATAGACCTGTGGTAGGCGTGCCTGTTATTTCTGTTAAAATAGGAGATTATTGTTATCATGGATTATGTGATATGGGTGCTAGTGCTAGCGTTATACCCATTGACTTTATACAAAGAAATTATGCATGATACTGCACCTGCTGAGTTAGAAGATATTGATGTTACAATTAAACTTGCCAATAGAGATACTATATCTGCAATGGGAATTGTTAGACATGTTGAAGTCTTGTGTGGGAAAACCAAATATCCCGCTGATTTTCTTGTTCTTGGTTCTCCACAAGATAGCTTTTGTCCCATTATATTTGGTAGACCCTTCTTGAACACTGTTAATGCTAAGATAGACTGCGGAAAGAATGTTGTTACTATTGGCTTGGATGATATGGTTCATGAGTTTAATTTCTCTAAATTTAGTAAACAACATCGTGAGGAAGAATTGCCTGGTAAAGATGAAATTATTGGTCTTGCTTCTATAGTTGTACCTCCTAGTGATCCTTTAGAACACTATTTTCTAGACCATGAAAATGAGATGTTCATGAATGAAAGAAGGGAAATAGATGAAGTATTCTTTAAACAGAACCTATTCGCAACACAATTTGCTGTTGAAATCCTAGGGGATCCTCCTCCACCCAAGGGTGATCCCGTGTTTGAGCTTAAACCGTTGCCTGATAATCTTAAATATGCTTATCTTGATGAAAAGAAAATATATCCTATTATTATTAGTGCTAACCTTTCAGAGCATGAAGAAGAAAGATTATTGAAAACTCTGAAGAAGCACCATGCCGCTATTGGATATACTCTTGATGATCTTAAGGGCATTAGTCCCACTCTATGTCAGCATAAAATAAATTTGGAAGTGGATGCCAAACCAGTTAGTGATCCTCAACGATGTTTGAATCCTAAAATGAAAGAAGTGGTAAGAAAAGAAATACTCAAGCTTCTGGAGGCAGGTATAATTTATCCCATTGCTGATAGTTAGTGGGTAAGTCATGTCCATTGTGTCCCTAAGAAGGGAGGTATTACTGTTGTCCCTAATGATAAAGATGAATTTATTCCGCAAATAATTATCACAGGTTATAGGGTGGTAATTGATTTCAGCAAATTAAATAAAGCTACTAAGAAAGATCATTACCCCTTACCTTTTATTGATCAAATGCTAGAAAGATTATGCAAACATACACATTGTTGCTTTCTAGATGGTTATTCTGGTTTCTCTCAAATACCTATGTCTGCTAAAGATCAATCAAAGACTACTTTTACATGCCCTTTTGGTACTTTTGCTTATAGACGTATGCCTTTTGGTTTATGTAATGCACCTGATACCTTTCAAAGATGCACGATGGCTATATTCTCTGATTTTTGTGAAAAGATTTGTGAGGTTTTCATGAACGACTTTTCCGTCTATGGTTCCTCTTTTGATGATTGCTTGAGCAATCTAGATCGAGTTTTGCAGAGATGTGAAGAAACTAATCTTGTCTTGAATTGGGAAAATTGCCACTTTATGGTTAATGAAGGTATTGTCTTGGGGCACAAAGTTTCTGAAAGAGGTATTGAAGTTGATAAAGCCAAAGTTGATGCTATTGAAAAGATGCCATGTCCCGAGGACATCAAAGGTATAAGAAGTTTCCTTGGTCACGCCGGATTTTATAGGAGGTTCATTAAGGACTTCTAAAAAATTTCTCGGCTTCTGACTAATTTATTACGAAAATATGTACCATTTGTATTTGATGATGATTGTGTAGAAGCATTTGAAATACTTAAGAAAGCATTAATCTCTGCACCTGTTGTTCAGCCACCTGATTGGAATTTACCCTTTGAAATTATGTGTGATGCTAGTGATTATGTTGTAGGTGCTATTCTAGGGCAAAGAGTTGATAAGAAATTAAATGTTATCCATTATGCTAGTAAGACTCTAGACAATGCTCAAGGAAATTATGCTACTACCGAAAAGGAACTTTTAGCAGTTGTGTTTGCTTGTGATAAATTCAGACCCTATATAGTTGATTCTAAAGTAACTATTCACAATGATCATCCTGCTATTAAATATCTTATGGAAAAGAACGATGCTAAACCTAGACTTATTAGATGGGTTCTCTTGCCGCAAGAATTTTATTTACATATTGTTGATAGAAAAGGAGCTGAGAACCCCGTTGCAGATAACTTATCTAGGTTAGAGAATGTTCTTGATGACCCACTACCTATTGATGATAGCTTCCCTGATGAACAATTAAATGTCATAAGCACTTCTCGTAACACTCCATGGTATGTTGATTATGCTAATTATATTGTTGCTAAATTTATACCACCTAGCCTCACATACCAGCAAAAGAAAACAAATTCTATGATTTGCGGCATTACTTTTGGGATGAACCACATCTTTATAAAGAAGGAGTTGATGGTGTTATTAGACGTTGTGTACCTGAGCATGAACATGAACAGATCCTACGCAAGTGCCACTCCGAAGCTTATGGAGGACACCACGCTGGAGATAGAACTGCACATAAGGTATTGCAATCCGGTTTTTATTGGCCTACTCTCTTCAAGGATGCCCGTAAGTTTGTTTTGTCTTGTGATGAATGTCAAAGAATTGGTAATATTAGTAGACGTCAAGAAATGCCTATGAATTATTCACTTGTTATTGAACCATTTGATGTTTGGGGCTTTGATTATATGGGACCTTTTCGTGCCTCTAATGGATATGCACATATTTTAGTTGCTGTTGATTACGTTACTAAGTGGGTAGAAGCTATTCCAACTAGTAGTGCTGATCATAACACCTCTATTAAAATGCTTAAGGAAGTTATTTTTCCGAGGTTTGGAGTCCCTAGATATTTAATGACTGATGGTGGTTCACACTTTATTCATGGTGCTTTCCGTAAAATGCTTCCTAAATATGACGTTAATCATAGAATTGCATCTCCTTATCACCCATAGTCTAGTGGTCAAGTAGAATTGAGTAATAGAGAGCTCAAATTAATTTTGCAAAAGACTGTTAATAGGTCTACAAAGAATTGGTCCAAGAAACTTGATGATGCATTATGGGCCTATAGAACTGCATATAAGAATCCTATGGTATGTCTCCGTATAAAATGGTTTATGGAAAAGCATGTCACTTACCTCTCGAACTAGAACATAAGGCATATTGGGCTATTAAAGAGCTCAACTATGATTTCAAACTTGCCGGTGAGAAGAGGTTATTTGATATTAGCTCACTTGATGAATGGAGAACCCAAACTTATGAAAATGCCAAGTTATTTAAAGAGAAGTTAAAAGATGGCATGACAAAAGGATACAAAAGCCTGAGTCAAAGAATCAAACATTATATCTCAGGTAATCCCATAAATGTTGAAACCAATATTATTGAAACCGTGACCCCGGAGGAATACATAAGGGACACTTTCCAGACCGTTTCAGACTCCTAAAAGGAATAGGTATGTGGTACGGTAAGTAAACCGACTCCAAAACAATTTTTAAGGCAATATTTCTCCGTTTTGGAATATTTAGAAAAATAGAAAAATAAGTGGCAGTCCGGGAAGGACACGAGGCCTCCACGAGGGTGGAGGGCGCGCCCCTACATCGTGAGCACCTCGTGTGCCCTCCGGACTCCGTTTTCCTGCACGATACATATTTTGGTCGGTAAAAATTCATTATATATTCTCCCGAAGGTTTTGACTCTCGTATCACGCAATTATCCTCTATTCTTCTTTCGAGCTGTTTTCTGTCAGGGTTATCAAGGCCAGGCATCATGTCGTCCCCCTCTTCCAACAATGGTGACAAAGATGCTTGGCTAATGAAGATAGAGCTGAAGAGGGAAGAACCCATGGAGATCAACAAGGATGAAAGGATCAAGGAGGCCTTGGAGGACCAAGCTCCGGCAGCAGAAGACACCCTCCAACTTGATCACAACTTTCTCACCCAACTGAAATCGAAGCTTTCAAGATGATCGAGTTAGCTCGTATTCAAAATAAGTATCTCATAAGTGAAAATATTTTGTTGAAGGAGCATATTGTTGCACTCAAGGGCATTATCCGCAAGTTGGAGGACCTCTTACGCTCGATGTGCGATTATCCAACACCTCCACCTTCACCGACAAAGAAGGAGACATAATCACATGGGTATGGGCACTCCCCTTGGCAACTTCCAAGCTTGGGGGAGGTGCCCCAGTATCGTATCACCATCACAACTCCTTTCTTTACTATTTTTCTTAGTTCGATCCTATTAGTAGTATCTTGATTTAGTAGAATAAAGTCATGGCATGATCTAGTTTTGAAGTTTTGCTTTATGATCCCTCTATGTAGTCGAGTCCGTGAGCTATATATAAAATAAAGTTTAGTGTTGAGTCAAGGGCTTGATTGTTTTGCCATGATCTTGGGTGAATAAAAGAAAAAGAATAAAAAGAAACAAAGAGTTCATATTGATCTTATTGAGAGTAATGACTTCACATAGAAAGAGTATGATGATTAAAAGTTGTTGGGAGTTGGGAAATATAGTTTTGGTCATCGTTGCAATTAATAGGAAGTAAAAAGGAGAGAGAGGTTTCACATATAGATATATTATCATTGACATTTTTTATGATTGGGAGCACTCATTAAAATATGACATGCTAAAGAGTTGATGTTGGACAAGGAAGACAACATAATGAGTTATGTTTTCTTATATCTGATAAAGTATGTTGTCATGGATCCTCTAACATATTGAGCTTGCCTTTCCCCCTCATGCTAGCCAAATTCTCAGCACCAAGTAGAGATACAACTTGTGCTTCCAAATACCCCTAAACCAGTTTAGCCATGAGAGTCCACTATATCTACCTATGGATTGAGTAAGATCCTTCAAGTAAGTTGTCATCGGTGCAAGCAATAAAAATTGCTCTCTAAATATGCATGACTTATTAGTGCAGATAAAATAAGCTTTGTACGAACTTGTTGTGGAAGTAATAAAAGTGACGGACTGCATAATAAAGTTCCACATAAAAGGGGCAATATAAAGTGACGTTCTTTTGCATTAAGATTTTGTGCATCCAACCATAAAAGGGCATGGCAACCTCTGCTTCCCTCTGCGAAGGGCCTATCTTTTATTATTATCTTCTACCTTATGCAAGAGTCTCGGTGTTCTTCCCCTTTCCTTTTTCATTTTATCCTTTGGCAAGCCCAATATGTTGGAAATAACATGATATATATATCTAATTGGATGTAGGGGAGCATGAATTATTATTGTTGACATTACCCTTGAGGTAAAAAGTTGTGGGGCAAAACTATAAGCCCATATCTTTCTCTGTGTCCGATTAAAACTCCGTAACCACTAGTATTGCGTGAGTGTTAGCAATTATGAAGGACTAAGTGATAGTTGAGTATGTGGACTTGCTTTTAAACTCTGACATAGACTATTTCCGATGTTATGACAAATTGCAATTGCTTCAATGACTGAGGTTATAATTTGTTGGTGCCCAATAAGGTTTCTGATTCATACTTTTGCATTGTGAAAAGATCATCACTTGAACATAAGTAATCATATGACAAAATCTATATATGTTGCTGTTATGAGAATAATCATGAAGCCTTCATGTCCGTATTTTATTTTTATCGACGCCTCTACCTCTAAACATGAGGACATATTTATTGTTATCGGCTTTTCGCTTGAGGACAAGCGAGGTCTAAGCTTGGGGGAGTTGATACGTCCATTTTGCATCATGCTTTTATATCAATATCTATTGCATTATGGGCTGTTATTTCACGTTATGTCACTATACTTATGGCTATTCTCTCTTATTTTACAAGGTTTACATGAAGAGGGAGAATGCCGGATGGAATGGAATTCGGGTGGAAAAGGAGGAAATATTGGAGACCTATTCTGTGCAACTCCAAAAGTCCTGAAACTCCACGGAATATCTTAAAATAAATAAAGAAAAATCGTCGCCAAAGATGAAGGCCAGGGGGCCCACACCCTGCTCACGAGGGTGGGGGGCGCCCCCCCTGGGGCGCGCCCCCTACTTCGTGGGGCACCAGGTGGCTCTCTGATGCCCATCTTCTCCTATATGAAGTCTATCGATGAGAAAAAAACATTAAGCAACCTTTCGGGACGAGACTCCGCTGCCACGAGGCGGAACCTTGGCGGAACCAATCTAGGGCTCCGACGGAGCTATTTTGCCGGGGACACTTCCCTCCGGGAGAGGGAAATCATCGCCATCATCATCACAAACGCTCCTCTCATCGGGAGAGGGCAATCTCCATCAACATCTTCACCAGCACCATCTCATCTCCAAACCCTAGTTCATCTCTTGTATCCAATTCTTGTCTCCATGTCCGGGATTAGTGCTAGTAGGTTGCTAGTAGTGTTGATTACTCCTTGTAGTTGATGCTAGTTGGTTTACTTGGTGGAAGATCATCTGTTCAGATCCTTTATGCATATTATTACCCCTCTAATTATGAACATGAATATGCTTTGTGAGTAGTTACGTTTGTTCCTGAGGACAAGGGAGAAGTCTTGCTATTAGTAGTCATGTGAATTTGGTATTCTTCGATATTTTGATGAGATGTATGTTGTCTAGCCTCTAGTGGTGTTATGTGAACATCGACTACATAACACTTCACCATTATTTGGGCCTAGAGGAAGGCATTGGGAAGTAATAAGTAGATGATGGGTTGCTAGAGTGACAGAAGCTTAAACCCTAGTTTATGCGTTGCTTCGTAAGGGGCTGATTTGGATCCACTTGTTTCATGCTATGGTTAAGTTTACCTTAATACTTTTGTTGTAGTTGCGGATGCTTGCAATAGAGGATAATCATAAGTGGGATGCTTGTTCAAAAGAACAGGACCCAAGCACCGGTCCACCCACATATCAAATTATCAAAGTACCGGACGCGAATCATATGAACGTGATGAAAACTAGCTTGACGATATTCCCATGTGTCCTCGGGAGCGCTTTTCCTATTATAAGAGTTTGTCCAGGCTTGTCCTTTTCTACAAAAAGGATTGGGCCACCTTGCTGCACCTTATTTACTTTTGTTACTTATTGCTCGTTACAATTTACCTTATCACAAAACTATCTGTTACCACTTATTTCAGTACTTGCAGAGAATACCATGGTGAAAACCGCTTATCATTTCCTTCTACTCCTTGTTGGGTTCGACACTCTTATTTATCGAAAGGACTACGATAGATCCCCTATACTTGTGGGTCATCAAGCTCCCAAGAGAAATATTTATTCAAAGTTTTTATGCTCGGCTTTCTGATAACAATCGCACCATGCTCGATACTTCTTGTGCTGGCTCTTTTATGATGGAGACTATTGAATTCAAATGGGATCTATTAGAAAGAATTAAACGCAACTCTAAAGATTGGGATCTCGACGAAGGTATGGAGTCAGATATGGCACCTAAGTTTGATTGTGTTAAATCTTTTATGGATACCGATGTTTTCCGTAAATTTAGTACTAAATATGGACTTGACTCTGAGATAGCAGCCTATTTATGTGAATCTTTTGCTGCTCATGTTGATCTCCCTAAGGAGAAGTGGTTTAAATATCATCCTCCTAGAGAAGTACAAGTAGCTGCACCTATTAAAGTTGAAGAAAAAACTATCACTTATAATGATCCTATTGTTCCTACTACTTATGTTGAGAAACCACCTTTACCTGTTAGAATAAAGGATCATGCTAAAGCTTCAACTGTGGTTCGTAAAAGCAATATTAGAACCTATATACCTCCTGAGCAAGTTAAAATTGAACCTAATATTGCTATTGTTAAAGATCTCTTGGCTGTTAATATTGATGGGCATGTTATTCATTTCCGTGATGAAACTGCTAGAATTGCTAAACCTTGTGCTAAAGATAAACATAGACCTGTGGTAGGCATGCCTGTTATTTCTGTTAAATAGGAGATAATTGTTATCATGGCTTATGTGATATGGGTGCTAGTGCTAGTGCTATGCCTCATGACTTATACCAAGAAATTATGCATGATATTGCACCTGATGAAATAGAAGATATTGATGTTACCATCAAGCTTGCCAATAGAGATACCATATCACCCATTGGAATTGTTAGAGATGTTAAAGTCTTGTGTGGGAAAACTAAATATCCTGCTGATTTTCTTGTTCTTGGTTCCCCACAAGATAGCTTTTGTCCCATTATATTTGGTAGATCCTTCTTGAACACTGTTAATGCTAAGATAGACTGCGAAAAGGATGTTGTTACTATTGGCTTGGGTGATATGTCTCATGAGTTTAATTTCTCTAAATTTAGTAGACAACACCGTGACGAGGAATTGCCTAGTAAGGATGAAATAATTGGTCTTGCTTCTATTACCGTACCTCCTAGTGATCCTTTAGAACAATATTTGCTAGACCATGAGAATGATATGTTTACGAATGAAAGAAGGGAAATAGATAAAGTATTCTTTAAACAGGAACCTATCCTGAAACACAATTTGCCTGTTGAAATCCTAGGGGATCCTCCTCCACCCAAGGGTGATCCCGTGTTTGAGCTCAAACCGTTACCTGATACTCTTAAATATGCTTATCTTGATGAAAAGAAGATATATCCTGTTATTATTAGTGCTAACCTTTCGGAGCATGAAGAAGAGAGATTATGAAAACTCTGAAGAAGCACCGTGCTGCTATTGGATATACTCTTGATGATCTTAAGGGCATTAGTCCCACTCTATGCCAACACTAAATAAATCTGGATTAAGATGCCAAACCAGTTCGTGATCACCAACGACGGCTGAATCCTAAGACGAAAGAAGTGGTAAGAAAGGAAATACTAAAGCTCCTTGAGGCAGGTACAATTTATCCCGTTGCTGATAGTCAGTGGGTAAGTCCTATCTATTGTGTCCCTAAGAAGGGAGGTATTACTGTTGTTCCTAAGGATAAAGATGAATTGATTCCGCAAAGAATTATTACAGGTTATAGGATGGTAATTGATTTCCGCAAATTAAATAAGGCTACTAAAAAGGATCATTACCCCTTACCTTTTATTGATCAAATGCTAGAAAGATTATCCAAACATACACATTTCTGCTTTCTAGATGGTTATTCTGGTTTCTCTCAAATACCTGTGTCAGCTCATGATCAATCTAATACCACTTTTACTTGCCCTTTCGGTACTTTTGTTTATAGACGTATGCCTTTTGGTTTATGTAATGCACCTGCTACCTTTCAAAGATGCATGATGGCTATATTCTCTGACTTTTGTGAAAAGATTTGTGAGGTTTTCATGGACGATTTCTCCATTTATGGATCCTCTTTTGATGATTGCTTGAGAAACCTTGATCGAGTTTTGCAGAGATGTGAAGAAACTGATCTTGTCTTGAATTGGGAAAAGTGCCATTTTATGGTTAATGAAGGTATTGTCTTGGGGCATAAAGTTTCCGAGAGAGGTATTGAAGTTGATAAACCCAAGGTTGATGCTATTGAAAAGATGCCATGTCCCAAGGACATCAAAGGTATAAGAAGTTTCCTTGGTCATGCCGATTTTTATAGGAGGCTCATTAAGGACTTCTCAAAAATTTCTCGGCCTCTGACTAATTTAGTACAGAAAGATATACCATTTGTCTTTGATGATGATTGTGTAGAAGCATTTGAAATACTTAAGAAAGCATTGATCTCTGCACCTATTGTTCAGCCACCTTATTGGAATTTACCTTTTGAAATTATGTGTGATGCTAGTGATTATGTTGTAGGTGCTGTTCTAGGGCAAAGAATGGATAAGAGATTAAATGTTATTCAATATGCTAGCAAAACTCTAGACAGTGCTCAAAGAAATTATGCTACTACTAAAAAAGAATTCTTAGCAGTTGTATTTGCTTGTGATAAGTTCAGACCTTATATTGTTGATTCTAAAGTAACTATTCACACTGATCATGCTGCTATTAAATATCTTATGGAAAAGAAAGATGCTAAACCTAGACTTATTAGATGGGTTCTCTTGTTACAAGAATTTGTTTTGCATATTATTGATAGAAAGGGAGCTGAGAACCCCGTTGCAGACAACTTGTCTAGGTTAGAAAACGTTCTTGATGACCCACTACCTATTGATGATAGCTTCCCTGATGAGCAAGTAAATGTCATAAATGCTTCTGTCGGATTTCGGGTGCCGGCAGACCCTTAAGGTTCGAATTCTGGGGTGCGCACGGAGATCCAACCCTCCACCGTCTCATACCTTGCCGAATCGCAGGGATCTAAACTACTCGAAAGAACAGCACAAGAGACACGAGATTTATACTAGTTCGGGCCACCGTTGTGGTGTAATACCCTACTCTAGTTTGTGTTGTGGTGGATTGCCTCTTGGGCTGATGAGGAACAGTACAGGGAAGAACAGCCTCGCGAGGGTCTGTTCTTGGTGGGTGTGATGAACTGCTAAGTGGTGCCCCGTCGCTCTAGCTTGAGGATCGGGTCTCTATCTCTCTATCTGGATTCCAAATGCCGGATCTCCCTCTCTGGATGTGGCTACTCCTATTTATAGGCGAAGGCTCTGGGCCTCTTCCCAAATATTGAGCGGGAAGGGCGCCAACAATTGGCCATTTTGAAGGGGAACAGCGGGTACACTTATCCTGACTAAAGTTGGTCCTCGCCTGCCAAAGGCTCTAGTGATGACGCCTCCTTGGGCTCCACGATGACTCCCTTCCAGCCGTTGGGGCTGGTCTTGGTCTTGTTGCACCGAAACGGATGCCTTTGCTTGATGCTCTCGCCTGCGCTTGCTCCCTTTGCAACAAAGAGGAAAGGAGGATGCTGCGCGGCTGGCACCCGACTGGCGCCCTTGGTCGTCATGGCTTGCGTCATGGGCACCTCGCGAGGTACCCTGCCTTGAAGTCTCCGCCTCCTCATGAGCCAGCCCGACGAGGCCGTGCCTGAGGAAGCTCCTGGTCGTCCGCCCATGAGGCTTGGCCCTCGCGAGGTCTTGAGCTTGTGTTGATGAAGATGGGCCATCCTGGCCTCCTTTGAGCCACGCCGCAGGCCGAGGCGAGCAAGTCTGGGACCCCGTTCCCGAGCGCCGACAAGAGCCCCTGGCCCACGGGCGGCGTCCCGCACTTGGCCGGGCAGAGGCGAAAGGGCAAGTGCGAAGCGTCGCGGGCCCTAACAACCTGCGGCCTTGGGCGACGCGTGGCGGTTGATTGGACGTGGGCGACACTGTTCCCCCGCGCCTCCTTATTTCGTGCCTTGCTAGGTGGACACGCTGCTGCACACATCTGTTCCCCTCTCTGCTGCTTGTGCACTCCAGTCCTTCCCCCTCTCGAACTCCAGCTCCCATTTCCAATCCGATCTCGAATCTCCCCCTCCCCCTCTCAATCGCCATGGCTCCGACGAAGAAGGGGAAAGGGAAGAAACCTGTGCCTCCGCCTCGCTCGCCGCCGGCGGCTGCCTCCGCCGTCGACCCGTCGATCATACTCAATCTAGAGGGCTTGGGCAAGGTTAGCTCGGCTCTGGCTACCTCGTTCAACGAATGCGGGAGGACGACGGCTTGGCCCGCGTCCCACTTCTCCATCGACAGGATAGTCACCGAGGTCCGGTATTTCGCTGACGCCCTGTGGGCGGGACTGGTTCCCCCCTTCTCTGATTTCTACAATGCCGTGCTTTCCCACTATCGATCCACATGATGCATCCGGGTCCCGAGTCCATTACTCTCCTCTCGGTCTTCGCTTCGTTTGTGAGGCAATGATGGGCATCCTTCCCTCGGTTGCCTTGCTGCGCCACTTCTTCTCTCTGCGCCTTGTCGACCCCACTCAATGCTCGGCGTGCGTGAGCTTCGTCGCCGCGCCCGAGACAACGGCCTCAGGGATTGACTTCAGCTTGCCTCCGCCCACGGCTGAGTTCCGCGAGAGGTGGCTGTATGTGGATGTGGGGGTGCCCAGCCCCCTGCTATCGGAGCCAACCTCGCCTGTTGTCCCCAATTCAGGTTGGGGCCAGGAGACGCTTTCAAGCCCTCGGCTCATCTTTGTCTGGCGCCGCTCAAGGCTTCTCGAGGTCGCTTGCTGTGACAGCGCCCAAGGTGGTGAAGGAGTTCCTGATGCGCCGCATTGCTCCTCTCCAACGCCATTCCCACCGGATGTGGGCCTTCAGCGGGCCTGGCAATCATATGAGGCTCCAGGAAGAAGACCTGACGCCTGAAGCGCTAAGGAAAGCGCTCCTGGTCCTGACTGGCGACCCTAACCCCGGTGGCATCCGGCATCAAGCGGCCTTGTTATACCTCTGCCAGAACAGGGGTGATTTGGTGAACCAGATGCCTACCTTCGACGAATGGGGGTCGCGCCCCGCTGGTCTCCAGGGGCCTCGCGAGAATCCAGTGTTGGTGACAGCCCTTCCAGTCGGCCAAGGCGGCTCCTCCTCAAGTGGCGGAGCAGGGAGGCACGAGCCGCCAGAGGCCGAAGGGACCCCCGCCGGGGTGACAGCGCCGGGCGATGCTCGTGAGGGGACAGCTCCTGAGGCTCATGCCGCTGCGGCTGAGGGCGGCAGGCAGCTGCCCGCAGCGCCCGCGGATGGAGCCCTCGAGGCCCCTGCTGCTTCTTTTGGTGAGGCGATTAGCAGCGCGCGTCAGGAAGACGCCCCTGACGCAAGCCGCCTTGATGCTTTTCCCTCGCCGCCGAGCTCACGGAGACGGGTGAGGAGCCGTCCTCCCCGGCTTCGCCCCCTCCCCAGTCCTCGAGTGCTCCAAGCAGTGGAGCCCTTGTGGTGAGGGCGACCCGGGAGGTGGGCTGTCCCGTGGCGCGTCGTGGCCCTGCGCGCCTCGCGATCCTTCTTCGGGAGCCTCCCCGTGGCATAGCTAGCCTGCCGTGGGCTTCTCGCCTGGTCGTGGACGGCGATTGGCTGAGGCGCTTCCTGCCCCCCTCATCTGGGGATGGGCTGGCTCCAGGCCGAGCTTCTGGCGCAGCACGCCCGGCCGTCGCGAGGGTGCCAGCCCCCAGCCCCTTGCCCGGAGGGGGAGTGTTGACTCGTGGCTCCCGGCGCCCGCCTGGGGCGGTAGATGGTGTGGAGGACGTGCGCGAGCGCGCCCGGGAGCTCCACGCCCTTCGCCAAGGATTTCTTCGAAGGGCGGCCGACGCGGTGAGCCTTCCTGGTGAAGAGCTTGCTGACGAAGACGCGCGCCTTGAGGCCGAGGGCATGCGCCTGGCCGCAGAGAGGCGCGAGATGGAGGGCGCTGCCGCCCTTGCGCGCCGCCAGCGCGATCTTGATGATGAAGAGGCCAAGGCGTCACTGGTAGCCTCTCGGGAGGCCTGTTCTCGGGCCGTCGAGGAGGCCCGGGCAGCTAACAGGCGGCGAGAGGCGGTGGAGGAGCGGGCACGGGAACTCCTGGCCCGGTGTCACTCGTTGGAGGAGCAAGTGGAGCTGTGCGAGGCAGCCCTTGCGTCGATGAAGGTGTCCTCCGGCGACTCGGTGGAGCTCCAAAAGCTTGAGGAGGCGCTGACGCTTGAAGCCGCCGAACGCGCGCGCGAGTACGAGCGCTTGGAGACGAGGGAGCGCTTGGCGACGCGGGCAGAGGATGAGGTCGCAGCACGGGAAGCCCGCGTCCTGGAGGAGGTCGGACGCCGAGTGGCGGCGGCGCGCTCGAACCTCGAGCGCGAGTTTGAGGAGCGGTTGGGGTTGATCAAGGCCGAGGCTAAGGGCAGGACTGCTGCCTTGAGGGCCAAACTGGAGGAGGCGACGCAGCGGGCCGATGCTCTTCGGGCCGCTCTCGAGGTGGCGCAGAGGGAGTCCACCACCTCTCAGGCCGAGGCGCTCCTTCTTCGCCAACGGGTGGAGGAGGCCGAGGCCGTTGCGCGCCAGAATGCGGACGAGATGCGTCAGCGGCGAATCCTGGAACATGAGCACGGTCCCATGCTCGCCACGCTCCGGGAAAGAGCTAATGCAGCCTTGGACAATATCTGCGAGGCGGCAGTAGGCGCGCCGCACGTGGTTAACTACGCCGGCAACCTTCAGTTCTTCACTGACGTGGTGGTGCGGCTGGAGGCGCGGTCGGTCAGGGCCAACAGGTTGGTGGAGGAGAGGAGCCGCGCGCTGCTCGGGCGCGCCTTCTCTCGTGTCTTCAGCCATCTCCGGGACATGGACCCCCACTTCAATTTTGACGCAGCCATCGCCCCAGTTCCCTAGGCCGTCCGGGGCGACCTGGCGCACTGGGTGGAAGACAACGTGGATGCCCTCGTCCGGGCCTTCGCTTCAGACGACGACAGCGTGGTCGTGGCCGCCGATGAGGGCGGCGTGGTGAACGGCCCAGACGCCGCCGACGATCACGCAGACAGCGACGGCGAGGCCAGCGACGCCAGCAACGGCTCGGGAGGTGCTCCTGAGGATGCATTGGGGGATTTATCCGACTGATCATGTATTGTCCTTGTTCCATTACCCTGCATGAATAGAACTCAGGTTTTGGCCTGATGGAGGTGAGAGCATTTTGGGAGGGGGAGCCCCTCATGTAAAACTTGTGTTCTTCGTATTAGCAGGTGTTACATCGCCCATACGCCCGCGCCAAGTGGTTGGCTAAGCGACGTGCTAGTTGGATGGTTTACCTTTGTTTCGTACGAGCCCCGAGATAGCCTGTGGGAGGCTGAGGCGATCTGAGTGTCTACTGATCGAATCCGTAGGACCTGCAGTAAAAACCCTCCGGAGAGGACGCGGCGGCGACAGGCTGGGCTGCGCGCAAGCTTGGCCTGGCCCGGCTCGCGAGGGGCTCGCGAGGGGAGGCAGCTGAGGCGGAGTTGTAACCGAAACGCGAGAGATTTGCTCGAACGAGACTAAGCACCCCTTCCACGAACACACACAAATCTCAAATTCGAATCCAATGTAAATCTAGTGGGGGAAAGCGACAACCAGATGGAAGGCAAAGAAAGCAGAAGAAAAGCCGCGTCCGGCACCTAGTCTAGTCTTGGACGTCTTCTCACCAGCGCGGAGCTAAGTGCTTCCACTGGGCGTGGGAGGGAGCCCCAGGGCCTGAGGCCGGCACCCCTGAGACTCCGGGGCGTGTACAGCCCCACTCATTATTACGTGAGGGTGTCACGGGGCGGCGAGCTTCACAGGCACTGGGCCTTCTTCACAGGTACCAGCCTTGCTTCATATCGCCAGACGAGGGCCCCGCTTTGCGCCACACTCTAGTGCCACCAACGACGACCGGAAACCAGGACGCCGCCGGTGGGGTAGAGCGGTCGCCAGCGGTTCCCCCAACGACCACGGGTCCTCCGCCAGGGGCAGGCCCTGAGGCACCTCCCCAGCAGATGGCCTACCTCCTGAGAACGCCTTGCTCCGAATGCCGCGGTGGTGATGTCGGATCTCTGCCCCTCTCCGGCAGCCCCCTGCGCCCACCTCCCGAGGGGTAGGAGACCGCGGGAGAGGGGCAGCCGCTCGTCGTGGCGACCTGTACCTTCTGCGACCTATGGTTAGCGTATGTTTTCTCTTGAGGAAGTAGCGGTACCCGATAATCGTCGCCCCCGGCGTGACCAGTGGGACAGTCTCGAGGCTCCTGGAAGAGCGCGGCTTCTGGCGCCTCATCCCCCCAGCTTGGGTTGAGGAGCGAGTCTTGTTCTCCCTCATGCGGGTGCCCTTGGTCCATCATGTGGGGCACGTATTCTTCCGGCGCCGTCATCCCGAAGGCCACGCCGTAGTGCTGAGCGTGCCTTGCTGCTCTGCTTGATGCACCCGCCGTGGGGTGGTGGTGCGGCGGTCCACCAGGGCCATGAGTTGCGTTGAGTCCTTCTTCTCCGCGGGCCGGGGGCGGGGGCAACCCCGCTGCCGGCCCGGCGCTGACAGCTTCGCCGGTGTTGGAGTAGGTTTGGAGCCCGCGGGCGCGCGTGGAGCCCCCGTGCGGGCCGCCCTCGGCCTGATATGGAAGTTGGGTGCAGAAGGGGTGAGCCCCCGAGGCGGCGAAGCCCAGGAGCTCCGCCACTCGCTCCAGCAGCACGTCGCGGCCGCTCTCCAGCAGCCTGCACTGCAGCAGCTCTCGGGCCACTGTGAGCGCGGCCCTCGAGTTCGCCTGCTCCCGGGGGGTGTACGGTGATGTGGTCGCGGCGTGGTTGGAGGCTCCTGCTGCCGACCGCGCCTGCCGCTGTGTGAGAGCCGTCGAAGCCTGTCCGCATCACCCGCGGCCCCCAGCGCCCTGCGGACCGCGAGCTGCCTGGGGCACGGGGTCGGCCGAGGCGAGCGGCTCTGCGTGGACGGGCCACGCCGCCCAAGGATCTGGGTTGCCCGCTTGGTCGCCGGACATGGTGATGACGATGCGACGGGACACGAGGTGGCAGAAGGCGGATTGCGGCGCACCCCTACCTTGCGCGCCAAATGTCGGATTTCGGGTTCCGGCAGACCCTTAAGGTTCGAACTCTGGGGTGCGCACGGAGATCCAACCCTCCACAGTCTCGTACCTCGCCGAATCGCAGGTATCTAAACTACTCGAAAGAACAGCACAAGAGACACCAGATTTATACTAGTTCGGGCCACCGTTGTGGTGTAATACCCTACTCTAGTTTGTGTTGTGGTCAATTGCCTCTTGGGCTGATGAGGAATAAGATAGGAAGAACAGCCTCGCGAGTGCATTCTTGGTGGGTGTGATGAACTGCTAAGTGGTGCCCGTCGCTCTAGCTTGAGGATCGGGTCTCTATCTCTCTCTCTGGATTCCAAATGCCAGATCTCCCTCTCTGGATGTGGCTACTCCTATTTATAGGCGAAGGCCCTGGGCCTCTTCCCAAATATTGAGCGGGAAGGGCGCCAACAATTGGCCATTTTGAAGGGGAACAACGGGTACACTTATCCTGACTAAAGTTGGTCCTCGCCTGCCAAAGGCTCTGGTAATGACGCCTTCTTGGGCTCCACGATGACTCCCTTCCAGCCGTTGGGGCTGGTCTTGGTCTTGTTGCACCGAAACGGATGCCTTTTCTTGATGCTCTCGCCTGCGCTTGCTTCCTTTGCACCAAAGAGGAAAGGAGGACGCTGCGCGGCTGGCGCCCGACTGACGCCCTTGGTCATCATGGCTTGCGTCATGGGCACCTCGCGAGGTACCCTGCCTTGAACTCTCCGCCTTCTCATGAGCCACTCGACGAGGCCGTGCTCGAGAAGCTCCTGGTCGTCCGCCCAGCAGGCTTGGCCCCTCGCGAGGTCTTGAGCTTGCGTTGATGAAGATGGGCCGCCCTGGCCTCCTTTGAGCCACGCCGCAGCCGCAGGCGAGCAAGTCTGGGACCCCGTTCCCGTAACGCCGACACTTCTCGCATCGCTCCATGGTATGCTGATTATGCTAATTACATTGTTGCTAAATTTATACCACCTAGTTTCACATACCAGCAAAAGAAAAAGTTTTTCTATGATTTAAGACATTACTTCTGGGATGACCCACATCTTTATAAAGAAGGAGTAGATGGTGTCATTAGACGTTGTGTACTTGAGCATGAACAGGAACAGATCCTACACAAGTGTCACTACGAGGCTTATGGAGGACACCACGCTGGAGACAGAACTGCACATAAGGTATTGCAATCCGGTTTTTATTGGCCTACTCTCCTCAAAGATGCCCGTAAGTTTGTTTTATCTTGTGATGAATGCCAAAGAATTTGTAATATTAGTAGACGCCAAGAAATGCCTATGAATTATTCACTTGTTATCGAACCATTTGATGTTTGGGGCTTTGATTATATGGGACCTTTTCTTGCCTCTAATGGATACACACATATTTTAGTTGCTGTTGATTATGTTACCAAGTGGGTAGAAGCTAATCCAACTAGTAGTGCTGATCATAACACTTCTATTAAGATGCTTAAGGAAGTTATTTTTCCGAGGTTTGGAGTCCCTAGATATTTTATGACTGATGGTGGTTCACATTTTATTCATGGTGCTTTCGGTAAAATGCTTGCTAAATATGATGTTAATCATAGAATTGCATCTCCTTATCACCCAGAGTCTAGTGGTCAAGTAGAATTGAGCAACAGAGAGCTCAAATTAATTTTGCAAAAGACTATTAATAGATCTACAAAGAATTGGTCCAAGAAACTTGATGATGCATTATGAGCCTATATAACTGCATATAAAAATCCTATGGGTATGTCTCCGTATAAATTGGTTTATGGAAAAGCATGTCACTTACCTCTCAAACTAGAACAGAAGGCTTATTGGGCTATTAACGAGCTCAATTATGATTTCAAACTTGCCGGTGAGAAGAGGTTATTTGACATTAGCTCACTTGATGAATGGAGAACCCAAGCCTTTGAGAATGCCAAGTTGTTTAAAGAAAAAGTTAAAAGATGGCACGACAAAAGAATACAAAAGCGTGAGTTTAATGTAGGTGATTATGTATTGATATACAACTCTCGTTTAAGCTGTTTAGCATGAAAACTTTTCTCTAAATGGGAAGGTCCTTACGTCATCAAGGAGGTCTATCGTTTCGGTGCCATAAAAATCAACAACTTCGAAGGCACAAATCCGAAGGTGGTAAACGGTCAAAGAATCAAACATTGTATCTCAGGTAATCCCATAAATGTTGAAACCAATGTTATGTTATTGAAACCGTAACCCCGGAGGAATACATAAGGGACATTTTCCGGAACGCTTCAGACTCCGAAAAGGAATAGGTATGTGGTATGGTAAGTAAACCGACTCCAAAACAGTTCTAAAGGCAAATTTTCTCCTTCTTGGAATATTTAGAAAAATAGAAAAATAAGAAGCAGTCCGGGAAGGACACGAGGCCTCCACGAGGTTGGAGGGCGCGCCCTACCCCCTGGGCGTGCCCCTTCCTCGTGGGCACCTCGTTTGCTCTCCGGAATCCATTTTCTTGCACGATCCGTATTTCGGTCGGTAAAAATTCATTATATAATCTCCCGAAGGTTTTGACTCCCATATCATGCAATTATCTTCTGTTTGTGTTTCGAGCCGTTGCTGCTGCAGATTAGAGCAAGATGTCTTCTCAATAGTCCGTCGGGGAGAGCCGGGTGTCTCATCCGGCATCGAGACCAAGGACAAACAGCGATGCTGACCACTTTGGGCCAGCAACGGAAGAAGAGATGGAGGCTGATTTGAAGAGGATAAATGCCATGGAGGAGGATCGGGAAGTCACTTCTCGCTTCCGAGCTGGATTCGCAATGGGGGAACTACAGAGCTCGACTATTCCAAACTCGGCTATCCCTTCCAATGTTAAATTTCTTTCTTTTGAAAATATGAAGAAGAGTGTCACTTGTTCTCCCGCAGCTATGCAACACCCTTGGGTGCAAGAAGCTTTAGCCGTTACAGGAAAGCTTCATAAGGAAATAATGGACCTCAAGAAGCAAGTCAATAAGCTTGAGGAGGAGAATCGTATCATGAGGGGCATCATCGCCAAGAATATCACACCATCACCTCCGAAGAAGGAGATATAATCACATGGGTATGGGCACTCCCCTTGGCAACTGCCAAGCTTGGGGGAGATGCCCCGGTATCGTATCACCATCACATCTCTATCTTTACCGTTTTTCTTAGTTCGATCCTATTAATAGTATCTTGATCTAGTAGAATAAAGTTTTGGTATAATCTAGTTTTGAGTTTTGCTTTATGATCCCTCTATGTAATCGAGTCTGTGAGCTATATATAATAAAGACTAGTTTTGAGTCAAGGGCTTGATTATTTTGCCATGATCTTGAGTGAATAAAAGAAAAGAGAAAAAGAATAAAAAGAAACAAAGAGATCATATTGATCTTATGGAGAGTAATGACTACACATAGAAAGAGTATGATGATTAAAAAATTTGAGAGTTGAAAAACATAGCCTTGGTCATCGTTGCAATTAATAAGAAGTAATAAAGAAAGAGAGGTTTCACATATAAATATACTATCTTGGACATCTTTTATGATTGGGAGCACTCATTAAAATATGACATGCTAAAGAGTTGATGTTGGACAAGGAAGACAACGTAATGGGTTATGTTTTCTTATATCTGAGATAAAGTATATTGTCATGGATCATCCAACATGTTTAGCTTGACTTTCCCCCTCATGCTAGCAAAATTCTTTGCACCAAGTAGAGATACTACTTGTGCTTCCAAATACCCTTAAACCCAGTTTTGCCATAAGAGTCCACCATACCTACCTATGGATTGAGTAAGATCCTTCAAGTAAGTTGCCATCGGTGCAAGCAATAAAAATTGGTCTCTAAACATGTATAATTGATTGGTGTGGAGGAAATAAGCTTTATACGATCTTGTGATGTGGAAGAAATAAAAGCGACGGACTGCATAATGAAGGTTCACATCACAAGTGGCAATATAAAGCGACGTTCTTTCGCATTAAGATTTTGTGCATCCAACCCTGAAAGCGCATGGCAACCTCTGCTTCCCTCTGCGAAGGGCCTATCTTTTATTATTACCTTCTACCTTATGCAAGAGTCATGGTGATCTTCACCTTTCCTTTTTTACATTTTATCCTTTGGCAAGCACAGGATGTTGGAAAGATCCTGATAGATATATCTAATTGGATGTGGGTTAGCATGAACTATTATTGTTGACATTACCCTTGAGGTAAAAGGTTGGGAGGAGAAACTATAAGCCCCTATCTTTCTTTGTGTCCGACTAAAACTCCGTAACCACAAGACTAAATGATAGTTGAGTATGTGGACTTGCTAGAAAGCTCTGACATAGACTCTTTCTGATGTTATGATAAATTGCAATTGCCTCAATGACTGAGATTATAGTTTGTTTGTTCTCAATAAAGTTTCTGATTCATACTTTGCATTGTGAATAGATTATTACTTGAGCACAAGGAATCATATGACAATATCTAGATATGTTGCTGTTATGAGAATAATCATGATGCACTCATGTCCGTATTTTATTTTATCGACACCTCTACCTCTAAACATGTGGACATATTTATCATTATCAGCTTTCGCTTGAGGACAAGCGAGGTCTAAGCTTAGGGGAGTTGATACGTCCATTTTGCATCATGCTTTTATATCGATATTTAATGCATTATGGGCTGCTATTACATATTATGTCACAATACTTATGCCTATTCTCTCTTATTTTAAAAGGTTTACATAAGGAGGGAGAATGCCGGCAGCTGGAATTCCGGGCTGGAAAAGGAGCAAATATTAGAGACCTATTCTGCACAACTCCAAAAGTCCTGAAACTCCATGAAAGTTATTTTTCGAAAAAAAATAATGAGCGGAAGAAATACGTCAGGGGGCCTCCACCTGTCCACGAGGGTGGGGCGCCTACCCCTGGTGCGCCCCTACCTCGTGGGCCCCTGCTGGCCCTCCGTGGCCATCTTCGCTATATGAAGTTTTTCGTCCGAAGAAAAATCAGAAGCAAGCTTTCGGGACGAGAATCCGCCGCCACGAGGCGGAACCTTGGCGGAACCAATCTAGGGCTTCGGAAGAGCTATTCTACCAGGGACACTTCCCTCCGGGAGGGGGAAATTGTAACGCCCCGGATGCAACTTTCCATATTCGTAACTCCAACTCTTGCCTTTTCCGGAGATGCGATATTATTATTTCCTTCGTGGTTGGGTTTTGTGTTTTGTTTTGCATTTTGTTCATGTCATGCATCTCATCTCATGGCATCATTCGCATTGCACCGGCACTCGTGGCCGTCATTGTTTTCAAAAACTTGCATCCGCGCGTAGTTGCCGCTCCTCGCTTCCCTCTATGTTGCGTTCGTTGACCCTTTCGAGATCAACCGTGTTTTCGGTTCCCTCTTGTCAAACCACCTAACCTCTCTCCGACCCCCTCTTTCGTGCGTCCGAAATCTTCCCCGAACCCGACCCGAGCGGTCGTCACCGTTGGATCCGGATCATCCCCTAACGTCTATTAAACATCTCCGTTTTCTTATTTAGACTTTCCTAACCTATCTTTTCCCGACCGTCGGATTTTGATCGGATGATCTAACTCCTCTCTTTTCCATATATATATAGTCTACCCCTAGTCCATTTTGGACCAAACCCTAAATTCTTGGAGATTTGTCCCTGCCGCCGCCGCACTCACCAAATCGCCCTCGGGATCCATCCCTCCCCAACCATCGCTCGCCACCTGCAGCCTCATCTTGCCCGATTCAATCCAACCACCTCCTCCTCCTCTCGATCCACCGCCCGTTCCTCCCGTCGCCGGAACCCTCCAGCTGAGCGCCTCCTCCTCACCTCGTCTCCCTCACGCTGGCCACCAGCAGCAGCACCAGAGCCACCTCGCGCCTCCTCGCTCCCGTCGTCAACCATGGGCCCGTCGTCCCCGAGCCAGGAGCTCCTCGTTCGAGCGCCGACCACCTCCTCCCGCTTGTCACCTCGCCGGAGCTCCTTCCTCGACGCCGAGCTCGCCAAGTCCTTCCCCGCTCCTGGATCCGTGCCCCTCCGTTCCTTGCGCCGCCAAGGACCCCGCCGGTGCCGCCGCGTTGACCTTCCGCGTGCCCAGCCTCTGCTGCCGCCCCACGCCATGGCCGATGAAGGAGCTCGTCGCCGCCACCTTGGACCCCGTCGTCCCGTGCTCCGTCTCTACACCCTTGGAACGGGACGAGGTCGACCAGATCCGGGCCGGAGTGTCAGGACCCCGATTCCAAGTCACATCGACCTAGCTGGTAACACCTCATATCACTTTGCGGCCTCACGCACGGTATTCCCACGGGTGTCGCCTTACCATGGCCGGGACCGTTTGCGTCTTTTGGCTCACGTATATGATAGTGTCGCTAGCATCCACATGACAAAGAACCGGGCCGACATGGCTAGTCGTGAACCCAAAGCGGCACTAACCTATGGGGACAGCATACATGAAACACTTGAGCATGTCGGTCATCAACGTATGAACTTGGGCTGTAGCACTGGCTAACAGGACTCCGGTATCCCGGGCTGTAGCAGAGCTAGGCAGGACTCAAGTATCACCGCGTGACATTTCCCGAAGGATAGACATCGAACGAAATGAATCACATGCCGCCAGTCAAGTGTCCAAGCAGTAGTCTTTGGGCTAGCAGGACTCCGTGAACCGGGCTGTAGCGGACTACTATCGCTCGAAGCACGAGACTACATTTCCCCATATGAGAGGCTGCCAAGGATAAACAACTAGATTGTCGGATCCCACTCATACCAAGCATTTCAATCATACACGCAATATGCCCGATATGAGTAAATACAACAAGGCATCACAACAAAACTCTACAACTCAAGTACTTTATTTAAGAGGCTCCGAGGAGCCATACATAACATAGTCATACAGGTAGGGGTCACATGACCCAACACTCAAGTCATACAATCATACAAGCATATGCGGAAGCAAAGTAGTCTGAGTACAGACTCTAGAAAGAAAGAAAGCTTGTTGGAGCCTTTCTATCTACATGGCCCTTCACAAGTCTTAGGTCGCCACCTGGGTGGCTAGCTTACTCGTCGAAGTCAACATCTACATAGAATCCGTCGGAGGGGGTAGTATAGTCCTCTGAAAAATATTGATTAGGCAAACATGAGTACAAGGTACTCAGCAAGTCTTACCACAGAATCCTATCATACATGCACATTCTCAAGGAAGGAAGTGGAGTTATTTGCAGCAAGCCAGCTTTGACTCTTGGCTAAGCTATCCAACGTGACACACTTTGTAAAGCATTTTGTCGTACACGAGTCCACTATTCACCATCACAATACTCCACCGTGGATCCTCTCTCGTCATCCCCGAGAGGGCCATCCACGATACTCACACTTATCTTGAGGCTTTTAGTAGTATCCATTTACTTGTCTATGAACTGATATAGGTAACCCAGAAGTCCTTCTCCGTGGACACGGCTATTCGAATAGATCATATTTAACCCTGCAGGGTATACTTCTTCACACACTCTCACCACTTATAAATGTTTACACGACATGTACTGCAACCTTCAAGCGGAAGCCCAGCGTGGGTGTCGGCCACAGCCTACCTAAACACTCAAGTCCCTAGTCCAGTTATCGCCTATTCGGGTTCCATCCGCAGGAGTCCGCCGAGGTTTCCCATACAGCCCCGAACGATGTGTGCAGGGTTCCCGAGATACCAAACGGGCACTTTCGGTACACGGGCCACGGTGCCTACCGCAACACAACCCACCCCTAAGGTCAGCGTTGCGTGCGGCTGACATGCTACAAACACGAAACTACTTGCAACTCCGGACTATGAACAGGGGTGGTTAAGAAGCCGAGAGGGTCCATTGGTTTCGGGCCCAATGCGTGGTAGTAGCTAGTTCATGGATCACAAACACAGATCTCAGTTCTTAAGTTCGGCCTCAATGAAACAACCCACCATGTACTCCTACATGGCCTCTCATCGATACCTTTACCAAATCGTGTTCAACACTTACACTCTCGAACCAACACAACCTTTCACTCCAGTTCATCATCCCGATGAGCCGGACGACACAACTCTAAGCATAGCAAGCATAGCATGGTAGGAATCACAAACATGGCTCAATCAACTCCTACACATACTAGTGGGTTTCATCTAGTTACTGTGGCAATGACAGGTCATGCAAAGGAAGTGGGTTCAACTACCGCAACACACAACAGTTGAATCGCGTTGTCTTAATGCAGTAAAATGAGAGCAGAAGCGAGAACATGGGTTTGTATCGGAATGATCAATGAATTGCTTGCCTGATGGAACTGGGGTAGAGAACTGCCCTTCAAATGGGTAATCGAGGTTATCTTCGGGGGCAGAACCTATCATGAAAACACACCAAAATAAACATACAACCAATATGCAACAATATGATGCATGCTATGACATGGCAAGATGAATGTGTGTTGGCCTAATGCAAGTTGAAGGGACAGGGGATGATCTCATTTGAACCAAAGGTTCAAATGATAGATCATGTGAGTTAGTCCTAATGGTGCAGAATCTTAATCTGGTTATTCAGCATAGTTAACTTGTTTTAACATGCATGAAACCTGTACCAATGGATAGAGTGTATTTTTCTGATAAATTTTCATATATAAATCTTTGCATTTGGAGTTATAGAATAAAAGTTATAAGCATTTGAAATTTGAATTATATTCTGGATTTTATTATATAAAAATAATTCCAGAATTTGAATTAATACGTCAGCATGAGGTCAGCATGACGTCAGGGGGTCAATGGGGTCGTCCAGGTCAAACTGACCAGTGGGACCCGCATGTCAGGTTAGTTTAACTAATTAGTTTTAATTAAAACTAATCCTAATTAGATTAGCCGGAGGGGGTCCACCTGTCATTGACCCAGAGGGTCAACAGGGCCCACGGGCGAGGTCAACTCACCGGCGTCTAGCCGCCGGGCGAGGCACAGCGGAGCAAGTGCTTTTGCACTTTCCGGGCTCCAAATGGGCGCTGGGAGCACCCACTGGTAGCTGGAGGTGAGCATGTTAGTGGTGGAGTCGGTAGGGTTAGGGGTGGCGGAGTGGGCGCCGGCGACGAGTCGAGGCGGCGACGGGGCTCGGCCACCGACGGGTTTGGGTTAGAGGGCGGGAGGCGCGGGAGTGCAGTTAGGCCCGTGGGGCGTGGTGAGTGCGATGGGCATAGTGGTGTGGCTAATAGGTGACCGGAGGCTCGTCGGCGACGAGTCCCAGCGGTGGAGTTCAGCGATCACCGAGTGCTCGCTGTGGTGCAAGAAGAAGAGAACGGAGAGGATGGAGGGTAGCTAGGCTCACGGTGAACCTGTGGGGAGCTTCGTCGGGTCGGGGCGGACTGATGTGGCGGCGGCGGCGATGGGGATCTCCGTGCCTTGAGCTCGGGCGAGGTCGGGTAGTGGCCTCGGGGGTTTTGGAGCGCGGGGAACTAGCTGGCTAGGGGTAACGGGTCTGGCGGAGCTGCAGACATGGCGGGAGGAGTATGATCGGCGGGAGCACGGCGTCGACGGTGGCGCGTCGGCGATGGCGTCGGCCAGGTCGGGGCGAGCGAGAGAGAGGCAGGGGGAAGTGAGGTGTCCGGGAGGTCGGGTGACGACGTGGGTCGCCCAGCGGCGAGGCGGCGAGGGATGAGGCAGGCGGCGGCCAGCTGCGTGGCGCGCTGGCCGCTCGCCCGGCCGACACCAGCTGCTCGTCTGGCCGAGCCAAGCAGCTCATTGGCTGGCGGCTCTTGGGCTGGGCAGCGGGTGGGCGGTCATGGGCGACAGTGTAGGGTTTTTCTATTTTTAGTCTTTTTCTATTTCTGCAACTCTGTTTAGGGTTTTTAAAAATACCAAAACCTTTTCAAAAATTACCAAAATGCTCCTGGTCACTTGTTGGAATATTCCCAACATGAAACATTTTAGTTTGACAATTTTTGAACACTTAGAATATTTTCCATAATTTAAAAATGCTCTTTTCAAAAGCTTGTGAATTATATCTAGAACCCTTAGGTGACCTAGAAAATGTTCCACCTTCTTTGACATGGATCCTAAACCCAAACAAAGAGGATGAGCATTTTGAAGGGCATTTGGATTCATTGAAATAAATTTTAGTAAACCCTAGTTCTTTTAAGGGGGTGTTCGGGGTTTCTGCCTTCCCCATTTCAAATTCAGATGAAATTTAAACATGATGCACACCCTAATGCATGGTCTATCGGGATGTGACAACTCACCCCACTCAAAAGAATCTCGTCCCGAGATTTAGGATCTGTTGCGAAAAAGGTGGGGTACTCAAGTCGAAGGCGATCCTCCCTTTCCCAAGTTGCTTCTTGCTCGGAATGGTTTGACCATTGAACCTTTAGAAACTTGATATTCGGCGTCGAGTGGTGCGCTCGGTTTGATCGAGGATCTGAGCGGGTACTCTCGATAGGTGAGGTTATCTTGGAGATCAAGCGTTTCGTGGTCCACTCCACGGATAGGATCCGAGAAGCAACGCTGAGTTGGGAAGCGTGGAAGACATCATGGACCTTGGAAGATGCGGAGGTAGTTCCGGTTGGTAGGCAACTTCCCTCGTTTGGCAAGAATGCGAAAGGGTCCAATGTAACGAGGAGCCAACTTGCCCTTGATTCGAATAGATGGGTTCCTTTAAAGGGAAACCGGAGGTAAGCCTTTCGCCAATTTCATAAGCCATAGGCTTATGTTTGCGGTCATATTGGCTCTTCTGACGAGATTGGGCTGTTTTCAAATTCTCACGAACAACGCGAACCTGCTCCTCTGCTTCCTGAATCATATCCGGGCCAAAGAGCTGTCTCTCCCCGGTTTCTGACCAGTTAAGAGGCGTTCGACATTTTCGTCCATAAAGAACTTCGAAAGGGCTTTTGCCGGCATCGCTTGATAACTGTTGTTATAAGCGAACTCGGCGAATGGAAGGCATTTCTCCCAATTCATGCGAAAGAGATGATGAAGCTCAAGCATATCCTCTAAGATTTGATTGACTCGTTCTACTTGACCACTTGATTGGGGATGGAAAGCGGTGCTAAAGGAGAGCGAGTCCCCATAGCGTTTGGAAACTTTCCCAAAATCGAGAAGTGAAGAGACTCCACGGTCTGAGTTAATTTCCAATGGAACACCATGAAGAGATACTATTCGAGAGATGTACAAATCAGCTAAGCGGCTAGCGGTTATACTCTCACGAACAGGTAGGAAGTGGGCTACTTTGGAAAGGCGATCAACAACGAGCGAAGATAGCGTTATTCCCTCTCTTGGTCTGGAAACCCGGTAATGAAATCCATACCGATTTTATCCCATTTCCATTCAGGAATTTCCAGAGGTTGAAGGGTACCAGCAGGCCGTTGATGCTCTGCTTTAACTCGACGACAAGCGTCGCGATTAGCAATGTATTGAGCGATTTCTCTCTTCATCCTAGTCCACCAAAACCTCTGGCGAGATCTTGATACATTTTAGTACTACCAGGATGAATGGTGAGAGGAGAGTCATGAGCTTCCTTAAGGATCAATCGCCTCGGGTTGCGCACCTTGGGGACCACTAGGCGGTCTCCAAAGAACACGACACCTTGTTCATCAATGGAGAAACAATCTGCGACTCCTTTCTTGATGTTTCTCCGGATACGGGAGATTCCCGGATCTACCTTCTGTGCTTTGATGATCTGATCCGTAAGGGTGGGTTTCGCCACCAGGGTGGAAAGGAATCCTCGAGGGACAATGTGAAGATTAAGCTTACGAAATTCCTCGTGGAGAATTGGTTGACCTTGTTGTAGCATCAAATTGTTACAGTAAGATTTGCGACTTAGTGCATCAGCCATGACATTGGCCTTGCACGGGTGTAAGATATTCCTAAGTCGAAATCTGTAATCAACTCGACCCAACGTCTTTGCACGAGATTCAAATCCGGTTGGGTGAAGATATATTTCAGACTTTGGTGATCGTGTAGATTTATAGCGATTACCCGAAGGTAATGTCGCCAGGTTTTGAGTGCATGAACCATCGCTGCAAGCTCTAGATCGTGTGTGGGGTAGTTATCCTCATGTGGACGAATGGCGTCGAGATCGCGAGGCAATCACATGACGATCTTGCATGAGTATGCAACCTAGTCCTTGTCGCGAGGCGCCGTAATAGATAATAAAGTCCTTAGAAATCTGGTGGAACAAATGCGGAGCAGATGTCGAGCGTCTTTTCAGTTCTGAAAGCTGATCTCGCCTTTATGGCGTCCATTCGAACTTCTTATCTTTCTTGAGGAGTTCGGTTAGAGGTTTAGCAACTTTAGAGAAATTCTCGACGAAGCGGCGGCAATAGCTCGCTAAACCGAGGAAACTCCGAACTTGCTTGACCGATTCAGGTGGAGTCCAGTCAAGGACGGCTTGAACTCGCTCGGGATTGACAGCAATACCCTTACCAGAGATTACATGTCCTAGATAGGTCACTTCTGGTAACCAGAATTCACACTTAGAGAATTTGGCATAAAGGCGGTGCTCTCGAAGTTTCATCAATACTAGCCTTAGATGTTCGGCATGTTCTTCCTCATTCTTGGAGTAGATGAGTATATCATCGAGGTATACCACGACGAATTTATCCAAGTACTCCATGAAGATTGAGTTCATTAACCGAGAGAAAGTGGCTGGAGCATTGGTTAAACCGAAGGACATGACGATTGTACTCGTATTGGCCATAACGAGTGACAAAGGCCGTTTGGGTATGTCCCGTTCTTGATTTTGATTTGATGGTAGCCCAACCTCAAATCCATCTTGGAAAAGACTGAGGATCCAGCGAGCTGATCATACAGGTCGTTGATCCTGGGGAGCGGATACTTGTTCTTGATAGTGACCAAATTGACAGGTCGGTAATCTACAACCATCCGATCCGTACCATCCTTCTTCTTGACGAAGAGGACGGGGCAAGCCCATGGAGAGGAACTAGGACGGATGAAACCCTTTTGCAAGGATTCATCGAGTTGTTTCTTAAGTTCAGCTAGTTCTAGGGGTGCCATCTTATAAGGTCTCCTAGAGATTGGGGCGGTTCCGGAACAAGATCTATCACGAACTCGACATCCTGTCGGGTGGAACACCTGGCAGTTCTTCCGGAAAGACATCCGGGAAATCACGGACTACCGGAATATCTTCAAGATCTGGAAGAGGGTTGGCATTTAAGGAGTAAAGCTGGCGCTTAGACACTCGGGTTAAAACATCCACTGTTTTACCCGAAGGATGGGTAAGTTGAACGGTTCTAGTAGAGCAATCGATCTTGGCATAATGGGCTGACATCCAGTCCATACCCAAGATGATGTTTATGTCCGAGGACTTAAGAGCTATTAAAGATGCGAGAAAGACTAATCTGTCGACAAGGATTTCATTCCCATGACTTATTCTAGAGGTTTGCCATCTAGATCCAGGGGTTTGGATTTCCATGGAGGTAGGCATGTCACAGAATGTGGTGTTGTGCAATCGAGCATAGCTCTCGAAATAAATGAATGAGATGCTCCAATATCAAAAGAACAGATTGCGGATGGCAATTAACAAGAAGCGCATCGAGGACGACGTTGGGATCCTCATAGGTTTCTTGGCAGAGACATAGTTGACATGGCCACGGCGGTGGCAATCGGCTTGGCATAGGGAACCTTTCTGGCTGGCTTGCGCGCCAGCAGACTTTCCGGCTTGATTAGGGTTGTTCTGGGGACACTCTCGAATATAGTGGCCTGTCTCTCCACATTTGAAGCAAGTGATCACATTTGGCCGTGGGGCCACATTAGCAGTTGGACCTCCATATGTCTTGGGTGGAAAATACGGCTGATTGGGGCGAGGCGCCTCGAAGGATGGCCTCGGGGTGTACCTGGGTGGTAGAGCCGTATTTGGGACCCAAACCCGGCGCTTCTGGGAACCAGAGCCGGATGACGATCCAGAATCACGGATGTGCTTGCGTGAGGCCTCGAAATCAGTCTGCCCAGTCTCGGCGCTGATAGCCTTATTGACTAGCTTCGAGAAAAAGGTACATTCATGCAGACGGAGATCTCGGCGTAGCTCAGGGTTAAGTCCCTTACGGAACCTCGCCTGCTTCTTAGCATCGGTAGAAACTTCTTCGGGAGCATAACGTGCTAACCTCCCAAATTCACGGTTGTAGGCATCCACGTTCAGCCGGCCTTGGGTGAAACTGCAGAATTCCTCACGTTTGCGGTCCATAAGTCCTTCTGGAATATGGTGCTCGCGGAAGGCGGCACTGAATTCATCCCAAGTTGTAACTTGTCCAGCCGGACGCATAGCCTCATAGTTTTCCCACCAGAGACTGGCAGGGCCTTCCAGATGATAGGCGGCAAAGGTAACTTTGTCAGCCTCAGACACATTGGCGGAACGCAGCTTGTGGTGGATACTGCGGAGCCAATCATCGGCGTCGAGTGGCTCGACGGAGCATTTGAATTTTGGAGGATATAGCTTGACGAAGTCATTGAGTGAAACTCCATCGTTTCTTGGCTGGCGTGCTGTGTTTTGTTCAATCCGCTCCAATAAGCGGTTGGTTTCGCGCTTATTGCGTTCTGCTTCCAGCATCACCTCAGCCAAGGATGGCGGTTGCGGCAGATTCACATTTCTGGCTGCACTGGCCTCTCCCTGCTCTGGAACAGCAGGAGAATTTCGAGTGTTGACCATCCTGGGAGACAAAACAAAGGTTTAAACCAGGATGGCAGAATTTAACAAGGAAGTGCGGAAGGTAATGGACAGTATGGAATGCAAAGATGTTTATCCGTATGACATGGTAATATAAACTGCCATATATATATATACCAACGGTCATACACACCATTCATAGTTTAGTACAAGCCTGACGGAGTACAACTATAAGGAAAGGCGTTACATCTCATCGGAAGCATTCCAACTCCTATACATTATTTTTCTACACTTCCGGAATGATACACACTAAGTCGTATTCCACGAGTCACGCAGGACGGTAGAAACACAACCATTTCCATACTAGGAATACTACTACTATCTCAGGCAGCTCCATAGTAGTCCTCATAGAAGTCACCACCCAGACCTGGAAGTGGAACATGATCGTCCGGAAACAGACAATCCTGTGGGGCCTGTGGACCATAAGGACTCGGATGTGGCCGTGGACCCACAAACGGTGGCAGGAGAGGCCCACGAGGTGGAGTGATGCCTCCAACCTCACGCCACTCCATGAAGTCCGGCAAACTCGCCCGCACAGGGTACAAGTCCCTCATGTCCATACATCCGGCTTGCACGGCAGGTGCAAACCTAGTCAGAGTGGCCCAGTGGTCAGAACGGGCATTATACAGCTCCATACGCAAGGCCCGGTTCTCACGGTCCTTGTCCTCCAACAACTCAAGAGTGAGTGCGGAGGGTGAGTCCTCATGGGTTGCATCACTTTGTACAACCCTCGAAGGTAGCCATGCGCCCGGGAAGGGATCTTGGCATATAGCGGAAGTCGGTGTTGCTCGACAAAGCAGTCTGGCTCGAATAATAGTCATCATGGAATAGGCTGCATCTTGTGCAGACATTCCAATAGTGATTCGAGCCCATAGGAGCGAGTGAAGTGGCTCAATAGCTCCGGGTAGGATGGATAAATCCGGACCGTGCATAGGTATTGGCTTTGATTGAAATCCTGAACTGCTCCTCGACGGTATATTCAGGATACCATCGATAACCAGCCTCAATCATCACCCTAACCAACATGGCGTGTGACCGCACACATCAATGCAGCGGTCGAGGCGAACCACTTGGTTACGGGAGCGGTGGCCATCTGAAAGCACAGCCATAATGCAAAGGCATTAGAATTCCTAGGAAAATCGGGCAGCATAACATCTGTAAATGCTCAAATCAAATTTGAGACATTCAAAATCAGATTTGCAAAACCACTCAACAACATCATATCAAGGTTCGGTTCAAATAATAGCATACTAAAATTTAGTAACACCGGGCGAGGATGTAACCAACAATCCTACAAGGTACTACGGATAGTAACACGTGAACACGATAGAGAAAGAGAGCCTAGTCCTAAACCCACGTTGAATGAGAAGAGGATGACTCAGATCGAGGGCATAAGGTAAAGGAGTAAAAAGAGCCTTACGTTCCTCCACAATCAATTCCCTACATATAACTAAAGCATTTCTAGACTCAACTTGACCAGTTTGGCTTAGCGGACCTCACAGCAGCTCGCTCGATGCCAACGCTGTCGGGACCCGATTCCAAGTCACATCGACCTAGCTGGTAACACCTCATATCACTTTGCGGCCTCACGCACGGTATTCCCACGGGTGTCGCCTTACCATGGCCCGGGACCGTTTGCGTCTTTTGGCTCACGTATATGATAGTGTCGCTAGCATCCACATGACAAAGAACCCGGGCCGACATGGCTAGTCGTGAACCCAAAGCGGCACTAACCTATGGGGACAGCATACATGAAACACTTGAGCATGTCGGTCATCAACGTATGAACTTGGGCTGTAGCTCTGGGCTAACAGGACTCCGGTATCCCGGGCTGTAGCAGGCTAGGCAGGACTCAAGTATCACCGCGTGACATTTCCCCGAAGGGACAGACATAGGAACGAAATGAATCACATGCCGGCCAGTCAAGTGTCCAAGCAGTAGTGCTGGGCTAGCAGGACTCCGGTGAACCGGGCTGTAGCGGACTACTATCGCTCAGAAGCACGAGACTACATTTCCCCATATGAGAGGCTGCCAAGGATAAACAACTAGATTGTCGGATCCCACTCATACCAAGCATTTCAATCATACACACAATATGCCCGATATGAGTAAATACAACAAGGCATCACAACAAAACTCTACAACTCAAGTACTTTATTTAAGAGGCTCCGAGGAGCCATACATAACATAGTCATACAGGTAGGGGTCACATGACCCAACACTCAAATCATACAATCATACAAGCATATCACGGAAGCAAAGTAGTCTGAGTACGACTCTAGAAAGAAAGAAAGCTTGTTGGAGCCTTTCTATCTACATGGCCCTTCACAAGTCTTAGATCGCCACCGGGTGGCTAGCTTACTCGTCGAAGTCAACATCTACATAGAATCCGTCGGAGGGGGTAGTATAGTCCTCTGAAAAATATTGATTAGGCAAACATGAGTACAAGGTACTCAGCAAGTCTTACCACAGAATCCTATCATACATGCACATTCTCAAGGAAGGAAGTGGAGTTATTTGCAGCAAGCCAGCTTTGACTCTTGGCTAAGCTATCCAACGTGACACACTTTGTAAAGCATTTTGTCGTACACGAGTCCACTATTCACCATCACAATACTCCACCGTGGATCCTCTCTCGTCATCCCCGAGAGGGCCATCCACGATACTCACACTTATCTTGAGGCTTTTAGTAGTATCCATTTACTTGTCTATGAACTGATATAGGTAACCGAAGTCCTTCTCCGTGGACACGGCTATTCGAATAGATCATATTTAACCTGCAGGGTATACTTCTTCACACGCTCTCACCACTTATAAATCGTTTACGACATGTACTCGGCAACCTTCAAGCGGAAGCCCAGCGTGGGTGTCGGCCACAGCCTACCTAAACACTCAAGTCCCTAGTCCAGGTTATCGCCTATTCGGGTTCCATCCGCAGGAGTCCGGCCGAGGTTTCCCATACAGCCCGAACGATGTGTGCAGGGTTCCCGAGATACCAAGCGGGCACTCGGTACACGACCCACAGTGCCTACCGCAACACAACCCACCCCTAAGGTCAGCGTTGCGTGCGGCCCCCATCATGCTACAAACACGAAACTACTTGCAACTCCGGACTATGAGCAGGGGTGGTTAAGAAGCCGAGAGGGTCCATTGGTTTTGGGCCCAATGCGTGGTAGTAGCTAGTTCATGGATCACAAACACAGATCTCAGTTCTTAAGTTCGGCCTCAATGAAACAACCCACCATGTACTCCTACATGGCCTCTCATCGATACCTTTACCAAATCGTGTTCAACACTTACACTCTCGAACCAACACAACCTTTCACTCCAGTTCATCATCCCGATGAGCCGGACGACACAACTCTAAGCATAGCAAGCATAGCATGGTAGGAATCACAAACATGGCTCAATCAACTCCTACACATACTAGTGGGTTTCATCTAATTCTTGTGGCAATGACAGTCATGCAAAGGAAGTGGGTTCAACTACCGCAACACACAACAGTTGAATCGCGTTGTCTTAATGCAGTAAAATGAGAGCGAAGCGAGAACATGGGTTTGTATCGAATGATCAATGAATTGCTTGCCTGATGGAACTGGGGTAGAGAACTGCCCTTCAGGTGGGTAATCGAGGTTATCTTCGGGGGCAGAACCTATCATGAAAACACACCAAAATAAACATACAACCAATATGCAACAATATGATGCATGCTATGACATGGCAAGATGAATGTGTGTTGGCCTAATGCAAGTTGAAGGGACAGGGGATGATCTCATTTGAACCAAAGGTTCAAATGATAGATCATGTGAGTTAGTCCTAATGGTGCACAATCTTAATCTGGTTATTCAGCATAGTTAACTTGTTTTAACATGCATGAAACCTGTACCAATGGATAGAGTGTATTTTTCTGATAAATTTTCATATATAAATCTTTGCATTTGGAGTTATAGAATAAAAGTTATAAGCATTTGAAATTTGAATTATATTCGGATTTTATTATATAAAAATAATTCCAGAATTTGAATTAATCGTCAAGCATGAGGTCAGCATGGCGTCAGGGGTCAATGGGGTCGTCCAGGTCAAACTGACCAGTGGGACCCGCATGTCGAGTTAGTTTAACTAATTAGTTTTAATTAAAACTAATCCTAATTAGATTAGCGGAGGGGTCCACTGTCATTGACCCGGAGGGTCAACAGGCCCACTGGCGAGGTCAACTCACCGGCGTCTAGCTTGGCGAGGCAGACTTGGCGGAGCAAGTGCTTTTGCACTTTCCGGGCTCCAAATGGGCGCTGGGAGCACCTCTGGTAGCTGGAGGTGAGCAGCTTAGTGGTGGAGTCGGTAGGGTTAGGGGTGGCGGAGTGGGCGCCGGCGACGAGTCGAGGCGGCGAGGGGCTCGCCCACCGACGGGTTGGGGTTAGAGGGCCCGGCGAGGCGCGGGAGTGCAGTTAGGCCCGTGGGGCGTGGTGAGTGCGATGGGCATAGTGGTGTGGCCAATAGGTGACCGGAGGCTCGTCGGCGACGAGTCCCGGGGTGTGGGTTCAGCGATCACCGAGTGCTCATTGTGGTGCAAGAAGAAGAGAACGGAGAGGATGGAGGGTAGCTAGGCTCACGGTGAACCTGTGGGGAGCTTCGTCGGGTCGGGGCGGACTGATGCGGGCGGCGGCGACGATGGGGATCTCCGTGCCTTGAGCTCGGGCGAGGTCGGGTAGTGGCCTCGGGGTTTTGGAGCGAGGGAACTAGCTGGCTAGGGGTAACGGGTCGGCGGAGCTGCGGACATGGCGGGAGGAGTATGATCGGCGGGAGCACGGCGTCGGACGGGTGGCGTCGGCGATGGCGTCGGCCAGGTCGGGGCGAGCGAGAGAGAGAGCAGGGGGGAAGTGAGGTGTCCGGAGGTCGGGTGACGACGCGTGGGTCGCCCAGCGGCGAGGCGGCGAGGGATGAGGCAGGCGGCGGCCAGCTGCGTGGCGCGCCCTGCGCTCGCCCGGCCGACACCAGGTTGCTGCTGGCCGAGCCAAGCAGCTTTGGCTGGCGCTGCTTTGGGCTGGGCGGCAGGTGGGCGGTCATGAGGCGCACATGTGGGTTTTTCTATTTTTAGTCTTTTTCTATTTCTGCAACTCTGTTTAGGGTTTTTAAAAATACCAAAACCTTTTCAAAAATTACCAAAATGCTCCTGGTCACTTGTTGGAATATTCCCAACATGAAACATTTTAGTTTGACAATTTTTGAACACTTAGAATATTTTCCATAATTTAAAAATGCTCTTTTCAAAAGCTTGTGAATTATATCTAGAACCCTTAGGTGACCTAGAAAATGTTCCACCTTCTTTGACATGGATCCTAAACCCAAACAAAGAGGATGAGCATTTTGAAGGGCATTTCGGATTCATTGAAATAAATTTTAGTAAACCCTAGTTCTTTTAAGGGGGGGGGGGTGTTCTGGGGTTTCTGCCTTCCCCATTTCAAATTCAGATGAAATTTAAACATGATGCACACCCTAATGCATGGTCTATCTGGGATGTGACACGGAGACCCTTGTTCCCGGCCGCCCCTTGCCATCAACGCCGTCTCCTTCAGGGTGTTGCGCCCGCACGCCAGGCCCCCTGCCTCGCCGCCCCATGCTTGGATCCGGGCGTCCCCGTGCCGTCACGGCCCTGCAGACCCGTCCTCGGCCACCGGTGACCTCGCCGCCGTCCGCCAAGCTCCTCGCCGCCGCGCCAAGTCCCGACCAGCCTCTGCTTCCCCTGCTCCAGATCGAGCGAGCCAGGAGAGCGCCCGTTGACTTGCCTCGTCGCCAGGTGGGTCGTGCGCCCCGCAGCCAGCGCCTTGGGCCACTTCTTGAGCCGGCCCAGCAATCGGCCTGCCCAGCTCCACCACCGGGCCTCGGCCCATGGGTGAGCAACCCGAGCCCCCCTGTGCACTGTTGGGCTAGCCGGATTCGGCCCAGCGTAGTTTTTTTTTCCCGTCTGCGATTTGTCTAATTATCCAGCGATTTATAGTTTTACAGAAAACCCCCTGTTCATCATGCATATAATAACTTTTTAACAGTGCATCACATGTAAAAACTTAATATATGAAACTTGCTTAAAATTTTGTGTTGTTTAATAATTTGCCACTTTCATCTATGTTAAAAATGTTTAACATGCTGTTTGTGTTTATTTTGCATAATGCCATGCTAAAATGATTTATTTCATAACTAAATAATCGTAGCTCCATTTTTAATAAACTTTATATGTAAATGGGGTGGGAAAATGCCTAGTTTAACATGGTACAGTTTATTTTGCTGTTTAACAACATTAAAATTGTGTTTAGGGCAGAACAGTACCAAATTTGAAATATGCATATGAGGATTTTCCGGAATTGTTGTTCGTTGTTTCCGGCCTCATTTAAAGTTGCCTAGGTAGGTAGTTTTGTTGTGCTTCACCCCTTGCCATGTTTAACACCATTTAATATTGTTGAGTACCTAAACGAGATCGAACCAAATAACTTGAATGTGGTGTTTCGTCAATATGCAACTCGTTGCTTATTGAGCTCCACTTAATTTGTAGTTTTGTTTGTGTATATTGCCATGCCATGCTAATTAAACCGGACATGCATCATACTTGTTTGCGCATCATGCCATGTTTATGTGATGGTTGTTTTACTATGTTGTTTGCTTCTTTCCGGTTTGCTTCTCGCCTAGCTTCGGTTTCGTTCCGGAGTTGTGAGGATTCGTTCGACTTCTTCTGTTTGTCTTCTTCATGGACTCGTTCTTCTTCCTTGCGGGATTTCAGGCAAGATGACCATACCCTCGAAATCACTTCTATCTTTGCTTGCTAGATGCTCGCTCTTTTGCTATGCCTATGCTATGATGCCTATCACTTTCTTATCATGCCTCCCATATTGCCATGTCAAGCCCCTAACCATCCTTTCCTAGCAAACCATTGTTTGGCTATGTTACCGCTTTGCTCAGCCCCTCTTATAGCGTTGTTAGTTGCAGGTGAAGATGAAGTTTGTTACTTGTTGGAACATGGAGATGTTGTTCCTTGTTGGAACATGTTTACTTGTTGGGATATCACAATATATCTTATTTAATTAATGCATCTATATACTTGGTAAAGGGTGGAAGGCTCGGCCTTATGCCTGGTGTTTTGTTCCACTCTTGCCGCCCTAGTTTCCGTCATATCGGTATTATGTTCCCGGATTTTGCGTCCCTAACGCGGTTGGGTGATTTATGGGACCCCCTTGACAGTTCGCTTTGAATAAGACTCCTCCAGCAAGGCCCAACATTGGTTTTACCATTTGCCACATAAGCCTTTTTCCCTTGGGTTCTGCAGACTCAAGGGTCATCTTTATTTTAACCCCCGGACCAGTGCTCCTTCGAGTGCTGGCCCAAACCGAGCGATGTCCGGCGCCGCTGGCAATCAGGGTATATGCCAACCCGACGTCTGGCTCATCCGGTGTGCCACGAGACCGAGATATGTGCAGCTCCTATCAGGATTTGTCGGCACATCCGGCGGCTTTGCTGGTCTTGTTTTATTCTTTGTCGAAATGTCTTGTAGTCGGGATTCGAGATCGATCGGGTCTTCGGTAGAAGGAATATCCTTCGTTGACCGTGAGAGCTTATCATGGGCTAAGTTGGGACACCCTGCAGGGTATTATCTTTCGAAAGCCGTGCCCGCGGTTATGAGGCAGATGGGAATTTGTTAATGTCCGGTTGTAGAAAACCCGAAGTTGATCTTAATTAAAATACATCAACCGCGTTTGTAACCGTGATGGTCTCTTCTCGGCAGAGTCCGGGAAGTGAACACGGTGTTGGAGTTATGTTTGACGTAGGTTGTTCTAGGATCACTTCTTGATCATAGTTTTTCGACCGTGCCTTGCTTCTCTTCTCGCTCCCTTTTGCGAATGTAGCCACTAGATATGCTAGTCGCTTGCTGCAGCTCCATCTCACTACTCTGTCCTTCCTATAAGGTTAAATAGTCTTGATCTCGTGGGTGTGAGATTGCTGAGTCCCCGTGACTCACAGATACTTCCAAAACCAGTTTGCAGGTGCCGATGAAACCGTGCAGGTGACGCACCCGAGCTCAAGGAGGAGTTCTATGAAGATCATGTTCATTGTATTGTTTCGTTTCAGTTGATCAGTAGTGGAGCCCAGTTGGGACGATCGGGGATCTGTGTAGCATTTGGGGTATCTTCTTTTATTTTGGTTCCGTAGTCGGACCTTGATGTATCTGTATGATGTAATGTTTTACTCATGTATTGTGTGAAGTGGCGATTGTAAGCCAACTATGTATCTCTTTCCCTTATGTATTACATGGGTTGTGTGAAGATTACCTCACTTGCGACAGTGCTTTCAATGCGGTTATGCCTCTAAGTCGTGCTTCGACACGTGGGAGATATAGCCGCATCGAGGGCGTTACAAGTTGGTAATCAGAGCCATCCCCGACTTAGGAGCCCCCTGCTTGATTGAATCGCTGATTTTGTTGAGTCTAGAATTATTTTTTTGAGTCTTAGGATTATATATATCGGAGAGTAGGATTCTTTTTACTCCTCGGTCCCTTAAATCGCTCTGGTGAGGCATCTGACGAGAGTTTTGACTCTTTCTCTTCTCAAATTTCACTAAATTTTTTTAGGATCACTTGGGTATCTTGGAATCGTTCCGATGGTTTTGTGGCGAGAACATTGTTCTTGGTGCCTCCTGTCATTTAGGGGTTGTGGCGGTGTCCCGGGAGTTGAGCTCCGAGGTGTTGTTGTCACAATTTTATCGTTCAGATTCTGGAATACCGAGCTTTGCCGACATCGAAATCTCTTTTGTACAGTTGTTGGTGAGATAACCTCGATAACCCAAAGATCTTGGGCGAGCTCGAGAGTATTGCCATGACTCATATAACGGATGCTTTTCAAGGTCGAGGTACACGATTTTGAAGGTTTTCTTGGTTATGTGTTGAAGGATGGATACAATTTGGATCTAGGTATTGTTAGTTTGGGTGATATATTTTACGTCCCTGTATCCCCAACACCAGATTGCATAACCAGAAAGTTTCGGGAGTTTATAGGTGGGAATTCAAGTAGCTCCTAGAATATCTTTCTGACAGATGCATGATATGGGATTGGGTAAATCTCTATCATATGTATTTGTTCCGGCTTATTCTGCAAGCCAAATCCTTTGTTTTTTTTGTTCCGTTTTGTGGTATACAAGTTGCTTAAATACCAAGTGTTGATTCCATACCTCATTCTAAATGGTGTTCTCATATTTCTATGTGAATACTAATCCTTCTTGATCACTGAGCTTGTCATGTCAATTCTTTTCTCAACCGGCGTGCTTCTCTTCAAGTAAATCCGATCATTGCAACATTCGCAAGATCAATTCTAAGCTTTTTCTCAACGGTGTTCGTTTCATCCGACCCAAGTTGTTTTTGTTTTCCGCCTCCACCCTTTTTTTTTCTTCAAGGACTCAGATTTCTTAATCAAGTATCCATTTTATTGAGGGAAGTTTCTTCATTCTTTTCCTTTAATGTTTTATCCGGTGATTTCTCATGAAGACGCTAAGGAAGCTTCAACCTTATCATTGTTCCATTCTAATTTTCTTCTCCGGTGGATTTAGTTCAAGATTTCGGTGTTGATCTTATCCCTTTTCCTCTTTTCACAATGCTTTCCCATTCCGATGCACCAATTAATCATTCACTTATCGCTATTTAATTGTTTCGGAGTGCTGAAGATATCTCTGAAGATTCGTGTTTCCACTCTGCATCAATTCTAGCTATTTCGAGGTCTTACCTTATTCAGCCATTTAATTCTACCGGCGCAATCTATCTTTTAAATCGTTCAACGGTGTTTCTTTTGAGTGGGCCCTAACCCACAGGTCTTTCCCAGGGTCTTACCTGACTCTTCTAATTTATCCTGGAGCTATTCCCAAATTCTTTTCGAAGCTTGACGTAAGAATGAATTGTCATCAGTCATATCTCTTTCTCCAAGATCTTTCACATTCTTTTCATTGTTGGTTGAACCTTTATAATTTTCATTCCGGAGTGCCTCAACAATTCATGCTGGTGTTTCTCATCGTCAGTCTCAACATTTGAAAACCGAAGAAGAGTTTCTCTTAAATCTTGCTCCATTCTCTTCAAGATTCATGGTTCTAGCTTGATGCCATCCTCTCATAATTATTTTCGATTGTGAGAATTCTTTTCACCCACCCGGAGCATTTCAGGAGTCTTTTCAGTTTGATTCTCCGGAGCCCATCATCTCAGAATTATTCATTCAAGCGTTCAACTCTTGTTTTTCCAAATCTTACCGGTGCATCATTCAAGTATTCTCCAATCAGCTCGTCATCTATTCGTTCACTTGTATCTAAATCCCCTCAAATATCTTCATTCGTTTTCCAATTCTTCCCGGTGATTTGTGCCTTTGCTACTTTCATTTTCAATTATTACGGCGGTTTGTTCGAGATTCCTCTTCCTATGTTCTCATATTAATTTATTCATTGTTTCAATCCTACCGGTGGTTTGTTCAAGAGTTCTCTTCCTTCGTTATCATATAGATTCATTCGTTCTTTCCAATCCTACCGGTGGTTCGTTGAAGACCTTCCCAAGTTTGCGCCATATCTATCTTAATCCTTTCTACGAGAATAAGTAGTATGCCAAATCCATTGCTTGACATCAATTTAATTGGTGAAGGATGAGCATAATGTAATTCTTATTCTTGTTTCATCTAGTAAATTCAATTCCTTATTCTGGAGGATCGTCAAAATTCGTGATTTCATTTGTTCATCTTTCTTTCCGGAGTTCCAAGTTTTCTCGGCTATATCATTTCAAAGCTTCATCTTATCACTGCAAGGCTTCACCTTGTGTTGTCAACTTCTCTTTCTTTTATCATCCTTTTGTTTACCGGAGTTCATCATGGAGGCTCTACATGGTGCTTCCTCAAGGATTCTTTTCATTCTTCAATTGTTCATAAAGATTTCTCGCGGAGTTAAGATCCGTCAAGCTTTACTCTAAAATAAACATGGTGTTCAACACATGTTTTGTCTTGAGGAGTTCAAGCATTCTTCATCTTGCATTCCAAAGTGCAATTCTTTCTATCATTATCTTTTGAGGTGGTGTTATGTCATTCTTGACAATTTCCATTCGTGTTTCTTGATTCACAAGTTGTCAGGAATGAGATATTTAAATCCATCATTTCTCTTCGTTCACGAGATCTTTTCAACCCAACAATTTATTCGTTGGTGTTATCTTGGTATAGATTTCACTTAAAGCCTTCCCTAAGGAATGTTGCTATTATGGTGCTTATCAATGATCCAAGTTTTCCTCCTATCCTCTCAATGAAAGAAGTTTTCATCTCCGTGTTGCTCTCAATCCAACCAATTGTTTCCGTTGGTGGCAGAAGCTCACCTCGTAATGTTGAGATGTTTCCATAAGTCCACTACAAGCTTATTCGTTTCGTTATTGGTTTCCAACAACTCCGTTATAACCTTCTTGGAAGGGTGCTTTCCAAGCTCATTTGTGGAAGAAGTTAGCATTTTGTTCTCCATTCTTTTATTCGAATGATCTATCTTCAATTTTTTCTTTCGGAGGCATTGTGTTGTTACTCTCTTCGACCCATCATCTCATTTTGTAAAGATTATATTCTTTTCTTGCTTATCCATTTAACCGGAGTGTTGTCTGAAATCTTTCTTACACCTTGTGCCATTTTTCAATAGTTCCAGAGGCAGTGTTTGTTGATTTCATCAAATATCCTCCTTTCTTTCATCAAGTATCCTCTCATCTTGTCAAGATCATGTTCAATTCCTTCCATTTTCAGTCGGAGTGCTGTCCAAATTATATCAATCTTATTCCTTCTCTATCTAGTTTTAACCGGAGTGGTTTCAATATCTATGTTATCACTAAACCTCTTGGTTCTCGTCGTATCCCATGTTCCTCTTTTCTAACAGAGTGTTTTCAACCATGTTCATCTTCGTTGTTTTCTTTCTTTCATTTTGTTCAACCTCTCAAGGTTCTTTGGTTTCACTCGTTTGTCAAAGAAGCAACTTAGTTTTACCTCCTCTCTTCCTCTTCCGTTTTCTCTCCGGCGCCATCCTAGATCTCGGGACGAGATCCTATCGTAGTGGTGGAGTGTTGTAACGCCCCGGATGCAACTTTCCATATTCGTAACTCCAACTCTTGCCTTTTCCGGAGATGCGATATTATTATTTCCTTCGTGGTTGGGTTTTGTGTTTTGTTTTGCATTTTGTTCATGTCATGCATCTCATCTCATGGCATCATTCGCATTGCACCGGCACTCGTGGCCGTCATTGTTTTTAAAAACTTGCATCCGCGCGTAGTTGCCGCTCCTCGCTTCCCTCTATGTTGCGTTCATTGACCCTTTCGAGATCAACCGTGTTTTCGGTTCCCTCTTGTCAAACCACCTAACCTCTCTCCGACCCCCTCTTTTGTGCGTCCGAAATCTTCCCCAAACCCGACCCGAGCGGTCGTCACCGTTGGATCCGGATCATCCCCTAACGTCTATTAAACATCTCCGTTTTCTTATTTAGACTTTCCTAACCTATCTTTTCCCGACCGTCGGATTTTGATCGGATGATCTAACTCCTCTCTTTTCCATATATATATAATCTACCCCTAGTCCATTTTGGACCAAACCCTAAATTCTAGGAGATTTGTCCCTGCCGCCGCTGCACTCACCAAATCCCCCTCGGGATCCATCCCTCCCCAACCATCGCTCGCCACCTGCAACCTCATCTTGCCCGGTTCAATCCAACCACCTCCTCCTCCTCTCGATCCACCGCCCGTTCCTCCCGTCGCCAGAACCCTCCAGCTGAGCGCCTCCTCCTCACCTCGTCTCCCTCACGCTGGCCACCACCAGCAGCACCAGAGCCACCTCGCGCCTCCTCGCTCCCGTCGTCAACCATGGGCCCGTCGTCCCCGAGCCAGGAGCTCCTCGTTCGAGCGCCGACCACCTCCTCCCGCTTGTCACCTCGCCGGAGCTCCTTCCTCGACGCCGAGCTCGCCAAGTCCTTCCCCGCGCCGGGATCCGCGCCCCTCCGTTCCTTGCGCCGCCAAGGACCCCGCCGGTGCCGCCGCGTTGACCTTCCGCGTGTTGGGGAACGTAGTAATTTCAAAAATTTTCCTACGATCACGCAAGACCATGGTGATGGCATAGCAACGAGAGGGGAGTGTCGTCCGCGTACGCCTCGTGAGACCGAAAGCGAAGCGTTATAACAACGCGGTTGATGTAGTCGACGTCTTCACGATCCGACCGATCCAAGCACCGAACGACGGCACCTCCGAGTTCTGCACACGTTCAGCTTGATGGCGATCCCGGACTCGATCCAGCAAAGTGTCGGGATGAGTTCCGTCAAGACGACGGCGTGGGACGATGTTGATGCTCCACCGACGCAGGGCTTCGCCTAAGCTCCGCAACGATATGACTTCTCCGGCGCAGGGCTTCGCCTAAGCTCATGACGATATGACCGAAGTGGAATATGGTGGAAGGGGCACCGACACGGCTAAGGAAAGATCCGTAGATCAACTTGTGTGTCATGGGGTGCCCCTGCCCCGTATATAAAGGAGCAAGGGGGTGCGGCCGGCCCTTAAGAGGCGCGCCTGGAGGAGTCCTACTCCCACCGGGAGTAGGACTCCCCCCCCTCTTTCCTAGTTGGACTAGGACTTGGGGAAGGGGAAGAGGGAAGGGTGCGGCCCTCCCCTAGTCCAATTCGGACTAGGCCATGGGCGCGCGGCCTGCCCTAGGCAGCCCTCTCTCTTTCCCGCAGGGCCTAATAAGGCCCAATACTTCTCCCGGCGAATTCCCGTAACTCTCGGTACTCGAAAAATACCGAATCATTGGAACCTTTCCGAACTCGAATATAGTCGTCCAATATATCGATCTTTACGTCTCGACCATTTGAGACTCCTCGTCATGTCCCGATCTCATCCGGGACTCGAACTCCTTCGGTACATCAAAACTCATAAACTCATAATATAAGCATCGCATCGAAACCTTAGCGTGCGGACCCTACGGGTTCGAGAACTATGTATACATGACCTAGAACTACTTTGGTCAATAACCAATAGCGGAACCTGGATGCCCATATTGGTTCCTACATATTCTCGAAGATCTTTATCGGTCAAACCGCATAACGACATCGTTGTTCCCTTTGTCATCGGTATGTTACTTGCCCGAGATTCGATCGTCGGTATCCAATACCTAGTTCAATCTCGTTACGGCAAGTCTCTTTACTCGTTATGTAATGCATCATTCCATAACTAACTCATTAGCTACATTGCTTGCAAAGCTTATAGTGATGTGCATTACCGAGAGGGCCCAGAGATACCTCTCCGACAATCGGAGTGACAAAACCTAATCTCGAAATACGCCAACCCAACATGTACCTTTGGAGACACCTGTAGTACTCCTTTATAATCACCCGATTCGTTGTGACGTTTGGTAGTACCAAAGTGTTCCTCCGTAAACGGAGTTGCATAATCTCATAGTTACAGGAACATGTATAAGTCATGAAGAAAGCAATAGCAACATACTAAACGATCAAGTGCTAGGCTAACGGAATGGGTCATGTCAATCACATCATTCTTCTAATGATGTGATCCGTTAATCAAATGACAACTCATGTCTATGGTTAGGAAACATAACCATCTTGATTAACGAGCTAGTCAAGTAGAGGCATACTAGTGACACTCTGTTTGTCTATGTATTCACACATGTATTATGTTTCCGGTTAATACAATTCTAGCATGAATAATAAACATTTATCATGATATAAGGAAATAAATAATAACTTTATTATTGCATCTAGGGCATATTTCCTTCAGTCTCCCACTTGCACTAGAGTCAATAATCTAGTTCACATCGCCATGTGATTTAACATCAATAGCTCACATCTATATGTGGTTAACACCCATAGTTCACATCGACATGTGACCAACACCCAAAGGGTTAACTAGAGTCAGTAATCTAGTTCACATCGCTATGTGATTAACACCCAAAGAGTACTAAGGTGTGATCATGTTTTGCTTGTGAGATAATTTTAGTCAACAGGTCATCACATTCAGAGCCGTAAGTATTTTGCAAATTTCTATGTCTACAATGCTCGCATGGAGCTACTCTAGCTAATTGCTCCCACTTTCAATATGTATCCAGATAGAGACTCGAGTCATCTAGATCAGTGTTAAAACTTGTATCGACGTAACCCTTTACGATTTAACCTTCTTTCACTTCCATAATCGAGAAACATATCCTTATTCCACTAAGGATAATTTTGACCGCTGTCCATTGATCTACTCCTAGATCACTATTGCATTCCTTGCCAAACTTAGTGGTAGGGTATGCAATAGATCTGTACACAACATGACATACTTTATAGAACCTATGGCTGATGCATAGGAATGACTTTCATTCTCTTTCTATCTTCTGCCGTGGTCGGGTTTTGAGTCTTACTCAATCTCACACCTTGTAACACAGGCAAGAACTCTTTCTTTGACTGTTCCATTTTGAACTACTTCAAAATCTTGTCAAGGTATGTATTCATTGAAAACTTATCAAGCGTCTTGATCTATCTCTATAGATCTTGATGCTCAATATGTGAGCAGCTTCACCGAGGTCTTTCTTTGAAAAACTCCTTTCAAATACTCCTTTATGCTTTGCAGAATAATTCTACATTATTTCCGATCAACAATATGTTATTCACATATACTTATCAGAAATGCTGTAGTGCTCCCACTCACTTTCTTGTAAATACAGGCTTCTCCAAAAGTCTGTATAAAACCATATGCTTTGATCATCAAGCATATATTCCAACTCTGAGATGCTTGCACCAGTCCATCGATGGATCGCTGGAGCTTGCACATTTTGTTAGCTCCTTTAGGATTGACAAAAACCTTCTGGTTGCATCATATACAACTCTTCTTTAATAAATCCATTAAAGAATGTAGTTTTGACATCCATTTTCCAGATTTCATAAAATGTGGCAATTGCTAACATGATTCGGACAGACTTAAGCATCGCTACAGTTGAGAAAATCTCATTGTAGTCAACACCTTGAATTTGTCAAAAAAAACTTTTTTGCAACAAGTCGAGCTTTGTAGATAGTAACACTACTATCAACATCTGTCTTCCTCTTGAAGATCCATTTATATAATATGGCTTGCCGATCATCGGGCAACTCCATCAAAGTCCACACTTTGTTTTCATATATGGATCCCATCTCAGATTTTATGGTCTCAAACCATTTCGCGGAATCTGGGCTCATCATCGCTTCCTCATAGTTCGTAGATTCATCATGGTCTAGTAACATGACTTCTAGAATAAGATTACCGTACCACACTGGTGCGGATCTTACTCTGGAAGACCTACGAGGTTTGGTAGCAACTTGATCTGAAGTTTCATGATCATCATCATTAACTTCCTCACTAATTGGTGTAGGAATCATCGAACTGATTCTGTGATGAACTACTTTCCAATAAGGGAGAAGGTACAATTACCTCATCAAGTTCTACTTTCCTCCCACTCACTTCTTTCGAGAGAAACTTCTTCTCTAGAAAGGATCCATCTTAGCAACGAATAACTTGCCTTCGGATCTGTGATAGAAGGTGTACCCGATAGTTACCTTTGGGTATTCTATGAAGACGCACTTCTCCGATTTAGGTTCGAGCTTATCAGGTGAAAACTTTTTCACATAAGCATCACAACTCCAAACTTTTAAGAAACGACAGCTTAGGTTTACTGCTAAACCATAGTTCATACGGTGTCATCTCAACGGATTTCGATGGTGCCCTATTAAACGTGAATGCAGCTGTCTCTAATGCATAACCCCAAAACGATAGTGGTAAATCGGTAAGATACATCATAGATCGCACCATATCCAATAAAGTCTTGATTCTGACGTTCGGACACACCATTATGCTGTGGTGTTCCGGTGGCGTGAGTCTTGAAACTATTTCACATTGTTTTAAGCGAAGGCCAAACTCGTAACTCAAATGTTTTTCCTCTGCGATCATATCGTAGAAACTTTTATTTTCTTGTTACGATGATTCTTCACTTCACTCTGAAATTCTTTGAACTTTTCAAATGTTTCAGACTTGTGTTTCATCAAGTAGATATACCCATATCTGCTCAAATCATCTGTGAACGTCGAAAATAACGATACTTGCCGTGAGCTTTAACACTCATCGGACCGCATACATCAAGTATGTATTATTTCCAATAAGTCATTTGCTCGCTCCATTGTTCCGAGAAGCGAGTCTTTAGTCATCTTGCCCATAAGGCATGGTTCGCAAGCATCAAGTGATTCATAATCAAGTGATTCCAAAAATCCATCAGCATGGAGTTTTCTTCATGCGCTTTACACCAATATGACCTAAACGGCAGTGCCACAAATAAGTTGCACTATCATCATTAACTTTGCATCTTTTGGCATCAATATTATGAATATGTGTATTACTACGATCGAGATCCAACAAACTATTTTTATTGGGTGTATGACCATTGAAGGTTTAATTCATTTAAACAGAACAACAATTATTCTTTGACTTTAAATGAATAACCATATTGCAATAAACATGATCAAATCATATTTATGCTCAACACCAAATAACACTTATTTAGGTTCCACACTAATCCCGAAAGTATAGGGAGTGTGCGATGATGATCATATCAATCTTGGAACTTCTTCCAACACTCATCGTCACTTCCCTTCAACTAGTCTCTGTTTATTCGTAACTCCTGTTTGAGTTACTAATCTTAGCAACCGAACAGTATCAAATACTCGGGGCTACTATAAACACTAGTAAGGCACACATCAATAACCTGTATATCAAATATAACCTTGTTCACTTTGCCATCCTTCTTATCCACCAAATATTCAAGGGTAGTTCGCTTCGGTGACCAGTTCCATTGCAGCAAAAGTACTCAGTCTCGTGCTTAGGTCTAAACTTGGGCTTCTTCACTCGAGCAGCAACTTGCTTGCCGTTCCTTTTGAAGTTCCCTTCTTCCTTTGCCATTTTCCTTGAGACTAGTGGTCTTGTCAACCATCAACACTTGATGTTTTTCTTGATTTCTACCTTCGCCGATTTTAGCATCGCGAAGAGCTCGAGAATCTTTTTCGTCATCCCTTGCATACTACAGTTCATCACGAAGTTCTACTAACTTAGTGATGGTGACTAGAGAATTCTGTCAATCACTATCTTATCTCGGAAGATTAACTCCCACTTGATTCAAGCGATTGAAGTACTCGGACAATCTGAGCACATGCTCACTAGTTGAGCGATTCTCCTCCATCTTTTAGCTATAGAACTTGTTGGAGACTTCATATCTCTCAACTCGGGTATTTGCTTGAAATATTAACTTCAATTCTGGAACATCTCATATGGTCCATGACGTTCAAAACGTCTTTGAAGTCCCGATTCTAAGCCGTTAAGCATGGTGCACTAAACTATCAAGTAGTCATCATATTGAGCTAGCCAAAGCGTTCATAACGTCGTATTCGCTCATGCAATAGGTCTGTCACCTAGCGGTGCATTAAGGACATAATTCTTCTGCGCAGCATTGAGGATAAACCTCAGATCACGGATCCAATCCGCATCATTGCTACTAACATTTTTCAATATAATTTTCTCTAGGAACACATATGAAAACATAGGGAAGCAACAACGCGAGCTATTGATCTACAACATAATCTGCAAAATACTACCAGGACTAAGTTCATGATAAATTAAAGTTTATTTAATCATATTAAAAACTCCCACTTAGACAGACATCTCTCTAGTCATCTAAGTGATTACGTGATCCAAATCAACTAAACCATGTCCGATCATCACGTGAGATGGAGTAGTTTCAATGGTGAGCATCAATATGTTGATCATATCTACTATATGATTCACGCTCGACCTTTCGGTCTCTGTGTTCCGAGGCCATATCTGTTATATGCTTGGCTCGTCAAGTTTAACCTGAGTATTCCGCGTGCGCAACTGTTTTGCACCCGTTGTATTTGAACGTAGAGCCTATCACACCCGATCATCACGTGGTGTCTCAGCACGAAGAACTTTTGCAACGGTGCATACTCAGGGAGAACACTTCTTGATAATTTTGGTGAGAGATCATCTTATAATGCTACCGTCAATCAAAGCAAGATAAGATGCATAAAGGATAAACATCACATGCAATCAATATAAGTGATATGATATGGTCATCATCATCTTGTGCTTGTGATCTCCATCGCCGAAGCAACGTCATGATCACCATCGTCACCGGCGCGACACCTTGATCTCCATCGTAGCATCGTTGTCGTCTCGCCAACTATTGTTTCTCGACTATCGCTACTCCTTAGTGATAAAGTAAAGCAATTACATGGCGCTTGCATTTCATACAATAAAGCGACAACCATATGGCTCCTGCCGATTGCCGATAACTCGGTTACAAAACATGATCATCTCATACAATAAAATATAGCATCACGTCTTGACCATATCACATCACAACATGCCCTGCAAAAACAAGTTAGGCGTCCTCTACTTTGTTGTTGCAAGTTTTACGTGGCTGCTACGGGCTGAGCAAGAACCGTTCTTACCTACGCATCAAAACCACAGCGATACTTCGTCAAATAGACTCGTTTAACCTTCTCAAGGACCGGCGTAGCACACTCGATTCAACTAAAGTGAGAGAGACAGACACCCGCCGGTCACCTTTAAGCAACGAGTGCTCGGAGCGGTGAAACCAGTCTCGCGTAAGCGTACGCGTAATGTCGGTCCGGGCCGCTTCATCTCACAATACCGCTGAACCAAAGTATGACATGCTGGTAGGCAGTATGACTTGTATCGTCCACAACTTACTTGTGTTCTACTCGTGCACATGACATCAACGCATAAAACCAGGCTCGGATACCACTGTTGGGGAACGTAGTAATTTCAAAAAATTTCCTACGATCACGCAAGACCATGGTGATGGCATAGCAACGAGAGGGGAGAGTGTCCGTCCACGTACCCTCGTAGACCGAAAGCGGAAGCGTTATAACAACGCGGTTGATGTAGTCGTACGTCTTCACGATCCGACCGATCCAAGCACCGAGCGACGGCACCTCCGAGTTCTGCACACGTTCAGCTCGATGGCGATCCCGGACTCCGATCCAGCAAAGTGTCGGGATGAGTTCCGTCAAGACGACGGCGTGGTGGACGATGTTTATGCTCCACCGACGCAGGGCTTCGCCTAAGCTCATGACGATATGACTTCTCCGCGCAGGACTTCGCCTAAGCTCATGACGATATGACGAAGTGGAATATGGTGGAAGGGGCACCGACACGGCTAAGGAAAGATCCGTAGATCAACTTGTGTGTCATGGGGTGCCCCTGCCCCGTATATAAAGGAGCAAGGGGGGTGCGGCCGGCCCTTGAGAGGCGCGCTGAGGAGTCCTACTCCCACGGGAGTAGGACTCCCCCTCTTTCCTAGTTGGACTAGGACTTGGGGAAGGGGAAGAGGGAAGGGGTGCGGCCTCCCCTAGTCCAATTCGGACTAGGCCATGGGCGCGCCTGCCCTAGGCAGCCCTCTCTCTTTCCGCAGGCCCAATAAGGCCCAATACTTCTCCCGGCGAATTCCCGTAACTCTCCGGTACTCGAAAAATACCGAATCATTGGAACCTTTCCGAACTCGAATATAGTCGTCCAATATATCGATCTTTACGTCTCGACCATTTCGAGACTCCTCGTCATGTCCCCGATCTCATCCGGGACTCGAACTCCTTCGGTACATCAAAACTCATAAACTCATAATATAAGCGTCATCGAAACCTTAAGCGTGCGGACCCTACGGGTTCGAGAACTATGTAGACATGACCTAGAACTATTCTCGGTCAATAACCAATAGCGGAACCTGGATGCCCATATTGGTTCCTACATATTCTCTGAAGATCTTTATCGGTCAAACCGCATAACGACATCGTTGTTCCCTTTGTCATCGGTATGTTACTTGCCCGAGATTCGATCGTCGGTATCCAATACCTAGTTCAATCTCGTTACCGGCAAGTCTCTTTACTCGTTATGTAATGCATCATTCCATAACTAACTCATTAGCTACATTGCTTGCAAGGCTTATAGTGATGTGCATTACCGAGAGGGCCCAGAGATACCTCTCCGACAATCGGAGTGACAAAACCTAATCTCGAAATACGCCAACCCAACATGTACCTTTGGAGACACCTGTAGTACTCCTTTATAATCACCCAGTTACGTTGTGACGTTTGGTAGTACCCAAAGTGTTCCTCCGGTAAACGGGAGTTGCATAATCTCATAGTTACAGGAACATGTATAAGTCATGAAGAAAGCAATAGCAACATACTAAACGATCAAGTGCTAGGCTAACGGAATGGGTCATGTCAATCACATCATTCTTCTAATGATGTGATCCCGTTAATCAAATGACAACTCATGTCTATGGTTAGAAAACATAACCATCTTCGATTAACGAGCTAGTCAAGTAGAGGCATACTAGTGACACTCTGTTTGTCTATGTATTCACACATGTATTATGTTTCCGGTTAATACAATTCTAGCATGAATAATAAACATTTATCATGATATAAGGAAATAAATAATAACTTTATTATTGCCTCTAGGGCATATTTCCTTCACCGCGCGCCCAGCCTCTACTGCCGCCCCACGCCATGGCCGATGAATGAGCTCGTCGCCGCCACCTTGGACCCCGTCGTCCCGTGCTCCGTCTCTACACCCTTGGAACGGGACGAGGTCGACCAGATCCGGGCCGGAGACCCTTGTTCCCGGCCGCCCCCTGCCATCGACGCCGTCTCCTTCAGTGCATTGCGCCCGCACGCCAGGCCCCCTGCCTCGCCGCCCCATGCTTGGATCCGGGCGTCCCCGTGCCGTCACGGCCCTGCAGACCCGTCCCCGGCCACCGGTGACCTCGCCGCCGTCCGCCAAGCTCCTCGCCGCCGCGACAAGTCCCGACCAGCCTCTGCTTCCCCTGCTCCAGATCGAGCGAGCCAGGAGAGCGCCCGTTGACTTGCCTCGTCGCCAGGTGGGTCGTGCGCCCCGCAGCCAGCGCCTTGGGCCACTTCTTGAGCCGGCCCAGCAACCGGCCTGCCCAGCTCCACCACCGGGCCTCAGCCCATGGGCGAGCAACCCGAGCCCCCCTGTGCACTGTTGGGCTAGCCGGATTCGGCCCAGCGTAGTTTTTTTTTCCCGTCTGTGATTTGTCTAATTATCCAGTGATTTACAGTTTTACAGAAAACCCCCTGTTCATCATGCATATAATAACTTTTTAACAGTGCATCACATGTAAAAACTTAATATATGAAACTTGCTTAAAATTTTGTGTTGTTTAATAATTTTCCACTTTCATCTATGTTAAAAATGTTTAACATGTTGTTTGTGTTTATTTTGCATAATGCCATGCTAAAATGATTTATTTCATAAGTAAATAATCATAGCTCCATGTTTAATAAACTTTATATGTAAATGGGGTGGAAAAATGCCTAGTTTAACATGGTACACTTTATTTTGCTGTTTAACAACATTAAAATTGTGTTTAGGGCAGAACAGTACCAAATTTGAAATATGCATATGAGGATTTTCCGGAATTGTTGTTCGTTGTTTCCGGCCTCATTTAAACTTGCCTAGGTAGGTAGTTTTGTTGTGCTTCACCCCTTGCCATGTTTAACACCATTTAATATTGTTGAGTACCTAAACGAGATCGAACCAAATAACCTGAATGTGGTGTTTCGTCAATATGCAACTCGTTGCTTACTGAGCTCCACTTAATTTGTAGTTTTGTTTGTGTATATTGCCATGCCATGCTAATTAAACAGGACATGCATCATACTTGTTTGCGCATCATGCCATGTTTATGTGATGGTTGTTTTACTATGTTGTTTGCTTCTTTCCGGTTTGCTTCTCGCTTAGCTTTGGTTTCGTTCCGGAGTTGTGAGGATTCGTTCGACTTCTTCTGTTTGTCTTCTTCATGGACTCGTTCTTCTTCCTTGCGGGATTTCAGGCAAGATGACCGTACCCTCGAAATCACTTCTATCTTTGCTTGCTAGATGCTCGCTCTTTTGCTATGCCTATGCTACGATGCTTATCATGCCTCCCATATTGCCATGTCAAGCCCCTAACCATCCTTTCCTAGCAAACCGTTGTTTGGCTATGTTACCGCTTTGCTCAGCCCCTCTTATAGCGTTGTTAGTTGCAGGTGAAGATGAAGTTTGTTACTTGTTGGAACATGGAGATGTTGTTCCTTGTTGGAACATGTTTACTTGTTGGGATATCACCATATATCTTATTTAATTAATGCATCTATATACTTGGTAAAGGGTGGAAGGCTCGGCCTTATGCCAGTGTTTTGTTCCACTCTTGCCACCCTAGTTTCCGTCATATCGGTATTATGTTCCCGGATTTTGCGTCCCTAACGCGGTTGGGTGATTTATGGGACCCCTTGACAGTTCGCTTTGAATAAGACTCCTCCAAAGAAGGCCCAACATTGGTTTTACCATTTGCCACATAAGCCTTTTTCCCTTGGGTTCTGCAGACTCAAGGGTCATCTTTATTTTAACCCCGGACCAGTGCTCCTTCGAGTGCTGGCCCAAACCAGCGATGTCCGCGCCCTGGCAATCGTGGAGTGCAATGCCAACCCGACGTCGGCTCATCCGGTGTGCCCCGAGACCGAGATATGTCCAGCCCCTATCAGGATTTGTCGGCACATCCGGGCAGCTTTGCTGGTCTTGTTTTATTGGTGTCGAAATGTCTTGTAGTCCGGGATTCGAGATCGATCGGGTCTTCCGGTAGAAGGAATATCCTTCGTTGACCGTGAGAGCTTATCATGGGCTAAGTTGGGACACCCTGCAGGTATTATCTTTCAAAGCCGTGCCCGCATGTTATGAGGCAGATGGGAATTTGTTAATGTCGGTTGTAGAAAACCCGAAGTTGATCTTAATTAAAATACATCAACCGCGTGTGTAACCATGATGGTCTCTTCTCGGCGGAGTCCGGGAAGTGAACACGGTGTTGGAGTTATGTTTGACGTAGGTTGTTCTAGGATCACTTCTTGATCATAGTTGTTCGACCGTGCCTTGCTTCTCTTCTCGCTCCCTTTTGCGAATGTAGCCACCAGATATGCTAGTCGCTTGCTGCAGCTCCATCTCACTACTCTGTCCTTCCTATAAGCTTAAATAGTCTTGATCTCGCTGGTGTGAGATTGTTGAGTCCCGTGACTCACAGATACTTCCAAAACCAGTTTGCGGTGCCGATGAAACCGTGCGGTGGCGCACCGAGCTCAAGGAGGAGCTCGATGAAGATCCTGTTCATTGTATTGTTTCGCTTCAGTTGATCAAGAGTGGAGCCAGCTTGGGACGATCGGGGATCGTGTAGCATTTGGGGTATCTTCTTTTATTTTGGTTCCGTAGTCGGACCTTGATTGTATCTGTATGATGTAATGTTTTACTCATGTATTGTGTGAAGTGGCGATTGTAAGCCAACTATGTATCTCTTTCCCTTATGTATTACATGGGTTGTGTGAAGATTACCTCACTTGCGACAGTGCTTTCAATGCGGTTATGCCTCTAAGTCGTGCTTCGACACGTGGGAGATATAGCCGCATCGAGGGCGTTACAGAAATCATCGTCACCGTCATCACCAATGCTCCTCTCATCGGGAGAGGGCAATCTCCATCAACATCTTCACCAGCACCATCTCCTCTCAAACCCTAGTTCTTCTCTTGTATCCAATTCTTGTCTCTAAGTCTGGGATTGGTACCTGTAGGTTGCTAGTAGTGTTGATTAATCCTTGTAGTTGATGCTAGTTGGTTTATTTGGTGGAAGATCATATGTTCAGATCCTTTATGCATATTAATACTCCTCTGATTATGAACATGAATATGCTTTGTGAGTAGTTACGTTTGTTCCCGAGGACATGTGAGAAGTCTTGCTATTAGTAGTCATGTGAATTTGGTATTCTTTCGATATTTTGCTTAGATGTATGTTGTCTATCCTCTAGTGGTGTTATGTGAACGCCGACTACATAACACTTCACCATTATTTGGGCCTAGAGGAAGGCATTGGGAAGTAATAAGTAGATGATGGGTTGCTAGAGTGACAGAAGCTTAAACCCTAGTTTATGTTTTGCTTCGTAAGGGGCTGATTTGGATCCATATGTCTCATGCTATGGTTAGGTTTACCTTAATACTTTTGTTGTAGTTGCGGATGCTTGCAATAGAGGTTAATCATAAGTGGGATGCTTGTCCAAGTAAGGACAGCACCCAAGCACCGGTCCACCCACATATCAAATTATCAAAGTACCGAATGCGAATCATATAAACGTGATGAAAACTAGCTTGACGACAATTCCCATGTGTCCTCGGGAGCGCTTTTCTCTATATAAGAGTTTGTCCAGGCTTGTCCTTTGCTACAAAAAGGATTGGGCCACCTTGCTGCACTTTATTTACTTTTGTTACTTGTTGCTCGTTACAAATTATGCTATCACAAAACTATCTGTTACCTATAATTTCAGTGCTTGCAGAGAATACCTTGCTGAAAACCACTTACCATTTCCTTCTGCTCCTCGTTGGGTTCGACACTCTTACTTATCGAAAGGACTACGATAGATCCCCTATACTTGTGGGTCATCATGTGTGACCATGGACCTCGTGGGCACCAGCCGTCAGGCTCTCCACATACAATCATCTTCCGATGACTCTTGTTTGTTGACCACGCCGCACCGAGCGCAGCGAGGTGGTGGACGACGGCGAGGTCCCGGACGGGAACGACTGGGAGATGGGAAGATGCGGCAGTGGAGTCGCAGATTGAGTGGAGGAGAAGGGTTATAACTAGTTCTGGAGCGACGTGGGGCTGCAGTCGGTGGTGAATAACAGGAGGTGTGGAGGGGTGGAGGGATAGCCTGGCCGGCGGCGAGGTAGCGCTTCACAGCGATGGGTGCTAAGCAGAGCCGCTAGCTGCCGGAGGTCGGACCAGGTGGTCCCGACGATGTTGGAGGAGCAAGACGAGGGATTGAAGGTGCATGCCGACCAAGTTGAAAACGCCCTGCGTAGGCTTCGACCTATTGGCCCACATGTCAGTCTGCAAAAATGTGGCATTTATTTAACCCATGTTTTCTAGAATGTACAGTCCATTTGCTGGGCTGGGTGAACAAATAATTTTGCGTCAATGCGGCCCATTTATATTATCTAAGAAATCCCAGCCCATTTGCACTTCCTTCAAATACACGAATTAGCTGGGCTCGTTATATATATAATGTTATGTTAGAAGGAGCAATTAATATCAAAAATAAACCGGAGAGGCACATTTTTTATATACATAATTAACAAATTAGCGAGTTATTGCTCAAAATAAAAATGAGCGCGTTATTACTACGTTGGTCCTTAAAATCTTCGCAAGCTTTTGTACGCAATCACCAGGATTTTCCTTGCATGTGAGTCAAAAACAACCAGGATTTTCCTTGCCAACTTGTGTTAAACATTTACTTTTATAAGTTAATAACACGTGGGATGTTTTTATAATGTATATATAAGTCTCTATAAAACATACGGTAATAGTAATAATATATATATATAATGTGGTTAAAAAATACATTGGGCTGCCGATCTTTAAGAAAAAGCCCATAGGCCCGTATGGACCTCAAAAAATAAGTTGAAACCACTGTCACCGTATGTCGTGGGCTACGCATGTTAAAATACAAAACCTAGGCCTAGCTGATACTTGTTTGCCCTTTGGAAAAAAATGATACCAGATCCCCGAGCGAATTAGATTATAGAGGGGGCCGGCGGCACGACAGAAGAAGCACATCATGAGCGATTTTTTTTCTTTAGTGGATGGCTCTCGATGGTGTTTTTTTACTTGCCTCTGCACCATAAAATTTGTATTTTAGCCTCCCAGTCCATGGTGGACCAGCAGCCCATTTGCTGGGCGGGCCAACCTACAGAAACCAGCACTCGATTTTTCATCAAGCCCCAAAAACAACGCAGTACTATGTTTGTTTTGAGCCCGGAAACATTATGGAAGGGGTTGAGCTGGGGAGGGGGCAAGACAGAGCAAAAAGATTAAAAAGAGTTGATGCGCCGTTGCTACCCTAACAAAGCAGGTGCAATTCTTCTCGGGAAGAAGGTGTGCCGTTGACACCCACACGTCACATACCCCACAGTAGGCATACCAACATGTTCACACACAAGAACAACAGAAAAGGTAAACATTCGTATCAAACTCAGGTTCACAGGACACGTTCATATTCATAGCCAACATTCACTATCAACAACTCAAAAGATTCACATATACACAAGTTCAGCATGTCTATGGATCCAAATGATTGATAGATCACACAACAATATTCATAGATAATTCACAAAAAGATTCAGATATACACATGTTCAGTATGTTTATGCATCCAAATGATTGAGATCACAGCCAATATGATCCATGGATGAACTTTAATTACCTAGGGTACACACTGCTAAATGGTGTTTAGTCGGAGGTACTTCTTGCTAAAATTAATGCTTGTACGAGTAAACTTTTGAGTACATAAGAGGCAGCATAGATAACCTAAACTTAGCTTGTAGGTTTATCTCAAATAGTGGCCTCGTGCCGAGGGAGGTTTGAGCAACTTGGCCACTACTTTCATCCAACTAGTTTACTGGCTCATCTTGGTCCTGTAGCTCGCCAAAATTCTATATTGCAGACTGGTAAATGGTGTTCAGTCGGAGGTACTTCTTGCTAAATTAATGCTTGTACGAGTAAACTTTAGAGTACTTAAGAGGCAGCACAGACAATCTGAACTTTGCTTGTAGGTTTATCCTCAAATAGTGGCCTCGTGCCGAGGGAGGTTTGAGCAACTTGGCCACTACTTTCATCCAACTAGTTTATCGCTCATCTTGGTCTCAGATCTCGCCAAAATTCTACATTGCAGATGAGAAAGGAGGTGGTTGAGAAAATGAACCACCCAAATTTTTTGTGCAGTTCAACTGAAATGGAGCATCCCAGGTGTGCAGACTGATTAAGTGCCAGATGAATATACGCGTCAACCAACTTGTCTGGAATCTTTGGACTCCATGCCATACAGTTCGCTACCATATGTGCGGATAACCAAAAGGCACAAGTTGGGACAAAAGACTGGACTGCATTTTTCTAGGCTATGCGCCAAGAAATATTTTTGGCATTCACTCTCCTAATACTTGGAGTTTGACAATTGGTTGACGCCGGTTGATACTCGAATGAATATAGGAACTTCTTCTTGTCAACATCGATGCTTGTCTGAGTGAACTTTGGAGTACATAGCAGCTGCATAAGTACCTGTCTGTCTGATCTTTTTGTGCAGTTCTACTGAAATCACCCGATGCAATGATTTGCCTGCGAGTTCAGGCTCCAAGTTACTCTTTATGAAATCGGCAAACAGTAGCACAATACCAAATTACCAATACATATGACAAGCACAATAATCAGGATAAAGACCAGTACCAACCTGTGTGAGGTAGCATATCAATTACTATTTCCTTTGACTGGAAGCCGAGATAAGCCAAGCGACTGATAGCAAAGGAAGAATGCAAGCCGAGATTAGCGACTAAATGAAGCACCCAAAGTTTTTGTGCAGTTCCACCAAAATCGAGCATCCCTGTTGGCACATATATTGAGAGAGTGAGATTACTGTAATAGTGGGACTAGTTGATAAACATACACTAACAAATACAAGCACCCTCATTATCTTAATGGGTAAAGTTAGCATTCCCTCTCGACTCCACCACGTGATTCACCTCCATAGACTACCATACACTCGTACATGATTCAGCATAGGGTGCTACTAAAGATTTGTTTAACTCCGATAGGTAATTTGGCAGCAATAAATTAGTGGTACTTAAGTACTCCTAATTAATTAAGTGAGACAGCAGAAGTGGAAGGGCTCCCTGGAGGATCGTCTCACATGTAAGGTAGTCATTGCCGGAGTCCTTGAATGGCCTCGACTGAGGCCTCTGGCTTCAGCAAGATCGCTTTGGCACTGTTTACTCTTCTTCTTCTTCCTCTTCATGCTCTGTTTCTCATTCTCCTCACCAGTTGGTGAAACCAAGTACATGATTGGCCTTCTATTTCAAAATTGGTTTTGTCAGTGAGGGAGTACAAGTGTACTAGTAAAAAATAGCATTATTTTCTCATGGCGACATAAAATAGAGATGAACACATGCATTAAATATCATTCTTACTCAAGGAAGGTTATGGTGCCAATATGGATGATGAGGATTGGAACACATATCTCCCTTTGTGCAGTTCCATCGAAATGAACCAACTGCTCCATTCGACATTCAAGTTAAACAACACAAAAGTCACTTCTTTTCGGAAGAGTTTTGTGCAAATGCACCAAAGGTCACAACAAACAACTGTGTGAAATGGATATCCTGTTTGCACAAAAAGCTACAGAGGAAACAATGAGTCTCAAACAATTACAGGCAAAAACATTTGGCTAAACTTGTCATGGCTTATAACAGTGGCATGGCTTCATTTTTACCAGGGGCATTAGATTAAGAACAACTAAATATTTGGTATAAGGGCATGTGACAGTGGGTGCACCAGCAGTGCAGCACCATGTACCTAAACAGGGGCATAAAGTGGCGATTCATAGTTTGTTGCCCCGTGTCGGTGTACTAGAGTAGGGGTACCCTGGTATCCCGAACTTCGTGCTGCGGGCAGTTGTAGCACCCAGCTGCGAGGCTGCCTAGTGACCGCCAAGGTCCTCCGTGGTTCCTTTGGAGCCATTCAAGAACAAAGTATTTAAGCCAAGAAGACAAGGCCCGGCAAGAGGAGCTTGCGGAAGGCCACTCAAGGCACCACGAAGACAAGACCCGGCAAGAGGAGCTTGCGGGAAGGCTTGGTGAGCGACAAGCTTCGAGGCGCGACAAGGATTCAGCAGCGGCAAGATGCTTGCCGCGGCAGCAACTCTCTTCATCTCCGCTCCAGCTCATTCACCAACGTGTCGCCATGGGGCCATTCCAGGCGTGCGTGTCAAGAGGCTGTGCAGCCAGCGGAGAGCAGCGGTAGGCGGCGCTGACAGGGGTGCCATCGTGGCAAGCGGTGGCACCCCTGACGGTCCCTTTCTGCACTGTTTAGGCGACATGGACGGGCATTTAATGCTTTTGTCCCTTGCTGTCAGGGTTAGGTAGAATACACTGTACAAAGTAGCTGTACCAACCGCAACTCATTTTCCCCATTTTACCCTTGTCTACGTTGCCACCTGTTGGTGACCCCTTGAGCCTATAAAAGGAGGCCCATGCATAACGAGGGGGGTTCGACTCATTCGAGACCGTAAACACTCAAGCTAGGTTTTGTAGCTCTCCGTGCTCCCTAGCAAGAACACAATACAATCAGACAAGCAGCAGTAGGAGTATTATCTCTCCGGAGAGCTCCGAAGCTGGGTAAACTGCTCGTGTGCATCGCCTCGATCTGCTCTTCGTGCAATCTCCGCCCCCCCACCGAACCAAAAGGGACTCGGTCCGCCGGTCCCATAGGTGTTCGTGGGTTACGATCAGCTTCCCCGACATCTTTGGCGCGCCAGGTAGGGGGCGTCGAGGCAGTGTGAACCTGATCCGGTGTTCACACGAGCAACTTCTTCATCATCTTCATCAACATGCCACTGAAGAAGAAGGCTTCGGCGGCAACAGAGCCGTCCGCGTCAAACCCACCACCACCGGAGCCGACGAGTGGTGGGGAAGACGCCGGCGGAAGAGCGGACGTCGACGAGGGAGCCCGGGTCGCTGCTAAGTCCAAGGACAAGGCGGCGCAAACCTCGGCGTCCGTTCACGTGCCTCGTCCATCTCAGGAGGCGCGAGACCGACAGCGTCATGGTGCTCGCAGCGCCATGCGTTCATTGGGCCAAGATCGAGCTGGTGGATCCGGGGACGCTCAAGAACAGCTTGCGCGCCAACAGGCTGGTGCGAGTGGGGCACGGTCGCCTAGACGGGATACTGCTCCTTCTAACATATTTAGAAGTCCGAGCATATCCCGCTCCTCGCACCGTTCGCCATTGCCGCCCACCACTCAAGCAGAAGCTTTGGCGCGAGCTCAACTGCTCCTGGATTACCCTCCGACGGCAGACAAGGTCGACGAATGGAGGGCCACCATTCAAAGTCTCATCGGCTTTGCCAGCAGCGGCGTTCGCGGCAACCAAGCACATCGCTGCCGCGGCGAGACGACAAGGCACGAGCCGGTGGCGACGAGACCTGTGGGGGTGCAACCACCATGCACTCTCCACCCCGAAGGCCAAGATCGCCGACTCGTCGGATCCACCTCAACAGCGACTCCACCGCGTCATCGGATCCACGAGCTCGCCGTGATCAGCGCCAAGTTCTTCAAGAACGGCAACAAGAAGACGCCGAACTCGCGCCGGCGCCAAGAGAAGCGGCGTCAATCCGACCAGCGCACTGGGCCCTCTGTTGACATGCATGCGCCAGGGGAACCAGGTGACTTGCCGTACGCGGTAGGCTGCCCTGCGTTCACTCGTGAGCTGCGGCAAGTCCAGTGGCCCGACAAGAAAAATTTCAAGCCAGACGTGCCAGAGAAGTATGATGGCAGGACTCATCCGTCGGAGTTCCTCAGCATCTACACCATCGCGGTACAAGCTGCAGGGGGACGAGACGACAAGATCCTCGCCAACTACTTCCCACTGGTACTCAAGCCCAATGTTAGATCTTGGCTCATGCACTTGCCGGACAGCTCCATATCCTCTTGGGCAGATTTATGCCATTAGTTTGTCGGCGCCTTCACAGGCGGCCACAAGCCTCATGGCCAAGAGAGCGACCTTCATCGCGCCGCCCGAAGGAAGGAGAGTCCTGCGCAAGTTCATTCAGAGATTGGCCGTGTGCACTACAACATCCCAGATGTCCACCCCCGCTTTGGTGATCAGCGCATTTCATCAAAGCGCGGAACCGCAGGATGAGGAAGAGATGGTGATGTGCAAAGTCAAGGACGTCGATGAGCTGTATGCCTGGCCGACAAGTGTGCACGTTGAGGAAGGGAGGAGACTCCCAGGAGAGAATGCAGAAGCAGGATCTGATAGTGAGGAGACCGCCCTGGCAAGGAAGAGTCGGCGGCGGAACAACCGAAGGAAGAAGAGCAAAGAGGTACTAGTTGTCGAGCAGTCCGGCAATGATGGTGCCGCCAAGAAAGCCAAAGTTGGTGGCTCCGGCAAGGAGGTTGCCCCTGGCGCCGACTGCAAGCCTGTGGTGACGCCGACAAGGGACAGCTCAACAAACAATCTCGCAAGATTCACCGCACCAAGGGCCATAACCTCCAGAGCTGCAAGAAGGTCGAGCAGCTTGTTGAACAGCAGAAAGCTGAGTACGAGCGGCGCGACAAGGAGAAGGCCCAGGAAGGTGCTGGGAGAGCTAGCAAGAAGCGACCCGGCCGGGGAGGACGCCGCGACAATGCCAAGCAGCGGCAAGGAGACAGACCTCCCCGCGGCCGCGACAAGGATGAAGACGACGATGACGATGAAGATATGGAAGACGATGAGGCTGACGAGCAGGAGTTTCAGAAATCAACAGAGGTCCTCTGCATTGACGGTGGTGCTTCTTTGCATACTTCACACCGCCAACTCAAGCAATGGATGCGGGAGGTTAATGCAGCAGAACCATCCGTAGAGTCACGCAAACCTCTGAAGTGGTCCAGCACGCCTATCATCTTTGATATTGAGGACCACCCTGATCGCATAACGGCGGTCGGGTGCTTGCCGATGTTCGTCTCACCAACTATCCGCAACCTCAAGGTCACCAAGATGCTAGTTGACGGCGGGCCGGCTTAAACCTGATCTCATCGCGGTGCTCCGAAGCTTGGATCCCCGACGGCGAGCTCAAGAGACGGCACATTCAAGGAATCAACCCAGGAAGGAGCAAGCCAAAGGGAAGATCATGTTGCGGTAACATTTGGCGATGAACTAAACTTCAGGATCGAGAGGGTCACATTTGGCGTCGCTGATTTTCCATTGCCTTACAATGGAATACTTGGTCGTCCAAAGACTCGCCAAGTTCATGGCAGCCTCTCATTATGCATACAACTTGCTCAAGATGCCCGCCCGATAAGTGTCATTTCTGTCCATGGCGACAAGAAGGATGCTCTTATCTGCGCCGACAAGATCTCTGGGAGGCAGCAGCTGCAACAGATAGCAAATCACTTGTCGCTGAAGCTCCCCGGGAAGAAGAAGACCAAGTCCGCAAGAACTCGATGCCCACTCCGGCAAGCGCACCTCTTGGTGCTGCGCTACCGTCGAGGACGCACCATCGAGCTCCACCGGCAAGTGCAAGAAGACGATGGCAGCTCCGCCAAAGACCAAGAAGGTGCCCGCCAAGGAGGACGGCACTGGTGGTACCTTCACCATCAGTGCCACTCTCGACCCTAAATAGAAAGGCGCGCTCGTTGCTTTCCTGCGGGCGAATGTCGACGTGTTTGCATGGCAACCGTCTGACATCCCCGGTGTTCCCAGGAAAGTAATTGAGCATCACCTAGCTGTCTGTCCTCATGCGCGGCCCGTCAAGCAAAAAGTCAGGAAACAGGCAGTGGAGCGCCAGGAATTCATAGCAGAAGAAATGAAGAAGTTGGAAGCAGCAGGCCTTGTCAGAGGAGTGCTCCATCCCACGTGGTTGGCCAATCCGGTAGTTGTATGAAAGGCAAATAGGAAATGGAGACTTTGTATCGACTTCACAGATGTTAATAAAGCTTGTCCCAAAGACCCATTTCCCTTGCCGCGCATCAACCAAATTGTTGACTCCACGGCTGGATGTGATTTGCTTTCTTTCTTGATGCATATTCAGGATATCATCAGATCTTCATGGCAGAAGAGGATGAGGAGAAAACCGCATTCATCACCCCATGTGGCACATCTTCGCTTTGTCTTTGATGCCTTTTGGGCTAAAGAATGCTGGTTCAACGTTTGCAAGAGTAGTCCATGACGCTTTTGAGCCGCAAATGCACAAAAATGTAGAAGCTTACATGGATGACATAGTGGTCAAGAGCAAGGACAAAGCAACTCTGGTTCAAGATTTAGATGAGACCTTTGCAAATCTGCGCAAGATCAACCCCAAGCTCAACCCCGAGAAGTGCGTGTTTGGAGTCCCATCCGGCAAGCTTCTCGGGTTCTTCGTGTCTCAGTGGGGAATTGAAGCCAATCCCGACAAGATCAAAGCCATTGAGCAGATTGAAGCACCAAAGCGCATCAAGGATGTACGAAGACTTGCCGGTTGCGTGGCTGCTCTCAGCAGGTTTATCTCTAGGTCTGCTGAGCGTGCCCTGCCATTTTTCAAAATTTTGAAAAAGGCAGGTCCAATGAAATGGACTCCCGAAGCGGAGGCTGCGCTGCAGGACTTAAAGAGGTACCTGTCCTCCACTCCTATACTTGTCGCACCTAGGCCACAAGAGAAGTTGCTGCTGTATATAGCGGCAACCAATCAAGTGGTTAGTGCTGCGTTAGTAGCGGAAAGGGAGGCAGATGATGAGCCGACGACCAAGGCAGATGCATTCAGCGACCAGCAGGGGGCTTCACCGACGAGCTCTGGTCCCGACAAGGACGGATCTGCGCAGGATTGCGAGAGGATGCAGAAAAGGATGGTGCAGCGCCCAGTCTACTTTGTCAGTTCCCTTCTGCAGGGGGCTAGGTCAAGGTACTCTGGTGTGCAGAAATTGCTTTTTGGCCTCCTCATGGCCTCGAGAAAGCTGCGCCATTACTTCCAAGCACATGAGATAACAGATGCGTCACTCGCTTTCCCTCAAGAGAATATTGCAAAATCCGAAGCAACAGGCAGGATTGTCGAGTGGGCCTTTGGAACTATCAAGCTTTGGCCTCAAGTTTGAAAGCACTTCAACTATCCAAAGCGAGCATTGGCAGAGTTCATAGCAGAATGGGCGCCAACGCAAGATGAAGAAATTCGAGACGAGCATCCCGTCAAGGAGGGAAGTAAAGAGTGGCTGATGTACTTTGATGGTGCCTTTTCGCTGCAAAGGCGCCCGGTCTTGAGCGTGCTTGCTTCGCGCCCACCGGAGAGCACCTAAAGTATATAGTCCAAATGCACTTTCCCAAGGAGCAAGCAACAAACAATACTGCAGAGTATGAAGGTTTGCTTGCGGTCTCGAGATACGGTAGACCTTTGGATAAAGAAGCTCATTATCGGGGTGACTCGCAGCTTGTCGTCCGCCAAGTAAACAAAGATTATCGAGTCCGTTGATGGAAGCCTCACGTTGATGAAGTGAGAAAGCTAGAAGAGCACTTTGACGGCCTACAAATGGAACATGTTCCAAGAGCTCGAATGATGTTGCTTGATGGCTGTCAAAGTCGCCGACTCAAGATACCTGTGGAACCAGGGATTTTTGTGCTCAAGCTGACTCAACCGACTGTAACACCATCAACTGGACAGAACAAGAAGAGGAAGTTGATTTCTGGCGACTATTTTCCGGCAGAGCTTCCCGAAGCCGCCGCCAAAAAGGTCCCCAAGATCAACAACAAGAGTGCTGAGGAGCAGTCTGCTCCGACAAGCCCTAGGGTTTGTTTCGTTGAAGCAGACGCTCCCGACAAGTATTGCTCCGGCAAGCTTGCCGGGGAATATCCAGCTCCGGCTGAACCACAGGTTCTCGCCGTAGAAGCAGATGTTCCCGCAGTAGCAGATGTGCCTTTAGTCCTTGTTGTCGAGCCGCAAGCTCCAGCTTGGGCGCAGCAGATCGTCCATTTCCTTCAGACAGGAGAACTTCCCGAAGAGCAAGAAGAAGCGGAAAGAGTAGCCCGGCAGTCAAGTATGTACCAGTTTGTCGACAGCACGCTGTACAGAAGAAGACTCAACGGAGTGAAATTGAAGTGTATTCACCGGGAAGATGGACAGAAGCTGTTGGCAGAAATACACGAAGGCATATGTGGTCACCACATTGGCGCAAGAGCACTTGCCGGCAAAGCTTTTCGGCAAGGTTTCTTCTGGCCGACAGCCCTCCAGGATGCAACTGCACAAGTAACCAAGTGTGAAGCGTGCCAGTTCCATTCCAAGCAGATACACCAGCCAGCTCAAGCTCTCCAGACGATCCCTTTATCCTGGCCATTTTTGGTCTGGGGGCTCGACATTCTCGGCCCCATTCCCCGAGCTTTCGGGGCTTTGAGTACTTATGCGTGCATGAATCGACAAGTTCACAAAGTGGCGGAAGTGGAAGCGATGAGGAAGGTGACAGACGGTCGGCGATCAAGTTCTTCAGGTCAATTGTTTGCCGTTTTGGGATTCCTAACAGGATCATCACCGACAACGGCACCCAATTCACGAGCCGCACCTTCATGCTGTACGTCCAAGATCTTGGCGCCAAGGTCTGTTTTGCTTCTGTTGCTCACCCGAGAAGCAACGGTCAAGCAGAAAGGGCAAATGCTGAAGTGCTGCGTGGGCTCAAGACCAGAACTTTCGACAGGCTGCACAAGTGCGGAAGAAACTGGATTGAGGAGCTGCGGTGGTTCTTTGGTCGATCAGGCGACACCAAATCAAGCCACGGCGGACACCTTCGCTCTAGTCTATGGAGCAGATGCAGTTCTCCCCACGGAACTTCGTATCGGGTCACCTCAGTACTCGCTTATGATGAGCTTGAGCAAGAGCAGCTGCGACAAGATGACGCGCTGCTCCTTGAGGAGGACCGTCTTCAGGCTTTGTGACGAGCTGCTCGTTACCAGCAAGCTTTGCGCCGCTACCATAGCCGCAAAGTTAGTGCCAGAAGTTTCGAGGAAGGCGACCTTGTTCTTGAGGCGTTCAGTCCGCCAAGAATTCCAACAAGTTGGCGCCAAAGTGGGAAGGCCCTTATCGGGTGAAACGAGTCACTAGGCTGGCGCTGTCCGCCTTGAGACCGAAGATGGCGTTCCGGTGAGCAACTCCTGGAACATTGAACATCTTCGTAAGTTTTACCCATAGGGTGCGGTTGCCGGAACCGTTCCGGCAACCACCTTTTGTACAAGTCTTGCCCATGTTGCATGTAATCCTTTGTACAAAGCCGGTATGAGACCCGTGCATCAGTAAAGCTCATGTGTTGCGCGCAACTTGTCAATTTCATGCTTTCATCATCATTTTGCATGTGTTATCTGACATTTTGTGCAGCATCCACACCCGGTAAGCAATAACGAGCCACAAGGCTCCATAACTTTATTTTCTCTTCTTTCTCTTTCTCAAAGAAAGGAAGGTTCCTTCGCCCACAAGTTAGCCGGGGGGGAAGGAGAAGATAATGGTGTGGGCCGCCAAGCGTCGCTCGAGGAAGTTTCGCCTTACCGGGAAGCAAACGACAGAAAAGCTAGGTTGCTAAAGTTTGAGCAATCAGTTTTTAAATTTTTAAGTTATTTTCCTCGAACGATAGTACTTTGTATGGAAAACCTGTGCACGGAGGAACCAACTCATAGCTAGCTTGCGCCCTTACTTTTTTTCGAGTCCGCTCAACAAATTAAGTGAGCAGCAACTAGTTGCGACAAGGTTGCTTGTCGGAGGCGGCACCGCCAGCAGGTTGCTGACGTTCCGCACTCAACGCTCGCGGCAAAGGTGCCCGCGCCGACAGGTTCCCTAAAAGCATAAGGCACAAATATACAAAGGAAGGGATCAAGTAAAGGAAATAACATTGCAATTATTGCCTAAGATAGAGTTATATTACAAAAATAGCTTGTCGCAGATCTAATGAATTGTTCTCTTAAACATGATCAGTAGCGACAAGGGAAAGATAAAATTGGCGGCCTAGTCTACGCGGTCGCCATCAACCCGCTTGATCTTGCCCACCTTGTCCACAATGGGTGCGACAAGGGCTTTGAGCGCCTCCACATCGGCATCTGGCGGCAAGGATGTGAGGACGCCGTTGAGGTTGAGGCCTGGATTGCGGAAGACCACCTTCATCAACACCTTCTGGAGGGCTCCTACGCAGATCTGGCGCGATTCCTCGGCCTGCTGCTTCGGGATCTCTTCCCGAAGCCGTTGGAGAGCCGTCACCACGCCCTTCAGGAACAGGCTGAGCTTGGCGCTGGGTTGGAGGCGCTCGTTGGAGGAGTACCCGAGATCCACCATCCCCAGCTCCATCAGCTCCTGGTCGATGGCAGCGGCGATGTTCACAAGACCTTGATCCGAGCTCCACATTATCCACGAAGGTGCTCAGGCGGCGTGCACTGCCGGCAGCTCCTCGTTGGCCTTCATCTTCTCCAGAAGACCCACCTCTCGCTCCTTGGCGCCGTCCAGCGTCTCCATCAGGGTGGTCAGCTTCAGCTCAAGATCTGCCTTGGAGTCCTTGGCGGCATCGAGCTCTTTGATCCTTTCAGCGAGACGGCCCTGGAACTCGCCAAGAGTATAGGCGTCCTTCTCGCGCTCGTGCTTTAGCGCGGCAAGCTCTTCGCCGCTCTTCTGCAGACTGGCCTCCAGCTGCGTCACTTTTGTCTCCAACTCCTTCTTGGTGGCCTCGGCAGCTGCGGCGGCGTCCTTTGCTTCCTTGAGAGCTCCGCCAAGTGATGCTGCTCATGTGTAAGCTCTTCCTCATAGCTGTCAAGGTTGATCTTCCGCTCGCCATTTCGCCTTCTTCTTGAGATAGCTTCTCGCCCGGCAAGCCGTTGCTGCTCCTCGACCTCAGCCTTCTCAAGGATGAAGGCTGTGCGCTCTTCAATGAGTCGCCCCGCTCTTACCTTTCGCCCCGGAGAGCTTTTTGGTTGGCGCCCCGGAGCTCTTCTGCGCTTCTCCATGTCTGCTCCCGCCCTCGCGACAAGTGCTTCCCGGGACTCTAGCTTGGCTTGTCGGGCCCGGTAGAGTGACAACAGCTTCTTCAGCAGCTGCTCCTCCTCAGACTCGCCGCTGCTGCTGCTTGGCGCGTCAACCAGCGACAGCCCAGCGGAGGCGAGCAGCTCTTCGTCAAAGGTCTCCCCTTCGACCGGTGCCCTGGAGCTCGACGCCCAGGGAAGCTTGATGAAGACGCCGTCGCCCGGCCTTGAGATAAGCGCGGGCTGGGGCTCTTGAGCCCGACGCTGCATCGGTGGCGGAGGATCGGTGGTCGGTGTAGCGCCTAAGCGCTCCTGCGGCCTCGTGGTCGTCGATCGATCACTGACCCTCGCCCGCCTATCGGCGGCAGCCTTGGCGGCCTCTTCGCCGGCGGACCCATCGGCGCCAGCCTCTTCCTCCATGGTGGCGACGTCGTCAGTGTTGCCGCGCGCGTCCTCCTCGCCGGCGACCTCAGTCTCCATCGGCTCTCCGGCAGATGGGTCTGACGATCAGAAAAAGAAAGAACAGTCAAGCAAATGTTCGAAAAGAAGAACAGAAGAAAAAAAGAACCCAAGGGAAATTGTCACGCAAAAGGGTTACCTGCGATGGGATCTGTGGCCGCGGTCTCCACCACCGGAGGATCACCGGCGCTGCCCCTTGTCGGAGAAACTTCCCTTGTTGGAGAAGCCTCCCTTGCCGGAGGCGCTCCCTTGCCGGAGAATTCTCCTTGGCGGCGAGTTGAAGCGACGGAATTTGGGGGCGACTTCCGGGCCCTCGATGAGGCTGCTCTGCTCCTACACAAATCAACAAGTCAGATATCAGCAAAGAAGGAGCACCCGTGCACACCTAACCGTAAGAAATAAACCAAATACTTACGCTGGGGGCTGTGCTGGGGGCTGCTTTGAGGAAGGGTTGCCGGATCCGGCAAGGGGGTCTCAGACGCGCCTCCTGTCGCCACGGGGGGGTCGTCTTCGATGACAACCACCGGGGTCTTGGCTCTCTTCGACGCTCTCTGAGCCAGCGTCCTGAAAAAGGAAAGAGTTCAGAATGAAGCAAATCAGATACAAGACAAAGAAACCAAATTCAAGAAATACAAGCACAACATAGAAGCTTACTATTCTTCTTCTTCCTCGTCGGAGCTGAGCGCGGAGAGATCAAATTCCGGTTCGCCTCCGGTGCGAAGAGGTGGAGGAGTAGGTTCCCTTGGCCGCTTGGCGGGGTGGCAGCGGTGGCTGAGAGGATCCCGCCTCGGTTATTACTGGCGGTGTGGGGCGCTCCTGCTTGCAGTGCTTGCAGCGGTGGAGGCGCGTCATGTGATGCTCTTGACTGTTAGCCCGTCTGCCGCCCGTCACTTCCCGGCCTTGCGGAGACGCCTTCTTGGTGGAGCTGTGGGCTCCGCTTCATGACAAACTACTTGAAGGGCGGAGGAGGCACCCTCGGCAGGCTTGCTTGGCTCAACTTCGGGCTCGGCCTGCTCCTCCTCGCCGGCAAGCTCCTCTCGGTCGGCAAGGCTTGCCGCCTTTGCTGCCTCCGCCTCTTCCACAGTAAATCCAAATTCGCCAGCGGCCGCAGCTGCTGCCGCCTCCTCCAACCTGGTGGCAATGCTGCATCTCGGCGTCGGTGGTCTCGCGGGTGAGCCACTTCTGCTCGTCGGGACGGATCGACACTTCTTCCAAACTATCGAAGAACTACTGCACTATGTCGTCCGCAGGCTCTTGCCAGTTGGAGCGATCCCATGTGAATCGCCTAGCGACATCATGGCGCGAGATGCGGTCGGCGAAGAATTGTTGCACAAAGGGCGACTCCCCTTGGCAACATGAACCATTCGGGTGATCGGGTCATGCTTGAACAACTCCGAAGCATTGCGTCCAACTCCAAGGCGGTGAAATTCCAGTTGAGGCCAGGCGCAACCTCATGATATCCGCTGGTTTTGGAACTCCCAAGCAGGTCTCCTCCTCTCCGCAAGGGAGCGATGTGGCGGCGAAGGAAATCTGCGCCAGCTCGCGCCTGAGTGAGTCCGCAAACCCGAGGCGCAAGATCCGGTCACGGCAATCTTCAACCTAGCATCCTCAGCGCCAAGTTGCTCCAATCGTTGCCGCGCACTATTGGAGTTTGGCGCTGGGCAGTCAAGAGGGCTGCGGGTTCTCCTCAACGATCCAACACCAATCGGCTCTCCATTCCTCCCACTTGCTGCGGAGCTCTCCTTCGAGATAGGATTCTTTCTTGCCGATCCCGGAGATCCAAGCAATCCCTCCGCAAGTGGCTCTCCTCTCTCGGCGGGGCATGAAGAAGTGGCGGAAAATGGCTACGTTTGGGTGGACTCCGACAAAGTTTTCGCAGAGGTGTGCGAAACCGCCATGGTCGAGACAGCGTTGGGGTGAAATCAAGGAGGCGAAACTTCGTAGGTGTTCATGATGTCGTAGAAGAACTTCGAGAGAAGGCGGGCAGAGCCCGCATAATAGAAAAGCGAAGAAGGGTACCCGCTCGAAGCTGACTACGATCTTGGCGGAGAGTACCTTCGTGCGCGGATGCGCGCGTCTCCAGCGACCAAAGAGGTAGTAGCCCTCCCTCAGCTCCTTGGCGTCGAGCTGGGGGAAAACCCGCTCCTTCGCAGCGCCGCGAGCCGCTGCGCCTTGGCCGACTTCACGCCCTTCCCTTGTCGGCTTGGAGCCATGGCGGGCGGTGGAGAGACCGGCGGCGTTGATGGCGTTGGTGGCGATAGAAGCGGGCGTTGCTCTCTTCGAGATAGAGAAGAAGGGGGCGGCGGTGGTTTTCAAGATGGGACAGCAAATGGCGAGGTGGGCGTCCTGCCCTGATTCCCCTGTTTATAAGGAGGAGAGGGGCGGACGTTCGCTTTCAATTAAAAGCCCCAGGATCTCTCCCACGACGCCCACGTTTGACGCGTGTTGTTAAGTGGGGGCGTTGTGGGTCGGAGCAAGTTACGGCGTGATCTAGGGCAGCGTGCCCGTGCCTTGTTTTGGGCCTGGCCCAACAGCGCTTTCGGCACCGTGTGGCCCAGCCGGGGCTCTGTCGGTGTACTAGAGTAGGGTACCTGGTATCCCGAACTTCGTGCAGGAAGTTGCAGCACCCCGGGGCAGGGCTACCTAGTGACCGCCAAGGTCCTCCGTGGTTCCTTTGGAGCCATTCAAGAACAAAGTATTTAAGCCAAGAAGACAAGGCCCCGGCAAGAGGAGCTTGCCGGGAAGGCCACTCAAGGCACACAGAAGACAAGACCCCGGCAAGAGGAGCTTGCCGGGAAGGCTTGGTGAGCGACAAGCTTCCGGGTGCGACAAGGATTCAGCAGCGGCAAGATGCTTGCCGCGGCGAGCAACTCTCTTCATCTCCGCTCCAGCTCATCCACCAGCGTGTCGCCATGGGGCCATTCAGCGTGCGTGTCAAGAGCTGTGCAGCCAGCGGAGAGCAGCGTAGGCGGCGGCTGACAGGGTGCCATCGTGGTAAGCGGTGGCGCCTCGACGATCCTTTCTGCACAGTTTAGGCGACATGGACGGGCATTTAATGCTTTTGTCCCTTGCCGTCAGGGTTAGGTAGAATACACTGTACAAAGTAGCTGTACCAACCGCAACTCATTTTCCCCATTTTACCTTTGTCTACGTTGCCACCTGTTGGTGACCCCTTGAGCCTATAAAAGGAGGCCCATGCGCAACGTAGAGGGGGTTCGACTCATTCGAGACCAGAAACACTCAAGCTAGGTTTTGTAGCTCTCCGTGCTCCCTAGCAAGAACACAATACAATCAGACAAGCAACAGTAGGAGTATTATCTCTCCGGAGAGCTCTGAAGCTGGGTAAACTGCTCGTGTGCATCGCCTCGATCTGCTCTTCGTGCAATCTCCGCCCCATCAACCAAAAGGGACTCGGTCCGCCGGTCCCATAGGTGTTCGTGGGTTACGATCAGCTTCCCCGACATCTTTGGCGCGCCAGGTAGGGGGCGTCGAGGCAGTGTGAACCTGATCCGGCGTTCACACGAGCAACTTCTTCATCATCTTCATCAACATGCCACCGAAGAAGAAGGCTTCGGCGGCAACAGAGCCGTCCGCGTCAAACCCACCACCACCGGAGCCGACGAGTGGTGGGGAAGACGCCGGCGGAAGAGCGGACATCGACGAGGGAGCCCGTGTCGCTGCTAAGCCCAAGGACAAGGCGGCGCAAACCTCGGCGTCCATTCACGTGCCGCGTCCATCTCAGGAGGCGCGAGACCGACAGCGTCATGGTGCTCGCAGCGCCATGCGTTCGTTGGGCCAAGATCGAGCTGGTGGATCCGGGGACGCTCAAGAATAGCTTGCGCGCCAACAGGCTGGTGCGAGTGGGGCACGATCGCTGGGCGGGATCTGCTCCTTCTAACATATTTAGAAGTCGAGCATATCCGCTCCTCGCACCGTTCGCCATTGCCGCCCACCACTCAGCGAAGCTTTGGCGCGAGCTCAAGCGCTCTGGATTACCCTCCGACGGCGGACAAGGTCAGCGAATGGAGGCCACCATTCAAAGTCTCATCGGCTTTGCCAGCGGCGTGTTCGCGGCAACCAAGCACATCTACGCGGCGGCGAGCGACAAGGCGCGAGCACTGTGGCGGCGAGATCGTGGGGTGCAACCACCATGCACTCTCCACCCGAAGGCCAAGATCGCCGACTCGTCGGATCCACCTCAACAGCGACTCCACGCGTCGCCGGATCCACGAGCTCGCCGTGATCAGCGCCAAGTTCTTCAAAACGGCAACAAGAAGATGCTCGAACTTCGCATCGAAGCGCCCGAAGAAGCGGCGTCAATCCGACCAGCGCTGGGCCCTCTGTTGACATGCATGCGCCCGAAGAACCAGGTGACTTGCCGTCGCGGTAGGCTGCCCTGCGTTCACTCGTGAGCTGCGGCAAGTCCGATGGCCGACAAGAAAAATTTCAAGCCGGCGTGCGGAGAAGTATGATGGCAGGGCGCATCCGTCGAGTTCCTCAGCATCTACACCATCGCGGTACAAGCTGCAGGGGGACGAGACGACAAGATCCTCGCCAACTACTTCCCACTGGTACTCAAGCCCAATGTTAGATCTTGGCTCATGCACTTGCCGGACAGCTCCATATCCTCTTGGGCAGATTTATGCCATCAGTTTGTCGGCGCCTTCACAGGTGGCCACAAGCCTCATGGCCAAGAGAGCGACCTTCATCTGGTCGCCCAGAAGGAAGGAGAGTCCCTGCGCAAGTTCATTCAGAGATTCAGCCGTGTGCACTACAACATCCCAGATGTCCACCCCGCCGCGGTGATCAGCTCGTTTCATCAAAACGTGCGGAACCGCAGGATGAGGGAAGAGATGGCAATGTGCAAAGTCAAGGACGTCAGTGAGCTGTATGCCCTGGCTGACAAGTGTGCACGTGCTGAGGAAGGGAGGAGACTCGCAGAAGAGAATGCATAAGCAGGATCTGATAGTGAGGAGACCGCCCCGGCAAGGAAGAGTCGGCAGCGGAACAACCGAAGGAAGAAGAGCAAAGAGGTACTAGTTGTCGAGCAGTCCGGCAATGATGGTTTCGCCAAGAAAGCCAAAGTTGGTGGCTCTGGCAAGGAGGCTGCCCCTGGCGCCGACTGCAAGCCTGTGGCGGCCGCCGACAAGAAGGACAGCTCAACAAACGATCTTGCAAGATTCACGCACCAAGGGCCATGACCTCAGAGCTGCAAGAAGGTCGAGCAGCTTGTTGAATAGCGAAAGCTGAGTCTGAGCGCACGACAAGGAGAAGTCGAGGAAGGTGCTGGGGAGCTAGCAAGAAGCGACCGGCGGGGAGGGCCTTGCAGCAAGGCCAAGCAGCGGCAAGGAGACAGACCTCCCGCGGCGCGACAAGGATGAAGACGACGATGACGATGAAGATATGGAAGACGATGAGGCTGACGAGCAGGAGTTTCAGAAAGCAACAGAGGTCCTCTGCGTTGACGGCGGTGCTTCTTTGCATACTTCACACCGCCAACTCAAGCAATGGATGCGGGAGGTTAATGCAGCAGAACCATCCGTAGAGTCACGCAAACATCTGAAGTGGTCCAACACGCCTATCATCTTTGATATTGAGGACCACCGTGATCGCATAACGGCGGTCGGGTGCTTGTCGATGTTGGTCTCACCAACTATCCGCAACCTCAAGGTCACCAAGATGCTAGTTGACGGCGGGGCCGGCTTAAACCTGATCTCATCCGTGGTGCTCCAGAAGCTTCAGATCCCTGACAGCGAGCTCGAAGAGACTGGCACATTCCAAGGAATCAACCCAGGAAGGAGCAAGCCAAAGGGGAAGATAAAGTTGCCGGTAACATTTGGCTGTGAACTAAACTTCAGGACTGAGAGGGTCACGTTTGACGTCGCTGATTTTCCATTGCCTTACAATGGAATACTTGGCCGTCCAGCACTCGCCAAGTTCATGGCAGCCTCTCATTATGCATACAACTTGGTCAAGATGCCCGGCCCGATAAGTGTCATTTCTGTCCATGGCGACAAGAAGGATGCTCTTATCTGCGCCGACAAGATCTACCGGGAGGCAGCAGCTGCAACAGATAGCAAATCACTTGGCGCTGAAGCTCCCGGGGGGAAGAAGAAGACCAAGTCCGGCAAGAGCTCTGATGCCCACTCCGGCAAGCGCACCTCTTCGGAGTGCTGCGCTACCGTCGAGGACGCACCATTGAGCTCCACCGGCAAGTGCAAGAAGACGATGGCAGCTCCGCCAAAGACCAAGAAGGTGCCCGCCAAGGAGGACGACACTGGTGGTACCTTCACCATCAGTGCCACTCTCAACCCTAAATAGGAAGGCGCGCTCGTTGCTTTCCTGCGGGCGAATGTCGACGTGTTTGCATGGCAACCGTCTGACATCCCCGGTGTTCCCAGGAAAGTAATTGAGCATCACCTAGCTGTCTGTCCTCATGCGCGGCCCGTCAAGCAAAAAGTCAGAAGCAGGCAGTGGAGCGCCAAGAATTCATAGCAGAAGAAATCAAGAAGTTGGAAGCAGCAGGCCTTGTCAGAGGAGTGCTCCATCCCACGTGGTTGGCCAATCCTGTAGTTGTACGCAAGGCAAATGGGAAATGGAGACTTTGTATCGACTTCACAGATGTTAATAAAGCTTGTCCCAAAGACCCATTTCCCTTGCCGCGCATCGACCAGATTGTTGACTCCACGGCTGGATGTGATTTGCTTTCATTTCTTGATGCATATTCAGGATATCATCAGATCTTCATGGCAGAAGAGGATGAGGAGAAAACCGCATTCATCACCCCATGTGGCACATACTGCTTTGTGCGGATGCCTTTTGGGCTAAAGAATGCTGGTTCAACGTTTGCAAGAGTAGTCCATGACGCTTTTGAGCCGCAAATGCACAGAAATGTAGAAGCTTACATGGATGACATAGTGGTCAAGAGCAAGGACAAAGCAACTCTGGTTCAAGATTTAGATGAGACCTTTGCAAATCTGCGCAAGATCAACCTCAAGCTCAACCCCGAGAAGTGCGTGTTTGGAGTCCCATCCGGCAAGCTTCTCGGGTTCTTCATGTCTCAGCGGGGAATTGAAGCCAATCCCGACAAGATCAAAGCCATTGAGCAGATTGAAGCACCAAAGCGCGTCAAGGATGTACGAAGACTTGCGGTTGCGTGGCTGCTCTCAGAGGTTTATCTCTAGGTTCGCTGGTAGCGCCTGCCATTTTCAAGATTTTGAAAAAGGCAGGTCCAATGAAATGGACTCCCGAAGCGGAGGCTGCGCTGCAGGACTTAAAGAGGTACCTGTCCTCCACTCCAATACTTGTCGCACCTAGGCCACAAGAGAAGTTGCTGCTGTATATAGCGGCAACCAATCAAGTGGTTAGTGCTGCGTTAGTAGCGGAAAGGGAGGCAGATAATGAGCCGACGACCAAGGCAGATGCATTCAGCGACAAGCAGGGGGCTTCACCGACGAGCTCTGGTCCCGACAAGGACGGATCTGCGCAGGATTGCGAGAGGATGCGAAAAGGATGGTGCAGCGCCAGTCTATTTTGTCGGTTCCCTTTGCAGGGGCTAGGTAAAGTACTCTGGTGTGCAGAAATTGCTTTTCGGCCTCCTCATGGCCTCGAGAAAGCTGCGCCATTACTTCCAAGCACATGAGATAACAGTCGTCACTCGCTTTCCCCTGAAGAGAATATTGCAAAATCCAGAAGCAACAGGCAGGATTGTCGAGTGGGCACTGGAACTGTCAAGCTTTGGCCTCAAGTTTGAAAGCACTTCAACTATCCAAAGCAGAGCATTGGCAGAGTTCATAGCAGAATGGACGCCAATGCAAGATGAAGAAATTCCAGAGACGAGCATCCCCGTCAAGGAGGGAAGTAAAGAGTGGCTGATGTACTTTGATGGTGCCTTTTCGCTGCAAGGCGCCGGTCTTGGCGTCTTGCTTGTCGCACCACGGAGAGCACCTCAAGTACATAGTCCAAATGCACTTTCCCAAGGAGCAAGCAACAAACAATACTGCAGAGTATGAAGGTTTGCTTGCCGGTCTCAGAATTGTGGTAGACCTTGGGATAAAGAAGCTCATTGTCAGGGGTGACTCGCAGCTTGTCATCCGCCAAGTATACAAAGATTATCAGAGTCCGTTGATGGAAGCCTACGTTGATGAAGTGAGAAAGCTAGAAGAGCACTTTGACGGCCTACAAATGGAACATGTTCCAAGAGCTCAGAATGATGTTGCTGATGGCCTGTCAAAGTGCGCCGCACTCAAGATACCTGTGGAACCAGGGATTTTTGTGCTCAAGCTGACTCAACCGACTGTAACACCATCAACTGGACAGAACAAGAAGAGGAAGTTGATTTCTGGCGACTATTTTCCGGCAGAGCTTCCCGAAGCCGCCGCCAAAAAGGTCACCAAGATCAACACCAAGAGTGCTGAGGAGCAGTCTGCTCCGACAAGCCCTAGGGTTTGTTTCGTTGAAGCAGACGCTCCCGACAAGTTTTGCTCCGGCAAGCTTGCCGGGGAATATCCAGCTCTGGCTGAACCACGTGTTCTCGCCGTAGAAGCAGATGTTCCCGCAGCAGCAGATGTGCCTTTAGTCCTTGTTGTCGAGCCGCAAGCTCCAGCTTGGGCGCAGCAGATCGTCCATTTCCTTCAGACAAGAGAACTTCCCGAAGATCAAGAAGAAGCGGAAAGAGTAGCCCGGCAGTCAAGTATGTACCAGTTTGTCGACAGCACGCTGTACAGAAGAAGACTCAATGGAGTGAAATTGAAGTGTATTCACGGGAAGATGGATGAAGCTGTTGGCAGAAATACGGAGGCATATTTGGTCACCACATTGGCGAAGAGCACTTGCCGCAAAGCTTTCCGGCAAGGTTTCTTCGGCCGACAGCCCTCCGGATGCAACTGCACAAGTAACCAAGTGTGAAGCGTGCGGTTCCATTCCAGCAGATACACCAGCCAGCTCAAGCTCTCCAGACGATCCCTTTATCCCGCCATTTTGGTCAGGGGCTCAACATTCTCGCCCCTTTCCCGAAGCTGTCGGGGCTTTGAGTACTTGTACGCCGAATCGACAAGTTCACAAAGTGGCCGGAAGTGGAAGCGATGAGGAAGGTGACAGCATAGTCGGCGATCAAGTTCTTCAGTCAATTGTTTGCCGTTTGGGATTCCTAACAGGATCATCACCGACAACGGCACCCAATTCCTGAGCCGCACCTTCATGTAGTACGTCCAAGATCTTGGCGCCAAGGTCATTTTGCTACATTGCTCATCCGAGAAGCAACGGTCAAGCAGAAAGGGCAAATGCTGAAGTGCTGCCTGGGCTCAAGACCAGAACTTTCGACAGGCTGCACAAGTGTGGAAGAAACTAGATTGAGGAGCTGCCAGTGGTTCTTTGGTCGATCAGGACGACACCAAATCGAGCCACTGGCCAGACACCTTTCGCTCTAGTCTATGGAGCAGAGGCAGTTCTCCCCACGGAACTCAGATATCGGGTCACCTCGAGTACTCGCTTATGATGAGCTTGAGCAAGAGCAGCTGCGACAAGATGACGCGCTGCTCCTTGAGGAGGACCGTCTTCAGGCTGTTGTACGAGATGCTCGTTACCAGCAAGCTTTGCGCCGCTACCATAGCCGCAAAGTTAGTGCCAGAAGTTTCGAGGAAGGCGACCTTGTTCTTCGGCGCGTTCAGTCCGCCAAGAATTCCAACAAGTTGACGCCGAAGTGGGAAGGCCCTTATCGGGTGAAACGAGTCACTAGGCCTGGCGCTGTCCGCCTTGAGACCGAAGATGGCGTTCCGATGAGCAACTCCTGGAACATTGAACATCTTCGTAAGTTTTACCGATAGGGTGCGGTTGCCGGAACCGGTTCCGGCAACCACCTTTTGTACAAGTCTTGCCCATGTTGCATGTAATCCTTTGTACAAAGCCGGGCGCAGACCCCGTGCATCAGTAAAGCTCATGTGTTGCGCGCAACTTGTCAATTTCATGCTTTCATCATCATTTTGCATGTGTTATCTGACATTTTGTGCAGCATCCACACCCGGCAAGCAATAACGAGCCACAAGGCTCCATAACTTTATTTTCTCTTCTTTCTCTTTCTCAAAGAAAGGAAGGTTCCTTCGCCCACAAGTTAGCCGGGGAAGGAGAAGATAATGGTGTGGGCCAAGCGCCGCTTCGAGGAAGTTTCGCCTTACCGGGAAGCAAGCGACGTAAAAGCTAAGTTGCTAAAGTTTGAGCAATCAGTTTTAAATTTTAAGTTATCTTCCTCGAGCGATAGTACTTTGTATGGAAAACGTGTGCGCGGAGGAACCAACTCGTAGCTAGTTTGCGCCCTTACTTTGTTTCGAGTCCACTCAACAACTTAAGTGAGCAGCAACTAGTTGCGACAAGGTTGCTTGTCGGAGGCGGCACCGCCAGCAGGTTGCTGACGTTCCGCACACAGCGCTCGCGGCAAAGGTGCCCGCGCCGACAGGTTCCCTAAAAGCGAAAGGCACAAATATACAAAGGAAGGGATCAAGTAAAGGAAATAACATTGCAATCATTGCCTAAGACAGAGTTATATTACAAAAATAGCTTGTCGCATATCTAATGAATTGTTCTCCTAAACATGATCAGCAGCGACAAGGGAAAGATAAAATTGGCGGCCTAGTCTACGCGGTCGCCATCAACCCGCTTGATCTTGCCCACCTTGTCCACAATGGGTGCGACAAGGGCTTTGAGCGCCTCCACATCGGCATCTCGCGGCAAGGATCTGAGGACGCCGTTGAGGGTTGAGGCCTGGATTGCAGAAGACCACCTTCATCAACACCTTCTGGAGGGCTCCTGCGCAGATCTGGCGCGATCCCTCGGCCAGCTGCTTCGGGATCTCTTCCCGAAGCCGTTGGAGAGCCGTCACCACGCCCTTGAGGAACAGGCTGAGCTTGGCGCTGGGTTGGAGGCGCTCATCGGAGGAGTACCCGAGATCCACCATCCCCAGCTCCATCAGCTCCTAGTCGATGGCGGCGGCGATGTTCACAAGACCTTCAGTCCAGAGCTCCACATTATCCATGAAGGTGCTCTGGGCGGCAGTAGCACTTGCCAGCAGCTCCTCGTTGGCCTTGATCTTCTCCAGCAGACCCACCTCTCGCTCCTTGGCGCCGTCCAGCGTCTCCATCAGGGTGGTCAGCTTCAGCTCAAGATCTGACTTGGAGTCCTTGGCGGCATCGAGCTCTTTGATCCTTTCAGCGAGACGGCCCTGCAACTCGCCAAGAGTATAGGCGTCCTTCTCACGCTCGTGCTTCAGCGCGGCAAGCTCTTCGCCGCTCTTCTGCAGACTGGCCTCCAGCTGCGTCACTTTTGTCTCCAACTCCTTCTTGGCGGCCTCGGCAGCTGCGGCGGCATCCTTTGCTTCCTTGAGAGCTCCGCCAAGTGACTGCTTTCGCTGCAAGCTCTTCCTCATAGCTGTCAAGGTTGATCTTCCGCTGCGCATTTCGCCTTCTTCTTGCGAGATAGCTTCTCGCCGGCAAGCCGTTGCTGCTCCTCGACCTCAGCCTTCTCAAGGATGAAGGTTGTGCCCTCTTCGTGAGTCGCCCCGCTCTTACCTTTCGTCCGGAGAGCTTCTTGGTTGGCGCCCGGAGCTCTTCTCGCGCTTCTCCATGTCTGCTCCGCCCTCGCGACAAGTGCTTCCGGGACTCCAGCTTGGCTTGTCGGGCGCGGTAGAGCGACAACAGCTTCTTCAAGCATTGCTCCTCCTCGAGACTTCGCCTGCTGCTGCTTGGCGCGTCAACCAGCGACAGCCCAGCGGAGGCGAGCAGCTCTTCGTCAAAGGTCTCCCTTCGACCGGCGCCACAGAGCTCGACGCCCGGGGAGCTTGATGAAGACGCCGTCGCCGCCTTGAGATAGGCGCGCTGGCTGGGGCTCTTCAAAACGACGCTGCATCGGTGGCGGAGGGATCGGCGGTCGGTGTAGCGCCTGGCGCTCCTGCGGCCTCGTGGTCGTCGAGACGATCACGGACCCTCGCCCGGGCTTTGCGGCGGCAGCCTTGTGTAATAGCCTGGCTTATTAGGGATGATAGACTACTCATATCAATAAGGAATTCCTTCTTTCCGGAGCCCATTGGACAGAACTCCAAAGTTAAGCGTGCTCAGCTTGGAGTAGTGTCGGGATGGGTGACCGACCGAAGTTGCTCCCGAGTGCGCACGAGTGAGGACAAAGTGCGCAGAAAAGACTAGTATTGATCTGTGGGGCCAGTCTAGATCCTGCCAGGAGTAACGACCACCGGCGGGTTTGTCCGGGGCGTTACAAGTTGGTATCAGAGCCGACCCTCGCGGTTACACGGATGGTTGCGGACAGGTGCGCGGTCATGTTGTTCATGACGTTTGTGACCCGTCATGGCACGCGGCATGGCACATGTACCGGACTGGAAGCACAGACGTTTGTGCCAAGAGGGAACGTTCCTGTGGCCCGACGAGGACGTCGGTTCCTCTGAGTGGGGGTGTATGTAATAGCCTGGCTTATTAGGGATGATAGACTACTCATATCAATAAGGAATTCCTTCTTTTCCGGGAGCCCATTCGGACAGAACTCCAAAGTTAAGCGTGCTCACCTTGGAGTAGTGTCAGGATGGGTGACCGACCGGGAAGTTGCTCCCGGGTGCGCACGAGTGAGGACAAAGTGCGCAGAAAAGACTAGTATTGATCTGTGGGGCCAGTCTAGATCCTGCCAGGAGTAAGGAGTAACGACCACCGGCGGGTTTGTCCGGGGCGTTACACCTTGGCAGCCTCTTCGCCGGCGGACCCATCGGCGCCAGCCTCTTCCTCCATGGTGGCGACGTCGTCAGTGTTGCCGCGCGCGTCCTCCTCACCGGCGACCTCAGTATCCATCGGCTCTCCGGCAGATGGGTCTGACGATCAGAAAAAGAAAGAACAGTCAAGCAAATGTTCGAAAAGAAGAACAGAAGAAAAAAGAACCCGAGGGAAATTGTCACGCAAAAGGGTTACCTGCGATGGGATCGTGGCGCGGTCTCCACCCGGAGGATCATGGCGCTGCCCCTTGTCGGAGAAACTTCCTTGTCGGAGAAGCCTCCCTTGCCGGAGGCGCTCCCTTGCGGAGAATTCTCCCTTGGCGGCGTAGTTGAAGCAGACGGAATTTCGGGAGCGACTTCCGGGCCCTCCTGATGAGGCTGCTCTGCTCCTACACAAATCAACAAGTCAGATATCAGCAAAGAAGGAGCACCCATGCACACCTAACCGTAAGAAATAAACCAAATACTTACGCTGGGGGCTGTGCTGGGGGCTGCTTTGAGGAAGGGTTGCGGATCCGGCAAGGGGGTCCTGAGCAGCGCCTCCAGCCGCCATGTGGGGGTCGTCTTCGATGACAACCACCGGGGTCTTGGCTCTCTTCGATGCTCTCTGAGCCAGCGTCCTAAAAAAGGAAAGAGTTCAGAATGAAGCAAATCAGATACAAGACAAAGCAACCAAATTGAAGAAATACAAGCACAGCATAGCAGCTTAATCTTCTTCTTCTTCCTCGTCGGAGCTGACCGCAGAGAGATCAAATTCCGGTTCAGCTCCGGTGCGAAGAGGTGGAGGAGTAGGTTCCCTTGGCCGCTTGGCGGGGGTGGCAGCGGTGGCCTGAGAGGATCTCGCCTCAGTTGTTACAGCGGTGTGGGCGCTCCAGCAAATGCTTGCTTGCGGTGGAGCGCGTCATGTGGCGCGCTGCTGACTGTTAGCCCGTCTGCCGCCCGTCACTTCCGGCCTTGCGGAGCGCCTTCTTGGTGCAGCTGTGGGCTCCGCTCGCGGCAAACTACTTGAAGGAGCGGAGGAGGCGCCCTCGGCAGGCTCGCTTGGCTCAACTTCGGGCTCAGCCTGCTCCTCCTTGCCGGCAAGCTCCTCTCGGTCGGCAAGGCTTGCCGCCTCTGCTGCCTCCGCCTCTTCCATAGTAAATCCAAATTCGCCAGCGGCAGCAGCTGCTGCCGCCTCCTCCAGCCTGGTGGCAATGCGCTGCATCTCGGCGTCGGTGGTGTCGCGGGGTGAGCCACTTCTGCTCGTCGGGACGGATCGGCACTTCTTCCAAACTATCGAAGAACTGCTGCACGACGTCGTCCGCAGACTCTTGCCAGGTTGGAACGATCCCATGTGAATCGCACAACGGCATCATGGCGCAGATGCGGTCGAGCGAAGAATTGTTGCACAAAGGAACGACTCCCCTTGGCAACATGAACCATTCGAGGTGATCGGGGTCATGCTTGAACAACTCCAGAAGCATTGCGTCCAACTCCAAGACGGTGAAATTCCAGTTGAGGCCCGGGCGCAACCTCATCATATCCGCCGGGTTTTGGAACTCCCAAGCAGGTCTCCTCCTCTCCTGCAAGGGAGCGATGCGGCGGCAAAGGAAATCTGTGCCAACTGCGCCTACAGTGAGTGCGGCAAACCTGAGGCGCAGGATCCGGGTCACGGCAATCTTCAACCTAGCATCTTCAGGCGCCAAGTTGCTCCAATCGTTGCCGAGCACTATTGGAGTTTGGCGCTGGGCAGTGAAGGGTTGCGGGTTCTCCTCAACGATCCAACACCAATCGGCTCTCCACTCCTCCCACTTGTTGCGGAGCTCTCCTTCCAGATAGGATTCTTTCTTGCCGATCCTGGAGATCCAAGCAATCCCTCCGGCAAGTGGCTCTCCTCTCTCAACGCGGGGCATGAAGAAGTGGCGGAAAAGGGCTACGTTTGGGTGGACTCCGACAAAGTTTTCGCAGAGGTGTGCGAAAACCGCCATGGTCTGGACAGCGTTGGGGGTGAAATCAAGGAGGCGAAACCCGTGAGGTGTTCATGATGTCGCAGAAGAACTCGAGAAAGGCGGGCAGAGCCCGCAATAGAAGAAGAGCGCGAAGAAGGGTACCCGCCGAAGCTGACTTCGATCGGTGGCGGAGAGTACCTTCGATGCGGCGTATCGCCAGCGTCTCCGTCGACGAAGAGGTAGTAGCCCTCCCTCGGCTCCTTCGCGTCGAGCTGGGGGAAGAGGCCGCTCCTTTCGCAGCGCCCATGAGCCGCTGCGCCTCGGCCGACTTCACGCCCTTCCCCTTATCGGCTTTCGGAGCCATGGCGGAGATGGTGGAGGAGACCGACGGCGTGGATGGCGTTGGTGGCGATGGGGGGCGGAGCGTTGCTCTCTTCAGGCTAGAGAAGAAGGGGGGAGCGACGGTGGTTTTCAAGATGGGACAACAAATGGCAAGGTGGGCGTCCTGCCCCTGATTCCCCTGTTTATAAGGAGGGAGAGGGGGCGGACGTTCCGCTTTTCCAATTAAATAAAGCCCCCACGATCTCTCCCACGACGCCACGTTCGGCGCGTGCTGTTCGTGGGGGACGTGGTGGGTCCGGAGCAAGTAACGGCGTGATCTAGGCCGCGCGTGCCCGTGCACTGTTTTGGGCCTGGCCCAACAGCGCTCGGCACCGTGTGTGGCCCAGGCCCAGGGGCTCCTGTCGTTGTAGTAGAGTAGGGGTACCCTGGTATCCCGAACTCGTGCACGGGCAGTTGCAGCACCCCGCGGCAGGGCTGCCTAGTGACCGCCAAGGTCCTCCGTGGTTCCTTTGGAGCCATTCAAGAACAAAGTATTTAAGCCAAGAAGACAAGGCCCCGGCAAGAGGAGCTTGCCGGGAAGGCCACTCAAGGCACACAGAAGACAAGACCCGGCAAGAGGAGCTTGCGGGAAGGCTTGGTGGCGACAAGCTTCGGGCGACAAGGATTCAGCAGCGGCAAGATGCTTGCCACGGCAGCAACCTCTTCATCTCCGCTCCAGCTCATCCACCAACGTGTCGCCATGGGGCCATTCCAGCGTGCGTGTCAAGAGGCTGTGCAGCCAGCGGAGAGCAAGCGATGGTAGGCGGCGCGACAGGGTGCCATCGTGGCAAGCGGTGGCGCCCGACGGTCCCTTTCAGCACTGCTTAGGCGACATGGACGGGCATTTCATGCTTTTGTCCCTTGCCGCCGTGGTTAGGTAGAATACCTTTGTACAAAGTAGTTGTACCAACCGCAACTCATTTTCCCCATTTTACCCTTGTCTACGTTGCCACCTGTTGGTGACCCCTTGAGCCTATAAAAGGAGGCCCATGCGCATAGCGAGGGGGTTCGACTCATTCGAGACCGAAACACTCAAGCTAGGTTTTGTAGCTCTCCGTGCTCCCTAGCAAGAACACAATACAATCGACAAGCAGCGGTAGGAGTATTATCTCCGAGTGCTCGAAGCTGGGTAAACTGCTCGTGTGCATCGCTCGATCTGCTCTTCGTGCAATCTCCGCCCCCCCACCGAACCAAAAGGGACTCGGTCCGCCGGTCCCATAGGTGTTCGTGGGTTACGATCAGCTTCCCCGACACCCCGAGAAACAAACATCCAAGAAACATATCTGGGTTGGTCCCATTTTTGTTCACTCCAGCCACCTACTCCTATGTGTGGATAGGAAATCTAGTCCTGGTCATACCACTGTGTACAGCGTTACCCCTATATTTCCCTTTTCGACCAAGACACAGGTTGGATGACCAATCTGTACTACTTTCAGCCCCTTTTCCTTCCTGTTTGTACCAAGTCCGATGTACTACATACTAAATTCCCCCACCCCCACTTTATTTCTTGTTTGAACCAAGTACAAGATTCGACTCCATGAAGTAGTGATGTCTACTATGCAACCTTCTTCTTGTAGCCGTTGTTGGGCCTGCAAGTGCACAGGTTTGTAGGACAGTAGCAAATTTCCCTCAAGTGGATGACCTAAGGTTTATCAATCCGTGGGAGGCATAGAATGAAGATGGTCTCTCTCAAACAACCCTGCAACCAAATAACAAAGAGTCTCTTGTGTCCCCAACACAACCAATACAATGGTAAATTGTATAGGTGCACTAGTTCGGCGAAGAGATGGTGATACAAGTGAAATATGTATGGTATATATAGGTTTTTGTAAATTGAAAATATAAAAACAGCAAGGTAGCAAGTGATAAAAGTGAGCGTAAATGGTATTGCAATGCTAGGAAACAAGGCCTAGGGTTCATACTTTCACTAGTGCAAGTTCTCTCAACAATAATAACATAATTGGATCACATAACTATCCCTCAACATGCAACAAAGAGTCACTCCAAAGTCACTAATAGCGGAGAACAAACGAAGAGATTATGGTAGGGTACGAAACCACCTCAAAGTTATTCTTTCCAATCAATCCGTTGGGCTATTCCTATAAGTGTCACAAATAGCCCTAGAGTTCGTACTAGAATGACACCTTAAGATACAAATCAACCAAAACCCTAATGTCACCTAGATACTCCAATGTCACCTCTAGTATCCGTGGGCATGATTATACGATATGCATCACACAATCTCAATTCATCTATTCAAACCAACACATAGAACCTCAAAGAGTGCCCCAAAGTTTCTACCGGAGAATCACGACGAAAACGTGTGCCAACCCCTATACATAGGTTCCCAATGCCACGAAACCCGCAAGTTGATCACCAAAACATGCATCAAGTGGATCAATAGAATAACCAATGTCACTACGGTTATCCCACGCAAGACATACATCAAGTGTTCTCAAATCTTTAAAGACTCAATCCGATAACATAACTTCAAAGGGGAAACTCAATCCATTACAAGAGAGTAGAGGGGGAGAAGAAACATAAGATCCAACTATAATAGAAAAGCTCACGATACATCAAGATCGTGTCAAATCAAGAACACGCGAGAGAGAGAGAGAGAGAGAGAGAGAGATTAAACACATAGCTACTGGTACATACCCTCTCCCTCCTCATCATGGAGAGCGTCGGGATGATGAAGATGGCCACCGGTGAGGGTTCCCCCCTCCGGCAGGGTGCCGGAACAGGGTCCCGATTGGTTTTTGGTGGCTCTGGAGGTTTTGCGGCGGCGGAACTCCCAATCTAATCTCTGTTCTGGAAGTTTTACGATACGTAGGTATATATGGGTGCAGGGGGTACGTCGGTGGAGCTACGGGGGCCCCACGAGGCAGGGGGCGCGCCCTAGGGGGGTGGGCGTGCCCCCCACCCTCGTGGGCAGCCCGTATCTCCCCTGACGTGCACTCCAAGTTCCCTGGGTTGCTTTCCTTCCAAAAATAACTTCTCCAGCTTGATTTCGTTCGTTTGACTCCGTCGATATTCCTTTTCCTCGAAACACTGAAATAGGCATAAAACAACAAATCTGGGCTGGGCCTCCGGTTAATAGGTTAGTCACAAAAATAATATAAAAGTGGAAAATAGAGCTCAATATAGTCCAAAACAGTAGATAAAGTAGCATGGAGCAATAAAAAATTATAGATATGTTGGAGACGTATCAGTCATCCCCAAGCTTAATTCCTGCTCGTCCTCGAGTAGGTAAATGATAAAAAGAGAATTTTTGATGTGGAGTGATACTTTGGCATAATTTCATTGTAAGTCTTCTTAATTGTGGTATGAATATTCAGATCCGAAAGATTCAAGACAAAAGTTCATATTGACATAAAAATAATAATACTTCAAGCATACTAATCAAAGTAATCATGTCTTCTCAAAATAGCATGGCAAAAGAAAGTTCATCCCTACAAAATCATATAGTTAGGCTATGCTTCATTTTCGTCACACAAAGATGTTCTCAACTTCTATACCCCCGATGACAAGCCAAGCAATTGTTCCATACTTAAATAATCTCAAACTTTTTCAACCTTCCCGCAATACATGAGCGTGAGTGTGACACTCCAAAATTTTTCCTTTGGTTTTCTTCAAAATTTTGTTGGATTTGAAGGAGGTCACCAAAACCCTTCCAAAAATCTCTATCGAAAGCTTTTTCCCTCTGGCGAATATTTTAGTTTTCCATCTCCTTCAACTCTGGTGTTTGTTTTTTAAATTTTTCCTCTGATTGCTCTCTCCTCAAGGATTCAAGAAAAAATTTTGAAGTTTATTTTTCTTTCAAAAAGAAACTCTAGGAGTTTTTCATCCTCTCCCATATTTGAGATCATTTATGGTTTGTCCATACACCACATGGTAAAATCTTCCCAAATATATCTCCTTCCACTTTGGGAAATCCAAACACTCTATCTCTACTAGTTCAACTCTCTTCTGAATTTTTATTTCAATTATTTCTCTCCCAAATCTTTTCTGTCTATTATTTTGAGCCTAGGTAATTTGCAAAGCAAGTACCTGAATGCATTTGAATTTTGACCTCAAACCAACTCCCTTGGATAGTCCTTGGTACCCACAACCTAGAACTATCAAGACCCACTCCTCTTCTGTTCAAAGATTTCAAATTATAGTCCCTGCAAGTTTGGACCAGATTTGCCAAATTTGGTGAAATTCATATCTACACTTCTCCAAAAATTCCACAAATATTCAGGCAGCCTCTAGATGCAATGAGAGGCCCCTCCACCAAAAACCAGCCCAAGGAAAAATCCCTACATGCCTAGATCATTCTGTCGAACACCTTGCATGCACTAGTGCTGTTCACTTTCAGAAAATTCAGAAGTTCAGTGTCGATCTCCGTCAGTAACTTCAGTCACGAGTCCACAGTGCCCTTGGCACGTTGCTCGCAGCCTATCCCTCTTGTCCGGAGCTTCACACGAGCGCTTGGCACGTTCTGGCGTCGGTGGCGCTGGCCGCCTGCGCTTGGCGTGCTTTTGGCGGCGCTGCACCACCGTGAACGGGCGACAGGGGCAAAACTGCGGCGCAATGCCGTTCGGCGCTGCCTAAGCGCCCTGGTGGCTCAGCGTGGCCACCTCCTTGCCAGCGACGATGCGCATGGCCGCGATCGCCGTGGCTTGGCACGCAGAGCGCACTCTCGCCACCGACGGGCCGTGCGGCCGTTCCGTCGAGGGCAGACCGTAACCAGCCCTCCCGTGCTGAGTTGGACGCGGGAACGGCTCCAATACTCCTCCTAGGCGATGCTCAAGCTCCTAAGCCGACCGTCCAGCCATAGCGCCGCCGTAATCAACTCGCCGGACTTATCCGTTCACGGCAACCGACTCGGGCCGGCTATATATAGCACCCCGAGCTTGCTCTCGCCTCCGCACGACTCCACCCCTCACCGGACCCGCCTAGCCACTAGAGGGGCCTCGAGGCCTTTCTTCCTCGACTCCGCCACCTCCGTCCGCCTCGGGCTCCGCATCGTTCTTCCGGTGAGAACTCCTCCGCCGCCCTACTTTCGCCCGTGAGACTCGCACCACCTCTAGTAGGATAACCCCACCTCAATTTTGGCCCGCAGCTCTCTCCGGCGAGATCCACGACCGTCCGAACCGCCGTCCGCCGGAGCAAGGGCCGCCGTCGACGTGGTACTCGCCGACGACCTCTGCCACCACCCACAGGCGCGGAAGGGCGCACTGATCACGAAGGTACACCCCGATCACCTTACCTCGCCGTGGATCGCCGCCGGCGACCACCGCACCTCTCGGCGCCGTCACGCTCTGTTTTCCCTCGTTTGAAAATTCAAACCTGACGGGTGGAGCCCGCCTGTCAGTCTCTTAGCCATTTCTTTTAAACGAAACGTTATCTGGGCTTTTCCGCAGAACCCCCTGGTAACTTTCTGTTTCATTACAGATGGGTCCTTGGACCAAAACTCTTATAACTTTTAATCAGAAAAGTATTTTTGATTGATTCGTTTTCTGTCCTCTTTAAAATATTGTCTAGTTTTTTATCAGATTTATTTGAAAAATATTTGGAGTAATTTTTGTGCACCTCACGGTATTTACGTTAGCGCGTATGTTTTCTTTATACCGTAGATACCGAAGGAGGTGACGGGACCACAAACTTCACCGAGCTAGGCTCCGACTACTCTGAACCAGGCAAGCAAAGTTTGAACTTTTGATATGATGAGTGTCTGGGCATGTTTGCATTATTTTTGTATCATGGCACGTTCATGAGCATTTTCGATGATAGTTTATCTCGTGAGCATTGAGGCAAATGAGCTCGGTAAATCCGTGAGTTGCTGGAAACTTGTTGCATGGCCATGCATTGGGATGAGTATGGGTAAGATGGTAGTGTTGTAGCATGCCAGGCTTATGCCATATCGTTGACCTAGTGTCAACATAAATCGATCAGTTTCCCGTCCGTCCTCCTTTCCGTACTACCACCTATTTCCCGCAAGGGATACGGCCTAGTAGGTTGCAAACCACTTCCTGGTACACACCAAATCGAGAGGCCGGGATGAAGGTTCCATGGCCCTGGATTAAAGCCTTTCATCCGGTCAGGGGGCATGGGTGTTTCTGGTTGGGACCGAGAGGGGGGCACCCCTTAGAGCGCGCGTATATAAATTTGATCCCATGCTATTTGAGATTGTGATCTCCCCGTCTCAAAGTTTTTCTTAAACGCTGTCTAGGGTGATTCCTGGCAACGTGAGGTATGATGGGTGTGTACTATCTAGTTGTGTTTCCTCTGAAATACCGTAAACGGAACTAGTCCTTCGTGACTACGGAAATCCGTTGGCTGTGGAAAATTTTGGTACAAACTCTGCAGAGTCAAAATTCTTGAATTCATCTTATTCATGTCCAAGTACCGTGATCATCTCATCTTGTCAAGTGTCAGTCTCAGTGACAGAAACTCCCGAGAACCATTTGAGTATTAAATGTTTACTTTCCTGTGAACGGACTAACCCGCTTATTGTCTTGTGAGGAATATTTTCCGTGAGCACTATATCTTGTCAGTTATGAATAATGAATTATTAAGCCCTTTCCGCAATGTCGCTCAGACGTCCGACTGCGGCAATGTTGTTATTTATTTTTATTATAAGCCCTTTCTGCGATGTCGCTCAGACGTCCGACTGCGGCATTGTTGTTATTTATTTTTATTATAAGCCCTTTCTGCGATGTCGCTCAGACGTCCGACTGCGGCATTGTTTTTATTTATTTCCATTATAAGCCCTTTCTGCGATGTCGCTCAGACGTCCGACTGCGGCATTGTTGTTATTTATTTTCATTATAAGCCCTTTCGTGATGTCGCTCAGACGTCCATTATGACATCGTTATTATTTACTTTTATTATAAGACCTTTCGTGATGTCGCCCGACGTCCATCATGCACGCATGTATTTTATTTCAATATAAGCCCTTTATGAGGTGTCGCCCAGACGCCTGACTGTGGCATGTTTTACTTATTTTCACCCCTCGAGGCGTCACTTCAGACACTCGATCAGTTTTGAGTTTATCCTTCTTTTGGTTTTCGAGCGGACTACCGCCGATTCCCTTCTTATTTATTTTTGCTATACTGATTTATTTGAGTATTGTTAAAATTAATCATGACTCATTCATGCATTCATTTGTTATATCTTTTGTCTGAACTGTCTTGCGAGTACTTTCAAAGTACTCACCGGCTTGTTGATTTGGCCGGATCTTGTGAAGGCGATCTCATGGATGAAGAATTGATAGCGAGTCCGACGCCTAGAGGAATCCCAGTCAGTCTCGTGCGACCCCTGGATTAGTCATTGTGATATATATCCGCTTCCGCTACCCAAATAAAACTCATCGAGCCTCACCTCGACGCTCAATGAGCCGCCAGTGCAGTATACTTATTAACCACCCCGCTGTGTTATTTCACCAACCACTCATATCTCGAGTCAGTAGTATTTCCATCCCACACCTTTGAGTCATATCCGCCACTATGTATAATTATCGGCGTGTTTGTAATAATTGGTTGGGCATCTTCAGTCCGACCCCTGTAATTTTGTAATGTTACTGGCTTATTGTATCAAAGTTTTGTCTACCGGTATGAAGGATTTTCCTCAAATTGGACTTCATAGGTCGGTTGTTCAATAAATATTTTTATTGAAAAACCGGTCGTGACAGTGAGCCATGATATAACACTATGGGTGGAATAGAATATGATGATGGGGATTGCCTGGAGAAGACAAAAAAGGAGAAAGTCTCACATTGACGAGGATAATCAACGGGCTATGGAGATGCCCATCAATTGATGTCAACATGAGGAGTAGGGATTGCCATGCAATGGATGCACTAGAGCTATGAATGCTCAACAAAAGAAAACTAGTGGGTGTGCATCCAACTTGCTTGCTCATGAATACCTTGGGCATTTGAGGAAGCCCATCGTAGGAATATACAAGCCAAGATCTATAATGAAAAATTCCCACTAGTATAAAAAGACAAGTTATGAGACTCACTATATGAAAAACATGGTACTACTTTGAAGCACAATATATGAGACTCACTACATGAAGAACAAGGTGCTACTTTGAAGCACAAGTGTGGAAAAAGAGATAGTAACATTGCCCCTTTTTATTTATTTTCTTTTTTTGGGCCTTTTTTTTTCTTTTTGGCCTTTCTCTTTTTTTTGGGTAATTCTCTAATAATGATGATCATCACACTTCTATTGATTACAACATAAGGATTACAACTCGAAACTAGAACAAGATATGACTCTATATGAATTCCTCCGGCGGTGTACCGGGATGGTGCAATGAATCAAGAGTGACATGTATGAAAAATAATGCATGGTGGCTTTGCCACAAATACGATGTCAACTACATGATCATGCAATGGCAATATGACAAAAGTAAAGTATGTCATGATGATGATGATGAAGGAAATATGCCCTAGAGGCAATAATAATGTTATTATTTATTTCCTTATATCATGATAAATGTTTATTATTCATGCTAGAATTGTATTAACCGGAAACATAATACATGTGTGAATACATAAACCTACAGAGTGTCACTAGTATGCCTCTACTTGACTAGCTCGTTAATCAAAGATGGTTATGTTTCCTAACCATGAACAAGGAGTTGTTATTTGATTAACGGGATCACATCATTGGTTGAATGATCTGATTGACATGACCCATTCCATTAGCATAGCACCTGATCGTATAGTTTGTTGCTAGTGCTTTTCTTCATGACTTATACATGTTCCTATGACTATGAGATTATGCAACTCCCGTTTGCCCGAGGAACACTTTGGGTGCTACCAAACGTCACAACGAATGGGTGATTATAAAGGTACATTACAGGTGTCTCCGAAGGTACATGTTGGGTTGGCATATTTGAGATTAGGATTTGTCACTCCGATTGTCGAGAGGTATCTCTGGGCCCTCTCGGTAATGCACATCACATAAGCCTTGCAAGCATTGCAACTAAATGTGTTAGTTGTGAGATGATGTATTACGGAGCGAGAAAAGAGACTTGCAAGATGTGAGATTGAACTAGGTATTGGATACCGACGATCGAATCTCGGGCAAGTAACATACCGATGACAAAGGAACAACGTATGTTGTTATGCGGTCTCGACCGATAAAGATCTTCGTAGAATATGTAGGAACCAATATGGGCATCCAGGTCCGCTATTGGTTATTGACCGAGAGGTGTCTCGTTCATGTCTACATAGTTCTCGAACCCGTAGGGTCCGCACGCTTAACGCTTCGATGGCAGTTATTATGAGTTTATATGATATTGATGTACGAAGGTTGTTCGAGTCCCGGATGAGATCACGGACATGACGAGGAGTCTCGAAATGGTCGAGACATAAAGATTGATATATTGGAAGCCTATGTTTGGACTCGGAATCACTCCGGGTGAAATTAGGAATTTTACCGAGTACCGGGGTTACGGAACCTCCGGGGGTCAATGGGCCTTGATGGGCCTTAGTGGAAAGGAGGAAAGGGGCCCAAGTGCTGGCAGACCTTCCCCCTTCCCTAGTCCTATTAGGACTAGGAGAAGGGGTGGCGCCTCTCTCCCTTCCCACTTGGCCAATCCTAGTTGGACTAGGATTGGGGGAGAATCCTACTCCGGTGGGAGTAGGACTCCCAGCGCAGCCCTTGGTGGCCGCCAGCCCCTCCCTTCCCTCCTTTATACAGGGCAGAGGGCACCCCATGACACACAAGTTGATCATTGAGATCGTTCCTTAGCCGTGTGCGGTGCCCCTTCCACCAAACTACACCTCGAATATACCGTTGCGGAGCTTAGGCGAAACCCTGCGCGCCGTGGAACATCATCATCGTCACCACGCCGTCGTCTTGTGAAACTCTCCTCAACACTCGGCTGGATCGGAGTTCGAGGGACGTCATCGAGCTGAGCGTGTGCAGAACTCGGAGGTGCCGACGTTCGGTACTTGGATCGGTTGGATCGGGAAGAAATACGACTACTTCCTCTACGTTGCGTCAACGCTTCCGTTGCTGGTCTCACGAGTGCGTAGACAACACTCTCATCTCGTTGCTATGCATCACCATGGTCTTGCGTGATCGTAGGAAAATTTTTGAAATTACTACGTTCCCCAACGGTGGCATCCGAGCCAGGTTTTATGCGTTGATGTCATATGCACGAGTAGAACACAAGTGAGTTGTGGGCGATACAAGTCATACTACCTACCAGCATGTCATACTTTGGTTCAGCGGTATTGTGAGATGAAGCGGCCCGGACCGACATTACGCAGACGCTTACGCGAGACTGGTTTCACCGCTGTGAGCACTCGTTGCTTAAAGGTGGTGGCGGTGTCTGTCTCTCTCACTTTAGTTGAACCGAGTGTGGCTACGCCGGTCCTTGAGAAGGTTAAACGGAGTCTATTTGACGAAGTATCGTTGTGGTTTTGATGCGAGGTAAGAACGGTTCTTGCTCAGCCCGTAGCAGCCACGTAAAACTTGCAACAACAAAGTAGAGGACGTCTAACTTGTTTTTGCAGGGCATGTTGTGATGTGATATGGTCAAGACGTGATGCTATATTTTATTGTATGAGATGATCATGTTTTGTAACCGAGTTATCGGCAATGGCAGGAGCCATATGGTTGTCGCTTTATTGTATGAAATGCAACGCCATGTAATTGCTTTACTTTATCACTAAGGAGTAGCGATAGTCGTAGAAGCAATAGTTGGCGAGACGACAACGATGCTACGATGGAGATCAAGGTGTCGCGCCGGTGGCGATGGTGATCATGGCGATTGCTTCGGAGATGGAGATCACAAGCACAAAATGATGATGGCCATATCATATCACTTATATTGATTGCATGTGATGTTAATCCTTTATGCATCTTATCTTGCTTTGATTGACGGTAGCATTATAAGATGATCCTTACTAAATTATCAAGAAGTGTTCTCCTGAGTATGCACCGCTGCGAAAGTTCTTCGTCTTTGAGACACCACGTGATGATCGGGTGTGATAGGCTCTACGTTCAAATACAACGGTGCAAAACAGTTGCACACGCGAATACTCAGGTTATACTTGACGAGCTATGCATATAAGATATGACCTCGAACACGGAGACCGAAAGGTCGGCGTGAATCATATAGTAGATATGATCAACATATTGATGTTCACCATTGAAACTACTCCATCACACGTGATGATCGGTCATGGTGTAGTTGATATGGATCACGCAATCACTTAGAGAATTGGAGGATATTTTTCTAAGTGGGAGTTCTTAAGTAATATGATTAATTGAACTTAAATTTATCATGAACTTAGTACTGATAGTATCTTGCTTGTCTATGATGTGTAGATAGATGGCTCGTCTGTTGTTCCGTTGAATTTTAATGCGTTCCTTGAGAAAGCAAAGTTGAAAGATGATGGCAGCAATTACGGACTGGGTCCGTAATTTGAGGATTATCCTTATTGCTGCACGGAAGAATTACGCCTGGAAGCACCGTTAGGTGCCGGCCTGGTGCAAGGGCTGCGCCAGAAGTTATGAACGTCTGGCAAAGCAAAGCTGATGACTACTCTATAGTTCAGTGTGCCATGCTTTACGGCTTAGAACCGGGACTTCAACGTCGTTTTGAACACCATGGGGCATATGAGATGTTCCAGGAGTTGAAGTTAATATTCAGCGAATGCCCGGATTGAGAGATATGAAGTCTCAATAAGTTCTATAGCTGTAAGATGGAGGAGAACGGTTACGTCGGTGAGCATATACTCGAATGTCGGATATAACAATCACTTGATTCAACTGGGAGTTAATCTTCCGGATGATTGCGTCATTGATGAATTCTCCAATCACGCCACCAAGCTACAAGAGCTTCGTGATGAACTATAATATGCAAGGGATGACCAAAACAATGCCCGAGCTCTTCGCGATCTTTGAAAGCAGCGGAGGTAGAAATCAAAAGGAGCATCAAGTGTTGATGGTTAACAAAACCACTAGTTTCAAGAAAAGGGCAAAGGAAAGAAAAGGAAACTTCAAAAGAGCGGCAAGCAAGTTGCTGATCAAGAGAAGAAACCCAAGTCTGGTCCTAAGCTCAAACGAGTGCTTCTATTGCAAGCAGGCTGGTCCTTTGGAAGCGGAACTGCCCCAAGTATTTGGCGGATAAGAAGGATGGCAAGGTTAACAAAGGTATATGTGATATACATGTTATTGATGTGTACCTTACTAATACTCGCATAGCACTGGTATTTGATACTGGTTCATTGCTAATATTTGCAACTCAAACAGGGCTATGGATTAGCGAAGATTGGCTAAGGGCGAGGTGACAATCTTGGCGTGGGAAATGGTTCCAAAGTCGATGTGATCGCGATCGGCACGCTACCTCTACATCTACCTTGGGATTAGTATTAGACCTAAATAATTGTTATTTAGTACCAGCGTTGAGCATGAACATTATATCTGGATCTTGTTTGATGCGAGACGGTTATTCATTAAATCAGAGAATAATGGTTGTTCTATTTATATGAATAATATCTTTTATGGTCATGCACCATTGAAGAATGGTTTGTTTTACTTAATCTTGATAGTAGTGATACACATATTCATAATGTTGAAACCAAAAGATGCAGAGTTGATAATGATGGTGCAACTTATTTGTGGCAGTGCCGTTTAGGTCATATCGATGTAAAGCGCATGAAGAAACTCCATCTTGATGGACTTTTGGAGTCACTTGATTATGAATCACTTGGCACTTGCGAACCGTGCCTTATGGGCAAGATGACTAAAACACCGTTCTCCGGAACTATGGAGAGAGCAACAGATTTATTGGAAATCATACATCTTGATGTATGTGGTCCAATGAATGTTGAGGCTCGTGGCGGATATCGTTATTTTCTCACCTTCACAGATGATTTGAGCAGATATGGGTATATCTACTTAATGAAACACAAGTCTGAAACATTTGAAAAGTTCAAAGAATTTCAGAGTGAAGTGGAAAATCATCGTAACAAGAAAATAAAGTTTCTACGATCTGATCGTGGAGGAGAATATTTGAGTTCTGAGTTTGGCCTACATTTGAAACAATGCGGAATAGTTTCGCAACTTACGCCACCGAACACCACAACGTAATGGTGTGTCCGAGCGTCGAATCGTACTTTATTAGATATGGTGCGATCTATGATGTCTCTTACTGATTTACCGCTATCGTTTTGGGGTTATGCTTTAGAGGCGGCTACATTCACTTTAAATAGGGCACCATCTAAATCCGTTGAGACGACGCCTTATGAACTGTGGTTTGGCAAGAAACCAAAGTTGCCGTTTTGAAAGTTTGGGGCTGCGATGCTTATGTGAAAAAGCTTCAACCTGATAAGCTCGAACCCAAATCGAGAAATGTGTCTTCATAGGATACCCAAAGGAGACAGTTGGGTACACCTTCTATCACAGATCCGAAGGCAAGATTTTTGTTGCTAAATTCGAAACTTTTTGGAGAAAGAGTTTCTCACGAAAGAAGTGAGTGGGAGGAAAGTAGAACTTGATGAGATAATCTGTATCTACTCCCTTATTGAGAAGTAGTACATCACAGAAAACAGTTTCGTGACACCTACACCAAATAGGAGGAAGCTAATGATGATGATCATGAAACTTGAGATCAATTTTCTACAGAACTTCAGTAGATCAACAGAGCAAGATCCGCACTGAGTGGTACGGTAATCCTATTTTGGAAGTCATATTCTTTGGAACATGATGAACCTACGAACTATGAAGAAGCGATGGTGAGCCCAGATTCCACAAAATGGCTTGAGGCCATGAAATCTGAGATGGGATCCATGTATGAGAACAAAGTATGGACTTTGGTTGACTTGCCCGATGATCGGCAAGCAATTGAGAATAAATGGATCTTCAAGAAGAAGACTGACGCTGATGGTAATGTTATCGTCTATAAAGCTCGACTTGTTGCAAAAGGTTTTCGACAAGTTCAAGGGATTGACTACGATGAGACCTTCTCACCCGTGGCGATGCTTAAGTCCGTCCGAATCATGTTAGCAATTGCCGCATTTTATGATTATGAAATTTGGCAAATGGATGTTAAAACTGCATTCTGAATGGATTTCGGAAGAAGAGTTGTATATGATGCAACCAGAAGGTTTTGTCGATCCAAAGGGAGCTAACAAAGTGTGCAAGCTCCAGCGATCCATTTATGGACTGGTGCAAGCCTCTCGGAGTTGGAATAAACGTTTTGATAGTGTGATCAAAGCATTTGGTTTTATATGAGACTTTTGGAGAAGCTGTATTTACAAGAAAGTGAGTGGGAGCTCTGTAGCATTTCGATATTATATGTGGATGACATATTATTGATCGGAAATGATATAGAATTCTGGATAGCATAAAGGAATACTTGAATAAGAGTTTTTCGATGAAAGACCTCGGTGAAGCTGCTTACATATTGGGCATTAAGATCTATAGAGATAGATCAAGACGCTTAATAGGACTTTCACAAAGCACATACCTTGATAAAGTTTTGAAAAAGTTCAAAATGGATCAGGCAAAGAAAGGGTTCTTGCGGTATTACAAGGTGTGAAGTTGAGTAAGACTCAATGCCCGACCACCGCAGAAGATAGAGAAAATGAAAGATGTTCCTATGCTTCAGCCATAGGCTCTATCATGTATGCAATGCTGTGTACCAGACCTGATGTGTGCCTTGCTGTAAGTTTAGCGAGCAGGTACCAAAGTAATCCAGAGTGGATCATGGACAGCGGTCAAGAACATCCTTAAGTACTTGAGAAGAACTAAGGATATGTTTCTCATTTATGGCGGTGACAAAGAGCTCGTAAATGGCAGTTACGTCGATGCAAGCTTTGACACTGATCCGGACGATTCTAAATCGCAAACCGGATCGTATTTACATTAAGCGGTGGAGCTGTCGGTTGGTGCAGTTCCAAACAAAGCGTCGTTCGGGATCTACATGTGAAGCTGAGTACATAGCTGCTTGAAGCAGCTAATGAAGGAGTCTGGATGAAGGAGTTCATAACCGATCTAGGTGTTGTACCTAGTGTATCGGGTCCAATGAAAATCTTTTGTGACAATCTTTGGTGCAATTGCCTTGGCAAAGGAATCCAGATTTCACAAGAGAACCAAGCACATCAAAAGGCGCTTCAACTCCATCCGGATTTGGTCGGATGGGAGACATAGAGATATGCAAGATACATACGGATCTGAATGTTGCAGACCCGTTGACTAAGCCTCTTCCACGAGCAAAACATGATCAGCACCAAGACTCCATGGGTGTTAGAATCATTCTTGTGTAATCTAGATTATTGACTCTAGTGCAAGTGGGAGGCTGAAGGAAATATGCCCTAGAGGCAATAATAATGTTATTATTTATTTCCTTATATCATGATAAATGTTTATTATTCATGCTAGAATTGTATTAACCGGAAACATAATACATGTGTGAATACATAAACCTACAGAGTGTCACTAGTATGCCTCTACTTGACTAGCTCGTTAATCAAAGATGGTTATGTTTCCTAACCATGAACAAGGAGTTGTTATTTGATTAACGGGATCACATCATTGGTTGAATGATCTGATTGACATGACCCATTCCATTAGCATAGCACCTGATCGTATAGTTTGTTGCTAGTGCTTTTCTTCATGACTTATACATGTTCCTATGACTATGAGATTATGCAACTCCCGTTTGCCGAGGAACACTTTGGGTGCTACCAAAGCGTCACAGCGAATCGGGTGATTATAAAGGTACATTACAGGTGTCTCGAAGGTACATGTTGGGTTGGCATATTTGAGATTAGGATTTGTCACTCCGATTGTCGGAGAGGTATCTCTGGGCCCTCTCGGTAATGCACATCACATAAGCCTTGCAAGCATTGCAACTAAATGTGTTAGTTGTGAGATGATGTATTACGGGCGAGAAAAGAGACTTGCCGAGAACGAGATTGAACTAGGTATTGGATACCGACGATCGAATCTCGGGCAAGTAACATACCGATGACAAAGGAACAACGTATGTTGTTATGCGGTCGACCGATAAAGATCTTCGTAGAATATGTAGGAACCAATATGGGCATCCAGGTCCCGCTATTGGTTATTGACCGAGAGGTGTCTCGGTCATGTCTACATAGTTCTCGAACCCGTAGGGTCCGCACGCTTAACGTTTCGATGGCAGTTATTATGAGTTTATATGATATTGATGTACGAAGGTTGTTGAGTCCGGATGAGATCACGGACATGACGAGGAGTCTCGAAATGGTCGAGACATAAAGATTGATATATTGGAAGCCTATGTTTGGACTCGGAATCACTCCGGGTGAAATTAGGAATTTTACCGAGAGTACCGGGGTTACGGAACCTCCGGGGGTCAATGGGCCTTGATGGGCCTTAGTGGAAAGGAGGAAAGGGGCCCAAGTGCTGGTCGCACCTTCCCCCTTCCCTAGTCCTATTAGGACTAGGAGAAGGTGGCGCCCTCTCTCCCTTCCCTTGGCCAATCCTAGTTGGACTAGGATTGGGGAGAATCCTACTCCCGGTGGGAGTAGGACTCCCAGCGCAGCCCTTGGTGGCCGCCAGCCCCTCCCTTCCCTCCTTTATATACAGGGCAGAGGGCACCCCATGACACACAAGTTGATCATTGAGATCGTTCCTTAGCCGTGTGCGGTGCCCCTTCCACCAAACTACACCTCGAATATACCGTTGCGGAGCTTAGGCGAAGCCCTGCACCGTGGAACATCATCATCGTCCACCACGCCGTCGTCTTGTGAAACTCTCCTCAACACTCGGCTGGATCGGAGTTCGAGGGGCGTCATCGAGCTGAGCGTGTGCAGAACTCGGAGGTGCCGTCACGTTCGGTACTTGGATCGGTTGGATCGGGAAGAAATACGACTACTTCCTCTACGTTGCGTCAACGCTTCGTTGCTGGTCTCGAGAGTGCGAGACAACACTCTCATCTCGTTGCTATGCATCACCATGGTCTTGCGTGATCGTAGGAAATTTTTTGAAATTACTACGTTCCCCAACAGATGAACAGAACGGTGGAAAGTTGCATGGCAATATATCTCGGAATGGCTATGGAAATGACATAATAGGTAGGTATGGTGGCTGTTTTGAGGAAGATATAAGGAGGTTTATTTGTGATAGAGTGTATCATATCACGGGGTTTGGATGCGCCGGCGAAGTTTGCACCAACTCTCAAGGTGAGAAAGGGCAATGCACGGTACCGAAGAGGCTAGCAAAGGCGGAAAGGTAACAGTGCGTATAATCCATGGACTGAACATTAGTTAAATGAACAAATATACTTATAGCAAAAATTTAGAAGTCATAAAAAATCAAGTACCACGCGCATTCTCCTAGGGGGATAGATTGGTAGGAAAATACCATCGCTCGTCCCCGACCGCCACTCATAAGGATGCACAAGCACTTCATGTTTCAAATTTGTTACACAACTTTAACCATACGTGCATGCTACGGGATTTGCAAACTTCAACACAAGCATTTCTCAAATTCAAAACTACTCAACTAGCACGACTTTGATATTATCACCTCCATATCTCAAAACAATTATCAAGCATCAAACTTTTCTTAGTATTCAACTCACTCAAAAGAAAGTTTCACATATCTTGAATACCAAGTATATTAACATTAAGCAAATTACCATGCTATTAACGACTCTCAAAATAATCTATGTGAAGCATGAGAAATCAATAGTTTCTTCAAAATAAAACTACCATTGTGCTCTAAAAGATATAAGTGAAGCACTAGAGCAAACAACAAACTACTCCGAAAGATATAAGTGAAGATCAATGAGTAGTCCAATAATTATAAAACTATGTGAAGACTCTCCCATTTAATAATTTAAGATCTTAGTACTTTATTCAAACAGCAATCAAAGCTAAAGAAAATGAAATGATGCTCCAAGCAAAACACATATCATGTGGTGAATAAAAATATAGCTCCAAGTAAAGTTATCGATGAACGAAGACGAAAGAGGGGATGCCTTCCGGGGCATCCCAAAGCTTAGACGCTTGGTTATACTTGAATATTACCTTGGGGTGCCTTGGGCATCCCCAATCTTAGGCTCTTTCCACTCCTTATTCCATAGTCCATCGAATCTTTACCCAAAACTTCAAAACTTCACAACACAAAACTTAACAGAAAACTCGTGAGCTCCATCAGCGAAAGAAAACAAAACACCACTTCAAGGTACTGTAATTAACTCATTATTTATTTATATTGGTGTTAAACCTACTATATTCTAACTTCTCTAAGGTTTATAAACTATTTTACTAGCCATAGATTCATCAAAATAAGCAAACAACACAATGAAAACAGAATCTGTCAAAAACAGAACAGTCTGTAGTAATCTGTAACTAACGCAAACTTGTGGAACTCCAAAAATTCTAAAATAAATTGGTGGACCTGAGGGATTTGTCTAGTAATAATCTTCAAAAAGAATCAACTAGATATCTCTTTCCAGTAAAAAGTTGAAGCTAATCTCGTGAGTGCTAAAGTTTCTGTTTTTTTACAGCATGATCATAAAGACTTCACCCAAGTCTTCCCAAAGGTGCTACTTGGCATAAACACTAATTAAAACATAAAACCACATCCTAAAAGAAGCTAGATGGATTATTTATTACTAAACAGAACCAAAAAGCAAGAAACTAAAATAATATTGGGTTGCCTCCCAACAACCGCTAACGTTTAACGCCCCTAGCTAGGCATGATGATTTCAATGATGCTCACATAAGAGATAAGAATTGAAACATAAAGAGAGCATCATGAAGAATATGACTAGAACATTTAAGTCTAACCCACTTCCTATGCATAGGGATATTGTGAGCAAACAACTTATGGGAAAAATAATCAACTTGCATAGGAAGGTAAAACAAGCATGACTTCAAGATTTTAAGCACATAGAGAGGAAACTTGATATTATTGCAATTCCTACAAGCATATGTTCCTCCCTCATAATAATTTTCAGTAGCATATATAACCAGCACATAAAGCATTGTTTTCATGATCTACTTGCATAAAAATTTTATTACTCTCCACATAAGCAAAATTCTTCTCATTCGGAATAGTAGGAGCAAATTCAAGAAAATAACTATCACGGGATTTAAAATTGAAATCAAGATGACAAGTTTCATGGTTATCATTATTATTTAAAGCATACGTGTCATCACAATAATCATCATAGATAGGAGGCATGCTTTCATCATAGTAAATTGGCTCATCAAAGCTTGGGGGACAAAAAATATCATCTTCATCAAACATAGCTTCCCCAAGCTTGTGGCTTTGCATATCATTAGCATCATGGATATTCAAGGATTTCATACTAACAACATTGCAATCATGCTCATCATTCACATATTTTATGCCAAGCATTCTATGTAATTCTTCTTCTAGTACTTGAGCACAATTTTCCTTTCCATCATACTCACGAAAGATATTAAAAAGGTGAAGCGTATGAGACAAACTTAATTCCATTTTTTTGTAATTTTCTTTTATAAAATAGACTAGTGCTAAAACAAGAAAAAAAAGATTCAATTGCAAGATCTAAAGATATACCTTCACTTACCTAGCCTCCCCGGCAACGGCGCCAGAAAAGAGCTTGATGTCTACTATGCAACCTTCTTATTGTAGACGTTGTTGGGCCTGCAGGTGCACATGTTTGTAGGACAGTAGCAAATTTCCCTGAAGTGGATGACCTAAGGTTTATCAATCCGTGGGAGGCGTAGGATGAAGATGGTCTCTCTCAAACAGCCCTGCAACCAAATAACAAAGAGTCTCTTGTGTCCCCAACAGACCCAATACAATGGTAAATTGTATAGGTGCACTAGTTCGGCGAAGAGATGGTGATACAAGTGCAATATGGATGGTAGATATAGGTTTTTGTAAATTGAAAATATAAAAACAGCAAGGTAGCAAGTGATAAAAGTGAGCTTAAACGGTATTGCAATGCTAGGAAACAAGGCCTAGGGTTCATACTTTCACTAGTGCAAGTTATCTCAACAATAATAACATAATTGGATCACATAACTACCCCTCAACATGCAACAAAGAGTCACTCCAAAGTCACTAATAGCGGAGAACAAACGAAGAGATTATGGTAGGGTACAAAACCACCTCAAAGTTATTCTTTCCAATCAATCCGTTGGGCTATTCCTATAAGTGTCACAACCAGCCCAAGAGTTCGTACTAGAATAACACCTTAAATCAACCAAAACCCTAATGTCACCTAGATACTCCAATATCACCTCAAGTATCTGTGGGCATGATTATACGATATGCATCACACAATCTCAATTCATCTATTCAAACCAACACATAGAACCTCAAAGAGTGCCCCAAAGTTTCTACCGGAGAATCACGACGAAAATGTGTGCCAACCCCTATGCATAGGTTCCCAATGTCACGAAACCCGCAAGTTGATCACCAAAACATACATCAAGTGGATCAATAGAATAACCCATTGTCACCACGGTTATCCCACGCAAGACATACATCAAGTGTTCTCAAATCTTTAAATACTCAATCCAATAACATAACTTCAAAGGGGAAACTCAATCCATTACAAGAGAGTAGAGGGGGAGAAGAAACATAAGATCCAACTATAATATCAAAGCTCGCGATACATCAAGATGGTGCCAAGTCAAGAACACGAGAGAGAGAGATCAAACACATAGCTACTGGTACATACCCTCTCCTCCTTGTCATGGAGAGCGTCGGGATGATGAAGATGGCCACGGTGAGGTTCCCCCTCCTCAGGTGCGGAACAGGTCCCGATTGGTTTTGGTGGCTCTGGAGGTTTTGGTGGCGGAACTCGATCTAATTTCTGTTCGGAAGTTTTACGATACTTAGGTATATATGGGTGCGAAGTGCGTCGGTGGAGCTACGGGGGCCCCAGAGGGGGGCGCGCCGGGGTGGCGCGCCCCCACCCTCGTGGGCAGCCCGTATCTCCCGACGTGCACTCCAAGTTCCATGGGTTGCTTTCCTTCCAAAAATAACTTCTCCAGTTGATTTCGTTCCGTTTTGACTCCGTCTGATATTTCTTTTTCCTCGAAACACTGAAATAGGCATAAAACAGCAAATCTGGGCTGGGCCACCGGTTAATAGGTTAGTCCCAAAAATAATATAAAGGTGGAAAATAAAGCCAAATATAGTCCAAAATAGTAGATAAAGTAGCATGGAGCAATCAAAAATTATAGATACGTTGGAGACGTATCAAGTAGCTTTACCTCTAACAATACAAGAAGAAAAATAGGTGACGTTGGACCATCCGATCGAGAGGGGCTGAGAGGTAGAAAATGATGCACATGCAGCGACGTCGCGAGCTGGGGAAGTAGAGCTAACACGGTTTCGAAGGAAGATATACCTGAAGGTCGTCGGGATGTGGATAGGTGGGCGGTGGGAGGCCGGATCCGCCCACACTAGGGCAACGACAAAGGGATCGGAGGACCTCCAGCGCCGGCGCTCGGCCAGAGATAACGGTGCGGCCGGCAGTGGGTCTCCTTCCTCGCTGTCGGCGACGGCCTAAATACTGCCCCTCCTCCCCTTCACCGGCGGAGGGGGATACGCCTGGATCTATAACTAGTGGTGAGGATAGAAAGACAGTGTTTTTTGGAGGGAGAAAGACAGTGTTACCACCCCTATCTTGTTTAGATCTGGAGAGGATGAGAGTGTGTGAATAGAGCAACCCTAGCAAGCAAGCGCGGAGGCTCCGGCCTATATATGCGTAGTGGGGTAGTTTTCCTTTTTCACTCCATCAAAACAATCGTTTAAAGTTGTGTACTACGTGTCAGGTCACCGTTTTTTAGTTATTGATTGTTTTTTGAGATAGCTACCCGCTTGTTCCAAGTGGTGTTACTGTGTGCCAGGTCGCACTTTGTATCGTTCAAGTCTGGTACAAGTCCCTCCATTAAATGAAAAACCACCCCCTCGTAAAAATTGTGAACAAGCCCACGGCTAAAATTATCGGAAACGTGGGTTGCCCCAACATGCATTATTATTTATATTTTCTACTCCCTCTGTTCCTAAATATAAGTCTTTTTTATTAGCCACACCTAAGACAAGAATTTTTTTTATTAGCAGTGAACCCCACATGTCATAGACACAAAAAGTGTGGAAGATTCCCTTAGGCAAGCCAAAGTGTGTCTAACAATTTGAGCAACTCAAGTTAGGCAAGTGTGGCAAGTGTGGGAAAAATAATGTGGCAACATAAGACAAACATAGTCACAATGCAAACAGCCCCGTAATTTTTTGTGACATGCATGAAAATTTGGTTAGTTAAATTTATAGTCAAAGTTTGCCAAGGTGCATCAAATCAACCCATGCAAGTATCAAAAGGGAAGTCACGGCATGCATGCATGCGTTGTACTCCCTCCATTTCCAAATATAAGTCTTTTTAGAGATTGCAACAAGTGACTACATACGAAGCAAAATATATCTACATACATCCGTATGTAGTAGTCCATTTGAATTGTCTAAAAATACTTATATCGAGTGTAGTGCTTTGATGTGTTGCGTCAGCTCATACAAGACCGATAATTTTGATTACTACAACGCCCTCTCCCTCGCGGACTGAGCTCTGGTGCCTTAACTGCACCTGGCTTTGGCTGCATGACAGGTGGGCCAACCACCTGTTGGGCCAACCTATCATAGACGCAAAGGCAGGAGCAGTAAGTCAATGAAGCTGCATCCCTCCCTCGCGCATGAGCGTGGTGGCTGGCAGGACTAGTAGGAGCTTTCGCTACACGCTTCTTGACGGCGGCGAACTTGCAGATGGGGTTGACCATCATGTCGTCCATGCGAGAGTCGAAGCCGACGTCGGCGAGGGCTACGACGCCGGCGGCCGCTAGCACCATCTGGAAACACTGCGCGGTGCGGGGCCGTAGGCTGGCCCTTGGATGATTTGGCATAGCCGACTGCCACTCGCGACCATCGCCTCCATAGGTGCTTCTGGCTTCTGGTCACTTGGTCTTGGATTGGAGTGAGCAGTGTTGCGCAGAGACTAAGGAGTAGACGGATTGGAGTGGTGGGGCGCCTTTATATGAGATTCCAAACTCTATTGCATTCACATCATGCTGGCTCTATTCTGCTTGTCCAGTTAATTCCTTTTGCATCTAGAGTAATTTGAGGATGCATCATTGACCGTTCAACGTCTCGAGAACCGCTACCCTCTCCCTCCTTGGCATTCAAGCACCTATGGAGGCGACTGCCGCTCGCGTCTATCGCGTGTCAGGAGACGTTCCCGTCGATGACGAGGAGCCTATGGTGACTTCGTAAATTTCAAGATGATAGTACTAGTATACTCAATATTGTGCACCGCGACCAAGGCCGAGAGGAGAACGAGATAACTACATATTTATTTACGGTGTAGATTCACTCATTTTTCTCCATATGTACTCCGTCTCGGTGTAGTCTAGTCACTTGTTGAAATATCTAGAAAGGCAAAAACTCCTTTCTGGTTTACAGGGCTATACTAGCAAGTACTCCCTCCGTCCGAAAATACTTGTCATCAAAATGGAAAAAAAAGATGTATCTAGAACTAATATACATCTAGATAGATCCCCTTTTATTCATTTTGATGACAAGTATTTCCGGACGGAGGGAGTACTACAATAGTGGGCTCACATAGCAATTTTGACTCATGCAAGAGCCTGGCTATATGCGTGCTCCAAGGTTCGCAACTGCCACGTTTGGGTTGCACTTGGCTCTTCGCCTCTTTGAGAAGACAAACAATGATGTTACTACTACTGCTTCTACAGTATCGAATCCACTGCTGCATGTCCGTCCACCGCGAGCGGGAGGATAGCTTGTTGTAGTACTATAAGCAAAAGTCTGTCCTCATCTGCGAGCCACCGCGTGCATGGGCGAGGGAGAAGGCGTGTAGTAGTAAAATCAAGCTTCTCCTCTTTGTACGAGTTGGCGCAACACATCATAGCACTAGCCCCCCATGGTTGCCTCTAAACTTGGCTAAAAGACCCGCAGTGTACAATACTCCATTTGCTGCAACCTCTAACATTTACCCCACCACAAATTAAAATATATATTCCTGTCTTGACCAGATAAGCGTGCAAACTAGAATCACCAGGATGACAGGTAGGGCCAGAAGATTATTTTAATAAAAAATATAGCATGGAGCCGACCCCAACGATTTTAAGATTACAGGCACGGTACACGCTATCCTAGACTACTCTACACATGAAACTGCCACACGAGCGTCCGGTCTGCGCTTGGCTCTTCGCCTCTTCGGGAAGTCAAACAATGGCCCTACTTGGATACTCTAACACAGTTAGAGGTTAGAGTTAGATTCTAACCCTGAACTAACTCTAACAAAAAAGGTGTTTGGATAGCAGGGTTAGATGGAGCGCGGATACGGCGCGACGCCTTCACAAGCGGTGCGAGAGGGAGGGAGGGAGAGGACAAGAAGCTTTGAGGAAGTGAGGAGGGATCTTCCTCGGGAAGAGCGAAAGAAAAAGGTGTTTTTAGTGGTCCTGAGAAGAACTAACCCAAATAAGCACCTCTTGGGTGGGTTAGATTTTTTGGATCAGTTAGATGCATCTAACCCAAACTAACCCTCCTGTTTGGATATTTTTGGGTTAGTTGAGTCCAAACTAACCCAAACTAACTCTAACCCGTGGATTCAAACAGGGCCAATGGCCCCGTTTGGATACTCTAACTCGGTTAGAGGTTAGAGTTAGATTCTAACCCTGAACTAACTCTAACCAAAGATGTGTTTGGATGACATGGTTAGATTGACAATAAATGTTCTTTCTCAATTAATTGGTTACTTGGGGCGAGCCCTAGCCGAGAGTTGCGCAGGCCGCAGACGGGGACGCGCCCGGCAAGGAGCTGCGCTGACCGCAGACGGGGACGCGCCCGACAAGGAGCCGCGCTGGCTTATCGCCCAGCCCGCCGGCCGAATCCGCCGTCCCTACGCAAGGAACCGCGCTGGCCGAGTCCGACGGGGACAGGCCGCGCAAGGAGCCGCGACTGCTTACCGACGGGCGGACGGGCCGCGTGGAGACGAGGGGGTTGGAACGGGAGGATAGGGCGGGGCTGCTTACCGGCGGCGGACGGGATTGCGGATACGGCGAGGCGCCTTCACGGACGGTGAGAGAGGGAGAGAGAGAGAGGACGAGAGCTTTGAGGAAATGGGCAGGGATCTGATGCGGGAAGAGCGGGGGAAAACATGTTTTTTAATGGTCTCGAGGAGAACTAACCCAAATAAGCACCTCTTGGGTGGGTTAGTTTTTCTGATGGGTTAGATGCATCTAACCCAAACTAACCCTCCTGTTTGGATATTTTTGGGTTAGTTGAGTCCAAACTAACCCAAATTAACTCTAACTCTGGGATCCAAACAGGTCCAATGATGGAGTACTACTATAGTGGATGAGTACTACAGTATGCTTCTGGCCATCTGACACCGATTGAACTGCTGCATGTCCACCGCGTACAGGAGGGAGAGCGTGTAGAGAACGAAAGCTTCTCCTAGTCCTGCCAGCCACCACGCTCATGGGCGAGGGAGGGACGGAACTTCATTGACATAATGCTCCTGCCTTTGCATCCATTATACGTGGGCCCAACAGGTAGGTGGCCCACCTGTCATGCAGCCAAAGGCAGTTGCAGTTAAGGCGAGAGGGCATTGTAGTAATCAAACTTCTCGGTCTTGTACGAGTTGACGCGACACATCAAAGCACTGCACTTGATATATTTCAATAATTTGCGTTTACCGATGCATTAATTACAACGCATGCATGCATGCCGTGACTCTCCTTTTGATACTTGCATGTGTTGATTTAATGCACCTTGAAGTGGTATGAATATGTGACGGTAAATCTTTGTAATGCCCCGGCCCTAATAAAGCGAGAGATGGTTGTGCACGAGGAGGGCGAGATCATGCAGACGGAATAGGTACCGATGATGGAGCTCTCTATGGTCTCGATGGACCTCACCTTGCTCCACTGCCCCTTGTGCCTCCGCCCCTTGAAGCAGGTTCAAATACACCTGGTCCGTTTGGCTGATCGAGGAAGGTGAACGTTTCTTGATTGATGTGTTGTTCGATTGATTTGTGCAGTGCAAGGGAGGGCACCTGGCTTGCGTGGACTGCCGCGTCGAGCGCCCCGGGAACCAGCGGCAGTGCCAGAAGTGCGAGCGTGGCGGTGGTTCAGACGTGCGGAACACGGCGGTGGACGTCGTCCTCTCCTCGGTGAGGGTGGAGTGCCCGCACGAATGCTGTGGGCTCTATGTCACTTACCACAAGCTCGCCGATCACCAGAGCGTGTGTCCGCTCGCGCCCTGCAATTGCCTCGTGCCCGTCTGCGGCTACGAAGGCCCGCCGCCGGTGCTCTCCCACCACATCAGCACCGTTTATCCCATGCCCGTGCACAGGATCTAGTACGGCAAGGCGCTCCAGCTGCAAGTGCCACTGTCGGAGGCACGGCTCTTGCTGTTCGCGGAGGAGGACGGCCGCACGTTTTTCTTGGTCGGCGGCGTGCTCGACATCGGCGCGCCTATCGTCATGTCGGTCGTCTCGATCAGAGTGGGGGCGTCCCCACTGCCGCACTACGTGGCCAAGCTATGGGCGAACGGCCCGCCGGGGGAGCCCAAAGGCAGGACCGACGCCGTCAAGGTGGAAATGGAGGTGACAAGCAGCATGGATCTCGGCTCCGTCGCTGTGCAGGCGCTGACCTTCTTCACAGTTCGGCCCAAGCTGCTGGCCGGGGCTAAGCTGGTGTCCCTCCACATTCAGATTGACAAGCTCACGTCCTAAATGATTCTACATTGCCTTCTGTTTATCTTAGTAATATGCTAATATAGGGGTTAGCTGGTCTACTTTAGCTTAAGAGATGGTGGGTTTTGGTGGCAATGCAGCAATTACCTCGACATCAGATCAACAGTGAAAGTAATTTCAAACAGTCGAATGGATATTTTGTGTCTGTTGGAGATAAAGATCCTTTGGGTAAGAAGTAACAGCTTATATGCTTTTTTTCGAAACGGAACAACGATACTAGTATAATTTTTGTGGACATGCACTAATATTTTCGAAACGGACATCGGGCTGTAGGTAGAAGGGCGGTTGGAACACGGCATCGGCCCATACCACGGTGACCCCCGATTGGGACACACCGACTGTGGATTTTCTCCCTCGCCAATGTCGACCGCGTCTACATAGAACATTGTTCCCTTACCCCAGCTGCGGGATTAGGCCGGATATGTGACCAGCGGTGTGGCCACCGTCATTCTATGCTTGTGAAGAGAGCAACCCAGGCAAGAAGGCTTGTAGCTTAGGCTCTTGCTAGTGTATATATAGTGGTTTTCTTTTTCTCTCCATATCAACCATTTTATATTTCGTACGTGTCACTGAAGAGTGAAATGATGGTTACTTCTTCCGACTAACTTACTGTGTGATTTGACTTCTCCTTTAGTGGCCCCTACACGTACTCCCCCTACGTGTATCAAACAGTCACATGTACACATGGACGCAAAAACGCGCGCGATGCCCTAATTCATGCATGTCCTAGCACACGAGGAACACACACGGTCACACTCAAGTGATCAACCTACACGTCCATGCACACACATACTGAGCCCGGGTGAGCTAGTGACCGTATAAACACCAGAAATCATATATATTGGGTGCAATGAGCGTATTATGAAGTCCACTGATCATATTTTTACAAATATACAGTGATAGACAGTGTATTTATCTCGTTTGAAATTAAGCCATATTAACCGGAGAGGAGGCAGTATGGACTAGCATTACTTTGTTGTGTCCCATCAACATGCCGAACGAGGAGAAGCTTGCAGGACGGGAGAAGCTTGCATGCGGTGGCTCGTAGGACAAGGAGAAACTTTTGACTAATGCAAGCTGTCCTTCGCTCAGGCGGTGGACGTGCAACAGTTAATTCGGTGTCAGATTGCCAGAAGCATACACTATACTAGTACTATTATTGTTGCACTTCCCGAAGAGGCGAACAGCCAAGCGCAAAGTTTACTAGTACTAGTACTACTACTATAGTCTATAGACGTATGTACTACTATACTAGTACTAGGAACCAGATGGAGGAGCGTCTGCACTCTTATTATATTTTTAAAATGTGATAAAGCAATCTTCAACACATTTGGTTCTCTTCGAGGGTTCTCACATGTGATAATGGAAGTTGATTGCATGGAACACTTGCCACAATTCTCGCTTAATTCTGGCTCATATCCTATTACAAATAGGAGCGCTCGGTAATATTTCCTCTTTTTGTTATTCAGCATGTAAACAGGTCAGCAAACCTTGCGGCGCACTTTGTGCGGACCGTGCTTGCTGCACTTTGAATGTGGCCGAGAGTTGGCTTGATGAAACACCTCGCTTCCTACTTCATTTTTTGCAGGGTACCTCGCTTCCTAGTGACCTGTGTCTTGGTTGATCGTCCTAAGAATGCTTATATATGAATAAAGCTCTCTCATTTACCGCACAAAAGATTAAGCCATATTAACCAGAAAGGAGGGAGTATGGACTAGCACGACTTGTTGGTGTGTCCCGTCAACTCACAGAATGAGGAGAAGCTTGCAGGACAAGGTGAAGCTCGCTTACGCCTTTTGACTAATGCAACATACCCTTGCCCAGGCGATAGACATGCATCAGTTCATTCGGTGTCAGATTGCCAGAGGCATACACTGTAGTACCGGACATGCGGAGTACCATCATTGTTCGACTTCATGAAGAGGCGAAGAGCCAAGTGCAAGGTTTAGTAGTACAAGTAGTACTACTACTAGAACCGAATGGTGGAGCCTCTGTACTCTTATTTTTTTAATCTCTGATAAAGTACACATTTATTCCGGAGAAGGGCGGAAAACGGCAGCCCAACATGTAATGATGATACCGATCAACCATGCTCGAATATATCTTGGCCTCCGTGCGAGCCCTTCTGTGTGTTCTCGCTCCTCGTCTCTCTCAAGCAACGGCGGGTTGGCCATTTTTCTGTCAATTCAGATCGGTTGCTCACACTCCGGTCCCACATGTCAGTGTTATGCCAAGAGGAGGTGCGTTGACCGACTGGCCATACGCATACTTGGTTTTGCACCTTCATACTACTCCTCCCTCTGTCACAGTTTACAGGACACGCTTCATTATGATGCATTTCTCTCAATGCATTTCCACCACCAGAGAGACTTTAGACGCATTTGGTTTAATGCTCAATTAATTAGGGCATGGTAACCGCAATTTTCTCTCGATGTAGTACTACGGAGTGGAGAAAGTGCATGCATGTGTGTACCCGGGGTGGAAGCACTGCATGCATGTGTGTAAGCATTATTTCCTCTAGTAATAGACGCCCTGCTATAACTAACAATGCTATTTTTCAGGCTGATCGCTAGTCGCCTTGGTCCCAGAGATTTTCTCTTTTTCTGAAGCGCGCTCTATAAACTTTGACGGATGGAGTAGTATGAGCGGATTCAAAGAAGAGCGTATTGATGGTTTCTTCTTCCGAGGAACTTACAGTGGGAAAGGTGGGGCTTATGATTTGACTGCTCATTACACACTATTAATGCGGCGCAACGACCGGTTTGAGTCTCCCATCCAGCTGTGCACTACCCCCTCAGTTCTTAAATATACTCCGGAGTATTTGCCTTTCTAGAGATTTCAATGAGTGACTACTCAAATATTTGTCTTTTTAGAGATTCAAATGGACTACTACATACGGATGTATATAGACATATTTAAGAGTGTAGATTCACTCATTTTGCTCCGTATGTACTCACTTGTTGAAATCTCTAGAAAGACAAATATTTAGGAACGGAGGAGTACACATACGAAGCAAAATGAGTGAATCTACACTCTAAAATATGCCCATTTGAAATTTGTAAAAAGACAAATATTGTTGATGACAGTTGTGACGACAAAAAATAAGCATATTCCTTGTCCTAAGGGAAGATAATAACATGGTTGTGTTTGTCTAAAACGGTGTGAGGACAAGATTGCAATATGGAAAGTACGCCAGACGAGCTATGTTTTGTGCAAAGAACTATGGAAGATCCATATGGCGACGTGGGAAGACGGGCAGTGGAGAAAGGCCGGAGGGGATACCTGGAGGTTGTCGGGATGTAACTAGGTGAGCGGCGGCAGGCGGAATCTGCCCATACTGCGGCAGCGAGCAGGTGGCGTAGGCCCTACCACGCCAGAGCTTGGTCAGAGAGAACGGCGTGTACCGTAGGTCGGGACGTGCTGCCTCGGCACCATCGAACGGAGAAACGATGCACGTCCTCCCTTTCCGCTGGCAGAAGGGATGCAGCCGGATCAGTGACCAATGGTGAGAGAGAGAGAGAGAGAGTCCACCGCAGCCTTGTGTGAGATACTCTGAAGAGAGACAAACCAGGCAGGGAGGCGCCATTGTATATAGTGGAGCGGACTACCTTTTTCTCCATAAAAATCGTTTGATATTCTATGTACGTGCCATTGAGCGATATAACTTTATTTAAAAATAACGTGCCAATGCATCAAGTCGAACTTTATTTCGTGCACGCGTGATACACGACCTCCGTAGGTAAACAACCGCTACACGCATTCAAATTAGCACGTGGGCTGCCATTTCGTACAGAAATGAGCTCCGCCGTGTACCCGTGCGGGTGTGGCTGGGCACGAAGCGTGAGTACATGCACGGTGCACCTATTCTTTTCTTGTATACGTACACCACCTACGAGAGGTTGTGTCAGAGAGATACAAACTTAGAGAGATAAAGTGTGTGGGTTCGTGAGAGTTTTCTTTGGGGGGGGGGGGGGGTCAATAAAAAATGTGACATATGCAATGTGTGTGAAATATAGTCTTGGATATATCATATATATAGAGGGGGCGATCCATGAGAAGAGAGTGGAGGTATCATCGACTTGAGGTGTCCATAGAATCGAATAGGGGGATGATGTGTGTGTGTGTGTGTGCGCGCGTGGTCGATAAAGAGTGCCATCGAATTTGTGTGTGCCGACGTCAAAGATATAGAGTGGCTGGCCTACTAGAACGAGAGAGGGGACATGTGCAGCTTGTCTCTGTGGCATGGATACCTTCCTATAGCGCTCGACTATCGGGGTGTGGTGGGGGGAGGAGGCCTAATTAACTACAGAGGTACTGTCGGTGTCAAAACCGGCGGATCTCGGGTAGGGGGTCCCGAACTGTGCGTCTAGGCGGATGGTAACAGGAGACAAGGGACGCGATGTTTTTACCCAGGTTCGGGCCCTCTTGATGGAGGTAAAACCCTACTCCTGCTTGATTAATATTGATGATATGGGTAGTACAAGAGTAGATCTACCATGAGATCAGAGGCTAAACCCTAGAAGCTAGCCTATGGTATGATTGTTGTTCGTCCTACAGACTAAAACCCTCCGGTTTATATAGACACCGAATAGGGTTAGGGTTACACAGAGTCGGTTACAATGGTAGGAGATCTACATATCCGTATCGCCAAGCTTGCCTTCCACGCCAAGGAAAGTCCCATCCGGACACGGGACGAAGTCTTCAATCTTGTATCTTCAAAGTCCAGGAGTCCGGCCAAAGGCTATAGTCCGGCCAAGCCTTTATTCGAATCGTTTTCACTGTCCCACCTCAGCGCGTTTAGCGAGGCGGTTTCCTTGGCACGTCTTGTCAAAGCAGAGATCGTGTCCCCTTATTCCAGGATTCTCATCAATACGGGCGTGGGTAACCCAATCGTGCCCGTTGGCATGCCTCCTCTATCGAAGGAGAGTCCCGAACGGTCACGGGGAGGGCTCCTGGTATTCAACCTCTTTATAAAGATACCAAGGCCCCGCTCCTTTTTCTCAATCTCCATCAGATCCGCCCCTCGCTTCGAGTTCCAACACCCAAAGCTCCAGATTCAGGCGCTTTGGACCTGCGTTGATGTCCGGCTCCGACCTCCAAGGCCGGTGGATGCCTTCCTCCGTCACGGAAGAAGCCGTCCTAAAGCTAAGAGATGCCGGGTATCTAACCGGCGAAATCTCGCATAGGCTGCCTGCTCAAGGGCAGGTTATTCCCACTCCCAAGCCCGGTGAAAGCGTGGTGTTCGCGTCTCACTTCCTTCGGGGGCTAGGCTTCCCGACGGACCCCTTCATGAGGGGGCTCATGTTTTATTACGGGCCAGAATTTCACGACTTGGATCCGGAGTCCATCCTCCACATCTCATCATTCATCGTCGTGTGTGAAGCATTCCTCCGCATTACCCCTCACTTCGGATTATGGCTCAAGACCTTCAAGGTGGAGCGAAGATGATCAAGGGCAGCAGAAGAGTGCGGAGGGCTGTTATAAGCAAGAATCTTGACGCTCCATGGCCCAAGGGCTCTTTTCAAGAGGAGCTCAGCCTATGGCAACAAGAGTAGTTTTATATCACAGCTCGGGGGCACCAAATGGGTGGCGCCACCTGCCTTCCTCGGTTCCTCCACATGGCTGGCGTCATGGGTTAATAAAGGGCTTGACTGGGGCCGCCCAGGGCGTGCCCTTGTTGCAGGGCCGTATTCGAGACCTCCTAGAGAGAGAGAGATCAATCTGGTCGTAGTAGCGCAGGTCATGCTGATTCGTCGCATCCTGCCCTGCAAACGTCGCCCCCTCTGCCTGTGGGAGTTCAATCCGGAGGGACCACGAGCTCTCCAACATTTTATGGGCATAGCCTGTGGAGATGTACAAACTGTTCTTCGGATCACAAGAAATGTGTCCGGACTTGACTGAGGACGCAGGTCTGAGCTGCAATCGCCAGGATGCTCAAGTAAGTAGTCCCGTACCCGGACACGCTATCCGTATATTTATCATAAACTTGCCCTTAAAAGAGTTGTCCCCTAAACAGGAGTGGATAGTGAAAGCAAAACTGATCAGGTGTCCGGCCCCCCTCCCTAACACCATGTCGGATCCCATGTTAACCAAGATGCCGGAGGTTGCGCCTTTAGAAGAAGGCAAAGGGGGGAACAAGAAAGCTACTATCTCCGCGAGGGAGGTTATCAAGCAAGGAGGGATCGAGAATCCCTCCATCCAAGGGGAGAAGAGGACCGCCTCTGAAGATCCAGAGACCAAGGCCTCAAAGCGCGGGAAGAAATCCTCGCGAGAGGGCCTGCGCCGGAAGATGCCCTGGCCGCATTATTTCCCCAAGGAGATCAGCCCTCTAGCGAGCCGTAAGTAGAGAGGGGAGTTTTTCCTAAAATAAGAGACATCCCTGTTTTATCTCTGAAGATGACCGAAATTTTACCTTGTAGTTCGGATCTCAGCCCTTCTCAGCTGAGCTCGTCTTCGGAGGATCTTCGTGGGAGATGATGGAGAGTGGAACGCCTCCCCCTATCGTACCGCCTAGCGAGGCGGGCGATCCTGAGGTGTCGTCGCGGAGGGTTTCCTTGAATCCGGCAGGGGTGGAGGGCGGTCGTAGGGCCCCCCAGAGCCCTCTGTGTCCGGCCTTCGAAAAAGGCCATCAGACGAGTCCGGCACCTCATAGTGCACGGTCGGAGGGGTTGAAGGGTCTGCTCGGGCGAGTGTCTATCTCAGAGGATCACCGTGCATTGATGTGTACAGTGATCGAAAAGATTTCGTCCGCGGAAAGCGGGTTGTACGAGGCCGCCAGAAGTTTACTGACAGGTTTTGAGGTACGTGCAATGATGTACCTTTTGACGGTTCCGCATATATAAGATCGTCCTGTGTAGATAGTAGCCCCGAGACTCGGTGCGTTTGTCAAAATGATAGCGTGCGAGGATCATAATCGAGGTTATAATATGTCGCCCTTCATATGTAGGTGGCGGGCGTCCGGTGGCTAGCCGGATGATGATCTTGCCGAACTAAAGCGGCAACTTGCGCGGGATGCCGACATCGCACTTGTCAATAAGCGGCTTGACGAGTCACAAGGTATGCGGTTTCTCCGCGGACACCTCGTAAGGGAGCTTGATGCTCGTGCCTTACAACATGTATGATTGATGCAGATGGTGCCGCTGCCATGGAGAACCTTCGGGCGGAGCTTGCCCGAGCCAAGGAGCAGGCCAGAAAGAGTGATGCGGCTGCCTTAAAGGCGGCCGAAGAGCTAAAAGCCAAACAGGCTGCTCACTGCCGAAGCAACAAGGAAATGGCCGAAATGGCCGTGAAGTTGAAGAATGCTACCGACCGCTGCGAGCTTCTTGAAAAAGAAGGTCGAGCGGAGCAAGAGGACCTGAAGAAAGCCACCACCGAGGACAAGGATGCTCGCTCTGCGATGAGAGCTATGAAGGAGGAGCTACGTCAGGCCGGAGATATCGCGGCTGGAAAGCCTTTTCTGCTGTGGAGGAAGTTCACGGATCCTAGATATGCTCAGTTGGACCGGCTATGGAGTAGTGAGGATGCTTATCTGGACTTGGCGGCGAGTGCCGCGGACGCGGCCGAACACTTCGGAGATCAAAAGGATCACAAGATGGAAGAGCTTTTTTGGTCGCAGTTCCATAGTCCAGAGCGTCCACTTCCATTAACCGATCGTTCGGCCGAATGGGCGGAGCTGAATAGGTTGTCCGGACTTGCCATGAAGAATGTCGCGACTCATTTGTGGCCGAAAAGGCCCGAGCCGAAGAGTTATTTTGGCTTGGTGCAGCAGTTCCTTGGTGCGGTGCCGCATATCAAAGCAATGAGGCGGTCAGCATGCATAGAGGGTGCGCAGATGGCTCTTGCCCGTGTCAAGACATACTGGGTGGAGATGAAGGCCACCGATGTTGCATCCCAAGATTCAGACGGCAGCCAAGTACCTGTCGAGCACTATTTTCAGGAAGTTCTGCAGGGCGCTCGTTTAATAGAGACGCAGTGCTCGAAGGATATTATGTTCGAATAACATGTATTATTGTGAAACATTGTTTCGATGGAATAGAAAAGCTTTTTTATACTTGTGCCTTCAAGAATGAAAAATACCTCCTGCGGCCGTTAATATATATGTGTATGTAACCTGAAAGATGGCAGTCTTTGGCTTCAGCCCCCACGCATATAATGCGGGGGTGTTTGCAGAAAACGCATTTTCACACTTGATCCAACATCTTGGTCCTACAAAGGAGGTTATAGCGCAGCAAACTAGGCAACCAGACTATAATGCTTTATCACTTTCACTTAGCCATAGGAGTTCGACATTGGGGCTACTATATAGCCCGAGGGGCACCGCAGCTCACCCAATTCAGGCGCATATGTGCCTGGCCGAAGCGCCCTTCGTCAATCTTGGAGGAATTCTAAAGATTCCAGCGGGTCATCAAGTGGTTGACCAGTCTCACACTATATTATGACAGTCAGTTTTCGGCTTTCTCTACTCAGGTGCTCCCCTGGCCGAACCGGGGGAACAATCGCAGTAGTTCTCCTGGTGCCGCATTAGCCGATAGAGCGGGCGTAAGGCAGCAAAACACAGGGCAGGCAAACCCAACATTTGACCAAAGACATGATTCGAGCTGATGCACGTAAGGCCTAACTTCGAGGCGCTTGAACACTCCCTAAGTTATTCGGTCTTTATGAAAGCGGGTGAACAATCGCCCTTGGTAAAAAGCCCTGGTATCCAGTGCAGCAAAAATTCTGGCGTGGCCTATGCCAAAGCGCCAGCCTCCTCCTCTGTTATAGCAAGAAACCGGGAATGTGTATCAACAAGAGACAGTGAAAAAGGTTTACGAGGGTCTTAATCTGAAAAGAATCCTTGCAGCGGGTCCCTCTGCGTCTGCGCTGTGTCTCTGTTGTGCGTATCACGGGACGGGTGTATACGGTGTTCATCTGTAAAGAGAGGAACTTAGTTGAAAAGATCGTGCGAAAATGTACGTTATATTAAATAAACAAAGTACAATTCAAAGAATGAACAAAATTGAGCTCTATTGTCTCTTGTTGTGGATCGCGGAGCCCTTATGCGGGGTATGTGTCTAGCGAGCCCTTGTATGTTTACGCGGACTCGTCCAGCCGTGTCCGGGTGCGGACGACCTGTCTAAGTGCTTGCATTGGTGAAGCGGTTTATTGTGGGGCTGTCAAGGCATCCGCACAATTTTCGGACTCGAGGAACCCTCGATGTTTCCCTTTAATGAGATGATGCCGCGTGGACGGGCATTTTAAGTGTAAGAGATGCATAATGCGGTATTGCGTTAAAGCGGAAAGCTTGGCGTCCCAATAGTGCTAGATAGCTACTTGTAAATGGGGCGAGGTGGAAGGTTAACTTTTCGCGGTGGAAGTTGTCGGGTGAGCGAACACAACTTCTAGCGAGAAACCCGTACAATGGGCATATGGGCCTGGCGTTACCCCTTGAAAGGAAGTGTTGCTATGGCGAAATTTGGTTGGGTCTATCCACATTTTGCGGATTGTGTCCTGGTATAGCAGGTTTAGATCACTGCCGCCGTCCATTAAGACTTGTGAAAATTGGAGTCCGCCAATTATCGGATCTAATATCAAGGCAGTCCAACCTGCGTTTCGTATACTTCTAGAGTAATCCCGATGGTCGAAGGTGATTGGTTTCAATAACGAGTGGAGGGACTCTTGCGGGATAGGCCGTATGGCGCGTACCTCTATGGGCGCCGCTCTATTTTTCCCTTTTGTCACGTGAAGTGAGTTCACTATTTTGATTTCTTGTGGGAAATTCTTTTGTTTTCCGGTGCTCTGCTTTTGGGGTTCGCCATCGTCCTCGCTTGGTGTGTCGAGCCCCTTGTGTTCGGCGTTGAGTTTGCCGGACTGCTTGAAGACCCAACAATCTATGTGGGTGTGATTTGCAGGCTTCTCGGGAGTACTGTGGATTTGGCATATCTTGTCCAAGATTTTGTTTAAGTTAGATAGCTCGTCCCTGTTATCCTTAAGGGGCAGCTTTTTATGATTCTGCCGAGAGCTTTTGAATCGGGCGTTGATTTATCGTGCTCTTCGGGCTGTTTCCCTTGGTCAGACGCTGGTCCTTGCTGCGTCGTGGTTTCCCTTTTCCATCCCTGACTTCGGATGTACTTGGGTCGCTGGTGCTGCATATTGCTAGCCAGCTATCCTCTCCCGCGCAAAAGCGGGTCATGAGTCTTGTTAATGCGGCCATTGTTCTTGGCTTTTCTTGGCCGAGGTGTCTGGCGAGCCATTCGTCTCGGATGTTGTGTTTGAAAGCTGCTAAGGCTTCGGCGTCCGGACAGTCGACTATTTGGTTCTTTTTAGTAAGGAATTTGTTCCAAAATTTCCAGGCTGACTCTCCGAGGTGTTGAGATATGTGACTTAAATCGTCGGCATCCGGAGGTCGGACATAGGTCCCTTGAAAATTTGCCCGAAAGGCATCCTCGAGCTCCTCCCAACTTCCAATGGTGTTTTTGGGAAGGCTTTTAAGCCAATGCCGGGCTGGCCCTTTGAGCTTGAGGGGTAAGTATTTTATGGTGTGGAGATCATCTCCTCTAGCCATGTGTATATGGAGGATGTAATCCTCAATCCAGACTCCCGGGTCTGTTGTTCCGTCGTATGCCTCTATGTTTACGGGCTTGAATCCCGCTGGAAATTCATGATCCAGCACCTCATCGATGAAACATTGGGGATGTGCGGCACCCCTATATCTAGGTGTACCGTGATGTTCAGATACTTGATGTGTTGCATTGCTTACTGGAGCTTTCTTTCTTAGCCTGTAGACAGATCTAACTGGGCCATCTTTTTGATGCGAATCCTTGTGCGGATCGCGTGCCGGCTTGTGTGCGGCGCCGTTTGCCGCTCTCTGTTTGCCATGGGGTCGTTCATCCGACCAGGTGGCCTCTTTGTTTTTTGATTGCGGGGGCTCTACGGCCTCCTCATCAAATTCAGGTAGTAGTTTTCGCTTGGGGTAGCTCTTCGTTCGGCGACTGTCGCCGTACTTGTCTGAGGTGTTGAGTACTTTGCTCCATCTGATTCTAAGTGCATCTTCCGCTGTTTTGAGCTTCTGCTTCTGCTTTTTTTAGGCTACGCGCAGTGGCGATGAGCTTTTTTTGGAAGTTCTTCTGTTCCAGCAACTTGTCCGGCGTGAGATCGTCCGGACTGTTATCTTCGCCGGGGATGGGTTGTTTATCCAGATTGTCCTGACCGGATGGTTGCTCGATAGCATGTTCGTCGTCCACCGGTTCGCCATGCTCTATGGCTGGGTCTGTATGGCTGTTATCTTTGTCGAGGCGGGACTTTGAGCGGCGCTTACGTCGCCGTTTTGACTGCTTTTCGAGGGAATGATCCTTCATAGCGAACCGTTGTTCCTCATCGTCGCTTCCTTTAGGTGTGTCCACCATGTATACATCGCGAGATGAGGTGGTTCTCCAGTGCCCTTTAGGCGCTGGTTCATGTTTCTCCCCTACACCGTCGTCCGTACCGTCGATGTCTTCGGAGTCGAAGTCGAGCATGTCGGTTAAATCATCGACAGTGGCTACGAAGTGGGTGGTGGGTGGGCTTTGAATTTCCTCATCGTCCGCATCCCAACCTTCCTGACCATAATCCGGCCAGGGCTCTCCTGATAAAGAGAGAGACTTTAGTGAATTCAGGATGTCGCCAAAGGGCGAGTGCTGAAAGATGTCCACGGAAGTGAATTCCATGATCGGCGCCCAATCGAATTCGATTAGCGGGGGCGCGGAAGGCTCGGAGTCCGGAGAGGAGTCCGGCACCTTGGAGTTACGAGCTTCGCAAAGGACGGGGTAAATGTATGGCTCAATCGCCGTAGAGATCGCCGCCCCCGAGGCGGTGTCCAACCACCCGTCCTCGATCGGTATGATCGGCTCCGAGCTGAAAGTCGGGGCGGACACTGGTGCGACCTCGAGGACCTTTGCTCGCGGCAGAGCTAGATCATGCCCCTCGTGACAGTGCGGCGCGCTTGGCTGTGGCTCGAACCCGTCGAAGATCAAGTCTCCGCGGATGTCAGCCGTGTAGTTCAAACTCCCAAATCTGACCTGGTGGCCAGGGGCGTAGCTTTCAATCTACTCCAGATGGCCAAGCGAAAATTGGCCCGCAGTGCAAAGCCGCCGAATACGAAGATCTGTCCGGGGAGAAAAGTCTCACCCTGGAGCGCATCATTGTTGATGATCGGAGGAGCCATCGGGCCCAAAGAGGACGACACAGAGGAACTCTTAATGAAAGCACCAATGTCGGTGTCAAAACCGGCGGATCTCGGGTAGGGGGTCCCGAACTGTGCGTCTAGGCGGATGGTAACAGGAGACAAGGGACACGACATTTTTACCCAGGTTCGGGCCCTCTCGATGGAGGTAAAACCCTACTCCTGCTTGATTAATATTGATGATATGGGTAGTACAAGAGTAGATCTACCACGAGATCAGAGAGGCTAAACCCTAGAAGCTAGCCTATGGTATGATTGTTGTTCGTCCTACGGACTAAAACCCTCCAGTTTATATAGACAACGAATAGGGTTAGGGTTACACAGAGTCGGTTACAATGGTAGGAGATCTACATATCCGTATCGCCAAGCTTGCCTTCCACGCCAAGGAAAGTCCCATCCAGACATGGGACGAAGTCTTCAATCTTGTATCTTCAAAGTCCAGGAGTCCGGCCAAAGGCTATAGTCCGGCTATCCGGACACCCCCTAATCCAGGACTCCCTCAAGTACAATGGCTGGTATATGTGTGGAGAAGGAGAGAGGCCTACCTCATGTATTAAGGGAGATTGATCTATCTCATGTATTAACGGAGATCGATCAGCATCCACGCATATGTGTAGGAGAGGAATAAGGTTGGGAGAGAGAAAGAGCTAGAGTGTTGGAGGGGGTGGTAGTGGAGTTGCTTCTAACAAATGGTGGGATAGGCTTGCTAGTTGTCACATCCCAGATAGACCATGCATTAGGGTGTGCATCATGTTTAAATTTCATCTGAATTTGAAATGGGGAAGGCAGGAAACCCCAGAACACCCCCCCCCCCTTAAAATAACTAGGGTTTACTAAAATTTAATTCAATGAATCCGAAATGCCCTTCAAAATGCTCATCCTCTTTGTTTGGGTTTAAGATCCATGTCAAAGAAGGTGGGACATTTTCTAGGTCACCTAAGGGTTCTAAATTTAATTCACAAATTTCTGAAATGGGCATTTTAAATTATGAAAAATATTTTAAGTGTTCAAAATTGTTAAACTAAAATGTTTCATGTTGGGAATATTCAACTAGTGACCAGGAGCATTTTGGTAATTTTTGAAAGTGTTTTGGTATTTTTAAAACCCTAAACAGAATGGCAGAAAATAGAAAAAAGATAAAAAGGAAAACCCTTGTCATGCTTGACACCGCCCCCTGCTGCCCAGCCCAGCAGCCGCCGCCAATGAGCTGCTTGGCTCGCTTGAGCAGCAGGCTAATGCCGGGCCGGCGTCTTGTGAGGGCGCCACGCAGCTGGCCGCCGCCCCTGCCCGCCCTCGCCGCCTCGCCGACTCGGGGCGACCCGCGTCGTCCCCGAACCCCCCAGACACCGCACTTTCCCCTGCCTCTCTCTCGCTCGCTCTCGACCTGGCCAGCGCCATCGCCGACACGCCACCGTCGCCGCCGTGCTCCCGCATGATCCACGCACCTCACCGCCATGTCTGGCGCTCCGCCGCACCCAGTTACCCCTAGCCAGCTAGTCCCCCTCGCTCCAAGACCCCCCGAGGCCACTACTCCGACCTCGACCGAGTCCAAGGCCGCCGGAGATCCCCATCGTCGCCGCCGTCGCATCAGTCCACCCCCGACCCCGACGAAGCTTCCTGCAGGTTCACTACGAACCTAGCTACCTCTCTATCCTCTCCGTTCTCTCCTTCTTGCACCACAGCGAGCACCCGACGATCGCCTGAACCCACCGCCGCGGGACTCGTCGCCGACGAGCCTCCGGTCACCTTTTGGCCGCACCACTATGTCCATCACACTCACCACTCTTCAACGAGGCTAACCGTGCACTCCCCGTGCCTCGCCGAGGCCGCTAACCCCTAACCCGTCGGTGGCCGAGCCTCGGTCGCCGCCCGACTCGTCGCCGGCGCCCACTCCGGCCACCCCTAACCCAACTGACCCCACCAAACACCGCGGCTCACCTCTAGCTACCGTAGGTGCTCCCAGGCTCCATTTGGAGCCGGGCGTGCAAAAGCACTTGCTCCGGGCGTCTGGCCTCGCCCGGCGGCTGAGCGCGGTGAGTTGACCTCACCGTGGGCCTGTTGACCCTTTGGGTCAATGGCAGTGGACCCTTGGCTAATCTAATTAGGATTAGTTTTAATTAAAACTAATTAGTTAAACTAAACGACATGCGGGTCCCACTGGTCAGTTTGACCTGGACGACCCGTTGACCCCCCGACGTCATGTTGACCTCATCTTGGCGCATTAATTCAAATTCTGGAATTATTTTTATATAATAAATCCAGAATATAATTCAAATTTCAAATGCTTATAACTTTTATTCTATAACTCCAAATGCAAAGATTTATATATGAAAATTTATCAGAAAAATACACTCTATCCATTGGTACAGGTTTCATGCATGTTAAAACAAGTTAACTATGCTGAATAACCAGATTAAGATTTTGCACCATTAGGACTAACTCACATGATCTATCATTTGAACCTTGGTTCAAATGAGATCATCCCCTGTCCCTTCAACTTGCATTAGGCCAACACACATCCATCTTGCCATGTCATAGCATGCATCATATTGTTGCATATTGGTTGTATGTTTATTTTGGTGTGTTTTCATGATAGGTTCTGCCCCCGAAGATAACCTCGATAACCCATCGAAGGGCAGTTCTCTACCCAGTTCCATCGGGCAAGCAATTCATTGATCATTCGATACAACCCATGTTCTCGCTTCGCTCTCATTTTATCTGCATTAAGACAACGCGATTCAACTGTTGTGTGCTGCGGTAGTTGAACCCACTTCCTTTGCATGACCTGTCATTGCCACAGTAACTAGATGAAACCCACTAGTATGTGTAGGAGTTGATTGAGCCATGTTTGTGATTCCTACCATGCTATGCTTGCTATGCTTAGAGTTGTGTCAGTCGGCTCATCGGGATGATGAATTGGAGTGAAAGGTTGTGTTGGTTCGAGAGTGTAAGTGTTGAACACGATTTGGTAAAGGTATCGATGAGAGGCCATGTAGGAGTACATGGTGGGTTGTTTCATTGAGGCCGAACTTAAGAACTGAGATCTGTGTTTGTGATCCATGAACTAGCTACTACCACACATTGGGCCCGAAACCAATGGACCCTCTCGCTTCTTAACCACCCCTGTTCATAGTCCGGAGTTGCAAGTAGTTTCGGTGTTTGTAGCATCTTTGGGGCCGACGCAGCGCTGACCTTAGGGGTGGGTTGTGTTGCGGTAGGCACCGTGGCCCGGTGTACCGAAAGTGCCCGTTTGGTATCTCGGGAACCCTGCACACATCGTTCGGGCTGTATGGGAAACCTCGGCGGACTCCTGCGGATGGAACCCGAATAGGCGATAACTGGACTAGGGACTTGAGTGTTTAGGTAGGCTGTGGCCGACACCCACGTTGGGCTTCCGCTTGAAGGTTGCCGAGTACATGTCGTGTAAACGGCGATAAGTGGTGAGCGTGTGTGAAGAAGTATACCCTGCGGGGTTAAATATGATCTATTGAATAGCCGTGTCCACGGAGAAGGACTTCGGGTTACCTATATCAGTTCATAGACAAGTAAATGGATACTACTAAAAGCCTCAAGATAAGTGTGAGTATCGTGGATGGCCCTCTCGGGGATGACGAGAGAGGATCCACGGTGGAGTATTGTGATGGTGTTTAGTGGACTCGTGTACGGCAAATGCTTTACAAAGTGTGTCACGTAGGATAGCTTAGCCAAGAGTCAAAGCTGGCTTGCTGCATTTAACTCCACTTCCTTCCTTGAGAATGTGCATGTATGATAGGATTCTGTGGTAAGACTTGCTGAGTACTTTTGTACTCATGTTTGCTTAATCAATATTTTTCAGAGGACTATACTACCCCCTCCGACGGATTCTATGTAGATGTTGACTTCGACGAGTAAGCTAGCCACCCAGGTGGCGATCTAAGACTTGTGAAGGGCCATGTAGATAGAAAGGCTCCAACAAGCTTTCTTTCTTTCTAGAGTCTGTACTCAGACTACTTTGCTTCCGCATGTGCTTGTATGATTGTATGACTTGAGTGTTGGGTCATGTGACCCCTACCTGTATGAATATGTTATGTATGGCTCCTCGGAGCCTCTTAAATAAAGTACTTGAGTTGTAGAGTTTTGTTGTGATGCCTTGTTGTATTTACTCATATCGGGCATATTGCGTGTATGATTGAAATGCTTGGTATGAGTGGGATCCGACAATCTAGTTGTTTATCCTTGGCAGCCTCTCATATGGGGAAATGTAAGTCTTGTGCTTACGGCGATAGTAGTCCGCTACAGCCCGGTTCACGGAGTCCTGCTAGCCCAGCACTCTGCTTGGACACTTGACTGGCGGCATGTGATTCATTTCGTTCCTATATACGTCCTTCGGGAAATGTCACGCGGTGATACTTGGAGTCCTGCCTAGCTCTGCTACAGCCCGGAATACGGAGTCCTGTTAGCCAGTGCTACAGCCCAAGTTCATACGTTGATGACCGACATGCTCGAAGTGTTTCATGTATGCTGTCCCCATAGGTTAGTGCCGCTTTGGGTTCACGACTAGCCATGTCGGCCGGGTTCTTTGTCATGTGGATGCTAGCGACACTATCATATCGTGAGCCAAAAGGCATAAGCGGTCCGGGCCATGGTAAGGCGACACCCGTGGGAATACCGTGCGTGAGGCCGCAAAGTGATATGAGGTGTTACCAGCTAGGTCGATGTGACTTGGAATCGGGGTCTGACAGCGTTGGCATCGAGCGAGCTGCTGTAGGTCCGCTAAGCCAAACTGGTGAAGTTGAGTCTAGAAATGCTTTAGTTATATGTAGGGAATTGATTGTGGGAGGAGCGTAAGGCTCTTTTACTCCTTTACCTTATGCCCTCTGATCTGAGTCATCCTCTTCTCATTCAACGTGGGTTTAGGACTAGGCTCTCTTTCTCTATCAGGTTCACGTGTTACTATCCGTAGTACCTTGTAGGATTGTTGGTTACATCCTCAGTTCAGTGTTACTAAATTTTAGTATGCTACCATTTGAACCAGAACCTTGATATGATGTTGTTGAGTGGTTTTGCAAATCTGATTTTGAATGTCTCAAATTTGATTTGAGCATTCTGAGATGTTATGCTGCCCGATTTTCCTAGAATTCTAATGCCTTTGCATTATGGCTGTGCTTTCAGATGGCCACCCGTTCCCAGAACCAAGTGGTTCGCCTGACTCGCTGCATCGATGTGTGCGGTCACACGGCCATGTTGGTTAGGGTGATGATTGAGGCTGGTTATCGATGGTATCCTGAATATACCGTCGAGGAGCAGTTCAGGGATTTCAATCAAAGCCAATACCTATGCACGGTCGGATTTATCCATCCTATCCGGACTCTTGAGCCACTTCACTTTGTTCTTATGGGCTCGGAATCACTATTGGAATGTCTGTACAAGATGCAGCCTATTCCATGATGACTATTATTCGAGCAGAACTGCTTTCTTTGAGCAACACCGATTTCCGCTATATGCCGGCATCTCTTCCCGGGCGCATGGCTACCTTGAGGGTTGTACAGTGATGCATCCCATGAGGACTCACTCCTCCGCACTACTCTTGAGTTCTTTGGAGGACAAGGACCGTGAGAACCGGGCCTTGCGTATGGAGCTATATAATGCCCGTTCCGACCTTTGGGCTACTCGACTAGGTTTGCACCTGCCGTGCAAGCGGATGTATGGACATGAGAGATTTGTACCTGTGCGGGCGAGTCTGCGGACTTCATGGAGTGGCGTGAGGTTGGAGGCATCACTCCTCCTCGTGGGCCTCTTCGCCACCCTTTGTGGGTCCACGACCACATCCGAGTCCTTATGGTCCACAGGCCCCACAGTTATGTCTTCCCAGACGACCATGTTCCACTTCAGTGCAGGTGGTGACTTCTATGAGGACTACTATGGAGCTGCACGAGATAGTAGTAGTATTCCTAGTATGGTAATAGTTGTGTTTCCACCGTCTGCGTGACTCGTGGAATACGACTTAGTGTGTATCATTCGGAAGTGTAGAAAAATAATGTATAGGAGTTGGAATGCTTCCGATGAGATGTAACGCCTTTCCTTATAGTTGTACTCCGTCAGGCTTGTACTAAACTATGAATGGTGTGTATGACCGTTGGTATATATATATATGGCAGTTTATATTACCATGTCATACGGATGAACATCTTTGCATTCCATACTGTCCATTACCTTCCGCACTTCCTTGTTAAATTCTGCCATCCTGGTTTAAACCTTTGTTTTGTCTCCCGGGATGGTCAACACTCGAATTCTCCTGCTGTTCCGAGCAGGAGAGGCCAGATGCAGCCGAAATGTGAATCTGCCGCAACCGCCATCTTTGGCTGAGGTGATCTTTGAAGCGTAAGCATAATAAGCGCTGAAACTAACCGCTTATTGGGCGCATTGAACAAAACACAGCCCGCCAGCCAAGAAAGCGATGGGGTTTCACTCAATGATTTCGTCAAGCTTTATCCTCCAAAGTTCAAATGTTCCGTCGAGCCACTTGGCGCCGATGATTAGCTCCGCGATATTCATCACAAGCTGCGTTCCGCCATCGTGTGCGAGGTGACAAAGTTACCTTTGCCGCCTATCATCCGGAAGGCCCCGATCTCGGTGGGAAAACTATGAGGCTATCGTCCGGCTGGACAAGTTACAACTTGGGATGAATTCAGTGCCGCCTTCGCGAGCACCATATTCCGAAGGACTTATGGACCGCAAAGCGTGAGGAATTCTGCAGTTTCACCCAAGGCGGCTGAGCGTGGATGCCTCTGACCGTGGAATTCGGGAGGCTAGCACGTTATGCTCGAAGAAGTTTCTACCGATGCTAAGAAGCGGCGAGGTTCCGTAAGGGACTTAGCCCCGAGTTACGCCGAGATCTCCGTCTACATGAATGTACCTCTTTCTCGAAGCTAGTCAATAAGGCTATCGGCGCCGAGATCAGGCAGACTGATTTGAGGCTTCACGCAAGCACATCCGTGATTACGGATCATCATCCGCTCTGGTTCCCGAAGCGCGGGTTTGGGTCCCAAATCGGCTCTACCACCTGGTACACCCCGAGGCCATCCTTCGCGCCTCGCCCCAACCAACCGTATTTTCCACCCAAGACATATGGAGGTCCATCGCTAATGTTGCCCCACGGCCAAATGTGATCACTTGCTTCAAATGTGGAGAGACGGGCCACTATATTCGAGAGTGTCCCCAAAACAACCCCAATCAAGTGGAAAGTCTGTTGGCGCGGCAAGCCAGCAGGAAAGGTTCCCTATGCCAAGCCGATTGCCACCGCTCGTGGCCATGTCAACTATGTCTCTTTGAAGAAACCTATGAGGATCCCAACGCCGTCCTCGATGCGCTTCTTGTTAATTGCCATCCCGCAACTGTTCTTTTGATCTTGGAGCATCTCATTCATTTATTTCTGAGAGCTATGCTCGATTGCACAACACCACATTCTGCGACATGCCTACCTCCATGGAAATTCAAACTCCTGGTTCTAGATGGCAAACCTCTAGAATAAGTCATGGGAATGAAATTCTTGTCGACAGATTAGTCTTTCTCGCATCTCTAATAGCTCTCAAGTCCTCGGACATAAACATCATCTTGGGTATGGACTGGATGTCAGCCCATTATGCCAAGATTGATTGCTCGACTAGAACCGTTCAACTTACCCATCCTTCGGGCAAAACAGTGGATGTTTTAACCCGAGTGTCTAAGCGCCAGCTTTACTCCTTAAATGCCAACCCTCTTCCAGATCTCGAAGATATTCCGGTAGTCCGTGATTTCCGGATGTCTTTCGGAAGAACTGCCGGTGTTCCACCCGCGGGGATGTCGAGTTCGTGATAGATCTTATTCCGGAACCGTCCCAATCTCTAGAAGACCTTATAAGATGGCACCCTAGAACTAGCTGAACTTAAGAAACAACTCGATGAGTCCTTGCAAAAGGGTTTCATCCGTCCTAGTTCATCTCCATGGGCTTGCCCCGTCCTCTTCGTCAAGAAGAAGGATGGTACGGATCGGATGGTTGTAGATTACCGACCTGTCAATTTGGTCACTATCAAGAACAAGTATCCGCTCCCCAGGATCAACGACCTGTATGATCAGCTCGCTGGATCCTCAGTCTTCTCCAAGATGGATTTGAGGTTGGGCTACCATCAAATCAAAATCAAGAACGGGGACATACCTAAAACGGCCTTTGTCACTCGTTATGGCCAATACGAGTACACCGTCATGTCCTTCGGTTTAACCAATGCTCCAGCCACTTTCTCTCGGTTAATGAACTCAATCTTCATGGAGTACTTGGATAAATTCGTCGTGGTATACCTCGATGATATACTCATCTACTCCAAGAATGAGGAAGAACATGCCGAACATCTAAGGCTAGTATTGATGAAACTTCGAGAGCACCGCCTTTATGCCAAATTCTCTAAATGTGAATTCTGGTTACCAGAAGTGACCTATCTAGGACATGTAATCTCTGGTAAGGGTATTGCTGTCAATCCCGAGCGAGTTCAAGCCGTCCTTGACTGGACTCCACCTGAATCGGTAAAGCAAGTTCGGAGTTTCCTCGGGTTAGCGAGCTATTGCCGCCGCTTCGTCGAGAATTTCTCTAAAGTTGCTAAACCTCTAACCGAACTCCTCAAGAAAGATAAGAAGTTGAATGGACGCCACAAAGGCGAGATCAGCTTTCAGAACTGAAAAGGCGCGACATCTGCTCCGTACTTATTCCACCAGATTTCTCTAAGGACTTTATTATCTATTGCGGCGCCTCGCGACAAGGACTAGGTTGCATACTCATGCAAGATCGTCATGTGATTGCCTCGCATCTCGACGATTCGTCCACATGAGGATAACTATCCCACACACGATCTAGAGCTTGCAGCGGTGGTTCATGCACTCAAAACCTGGCGACATTACCTTACGGGTAATCGTTGCGAAATCTACACTGATCACCAAAGTCTGAAATATATCTTCACCCAACCGGATTTGAATCTCGAGGCAAAGGCGTTGGGTCGAGTTGATCACAGATTTCGACTTAGGAATATCCTACACCCTGTGCAAAGCCAATGTCATGGCTGGCGACTAAGTCGCAAATCTTCTTGTAACAATTTGATGTTACAACAAGGTCAACCAATTCTCCACGAGGAATTTCGTAGCTTAATCTTCACATTGTTCCTCGAGGTTCCTTTCCACCCCGGTGGCGAAACCTACCTTACGGATCAGATCATCAAAGCACGAAGGTAGATCCGGAATCTCCCGATCAAGAGAAACATCAAGAAAGGAGTCGCAGATTGTTTCTCCATTGATGAACAAGGTGTCGTGTTCTTTGGAGACCGTCTAGTGGTTCCCAAGGTGCGCAACCTGAGGCGATTGATCCTTAAGGAAGCTCATGACTCTCCTCTCACCATTCATCCTGGTAGTACTAAAATGTATCAAGATCTCGCCAGAGGTTTTGGTGGACTAGGATGAAGAGAGAAATTGCTCAATACATTGCTAATCTGCGACGTTTGTCGTCGAGTTAAGCGAGCATCAACGACCTGCTGGTACCCTTCAACCTTTGGAAATTCCTGAATGGAAATGGGATAAAATCGGTATGGATTTCATTACCGGATTTCCCAGGACCAAGAGAGGGAATAACGCTATCTTCGTCGTTGTTGATCGTCTTTCCAAAGTAGCCCACTTCCTACCTGTTCGTGAGAGTATAACCGCTAGCCAGCTAGCTGATTTGTACATCTCCCGAATAGTGTCTCTTCATGGTGTTCCATCAGAGATTAACTCCGACCGTGGGAGTCTCTTCACCTCTCGATTTTGGGAAAGTTTCCAAAACGCTATGGGAACTCGTCTCTCCTTTAGCACCGCTTTCCATCCCCAATCAAGTGGTCAAGTAGAACGAGTCAATCAAATCTTAGAGGATATGCTTCGAGCTTCTGTCATCTCTTTCGGCATGAATTGGGAGAAATGCCTTCCATTCGCCGAGTTCGCTTATAACAACAGTTATCAAGCGATGCAGGCAAAGCCCTTTCGAAATTCTTTATGGACGAAAATGTCGAACGCCTCTTAACTGGTCAGAAACCGGGGAGAGACAACTCTTTGGCCCGGATATGATCCAGGAAGCAGAAGAGCAAGTTCGCGTTGTTCGTGAGAATTTGAAAACAGCCCAATCTCGTCAGAAGAGTCAATATGACCGCAAACATAAGCCCATGGCTTATGAAATTGGCGAAGGCTTACCTTGGGTTTCTCCTTTAAAGGAACCCATCGATTCGATATCAAGGGCAAGTTGGCTCCTCGTTACATTGGACCCTTTCGCATTCTTGCCAAACGAGGGGAAGTTGCCTACCAATTGGAACTACCTCCGCATCTTTCCAAGGTCCATGATGTCTTCCACGTTTCCCAACTCAGGCGTTGCTTCTCGGATCCTATCCGTGGAGTGGACCACGAAACGCTTGATCTCCAAGATAACCTCACCTATCGAGAGTACCCCATTCGTATCCTCGATCAAACCGAGCGTACCACTCGACGTCGGAATATCAAGTTTCTAAAGGTTCAATGGTCAAACCATTCCGAGCAAGAAGCAACTTGGGAAAGGGAGGATCGTCTTCGACTTGAGTACCCCACCTTTTTCAAGAATAGATTCTAAATCTCGGGACGAGATTCTTTTGAGTGGGGTGAGTTGTCACATCCCGGATAGACCATGCATTAGGGTGTGCATCATGTTTAAATTTCATCTGAATTTGAAATGGGGAAGGCAGAAACCCAGAACACCCCCCTTAAAATAACTAGGGTTTACTAAAATTTAATTCAATGAACTGAAATGCCCTTCAAAATGCTCATCCTCTTTGTTTGGGTTTAAGATCCATGTCAAAGAAGGTGGGACATTTTCTAGGTCACCTAAGGGTTCTAAATTTAATTCACAAATTTCTGAAATGGGCATTTTAAATTATGAAAATATTTTAAGTGTTCAAAATTGTTAAACTAAAATGTTTCATGTTGGGAATATTCCAACTAGTGACCAGGAGCATTTTGGTAATTTTGAAAGTGTTTTGGTATTTTTAAAACCCTAAACAGAATTGCAGAAAATAGAAAAAGATAAAAAGGGAAAACCTTACTGTCGCCAAGATGCCCACCTGCCCTGCCTGCCCAGCCAACAAGGCGCATGTAGCTGCTTGGCTCGGCCAGCAGCAGGCTGGTGCCCGGCGGCGTTAGGGCGCGCCACGCAGCTGGCCGCCGCCTGCCCGCCCTCGCCGCCTCGCCGACTCGGGGCGACCCGCGTCGTCCCCGAACCCCAGACACCGCACTTTCCCCCTGCCTCTCTCTCGCTCGCTCTCGACCTGGCCAGCGCCATCGCCGACACGCCACCGTCGCCGCCGTGCTCCCCGCCGTCCCCGCACCTCACCGCCATGTCTGGCCGCTCCGCCGCACCCCGTTACCCCTAGCCAGCTAGTCCCCCTCGCTCCAAGACCCCCCGAGGCCACTACTCCGACCTCGACCGAGTCCAAGGCCGCCGGAGATCCCCATCGTCGCCGCCGTCGCATCAGTCCACCCCGACCCTCGCGAAGCTTCCTGCAGGTTCACTACGAACCTAGCTACCTCTCTATCCTCTCCGTTCTCTCCTTCTTGCACCACAGCGAGCACCCGACGATCGCCTGAACCCACCGCCGCGGGACTCGTCGCCGACGAGCCTCCGGTCACCTTTTGGCCGCACCACTATGTCCATCACACTCACCACTCTTCAACGAGGCTAACCGTGCACTCCCCGTGCCTCGCCGAGGCCGCTAACCCCTAACCCGTCGGTGGCCGAGCCTCGGTCGCCGCCCGACTCGTCGCCGGCGCCCACTCCGGCCACCCCTAACCCAACTGACCCCACCAAACACCGCGGCTCACCTCTAGCTACCCGTAGGTGCTCCCCGCGCTCCATTTGGAGCCCGGAACGTGCAAAAGCACTTGCTCCGCCGCGTCTGGCCTCGCCGGCGGCTAGACGCCGGTGAGTTGACCTCACCGTGGGCCTGTTGACCCTTTGGGTCAATGCAGTGGACCCCTGACTAATCTAATTAGGATTAGTTTTAATTAAAACTAATTAGTTAAACTAACCTGACATGCGGGTCCCACTGGTCAGTTTGACCTGGACGACCCCGTTGACCCCCTGACGTCATGCTGACCTCATGCTGACGCATTAATTCAAATTCTGGAATTATTTTTATATAATAAATTCAGAATATAATTCAAATTTCAAATGCTTATAACTTTTATTCTATAACTCCAAATGCAAAGATTTATATATGAAAATTTATCAGAAAAATACACTCTATCCATTGGTACAGGTTTCATGCATGTTAAAACAAGTTAACTATGCTGAATAACCAGATTAAGATTTTGCACCATTAGGACTAACTCACATGATCTATCATTTGAACCTTTGGTTCAAATGAGATCATCCTATCCCTTCAACTTGCATTAGGCCAACACACATTCATCTTGCCATGTCATAGCATGCATCATATTGTTGCATATTGGTTGTATGTTTATTTTGGTGTGTTTTCATGATAGGTTCTGCCTCGAAGATAACCTCGATAACCCATCGAAGGGCAGTTCTCTACCCAGTTCCATCAGCAAGCAATTCATTGATCATTCCGATACAAACCCATGTTCTCGCTTCGCTCTCATTTTACTGCATTAAGACAACGCGATTCAACTGTTGTGTGCTGCGGTAGTTGAACCCACTTCCTTTGCATGACTGTCATTGCCACGGTAACTAGATGAAACCCACTAGTATGTGTAGGAGTTGATTGAGCCATGTTTGTGATTCCTACCATGCTATGCTTGCTATGCTTAGAGTTGTGTCAGTCGGCTCATCGGGATGATGAACTGGAGTGAAAGGTTGTGTTGGTTCGAGAGTGTAAGTGTTGAACACGATTTGGTAAAGGTATCGATGAGAGGCCATGTAGGAGTACATGGTGGGTTGTTTCATTGAGGCCGAACTTAAGAACTGAGATCTGTGTTTGTGATCCATGAACTAGCTACTACCACACATTGGGCCCGAAACCAATGGACCCTCTCGGCTTCTTAACCACCCCTGTTCATAGTCCGGGAGTTGCAAGTAGTTTCTGGTGTTTGTAGCATGTTGGGGGCACGCATACGCTGACCTTAGGGGTGGGTTGTGTTGCGGTAGGCACCGTGTTCGTGTACCGAAAGTGCCCGTTTGGTATCTCGGGAACCCTGCACACATCGTTCGGGGCTGTATGGGAAACCTCGGCGGACTCCTGCGGATGGAACCGAATAGGCGATAACCTGGACTAGGGACTTGAGTGTTTAGGTAGGCTGTGGCCGACACCCACGTTGGGCTTCCGCTTGAAGGTTGCGAGTACATGTCGTAAACGCGGCGATAAGTGGTGAGAGCGTGTGAAGAAGTATACCCTGCAGGGTTAAATATGATCTATTGAATAGCCGTGTCCACGGAGAAGGACTTCGGGTTACCTATATCAGTTCATAGACAAGTAAATGGATACTACTAAAAGCCTCAAGATAAGTGTGAGTATCGTGGATGGCCCTCTCGGGGATGACGAGAGAGGATCCACGGTGGAGTATTGTGATGGTGATTAGTGGACTGTGTAACGACAAATGCTTTACAAAGTGTGTCACGAGGATAGCTTAGCCAAGAGTCAAAGCTGGCTTGCTGCATTTAACTCCACTTCCTTCCTTGAGAATGTGCATGTATGATAGGATTACGTGGTAAGACTTGCTGAGTACTTTTGTACTCATGTTTGTAATCAATATTTTTCAGAGGACTATACTACCCTCCGACGGATTCTATGTAGATGTTGACTTGACGAGTAAGCTAGCCACCGGTGGCGATCTAAGACTTGTGAAGGGCCATGTAGATAGAAAGGCTCCAACAAGCTTTCTTTCTTTCTAGAGTCGTACTCAGACTACTTTGCTTCGCATGTGCTTGTATGATTGTATGACTTGAGTGTTGGGTCATGTGACCCCTACCTGTATGAATATGTTATGTATGGCTCCTCGGGCCTCTTAAATAAAGTACTTGAGTTGTAGAGTTTTGTTGTGATGCCTTGTTGTATTTACTCATATCGGGCATATTGCGTGTATGATTGAAATGCTTGGTATGAGTGGGATCCGACAATCTAGTTGTTTATCCTTGGCAGCCTCTCATATGGGGAAATGTAAGTCTTGTGCTTACGGCGATAGTAGTCCGCTACAGCCCGGTTCACGGAGTCCTGCTAGCCCAGACTACTGCTTGGACACTTGATGGCGGCATGTGATTCATTTCGTTCCTATGTACGTCCCTTCGGGAAATGTCACGCGGTGATACTTGGAGTCCTGCCTAGCTGCTACAGCCCGGATACCGAGTCCTGTTAGCCAGTGCTACAGCCCAAGTTCATACGTTGATGACCGACATGCTCGAAGTGTTTCATGTATGCCTGTCCCCATAGGTTAGTGCCGCTTTGGGTTCACGACTAGCCATGTCGGCCGGGTTCTTTGTCATGTGGATGCTAGCGACACTATCATATCGTGAGCCAAAAGACGCAAAGCGGTCCGGGCCATGGTAAGGCGACACCGTGGGAATACCGTGCGTGAGGCCGCAAAGTGATATGAGGTGTTACCAGCTAGGTCGATGTGACTTGGAATCGGGGGTCGACAGCGTTGGCATCAGAGCAGAGCTGCCTGTAGGTCCGCTTAAGCCAAATGGGTCGAAGTTGAGTCTAGAAATGCTTTAGTTATATGTAGGGGAATTGATTGTGGGAGGGAACGTAAGGCTCTTTTTACTCCTTTACCTTATGCCCTCTGATCTGAGTCATCCTCTTCTCATTCAACGTGGGTTTAGGACTAGGCTCTCTTTCTCTATCAGGCTCACGTGTTACTATCCGTAGTACCTTGTAGGATTGTTGGTTACATCCTCAGTTCAGTGTTACTAAATTTTAGTATGCTACCATTTGAACCAGAACCTTGATATGATGTTGTTGAGTGGTCTTGCAAATCTGATTTTGACATGTTATAATACATATACTATATTGTATATCTAGTCTTATAAAAAACGGAGTTATTGATGATGGTGTGCCTGCCATCCTACAATATAGTCCGTCCGATTAATATCTGACGGATAGGAAGGAAACTATGGCAATTTTGAAAAAAGATACCCACCACACCCCTCTCCATATTTGCAAATTAGGCCTCCCCTTGATCATGTTGATGTTCTGTGGAACGCATGGGCATCTTGCTACTACTACATATAATATATAGAACATTGATCATAATTTGGGCTAATTTGTGGCTTTTGCAGCTCAGGTCTAAATACTTGTCATAATGTAGGGGCGGGGCACTATACTATGTGTGATAAACACGGTGTACACGTATGGAACATGGTTTAGATTATGAATATATAGTTAGTACATCAAATGTACTATTATTTGGATCAACATTAAGTGTATTCAAAAAATAGAATTCGAGTTCATGTAGTACACATAGTTCATATCTCTATCTATAGTAATCATGTGGTGTGTTATTAAGGTAATACATGAATGATGGTTATAGTTGGCAACAATCATGATTGTAGATTCTTATTGAAATAGAGAAACGAATTCAAATTTAGTTCGAATTGCAGCGGTAGTATAGAAATTTGGAATGCACTAAAATGTTTGTATGAGTAGGTTACATGCATTATACATCAAGCAAAAAAAATTAATTGGACATAACATGGATTCATACTCCCTCCTTCCACCTATATAGGGTGTAATGTGTTTTTTAAGACCGCCTTTGACTATTGACAACATTAATAGTACATGACATGCATAATGTGAAAATTATATCGTTGAAAGAACCTTTCACAAACGAATTTAACGGTGTGCTTTGTGTAAGTTGCATGTCATATTTTATTGCTCTAATATTTGGTCAAAGTTATCACGAAAAACGCATTAGGCCCTATATAGATGGAAGGAGGGGGTAGTTTTGAATAGCATTTTTATAGTAAAACGGAGCAAGACTCTCTGTTTGTGTGGTGTGAATAGTTTTATTTTTTCGTTTTCCTTTTGGTTGAGGGAAGTGCGAATTGATTTGGTACGTACAAGTACAGTATTACACGTTAGGCTTGTCCCTAAAATTCAACCCGCGCCTTGTTATATCCTGAAAATTCAGATATCGTGCTCCCAAAACTGGCGCCTTCACAACCGGCGCCTTGCTATCCCGAAATTACAACGCGCACGAAAACTCCCTCCAGCTGCCAAATCCCGACACACGAAATCCCCCTTCTAACCCTGAGCCGAAAGGGCCGCTAGTTCAAATCGGTGGGGGTAAACACACCCTACATTTTGGACAAGCGCGTCCCTAAGTCATAGTTCACACCCTCCCATCGCCTCCTTTTTTGCCATTCGAAATCCCAGGCCGCCATAACTTCTCCGCTCCAGCCGCGAAACCCCACCCTCCTCCATCCGCCACCTCACCGCTGCCCAGCCAGAGCCTCTTCCCCGACGACGTCGTCCACCACAACAGCTCGACGTCCCTCGTCCACCTCCTCGGGTGAGGATCGGTCGTCCATCTCGTCGTCCCGCCGGTTCAGCTGCCCCGTCCTCCACCTCCAAGGAGCTGCTCCGACGATCGCCTCTCTATCATGGCTGCTCCATCCCCACAGCGCCGCCTTAACTTGCTCCACTGGAACCGCAGCATACTCACTGACTCCTCGGACGAAGCCAAGGCCTACTCGGCGCCACCAAAGAGGTTGTACACTCATCGCATCGCACCTTCTCCTTAGCTCGACCTCTCGGCGCCGAAGGTGCTCCATCCCGCACCCACATGGAGCGGCTACCTTAAAGCCGACGCCGTGGGCGACATCTCCACAGCGGCTCTCCCCCATTGCGAGGCCCCTTCGGCGGCGGCGTCCATACCAACCGGATCTGCTGCTGCTGCTCCGGCTCTCGCTCGCTCGCTCGCGCTGCTGCTGCTGCTCTCCCCCTCGCTCGTGCTGCTGCTCTTCTCTGATTTAGCTTCACTTGATCGTTGAATCGACTTTTGGGTGGATCAATTTTCAGGGGTGGGGGCTCTGCAGGAGTTAAGGAAGAACCACCACCAGCGGGGATGGGGGCTCACGGAGAGGTACCCACTATCTATATTAGGGTTCGGGGTGGGGGGGGCGTATAGGGCTGGCCGGGGCGGCGGCGGACCGGCGGTGGGGAATTGTTTCGGGGCGGCGAGGCGGCGCTGGGGCAGGCGGTTCGGCCATTGGTGGCTGGCGGCTCAGGGGGGTGCAGGTTGAAGATGAACTGCGGGCCCTCCCTAAAGTACATGTCAAGTGCCTCTCTACTACCATTGTATTCAGTTTCGAAAGTAACATTCAGATTCCAAAGTAAATTTCAGTTTCGACAGTTAAGTTCAGAGTCAATAGTTTTTACCATATCTGTTGTAGTCACGTGCTTTTTGGTGATTGTCGGATTTCGGGTTCCGGCAGACCCTTGAGGTTCGAACACTGGGGTGCGCGTGGAGATCTTTCCCTACCAGCTCACGCGTCGATGGATTGCAAGGGATCCAAACTAGGAACGATGAACACGCAAGGGACACGAGGTTTATACTAGTTCGGGCCACCATTGTGGTGTAATACCCTACTCTAGTTTGTGGTGTGGTGGATTACCTCAGGGGCTGATGATGAACAGTACAAAGGAAGAACAACCTCGCAAGGGGCTGTTCTTGAGCTGGTGCGATGGACTGCTTGGGTGAGTCCAGTCGCTTCTCTCTCTTTCTCTCTGGTCGGTTCAACCCGTCCTTTTCTCTGTGGTGGCTAGACCTATTTATAGAGGGAGGCCCTGGGCCTCTTCCCAAATAATGAGCGGGAAGGGCGCCAACAATTGGCCATTTTGAAGGGGAACATCTAGTACACTTATCCTGACTAAAGTTGGTCTTCGGCTGCCAAAGGCTCTGACGGTGACGCCGTCCTGGGCTCCACGATGACCTCCTTCCTGTCGCTCTGCTGTTCTTGGTCTTGTTGCACCGAAGCAGTAACCTTTGCCTGACGCCTTGTGATGTCTACTACACAACCTTCTTCTTGTAGACGTTGTTGGGCCTGCAAGTGCACAGGTTTGTAGGACAGTACCAAATTTCCCTCAAGTGGATGACCTAAGGTTTATCAGTCCGCGAGAGGCGTAGGAGGAAGATGGTCTCTCTCAAACAACCCTGCAACCAAATAACAAAAAGTCTCTTGTGTGCCCAACCCACCCAATACAATAGTAAATTGTATAGGTGCACTAGTTCGGCGAAGAGATGGTGATACAAGTGCAATATGGATGGTAGATAAAGGTTTTTGAAATCTGAAAATATAAAAACAGCAAGGTAACTAATGATAAAAGTGAGCGTAAACGATACTGCAATGATAGGAAACAAGGCCTAGGGTTCATACTTTCACTAGTGCAAGTTCTCTCAACAATAATAACATAGATAGATCATATAACAATCCCTCAACATGCAACAAAGAGTCACTCCGAAGACACTAATAGCGGAGAACAAACGTAGAGATTATGGTCAGGTACAAAACCACCACAAAGCTATTCTTTCGGATCAATCTATAAAAGAGTTCGTACTAGAATAACACCTTAAGACACAAATCAACCAAAACCCTAATGTCACCTAGATACTCCATTGTCACCTCAAGTATCCGTGTGCATGATTATAAGATTTGCCTCACACAATCTCAGATTCATCCAACCAACATAAAAGTACTTCTAAGAGTGCCCAAAAGTTTGTACCGGAGAATCAAGAAAACGTGTGCCAACCCCTATGCATAGGTTCCCAATGTCACGAAACCCGCAAGTTGATCACCAAGACATACATCAAGTGTTCTCATAAAAGACTCAATCCGACAAGATAACTTCAAAGGGGAAACTCAATTCATCACAAGAGAGTAGAGGGGGAGAAACATCATAAGATCCAACTACAATAGCAAAGCTCGGTATACATCAAGATCGTGCCATAGATGGAACACGAGAGAAAACACGAGAGAGAGAGAGAGATCAAACACATAGCTACTGGTACATACCCTCAGCCCCGAGGGTGAACTACTCCCTTCTCGTCATGGAGAGCGCCGGGATGATGTAGATGGCCACTGGAGATGGATCCCCCCTCCGGCAGGGTACCGAAAAGGGGTCCCGATTGGTTTTTGGTGGTTCTGGAGGCTTGCGGCGGCGGAACTCCCGATCTAACTTCCCTTCTGGAAGTTTTAGAGTACCTAGGTATATATGGGTGAAAGGAGTACGTCGGTGGAGCTACGGGGGCCCCATGAGGCAGGGGGCGCGCCCAGGGGGAGGGCGCGCCCCCACCCTCGTGAGCACCTCCCGTATCTTCTGACGTGGGGTCCAAGTCCATCAGGTGGGTTTCCTTCCAAAAATAACTTCTCTAGTTGATTTCGTTCCGTTTTGACTCCGTCGATATTCCTTTTCCTCAAACACAAGTAGGCATAAAACAAACAAATCGGGCTGGGCCTCCGGTTAATAGGGTAGTCCGAAAAATAATATAAAAGTGGATAATAAAGCCCAATATTGCCTAAAACAGTAGATAAAGTAGCATGGAGCAATCAAAAATTATAGATATGTTGGAGACGTATCATCTTGGCCTGTGCTTGCCTCCCTTGCACCAAAGGGGAAATGAGGACACCGCGCCGGCTGGCGCCCGCCTGGTCTCGATCGTCATGGCTTGCGTAACAGGGCACCCTCGGGAGGTACCCTGCCTTGATCTCTCCACCTCCTCGTGAGCCTGCCTAACGAGGTTGCTCCTGAGGAAGGTTCCTGTCGTCTGCCCCGCGAGGCTTGACCCCTCGCAAGGGTCTTGAGCTTGAGCTAATGAAGCTGGGCCGCGCCGGGCCCCTACTTGAGCCACGCCGTAGGCCGCTGGCAGGCAAGTCTGGGGACCCCCGTTCCCAGAACACCGACAGTAGCCCCCGGGCCCAAGGCGCCCGGGCTTGACTTAGCAGCGAAGCGAAAGGGCAAGTGCGAAGCGCCACGGGCCCCAACAGCCTGTGGCCTTGGGCGCTGTGTGGCGATTGATTGGTCGTGGGCATCTCCGCTTCCTCATGATCCCTTGGCAACTGCATGACTTGCCAAGTCCCTGCACGCAGAAACGGGTCATGATTACCTGTGATTGTGGAGGCCGACGGTTGGCCTCCTTCGGCTATAAGTACGGAATGGCGCAAGCCCTTCCAGTCCATCTCTCCTTGATACTCCTTCCTCTCCATGGCTCCGTCGAAGAGGTTCTCGGTCGCCGAGAAGGGGAAGGCCCGCCAGGTTGGGCCTGACTCTCCCCCGGCCAAGCGCGGTCGAGGCCGTCCTCACAAGCATCTTGTGGCTCCCATGGCGGCCTCCCGTTGTCGTGGAGGCGATCCCCTGCGCGGCGATGGGCGCCAGGTTGTCGATGGGGGGCGTGCGGTGACTGCACGACCCCCTAGGCCACGCTTCCACTCGGCGGAGGTGCTGCCGGAGTTCGTCATGTGGTCGGTGGAGCCGACCAGCACCTGGCTCCAGCTTCCCCGCTTCTTTCTGGGTGAACTTCCGGCGGCGCCCGGCGCCTCTCGCTTCGGGAGGGCGGTTGTTGCAGCGAGGGCCTCCAGGCTTGCTGGAGGTCTCCGTCGCGGGAGTGTGGTTCTGACCCGCTGGCTGGCAAACGCGTTTGTCGCTGCGTGGCCTGAGCCGGCGGTGCACCCTGCACTTCAAGTTCGACGGCGATGCCGCCCTCTACATGAGGGTGTTCAAAGAAGACGGTCGCCGTGCCGGGTGCTGCCCTGAAGACGATGATCGCGGCCGTGGACCCAGCCCCAGCGTCGATCGGGATGAAGATGACAGCAGGCGTATGGTAGGTAACGCTCGGGGCACGTCGAGCTTCGGCGGCTCCCCTTCGGACAGCAGCTCCTCCAGCGGTGGCCGCGATCAGCCCATGTGCCGTCGCGCCCGCCTGGAGGGACGTAGCAGGCCAGCCCACCGTCGCACCTCGGTGAAGCGCGAGGTGGAGTCTGACTGAGCTCCGGAGGCAGTGCGAGCCTTCGCTGCGAGTTGGCACCGAGCAAGTCGTGCCTATTTTGTTTTTCTCCCTTCCCTGCGCAAAGAGCAAGTAGTGTAGGGCCCCGTGAGGGCGTGCTGAACTATTGTTGTTAATTATAATGCTGTTTCCGCTATTTCTGTGTTGTGCTTTCGTGCCGCATGCCCGCGTGCAGGATTTACTTAGCTTGGGGGGACTTGTCGCGGTCTTCGCCTCCCGAGGCCGAGGCCTCGTCGAACGCTTCATGTCGTGCAAGGATTAGTCAGGAGGGGTAACTTCCGGCCTCGGTTGTGGAAGCGACCGACCCAGGCCCTGTGTCCGCGTGCGATGCCCATGGGGCTCAGACTAGGAGGGGTGCTCCCATAGTGCAGCTGGATAGGAAAGCTTCAAACGACCAGGGCAGAAAACACTCGCGAGGGTGCCCGCGCTGCTCCCTTGCGAGACTTGCGCGAGAGAAATCGAGGCAAGAGAGCGAAAAAGACAAAGAGTCTCAAGCCAAGGATGGCAACAACTTTAATAAAATTTCAAATAGGAAAGAAAAAGCCAACTACAGAAAGCAAATGAAAAAGCCGCGTCCGGCACCTAATCTAATCTTCGACGTCTTCTCACCAGCGCGGAGCTAAGTGCTGCCACTGGGTGTGGGCGGGAGCCCCAGGGCCTGATGCCGGCGCTCCTGAGACTCCGGGGCGTGAACATCCCCACTCATTATTACGTGAGAGTGTCACGGGCGGCGAGCTTCACATGCATTGGCCTTCTTCACAGGCTCCGGGCCTTTCTCGGGAAAAATGAGCTTCACAGGCGTTGGCCTTCTTCACAGGCTCCGGGCCTTTCTCGGGAAAATGAGCTTCACAAGCGTTGGCCTTCTTCACAGGCTCCGGGCCTTTCTCGGAAAATGAGCTTCTGAGCGTTGGCCTTCTTCACGTGCTCCGGCCTTTCTCGGGAAAATAAGCTTCACAGGCGTTTGCCTTCTTCACAGGCTCCTGGCCTTTCTTCAAGTGTAGAACTTCCGGAGGTGCTGGATGTTCCACGCGTTCGGGATGGGCACCCCGTCCTGAGTCTCCAAGCATGCGGAGCCGGGCCTAGAAACATGAACAACCTTGAACGGGCCCTCCCTGTAAGTGCATCTAGTGCCCCATAGTGATTTTGGTGTTTATGAGTGTATACAGGTCTATAAGTCTATGAGGAGTTTGATATTTACAGAGAAAGTCGACCCCTAAAAATGAAGTTCTTCGACTGAAGATTTTGATATTCTGAAGACTTTCTGAAGACTTTGAAAGTGAAGAAATTGGTGTGACCTTGAAGACTTGGTATTCATTTGAGGAACATGAAGCGTGAAGACTTTTGTTTTCGTAGTTTCGTTTTCTCTTTCTTGAGTCATAGGAAACACCGTACTGTTAAAGGGGGTCGAGGAAATACTAAGGAAAATTTTCCATGTGATGCTCAACTCAAAATCCTACACCTACCAATCCCTTCGAGTGAAGCCTTTGGAAATCTCATACAGTTCAGTCAATTTCTTCAGTGACAGAGACGAAGTTCTTACAGTCGTTGAGAATTTGTTCTGACCGAGGAGTCGAGAATTCACCAAGTCATGGATTGCCTACACAGTGAGGAACATGATAGCCCTGAGGGATTTGAGAGTCAAATTTCCGACTGTTGCTGTGTTGTGCGCCAGCTGTCCCAAAATATCTTATCCACCTAACGTTCATATCATTGAAGGTCATTTATGTCTTATCATGTCGAGCTGCTCCCTTGGCTATAAATAGCCGCCCCCTACAACCACTAGCTGGTTGGCTGCTCCGAGAGAAACTGACACTTGTCAATTGAGAGCATCCCATCCTTAGAGGACTTTGAGCGAAAATCATCGAGTGAGGAAAAACCCAAAACCAAACCCCTACAAACCCAAAGTGATTGAGAATCACTGAAGAGATTGATCCTGTGTGGATCCGACGCTTGTTACCTTTGAAGACTGTGCTTCTTCCAGATGGTTAGGCGTCATGGTCTAGAGCATCCAAGAGGAATTGTGGATCGCCGAGTGACCGAGTCTGTGAAGGTTTGGAAGTCGCCTGAAGACTTACCACGAGTGATTGGACGAGGTCTGTGTGACCTTAGTTCAATGAGAATATGGTGAGGACTTGGTGTCCTGAGCTACGTGCTCAGCGACTGGGTGTCCGGGACTATGTGTCCTCGAGTTTAAATACTCAGCCGCTCCAACCAGATGTACAACTGAGACAAAGAATTGAACTGGTCTACCAAATCATTGTCTTCACCAACCTTATCTGGTTCTATTTCCTCAACTCTTTCATTTCCTCATTATCGTGTTGAGTGTTTGTTCATATCTGTGTTTGAAGGCTTTGATCAAGACTTTCTCAATTTCTCAGTTCAATTTCTTCAGTCTGTTTGTCTTCATCTTGTGTTATCATGTGTTTACGCTTTCTGTACTCTGTGCGTGTCTTCATTTCATCATGATGATCATGCCTGTATTCTGTTATGCTTACTTCTGAGTACTTATTCCGCTGCAAGTATTTCTTCGCTAAGGAATTTCCTCACCGACAAAATCCACAGTGAAGAATTCATAAAAATCGCCTATTCACCCCCTCTAGTCGACATAACGCACTTTCAATTTGTATCAGAGCAAGTTACTCCCTTGTTCTGTGTGATTTTGGTTTAACCACTTGGAGTTTTAGTTATGTCGACCGCAGGTATGAAGAAAGTGACATGCCCTATCTTTGACGGTCATGATTATCCCAAGTGGAAGGCCATGATGAGGAAGCGCCTCATGGAAATGAACAGCGAGCTATGGACCGCCACTGAGATTGGTCTTACTGATCTATGCAAGAAGGCAGGCGCTGATGACATTCGCAAGTACACTCGACTTGACATCATGGCAAAGGACATCATCTGTTCCTGCCTATCCAGAGAGGAATTCAAGCGCATTATGCATCTTTGCAATGCGAAGCTTATCTGGGACCGAATCTCTGACGTCTATGAAGGTCATCGAACCCGTCATGATCCTTGGTTTGAGGACTTCAAGGAATCTCTCAAAACGATGACTTTCGAACCAGAATCTTCATCTTCTGCATCATGTCTTATGGCAAAGGGTGACAAGGTAACCGAATGTTCCTCATCCGAGTTTAGTGACGATGAATCTGATGATGATGGATCTGATGATGATATTGAACCTAGTTACACCAAACTTGTTTGCATTGCCACTAAACAACAAGCGGCCTTGGAAAAGGTTCAAAACATGCTAGACAAAAGTGATGATATGTTGGGTGAAGAAATGGATCGCACTAAGGCCCTGACTGAAAATCTTCAGAGACTTCAGTCTAGGTTTGATAGCCTTCAAGGTCATCATAACACTCTCTTATCTGATCATGAGAAGCTTTCTTATGAATTTCTTCAAAGAAAGCAAGATCTTGAGAAGCTAAGAGTGAGTTATGAAAATCTTCAGAAGGAGCGTGATTCATTACTTGCTCAACAAATCAGCGCTTCTCAGGAAGAATTTGTTCCTCCGTGCTTAAAGTGCATTGAACGTGAATCTGCTAATTCTTCCCCTGAATGTTCAAATGCTTCAACTGTTACAAATTCTTCACATGTCCCTGCTTTCACTAATTCCTCATATAAGGACATTGCTAGTATCACTGACGATGCAGGGCTGAAGGAATTGTACATGACAGGCATGTACAAAAGCCTCAAAGGGCATCAAACTCTTTGTGATGTGCTTAAAAAGCAGATCCTCACCAGAAACCCTAGGAACAGAGGGTATTGCCTTTGAGAGGAAACTCAATGCTGATGGAACATATTGGAAGCCTGAGCAGTACCCCAAAACCTCATGGGTTGCTGCAAAGGGACCTCCAGTTGATCCATCAAACTTATCTGGCTTTACATGTGAATCTCCTCATTCTTCTGATGAGTCATTTGACTCCAACTATAAACTGTTTAAAAATCAGAATGGTGAAGTATTTGCTAGATATGTTGGCACTAACTGCAGGAACGGTTCTCCTATGAAGAAAATCTGGGTTCCCAAGAAGTGTCTTGAAAGTCTTCAGGTGAATGTGCTCATGACACCACCTGTGAAGAATATGAACCCCAGATCAAACTCTTCATACGGACCAAAGTCCTCACGTGGATGAAATTCCTCAAAAGGATCAAAGTCCTCATATGATTATCATCGTGCTAACAACTCTGTTTCGCAGGGTAGAGCTAAGGGCTATGAATATGTGCATTATTCTTCAAACCAATATGTTCATAAGTCCTCGAAGAATTTCTCTGCTTATTCATATGCTTATCCTAAACCCTCTTATGTGAAACGAAATGGATTGGCTTCTATGCCACCATTCTCATATGGAGCTCGAGAGTGATGAACTCTTTGCCACCCCTTCAGATGTGGGTGGTGAAGAAAAGAACTAATCTCTTCTGAGGGTCAGGTCTCCGCACGAGCTTTAACGCCTCAAGAATTTCTTGGGACTGACAAAAATGCTCGAAAGGACGCAGCTAATCATGAAGAAATGAACTTTCATTTCACACGCCCTCATACTCGTTATATCTGTTTTACTTCTTGATGAAATTCATCTCGATGAAATTGATATCATATTCTTCACCGATGAAGTATATGAGATCGTAAGTTACACTAATTCATCCGCAGGATGATCAACCCAAAGCCAATGAGTGGGTCCTCGATAGTGGATGTACAAATCACATGATCGGTGACAAGAATCTATTGATGGATGCTCCTTATCACACCACATCTGAAGCATATCATCTTTGCCGACAAAGGCAAAAGTCGGTATTGGGTCTTGGTAAGGTTATGATCTCTAAGGACATACACATGGACAAAGTCATGCTTGTTGAGTCCTTAGGATACAACCTCATGTCAGTCTCAATGCTTTGTGATCTTGATATGGTTGTTGTCTTTGGCAAGTATCGTTGTGTTGTGATTATGGAAGCTGACAATTCCAAAGTATTCGAAGGCTTTAGGAGAGGAGACTTGTACATTGTTGATTTCTCTACTGGACCACTACCAGCCGTGTGCCTACTTGCAAAAGCTTCATAAGGCTGGCTATGGCATCGACGACTTGGTCATGCAGGCATGAGGAATTTGCACATGCTTGCGAAGAAGAAGCATGTCATTGGCATTGAAAATGTCAAATTCCTCAAGGATCACTTGTGTGGAGCCTGTGAAGCTGGAAAATGACCAAGGCCAAGCATCCAAATAAGACTATCATGACCACTACTCGTCCATTCAATTGCTTCACATGGACCTCTTTGGTCCTAATCATTACTCAGCAGTCACTAATGATGCATCTCTATATGGCTTTGTCATTGTTGATGATTACTCTCGTTACACATGGGTACACATTGTTACTTACAAACATGAAGTGCGTGAAGTCTTCAAACGATTTTCCTCGAGGGCTTCAACCAACTTTGGTGTGAAGATCAAGCACATCAGAGTGACAATGGAACTGAGTTCAAGAATTCGGTCTTGATGACTATCTTGATGAACTTGGTATTACCCATGAGTTATCTGCTCCTTATACTCCTCAGCAAAATGGCGTCGTGGAGCGCAAGAACAAAACTCTTGTTGAGATGGCTCAGACTATGCTTGTTGAATACAAAACGCTTCGCTCGCTTTTGGATTGATGCAATTGATACCGCGTGCCACATCATCAACAGAGTATATCTTCACAAATTCTTCAAGAAGACTGCCTATGAAATCCTCAACGACAAGAAACCCAATGGGAGTTATTTCAAAGTCTTTGGTGCTAAATGTTGGATTAGAGATCCTCATCACAATGCTAAATTTGCATCAAAAGCACATGCACTACTGGAATCAGCTACTTTGCCATCTTCCAGCTCTTTGCCGTCTGCTAGCAGACGGCAAGAAGCTCTTGCCATCACTACCCAAAGCAGACGACAAAGAATCTGGCCGATGGCAAAGAAAGCCTTGCTATCACCCAGTTCTTTGCCGTCCGCTAGTCGACGGAAAAGATTTTTGCCGCCCCGCTAGACGCGGCAAGAGAGAGGGGCCCCACTAAGGAGCTGGTTAAAAATACTTAACGGTTTCTCTTGCCGTCGCTAGCGGACGGCAAAGAGCACATTAGCGGATGGCAAAGGTGACGGACGCAAAGATTAAACATATCTAACGGCGCGCCCCCCCCCGCCCTCTCTCTCTCTTTCTCCCCTGCTTCCCACACGCTGCCGCCGCCCAACCACTCGCCACGCCACCGGTCGCACCACCGCCCCCCACCGCCCCCGCCTGCCGCCCACCGCTCGCCTGCCCCTTCCCGCTTGGCCTTGCGCATCCCTCGCCCCACCCTGCCCATCGCCGCCGCCGCCTCCCCTCCGCCCCCCTCCTCCACTGCCTCGCCTGCCGCCATCGCCGCCTGCTGCCCCACCCATCGCCCCGCCTGCCGCCGCCCTGCCGTCTCATGTCTCGCCCCGCCTGCCCCACCCCTGCCTCGGCTGGCCGCCAACAGCCGCCCGCCTCCTCCACCGCCACCTCCTCCACTGCCCTGTGAGCTCTACCTCTCCTCTGCTTTTCCTTTTTTTTCTGTTTTTTAGTTTTAGGTTTATGTTTAGTTTAGATTTAGTTTTAGTTTTAGTTTTAGGTTTAGTTTTAGGTTTAGGTTTAGTTTTAGTTTAGTTTTAGGTTTAGATTTAGTTTTTCCTTTTTTCTGTTTTTTAGTTTTAGATTTATGTTTAGTTTAGATTTAGGTTTAGTTCAGTTTTAGGAAAGAAGAAGAAGAAGAAAAAAACAGGAGAGGAGGAGAAGAAGAAGAGGAAAAAGGAAAGGAAGAAGAAGAAGAGGAGGAGGAGAAGAAAAAAGAAGAAGAGGAAGAAGAAGATGAAAAAAGAGGAGAGGAGGAGAAGAAGAAGAGGAAAAAGGAAAGGAGGAAGAAGAAGAAGAAGGAAAAAAGGAAGAAAAGGAAGAAAAGGAAGAAGAGGAAGAAGAAGAAAAGGAAAAAAGAGGAAAAAACCCCAACCCGACACGGCACCTCAATTCCCGACCCCACACCCCGACACGACACTCCCGACCCCGACCCGATTAATCGACACACCGACCCGACACCCGACCCGACACCGACATCAAGGCACCCAATTCCCAACCCGATACCGACACTGACCCCAACATCGACACGACACTCGACCCGACCCGCACTCGACCCCGAGACCCCGACCCGACTCCGACATCGACACCCCGACCCGACATCGACACCCGACCCGAGCCTCGACCCGACACCCTCGCCCGACAGCGTCGGCACCCGACCCTGACCCTGCACTCGACCGACACCTCACCCCGAGACCCCGACACCGACACGGCACCTCACCCCGACCCGACACCGACACACCCCGACCCCGACCTGCGACCCGACACCCGACCCGACACTTAACCCCGACCCGACCCGACCCGACACCGACACCGACACCGACACCCGACCCCGAGCCTGACCCGACACCCGACCCGACACCGACACGGCACCCGACCCGACCCGGCACTCGACCCGACACCCGACCCCGAGACCCCGCCCCGACCCGACACGGCACTCTAACCCGACACCTCCCTTAAAAGGTGTTCTTGGCCTTCCGAGGCCGATGGGTCATATATTTGTGAATTATTAGTTAGGTCATATATTTTTCGATTTTGTTATGAAAAACATCATATATAATTGTGTTGATCGGGTATTTTTAAATGTGCAGTTGTTTCATCGCTGCGAGGTTTGGTGTTCAAGGACCTCGCCGTGCGCTTGAGCGAGCTCTGCTTCTTCGCTCGTGGGTGAGCACAAATGACATGTCCTCCTCCCCATTAATTATTTGATCTATTCCGATGAAACTTGATAGCTAGCTATATATGTGTCTTGAATCATCAAGATGCGTAACTAATATGTGTCTCCTGCTCGAAGCGTTATAGTTATAAATATGCATGCATTTGCATATTTATAACCTCGATTCTTTCAATTGTCCAACGCTATCCTTGGATAGCTCGAGTATGTGTAGATTGGGTTCGTTTTCCCAGTGAGCTCGGATTCGACGATAAATTTGCTGATTGCCTCCTCGTTGTTCTCCGGTACACATCCTCTCTGCTTATTGCGTAGACGGTATCAGAGAACAGCGGGAGGTGCTGCCAAATTTTAATGCCGGATCCGGAGCATAGCATGGGAAAATGAACCCAATCTACACATACCGGGTGGATTAGGACCTATCATTACCTATTAGAGTGTAGGTTGCATGGACGTAATAAAATTGACAAAGTAGATCAACCGATGAATATATACATGGTGAATTACATATATAATTGTTGTGTGTCCAGAGCTCGAAAGTCAAGATGAGTGATCGTATGTGGATGTATACCGTCACACTCGGTCGTAACAAATGGAGCGCTGAATGGTTCACAAAACCAAGGGTTTGTCCAAGCCGATTGTAAATGGCCGAAGAAAACCTGGTGCCCATGTTTACGGTGCGGCAATTGGGAAAAGAGGATGAGGCTGAAATGGGCAAACACCTGCAGAAGAATGGTTTTACACCCGATTATACGGTGTGGACATTTCATGGTGAGTCCGCCTAACGTGACCGAGCTGAGGTGGATCATCGTCGCACCGACGCAGCATGGTACCGGATGGAAAACATGGTGCAAGACTATGATGATGCTCGGATTGGACGAGGAGATGGAGGAATCGCAAAGGCCTTCAATGAAATGTTGAGTCTTCAAACGCCCGCTCCACGAGCACACTAAGCTTTGTCGCTTGGATGCCATCTCACAAGTAATGGCTCAAGGCTCGATTCAACTTGGGCAGAGAATTCTATGACGCAATTATGACAGTATTTGGATGCTTTCACCCAAAGGCCATGTAAAGCCTCGCAAACCTGTACCGATCGGACAAAATCCTCCGTGCAATCAAGATGCCCTATGAGAAGATACATGCCTGTGAGAAAGGATGTGCCTTATTTAGGCTTGACTATGCGGACTTGAACTATTGTCCCATTTGCAAGTCTTCCGTATATTGTGGTAGACAACGGCATGGTTGAGAAGACATGCACCAAAATCCTCGTTAGTGTTCTTCGGTATATGCCAATCGCATCAAGACTTCAACGCCTTTTCATGGTCGAAGAGACGGCCAGATGATGACATGGCACAAAACAGGCAAAAGAACCGAACTAGATACGATGGGAATCGATGATGGTACACACATCGGATGGTGTTGCGTGGAAAAGTGTGATGAATTACATGTCGACAAAGCGGCAGATCCGAGGCATCCTCGAGTCGGCATCAGCACCGATGGGTTCAAGTGTGTTTGGTATGACGGCAGCCCAATACAGCTTGTTGGTCTGTGATTTGTCTTTCCACTCAATCTCCCCCTAGACAGATTATGCAAAGAAAGAACATTTTCCGACGTTGATAATTCCAGGCCCAACTATCCGGGAAAAATATGAATGTGTACATGCAGCCGCTTAAGGACGAATTGCAAGAAGCCTCGATAATGGGTTCAAGACATACGACGCCTATAGCAAACGAAACTTCATAATGCGTGTCCGGTACATGTACTCGACGATGACTTGCCGACGACGCGCTTATTCGTTGGCTGGTGTGTGCATGGAAGGTTCCCGTGCCCCTACATGCAAGGGAGCTCTTGAGTTTCGTTATTTGGGCCGGTCGCAAGTTTTCTTGCTTCGACATGCATAGACAGTTCCTGGATCCTCGCCACAAGTTCAGGAAAGCCAAGAAGAACTTCATCAGAGGTAGAGTTGTCAAAAACTCTGCACCACCTACATTGACAGGCCAACAGACCCTGGATCAGTTAAACGCTCTCGAGCCAGATCCACAGCGTCCAGGGTACTTCAAGGGGTCCAGCGTCCAGCGTGGTGCTACACGGCTCCCGTCCGTGTCGGTGACCCGCGAGCAGAGGTGGTTGATTTTCCGTGATGGGGAGAGGTAAGTGCATTTAATCTTTTTGTACCTTCTGCATTCACGTTTCTTCAAATAACTATGCGTTGGCCATGTCATGCTGCAGGGGTTGGACCACCATGAAAGTGTCTGCCGGCCCAACTCCGTCCTTGGAGTTCTGATTCGGCAAAACTTTCCGGGGTTTGTCACGTTGCCTGGTGAGGGTCGGCTTCAGAGGTTGGATTGAGTTGGGAGCACTATTGGCGCTGCCTGCCCCGCCGGGTGAGATTATCGACGGTGTCTTGTGCAAGACGAGGGCGACGTGGTGATCGTAAAGTTCGGTAATTTCTCCTTTACACAATTAAAAATCTTTAACTAGCTAGTTATTAATTGTACTAATCAATATTGTCTCATTTGATTGCAGACATTCTACAGGTGTGAGGAGGGATATATATGTGCTGTGATATATATATGTGTTGTGATATTTATGTGATGGATATATATGTGCTGTGATATATATATGTGCTGTGATATTTATGTGATGGATATATATGTGTTGTGTGCTGTGATAATTGTTGGATATAAGTAAAACAGAATTAAAAAGAGGCAGTGCAGGCTCTTTGCCGTCCGCCACTGACGGCAAAGAGCCCTTTGCCGTCCGCCACTGTAGGCAAAAGGGACACGTGGCGCCCACCTGTGCTTCCTGGCACCTGTGCCATTTGGCAAATTTGCCTACCGTGGCGGACGGCAAAGAAAAGCTAATGGCAAAGACAAAACCTTTGTCGTCCGACGTGGCTGACGACAAACCACCGTGGGCGTTGACGCCGCGCCGACGCCAATCGGGCGGACGGCAAAGGGTGGTCAAATTTTCCGTCCATTGCCGACGGTAAAGGCCGCCGTTAGCCACCTAACGGATTAACGCTGGCGGACGCCAAGTATTTTGCCGTCCCTCCCTTTGCCGTCTGCCGCCCAGAGAGGCAAAGGACTCTTTGCCGTCCGCCGTGAAAAGAGACGGCAAAGGACCTGTTTGTCGACCTGCTCTTTGCCGCCACTCTTTGCGTCCGCCGACGGCAAAGCTCTTTGCCGTCCGCCATCCGTGCCTTTGCCGTCCGCCGTGGCGGACGGCAAAATACTGGATTCCTGTAGTGATGAAGGCTTTATGCTTGGTTACGGAAAGGACTCGCACACCTACAGAGTCTTCAACAACGCTCTTCACAAGGTTGTTGAAACTGTAGATGTGCGGTTCGATGAAACTAATGGCTCGCAAAGAGAGCACCTACCTTCTGTGATAGATGAACCAGCACCTGAGGAATCTATCAAGTTCAAGGCGACTGAGGATGTAATTCCTACTGAATAATCTCCTAAAGAATTCACTCCAGAACGCGAAGAACGTTGAGCTGATGCACCTGAAAATAATGCTGAAGAAAATGGTGCTGAAGAAAATGCTGATCAAATTCCTCGACGACAACCAGCTCACCCTCGCATTGCAAAAGAAGTGCAAGTTTACAAGATCATCGATGACATTGAAGCACCAGGTCCTGTCACACGCTCAAAAGCTTCAAATTTATCTAAATTTTGTGGGCACTATGATTTTGTCTCTATCACAGAGCCCACTAAAGTAGATGAAGCATTTCTGGAGCCTGAGTGGATTCATGCCATGCAAGAAGAATTACATCAGTTCGAGCTCAACAACGTCTGGGAACTGGTCAAACGTCCAGATCCTTGTAAGCATAATATCATTGGCACAAAGTGGATCTACCGCAACAAGCAAGATGAAAATGGCCTTGTGGTGAGGAATAAGGCACGACTTGTAGCTCAAGGCTACACACAGGTTGAAGGAATTGATTTTGATGAAAATTTTGCACCTGTTGCTAGACTTGAGGCTATTTGCTTATTGCTTGCTTATGCTAACCATCATAATATCACTTTATATAAAATTGATGTGAAAAGTGCATTTCTCAATGGTAATCTTGAGGAAGAAGTATATGTTGCTCAACCCCCAGGTTTTGAAGATCCAAAGAATCCCGACAAAGTCTTCAGACTCAACAAGGCCCTCTATGGCCTCAAGCAGGCCCTCAAGGCGTGGTATGATACTTTGAAGGAATTCTTCGTGAAGAATGGCTTCACACCCGGTTCACTCGACCCTACTCTCTTTACTAAATCTTATGATGGTGAATTGTTTGTGTGCCAAATATACGTTGATGATATTATCTTTGGCTGCACTGACCAACGTTATAGTGATGAATTTGCCTATATGATGAGTGAAGAATATCAAATGTCTATGATGGGTGAGTTGAAATTCTTCTTTGGTCTTCAACACAATGGCATATTCATATCTCAGGAGAAATACCTCAAGGATGTTCTGAGGAAATTCGGCATGCAAGATTGCAAAGGCATCAAAATTCCTATGCCCACAAATGGCCATCTATGCACTGATGAAAATGGTGTTGACTTTGATCACAAGGTATACCACTCCATGATTCGTTCTTTATTGTACTTATGTGCATCTAGGCCAGATATAATGCTTAGTGTTTGCATGTGTGCCCGATTTTAAGCTACACCGAAGGAATCACACCATAAGGCTGTGAAGCATATTCTTAGATATCTAGATCACACACCAACACTAGGATTATGGTACCCCAAGGGCTCTACTTTTGATCTCATCGGATATTATGACTCTGACTATGCTGGTGATCGTGTGGACTGCAAGTCAACATCTGGTACTTGTCATTTCCTCGCACGATCTTTAGTCTGTTGGTCCTCAAGAAGCAGTAACTGTATCACTGTCTACTGCGGAAGCTGAGTACATTGCTGCTGGCTCTTGCTGTGCTCAATTACTGTGGATGAAGCAAACTCTCAAGGACTACAACATCAACGTGAAGAATGTGCCTCTCTGCTGTGACAATGAGAGTGCCATCAAGATTGCTCACAACCCAGTTCAGCACTCGAAGACAAAGCACATTCAAATTCGTCATCATTTTCTTCGCGATCATGTGTTTAAGGGCAACATCTTTATTTATCATGTGAAGACTGAAGAATAGCTAGCCGATATCTTCACAAAGCCCTTGGATGAGAAGAGATTTAGCAAGTTGCGGTGTGAGCTAAATATCTTAGAATCTTCGAATGTTCTTTGAAAAGGACACACATCCTGACACTTATGCAAAATTGATGACTTAGATGTGCAACACATGAAGAAATGTTTTTCTTCAATCAATGAAGAATAACACTCTAAGTGTGAAGAAATTAATGAAGAATTTGATTCTCAGAACCCTACGACAATTATGTAATGTGTCTGAAATCATCATTCTTATCTGATGTGGGTCACGCCACCACCAAAGTTGAAAATCTTCAATTTGAGTTTTTCCTCGCTTTGAAATTCTTGCTTTTTCAAATTCTTCAACTTTGCAAAATCTTTACTGTATCCATTGTCTTTCTTCATTATATATATATATATATATATATATATATATATATATATATATATATATATATATATATATATATATATATATATATATATATATATGGGTTTATGTCCTCTACAAAGATTCACTTATGGCTATTTCTTCAAGTTGCATTTTCTGCTAAGTGAATGTGATCGGACCCTTCCCCTCTATGTTGTACTCAACCCAATCTATTCACAAATTCTTCATGTGCGTTCTATTTGAAACTCGTTCAAAATCTTCACTGTGTCCTTGTCAGCTGAAGAAATTGCGAACGTAACTTTTAACTTATCTTATCCAAATTTTCGGTTTTGCCGCTCAATCCATTCCGCATCCCACGATAATATTATCTATTCACCCACGATCTAACACGATCTCCACTTTTCAGTACGTGGGTGACACATGTCAAGCGAATGAGAAGGGTCAGGGGCACGTTCGTCCAAAATCTTCGGGCGAACAGTTTTTCACCGTGGCTATATATACCCCTCTCCCTTCCTCACTTCCTTTACTCCATTTCGACCGCTCTCTCTCTCGCCGAGCTTCTCAAACCCTAGCACCGCCGCTTACTCCATCGTCGCCGGTGAGGAAGAGCTTCTTTGCCTCGACCTCGTCGCCGTCAGACTTTCAAGACTTGATCATGAAATCTTCACTCCGCCGCCGCCGTAGCTGTCTTTCTCCGCCAAGTTAGGGCGTGGAAGATCTGAACTGACGAACTTCTAATCTACACTTCCCAGTTCGTCATGTTCTTTAGTTCGGGTAATTAAAAGTTACTTTTATTGCTCGCTTTGATTCTCAAGCCTTCCTGAAAATATTCAAAGGTGTTTATTCTTCAAATCTTCACACATATGAACACCTCACACATAATATGCTCTTGATTCGTTTCTCTAAGCATCATTTTTCTTCAAGATTCCTCAATTGTGTGGATTCTCGATCTATACAACTCTGGAACCTAAGACAAAGAAAGCTTAGTGAAATTCTTCAAGGCTCATCTGGTCAAATTCCTCAAACTTGTTCTTTTTGAAAAACTTTCTGAGAACGCATATGGCCTCTCCAAATTCCTCGCAACTATACTCTGTTCACAGGTACTCATGTCCGCTGCTGAATCACTAGGTTCTCATCAGCTTAACTCATTTGCAGCGTTCCTCGAAGAAAAGTTGCATACTTCTTCAGAGAATTCAATTGTTCAAATTCCTCAACTGAAGAATATGGCAGATGGTAAGAAGCCATAGAAAGGAGGAAAGAGGCCTGATGTCATGACTGCTTTTGAAATAACTGAGGACATATATGCTGACTATTGCACACCTGATGAGGCCAAGTTCAGAAAGGAGAACAAAAATCAGCGCAAGGTGCACATACAGAGGATTGAAAGGAGATGGGCAAGAGAATGGAGGGAGTACAGGTATGTTACTCAGAAGTATATGAAGAAATTTGCACTAAATCCTCCATGCCCAAGAGCTCCATTGGCACCTGGCCAAGAAGTTGACCCCACCAGCATCAAGCGTGGTGAGGATTTTCCTGAAGAATGGGCCAAGCGCCAAGCCAAGTTGGCGAGACAAGCCGAAGAAGCAGTGAGGAAATTCAATAAAGACTCTGCTCATCGCCATCGCCATCGAGGCCCCTGTCAAGCCCAGAAAATCAATGGTAAAGAAGCCAGCGCACAAGCCAAGTGCTTCACCAACAGTGCCCTCATGGCCAAAATCCTCAGCAATGCCCTCACGGCCAGAATCTTCAATGCCCTCACGTCCAGTTCCTCATGCTGCTCCTGCTCCTCCCAAATCCTCAGCTCCTCCTCCAAAGTCCTCAGCAGCTCCTCCAAAGTCCTCAGCACCTGTGCATCTGGCCACATGCCAAAGGACTGCAGGCATCTCTATTGTCTCTGGTGTCTCAAAGAAGTTCCTCAGCTGCACCAAATTCTTCATCGAGCCCCACTGCTGAAGAAAAAGGCAACGGATGGTCGAGGTCCTCGGCCAAGTCGAAGAAGAAACAGGTTGCCTTCCAAGTGCCATCGACGATGAAGTCGATGATGATGAACTTGCAGAAATCATCGAGATGACATAAGAAAGGGTCACTAGAGCCAAAGGCACACATGCCCTCGCTTTTGGATCCAAGGCGATCCTCGAGTACATTGATCTCGCACAAGGATCCGAGACACCCCTATGCCTGATTTTCATTTGACTCTGGCCAAAGTCACATGCTGACGCATTTCATCTCTGAAGAGAAATGGAAATTTGAGAAGGCTAGGCAGATCAAGAAGGCTCAGTTTAGGAAAGAGAAATTCCTGAGGAAAAATGTTGTCAGAATGACACCTGATGATCTTCTCAAAATCCAGTCTGAAATCAAAGCCCTCGGCGATGACTTTGATGCCTACTATGCTGATTGGCAAGGATCCAAAGTCAGATTTGTAAACCTGACCAAGATGTTCACAAATGTTGCAGCTCCAACGCAACAAGAAGTTCCTCAGGCTGGAGCCTCTGCTCAGCCTACTGAAGAACATGCCAGCACCGCTGATGATTTTCAGCCTGCTGAAGACAATGCTAGTCCAGTGGCTGGTGACTCCATTCCAGCCACTGAAGAAATTGCGTGGCATCCACTAGTGGTGCGCTCAAGAAATCTGAAGAAGTCAGGCAATCAGATCAATTGCGCTCGAGGAAATTCAAACAGATTTCTCAGCTCCTCCGCGCCTACACTAACTCCTATCCTTCCATCGCATCGATGTGAAGAAGACTAAGGCTGCAGAGCAAGCTGCGAAGAAAAGGAAAGCATCAAGCTGCTTCAGAATCATCAGCTCCAAAGAAGATGAAGCCTATGACAAGCTCTTTTGAAAATCCGATTGATGTTGTTCCAATTTCCTCCATTCCATCAAAGGACCTTGTTCCTTTTGGTGAAGAATATGAGATCCCTAGCAGATCTGATGAAGAAAATCATTCTGCTGCTTCGTCAGAGCAGATTGATGAAGAAATTGAAGCGGATGCGATCCCCTCAACACCAATCATTTCCTCGCCAATGCCTCAGTTCACAGCTGAAGAGGCTGGCGTAGAAGAAATTGAAGAAGATGTGGATATTGGAAGCACAACGCCAGTGATGAATGATGACTTTTGGGACAGTCAACATCCAAATTCTCCACTCTTCACTCCAATACAACAAATTCCTCAGTCCCCTGCACCAACAGTTCAAATGGGCTCTGAAGAGACTCATCCCACCTCATTTGTGCATGAAGAAATTCCAGCCCCTAGTGCTGAAGAAACTGCTGCTGCTACTCCTTTGAACACGCAGACTGCATATGAAGAGGAAATGAAAATCCTCACCAAGAACACGAGATTGCGATTCACGAGGTTGTGATGCAACTCACTGACACTCCTCTGCCCAAACCAAAGGATCCATTCTCAAGCAAGCAAAAGTTCAAGGCTGAAGATTTCTTTGGCGAGCATGTCTTCTTCACTGATTACAACCCTTATGACTCTTCTCGCATAAGGAAGAGGCGATTCTGGACTGCTAGTCAAGCCAACTTCTATTCCTCTGTGCTATTCAACAAAGACAAAGTCTTCGATCATGCACACATTCCTCACGTGGACATGGAATCTCTGCCAGGCTTCGAGCCAGTCCTCAGTGTTCTTCACGATGCTGGTTTGCTGAATTTCTGCACTGACATCTGTGATTGGAATGAAGAACTCATTTTTCCATTCTATGCGACGCTGCACATCACCGAGATTACGAAGATGTGAACTCATGGGTACTGGATGGATGACAGAAAATACTCACTACAAGGCACCAAAGAATCGAATTGCTTCGTGCCCTCCCACTCGATCCTCCCTTGAAGGTGCTCGTTGCATCTCGATTTAACCTGAGCTTACTAATCACTACATGCAAGTGCTGATGAAGCCTTTGAAGTCAGGGCAGGCCCCTCGAACCAAATTCCTCGTTAAGGAATTACTGTATGTGCATCGGACTGTCTATCGCATTCTGACAAAGACAATGAGTCCTATCAAAGGCCACGACTCAAATGATGAAGAAGTCGTTGGCATCACGAAGAGTATGCTTTTCAATATCATTCATGGCGTTCCCGTCAACTTCCATGATTTCTTCATGAGGACTCTGGCAAACATTGCTATGTCACCTTTTGAGCTGAAGCCTTATGCACCATGGATTATGAGGTTCATCAGGACAAGGACTTCACTCAATTGCAAGGCCGATACTCTGAACCACTGCAGCTACTTGCCTCCAATTGAAGTCCTCAAACGGACATTTTCCTCAGCTGATGACAAAGGCAAGGCAACTGCTGTGATAGATGAAGGCATTCGTCCATTGGATGGTCAATTTCGAAAGGCTGCATCCTACTCCACCAATGATGACTCTGCCACACATGACTCTGCCGCCAATAACTCTGCCAAGCAAAATCCTCAAGCCACAGCACCCAGGGTGATGATTAATCGTGAGTTACTCCTCAGTCTTCATCAGAAAGTTGATCGCAATCATAAATTGGTCAAGCGTCAGTTTGGTTCAATTCTTCACAACATGACCTCAACACACAATGCAGTGAAGAAAAACCAATACTACCTCCATGAAACCTTCAACTGTACCTGTGTTGTTCTGTCTCATCTCTATAGTGCATAAGATCTGAAGAACATGGGTCTCAAGGAAGAGTTTGACTGGTCTGCACCTCCACCGAAGAAATTCAAGAAGGTCAAGGTTCCTTCCATGGTGGCCAGCTCCTATTCTTCATCGCGTGACACTGATGAAAATGAAGACTTGGACGACACTGCGGCAGGCCCTACTACGACAACCGACCCCGACAACGCTGGCGCTCCTCCATCAACTTGATATTCTTCCGGGGCGTTAGTCCTCAGTGTCGATCCTTTTGGTCATTCGATGACAAAGGGGGAGAAATTTGAGTTAGTCTTCAAGCGGGTCTATTATATGGGCGTTTTTTTGCTAAGTTACAACTCTCGTTCTTCTGAAAATTTTATTGGATCGAGTTGTAATCTTAAACCCGATGGTGCTCTGATACTTTTGATGTGTTCCTCTGCATGCTTATTCTTCATTATATGTTAATACACGCATGCTGAATTACATCAGTCACCATATTTCATCATGCATTTCAAATTCTTCATATTATAGAATGCGTGTATGAATTACAAGATATAGGGGGAGATCTCCATGATTCAACTCTTCAAATGTGCAATGCCTCAAAAGCAAATTCCTCACTATGCACATCTTCAGGGGGAGTTCTTCTATATCTTGCAATCAAGTTCCTTAATATCAGTATTTATACTTCATATGTTTATCCCCATTGAAAACTTAACCTATATTGTCATCAATCACCAAAAAGGGGGAGATTGTAAGTGCATCTAGTGCCCCTTAGTGATTTTGGTGTATTGAAGACTTATAGGTTAAGGGACTAATGTGTTTATGAGTGTACACAGGTCTATAAGTCTATGAGGAGTTTGATATTTACAGAGAAAGTCGACCCCTAAAAATGAAGTTCTTCGACTGAAGACTTTGATATTCTGAAGACTTTCTGAAGACTTTGAAATTGAAGAAATTGGTGTGACCTTGAAGACTTGGTATTCATTTGAGGAACATGAAGCGTGAAGACTTTTGTTTTCGTAGTTCCGTTTTTCTCTTTCTTGAGTCATAGGAAACACCGTACTATTAAAGGGGGTCGATGAAATACTAAGGAAAATTTTCCATGTGATGCTCAACTCAAAATACTACACCTACCAATCCCTTCGAGTGAAGCCTTTGTAAATCTCATACAGTTTAGTCATTTTCTTCAGTGACAGAGACGAAGTTCTTCTGGTCGCTGAGGAATTTGTTCTGACTGAGGAGTTAGGAATTCGCCAGTGCGGATTGCCTACACAAATGAGGAACATGATAGCCCCGAGGATTTGAGAGTCAAATTATCGACCGCTCTTTGTCTTGCGCCACCTGTCCCAAAATATCTTATCCACCTAACGGTCATATCATTGAAGGGCATTTATGTCTTATCATGTCGGGCTGCTCCCTAGGCTATAAATAGCCGCCCCCTACAACCACAAGCTTGTTGGCTGCTCCGAGAGAAACTGACACTTGTCAATTGAGAGCATCCCATCCTCAAAGGACTTTGAGCGAAAATCATCGAGTGAGGAAAACCCAAAACCAAACCCCTATAAACCCAAAGTGATTGAGCATCATCAAGAGATTGATCTGTGTGGATCCGACGCTTGTTACCTTTGAAGACTGTGCTTCTTCCAGACGGTTAGGCGTCATGGTCTAGAGCATCCAAGAGGAATTGTGGATCGCCGAGTGACTGAGTCTGTGAAGGTTTGGAAGTCGCCTGAAGACTTATGACGAGTGATTAGACGAGGTCTGTGTGACCTTAGTTCAAGGAGAATATGGTGAGGACTTGGTGTCCTGAGCTGCGTGCTCAGCGACTGGGTGTCCGGGACTGTGTGTCCTCGAGTTTAAATACTCAGCCGCTCCAAGCAGATGTACAACTGAGACAGCAGCTGGAACTGGTCTACCAAATCATTGTCTTCACCAACCTTACTGGTTCTTTTTCCTCAACTCTTTCATTTCCTCATTACTGTGTTGAGTGTTTGTTCATATCTGTGTTTGAAGACTTTGACTGAAGATTTTCTCAATTTCCTCAGTTAAATTTCTCAGTCTTTTTGTCTTCATCTTGTGTTAATCTGTGTTTACGCTTTCTGTACTCTGTGCGTGTCTTCATTTCATCATGATGACCATGCCTGTATTCTGTTATGCTTACTTCTGAGTACTTATTCCGCTGCAAGTAGTTCTTCGCTAAGGAATTTGCTCACCGGCAAATTCCTCAGTGAAGAATTCATAAAAATCGCCTATTCACTGCCCCTCTAGTCGACATAAGGCACTTTCACTCCCACATGGGAGAGAGCTTGTGCAACCCATCCTTGGAGAGGACCCGTCTGAGCACGAGGTCCCCTACCTCAAGAGTCCTGGGGCGGATGTTGCGGCAGTGGTATCGCCGCAACGCCTGTTGATACCTTGCCGCTTGCAGCGCGGCCTCTCGACGATGTTCCTCCCCAGCACGAGGTCCGTCCCCCGCATGGCGCCCTGCTGCGCCTCGTCGAACGCCAGGACCCGTGCGGAGCGACGCCTGACCTCATGAGGGAGGACGACTTTTGCTCCGTAGATGAGGAAGAACGGGGTCTCGCCGGTCGGCTTGGCCGCGGTCGTGCGGATGGACCACAACACGGACTGGAGCTCGTCGTGCCAGCCCCTGCCGCAGGCCTCTAGCTTCTTCTTGAATGTCCTGGTTTTGAGGCCTTTTAAGACCTCATCATTGGCTCGCTCGGCCTGGCCGTTACTCCGGGGGTGCGCCACCGAAACATAGCATATCTGCGTTCCAAGGTTAGCACAGTATGTTTTGAAGAGATTGCTGGTGAACTGCAAACCGTTGTCGGTGATGATGCAGTTAGGCACCCCAAACCGGCTCACGAGGCCCCTGATGAACTTGACCGCAGAGCCCGCTGGGATGGTGCGGACAGCTTCCACCTCAGCCCACTTGGTGAACTAGTCCACGGCGACGTAGAGGTAGCGGTAGCCCCCTGGCGCCCGAGGGAACGGGCCCAGAATGTCCAGCCCCCAAACTGCGAATGGCCATGAGAGGGGTATAGTTTGCAGACCTCCCGCCGGCTAATGGATCTGCTTGCCGTGGAAGTGGCAGGCCTCGCAAGCCTTTACCAGCTCAACAGCGTCGCTGAGTGCTATAGGCCAGTAGAACCCGCTGCGGAACGCCTTGCCTACGAGGGTTCGTGACGATGAGTGATGCCCACAGTCTCCGTCGTGTATGTCTTCCAGCAATTCCTTCCCCTGCTCTCTGAGAATGCAACGTAGGGACACGTCATTCGGTCGCCTCCGGTAAAGCTCTCCATCCCTGATGCAGTAGGCCGTGGCTTGCCGCGCCACACGCTCCGCCTCCTCCTCCTTCTCCGGCAGGGTTCCCTGTGTCAAGTAGCTCTTGAGCTCTGTGATCCAGCATGTAACGCCCTCGATGCGGCTATATCTCCCACGTGTCGAGGCACGACTTAGAGGCATAACTGCATTGAAAGCAATGTCGCAAGTGAGGTAATCTTCACACAACCCATGTAATAAATAAGGGAAAGAGGTACATAGTTGGCTTACAATGCCACTTCACACAAAGACATAAATAAACATCCATCATTCAGAGTACACTCAAGGTCCGACCACGGAACCAAAATAAAAGAAGATACCCCAACTGCTACACAGATCCTCGATCGTCCCAATCGAGCACCACTACTCGATCATCAGAAAAAGACACATAGTAACGACCACGTTCCTCATCGAACTCCCACTTGAGCTCGGTTGCGCCACCTGACCGCATCGCCGGAACCTGCAACTGTTTTGAAGTATCTGTGAGTCACGGGACTCAGCAATCTCACACCATGTAGATCAAGACTATTTAAGCTTATTGGAAGGAAAGGGTAGTAAAGTGGAGCTGCAGCAAGCGACTAGCATATATGTTGGCTACATCGCAAAAGAGAGCGAGAAGAGGAGCAAAGCACGGTTGTGAAGCTAGTAGCGATCAAGAAGTGATCCTGAACTACTTACGTCAGACATAACTCCAACACCGTGTTCACTTCCCGGACTCCGCCGAGAAGAGACCATCACGGTTACACACGCGGTTGATGTGTATTTTAATTGAGGTCAACTTCGGGTATTCTACAACCGGACATTAACAAATTCCCATCTGCCTCATAACCGCGAGGCACGGCTTTCAAAGATATTACCTGCGCAGGGTGTCCCAACTTAGCCCATTATAAGCTCTCACGGTCAACGAAGGATGTTCCTTCTACGGGAAGACCCGATCAATCTCGAATCCCGGACTACAAGACATTTCGATAGCAATAAAACAAGACCAGCAAAGCCGCCCTGACAGCCGACAAATCCCGATAGGAGCTGCACATATCTCGTTCTCGTGGCACATCCGGATAAGTCAAGCTACGAGTAAAACCAAGCCTCGAAGTTTCCCGTGGTGGCCCCGCAGATTGCTCGGTTCGGGCCAGCGTCAAGGAGCACTGGTCCGGGGTTAAAATAAAGATGATCCTCGGCTCAAAACCCGGGGAAAAAGGCTTAGGTGGCAACTGGTAAAACCAAAGTTGGGCCTTGCTGGACGAGTCTTATTCAAAGCAATCTGTCAAGGGGGTCCCATAAATCACCCAACCGTGTAAGGAACACGAAATCAAGGAACATAACACCGGTATGACGGAAACTAGGGTGGCAAGAGTGGAACAAAACACCAGGCATAAGGCCGAGCCTTCCACCCTTTACCAAGTATATAGATGCATTAATTATAGCAGATAAAATATTGTGATATCCCCAACAAGTAAACTTGTTCCAACAAGGAACAACATCTCCATGTTCCAACAAGGAACAAACTTCAGCTTCACCTGCAACTAGCAACGCTATAAGAGGGCTGAGCAAAGCGGTAACATAGCCAAACAACGGTTTGCTAGGAAAAGGATGGTTAGGGGCTGACATGGCAATAAGGGTGGCATGATATAGCAAGCGGTAGGCATCGCAGCATAGGCATAGCAAAAGAGCGAGCATCTAGCATAGCAAAGATAGAAGTGATTTCGAGGGTATGGTCATCTTGCCTGCAATGTTCTCAGAGTTGTCGAAAACTTGATCCTCGTAAGCGTTCTCAACAGGTTCCTCGTTCACGTACTCGTCTCCCGGCTCTACCCAAAGCAGCAACACAAACAAATGAACCACAATAAATCACGGTGCAATGCACAATCAACATGATGCAAAACATGACATGATATGCGGGATGTGATATGCAATGCGATAAAGGCCCGGAAGGAAAATGATGAACCAGGCATCAACTTGGCAAACCAAGTATGCCACTGAAACATGAGATGATTTCGTTGAAATCGATATAAAGATCACCGGAATCGGATGCACGGTTTGGAAATGACAAGCAAAACAAGAATGGCACAAATCTGCCATTAACAGCATGATGCCACTTAGCAAGCAACAATAAATTAAGCTACTGCACCCAAACGTATCAACAAAGTATATGGCAGTGATCTACACAAGATGCTTGACAAAAGATGAGCACTGAGCTACGGCTAGTTCACATCATAACAGGTTCAAACAAGCATGGCAAAAGAGCACAAAATATCAGGCTGGACATGTCAAAAACAGCATCAGGTTGCAATGTTCAGAGCAGCAAAACTACATGCTACAGGACCTTAAAATATCAAAACATGGCATGGCATGAATCTACTCAAAGCATAGAACAAAAGTCCCTTACTGACCATAAGCCAAAAAGGATCAGAAAATATAGTAACACCCATGTCAATATTGAAAGTTTCGTTAACAGATTCAGCAACATGACATGTCAAAAACTGTTAACATGTAGGCATGTTTACAAGCTCAATGCACTCACTACAGAGCCTTATATGATAAAATAAGCATACATACATCAAGAAGACATGGCATAGAAGACATACATGGCAAGAAAAATAACATAGCATACATGGATCAACCACAACAACCTAGGCAAAATTGAATAACATGTAAACAATCTGCCAGGAAACATTTGATAGCAAAAGTAGAGCTTGATTGACTCAAGCTATGGCACTCCATAATTGCAAACAAAGGCATATATGGATAGAGCAAGACATGTTTAACAAAACATCCTTACTGAAGTATCTCAAAATATGCATAGATCTCTCGGTATCATCAAGTTAACATGGCATCAAAATATCAGCTAAACAGGGCTGAAATCAGCAACATCAGGACACCTACTTTGCATGCTTGTGCTAGTCACCACATAGATCACAAAAATACATGGCATACACCCCTGGAAATATGGCATGGCATATTACAAAACACATGTAGGACTCAACTTCATAGGGTGCACACATCAATCATGGCAAAAATAACAAAAGTGCAAGTTCTGTTAAGAAACAGAAACTAACATCACATAGCCCTCTTCCAACAGAATTTCGGGCATCAAGATGAGCTCAAAAGAAAAGGATGCAATTAGATGAAATGATCTACACTTCGAGACGAACATTTTGATATATTAAACGCGCAAAATGGAGCTACGATGACATAGTTACGCTACGTTGAAAATGCAACAAAATAACATCGAGAAAAACGAGGGGGGAGAAGAAGTCAACGGGCGGTTGGATCCGATCGGGATCCGCCCGATCGGATCGGGGCGACGGCGGCTCGGCTCCTCCGGTGGCCGGAGCCGCGGGCTCGCGGAGAGGAGGCGGGCCGAGCCGGGCCGACGAGCTCGGTGGCCGGGCGGCGGGAGGCGGCGAGGCGAGAGGAAGAGGCGCGGCGGCGAGCTCCTCCGACGAAGCTCATGGGGCGGGCGGCGAGGGAGGAAGGGCGGCCGCTGAGAAGGCCGGGAGGCGGTGCACTGGCGGCGGCGGGCGGGGTAGCGGCTGGGCCGCCAGGCGGGCATGGCGGCGCCGCATGGTGTCGAAGCGGGCGGAGACGCTGCCAGATCGGCCCAGGCGGGCGGCCTCGGGGCTCGACGGTTCGGGCGGCGGCGCGGCAGCGCGGGTGCACGTGGCAGCCCCTGTTGGGCGCGGGCGGCGGCGGAGAAGGCCCGCCGGGTGGATATGTCCGCGCGCGAGGGAAATTTTAGGGTTTCGGGGATGATCCGGATTTTCGGGAGGTGTTTAAATAGGCATAGAGGAGCTAGGAGAGTCCAAATGAGGTGTAGTTTTACCACACGATCGTGATCGAACGACGGAGAGCATGGAAGTGACTTAGATGGGTTATTTGGCTGTTTTGAAGGGGTGTTGGGCTGCAACTTAAAAGAGGCCTTTTGCGAGAGAAGCGGTTAACTGCTGGAGTACCAAACGAGCTCCTAATGACCCAAACTTGACCGGTGGTCTACGGGTGGTATACCAAGGCCACTTGACAAACCTCGGTCCATTCCGAGAAGGTTTAGTACCCGCACACGGAAAAAACGTAAAAGGGCCGCCGGGGAGATAGGAGTGCGGATTGCAAAACGGACAACGGAAAAATGCTCGGAATCATGAGATTTAACACGTATGCAAATGCGATGCACATCATGACATGATATAAAATGCATGACATGGACAAAATGCAAAATGAAGAAAAACCCAACCACGGAGGGAATATCATATCACAATGCCAAAAATGGCAAGAGTTGGAGTTACAAATATGGAAAGTTACTTCCGGGGTGTTACACAGCACCCCTCCTGATGCTCCAACGCTAGGAGCAGGCGTGCCCCCGAGGCCGGGCCGCAGGCCGGGGCTCCCGAGGCAGGCGGCTGGGGGAGCTCCTCCCGAGGTTGCGCCGCGCTTGATAGTGATGGTGCCATAGTTGGCCTGAAGAGTCGCTCTTCGAAGATGCCAGGCTCCTGAGGCAGCCGCCTGGACGCCCTCTTGGCGATGTCATCCGCCTCTTGATTGGTACCGCGAGGCACATGCTGTAGCTCCAGTCCCCAGAACTGTTTCTCCATCTTGCGAACCTCCGTGAGGTAGGCTTCCATTTGCTCGTCGTTCGGCTCGTATATCTTGTTGGAGAAGTTGGCGAGGAGCTGTGAATCGCCCTTGATGATGTGGCGCTTTACCCACAAAGCGACTGCGGCTCTCAGGCCGGCTATCAGGCCTTCATATTCTGCTATGTTGTTGGAGACCTTTTCCCCGTGCTGGAAACAGAGCTGCACGGCGTAATAGAGCTTGTCCTGAGTGGGGGATACGAGCACTGCGCCGGCCCCCGCGCCATGTCGGGAGAATGCCCCGTCGAAGTACATGACCCAGCCGTCTGGTGCCTCGCTCCCCGGGGAAAGTGATCGGTCTTTGCCTGCTTCAAGGCCGGGTGCCTGCGTCCATTCTGCCACGAAATCTGCCAATGCGGCCCCCTTGATGACTCTGGTTGAGCTGTACTCTAGCTGAAACGCTTGCAGTTCGATGTTCCACTCGCCGACTCTTCCAGCTGAGTTGGGTCTCCTGAGCACCCTCTCCAGAGGGTATGCTGAGACGACCTTGATGGGATGACCTTGGAAGTAGTGCCGCAGCTTGCGTGAAGCTACCAATAGCGCGAGGAGGAGTTTTTGGGGCATGGGGTACCACGCCCTCGCGTGCCGTAGCACCGTGCTGACGAAGTACACGGGGTGCTCGACGAGGCTGTGAGCGTTGGCGCTGTTCGCGTCCTCTGCAAGTTGGGACGCGTCTCGAGACGACGGAGCCCCAAGCGCTTGGTCGCTCGGTGAGGCCTCTCCTGCTCCGGGTGCGCTTTCTTGCTGTGGCTGATCCTCCTCGGCCGCGGCCGCGGTCTTCGTGAGGCTCTCTTGGCTTCGCTTCGCTTTTGCCCGCAGGGCAGTTGCGGCCTTGGCCTGATGCTCTTCCCTGACCGCCACCAGGGCTGCGCTGGCGGAGTAGGGAGTGGCCGCGAGGTAGAGTACTAGAGGCTCCCGAGGGTGCGGAGCTACCATCACCGGAGGGCTGGTAAGGTACCTCTTGAGTTCTTGGAATGCCTTGTCGGCCTCTTCAGTCCATTCAAAGGGGCCCTTCTTCTTCATCAGCTTGAAGAATGGCAGTGCTCGTTCCCCCAGCTTGGAGATGAAACGTCCTAGCACGGTCATGCGCCCAGTGAGTTTCTGCATTTCTCTGAGGGTCTTTGGCAGGCTCATGTCTTCGACTGCCTTGACCTTTTCCGGGTTGGCCTCGATGCCCCTATGGGACACGAGGAAACCCAGGAGCTTGCCCAAGGGGACTCCAAATACGCACTTCTCCTGGTTGAGCCGCAGATCCACTTTATTAAGGCTCGCGAAGGTTTCTTCCAAGTCCTGTATCAGGGTTTTTGCCTCCCAAGACTTCACTACGATGTCATCGACATACGCCTCAGCATTTCTCCCGAGCTGTCGGCCCAGGGCGATGTGCATCAGCCGCTGAAAGGTCGCTCCTGCGTTGCGCAACCCAAACGGCATGCAGGTATAGCAGTACACTCCGCACGGGGTCAGGAAAGCCGTTTTTTCCACGTCTTCTACCTTCATCTTGATCTGGTGATAGCCTGAGAAGGCATCCAGGAAGCACAACAGGTCACACTCAGCGGTGGAGTCAACGATCTGGTCAATGCGAGGAAGCGGAAATGGATCTTGTGGGCAGGCCTTGTCGAGGTTGGTGAAGTCGACACACATACGTTCCTTTCCCCCCTTTTTTGGCACGACAACTGGGTTGGCCAGCCAATCCGGGTAGCGGACCTTGCGAATAACCCCTGCTGCCTCTAGCTTGCGAGTCCCTTGGACGATAAAAGCTTGTTTCCCTGTGGACTATCGCCCCGCCTTCTGCTTCACGGGCGCATGTTAGGGCACACGTTGAGGTGATGCTCAATCACGCCCCTCGGGACCCCCGCCGACTGGTCAGGTCCCCACGTGAACACCTTGTTTGTGCGCAGGAACTTCACCAAGGCCTCCTCCTGCTTGGGTTCGAGGTTCGCACCGATGGTGAAGGTGGCATCAGTGGACCCGTCCTCATCGACTGGAACCTGCTTGGTTTCCGCCTTGTTTTGAGTGAATAGCTGCTTCTTTTTGGACGGCGCAGCCCCCTTGGGCTCTGGGACGTCAGCGCTGGTGGGCCGTGCCGCCGCTGCCGCCTTGAAGACAAGCTTGAGCGCCTGCAGTGCATCTCCGGTTTTCCTGGCACGGTAAGGGCGCCGCTGCTCCCGGGCATCTTCATGAGGTTGTACGCCGGGTGAGTTGCTGCCATGAACCGGGCCGAGGCCGGGTAGCCGAGGATGGCGTTGTAGGGGAGGCTGACGGGCGGCGCCAAGTCGATCAGCTCTGTTCGAAGTTGTCGCGGTGCCAAGGTCACCGGAGGCGAATTGCCCTGTGGAGGCGGTGGAACCGGCTCCGACTCCGGAAAAAGGCCTGCTGGGCTGGAGCCGCTCTAGTGGCACATGGAGGAGGCTGAAGGCCTCCACAGAGAGCATGTTGAGGCTGGCTCCGCCGTCGATGAGGGTCCTGGTGACTGCCACTTCGCAGATGGTGGGGGTGCACAGCATCGGAAGTGCTCCCGAACCGGCGGGGTTGGTGGGGTGATCGTCCGAGTTGAAGAGCAGGTCGGCCTCGGGCGCCACCCAGCCCGACGGGGCTCCCTGATGCTTGGAGGCGGTGGCGATCTAGTGGGTGAATGCCTTGACGTGGCGGCTCGAAGGTGGCGCCAGTGAGCCGCCCAGGAGGGCTGTGATGACCGGGGGCGCCGGCTCGGCGCGATGGGCGAGGTAGAGGTCGCGCAGCTCTTCCTAGCAGGCATGCTGCTCGTCCCCTGCCTGGCAGGTGGCGGCAGGCGACGGGGAATGATGCGGGCGTCCGCCGACGGGAGCCATCTGGGTGACTCGAGCGGCGCGATCAGCCCGACGCTCGGCGCGGGCTCGGCGAGCGTCAGCCATGGACACGACGGAAGATCACAAGCGACCAGCGGAGGAAAGATTCCGGCGCACCCCTACCTGGCGCGCCAAATGTTGGATTTCGGGTTCTGGCAGACCCTTGAGGTTCGAACACTGGGGTGCGCACGGAGATCTTTCCTCTACCAGCTCACGCGTTGATGGATTGCAAGGGATCTAAACTAGGAACGATGAACACGCAAGGGACACGAGGTTTATACTAGTTCGGGCCACCATTGTGGTGTAATACCCTACTCTAGTTTGTGGTGCGGTGGATTGCCTCAGGGGCTGATGATGAACAGTACAAAGGAAGAACAGCCTCGCGAGGGGCTGTTCTTGAGCTGGTGCGATGGACTGCTTGGGTGAGTCCAGTCGTTTCTCTCTCTTTCTCTCTGGTCGGTTCAACCAGTCCTTGTTTCTGTGGTGGCTAGACCTATTTATAGAGTGAGGCCCTGGGCCTCTTCCCAAATAATGAGCGGGAAGGGCGCCAACAATTGGCCATTTTGAAGGGGAACATCTAGTACACTTATCCTGACTAAAGTTGGTCTTCGGCTGCCAAAGGCTCTGACGGTGACGCCGTCCTGGGCTCCACGATGACCTCCTTCCTGCTGCTTTGCTGGTCTTGGTCTTGTTGCACCGAAGCAGTAACCTTTGCCTGACGCCTTGGCCTGTGCTTGCCTCCCTTGCACCAAAGGGGAAATGAGGACACGCGCTGGTGGCGCCTCACTTTGGTCTCGATCGTCATGGCTTGCGTCACGGGGCACCCTCGGGAGGTACCCTGCCTTGATCTCTCCGCCTCCTCGTGAGCCTGCCTGACGAGGTTGCTCCTGAGGAAGGCTCCTGCCGTCCGCCCCGCGAGGCTTGACCCCTCGCGAGGGTCTTGAGCTCGAGCTGATGAAGCTGGGCCACGCCGGGCCCCTACTTGAGCCACGCCGCAGGCCGCAGGCAGGCAAGTCTGGGGACCCCCGTTCCCAGAACGCTGACAGTGATGTAAATTTTACATCATCTATTGGAGATGCTATTATAATCCCACTTGAGATTGACGATGTCTGTCTTGTGCTGCTTCAGCCTTAACGTCTTACGGCTCACCGGGGCTGCTCCAACGACAGAACGATCCATCACAATAGAGTAGTGCCCTGGACGCCGTCTATAGATTCCTCAGATCTTCCTCGACACCTTCGACAGCCACCTCTGCCTCAATTGCTTCAGCGACCAACCCAATGATGCTGAGGTCGACACGGCTACTGCAAAGAGGTTGTACACTTGTTGCATCACTTATTACTATACATTCATGTCGATCCATTAGGGCTATTTTGGTTCAACGGAAAAACATAGCAATAGGGAATTTTCCAATGGCACTCTACTATTCAATTATTCATGCATTTTGTTGAAAGGAATGAAGCAAAACATCCACCTGGACCTACTTTTCAAAATCCTATGCATGAAAACAAGACCAAGTGCATTAGTGGTAGAATAACATTCTAACAGTACACGCTTTCATATGGTTTCACTTTATTTTTGCCATGTTTCTTTGCATTCCTCCGCTCTTCCAATTCCTGTAAATCAAACACTCAAGTTGACAGAAATCCTGTGTTTACAATGCTCTGTTTACCATGTGCATTCCTATCCTATTCCGGTGTTTTTCCTATCCCTGCGTTTTTAGAATCATGCAGGCCAAATGAGCCCTTGTAATTACTTCGCTGGTAGGTGTCAAGGGAACTTTGTGTGGTTTGTCCTGCTTTCGTCATGACGTCGTCCACCTCAACTGAGCTGCTCCATCGACAGAAACATCCACCAAACCAGACATCACGACTCCTGACCGTCTTTCGCCGCCTCAGATCTCCTTCCCTGCCGCCGGCAGCCACCGCAACGGCATCACCATCATCGACTCAGCAGATGAACCTGAGGAGTACATGGGTCCACAAGAGAGGTCGCACTCTTTTGTTTCTGCTTATGTTATGCATTGCTTAAGATTACCTGCTACTTTATCATCCTGTTCACCTCTTGGACTCCAAGTCAGGTCCAAATTAATGTTCAACTTGAGTTTTAAATTAGTTGTGGGGCACATATCGAGGAAGCAATGAATAGTATCTCTGTCTAATATCTGGTTCACCTAGGGTATTCCTATGTTGTTCATCTTGGGTGGGAAACAAATAGTAAAGCAATCATCATCTGTCCTTTTATTAAATTAAAGCAATCATCAGCCTGCTATCATTATTTTTGGATCCATCCGCTGGTTGTTACCAACACTCTAAATTTCTGCATGCTCTCCTTACATAATCTCACCATATTTTTTTTGTATGCATGTCAGATATTGTACACAGCCATGCTGAACATGTAGAGAAAAAGAGAAGAGTTTTGCGCGGCAATACAATGTCTTGCAGACATCGCTCCATGGTGTGTTCAATGGCAAACCCTCGCCACCCCTCTCCAGATTGTAATCCAGAGGAAGATATCTGTTCTGAGGCTGATTCAGACGCCGCTGACCACTCCTATTTACCCCCAAGGTGTTTGCTCTACCTTGGCATGATGATGTTAGTCATATCATGCATATGTTGCCTTGTGGTGCCTACTTTTGACATCATATATGTCATCTGCTTAGTTTAGACATGTTCTGTAATGCAACCTGTTTAGTTTCTATATCATATATGGGAGTTATGCAGCCTCATGTCTTTTAGCCAGCCATAATATACGTGAAATGTGCAATGCCATCCTATTTAACTAGGCATCATATATTTGAATGATATCTTGCCCATCCTTTTCTTCATTACATTTCCATTTGTTGACGATATTTGTACATTAAACTACTCTTCCTATGAATCAGCCATTTGGGTGGGAGATTGAAAAATCTGGAATGAAAACAAGGCCTTCAGAGCAGACAGTGCTACCTGTCGAAGCAGATCTCTTGTTGGGTTCCGGTAGCTCCTCAGAGATGGATTCAGAGACAGATGACCAGTCCTATTCCCCCACCAAGGTGTATGCTCTAACTTGGCACGGTTATACTACTCATATAATGCATATGGTGTCTTGCATTGCATAGTTTAGACATCATATACACAATATTCAACACCATGTTCTTATTTCAGACATCATATCTAATGCCCTCTGTTTAGCGTATAAATCACATATGTGAATTAAATGATGCGATCGTGATTACTTAGATAACATGTAGGTGAATTATGTCATGCGATTCTGTTTAGTTATTCATCATGTCTTTGAATTATGTTATGCTATGCTATCCAGTTTAGATAGAGATCATGTATGTGAAATTATGTCATGCTATCCATTTTAGTTAAACAATATACATGTCAACTATTTCATGCCCTCTTTTTTCCACACTATCTATTGCATATGTCTCTCATACAATGTCTGTACATTCAACTATGTTTCCTGTTTATCAGCCATTTGAATTGGAGCGGGTGATGCCAACATCTAGCGGACTAAAAACATGATCTTCAAATAAAATAGTGCTACCTCTTGGTGGACATAGCACCCCGGTTGTACATGCACAAGAACCAGCCCTACCACACATAACCCAAACTCTCGCAGATTGTACCCCTACTGCGATGGACAGAGAACCAGCTTCACCCAATCTAACCCCAACCCCAGCAGATAGTAACCCAGTTCATGTTTACACAGGACCATCTCCACCACAGAGCTCCCAAACAAGAGCAGTTAGTAAGGCAGCTCTAGTGCCCAAAGGGCCAGTACTACCATGGGGAACCCCAACTCCACCAGTTAGTACGCCTATTCCTGTGGAGGAAGCACAACCAGCTAGTTGTAGTTTAGCATCTATCGCATTTGATGTTGTTAAATAGACGATGTGCGTATCTTCCCATCTTGGAAATATTATACTGAAGATGAAGGAAAATGCCAGTTGCAGGTGTTTGTCCAGGAGTTATCTGTAAGTAATTTTATTCATGGCAATTACTTTGCTTTGTTCCATACATCCTACCTCCATGATGGTTATAATACAGCAAATTTTCCCATTTTTCCCTATAGGGAATGACCGATTTGGAAACTCGGGATGAGGTAACCTGTGCTAATACCTCTGCTATCTTCAAGAATGCTTGGTGGCAGTATCGGAATTACCTGAAGAAAATGTACTTCACCGGCAAAGAAACTCATCAAATTCCCTTACGCTCTCCTCGAGACACATTTATCGGACGATGATCGGGAACGCCTTTGTTCAGATCGTCCCGAACCAAGAATGTGGTAAGGTCTATGAGCTCATTTTCTATTTTTAAGTACTATATTCTTGCTTCTTCTTGACTGCTCATGTAGAACAAGTGCCTAAACCTCAAGAACAGCTGTTCTAATTTAAGATTCCATTTTTATCATAGTTCAAAAAGCGCTAGGCATTAATTGTGCGTTTTGCCACCGCCTTGCGCTTTACTGACCAAAGCGCATGCTTATGCGCAGTAATGCACAGATTAAGCGTAGTTATGTGCAATACATTTTGCCAACGCCTAGAGCCTAGGCGTGCTTAAGCGCTCGCTTAGGTGCGCCTTTTTAAACTATTGTTGCTATCGTGCATACTGCTTTGCTCTTGTATCACTGTATTTACTCATACAAACTTATTTTTAAATTGAAGGATCCAATTGAAACTCCAATGGAACAGTAGGTATGTTCACACATGTTTCTTTAACAGACTTGCTCTTATCAATAGCTCTATTGATTTCAATTTCAATTGTGTATACAGTTGATTTCTCATCATGCACATTACTAGCATCACAACAGAGCCAATAGTGTTGTTGTACATGTAGACCAGTGGTATCCATCTGAAATCTTGTTGTGCCATGTAGTTTCCCATGCTTTGTATTCTTTCGCTGCTGCTTTGTTTTGAACTGATATGATTTGAACCGTGTCTCTATTTTGATTTGGCAAGACAATGCAGTGACCACAGGACATAGATATATGTTTTTTGATGCTTTTATTATGTACTAGTACTTGGCAATAGAAGACTTGGTAGTTTAATCATGTCCACCTTACTAATGAACTGGTTCACCGAAATGAGTTTCAAATACTAGTACATGCTAAGCATGTTATGTGTCTGCTTGTTTCTTCTTTTAGAATGCTGACAGAATATTGGGGAAGAGTGCCTTATTAAGCAATGGTAAAGGAAGTAATGCAGATAAGGTTCAGGATAGTGACACATCCTTGTTGGTCTCCAACAAAGCTGATAAAATAGCTAAGACTATCTCGAAGACAGTGAGACAACCCCAAAGTCCTATCTTGGTTTAATGTTCGAGTTATTGGCCACTACCGCTTGCAGAAGCTATTCAAACTCACTGTCTGAATCAGTTCGGTTTCTTGAGTCTCAACTACAAGCTAGAAGACATTGATCAGCTGTGCTGCGACAAGAAGCGGAAGGACCGCGGAAGTACCTGGAGCATTCAGATGCATACTTTCTGGTGCAAAAGCAAGCGTTGGAGGATTTTAGCGCCAAACAGGACAAAGCTAATAAGCTTGCTAAGCTTATTTCCAGCATGGTGGATACCATGTTTCTTGAGCTCTTCTGAAGTTGTTTCAGTTATGCTCGTGTTTTGCTGCCGTGTTTATTTGCACTGGTGGCCAATTTTGACGGCCAGTGTATGTAATATGCTGCTTTGTTCCCTATATTTGCACTGGTGGCGAACTTTGACGCCGAGTGGATGTAATATGTAAAATAGCGGTAATAGGCTAGCATTAATTGCTTGCTTATTTATTTCCTTATTGTCTTGTTTAGTTGTTTGCTTGTAGTCACTGCAGTTCTTTTTCTGTGTTTTTCTAGTGGCCACAATAACCTATTTTTGGAAACTAGGCCGAAATAATCATGGCAACACACAGACTGTTGTAACCATGGGCCTCCTGCGGGCCGTATGATCCATGGGCCTTCTACGGGTCGTAGGATCCATTGGCCTTCTATACGGGCCGTAGGATCCATGGGCCTTCTATGGGGCGTATCATAATTTCTCCAATCATGGGTCGTACTATTCTTGGACAATAACGGGCCGTTTATAGGCCATATTTGATAACTCTATGAAAACAGCCCAACGGGTTTTTTCGACATGAAAATGGCCCAACGTATTAACGGGCCACAAACGGGCCGACTTTAACCACGGGCTGAATTTGGCCCACAAGCAGAAAATGACAGTAACGGGCCGTAAGTAACCAAATGCTGGAAACGAGCCCAAGAATAAATGGCCCCTGAGAAGGCCGAAAGATAACATGGGCTGGTGTAGGACCTTGAAGTATGTCTAGAGGGGTGGTGATTAGACTACTTGACCAATTAAAAACCTAACCTTTTCCCAATTTTAGACTTTGGCAGATTTTAGCTATCTTTGAGCAAGTCAAGCAATGTTCACACAATTCAAGCAAGCATGCAAAGAGTATATAGGCAGCGGAAATTAAAGCATGCAACTTGCAAGAATGTAAAGGGGAGGGTTTGGAGGATTCAAACGCAATTGGAGACACGGATGTTTTTGTCGTGGTTCCGATAGGTGGTGTTATCGTACATCCACGTTGAAGGAGACTTCAACCCACGAAGGGTAACGGTTGCGCGAGTCCACAGAGGGCTCCACCCACGAAGGGTCCATGAAGAAGCAACCTTGTCTATCCCACCATGGCCGTCACCCACGAAGGACTTGCCTCACTAGTGGTAGATCTTCACGAAGTAGGCGATCTCCTTGCCCTTACAAACTCCTTGGTTCAACTCCACAATCTTGTCGGAGGCTCCCAAGTGACACCTAGCCAATCTAGTAGACACCAGTCTCCAAGAAGTAACAAATGGTGTGTTGATGATGAACTCCTTGCTCTTGTGCTTCAAATGATAGTCTCCCCAACACTTAACTCTCTCTCACAGGATTTGGATTTGGTGGAAAGAATATTTGAGTGGAAAGCAACTTGGGGAAGGCTAGAGATCAAGATTCATATGGTCGGAATGGAATATCTTGGCCTCAACACATGAGTAGGTGGTTCTCTCTCAGAACTGGTAAGTTGGAAGTGTAGGTTTGTTCTAATTGCTCTCTCCACGAATGAATAGGAGGTGGAGGGGTATATATAGCCTCCACACAAAATCTAACCATTACACACAATTTACCAAACTCGGTGGGACCGAATCAACAAACTCGGTCTGACCGATCTAGTAAACCTAGTGACCGTTAGGGTTTTCGGTGGGACTGACATGCAACTCGGTAGGACGGATATGGTTAGGGTTAGGGCATAACATAATATCGGTGAGACCGATTTTGGAAATTAGATAACCAGAGAGTTGGTCAGGTAAACTCGGTGAGACCGATTCGCTCTTTCGGTGGGACCGAAAAGTTACGAAAGGGAAACAGAGAGTTTACACTGCAATCTCGGTGGGACCGATTGCTCACTTCGGTTAGACCAAAACATTATGAAGGGAAACAGAGATATTACAATCCCATCTCGGTGAGACAGAGATCCCTATCGGTGAAACCGATTTGCCTAGGGGTTGTGGCAGTGGCTATGACAATTGAACTCGGTGGCGCCGGATAGAAAGAATCGGTAGGGCCGAGTTTGACTTTAGGTTTAGGTCATATCTGGATATGAGAAAGTAGTGGAGGGTTTTGTAGCAATCTCTAAGCACATGAAGCACGAGGCTCATTAAGCAACACCTCATCCCTCCTTGATAGTATTGGCTTTTCCTATAGACTCAATGTGATCTTGGATCACTAAAATGTAGAATGTAGAGTCTTGAGCTTTTGAGCTTGAGCCAATCCTTTGTCCTTAATATTTTGAGGGATCCACTTTCATCATTCATGCCATGCCATTCATTGAGCTTTCCTAAAATATTTGTCTTGGAATAGCATTAGCTCAATGAGCTATATGTTGTTATGAATTACCAAAACCCATCTAGGGATAGTTGCACTTTCAATCTCCCCCTTTTTGGTAATTGATGACAACATATAGATCAAAGCTTTGACAAATGATAATAAGATTGAAAAACATCGTTGCTTTGAGAAGTATATGATAAGCAAGAGCTCCCCCCTAAATTTGTGCATGATTTAAAATTTGCTTTGGACTGCAAATGCACAAGGAATTAGGCTCATGGGTTACTCTTCCATGTCACATACATCTTGGTGGAGCGCTCAAAATAATAAAGATTGAATGCATGCACTCATCACCAAGCACAGTGAATGATAATATGAGGATAAGTAAGATAATAACATATAACAAGCATAAGTGTAGCTTATGATCAAACACATGATCATCAATGTCTCACAGTTAATAGCATAGTATCTCAAGCAATCAAAAGCAAACAAAGTTCAACCAAGAAGACAGGAGAGAACAAAAGCAAACTCTCTCTCTCGAAGCCTATGACATATACATTTTTCTCCCCCTTTGGCAACAAGTTACCAAAAAGTTCCTATAAAATGCATAGGACTATATTGTCTCTCAGGCTTGGTCTTCTGATGGTGGCGTAGAGTTGGCTCCTTGGACGAAGACTTCAGTAGATGTGGAAGGAGCTGAAGGAGTTGGTGCAGGAGCTGGTTGTGCTGGAGCTGTAGCTGGAGCAGATAAAGTGACTCTGTTGACTGGTATTGGCTCTGCAGCTGATCTCTGAGCTCGAGGCACTCTGGCAAATGCATCAGTTGTTGTCCTGCCCTTCCTCTCCTGCATGTCATCTTGTAGCTGCTCCACAACTGACTGAATCTCAGTTACTTTGACATCAAGATCATAGAATTTTTGTTCCATGATTCTTTCTAGGCTCTCCTGGTTTTGAGTTAGGGTGGCCAACCCCTTCTCAATCCGCAGAGTTGATTCTATCAACTAACCAAGCTGCTCCTGCTTGTTCTTCAAAAAGTACTCAGATGCCTCTGCTAGAGTTGGCATCTTGGCAGCCTTCTCTTTCCTTGCCTTCTCCTTCTTCTCTTGAGCTTGTACTGATGATGGTTCATTCTCAGTCGTGACAACTTGATTGTCCTCAAATTCAGGATAGAGAACTAAGTGTTCTTTATTCAACAGATACTTCCCTGTGCCCATCTTTGTGTTAATCAACTCCTTGATTTGTGGGGCATATCCACAGCTCCTCTTTTGGTCTGCTGCTATCCTCTTGATAGTTTCAACTATGAGGCTCATGACCTTGAATTTCTGGGGCACATAAAAAATGTGAAGCAAATTAATTGCATGCCCTCTGATCATGTTGTGGTCACCTGATTTGGGCAACAGAGTGTGCCTTAGGATCCAGTTGATCGTTGGCAGCCCTCACAGAAGAAAATGAACTGATCCAAACTTGAAAGTCTCAAGTGCATCATCTGGGATCTCCTTGTACATCTGTGACATTGAGTTGTGATCCATCTTCTTCTTGGCATAAATGTCCAAGTCATCTTCACTTTCCTTTGGGGCATTGATCAGACTTGCCCATTCCTATATGGTTGATTGGTATCTCGTTCCTTCTGACATCCAAACTATCCTGCCATCTGGATAGAAATGTGATGTGGAGTAGAATTGCATAATGAGCTCGTCATTCCAGTTTGTGAGCTTCTGCCCAACAAAATCTGCAACTCCACACGCACTAAAGCTGTCGTATACTCCAGGATAGTGTTCTTCATTCTCCTGAATGTAGGTCCAGTTGACCCACCTCATATCACAAACTATGGGCTTCTTATCCAATAAGATGGTCTCATAGAAGTCCTGCTGCTCCTTGGTGTGGAACCTGTAATCTACATCAGTCCTTCCCCTGGTGGCATACGGATCTGACTCTCTCCATAGCCTCAACCCTAAATCTCTCCTGATCTTCATGTTCTCGGCCACAGTATGAGCATCATTGTGGTCTGGAATCTTGGGTTTGAGCTTCCTTAAGACTTGCCCTTCTTCATCTTCCTCAGCAGCAACATCAGGCATTGGGGCCATGTTCTTTTCAGCAGCTGGTGTACTCCTGGTATTCCTCTTAGGTGCACTCTTGGACTTGGGGGCAGCTTTGGGTGCTACTTTGGGCTTTGAAGTGGCAGCCCCTGACTTTATAGCATCACGCATCAGCTTTTGTGCCTTGGGTGCTGGTTCAGCAACCTCTTCTTCCTCTTCTTCCTCCATCATGTAAGGCTTTCCTATTACTCTGGCCATGGTCTTCTTGACCCTTTCCTTCCTTTCCTTTCCTTCAGCAGCAGCAGGCTCTTTGGGTTGGGATTCCAAAGAATCTTGAGTGGAGACTCTGGCTTTGGACATTAGTTGTCTTCCTGCAGGCCTTTTGATCTTCATTCCTGGCTTAACTGCAGTTGAGCTGTACTCCTTCTTGAGCACTTTCTTCTTTGAACTTGCCTCATCCTCAACTGCCACATAATCCTCATCCTCAGACTCTGAGGTCTTCTTCTTCCTTGTCCTTGTGGCATCCTTGGGCAAATTGCTGGGAGTGCTTCTACTCCCCTCATCTAAGCTGCTAGAGGGACTAGTGCCCTCACTCATGTGAATCTGCTCTTCTGACTTGTTCTGGCTGTCACTTTGGTCTAACATGCTGCTCACATTGACCTGCTGACCCTGTGAATAGTTATAGATGAGGTAGAGTGGATGAGCATCACAAAATGCAGAGATTTTTGCAAAAGAATGATTCAAAAAAAAACTTAGTTTTAGTTTTCCACAGAAAGCATTTCGGATCTACCGATTTTCAAACTCCATGATACCGAAGCAGTTTTGGAACCTAAACTAGTGAACTCGGTCAGACCGAGTCACAGTTCGGTGGCACCAAGACTGCTAGGGTTTCACAAAGTTTTAAAATAGGTCACACCGATTAGCAATTCTCGGTCAGACCGAGACTTACTAGTGCAATGGCGTTAGACAAATTGGTGGGACCGAGTTTTTCAACTCGGTAGGTCCGAGATGGTTTCGGAGGAAACCTAACCCTAAATTTTCGAATCACACCTATTCTAAGGATTGTTTTGACTGGATAGAGGTGTTTCAATCGTGGCAAGAAGCATTATGAACACAATGTGCTAAGAATCAGACGAGGATAGCACTATGATTGAGTTCATACCCTAGTTCGGCGGTGAACTCGCTACGGCGGCAATGGCGGAGAAGAATTCTGTTGATGGCAGCGGAGACCAACGACAGGAGGCAGCTGGCGATGAAGTCGACTATCCGGAGACCTAGTAGGCAGAGCGAGCTATGCGCGGGCGAGGAGTTTCGGAGAAAGTTTTCCAAAATTTTCCCGTGTGAATATATAGCTCGACACTGTCGGTGTGACCGAGTGGAACAACTCGGTGGCTCCGAGATGCATAACTGTTAACAGTTATAGCAACTCGGTGTGACCGAAAAGTTCAAATCGGTTGCACCGAGATGAAAACCTAGATCGACTTAGTAATCTCGGTACGACCGAAAAGGAGGAATCGGTCAGACCGAAAATCACAAAGAAGTTTTGGAAGTTTAAGTCTATGACGAATCGGGACTCCGAGTGCTCCTCACACAGAGTGGTTCGAATCTGACTTGATCAAATTTTGCGATGTAGCATGAATAGAGTTTGAGACGAGAAAAGCATAGATAACTAGAGAAGGTTCTTAGGCATTCTTGTCCATCCACTTGGCCAAAGAAAAAGAAGCCAATCAATCAAAACAACAAGTGGATGTCCTCGAATGAGTAAAATATGCAACCAACATGCTCACACAATAAAATGACAAATGAAATATGTGACAAAACATGCACAACCAATTCTAGCATCTATCAAACAATTGGCAATGACTAGGTCATCTATATATGAGTATATTGACTTAGGAGTCAAATGAGAACATTTGATCATAGGTCATACTCATCGTTTAAGCTCAAGTGGGGTTACCATTTTTACATAAAGCATTTATGTGTTCAGATCATTAGAGTTGCTTTGACTCAATTCTTAGAGTTAAGCTCCCCCTAGATGTGAGATCCCCCCTTAGAGGGATAAACTAACCTTGGGTTTTGTCGATGATGACTTCTAGTAGGTGTTGAAGATGGGGATGCTCAATGTTGATGTAGATCTTTTTGGAGCAAACCTTTGGAGTGAGTTGCACTTTCAATACCTACATGGGTTAGTCCCACAAGGAACAAACAAGAATATCCATAGACATAGAGTGATGCACACACAAAATGATGTCCATGAAAACATTAGGTTACCTTGTCCCTTGCCTTACCAACATGAGGGTTTGTGACTCCTTGAACTAGTGCAAGATATGAAAGGTGGTTGCACTTGTCCTTGCCATAATGATATGAGTGAAGAATGTTGGCGGAGTCACCCTCAAGAACTCTCTAGTTCTTCTTCTTCGGGATCCACATCATCCTGATGGGAATCCTTGGTGTAGTAGTTGTACTTGATGAAGTAGAACTTGACATAGTCTTGGGAACCCACTTGACCAAGGCCTTAGTGTAACACCCCGGATACAACTTTCCATATTCGTAACTCCGACTCTTGCCTTTTCCGGAGATGCTATATGTTATTTCCTTCGTGGTTGGGTTTTGTCTGTTGTTTTGCATTTTGTTTTTGTTATGCATCTCATCTCATGGCATCATCTGCATTTCATCCGCATGTTTTTCAAAACTTGCATCCGTTCGGTTCCGCCGGTTCTCTCCGTTGTCCGCTCCGAGTCGGTTACACTCGCACGCTACTCGCTGCACCTCCAAATATTATTTTATAAGTGGCATAATAATGTTCTCGGAATGGGTTGCATCTTGTCATGCGGTCTTATTATAGTGTAGACAGGCCGCCTGCCAAGTTTCGTCGCATTCGGAGTCCATTTGATAGCCCAACCGTTAAACCTACTACCGCGATATAGCCGGTATTTACGTCGGACGTTTTCGGTCTCCGGAAACAGTTGCCGGGCTGCACTCTTCTCCTCTCCTCTCCTCTCAGCCCAACCACTCTAGCACAGTCCGAAACCCCCCTCTCCTCAGCCCACCTAGGTCCCCTAACCCCTCTCTCTCGATCGGATCCGTCGGATCGCGATCGGAGGCCCCAAAAACCCCCCTAGAGACCAAACCCTAGCCCTCTTTCCTATTTAAACCCCCCTCCCCTTCCATTTTTGGCAGCAGCCAACCCCCTCCTAAAATTCGCGCCACCAACCTCCTCCTCGGCCTGCGCCGCCTCCTCGTTATCCGCGCGCCCACCTCACCTCCGCCACTTGGCAAGCCCTGGTTGGCTAGCCGCCACCGAGGCGCCGCCTCAGCCAACGGGAGTCGCCACTGGCCTCCCGCGCCCAGCCGCCGCGTCCGGTCAGGGCCCATCCGCTGCCCGCCCGGGCCGACCGGGCCGAGCCGCCCGCTCCAGGCGCCGCCCTCGCGCGCTTCGATCTGGATCGAGGGAGGAGTCCCTCGACCCCGATCCCTCTCCCCTCGCTGACCCCGCCGCCACGGGCGAGCCCGTCGCCGAGCGCCCGTGCACCAGGCCGAGCCTCGCCGCCCTGCCTCCTTCCTTCTCCCTCTTCTCTCTCTCTTCCCTCACGGCTACCGCCTCGCAGGAGCAGCTTCGCCGGAGTTCCTCGCTGCCGCCCGCCGTTGTTGCGCCCGAGCTCGCTGAATCCTCACCTCGCGCGCAACCCCGGAACGGGTTCCCACCACCGGATCTGGCGGATCCGGTCGTGCCTCGCCTTCCGCCGTCCTCGCATCTCGCCGGAGCCCTGCGATCGCGCCGTCGCCGCCATGGATCGAGATCCAGCCACCCGCCGGCGCCGTTGACTCCGCGTGGGCCGCAGAAGCGCCAAGGCCCACTTAGCCTCCCCACGGCCCAGCTCGCGCCCGGCTCCTGCTGGCCGCACTAACGGGCCCTTGGCCCAGGGTGAGCTGCCTCCCCCAGCCCCTCTCTGTTGGGCCAGCCTCTGTTTCGCCCCGCATGTTTTTTTTTTTTTCAGATTTGCGAATTTGTTGTTTATCCTGAGATTTAACTGTTTTTACGAAAACCCCTAAGCTTCATGCATATTCTAACTAATTAACCGTGCATCGATCTAAATAAATTATATATGAAACTTGCTCAGAATTTTGTCTAGTTTCATAATATGCAGTTTTCATCCATGTTTAAAATGTTTAAATTGATGTTTGCATTAATTTGCTAATATGCCATGTTAAAATGATTTATTTCATAACTAAATAATCGTAACTCGGATTTTAACAAACTTTATATGTAAATGGGGTAGAAAAATGCCTAGATTAACATGGTCCACTTTATGTTGCTGTTTAACAACTCTAAAATTGTGTTTAGGGCAGAACAGTACCGAAACTAAAATATTGCTCATGGGGATTTTCCGGAATTGTTGTTTCTTATTTCCGGCCTCATTTAAACTTGCCTAGATAGGTAGTTTTGTTGTGCTTCACCCACATTGCCATGTTTAACAACATTTAATATTGTTGTGTACCTAATCGGGAGAGAACTAAATATTTGTTGTGGTGTTTCGTCAATATGCAACTCGTTGCATATTGAGCTCCACTTAATTTGTAGTGTTATTTGTTGCACTTTGCCATGCCATGCCTCATTAAACCGGACATGCATCATATTGGTTTGTGCATCATGCCATGTTTATGCTTGTGCATTTATCATGTTGTTTGTTTCTTTCCGGGTTGCTTCTCTCGTTAGCTTCGGTTCCGTTCCGGAGTTGTGAGGATTCTTTCGACTACTTCCGTTCGTTCTTCTTCATGGAGTCGTTCTTCTTCCTTATGGATTTCGTGCAAGATGACCATACCCTCAAAATCACTTCTATCTTTGCTTGCTAGATGCTCGCTCTTTTGCTATGCCTATGCTACGATGCCTACCACTTGCTATATCCTGCCACCCACATTGCCATGTCAAACCTCTAACCATCCTTTCCTAGCAAACCGTTGTTTGGCTATGTTACCGCTTTGCTCAGCCCTCTTATAGCGTTGTTAGTTGCGGTGAAGATGAAGTTGTTCCTTGTTGAACATGGAGATGTTGTTCCTTGTTGGAACATGTTTACTTGTTGGGATATCACAATATATCTTATTTAATTAATGCATCTATATATTTGGTAAAGGGTGGAAGGCTCGGCCTTATGCGGTGTTTTGTTCCACTCTTGCCGCCCTAGTTTCCGTCATATCGGTGTTATGTTCCCGGATTTTTGCGTCCCTAACGCGGTCGGGTGATTTATGGGACCCCTTGACAGTTCGCTTTGAATAAGACTTTTCCAGAAGGCCCAACATTGGTTTTACATTTGCCTCCTAGCCTTTTTTCCTTGGGAGTCGCGCATCCCGAGGGTCATCTTTATTTGCCCCGGGCCAATGCTTGTCTAAGTGTTGGTCCAAACTAGAGCCACTTGCGGTGCCGCCCGAGGCAACTTGGGGTATCGTCGGTTGCCGTGACGACTGCTCATCCGGTCGTGGCTCGAGACGAGATACGCGGCTACTATCGAGGTGTCGCACGCCGGAGGTCTTGCTGGTCTTGTTTTATTGCTGTGAAATGTCTTGTAGCCGGATTCCGAGACTGATCGGGCTTCCGGGAGAAGGTCTATTCTTCGTTGATCGCGAGAGCTTATCATGGGCTTGTTGGGACACCCTGCAGGGTTTGATCTTTCAAAGCCGTGCCCGCGGTTATGTGGCAGATGGGAATTTGTTAATGTCCGTTGTAGACAACCCGAAGTTGATCTTAATTAAAATACACCAACCGTGTGCGTAACCGTGAGTGTCTCTTTTCGGGTTGATCGAAGGAGAACACGGTTTTGGGTTATGCTCGACGTAAGTAGGAGTTCAGGATCACTTCTTGATCATAGTTGTTCGACCGTGCTTTTGCCTTCTCTTCTCGCTCACATTTGCGTATGTTAGCCACCATATATGCTAGTCGCTTGCTGCAGCTCCACCTCACTACCCTGTCCTACCTTTAAGCTTAAATAGTCTTGATCTCATGGTGTGAGATTGCTGAGTCCCCGTGACTCACAGATACTTCAAAACCAGTTTGCAGTGCCGATGAAACCGTGCGGTGTGATGCATCCAAGCTCAAGGAGGAGCTCGATGAAGATCTTGTTCTTTGTGTTGTTTCGTTTCAGTTGATCAAGAGTGGAGCCAGTTGGGACGATCGGGATCTGTGTAGCTTTGGGGTAGTCTTCTTTTATTTTGGTTCCGTAGTCGGACCTTGATTGTATCTGTATGATGTAATGTTTTACTCATGTATTGTGTGAAGTGGCGATTGTAAGCCAACTATGTATCTCTTTTCCTTATGTATTACATGGTTGTGTGAAGATTACCTCACTTGCGACATTGCTTTCAATGCGGTTATGCCTCTAAGTCGTGCTTCGACACGGGAGATATAGCCGCATCGAGGGCGTTACAAGTTGGTAATCAGAGCCTTCCCCGACTTAGGAGCCCCCTACTTGATTGTTTGCTGGCGTTGTTGAGTCTAGAACGGAAAATGTTTTGAGTCTTAGGATTATATATATCGGAGAGTAGGATTCTTTTTACTCCTCAGTCCCTTCGTCGCTCTGGTGAGGTATCCTGACGTAGATGTTTTGTCTTTCCTCTCCTCAAATTTCACAAAAAAAATTTTAGGATCACGTGGGTATCTTGGAATCGTTCCGATGGTTTTGTGACGAGAACATTGTTCTTGGTGCCTCCTGACATTTAGGGGTTGTGGCAGTGTCCCGGGGAGTTGAGCTCCGAGGTGTTGTCGTCACAATTTTATCGTCGCAGATTCGAATACCTGAGTTTTGCCGACATCGAAATCTCTTTTGTGCAGTTGTTGGTGAGATAACCCGATAGCCAAAGATCTTGTGGCGAAAGGGAGTATTGCCATGACTTGTATAACGGATGTTTTTCAAGGTCGAGGTACACGATTTCGAGGATTTCTTGGTTATGTGTTGACGGATGGATACAAATGGATCTAGGTATTGTTAGTTTGGGTGATATATTTTGTGTCCCTGTATCCCCAACACCAGATTGCATAACCAGAAAGTTTCGGAGTTTATAGGTGGGAATTCTAGTAGCTTACAGGATATTCTTTCCGGCGGATGTATGATTTGAGATTGGGGTTCAAAGTCTAGTGGTCCGCCCATTCACGGTCGATTTAAATGGTCGCGAGACGCCTTAAAGAATCCTTGGCTATGCTGATTCGGGGACGTCTTGTTAGTCATTCGTGACGTCCGCTATACGTCGTGTCCGTGTGGGCCCCACCACGAACACTTTGGGCGAAATCTCTATCATGTGTTTGTTCCGGCTCATTCTTGAAGCCAATCCTTTGTTTTGTTTTGTTTTTTTTTGTGGTATTCGAGTTGCTTCGAAGTCAAATGTTGAATCCATACCTTTCCTAAACGGTGTTCTCATATTGCTATGTGAATACTAATCCTTCTTGATCATCGAGATCGTCATGTTAATTCTTTTCAACCGGCGTGCTTCTCTTCAAGTGAATCCGGTCATTCCAACATTCGCAAGATCAATTCTAAGCTTTTGCTCAACGGTGTTCGTTTCATCCGACCCAAGTTGTTTTGATTTCCCGCCCTCCCACCCTTTTTCTTCAAGGACTCAGATTTCTTAATCAAGTATCCATTTTTATTGAGTGAAGTTTCTTCATTCTTTTCCTTTAATGTTTTATCAGGAGATTTATCATGAAGACGCTAAGGAAGCTTTAACCTTATCATTGTTCCATTCTAATTTTCTTCTCCGGTGGATTTAGTCAAGTTTTCGGTGTTGATCATATTCCCTTCCTCGTTTCAAATGTTTTCTCATACCGGTGCACCTCATAATCTTTTAGTTCTTGTTATTCAATTGTTCCGGAGTGTTGAAGATATCTCAGAAGAGTCTAGTTTCCATTCTCAATTCACTCAAGTTCTTTGAGGATGCTATCTCATTCAAGCCATTTAATTCTACCGTGCAATATCTATTTCAAACAATTGTTCAACGGTGGTTCTTTTGAGTGGGCCCTAACCCACGTGTCTTTTCGAGTGATCTTACCTAACTCTTCTAATTTTTCAAGAGCTATTCCCAAATTCATTGCAAAGTTTGACGTAAGAATGAGTTATCATCAGTCAAATGTCTTTCTCCAAGATCTTTCAAATTATTTTCATCTTGTGGTCCAACCTTTCTAATTTTCATTCCGGAGTGCCTCAATAATTCATGGTGATGTTCTCGTCGTCATTCTCGAATTTTGAAGACCGAAGAAGAGTTTCTCTTAAATCTTGCTCTATTCACTTCAAGATTCATGGTTTTACCTTCGTGCCATCCTCATAATTGTTTTGATTGTGAGAATTATTTTCATCCATCCGGAGTAATTCAGGAGTCTTTTCAGTTTGATTCTTGAGCCCATCATCTCGAATTATTCATTCAAGCGCTCAACTCTGGTTTTCCAAATCTCACGGTGCATCGTCAAATATCCTCTAATCAGTTCATGATCTCTTCGTTCTAATGTATCTAAATTTTGTCAAGCATCTTTATTCGTTTTACAATTCTTCCCGGTGAATTGTGACTTTGCTACGTTCATTCTCAATTATTATGGTGGTTTGTTCAAGAGTTCTCTTCCTTCGTTATTATATAGACTCATTCGTTCTTTCCATTCCTACCGGTGGTTCGTTGAAGACCTTCTCAAGTTTGCACCATATTTATTCTTAATCTTTTCTACGGGAATAAGAAGTATGCCAAATCCGTTGCTTGTCATCAATCTAAATTGGTGAAGGATACGCATAACATAATTCTTGTTCTTGTTTCATCCAAGTGATTGATTCATTCTTCCGGAGCTCGTAATGGTATCAATTTCTCAGTTCTAAGTTGTTCATCTCTCCTTTCCGGAGTTTGTTCATGATGAATAAATTCTCGGTTTCAATTGTGAATTTTTTTCTTTCCGGAGTTCCAAGTTTTCTCGGTTATATCATTTTAAAGCTTCATCTTATCACTGCAAGGCTTCACCTTGTGTTTTTGCAACTTCTCTTTTCTTTCTTTCATCCTTTCTTTGCGGGAGTTCATCATGTAGGCTCTACATGGTGCTTACTCAAGGATTCTTTTCATTCTTCAATTGTTCTTCGAGATTCCTCTCGAAGCTATGATCCGCCAAGCCATACTTCAAAATTGAACATGGTGCTCAACACATGTTTTGTTTTGAGGAGTTCAAGTATTCTTCTTCTTGCATTTCGAAGTGAAATTCTTTCTACCTTATCTCTTGAGGTGGTGTTATGTCGTTCTCGACAATTTGAGTTCGTCTTTAATGATTCACATGTTGTCAAGAATGAGGTATTTTAAATCCATCATTTTCTCTTCGTTCAAGAGACCTTTTCAACCAATCAATCTGTTGTTGGAGTTATCTTGGGCTATATTTCACCTAAAGCTTTCCCTAAGGATTGTTGCTATTTATGGTGCTTGTAAATGACCCAAGTTCTTCATTTGTCCTCTCGGTGAAATAAGTTTTCATCTTCTTGTTGATCTTAATCCAATCAATTGTTTCCGTTGGTGGCAGAAGCTCACCTCGTAATTTGGAGATGTTTCCATAAGCCCACTACAAGCGTATTCATTTCGTTGTTGGTTTTCCAACAACTCCGTTCAATTCTTCTTTGCAAGGGTGCTTTTCAAGCTCATTTGTGGCAGAAGTTGTCATTTTATTCTCCATTCCTTTATTCCAATGACCTACCTTCAATTTTTTCTTCCGGAGGCATTGTGATGTTGCACTCTTCGACCCATCATCTTCTTTTGTCAAGATCATGTTCTTTTCTTGCTTATCCATTTAACCGGAGTGTCATGTTTTTCATTCGAGTACTCTCATCTTATCAAGTTTTGCCTGCTTCCTCAACCGGAGAGCTGCCTGAAATCTTTCTTACCCCTCGTGCCATTCTTTCAATAGTTCCGGAGGCAGTGTGTTGTTGATTTCATCAAGTATCATCCCATCTTCTCTAGTTCATGATTCTTATTCCTTCCATGTTCAATCGGAGTGCTGCCCGAATTCTTCCTCTCTCACCTTGTTTAAACGGAGTGGTTTTGAATTCTATCTTGTCCATTAAACTCTTGATTCATGCCTTTTCAACCTTCAAGTTATCGTAATGTTCCTCCTTCCTCTTTTCTAACGGATTGTTTTCAACCTTGTTCATCTTCGTTGTGTTCTTTCTTTCATTTTGCTCAACCTCTCAAGGTTCTTTGGTTTCACTCGTTTGTCAAAGAAGCAACTTAGTTTTACCTCTCATCTTCCTCTTCCTTTTCCCTCCGGTGCCATCCTAGATCTCGGGACGAGATCCTCTCGTAGTGGTGGAGTGTTGTAACACCCCGGATACAACTTTCCATATTCGTAACTCCGACTCTTGCCTTTTCCGGAGATGCTATATGTTATTTCCTTCGTGGTTGGGTTTTGTCTGTTGTTTTGCATTTTGTTTTTGTTATGCATCTCATCTCATGGCATCATCTACATTTCATCCGCATGTTTTTCAAAACTTGCATCCGTTCGGGTTCCGCCGGTTCTCTCCGTTGTCCGCTCCGAGTCCGTTACACTCTTGCACGCGCCGCTGCACCTCCAAATATTATTTTATAAGTGGCATAATAATGTTCTCGGAATGGGTTGCATCTTGTCATGCGGTCTTATTATAGTGTAGACAGGCCGCCGCCAAGTTTAAATCGCATTCGAGTCCATTTGATAGCCCAACCGTTAAACCTACTACCGAGATATAGCGGTATTTACGCCGGACGTTTTCGGTCTCCGAAACAGTTGCCGGGCTGCACTCTTCTCCTCTCCTCTCCTCTCAGCCCAACCACTCTAGCACAGTCCGAACCCCCTCTCCTCAGCCCACCTAGGTCCCTAACCCCTCTCTCGATCGGATCCGTCGGATCGCGATCGGAGGCCCCAAAAACCCCCCTAGAGACCAAACCCTAGCCCTCTTTCCTATTTAAACCCCCCTCCCCTTCCATTTTTGGCAGCAGCCAACCCCCTCCTAAAATTCCGCGCCACCAACCTCCCTCCTCAGCCTGCGCCGCCCCCCTCCTCGTTATCCGGCGCGCCTCCACCTCACCTCCGCCACTTGGCAAGCCCTGGTTGGCCAGCCGCCACCTGAGGCGTCGCCCCAGCCAACCGGGAGTCGCCACCTGGCCTCCCCCCGCGCCCCACTTCGCCGCGGCCCGGTCAGGCCCATCCGCGGCCCGCCCGGGCCGATCGGACCCGAGCCGCCCCGCTCGTGCGCCGCCCTCGCGCGCCCCGATCTGGATCGAGGGGAGGAGTCCCTCGACCCCGATCCCTCTCCCCTCGCTGACCCCGCCGCCCGCCGGCGAGCCCCGTCGCCGGAGCGCCCGTGCACCAGGCCGGAGCCTCGCCGCCCTGCCCTCCTTCCTTCTCCCTCTTCTCTCTCTCTTCCCTCACCGGCTACCGCCTCTCCGCAGGAGCCGCTGTCGTCGGAGTTCCCTCGCTGCCGCCCCGCCGTTGTTGCGCCCGAGCTCGCCGGATCCTCACCTCCGGCGCCGCAACCCCGGGAACGGGTTCCCCACCACCGGATCTGGCGGATCCCGGTCGTGCCTCGCCTTCCCGCCGTCCTCGCATCCTCGCCGGAGCCCTGCGATCCGCGCCGTCGCCGCCATGGATCGAGATCCAGCCACCCGGCCGGCGCCGTTGACCCGCCACAGGTGGCAGAATCAGCGCCAAGGCCCAGCCTAGCCTCCCCACGGCCCAGCTCCGCGCCAGCGCCCGCGCGGGCCGCACCAACGGGCCCTTGGCCCAGGGTGAGCTGCCTCCCCCAGCCCCTCTCTGTTGGGCCAGCCTCTGTTTCGGCCCGCGCATTTTTTTTCAGATTTGCGAATTTGCTGTTTATCCCAGGATTTAACTGTTTTACAGAAAACCCCCTAAGCTTCATGCATATTCTAACTAATTAACCGTGCATCAGATCTAAATAAATTATATATGAAACTTGCTCAGAATTTTGTCTAGTTTCATAATATGCAGTTTTCATCCATGTTTAAAATGTTTAAATTGATGTTTGCATTAATTTGCTAATATGCCATGTTAAAATGATTTATTTCATAACTAAATAACCGTAACTCGGATTTTAACAAACTTTATTTGTAAATGGGGTAGAAAAATGCCTAGATTAACATGGTCCACTTTATGTTGCTGTTTAACAACTCTAAAATTGTGTTTAGGGCAGAACAGTACCGAAACTAAAATATTGCTCATGGGGATTTTCCGGAATTGTTGTTTCTTATTTCCGGCCTCATTTAAACTTGCCTAGATAGGTAGTTTTGTTGTGCTTCACCCACATTGCCATGTTTAACAACATTTAATATTGTTGTGTACCTAATCGGAGAGAACTAAATATTTGTTGTGGTGTAGCCATCAATATGCAACTCGTTGCATATTGAGCTCCACTTAATTTGTAGTGTTATTTGTTGCACTTTGCCATGCCATGCCTCATTAAACCGGACATGCATCATATTGGTTTGTGCATCATGCCATGTTTATGCTTGTGCATTTATCATGTTGTTTGTTTCTTTCCGGGTTGCTTCTCTCGTTAGCTTCGGTTCCGTTCCGGAGTTGTGAGGATTCTTTCGACTACTTCCGTTCGTTCTTCTTCATGGAGTCGTTCTTCTTCCTTGCGGGATTTCAGGCAAGATGACCATACCCTCGAAATCACTTCTATCTTTGCTTGCTAGATGCTCGCTCTTTTGCTATGCCTATGCTACGATGCCTACCACTTGCTATATCCTGCCACCCACATTGCCATGTCAAACCTCTAACCATCCTTTCCTAGCAAACCGTTGTTTGGCTATGTTACCGCTTTGCTCAGCCCCTCTTATAGCGTTGTTAGTTGCAGGTGAAGATGAAGTTGTTCCTTGTTGGAACATGGAGATGTTGTTCCTTGTTGGAACATGTTTACTTGTTGGGATATCACAATATATCTTATTTAATTAATGCATATATATATTTGGTAAAGGGTGGAAGGCTCGGCCTTATGCCTGGTGTTTTGTTCCACTCTTGCCGCCCTAGTTTCCGTCATATCGGTGTTATGTTCCCGGAGTTTTGCGTCCCTAACGCGGTCGGGTGATTTATGGGACCCCTTGACAGTTCGCTTTGAATAAGACTTTTCCAAAGAAGGCCCAACATTGGTTTTACATTTGCCTCCTAGCCTTTTTCCCTTGGGAGTCGCGATCCCGAGGGTCATCTTTATTTGCCCCCGGCCAATGCTTGTCTAAGTGTTGGTCCAAACTAGAGCCACTTGCGGTGCCGCCCGAGGCAACTTGGGGTATCGTCGGTTGCGTCACGACGATCGCTCATCCGGTCGTGGCTCGAGACGAGATCTACGCGGCTACTATCGTGGTGTCGACGCCGGAGGTCTTGCTGGTCTTGTTTTATTGCTGTGAATGTCTTGTAGCCGGATTCCGAGACTGATCGGGCTTCCCGGGAGAAGGTCTATTCCTTCGTTGATCGCGAGAGCTTATCATGGGCTTGTTGGGACACCCTGCAGGGTTTGATCTTTCAAAGCCGTGCCCGCGGTTATGTGGCAGATGGGAATTTGTTAATGTCCGTTGTAGACAACCCGAAGTTGATCTTAATTAAAATACACCAACCGTAATGCGAATCGTGAGTGTCTCTTTTGGGGTTGATCGAAGGAGAACACGGTTTCGGGTTATGCTGACGTAAGTAGGAGTTCAGGATCACTTCTTGATCATAGTTGTTCGACCGTGCTTTTGCCTTCTCTTCTCGCTCACATTTGCGTATGTTAGCCACCATATATGCTAGTCGCTTGCTGCAGCTCCACCTCACTACCCTGTCCTACCTTTAAGCTTAAATAGTCTTGATCTCGCGGGTGTGAGATTGCTGAGTCCCCGTGACTCACAGATACTTCCAAAACCAGTTTGCAGGTGCCGATGAAACCGTGCAAGTGACGCATCCAAGCTCCAGGAGGAGCTCGATGAAGATCTTGTTCTTTGTGTTGTTTCGTTTCAGTTGATCAGTAGTGGAGCCCAGTTGGGACGATCGGGGATCTGTGTAGCTTGTGGGGTAGTCTTCTTTTATTTTGGTTCCGTAGTCGGACCTTGATTGTATCTATATGATGTAATGTTTTACTCATGTATTGTGTGAAGTGGCGATTGTAAGCCAACTATGTATCTCTTTTCCCTTATGTATTACATGGGTTGTGTGAAGATTACCTCACTTGCGACATTGCTTTCAATGCGGTTATGCCTCTAAGTCGTGCTTCGACACGTGGGAGATATAGCCGCATCGAGGGCGTTACACTTAGGTGCTTCTTCAAATGCATCAATCTCCTCTTGATTGTCCTTGCCTTTGTTCTTGTGGTCTTGTGGTGGAAGATCATCTTGTGCTTGTGTTCCCTTGAAGGAAGTAGGATCATACTTCTCTTGTTGAGGAACAAACTTCTTCCTGGGGTATTGATCTTCTTCCCACTCAACTCCATTGGCATTGAACTTTCGTTCAAAACCAACACCTTGATTCTTCCGGTGCCTTCCTTGCTTGCGTACAATTTCCTCAAATTGCTTACTCCCAGCATGGCTCTTGTATACACCTTTCTCTATAAATCACTTCAATAAGATGTTTTCTTGCTCAAGTGTAACTTGGCTAAGACGATCATTAGTGGAATCAAGAGAACAACTAGAAGCAACCATATTGGATTTAGCATTGTTATTGTTACTACTAGAAGAAGAATCTTTCTCGTTCTTGTTACTAGACTTGACTTGAGGCATGTAAGTAGATAAGAGTAAACGCTTGGCAATGTAAGAAGAACTTTTCTTACGGAGATTATCATTGATCGCTTTTAGGAACTCATGCTCTTGCTCAAGATTGAGCTTTTCAAAGCGCAACTTCTCATGAGCCCTTAAAAGTTGTCGATGATCTTCGAAGATAGTTTCATGAGCTAACTTAAGAGTGTTTAATTCTTTAGTTAGACGCTCAATCTTCTCCTTATCATTGTCATTCGTTTCATCTTGATTAGCATGATTAATTGACGTTTCATCATAGTATTCATCACTAGAGTTGTCAACAAGTAAATCATCATCACCTAGCAAGTCATCTTCATCACTATTAAAATGCACGTCTCGGGGTGTGTTACCTTAGGACCTTTGGCCATGAAGCATCTACCAATTCCTTCATTTGGTGATTCAAATATGTCGTAGGAGTTGGTTGACACAAGTGCTAGACCGGCAACACCTTCATCTTGAGTGTATTCGGAGTCGGAATGATAGCTTCTCTCGGAAAGATTATCGGAGTCGGAGCCGGATACCCATTCACCAACGTGAGCTTGATGTCTTTGTTTTGTGTAGCTCTTTGATGACTTGTCCTTCCTATCCGAATCCTTGCTTATCCGTGAGGGTCTTCGTTCATAACGATCATCTCTACTCCTTCTCTCTCTTGGTGGTGATTCTTCTCTTCTACTTCTTCTCTTGGGAGAATCTTCTCTTCTTTTGTAGGGTGTCGTACACTCATTGGAATAGTGTCCGTGTCTCCCACAATTGTAGCAGTTGCGCTCTCGACTAGAAGATCTTTTGTCATTGTAGGACCTTGACTTAGAGCTTCTTTCTTTGCTTCTACTCTTGTATAATTTGTTGAAGTTCTTCACCATTAAGCTCAATTCTTCATTGAAGGTTTGTTTCTCACTTGATAATGTGGGGGCTTCACATGAGGCTTTGTAAGCACCATTTGACTTGTTGTGAAGTTCCTCCTTATCCTTGAGTGACATCTCATGAGGAACAATTCTTCCAATGACTTCCGTTGGCTTGAGATCTTTGTAATTTGGCATCATTTGGATCAATGTGCACACGGTATCATATTTTCCATCCAATGCTCTTAGGATCTTTGTCGGTGTCAAAACCGGCGGATCTCGGGTAGGGGGTCCCGAACTGTGCATCTAGGCGGATGGTAACAGGAGACAAGGGACACGATGTTTTTACCCAGGTTCGGGCCCTCTCGATGGAGGTAATACCCTACTCCTGCTTGATTAATATTGATGATATGGGTAGTACAAGAGTAGATCTACCACGAGATCAGAGAGGCTAAACCCTAGAAGCTAGCCTATGGTATGATAGTTGTTCGTCCTATGGACTAAAACCCTTCGGTTTATATAGACACCGAATAGGGTTAGGGTTACACAGAGTCGGTTACAATGGTAGGAGATCTACATATCCGTATCGCCAAGCTTGCCTTCCACGCCAAGGAAAGTCCCATCCGGACACGGGGACGAAGTCTTCAATCTTGTATCTTCATAGTCCGTGAGTCCGCCAACGGTGATAGTTCGCTATCCGGACACCCCTAATCCAGACTCCTCAAGTAGCCTGAACCAGGCTTCAATGACGATGAGTCCAGTAGCATATTGTCTTCGCATTGCAAGGCGGGTTCCTCTTCTGATTACTTCATAGAAGATTTTGAACACAAGGATAGTATCCGGCTCTGCAAAACAAGTTCCAATACCACCGTAGAGAGAATAACTTTTGCAAGATCTGCTGACGTATTCCGCGGCGTGACATCACACCACGGCCAGGCCTTTATATGAATCGTTTTTACTGTTCCGCCTTAGCGCGTTTAGCGAGGCGGTTTCCTTGGCACGTCTTATCAAAGCGGAGATCATGCCCCCTTATTCCGGGATTCCCATCAATACGGACGTGGCTAACCCATCCGCGCCATTGATTACGGCGCTTGGGAGATAAGCGAGTTTTACCAGGTTGGCGGGGGACGCATAGCTTCGTCCGTCCATATAAGGGGATAACGATCCACCTTTTCACCTACGCCTTCTTCCTCCTTTGCTCATCCATTTCACAAGACTCGAGCTCCAGCGCCTAAGTCCGCACACCCCACCTCAACCTTCTCCAACTATGTCCGGAGCGGAGGCAGGTGGATGGCCTCCTCCGTCACGGAGGGCACATAAAAAGCTGCGGAAGGCGGATACTTGTCCAGCGACATCGCAAGACCGGCTACCCGACGAGGGGCAGCTCATTCCACCCCAGGCCCCATGAGAGGGCGGTGTTCCTCACCCACTTCCTCCATGGACTAGGTTTTCCACTTCACCCATTTGTCAAGGGGCTCATGTTCTACTACGGCCTGGATTTCCACGATCGGCCCCGAACTTTATCCTCAACATATCGGCGTTTATCGTGGGTGTGCGAGGCCTTCCTTCAGCATCCAGCCCCACTTCGCTTATGGCTGAAGATCTTCAATGTCAAGCCGAAGGTAGTGGGCGGCCGCCAAGCGGAGTGCGGAGGCGCCATGGTTGGCAAGATGGCCAAAGTCCTATGGCTCGAGGTCTCCTTTGTGGAGACCATAAATGGGTGGCAATCGGGGTGGTTCTACATCACCGAGCCGCGCGACTCTCAATGGGCGGCGGCCCCCAAATTCCGATCTGGCTTCCCCACACGGCTCACATCATGGAAAGAGACGGGCCAGACGTGGGGGGATTCAGATGAGCTGTCCGGACTCCAAACATGCGTCCAAAACCTGGTGGACAAGAATCTCAGGCTTGTCAATGTAATCCAGGTGATGCTCATTCGCCGGATTCTCCCATGCCAACAACGGGCCTTCAAATTGTGGGAGTTCGATCCGGCACAGCACCCAACTCTGAAAAGGCTCTTCGACACTACGTGCGAAGACGCTGGAAGGTGCTGTTCAAGGGTGCCGAGGTTCTACATCCGCCACCAAGATCGCGGATTCAGCTCGCAGCGTCAAGCCAGCGAGTAAGTTATTTTACCCTTTATGGGACTCTTGTTTTTCATAGATTGACTCTATGTGGGATCTAAAACTCCCTAACCTTTGACAGACTGGCTGAAGACGTCCGGACAGATTAACCGTCGGCCCCTTTTTTCGAAGACCAGCAGACCCCGCTGGGGCTGCTGGCGCCAGCGCCTACGTGGTGCCGGAGAGGAAGGCAAAGAAGAAGGCCACGGAACTCAAGGAGCTCCGGCGCCAGTGCTGTCGGACTCATCGCCCGACAAGCTGAGGCGGAATCCTCCTCGAGGAAGAGGAGGAGGAAAAGAAGCCTCTTCCCAGTGGGGAGAGAAGAAAGGAAGGCCGCCCAACCGGGAGGCCGGAGGGTCCAAGAAGGAAGGACCTTCCCACGGATTTCTCCACCAACGCCGACAACGACGAGGAGGAGTGGCCAACAAGGGCCAAGCCCCTGGCGAGATCGTAAGTGTCCGGACTCCGAAATAGTTCATGACTTTTTATTTGTTGCATAGTGTCTTCTAACGCCGAATATGACCATGCAGCCCGCCCGAGGACGAGCTCGCCGCTTCGTCGAGTGGCTCCCTGGGTTCGTCGGATGTTAATAGCACTTCACTTCCGACCGCCTCCTCTCCTCGTGTCACCGACGACACCGCGGTGGAGTCCCAAAAGGGGCCCAGCCAGGAGGAGGTGGTCCTAGAGGCGCCGCAAGGCGACCTCCCGGACTCCGGGCGCAAAGGGGGCGAAACCCCAGAGGGCTCTGGCACGGCCTGTGCGGACTCCATCGAACCTTCAGTGGTTCCGAAGTCCGACAAGTGGCTCCTTCGTAAGAAGGGCAAGACTGCGACACCGATGACCTTCGTCCATCCGGAGGCACCGGATAGCTTGCTGGAGGCGCTTAACGGTGCCTCCATCGACGAGGAGCACCACACTGTTATGAGTGTGGTGATCCAGAAAGTTCAGTCCGCCAAGAGCGGGCTGGTGAAGCTGCACCAGCCTTCTAACAGGCTTTGAGGTAAGTTTAGAATATGTAAAAATATTACCGATAGACAAGAGCCCTCGATGCTTAGTTCGGTGTTCGGAAAGAAAAGCCGGACTAAGGATCTAAAAAGATATACGCAGGAGTCTAACATAAGTATGTAAATATGCGATTGCAGGCTACGCTGCTGACCTCTGCCGCACTGACTGCGGAGGTCAATGCATTGAAGAAGAGCCTCGAGCGGTCCGAGAACGAGCTCGGCCTTGCCAAGAAGCAGCTCGAGGACAGGGAAGGTAAGCAATACCTTATTAAAGAAATACCTTATAGAAATGATTCGGTTGCAAAAATGACAGGAATAACGTGGGTATTATAGGGGCGACGAACGAGGTGGCGACCCTGAAGGAAGCGGTGTCCGCGGCCGAAAGCAAAGCGGCCGCAGAGCGCACCGAGCGAGCGAGGCAGGAGGAGCGGGTGGCGGAGGTGCGGCAAGAGCTCTGTGCTCGTGGAAAAACACGAGTTTGGAGCGTGACTCAAGACTTCGAGTCCGACTCGCCTCGGCTCTTGAGAGTGCCAAAGCCGCTAAGGCGAAGCCCAAAAGCCCTCCAAGAAATTGAATCATTAAAGAAGATAGCGGCGGGTAAGGCATTCTTTATGCAAAGCAAGCATGTGAAAGTGAATTACCTATTACTTACCCGGATTCGGAGCTCTCTAGGAGCATTCGCAGATCTGCCCCGTAGTGTGTCTGATGCTGTCGCGTTCTACCGCGCCAAGGAGGGGAGCTCGACGGAGAAGGTGTTCTGGTCTCATTATGCTGAGGCCGAACGTCCGGTGCCCCTGAGCGACCAGCTGAAGCAGCTGGTCAAGCTCCACAAGGTCGCCGAACAGGCCTTGAAGGGCCTCATAGTTGGCTGTGGCCATTGGAAGCCATGCTCGGAGCTACTTCGGCTAGTGCAGCGGCTGGTGGGCCTTTGTCCATGGATTGAAGTCATCAAGCGCTCCGTCTGCATTGAAGGTGCCTGTCGGGCCCTTGCCCGTGCTAAAGTGCTTTGGGGCAAGCTGGATGCGGAGAAGCTTGTGACGGACGGGCCACCGAAGGGTAAGGAGCATCGCAAGCCCGAAATGTACTATGAGGGCGTCCTGAAGGGTGCCCGCCGTATAGCGGATGAGTGCTCCAAGGATGTAATTTTTGAATAGACTCGCATTTGTTATCCTATACGCTGAAAACTTGTTCATTTGCGCTAAGCAACGCTTGTTAATTTAAAATATTACCTTCTGTGCGGCCGTTTATCAAATTTGAAAGATGGCAAGTCGTTGGCTTCAGCCCCCATGCCACGAAAGTGCTAGGGTGTTGGGATAAACTTGGCGCTCTTGTTCCCATTCTTGGGTCCGTCGAGGAGGCGCCAACGCAACGTAACAAGGCAACCGGACTTATAGTGCTTAAACACTCTCACTTAGCCAATTCTATAATTTTAAATTTCGTGAAGCCCCTAGTATTCGGAAGACCGAGTTCGGGCGCTATCACGCCTTGGCGGACAATGCGGTTCCTCGCTCTAAGAGGCATAAGTCTTTAGGGACTCGAAGAAACCTCTCGAACAGCGACCAGCTCTCGCCTTATCATGACGGTCAGTTTTAGCTTTCTCCACTGAGGTGCTCAACCCAGCTCAACCGGGGCACAATCACAGTGGTTCTCCCAGCGCTACCTTACCCGATATAACGGAACGTAAGGTACCAAAACATGGGAGCCGGGCAAACCCAACTATTGACCCAAGACATGATTCGGAGCCGATATATATAATGCTATAAGTTCGGGCTGCCGCACTTGTGGAAGTGTTCGGACTTGTCACACCATGTTTTTTGGGGTACATAAGCCCCTGGTGTATTGGCCGTACCAAATTGTACGGTTGCGCAATGTCATAAATGAACATATATAATGGGAAAGAATGCAATAATAGGCAAGAGCTATATATTGGTTATTAAAAAGAAACTGCAAATAAAAGCAGAACGATACAAATTGTGCGATAAGCAAGGTATGGGAATTTTGACATGTCCCCTTCGAGGGGTAAGTTTGTGTGGTATGTAAAACAGGTATCTTGCTCGTAATAGAGACCACACGGACACTCGACGCAGTTTTCGCTTCCACGGCTGTTGCATCGTGTATTGGCGCGAATCTTTGGGATGTGGCTTCGGAGAACAGATTCCTGAAAGTAAAAGGAAGAAAAGAAAAAAGGAATGACACAAACAGGAGCCCTAGTGCGGTCTAGCCGCATTCAGGCGATGTCGTGGTCGTGGCCCGCCCCTATGCCCATGGTGCTTGAGAGCGCAATTACGCGTGCAGAGTAATCGGCCAGCGAGTTCGCGAGGGCTGGGGTTGGGGCCGGATAGCTACACATGCTCGGATCGTGCCAGGCGGTCTTGTTGTAGGTTACTCCGGGCGCGCTTGACGGTGGCCGGACGTTTAATGGCCGGACCCGGGAATTGCTGTGAGAGGCTGCTTTGCACCTCCGCTGCGAGGGCCTCCGTGTGCTCCTCCGTTCGGAGAGAGCGTTCGGTGTTTCCATTGACCGTGATTACTCCTCGAGGGCCTGGCATCTTGAGCTTGAGGTATGCGTAGTGCGGCACCGCATTGAACTTTGCAAATGCGGTTCGTCCAAGCAGTGCGTGATAGCCGCTGCGGAACGGGACTATGTCGAAGATTAACTCTTCGCTTTGGAAGTTATCCGGGGATCCTAAGACCACTTCGAGTGTAACTGAGCCTGTACAATTGGCCTCTGCACCTGGTATGACGCCTTTAAAGGACGTCTTTGTGGGTTTAATCCTTGAGGGGTCTATGCCCATTTTTCGCACTGTATCCTGATAAAGCAGGTTCAGGCTGCTACCGCCGTCCATCAAGACTCTAGTGAGGTGAAATCCGTCGATGATTGGGTCAAGAACCAATGCGGCGAATCCGCCGTGACGGATGCTAGTGGGGTGGTCCCTTCGATCAAATGTGATAGGGAAGGAGGACCATGGGTTGAACTTCGGGGCGACTGGCTCCATCGCATATACGTCCCTTAGTGCACACTTCCGCTCCCTTTTGGGTATGATGGTTGCGTATATAATGTTCACCATCCGCACTTGTGTGGGAAAGCCCTTCTGTCCTCTATTGTTCGGCGGCCGGGGCTCTTCCTCGTCATCGCTATGCAGCCCCTTGTCGTTGTTTTTGGCGCTTAGCTTGCCTGCTTGCTTGAACACCCAACAATCCCTGTTGGTGTGGTTGGCTGGTTTTTCGGGGGTGCCATGTATCTGGCACAAGCGATCGAGTATTCGGTCCAAGTTGGACGGCCCTTGGTATTTCTTTTGAATGGCTTCTTCCATCGACCGGGTTTAGAGCCTCTAATCCGCATTTATCGTCGTATCTTCAGCATTATCACCGTTACGCGGCGTTTATGCTTGTTGCGACGCGACCTGCCATTGCTGTCCTTGGTATCCGAACTACCGTGGTGTTTGGCCAAGTTGTTGCTTCGAGCTAGCTAGCTGTCCTCTCCAGCGCAAAAGCGGGTCATGAGTGTGGTGAGGGCTGCCATTGATTTGGCTTTTCCTGTCCTAGGTGCGGGCTAGCCACTCGTCGCGGATGTTGTGTTTGAAGGCTGCTAGCGCCTCGCATCCGGACAATCGGCGATCTGATTTTTCTTTGTTAGGAACGCGTCCGTAATTGATGGCCGATTCTTCCGGCTGCTGAATTATATGGCTAAGGTCATCGGCGTCTGGTGGTCGCACATATGTGTCCTGGAAGTTATCAAGGAATGCGGCTTCCAGGTCCTCCCAACAGCCGATTGACTCTGCTGGCAAGCTGTTGAGCCAATGCCGAGCTGGTCCTTTAAGCTTGAGTGGGAGGTATTTGATGGCATGTAGATCATCACCACGGGCCATGTGGATATGGAGGAGATAGTCCTCGATCCAGACCGCAGGATCTGTGGTACCATCGTATGATTCGATGTTTACAGGTTTGAAGCCCTCAGGGATTTGAAGATCCATTACTTCATTTGTGAAGCATAGTGGGTGTGCGGCGCCTCTGTATTGGGCTATATCACGACGTAGCTCATATGAGCTTTGTCTACTGTGTTCGGCCCGGCTGGGTTTGCTGTATCCGGCGTGACGGTAATCATCCTGAGTCGTTGGGCGCCCACGCGATCTGTAGATCAATCTTGTATGCTTTGCCTTTTCCTCCAATATATCTCGCAAGTCCGGCGCGTTTTCCCGTGCCTTGGTACTTTTTGAGCGGCGTCGGGGCGTGGCTCGAGCGGAGGGCCGAGAGGCTTCTCTGCCAGCATGCCACGGGTGGCCGGTCTGCCATGTCGCGGCGCTGGTGACGTGGGTGCTTCCTCCTCGATCGAGGCAACGGCCTGCGCTTGGGGTAGCTTTTGAGGGGCATTGAGTTCATACTCTTCGGCTGCAAGGACTTCAGTCCATCTGTCAGCTAGCAGGTCTTGGTCAGCTCTAAGCTGTTGCTGCTTTTTCTTGAGGCTGCTTGCCGTGGCCATGAGCCTGCGTTTAAAACGCTCTTGTTCGACGGGGTCCTCTGGCACGACGAATTCGTCGTCGTCGAGGCTTGCCTCGTCTTTGGAGGGGGGCGCATAATTATCGTCCTCTACCTCTCTTTCTGCAGACTTGTCGTGCGGACTTGATTCTCCTCCTCCCGCGCTGAGTCCTGCTGGAGGGGTCATCTTCGCACTGTCCGGGTATTATTGTCTCCCGTGCGGAATCGCCGCTTTTATCTCTGGCGGGATTTAGAGCGGCGCCACCGACGCCGGCACTTGGGTTGTTTCTTGGAGGGTCATCCTCCGCCTGCTCCATCGCTATTCCCATCTTTTGGGATGTCCACCATGTATATGTCATATGACGAGGTGGCCTTCCAAAGTGCCGCAAGCGCGGCACTTGATCGCCTCCGCATCGTCATCCATACCGTCGATGTCTTCGGAGTCGAAGTCGAGCATGTCGGTTAAATCATCGACAGTGGCTACAAAGTGGGTGGTGGGTGGGTGTTGAATTTCTTCATCATCCGAATCCCAACCTTCCTGACCATAGTTCGGCCAGGGCTCCCCTGACAAAGAGAGAGACTTTAATGAGTTCGGGATATCGTCAAAGGGCGAGTGCTGAAAGATGTCCGTGGCGGTCAACTCCATAACGGCGCCCGATCGATTCGATTGGTAGAGGCGCTGGAGGTTCGGAGTCCGTAAAGGAGTCCGCACTGGAGTCACGAGCTTCGCAGCGACAGGATGGTGTTCGCTCAATCGCCAGAGATATTTCAGCCCCGAGGCGGTGTCCAACCAACCGTCCTCGATCGGCAAAACCGGCCCGGATTAAGGGTCGGAGCGGATCTTTGGTGCGCCTCCGAGGGCCTTTGTTCGCGGCAGAGCTAGATCGTACCCATCGAGACAGTGCGGCACGCTCGGCTATGGATCGAATCCATCGAAGATCAAGTCTCCGCGGACATCGGCTGTATAGTTCAAGCTTCCAAATCTGACCTGATGGCCAGAGCCGTAGCTTTCGATCTGCTCCAGATGGCCTAGCGAATTGGCCCGCGGTGCAAAGCCGCCGAATACGAAGATCTGTCCGAGGAGAAAAGTCTCACCCTGGACTGCATCGTTGCTGATGATTGAAGGAGCCATCGGGCCTATAGGTGACGACACAGAGGAACTCTCAATGAAAGCACCAATGTCGGTGTCCAAACCGGCGGATCTCGGGTAGGGGGTCCCGAACTGTGTGTCTAGGCGGATAGTAACAGGAGACAAGGGACACGATGTTTTTACCCAGGTTCGGGCCCTCTCGATGGAGGTAATACCCTACTCCTGCTTGATTAATATTGATGATATGGGTAGTACAAGAGTAGATCTACCACGAGATCAGAGAGGCTAAACCCTAGAGCAAGCCTATGGTATGATTGTTGTTCGTCCTACGGACTAAAACCCTTCGGTTTATATAGACACTGAATAGGGTTAGGGTTACACAGAGTCGGTTACAATGGTAGGAGATCTACATATCCGTATCACCAAGCTTGCCTTCCACGCCAAGGAAAGTCCCATCCGGACACGGGACGAAGTCTTCAATCTTGTATCTTCATAGTCCAGGAGTCCGGCCAACGGTGATAGTTTGGCTATCCGGACACCCCCTAATCCAGGACTCCCTTAATCTTCTTTATGATGAATCTGTCGGTCATCTCTTCGCTTCCTAAGCCGGCAATCTCATTTGTGATAAGAGCAATCCTAGAGTACATTTCAGCGACACCTTCACCATCCTTCATTTTGAACTTGTCAAGCTGACTTTGGAGCACATCCAACTTGGATTCCTTGACGGAGTCGGTACCTTCATACATATCAATCAAAGTATCCCAAATTTCCTTTGCATTCTCAAGACGGCTGATTTTCTTGAATTCTTCGGGGCACAAGCCATTGAAGAGGATATCACAAGCTTGAGCGTTGTATTGCAGCATCTTCAACTCTTCCGCGCTAGCTTCACAGTTCGGTTCTCTCCCATCAAAGAATTCACCTTGCAAACCAATACACACAATAGCCCAAACGACGGGGTTATGTCCAAGAATATGCATTTTCATCTTATGCTTCCAACTAGCAAAATTAGTGCCATCAAAGTAAGGACCTCTACGGTGATAATTTCCCTCGCTAGACGCCATACTCTCCTAGGTTGTGAAACCAAGGCTATGACCACCAAAATCTATGGAAATCAAAGCAAATGGAGATCAAAGCTCTGATACCACTTGTAGGACCTTGAAGTATGTCTAGAGGGGGGGTTATTAGACTACTTGACCAATTAAAAACCTAACATTTTCCCAATTTTAGACTTTGGCAGATTTTAGCTATCTTTGAGCAAGTCGAGCAATCTTCACACAATTCAAGCAAGCATGCAAAGAGAATATAGGGAGCGGAAATTAAAGCATGCAACTTGCAAGAATGTAAAGGGAAGGGTTTGGAGGATTCAAACACAATTGGAGACACGGATGTTTTTGTCGTGGTTCCGATAGGTGGTGCTATCGTACATCCACGTTGATTGAGACTTCAACCCACGAAGGGTAACGGTTGCGTGAGTCCATGGAGGGCTCTACCCACGAAGGGTCCATGAAGAAGCAACCTTGTCTATCCCACCATGGCCGTCGCCCACGAAGGACTTGCCTGTCAGGACCGGATTTTCGCGATATTAATTTCCAGAAAATGGCCCTTGTGCTCGTCAGCCCCAGGATTACTGTTAGCTGATGAGGCACCAACTTGATACAGAAATTCCAAGAAAATTACAAAATATGTAGTACAAGACCATTCTGGCCTGTGAGTACAACAAATGGTTGCTAGTGGTTGATGGCGGAAGCGGTTTGTGGATCGTCGTCGTCTATGGGACTCCATTTCCCACAGGAACAGCTGACCAGGTAAACTCCTATCTTCGCGAGGCTGCTATCACCATGGCTTAGGTTCCGTGGCGGTCTTTGCAATGCTCCTCTCCACGCAAGGGATCTGGCCAAGACAATAGCCAGGGACAAGCCAGTGAGTACTTTGAATGTACTCGCAAACATTATGAACACGGGTATAATATAACGAATGACAAATGTGCTCTAAAATATTCTATGATCACAACGTCAGTCATCGAATAAAATCTCTGATGCATGCAAGCAGGTTATTTATATACGTGAATATGCAATAATAGAGTAGTAATAAGATGCACCGATCGGGTGTCTGAAGCGACGCCTCGAAAGGTTGGCGAATAGCGAGCATGCCTCAGTCGGGCGTCTGAGCGACACCACATAAAGGGCTTATATGGTGAAATATATAACAAGCATGCCACAGTCGGGCATCTGAGCGACACCACATAAAGGGCTTATAAGGTAAATAAATAACAAGCATGCCACAGTCGGGCGTCTGAGCGACACCACATAAAGGGCTTATAAGGTAAATAAATAACAAGCATGCCACAGTAGGGCGTCTGAGCGACACCACATGAAGGGCTTATAAGGTAAATAAATAATAAACATGCCACAGTCGGGCGTCTGTGCGACACCACATAAAGGGCTTATAACAGAATAATCACAGTGAATATCCAGGAGGTAGAACCGTCCCAGGGATACTCAATCAATCAAATAATGAACATAGTTAGTTTACTATAATAATAATCATAATCATCATATGTCACCGATCATAGTCAATGTTCTGACTTAGTAGTTTTTCTCCTTCGAAGACCGACACTAAGACCGACACTTGACCCAACCCAGACTGTAGTCCTTAACCATGGACACGGCTATTCGAATAGATTTAACCTCTGCAGAGGGTGTACTCTTTACCCACGAGTAATGGATTCCTTTAGTCCATCGGGACTAATTCCGTCTACGGTCTTTCAATTGAAAACACACCCGACCTGCACACACCAGCTTAACTTACCAGTGTCTGGAATCACCCACGACACCTGTCAAGCAAAACTCTAAGTGGGGAGGCTTCAACCTCGCGTAGCATGGGATCAAACTTATATCGCGCGCTCTAAGGGGTGGCCTCCCCTCTCGGTCCCAACCGGAAACACCCATGCCCCCGTACCAGGTGGCCTGCGTACTGGCTACAACCGGTATCTTCCACCATGGCCTCTCTGTACGGTGTGTGCTAGAAAGGGGTTGACGACTTACTGAACCATACCCTACTTGTTGTAGGGACAAGAGGTAGTACGAAACAAGTATGGGGGTTACTAGAACAAGACTCGATCTATGGTCGACTCAGGAGGCTTAAGTATTCCCTGCATGATTAGCATAACGAATATATTTCATCCAACAGACAGAATCACCACTCATCATACTCCCTCATGCCATACCGGACACACTCGTCTCGACGAGGAACTAGGGACAAGCTCAGGTCTACCCAAGTCAGAGACTTTCCTGGCTTCCTTCCGGCAGGCATGAAAAAGCATACGAGGATGATTACTGTCACAAGCTTGACCATTTCCAATAGCAAGGAAATCTCCAATATGCATCCATGCAAATGATCATATTACCACATAAAATAACAAGCTCTACGTATTGAGGTGGTGTTATAATCGTGTCAAACAATGCATGAAAAATATTATACCAGGGTCCAGAATGCTTGCCTTCAAGGTGTGGAGAGGTGAGGTGCTGTCTAAAACTTTTGAAAGTATTCTTCTCCTCCGAAAATCCTATTTTTGAAATTATTCGAATTAACACATAGCTTTTAAACGGTAAAAAAAGGTTGTCTGAAAAGTTTTCAAATAAATCTTAAAATAAACTAGACAATATTTTAGAGAGGTAGGAAAAAGAATCAATTCATTTGGGGTTATATTTAAAAAGTTATAGCCAGTCAAAGTTTCGGTCAAAATCTGTTTTTAAAATAAAACAGAAAAAAGGAAAAACGTTTCGAATAGGTACACATCGAAGACGTACTCTGGGAATTCGCCTCCACTTATGCCTGCGTGGACCAGCGCTGGGTCACTGACAGTGGGCCCGCCTGGCCCACTGGTCAGGTTTGACCAGTCCACGCGCGCGTCGCCTCCTCCGACCGAACGGAGGCGGAGCTCTGGCGAGGCTCGCCAGTGAACGGAGGCATCCCTCGGGGATCTGAGTACATGGGCGTGCTCAGGTGGTCGAGGCGAAACCGTGGGTACCTGCCATGGTCGCTGACGTGGACGGAGTCGCCGGCGACGAGCTTCGCGGCGGAGATGGCTTTGGGTGGATTTGGGGTCCTGGGCTGCGGTGGTTCCCGAGCGGGTCTGAGGTGTTGGGCGGCTCCGTAGTGTCATGGGGAGTCGAGTGGTGGCGTCGGACGGGAAGAAGGGGCTTTGGTTGCGACGAAATCGGCCGGGACTTGGCGGCGTCCGAACCGGCCGGAGTCGGGGAAGACGGCCTTCCTCTCCTCGACTGCTGGGCATGGTGGCCCTAGGGGGATAGCTTGAGGTTGCTTGAGGACTCGGTTGAGCTCGGGGGCCCTTATATAGGCGGTTGATGTCGGTTCACGGCGGTCGTGGATAGGATCGCCGGCGACCGCCATTCTGTAGCAGCAGGGGGACGTGGCGGCGATGAGTGCTTGCGGACAAGCTTGCGGATGAGCTTGAGCTTCTCCAGGGGGCAGCTGGCGAGCGCTGGTGGCTCAGGCGGCGCCATCCAGGCAGGGCTGTCGGGCGGCGGTGGCGGCTTGCGAGGCGGTGCTGCAGGGCGCCATGGGGCCAGGCGGCTCTGCGGCGAGGGAGGAGTCGGGGCGCTGGCTGCGAGTGGGAGGGGCCAGAACGGGCGCGGGGGAGGCGGCAACGCGACGCGGCGACCCGTGCGCATGCACGTGCAAAACGCGCGCTCTAGCCGCGCCCAGAGCGTGCATGCCAGGCATTCGGCGAAATGCCAGCGTGGGTTAGAGGGCGCGGGTGAGGCTGGCAGGTAGCAGGGCTAGGTCATAAGCCTCTAGGAGCTTAGTGGACAAGGTTTTTGGGGTCAGTGGATCAAGCTCACAGTGTAAACTAAAACTTATGCCAAATCTGACCATGCACACAAGGTGCTTGACAGAATGCCACATGCACCTAGGCATTTCTTGGGGTGGCCAAACTCTCCCAGGCTGGTGTCTCTTTAGATGCAGGTGAGGGTGGCAAGGTCATTTGGGCAAAACCATAAACTTGCTAATGCAAGTTTTGCAAATCTTCAGTTTTGGATATAAAGAAAAAGGCATGATTGCATGCACTTAAACTCCTCCAATGGGTCCACTCTCCTGGACTTAAGTGTTTGGCAGGGTGGTCTACAAGCAAGGGAAACAATCATGGGTAAAGGAGCAAGTTGGAATATGGTTGCAGTACAAATCATCCAGTTGGACCAGAATGAAAAAGAGGTTGGTTCACTCAAATTTTTCAAAGAACAATACTGGTTTTTTGCAAAAAGTTGAATAATATACTCCTACTGACATCCCGTAATTTTGGTGGAAGTTTTAAAGGGATATTTAATTAGGTTGTAGTGAAAAATTGCCCACTGGACCAGATTTGAAAACTTGATGTAGATCTCAAAATATTCAATGAATGAAATATATTTTTGCATAAAAGTGATTTAAAAACATCACCTGACATCCCCAAATTTTGGTGGGATTTTTAAATGAATTTATCAAAGGCTTGCAGTGTAAATGGGGTCTTAAATTTATGAAAAACCATTTTAGAGAGATAAAGCTCAGGGATAAATAATTATATAAATAATCCTACTGATAAAAGAATTGTTTTATTTGAGAGCTAAATGAGTCCAATAATGACTAAAAAGTTTTCACTAGGGGCAAAAACTCCATAATAATGAAGAAAAGAATGGTTCTGAAATCAAAAGGAAATCCAGAAACTAAAAGTTTAAGTTTCCTGGCAAAATTTTAATAAACAAACATGGTTAAATTTTTGGGGCGTCACATTGCCTCACTAGCGGTAGATCTTCAAGAAGTAGGCGATCTCCTTGCCCTTACAAACTCCTTTGTTCAACTCCACAATCTTGTCGGAGGATCCCAAGTGACACCTAGCCAATCTAGGAGACACCACTCTCCAAGAAGTAACAAATGGTGTGTTGATGATGAACTCCTTGCTCTTGTGCTTCAAATGATAGTCTCCCAACACTCAACTCTCTCACAGGATTTGGATTTGGTGGAAAGAAGATTTGAGTGGAAAGCAACTTGGGGAAGGCTAGAGATCAAGATTCATATGGTAGGAATGGAATATCTTGGCCTCAACACATGAGTAGGTGGTTCTCTCTAACCGTAAGTTGGAAGTGTAGGTTTGTTCGATGGCTCTCTCCACGAATGAAGAGGGGGTGGAGGGGTATATATAGCCTCCACACAAAATCTAACCATTACACACAATTTACCAAACTCGGTGGGACCGAATCAACAAACTCGGTCTGACCGATCTAGTAAACCTAGTGACCGTTAGGGTTTTCGATGGGACTGACATGCAACTCGGTAGGACCGATGTGGTTAGGGTTAGGGCATAACGTAATCTCGGTGAGACCGATTACACAAACTCGGTGAGACCAATTTTGGTAATTAGCTAACCAGAGAGTTGGTCAGGTAAACTCGGTGGGACCGATTCGCTCTTTCGGTGGGACCGAAAAGTTACGAAAGGGAAACAAAGAGTTTACATTGCAATCTCGGTGGGACCGATCGCTCACTTCGGTTAGACCGAAACATTACGAAGGGAAACAGAGAGATTACAATCCCATCTTGGTGAGACCGAGATCCCTATCGGTGAAACCGGTTTGCCTAGGGTTTGTGCCAGTGGCTATGACAATTGAACTCGGTGGCGCCGGATAGAATGAATCGGTAGGGCCGAATTTAACTTTAGGTTTAGGTCATATGTGGATGTGATAAAGTAGTGGAGGGTTTTGGAGCATATCACTAAGCACATGAAGCAAGAGGCTCATTAAGCAACACCTCATCCCTCCTTGATAGTATTGGCTTTTCCTATAGACTCAATGTGATCTTGGATCACTAAAATGTAAAATGTAGAGTCTTGAGCTTTTGAGCTTGAGCCAATCCTTTGTCCTTAATATTTTGAGGGATCCACTTTCATCATCCATGCCATGCCATTCATTGAGCTTTCCTGAAATATTTGTCTTGGAATAGCATTAGCTCAATGAGCTATATGTTGTTATGAATTACCAGAACCACCTAGGGATAATTGCACTTTCAGCTAGAAACAGCCCAATGGAATAATGGGTCGTTAATGGGTATAAAGTGATACACTGTTCATTACGGGCCAGTTTTACCACGGGCCGTTAAGGGGCCGAGGGTTACTAAGGGCCTAATATGGGCCGAAAGACGTCATGGGCCATACATGGGCCGGAAGTTAAATCAGGCTGGAATTATATTGGACGGCCCAGATGATGCTACAGGGCCTAATTCGGATAAGTCGTAAACGGGCCCTGGGATAGCGGGCTGTAAATGGGCTATATGCGACAGGCCGTTAACAAGCTTGCCATGGGCCGGCCCGCCACCTTTTGACCAACTCAAACGGGTCGGCCTTTTCACAAGAATGGGCCTCTGTTGGAACGTGCCACGTGTCGACATATCATAGGCGCTTTGGGTCCAATGAGTGGATGACATCTATCCCAATGGTGAGCCGACACGTGTTTCCTCCAGCCAATGATGATTTTACACGTGGAAAATCCCCATTGGTCGGGGCTGTTAACGGGTTATCGGATCTAAAACTGGACCCGATAGCTTAACAGCGTTCTGTTACGGTGGATGCCACGTGTCGGTCACCCTTGACGAAAAGCACTTACGGACGCCACGATTTATCGTCATGGAAGTGGACACTTCCGTGATGATAATTTTGGTAATGTCATGGAACACTTCTACGACAGCACAGGTATGACTATCTTGATTTTGTCATAAATTTTTCATGGATGTACATGCATGACAGAAAACGTGACCTACTGTGGCAAACACGTATCATCACAGAAGTGTATTATTTTGTAGTGATTGTAGTCAACTCCTTGAACTTGTCGAAAACCTTTTGCAACAAGTCAAGCTTTATGGACAGTAACAATATTGTCGGCGTTCTGGGAACGGGGGTACCCAGACTTGCCTGCCTGCGGCCTGCGGCGTGGCTCAAGGGGTGGCCCACATGGCCCATCTTCATCAAGACAAGCTCAAGACCTCACGAGGGCAAGCCTGCTGGGCGGACGACAGAAGCTTCCTCGTGCACGGCCTCGTCCAGCTGGCTCATGAGGAGGCGGAGAGATCAAGGCGGGTACCTCATGAGGTGCCCATGACGCAAGCCATGACGACCGAGGGCGCCAGGAGGGCGCAACCCGCGCAGTGTCCTCATTTCCTCTTTGGTGCAAAGGAGGCAAGCGCAGGCGAGAGCATCAAGCAAAGGCAGCCATTCGGTGCAACAAGACCAAGACCAACAAAACGGCAGGAAGGAGGTCATCATGGAGCCCAAGCCGGCTGTCAGGTCCCTGATTCCAAGTCACATTGATCTAGCTGGTAACACCTCATATCGCTTTGCGGCCTCACGCACGGTATTCCCACGGGTGTCGCCTTACCATGGCCTGGGACCGTTTGCGTCTTTTGGCTCATGTATATGATAGTGTCGCTAGCATCCATATGACAGAGAACCCGGGCCGACATGGCTAGTCGTGAACCAAAGCGGCGCTAACCCATGGGAACAGGGATACATGAATCACATCGAGCATGTCGGTCATCAGCGTATGAATTCGGGTTGTAGCACTGGGCTAACAGGACTCGTATCCCGGCTGTAGCAGTTAGGCAGACTCGAATATCACCACGTGACATTTCCTCAAGGGATGTACATAGGAACGAAGTGAAACACATGCCGCCGATCAAGTGTCCAAGCAGAGTGCTGGGCTAGCAGGACTCCGTGAACCGGGCAGTAGCGGACTACTATCGCCAGAAGCACTGGACTACATTTCCCCATATGAGAGGCTGCCAAGGATAAACAACTAGATTGTCGGATCCCACACATACCAAGCATTTCAAACATACACACAATATGCTCAATATGTGTAGATACAACATGGCATCACAACATAACTCTACGACTCAAATATTTATTCATTAGGCTCCAAGGAGCGAGATATACAAACATGGGTCTCATGACCCAACATTCAAAGCATACAAGACAAACACATGCGGAAGTTTAACATGTCTGAGTACATACATCTACAAATGAAAAAGGCTGAGAAGCCTGACTATCTACCAGATCCTGCCGAGGGCACAAGATCGTAGCTGAGGTAACAAACTAAACGTCGAAGTCCACGCGGAACTACTAGCGAGACTGAAGTCTCTCTTCAAAACATAAAATAAGCAAACGTGAGTACAAACGTACTCAGCAAGACTTACATCAGAACTAGCTACGTATGCATCATTATCAACAAAGGGGGGTGGTGGAGTTTGACTGCAGCAAGCCAGCTTTGACTCGGTGGCTATCCTGAACTACGACTGCAAGTAACTCTTTTGAGGTGGCGCACACGAGTCCACATATTCACCATATCAATACACTACTATGGATCCGTTCCCGTCTTCCTACGAGAACGCCATCCATAGCACTCACGCTTATCTTGCTCATTTTAGAGTATCCACTTTCACTTGTCTATGAACTGTTATAGGCAACCCGGAAGTCCTTTTCCGCGGACACGGCTATTCGAACAGATCATATTAACCCTGCAGGGGTGTACTTCTTCACACACGCTCTCACCACTTATCGCCGTTTACACGACATGTACTCGGCAACCTTCAAGCGGAAGCCCAGCGAGGGTGTCGGCCACGACCTACCTAAACACTCAAGTCTCTAGTCCAGGTTTATCGCCTATTCGGGTTCCACTAACGGCCCCGAACGATGTGTGCAGGGTTCCCGAGACACCAAACGGGCGAATCGGTACACCGGGCCACGGTGTATCTACCGCATCATAGCCCACCCCTAGGGTCAGCGCTACGCACGGCCTCCAACACATATCCTACAAACACTAGAAACTAGTTGCAACTCCTGGACAGAGAACAAGGATGCTTAAGAAGTCGAGAGGGGCACTTAAGCATTCCAATGCATGGTAGTAACTGGACGGCTGCAATGAGACAACCCACCATGTACTCCTACATGGCCTCTCACCGCTACCTTTCCCAAATCGTGTTCACACACTTAGCTCTCAACAGTAGGACATGTTTACACACCATTCCAATTCATTCCCGATGAATCAGACCTGACTCAACTCTAAGCAGTAGCAAGCATGACAAATAAGCATGAGTGAGTAGGCACAACAGGGCTCAAACAACTCCTACTCATGCTAGTGGGTTTCATCTATGTACTGTGGAATGACAGGTCATGTAGAGGATAAAGGGGTTCAGCTACCGCAGCAATAACAGATGAATCATTGTTGTCCTAATGCAGTAAAAGAGAGCAGGAGCGAGAGAGTGGGATTGTATCGGAATGAACAAGGGGGTTTTGCTTGCCTGGCACTTCTGAAGATATTATAGTTCTTCATCGGTGTCATCGAACTCATCGTCGGTACAGCGTCTACCGAGAGGGGGCAATTACCGGCAAACAAGAAAGAACACAATCAATGCGATGCAACAATATGATGCATGACCATGACATGTCAATATGCTGTATTTTGAGCTAATGCAACTAGCAACATGTTAAATGGAGTTGGTTTGAACCCTAGGTTCAAATTCAAACTTCATATGTGAGAGTTTAAATGCCATTTATATGATTTGTGCTAAACAGCAGCTATAAGTTGTTCTAACATGCATGAAAATGGTACAGATGGGTAGATTGGATTTTTTGATCATTTTTCATATATAATTTATCTCATTTGGAGTTACGGTTGAATTTCTATGAATTTTAGATGTTTGAGCTATTTTCTGGAATTTCCTGAATTATAATAAATCCAGAAAATGGGTTATTGCGTCAGCATGACATCACCCTGATGTCAGCAGGTCAACTGGGCGCATCCAGGTCAAACCTGACCAGTGGGGTCCACAGGTCAGTGACACAACTAACTAACCGAGTTAGTTAGTGTTAGGTTAAGTACTAATCTAGGTTAATTAGCACTAACTAAACCTAACTAATAACTAATAGGGGCGGGTCCACACGTCGGTGACTTAGTGGGTTAACTAAAAGTTAATTAGAACTAAGCTAAAATTAGCAGGGCTCTGGTCCCACCTGTCATTGACCCAGGGGAGGTCAAACCCCTGGTCAAACGAATCAATCCCGCCGATGTTGAGTCGCCGGCGAGGCCGAGGCGGCGGAGGCCTTCGGGTTTCTTGCTCCGGCGACTAAACGGACGGAGGAGGGGCTCTACGGATAGCTGGAAGAGCGTCGCGTCTTCCTGTGTGAGCGGAAGAGGCTGAGACGGCCCGAGCTCACCGGAACGGAGCTCGCGGTGGTCGCCGGAGTTCGGGTGTGGACGGGGTCGACGCTACGGTGCACTAGGGATTAAACTGGCAGGTGCTACGTGCTCCTGGGGGTTCACCGATCACGGTGAGGCGCTCAGGCGCGGGCTGCGGTGGCCCTGGCCACGGCGGCAAGGAACCACGGCGGCGGTGAGCTCTCCGCTCCGGTGGACATTGGCGTTAGCGGGAGGAAAAGAGCCACGGGAGAGAGGGGAAAATGGCGAGGCTCACTGGGAGGTCGAAGCGCAACTCAGTGGGCTCGGGGTCGACCTGGAGGCGGCGAATTTGTCGATGGCGTCCGACGGCCGTGCGGAGAAGACGAGCTCGAGGATGAGACTTCAGGGCGTTCGGGGTCCTGGGGTTTGGCGTAGAGGTGCGGGGCAGCGAGGCGGATCTCGTGGGATAGCTCGCTGGGCGTGGGGGGATCGGTGGACGCGGAGAGCGGCGACGGTGGCAATGGATCCGCTCGGGTTGCCGTGAGAGAGAGAGAGAGCAGAGGAGGGGAAAGAGGTCCAGGGAGAGAGGGGAGAGGATGAGAGGGTCGGCGGGGTCCAGAGCGGCGCCGAGGAAGGGCTTCGAGGCGCCTTGGTGAGGCAGGCGAGAAGGGAGGAGGAGTGGCGCCTTGCGCGTCGCAGACTTGTCTCCTCCGCCCTCTTGGCAGAGGTAGGTGATGACTGGCACGGGCCAGGTGGTGGGCTGGGCCGGCTACAGGGGTTTGGCTAGGTAAGTGGGCTGCCAGGTAAATGGCCCAGGTGAGCCTCTCTCTCTGTTGTTTCTATTAAATTCTGTTTTCTATTATTCTGTAGTTTTAGGGCTTTATTAAAAATACTTAGACACTTCCAAAAATCATGAAACTACTCATGATCACTGTTGGGAATATATCCTACAGTGAAAATTTTAGTTTGTGATTATTTGAGCATTTAAAATATTATTTAGCAATTAAATGCCCAAATGCAAATACCATATGATTTAATTCAAAAATCCAGAATGGCCTAGAAATATGTGCACCATTTTTGGCAGAGGTTTTAAACCAATCCAAAAATGATAAACTTTTCTGAAGGGCATTTTGGGTTCATTGAGAATATTTTTATTTGAACCTAGTTGATTTGGTTTGGTGCTAGGGTTTCAGCAATCCCCATTTCAACTTTCAATAAATTTAGACATGATGCAACAACCAAGCTAGCACTAGTGCATTGCAAGGCTAGGGATGTGACACCGGCGTCATCGTCAGAACCTTTGACAGGCGAGGACCAACTTTAGTCAGGATAAGTGTACTAGATGTTCCCCTTAAAAATGGCCAATTGTTGGCGCCCTTCCCGCTCAATATTTGGGAAGAGGCCCAGGGCCTTTGCCTATAAATAGGACCAACCACCCACAGGGTAGAGGGATCTGGAATCCAGAACAGAGCTAGAAATCAAGCAATCTAGAGAGAGAGAGAGAGCGACCGAACTCCCCCTAGCAGTTCGTCGCACCGGCCAAGAACAGACCCTCGCGAGGCTGTTCTTCCCTGTACTGTTCATCATCAGCCCTTGAGGCAATCCACCACACCACACACTTGAGTAGGGTATTATACCACAATGGTGGCCCGAACCAGTATAAACCTTGTGTCCCTTGTGTTGCTCTTTGTGTAGTTAGATCCTTGTGAGGCGACGAGGTGCAGGTAGGTAGGGGGTGAGATCTCCGCGTGCACCCCAGAGTTCGAACCTAGAGGGTCTGCCGGAACCCGAAATCCGACATTTGGCGCGCCACGTAGGGGATGCGCCGGAATCCACCTTCTGCCACCTCGCGCCCCGTCGCATCGTCATCGTCATGTCCAGCGACCCAACGGGCAACCCTGATCCCTGGGCGGCCTGGCCCTGCCCATGCGGAGCCGCTTGCCCCGGGCGGCCTCAACCCCATGCCCCAGGCAGCCCGCGGTCCGCAGGGCGCTGCTGGCCGCGGACGACGCGGTCAGGCAACGATAGCTCTCACGCCGCGGCAGGCGCGGTCAGTGGCGAGGGCCTCGAACCATGCCACGACCACAGTGTCGTACACCCGACGAGAGCAGGCAAACCCAAGGGCCGCGCTCACGGTGGCCCAAGAGCTACTACAATGCAGGCTGCTGGAGGGCGGCCGCGACGTCTTCTTTGAGCGGGTGGCGAGCTCCTGGCTTCGCGCGATCGGGGCTCACCTCTTCTGCACCCAACTGCCACCTCAGGTCCAGGGCGGGCCACGCTGAGGCCCCATGCATGCCCGTGCAGCTCCAAGCGGACACCAAGGCCACTCCAACGCCAACCAGGCCATCAGAACCGGGCTAGCAGCGGCGCTGCCTCCGTCCCCGGCCAGCGAAGGAGGACTTGCCACAGCCCACGGCCCCAGTGGGCCACCGCGCTACCACCCCCAGGTGGGCGCCTCAAGCAGGGCTGCGTGGAACACGGGGCACTACGGTGAAGCATTCGGGATGGCGGCCCCACAAGAGTACGTGCCCCACATGATGGATCAAGGGCACGCGCAGGAGGACGAACATGGCTCGCTCCTCGGCCCAAGCTGGGGGGGACGAGGCACCCGAAGCTGAGCTCTTCCAGGAGCCCCGGGAAAGCCCCATCGACCCCGCCGGAAGCAACGATTATCGGGTACCGCTAATTCCTCAGGAGCAGGCATACGCTAACCATGGATCGCAGGAGGTACAGGTCGTCACAGCGGATGGCTGCCCCAATCCAGCAGTTTCCTACCCTTCAGGAGGAGGGCGCCGGGGGCTGCAGGAGAGGGGCCGAGATCCGGCATCACCACCGCGGTGTTCGGAGCAAGATGTCCTCATGAGGTAGGCCCTCTGTCGGGGAGGTGATTCAGGGCCTACCCCCGGCAGAGGACCCGTGGTCATCGGGGGAACCGCTGCCGACCGCTCTACCCCATCGGCGGCGTCCTCGGTCTCCGGGCGTCGTCGATGGCACTAGAGTGTGGCGCAAGGCGGGGCCCTCGTCTGGCGATATGAAGCAAGGCCGGTACCTGTGAAGAAGGCCCAGTGCCTGTGAAGCTCGCCGCCCCGTGACACTCTCACGTAATAATGAGTGGGTTGTACACGCCCCGGAGTCTCGGGAGCGCCGGCCTCAGGCCCTGGGGCTCCCTCCCACGCCCAGTGGCAGCACTTAGCTCCGCGCTGGTGAGAAGACGTCCAAGACTAGACTAGGTGCCGGACGCGGCTTTTTCTGCTTTTCTTGATTTTCCCCTTGGCTGTTGCTTTTTCCCCAGTTTGGATTTAAGTTGGATTTGAGCTTGCGATTTGCGTATGTTCAGGGAAGGGGTGTTTAGTCTCGTTCGAGCAATCTCTCGCGTTCTGGTTACTACTTTACCTTAGCTGCCTCCCCTCGTGAGCCCCTCGTGAGCCGGGCGAGGCCTAGCATGCGTGCAGCCCAGACGGCCATCACCGCGCCCCCTCAGGAGGTTCTCATCACAGGTTCAATGGGCTCGTTCAGGGAGCACTCGGAACACCACAACCCTCCGCAGGCTATCTCGGGGCCCACACTGGTCGAAGGTAAACAAGCCAGCCAGCTCGTCGCAAGGCCAGCCACTTGGCGCAGGCGTACGGGTGATATCGCATCTACTAATACGCTAACTGCAAGTTTTTACACGAGGGGCTCCCCCTCCCAAAATGCTCTTACAACCTTCAGGGCCAAGCCCGAACTCTATCTGCGCAGGATAAGAAAGCAGGAGCAGCACGCGGTCAATCGGATAAATCCCCCAATGCATCCTCAAGGTCACCTCCTGAATCGTCGCTGGCATCGCTGGCCTCGCCATCGCCCTCCGCGTCGCCGTCAGCGGTGTCAGGGCCGTTCACCACGCCGCCTTCATCAGCAGCCACCACCACGCCATCGTCGTCAGTAGCGAAGGCCCTGACGAGGGCATCCATGTTGTCTTCCACCCAATGCACCAGGTCGTCCCGGACGGCCTGGGGTACTGGGGCAATGGCGGCATCAAAGTCGAAGTTGGGATCCATGTCCCGAAGATGGCTAAAGACGCGAGAAAAGGCACGCCTGAGCAGAGTGCGACTCCTCTCCTCCACCAACCTGTTGGCTCTGCCCGACGGCACCTCCAGCTGTGTCACCACATCAGTGAAGAACTGGAGGTTATCAGCATAGTTAACTGCATGAGGCTCGCCAACGGACGCCTCGCAGATGTTGCCCAAGGCCGTGTTAGCTCTTTCCCGGAGCGCTCGGAGCATAGGGCCATGCTCGTGCTCCAGGATCTGCCGCTGGCGTATCTCGTCCTCGTTCCGCTGCGCAACGGCATCGGCCGCGTCCACCCACTGACGTAGAAGAAGCACTTCGGCACGCGAGGAAGTCAGCTCCTCCTGCGCCATGCCAAGGGTGGAAGCGTCAGCCCGCCGCGTCACTTCATCTAGCTTGGCCCTCAGGGCGGCGGTCATGCCTTCCGCTTCGGCCCTGATCAACCCCAGCCTCTCCTCGAACTCAAGGCCGAGGTTCAAGCGGCCGCCGCCACCCGGCGATCAACCTCTTCCCAGACTCGGGCCTCCCAAGAGCGACATCGCCCTCCGCTTGCCACCAAGCGCCTCGCGTCTCCAGCTGCTCAAGATCGCGGCGCTTCGGCAGCTTCCAGCGTCGGTGCCTCCTCACGCTCTCGAGCTCCGCTGGTCGATCAAGCCCCTTCATCGACGCAAGGCTGTCTCACGCAGCTCCACCTGCTGCTCTGTGGAATTGCTCCAGGCTGGAGCTCCGCGCCCGCTCCTCCGCCGCCTCACACGCCCGGTCAGCCTCCCGGCCTCCTCGACGGCCGGAACGGGCCTCCGTGAAGCCGCCAGCGACACCTCGGCTTTCTCATTGTCGAGGTCACGGTGGCGCGCAAGGGCAACGGCCACCTTCAGCTTGCGCCTCCTCGGCAAGGCGCAGGCCCTCGGCTTCAAGCGCGTCTTCACAACGAGCTCTACACAAGCTGGCTCATCGCGCCGGCCGCCTCTGGAGAAAACCTGTGAAGGGCACGGCGCCCCGGCGCGCCGAGCACGCTCTTCCGCGTCGTCCTCCGCCCCTGTGTGCTGGGGGCGAGTAGCACTCCTCCGGGCAGGGGGCTGGGGGCTGGCGCCCTCGCGATGGTTGGGCACGCCTCGCCAGAAGCCCGGCCTAGAGCCGGCTCATCCCCAAATGCAGAACGAAGGGCCGACCTCAGCCAATCGCCATCCACGACCAGTCGAGGAGCCCAAGGCAGGCTGGCTATACCCCGGGAAGGCTCGCGAAGGAGGGTCGCAAGGTGCGCAGAACCATGATGCGCCACAGGATGGCTCACCTCTCCGACCGGCCTCACCACGAGGGCAGTGCTTGAGCTCGGAGCGCATGGGGACGGTGGAGAGGGCGAGGCCTGGGGGATGGCTCCTCAGCCATCTCCGTGAGCTCGGCAGGAAGGGCCCTGCAGAGCGAGGATCAGCCGAAGCAACGGGAAAATAAGGAATTAGAAAAGGAGAAGGCTTACTCATCAATGGAGAAATACTTCCTGCACTTCAGCAGGGGGCAAGGGTAATCATCACCCAAGGCCTCCTTTCTCTTCCGGAGAGCCTCGAAGTCCACGCGGAAGCGGCCCAGGAGCTCGGCGCAGGGATCAGCCTGCGACGAGGAAGAAGCACCAAGGTGACCAGTGTCAGGGGCGTCGTCCTGGCGCACGCCGCCAGTCGCCTCACCAAGAAGGGTAACCGGGGCCTCAGGGGCATCTGCCACGGGAGCCGCGGGCCACGGCTCAACGCCTTCAGCCGCAGCAGTGCGGACCTCAGGAGCTGCCACCTCAGGAGTGCCGCCTGGCATCGTCGTTCCGGTGGAGGCCCCCTCACCCTCCGGTGGCCCTTGCCTCCCTGCTCCACCACTCAAGGAAGGACCGCCGTGGGCAACTGGAAGGGCAGTCACCCCAACTGGGTTCTCACGAGGTCCCATGAGGCTTGCGGGGTGCAGCCCCCATTCGTCGAAGCTGGGCATCTGCTTCACGAAATCACCCCTGTTCGAGCAAAGGTACAGCAGAGCACCCCCTTGCCGGATGCTGCCAGGGGAAGGGTCCCCAGTCAGGATCATGAGAACCTTCCTCAAGACTTCAAAGCGCCAGTCGCTTCCTGGAGCCTCATGCGGTCCTCACGCCCGCCAAAGGCCCGCATCTGGCGGGAATGGCACTAGAGAGGGGCAATGCAGCATAGGAGGAACTCATTCACCACCCTGGGCGCCATCACGCCGAAGCCCTCTGGCACTGTGAGCGATGCAGACGAAGACGAGCCGGGGGCTCGTGAGCGTCTCCTGGCCCCAGCCCGAATTGGGGATAGCGGGTAATGTTGGCTCCGAAAGCAGGGGCTGGGCACCCCGACATCCACATACAGCCACCGCTCGCGGAACCCAGGCACGGGCGGAGGAAGGCTGAAATCAATCCCTGAAGCCGCTGTTTCTGGTGCGGCAATGAAGCTCACGCACCCCGAGCATTGGGTGGGGTCGCTGAGGCGCAAAGAGAAGAAGTGGCGCAGCAAGGCAACTGAAGGAGGGATGCCCATCATCGCCTCGCAGACAAAGGCGAAAATGGCAAGAAGAGTAATGGATTCGGGACCCAAATGAATCCTATGGATCTGGTAATGGGAAAGCACAGCGTTGAAGAAATTGGAAAAGGGGGGAACCAGTCCCGCCCACAGGGCGTCGGCGAAGTACCGGACCTCGGTGACTATTCTGTCAATGGAGAAGAAAGACGCGGGCCAGACCGTCGTCCTCCCGCACTCGTTGAAGATAGTGGCGAGGGCAGAACTGACCTTGTCCAAGTCTTCTCGGTTGAGTATGATCGACCTATCGACAGCAGGAGCCGTCAGCGACGGCGAGCAGGACGGAGGCACAGGCTTTTTCCCTTTCCCCTTCTTCGTCGGAGCCATGGCGACAGGAAGGGGGAGGATTCGAGATTGGATTGGAAGCGGAGACTGCAGCTCGAGAGGAGGAAGAGCAGGAGACGCTTGAGCGGCGAGAAGAGGGATGACTTTGTGCAACCACGGGTCCGCCTAGCTGGGCACAAAAGAAGGAGGCGTGGGGGAACAGGGACGCCCACGTCCAATCAACCGCCACGCGGCGCCCGAGGCCGCAGGCTGTTAGGGCCCACGGCGCTTCGCACTTGCCCCTTCGCTTCTCCGCTAAGCCAAGTCCAGGCGCGCCTTGGGCCCAGGGGCTACTATCGGCGCTCGGGAACAGGGGTACCAGACTTGCTCTGCCGCGGCCTGCGGCGTGGCTCAAGGGGTGGCCCAAAGATGGCCCATCTTCATCAAGACAAGCTCAAGACCCTCGCGAGGGGCCAAGCCTCGCGGGGCGGACGACAGGAGGCTTCCTCAGGCACGGCCTCGTCAGGCTGGCTCGCGAGGAGGCGGAGAGATCAAGGCGGGGTACCTCACGAGGTGCCCATGACGCAAGCCATGACGACCGAGGGCGCCAGGAGGGCGCCAGCCCACATAGTGTCCTCATTTCCTGTTTGGTGCAAAGGAGGCAAGCGCGGGCGAGAGCATAAAAAAAAAGCCAGCCATTTCGGTGCAACAAGACCAAGATCAACACAACGGCAGGAAGGAGGTCATCGTGGAGCCCAAGCCGGCGTCATCGTCAGAACCTTTGATAGGCGAGGACCAACTTTAGTCAGGATAAGTGTACTAGATGTTCCCCTTCAAAATGGCCAATTGTTGGCGCCCTTCCCGCTCAATATTTGGGAAGAGGCCCAGGGCCTTTGCCTATAAATAGGACCAAACACCCACAGGGTAGAGGGATCCGGAATCCAGCACAGAGCTACAAATCAAGCAATCGAGAGAGAGAGAGAGCGACCAAACTCCCCCTAGCAGTTCGTCGCACTGGCCAAGAACAGACCCTCGCGAGGCTGTTCTTCCCTATACTGTTCATCATCAGCCCCTGAGGCAATCCACCACACCAAACACTGGAGTAGGGTATTACACCACAATGGTGGCCCGAACCAGTATAAACCTTGTGTCCCTTGTGTTGCTCTTTGTGTAGTTAGATCCTTGTGAGGCGACGAGGTGCAGGTTGGTAGGGGGTGAGATCTCCGCATGCACCCCAGAGTTCGAACCTAGAGGGTCTGCCGGAACCCGAAATCCGACAATTACCATCAACGTCAGTCTTCTTCTTGAAGATCCATTTATTCTCTATGGCTTGTGGATCATCGGCGAAGTCAACCAAAGTCCATACTTTGTTCTCATACATGGATCCCATCTAAGATTTCATGGCCTCAAGCCATTTCGCAGAATCTGGGCTCATCATCGCTTCCTCATAGTTCGTAGGTTCGTCATGGTCTAGCAACATGACTTCCAGAATAGGATTACCGTACCACTCTGGTGCGGAATGTACTCTGGTTGACATACGAGGTTTGGTAGTAACTTGATCTAAAATTTCATGCTCATCATCATTAACTTCCTCACTAATTGGTGTAGGCATCACTAGAACTGATTTATGTGATGAACTACTTTCCAATTCGAGAGAAGGTACAATTACCTTATCAAGTTCTACTTTCCTCCCACTCACTTCTTTCGAGAGAAACTCCTTCTCGAGACAGGATCCATTCTTACCAACAAATATCTTGCCTTCGGATCTGTGATAGAAGGTGTATCTGAGGGAGTCCCTGATTAGCGGGTCCTCGGACAGCCGGACTATATACTTTGGCCGGACTGTTGGACTATGAAGATACAAGATTGAAGACTTCGTCCCATGTCCGGATGGGACTCTCCTTGGCGTGGAAGGCAAGCTTGGCAATTCGGATATGTAGATCTCCTCCCTTGTAACCGACTCTGTGTAACCCTAGCCCCCTCCGGTGTCTATATAAACCGGAGGGTTTAGTCTGTAGGACAACAACAATCATAATCATAGGCTAGCTTCTAGGGTTTAGCCTCTACGATCTCGTGGTAGATCAACTCTTGTAATACTCATATCATCAAGATCAATCAAGCAGGAAGTAGGGTATTACCTCCATCCAGTGGGCCCGAACCTGGGTAAACATCGTGTCCCCCACCTCCTGTTGCCGTCCGCCTTAGACGCATAGTTCGGGACCCCCTAACCGAGATCCGTCGGTTTTGACACCGACATTGGTGCTTTCATTGAGAGTTCCAGTGTGCCGTCGCGATAAAGGCTTGATGGCTCCTTCGATCATCGACAACGATGCGTTCCAGGGTGAGGTTTTCCTCCCCGGACAGATCTTCGTATTCGGTGGCTCCGTACTGCGGGCCAACTCGCTTGGCCATCTGGAGCAGATCAAGAACTACGCCCCTGGCCATAAGGCAGGTTTGGAAGCTTAAACTATACCGCCGACATCCGCGGAGACTTGATCTTCGACGGATTCAAGTCTCCGCGGATTCGATCCCATGCGAGGCACGTTGCACAGCGTTCGGGAGATCACACCTGTGACCACTCCGGTCCTCAATCCGGAGCAGATCACGCCATCCGAGGACGGGTGGATGGACCCCGCCACGGAGGTCGCGCACTCAGTGGCGATAGAGTCGAATGCTGAATTCACCTCTTATGAGACCTGTGTTGCCGGACACTTGGATTCGTCCCCGGCCACGGGCTCCGAACCGCCTGTGTCCGTGCCTATCGAATCTGATTGGGCACCGATCATGGAGTTTTCCTCCGCGTATATCTTTCAGCACTCGCCTCTGGGCGACGTGCTAAACTCATTAAGGTCTCTCTCTTTGTTAGGAGACCCTTGGCCGAACTATGTCCGGCTTGAGTGGGAAGCGCACGACGAAGAAATTCGTTCCCCACCCACCACCCACTTAATAGCCACTGTGGACGACTTAACCGACATGCTTGATTTCGGCTCCGAAGACATCGACGGTATGGACGACGATGCAGGAGACGAACAGGAACCACCGCCCACAGGGCGCTGGACTTCCACCTCATCATATGATCTATACATGGTGGACACCCCCAAAGAAGGGGATGGCGATAAGGCAACGTAGGATAATCCCTCCGAGAAGCAACTCAAGCACCGGCGTCGGCGACGCCGCTCTAAGCCCCGCCATAGCAAAAGCAGCGATACCGCCACAAGAGACAATAACGCTGCAGATAGTGCCGAAGACGAAGACAATTCCCTCCATCCAAGTTTCGAGCGGGTGGATGGGCAAGCTAGCCCTGTGGAACAGGCAGCAAACGGAGAAACGGAGGATGACAATTACATGCCCCTCTCCGAAGACGAGGCAAGCCTCAACGACGAGGAATTTATCGTGCCCGAGGATCCCGTCGAACAGGAGCGCTTCAAGCGCCAGCTTATAGCCACAGCAAAAAGCCTGAAGAACAAGCAGCAGCAGCTTCAAGCTGATCAAGATCTGCTAGCGGATAGATGGACCGAGGTCCTGGCGACCAAGGAATACGAACTCGAACGCCCAACCAAAAGTTACCCAAAGCGCAGGTTGCTACCCCAACTCGAGGAGGAAGCATTAAAACCTACACTACCAGCATACGATGCGGCTTATCGGCCACCTCGTGACCGAGATAGAGCGGCATATCAGCCCGAAGTCCAGCCCGCACCCCGCCGCCAGTCAAACAAAAACACCAAGGCCCGGGGCAACACGCAGGACCTGCGAGACTTATTGGAAAACAAAGCAGGACATAGAAGATCGATATACGGATCACGGGGACGCGCCCCAACGCGTGACAACGATTGTCACGCCGGATATACTAAAAGCAAATCCGGCCGGGCCGAACACAGCTGACAAGACTCATATGAACTGCGTCGTGACATAGCCCGGCACAGAGGCGCCGCACACCCCCTATGCTTCACTAATAAAGTGATGGATTACGAATTCCTAGAAGGGTTTAAACCCGTGAACATTGAATCATATGATGGTACTACAGACCCCGCGGTATGGATAGAGGATTTCTTCCTGCACATTCACATGGCCCACGGAGATGATCTACATGCCATCAAATATCTCCCGCTAAAACTCAAAGGGCCGGCTCGGCATTGGCTGAATAGCTTGCCGGCAAACTCCATCGGAAGTTGGGAGAACCTGGCAGACGCATTCCTCGATAACTTCCAGGGCACTTACGTGCGACAACCGGATGCTGATGATTTAAGTCACATAACACAACAGCCGGGAGAGTCAGCCAGGAAATTCTGGACTTGGTTCCTAACTAAAAAGAACCAAATTGTCGACTGTCCGGATGCCGAGGCCCTAGCGGCCTTTAAACATAACATCCATGACGAGTGGCTCGCCCGACATCTCGGCCAAGAGAAGCCAAAATTCATGGCACCCCTCACAACACTTATGACCCGCTTTTGCGCGGGTGAAGACAGCTGGTTGGCCTGTAGCAACAACACAACAAGCAACACTGGCACATCAGAGGCCAGAGATAGCAATGACAAACCCCGGCGCAACAAACACAAGCACCGCAAATATGGTGAAAGCGCCGACGATATGGCAGTTAATTTTGGTTTAGTGGCTCTAAGTCCAGTCAGCGGAAAGGGCCACTCAAAAATAACAATTCGGGTCCGTCCAGTATGGACCGCATACTCGACCGCCAATGCCAAATTCATGGCACCCCAGGAACGCCAGCCGCCCATACCAACAGAGAATGCTGGGTCTTTAAACAAGCCGGCAGCGCAGGCGCCAAAAACAAGGATGGGGGACCTCAAAGCGATGATGGCGACGAGGAGCCCAGATCACCGAATACAGGAGGGCAAAAGAAATTTCCCCAACAAATCCAAACGGTGAACGTGGTAGATATCACCCACATTCACAACCCGGACCAGATGCTCACCCTTAGGGATGTCGACTTAACAGAACCAGTCGTCCCACAATATAAACTAGGGCCGATCACCGTCAACCTCAGGGATCGTCCGGTTAACACCAATCAGGGCAACCCAGCCGCACTAATCCTCAACCCAATAATTGATGGGTTCCACGTCACACGAGTCCTTATGGACGGAGGCAGCAGTCTAAATCTGCTCTACCAAGACACAATGCGCAAGATGGGCATCGATCATTCGATGATCAAGCCCACTAAAGCCATCTTCAGAGGTATTATACCAGGTGTGGAGGCCAGCTGTACAGGCTCCATCACCCTTGAGGTAGTCCTCGGATCACCAGACCATTACCGTACCGAAGAGTTAATCTTTGAAATCGTCCCTTTTCGCAGTGACTATCAGGCACTGCTCGGCTGAACCGCGTTCGCTTGATTTAACACGGTGCCACATTATGCCTACCGCAAGCTCAAGATGCCCGGTCCACGTGGCATCATCACGGTTAATGGCAAGGCCGAACTTTCCCTCGGCACTAATGAGTACATTGCTGCCTTAACAGCAGAAGCAACGAGCGGCCCCTTGCAGCCAAACCTCGAGTTGACGGCCAGGCTCCCGGACACCACAAAAGGACTCCGAACTACTTCGCGGAAGGATAGCCCGGCTCGTCCAGTGCTTAATTAAACACTCCGACGAAGTCCAGGACAGGCCGCATACAGCGGCTCAACCGCTCTTCGGCACACAAACATTTCTTATGTTTCCTTTGCAGGTTCACCTTTGCGCCGACCAGGACGGGTGACATGGAAGCAGCTCGAACACACAAGGGAATCCTTAGATATTCCCCGCGATGACCATCCGTGTATACTCCGGACCCGCACACAGCTTCTTCCCCCCTGGTCTCAGAAGGTTCCACAGTCATATTTCCTTTTTTTACCTGTATTCATATGCATCGACGTACTATTCAAATACAACATGTGGATTTATATGACGCTTATCTGCTGTTATATCTTATCGAAATTCTTTTGTCGAGAGGCATTTGTACATCGCGATATGCCTTAAAATACGCCAGGGGCTTCGTTTTACCCATAATACGGCAATAAAGTCCGAACACCTTCAATGGAAGTTCGGCACCCCGAACCTAGAGCATTGTATGCATTAGCTCTGAATCATGTCTTGGGTCAATAGTTGGGTTTTCCTGGCTCCCATGTTTTGGTACCTTACGTTCCGCTATATCGGCTAAGGTAGCACTGGGAGAACTACTGCGATTGTGTCCCGATTCTTCCGGACGAGAACCTCAGTAGAGAAAGCCGAAAACTGACTGCATGATACAGCGAGAGCTGGTCAGCTGTTCGAGAGGTTGCAAAATCTTTGAGGATTTCTTCCGCATAATGCCATAACCAATGCAGGGTGCGATGAATCAGTTTTTCTTGCGATTAGGTGCTTATAGAGCCCCTCGTGCGGTCTTCCGAACACCAGGGGCTATGCCTACGTTCCTAAAGCTCCTATGACTAAGTGAGAGTGATAAATCCCTATAGTCCTATTGCCTGGTACGTGGTGCTGAACACCTCCTTCGAAGGACCCAAAACTGGCATAAAGAGTGATCAGGTTTATCCCGAACACCCCCGTACTTCTTACGTGGGGGCAGAAGCCGACGACTGGCCAACTCTCAGGATTAATATATAAAACGGACGCGAAGGAGGATAAACATTCTTATAATAGGCAATAAATAATAGAAATGACCTTGTTCAAAATTACAAAGGACAACATGATTGTATTCATGGAAATATAATGTCCTTGGCACATTGCTCTGCCGCAAGGTAGGATCCTTTCAGGACTCCTTCATAATATAATTCGGGCTTGCGGTGCTCCTTCCCCTCTGGCGGTCCTTCGGTCATCAGCTTTTCAGCATCCATCTTCCCCCAGTGCACCTTTGCACGGGCGAAGGCCATTCGCGCACCCTCGATACAGACTGGCCGCTTGATGACATCAAGTCGAGGGAAGGCACTTACAAGCCGCTTCACGAGCCTAAAGTAGCTGCTTGGAATCGGCTTGGCGGGCAATAGCCGGATAATCAAATCCTTCATGGCTAGCTCCGCCGCCTTCTGCAGTTCGATCAGCTGTTTCAGTTGATCGACGAAAGGCACCGGATAATTCGGTGCCAGATACTGCGACCAGAAGAGCTTATCTGAAGTGTTCCTTTCTTCAGCTCGGTAGAATTGGGCGGCATCCGATATGCTGTGGGGCAGCTCCGCAAATACCCCTGGAGAAATCCGAATTCAAAATTAGAAACATGATTTTCTCCTCAAATACTTGCTTTACACGGAAAAGAGCCTTACCCGCCGCGATTTTCCTCGCCTCTTGGATCTCCTGTAGGGCACTTTGGGTTTCCCCCCGAGCATCGCTCGTGGCCTCATAAGCCATGGTGAGTTCGGATTCTTTCTCTGTTAAACTCTGCTCCAAGGTCTCGCATTTCTTCACGGACTCTTGAAGCTCCTGCTCAGCTTCAATAACCCTGGCCCATACCTTGTTTATCTCCCAACTGCATTTTCAACTGGCCAAGTTCTTCTTTGGCCCGCTCCAGACTTTGATTCAGTCCGGAGACCTCCGCTACAGACGCCTTCTTATAAAAGAAGAGAGATAGATGTCATCAGGTGAGTCTTCCTGCGAACATAAATTTGATCCTCTATCTGGTTCTTTCTTTCACCGAATAGTGTATCAGGGGCAACTATCCATATCATGACACTCTTCGAAACCTCATAAAACATACCTCAAAAACCTTTTATAAGGCTGATACAGGCTTCATTCGGTCCATTATCAGCAGACTGAATCTTCTCAATCACCGCACCCATAAGGGAACGGTGTCCATCGACGATGGAGGCGCTCTTCAGCGCCGCCAGCAAAGCATCCGACACCTCTGGTTGGACAGAGGTTGCCGATGGAACAGGTACGCCCCCTCCAGCTGAGGGAGGCCGCCTGCTCGATTCTGGAGTCGTATTGGTCTCCGGAATTGCATTCGGCTGGGAGCCGAATTCAAGATGGCCCCCGCCATCAGCTCCCATGGGAATCTTCTCCCCCATGTATCTAGCCCCTGAAGTTTGACCTCCAGGCGCCGCATTCACGGTCTTTTCATCTCCTCCTTGGCCGGGGTCCTTCTAGGACAAAGCCTCGGTGTTATCCACCTGTTTGGGGGAAGGGGCCTTCGGGGGCGTCCCACTCTCCATAGCATCCGAGCTCAGCAAATCCTCTGATGAGGATTGTTTGGTACGGGACCTCGCCGGACTGCAAAAAATATGGCTCGGGTTAAAATATTATGCCATGATGAGTCTGGACGCATAAACGTATTCAGACTTTATATATACTCACGAGTTCACCAGGGGCTGGGCCCTGGGATACCACGTCGGGCCGCTGTCGGCGGCGGCAGTGGACTCTTCCGGAAGAGGAGCCTTTCCCCTTTTAGGTGACTCGGCCTCCAAGTGTGTACGGAGGCCGTCCTCTTCTTTCTTTACCCCGTGGGGGATTCATCTTCCTCCTCCTCCTCGTCCTCCTCGGAGGCGGAGCGGGCATTGGAGCCTTCGGATATTGTGTCCAAAGTGCCGCAGCGACAAAGGCCGCCCCGGGTATTTTTGGCCTCCTTCTCGGTCGTCTTCTTCGGCACCTTGTAAGGCGTCGGGACCAGCATCTTCGTCAGAAGAGGGACAGCCGGTTCTTCAGGCAGCGGGGCCAGACAGTGGATCCGCTCCGCTTTCTTCTTCCAGCCCTAGGAGAGTTGTGGAAAACACATTAAGCATTTCCCTTTGGGTTATGCGGATAAAATGTATGATGACTTACCGAGCTTGCAGGGCGGGACAGTTGGTACCGGCGGTCCTCGGCTGAGTCCGGCCATGATTTGCCGGACTTGAAAAGCACCTTCCAGATGTCCTTGTGCGAGGAGCCAAAGAGCTCTCGCAGGGTTTGGTGCTTGGTAGGATCAATTTCCCAGAGATTGCAAGTCCGGTGTTGACAAGGCAGGATCCGGTGAACTAACATCACCTGGACTACATTGACAAGTTCGATGTTCTTGTCTTGCGTATCTTTAACGCGCATCTGGAGCACCGACAGTTCGTCGGACGAAGACCAGTTCAGGCCCTTCTTGACCCAGGATGTAAGCCGCAGAGGGGCTTCGGATCGAAACTCAGGGGTAGCGGCCCATTCCGTGCCGCGCGGCTCGGTGATGTAAAACCACTGCTGTTGCCACTCCTTGACGGAATAATTGGAGGTACATGTTGCCCATGTGACGTTGGGCATCTTGCTCACCATGGCGCCCCCGCACTCAGCATGCTCGCCGCCCACTACCTTGGGCTTCACATTAAAAATCTTCAGCCATAAGCCGAAGTGTGGCGAGATGAGGAGAAAAGCCTCGCACACGACGATGAATGTCGAGATGTTGAGGAAGGAATTGGGGGACAGATCATCAAGATCGATCCCGTAATAATACATGATGCCGCGAAAGAACGGGTGGAGGGGAAACCCTAGACCGTGGACAAAGTGAGGGAGGAATACAACCCTCTCGTGGGGTTCTAGAGTAGGGACGATATGTCCCGCCGTCGGGAGACGGTGGCTGATTTTCTTGGCCAGGTACCTGGCCTTCCGAAGCTTTTTGATATCCTTCTCCCGGACGGTAGAGGCCATCCACTTGCCTCCTGCTCCGGATCCGGACATTTTTGGAAGGCCTTTGTGGGCGGAGAAGATGAACGCTTGAGCGTTGGAGCTCGAGCGAAGGGGAATGGATCAAGAAGAAGAAAGCGTGGGTGCAAAAGGGAGTCCTTATCCCCTTATAAAGGCAGCAGGGATTCTGCGCCTCCCCACTTGCATGGTCAAATCACTTATTCCCCAAGCGACGTGATTGATGGCGCGGTTGGGTTATCCACACCCGTATTGATGAGAATCCCATGATAAGGGGACATGATCTCTGCTTCAAAAAGACGTGCCAAGAAAACTGCCTCACAATATGTGCAGTAGCTGGTTGAGAAAAACGGTTTGAATAATGACCGGGTCGTGGCGTGATGTCACGCTATAAAAGTTGTCAGTAGATTAGATTTGTGGAATATTATACTCTCTTATGTGGAATTTGTTTTCAGAGCCGGACATGATCCTCGTGTTCAAAATCTTCTATGGAGTATTCGGAGGAGGAACCCGCCTTGCAATGCCGAAGACAATCTGCGCGCTGGACTCATCGTCATTGAAGCTTGGTTCAGGGGCTACTGAGGGAGTCCTAGATTAGGGGGTCCTCGGACAGCCGGACTATATACTTTGGCCGGACTGTTGGACTATGAAGATACAAGATTGAAGACTTTGTCCTGTGTCCGGATGGGACTCTCCTTGGCGTGGAAGGCAAGCTTGGCAATTCGGATATGTAGATCTCCTCCCTTGTAACCGACTTTGTGTAACCCTAGCCCCCTCCGGTGTCTATATAAACCGGAGGGTTTAGTCCGTAGGACAACAACAATCATAATCATAGGCTAGCTTCTAGGGTTTAGCCTCTACGATCTCGTGGTAGATCAACTCTTGTAATACTCATATCATCAAGATCAATCAAGCAGGAAGTAGGGTATTACCTCCATCGAGAGGGCCCGAACCTGGGTAAACATCGTGTCCCCCGCCTCCTGTTACCATCCGCCTTAGATGCACAGTTCGGGACCCCCTACCCGAGATCCGCCGGTTTTGACACCGACAGTACCCAACAGTTTCTTTTGGGTATCCTATGAAGGCGCATTTCTCCGATTTGGATTCGAGCTTATCAGCCCGAAGCTTTTTCACATAACAATTGCAACCCCAAACTTTGAGAAACGACAGCTTAGGTTTCTTGCCAAACCATAGTTCATATGGTGTCGTCTCAACAGATATAGATGGTGCCCTATTTAACGTGAATGCAGTTGTCTCTAATGCATAACCCCAAAACGATACTGGTAAATCGATAACAGACATCATAGATCACACCATATCCAATAAAGTACGGTTACGACGTTCGTACACACCACTACGCTGTGGTGTTCCAGGTGGCGTGAGTTGCGAAATATTCCACATTGTTTCAAATGAAGACCAAACTTGTAACTCAAATATTCGCCTCCGCGATTAGATCGTAGAAACTTTATTTTCTTGTTACGATGATTTTCCACTTCACTCTAAAATTCTTTGAACTTTTCAAATGTTTCAGACTTATGTTTCATTAAGTAGATATACCCATGTCTGCTCAAATCATCTGTGAAGGTCAAAAAATAACGATACCCGTCGCGAGCCTCAACACTCATCGGACCGCATACATCGGTATGTATTATTTCCAATAAGTCAGTGGCTCGCGCCATTGTTCCAAAAGTTCATCTGCATGGAGTTTCTTCATGCGCTTTACACCAATATGACCTAAACGATAGTGCCACAAATAAGTTGCACTATCATTATTAACTTTGCTTCTTTTGGCATCAATGTTATGAATATGTGTATCACTATGATCGAGATTCAACAAAAATAGACCACTCATCAAGGGTGCATGACCATAAAAGATATTACTCATATAAATAGAACAACCATTATTCTTTGATTTAAATGAATAACCGTCTTGCATCAAACAAGATCCAGATATAATGTCCATGCTCAACGCTAGCACCAGATAACAATTATTCAGGTCCAAAACTAATCCCGAAGGTAGATGTAGAGGTAGCGTGCCAACGGCAATCACATCGACCTTGGAACCATTTCCGACGCGCATCATCACCTCGTCCTTAGCCAATCTTCGTTTAATCCGTAGCCCCTGTTTTGACTTTCAAATATGAGCAACAAAACCAGTATCAAATACCCAGGTGCTACTACGAGCATTAGCTAGTAAGGTACACATCAATAACATGTATATCAAATATACCTTTCACTTTGCCATCCTTCTTATCCGCCAAATACTTGGGGCAGTTCTGCTTCCAGTGACCAGTCCATTTGCAGTAGAAGCACTCAGTCTCAGGCTTAGGTCCAGACTTGGGCTTCTTCCCTTGAGCAGCAACTTGCTTGTTGTTCTTCTTGAAGTTCCCCTTCTTCCATTTGCCCTTTTTTTCTTGAAACTAGTGGTCTTATTAACCATCAACACTTGATGCTCCTTCTTGATTTCTACCTCTACAACCTTTAGCATCACGAAGAGCTTGGGAAATGTCTTTTCCATCCCTTGCATATTATAGTTCATCACGAAGCCTTTATAGCTTGGTGGCAGTGATTGAAGAACTCTGTCAATGACACTATCATCAGAAAGATTAACTCCCAGCTGAGTCAAGTGGTTATGGTACCCAGACATTCTGAGTATGTGTTCACTGACAGAACTATTCTCCTCCATCTTGCAGCTATAGAACTTGTTGGAGACTTCATATCTCTCAACTCGGGCATTTGCTTGAAATATTAACTTCAACTCCTGGAACATCTCATATGCTCCATGACATTCAAAACGTCTTTGAAGTCCCGATTCTAAGCCGTAGAGCATGGCACACTGAACTATCGAGTAGTCATTAGATCGAGTTTGCCAGACGTTCATAACGTTCGGGGTTGCTCCTGCAGCAGGCCTCGCACCTAGCGGTGCATCAAGGACATAATTCTTCTGTGCAGCAATGAGAATAATCCTCAAGTTACGGACCTAGTCCGCATAGTTGCTACCATCATCTTTCAACTTAGCTTTCTCTAGGAAAAAAATTCAAGGGAATGGTAGCATGGGCCATTGATCTACAACAAAGATATGCAAAAACTATCAGGACTACGTTCATGATAAATTCAAGTTCAATTAATCATATTACTTCAGAACTCCCACTTAGATAGACATCCCTCGAGTCATCTAAATGATCACGTGATCCAAATCAACTAAAGCATGTCGGATCATCACGTGAGATGGAGTAGTTTTCAATGGTGAACATATCTATGTTGATCATATCTACTATATGATTCATGTTCGACCTTTTGGTCTCTGTGTTCCGAGGCCATGTCTGTACATGCTAGGCTCGTCAAGTTTAACCCGAATATTCCGCATGTGTAGAACTGTGTTGCACCCGTTGTATGTGAACGTAGAGCTTATCACACCCGATCATCACGTGGTGTCTCGGCACGACGAACTGTCGCGATGGTACATACTCAGGGAGAACACTTATACCTTGAAATTTAGTGAGGGATCATCTTATAATGCTACCGCCGTACTAAAAAAATAGGATGCATAAAAGATAAACATCACATGCAATCAAAATATGTGACATGATATGGCCATCATCATCTTCTGCCTTTGATCTCCATCTCCAAAGCACCGTCATGATCTCCATTGTCACCGGCTTGACACCTTGATCTCCATCGTAGCATCGTTGTCATCTCGCCAACTATAGCTTCTACGACTATCGCTAACGCATAGTGATAAAGTAAAGCAATTACATGGCGATTGCATTTCATACAATAAAGCGACAACCATAAGGCTCCTTCCAGATGACGATAACTTTTAAAAAACATGAGCATCTCATACAATAATGTATATCACATCATGTCTTGACCATATCACATCACAACATGTCCTGCAAAAACAAGTTAGACGTCCTCTACTTTGTTGTTGCAAGTTTTACGTGGCTGCTACGGGCTTCTAGTAAGAACTGTTCTTACCTACGCATCAAAACCACAAAGATTTTTCGTCAAGTGTGCTACTTTAACCTTCAACAAGGACCGGACGTAGTCAAATTCGATTCAACTAAAGTTGGAGAAATTGACACCCGTGTAACGCCCCGGATTCGATGCGCCAGTTGTCATCCAGTTATTCGCCGTCGTTGCCATGTCATTTGCTTGCGTGTTGCACTTTGCTATGTCATCATCTGCATTTCATATCATGTCATCATGTGCATCGCATTTGCATACGTGTTCGTCTCATGCATCCGAGCATTTTTCCCGTTGTCCGTTTTGCAATCCAGCGCTCCTATGTCCCCCGGTGCCCCCCTTTACCTCTTTTCATGTGCGGGTGTTAAACGTTCTCAGAATGGACCGAGGTTTGCCAAGCGGCCTTGGTATAGCACCGGTAGACCGCCTGTCAAGTTTCGTGCCATTTGGAGGTCGTTTGGTACTCCAACGGTTAACCGGGTAACCGCAAAGGCCTCTTTTATCTTGCAGCCCAACACCTTTTCAAAGTGGCCCAAAACCCAGCAAACTCCCCTCCATGCTCTCGGTCGTTCGATCACGATCATGTTGGCGAAAACCGTGCTCAATTTGAGCCTCCTAGCCCCTCCTACCTATAAAACTAGACCTCCCCTGAAATTCGCGGATCAAAACGCCCCTAACCCTAGCTCCTTCTTCCGCCACCGGACGACGTGTCCACTTGGCGCCGGACATGTCCAGCCGCCGCCCCGACCAATCGCCTCCCGCGCGCCGCCCGCCTGGCCCGAGGCCGCCCCGTGGGTCTGTCTCCCGCCGCCGCCGCCCATGGCGCCCGCGCCCAGCCGCCCAAGGCCGCCCGCCGCCTCGGCGGCCCGGCCGCCCGCCCGCCCGGCCTCCAGCCGGGCCGTCGTGCCCTCCTCCCCCGTCGCCCGTGCGCCTCACGCGGCGCCAGCCACCTCCATGCCATCTCTGGCGAGAGCCCGGCCCGCCTCGGCATCCGCGCCATTCAGATCCAGATTCGGATCTCGGAGGTTGACTTTTCCCCTTCCCCGATTTTGCCTAAGTCCCGGAATCTGCAACTTTATCATGCCATGTTTGACCTGTTGTATCTCTGCATCCGTAGCTTCATTTCGTGCGTGTGATATGTCAAATTGTTTGCCTCGACGAGTACATAATTTCATCTCATTGCATCATTTACATTTGAGCTCATCTTGATGCCCAAAATGCTTTTAGAAGAGGGCTATGTGATGTTAGTTTCAGATTCTTATCAGAACATGCACTTTTGTCATTTTTGCCATGATTGATGTGTGCACCCTATGAACTTGAGTCCTACATGTGTTTTGTAATATGCCATGCCATCTTTACTGGGGTGTATGCCATGTATTTTTTTGATCTTTGTGGTGACTAGCACAAGCATGCAAACTAGGCTTCATGATGCTGGTTTCAGCCCCTGTTTTGCTGATATTTTTATGCCATGTAAACTTGATGCTACCGAGAGATCCATGCTTATTTTGAGACACTTCAGTAAGGATGTTTTGAACATATGGTTATTATATATCCATCCATGCCCTTGTTTGCAATTATGGAGTGCCATAGATTGAGTCAATCGAGCTCTACTTTTTCTATAAAATGTTTCCTAGCAGATTGTTTACATGTTATTCAATTTTGCCAAGGTTGTTGCTAGTGATCCATGCACTCTATGAACTTGCTATTGCCATGCTTAGCTTCATAAACATGTATTCTTATTGTGAGTTGCCTTGCCATGCCATGTATTGCTCTGTGGTGAGTGGTTCAAGCTCATCAACATGCCTACTTATTGTTGTTCCTGCCATGTTTAAATCTGTCATATAACTTGCCATGTTTACATTGGTGCCATCATATTTTCTGATCCTTTTTGGCTCATGGTCAGTAAAGTACATTTGATCTATGCAATTAGTAGATTCATGCCATGCCTTTGTTTGCCATGATAAGTTCCTGCAGCATGCTGTTTGATAGCTCTAAACATTGCAACCTGATGTTATTTTCTGTAAAGTCTGAAACTGTTATTATTTGCAATCTTGCCATGTGTGTTTGAGCATGTTATAGTGATTTATGGAGATAGCTCAGTGTTCATGTTTTGTAATGCTTTACCTTTACTTCATGCCCATGCCTTTTGTTATTACGTTGAGATGCTGTAGCATAGAGTTTTGATGCTTCCAATATGCCTAGTTGCTGTTTTGGACAGATTGTTGTCATGACTTGTATAGTGTGTATCTGTTGAACCGTTGCTCCGTTTTGAGTGTGCTCTACATGAAACTTGCTTGATTTTGCATGTAGTTTCATATTATCATGTTGCATCCTTGTTTTGAGGTGTTTGCTTGATGTTTGTATGCATTTTGCATCAATGCCATGGTTAACTTGTTTTGCTCATATCTTCTAGGCCGTAGCTCCGAATCTAATGAACTTTATATGTAACTTGACTAGAATTTCATGTAGATCATATTGGTGCATCTTAACTTGCTGTTTAACAACTTGAACATAAGGTTTATTCAGATCTGGACCAATTTTCGAAATATGCATATGAGGACTTACCGGAATTGTTATATGTTGTTCCCGGCCTCATTTAAACTTGCCTTGATGTGTTGTTCTTGTTTGCATCATCTCTTGCCATGAGTAGCCTCATCCTAGCTTTGTCATGAATCATGCTTGTTGTGCATCATGTCTTGTTCATGTGTGGTATGTTTACTATATTGTGTGCTTCTTCTCGATAGTTCCCGTTTCGTTGCGATCGTGAGGATTCGTTCGTCTACGCTTGGTTCGTCTTCGTGGCTTCATCTTCTTCATGGACTCGTTCTTCTTCCTAGTGGGATTTCAGGCAAGATGACCGCTACCCTGGATCTCACTACTATCTTTGCTATGCTAGTTGCTTCGTTCTTTCGCTATGCTGCGCTACCTATCACTTGCTGCTCAAGCCTACCTAATTGCCATGTCAACCTCTAACCTTTGTTACCCTTCCTAGCAAACCGTTGTTTGGCTATGTTACCGCTTTGCTCAGCCCCTCTTATAGCGTTGTTAGTTGCAGGTGAAGATGAAGTTTGTTCCTTGTTGGAACATGGAGATGTTGTTCCTTGTTGGAACATGTTTACTTGTTGGGATATCACAATATATCTTATATTATTAATGCATCTATATACTTCGTAAAGGGTGGAAGGCTCGGCCTTACGCCTGGTGTTTTGTTCCACCCTTGCCGCCCTAGTTTCCGTCATATCGGTATTATGTTCCCGGATTTTGCGTCCCTAACGCGGTCGGGTGATTTATGGGACCCCCTTGACAGTTCGCTTTGAATAAGACTCCTCCAGCAAGGCCCAACATTGGTTTTACCATTTTCCTCACCACCACCTACATTTCCCTTGGGAGTAATTAACCCAAGGGTCATCTTTATTCAGCCCCCCCCCCCCCGGGCCAATGCTTGTCTAAGTGTTGGTCCAAACTAGAGCCCTTTGCAGCGCCACCCGGGAAACTTGAGGGCTGGTTTTAGTTGTACGGACTGCTCATCGGTCGTGGCTCGAGACGAGATACGTGGCTACTATCGAGGGTGTCGGCACGCCGGGAGGTCTTGCTGGTCTTGTTTTATTGCTGTCGAAATGTCTTGTAGCCGGGATTCCGAGACTGATCGGGTCTTCCCGGGGAGAAGGAATATCCTTCGTTGATCGCGAGAGCTTATCATGGGCTAAGTTGGGACACCCCGCAGGTATAAACTTTCGAGAGCCGTGCCCATGTTATGTGGCAGATGGGAATTTGTTAATATCCGGTTGTAGTAAACTTGAAGTAAACTCTTCTAAAATACACCAACCGTAATGTAACTCGTGAGTGTCTCTTTTGGGGTTGATCGAGAGGAGAACACGGTTTCGGGTTATGTCGGACGTAAGTAGGAGTTCAGGATCACTTCTTGATCATTACTAGTTGACGACCGTTCCTTTGTTTCTCTTCTCGCTCTCATTTGCGTATGTTAGCCACCATATATGCTTAGCGCTGCTGCAACCTCACCACTTTAGCCCTTCCTTTCCCATTAAGCTTTGCTAGTCTTGATACCCATGGTAATGGGATTGCTGAGTCCTCGTGGCTCACAGATTACTACACCACCAGTTGCAGGTACAGGTTTGCGATGATCATGACGCGAGAGCGGTGTTTACTTGTTTTGGAGTTCTTCTTCCGCTTCTTCTTGATCGGGGATAGGTTCCAGGTCGGCAGCGTGGGCTAGCAGGGTGGATGTCGTTTGAGCTTCTGTTTATGTTTCATCCGTGGTCGGATGTTGACCTTGTATATGCTGTTGTATTCATGTGACATTGTATGTCTTGGTTGTATCCCTATGTATTATGTAATGTTGATGTAATGATATCCACCTTGCAAAAGCGTTTCAATATGCGGGTCTATCCCTGGTGGGACCTTCGAGTTCCTTTTGGATAGGGTCGCATATTGGGCGTGACAACCCGCCAGCCACCTTTTTGCAAAATAAGTTGTATGTCTGTCAGTGGAACCGGTCTCAAGAATGTGGTCATGTAAGGTTGGTCTGGGCCGCTTCATCCAACAATACCGCTGAATCAAAATAACACGTTGGTGGTAAGCAGTATGTGATGTGTACTACACAACCTTCTTCTTGTAGACGTTGTTGGGCCTCCAAGTGCAGAGATTTGTAGGACAGTAGCAAATTTCCCTCAAGTGGATGACCTAAGGTTTATCAATCCGTGGGAGGCGTAGGATGAAGATGGTCTCTCTCAAACAACCTTGTAACCAAATAACAAAGAGTCTCTTGTGTCCCCAACACACCCAATACAATGGTAAATTGTATAGGTGCACTAGTTCGGCGAAGAGATGGTGATACAAGTGCAATATGGATGGTAGATATAGGTTTTTGTAATTTGAAAATATAAAAACAGCAAGGAAACAAGGCCTAGGGTTCATACTTTCACTAGTGCAAGTTCTCTCAACAATAATAATATAATTGGATCATATAACTATCCTTCAGCATGCAACAAGGAGTCACTCCAAAGTCACTAATAGCGGAGTACAAACGAAGAGATTATTGTAGGATACGAAACCACCTCAAAGTTATCTTTTCTGATCGATCTATTCAAGAGTCCGTAGTAAAATAACACTAAGCTATTCTTTCCGTTTGATCTATCCTAGAGTTCGTACTAGAATAACTCCTTAAGACACACATCAACCAAAACCCTAATGTCACCTAGATACTCCAATGTCACCACAAGTATCCGTGGGTATGATTATACGATATGAATCACACAATCTTAGATTCCTCTATTCAAACCAACACAAAGTACTTCAATGAGTGCCCCAAAGTTTCTCCGGAGAGTCAAGTTGAAAATGTGTGCCAACCCCTATGTATAGATTCCCAAGGTCACGGAACCCGCAAGTTGATCACCAAAACATACATCAAGTGAATCAATAGAATAACCCATTGTCACCACGGGTATCCCATGCAAGACATACATCAAGTGTTCTCAAATCCTTAAAGACTCATTCCGATAAGGTAACTTCGAAGGGAAAACTCAATCCATTACAAGAGAGTAGAGGGGGAGAAACATCATAAGATCCAACTATAATAGAAAAGCTCGTGATACATCAAGGTCATGCGAAATCAAGAACACGAGAGAGAGAGAGAGAGAGAGAGAGAGAGAGAGAGAGAGATCAAACACATAGCTACTGGTACATACCCTCAGCCCCAAGGGTGAAGTACTCCCTCCTCGTCATGGAGAGCGCCGGGATGATGAAGATGGCCTCCAGTGAGGGATCCCCCCTCCGGCAGGGTGCCGGAATAGGGTCCCACTTGGTTTTTGGTGGCTATAGAGGCTTGCGGTGGCGGAACTCCCGATCTCGGTTATTTTCTAGAGGTTTCTGTATTTATAGGAATTTTTGGCGTCGGTCTCACGTCAGGGGGGTCTCCGAGTCGTCCACGAGATAGGGACCCACGCCTAGGGGGGTAGGGCGCGCCCCCCACCCTCGTGGACAGCCCGGGACTCTTCTGGCCCAACTCTTTTACTCCGGGGGCCTCTTTTGGTCCATAAAAAATCATCAAAAATTGGCACGTCAATTGGACTCCGTTTGGTATTCCTTTTCTGTGATACTCAAAAACAAGGAAAAGAACAGAAACTGGCACTGAGCTCTAGGTTAATAGGTTAGTCCCAAAAATCAGATAAAATAGCATATAAATGCATATAAAACATCCTAGATGGATAATATAATAGCATGGAACAATAAAAAATTATAGATACGTTGGAGACGTATCAAGCATCCCCAAGCTTAATTCCTGCTCGTCCTCGAGTAGGTAATTGATAAAGATAGAATTTTTGATGTGGAATGCTATTGTGTGAGTATGTAGGTTGCATGTTTTACTCATTCGAGGACATCCATTTGTTACTTTGATTGTTTGGCTCTTTCTCTTTTGCCAAATGGATGGACAAGAATGCCTAAGAACACCCTCTAGCTATCTATGCTTTTCTCGTCTCAAACTCTATTCATGCTACATAACAAAGTTTGATCAAGTCAGATTCGAACCACTCTGAGTGAGGAGCACTCGGAGTTCCCGATTCTTCATAGACTTAAACCTCTAAAACATCTTTTTGCATCTCGGTCTGACTGATTCATCCTTTTCTGTCCTACCAAGATCACTAATTTGATCTAGGGTTTTCAATCTTGGTGCAACCGATTAGAACCTTTCGGTCACACCGGGTTGCAGTAACTACTTGCAGTTTTGCATCTCGGTGCTACCGAGTCGTTCCACTCGGTCATACCGACAGGGTCAGGTTATATATACTGACGGACCAAATTTTGGAAAATTTTCCGAACCTCTTCGCCCGCCTGTAACCTGCTCTGCCTCCTCGGGTTTTCGGATCGTCCTCTCATCACCAGCGACCTCCCACCGCTGGTCTCCATCATCGTCAACGACAATCTACCCCGCCGTTGCCACCGTAGCAAGTTCGCCACCGAACTAGGGTACGAACTTGATCTTTGTGCTAATCTATAACTATGATTCTTAGCACATTGCTTTGCCATGATTCTTGCCATGTTTGAAATCATCCTGTCCAGTGAAAACAACCCGTAGATTAGTTTTGGTTTGAAAATTTAGGGTTAGGTCTCCGCCAAATTCATCTCGGACTGACCGAGTTGTAGAAATCGGTCTCACCGATTTGGCTTAGGCCAGAGCATATGTGTTTTCGGTCTGACCAAAAATTGCAAATCGGTGTGACCGAGTTCGATTCTCTATGAAACCCTAGCAGTCTCGGTACCACCAAACTATGACTCGGTCTGACCGAGTTCACTAGTTTAGGTTCCAAAAGGTGCTTCGGTATCACCGAGTTTGCATATCGGTAGATCCGAAATACTTTCTGTGAAGAACAAAAACTAAGTTTTTAAGTCATCTGTTTTGCAAAACTCCTGTACTTTGTGATGCTCATCTACTCTACCTCATCTATAACCTATTCACAGGGTCTGCTGTCAGAGTGTTTGCAGAGATGTCTGATTAAAGTGACAGCCAGAACAAGTCTGAACAGCAGGTGTAGATGAGTGAGGGTTCAGATCCCTCTAGCAGTTATGATGATGGCAACAGGAGCACTCCCAGCAACTTCCCAAAGGCTGCCACCAGGACAAGGAAGAAGAGGACTTCTGATTCAGAAGATGAGGACTATGTGGCTGTTGAAGATGAGGCCACTTCAAACAAAAAGGTGCTGAAGAAAGAGTATGGTACATCTGCTACAACAAAGCCTGGACTGAAAACAAAGATGCCAGCAAGAAGACAGCCCATGTCTAAGCCAAGAAAAGTTGCCACAGGTGAAACTATGAAGTTCACCATTGAATCTGAAGAAGAAGCAGCTGGTGAGGATAAGAAGAAGAAGAGGGCCAGAACCACTACTGCCAGAGTTCTTGGCAAGACCTCAATGAGGAAAGATTATGAAGGATGCTGCACCAGCACCCAAAGCTCAAAAGCTTATGGGGGATGCAATCAGATCAGGGGCTGCTCCATCTAAGCCCAAATTTTCTCCCAAGGCTGCTGCTCCAGCTCCAAAGCCTAAACCCAAGAGAAGCACTAGAAACATTCCTGCTGAAGAGAAGAACAAGACCCCAGTGCCTGAAGCTGCTGAAGAAGATGACTCTGTTGTATTGAGGAAGCTGAAACCCAAGATCCCTGACCACAATGATGCACACCCAGTTGCAGAAAACATGAAAATCAGGAAGGATGCAGGATTGAGACTATGGAGACAGTCTGATCCATATGCTATCAGGAGAAGAACTGTTGTAGACTACAGGTTTCACACTAAGGAACAGCAGGACTTCTATGAGACAATTCTGCTTGATAAGAAGCCCATTGTGTGTGACATGAGATGGGTTGACTGGGAGTTCATCAAGGAGAATGAGGATCACTTCTCTGGTGTGCTTGATAGCTTCAAGGCATGTGGAGTTGACACATTTGTTGCCCAGAAGCTCACCAAGTGGAATGATGAGCTCGTGCAGTTCTCCACTGCCCACTTCTATCCAGATGGAAGGATAGTATGGATGTCTGAGGGTTCTAGATACCAGTCTACAGTTGATGAGTGGGCCAAGCTTATCAATCTCCTGAGAAACATGAGGATGACTTGGATATTTATGCAGAGAAGAAGAAAGACCACAACACAATGGCCAACATGTTCAAAGGGATCCCAGATGATGCTTTGGATACACATAAGTTTGCATCTGTTCACTTCTTGTTGTCTGGTCTGCCAACTATCAACTGGATTCTAAGGCACACACTGCTACCCAAGTCAGGTGATCACAAGATGATCAGAGGACATGCAATAAACTTGCTGCATATATTTGATGTCCCACGGAAGTTCAAGGTCATGAGTTCGATTGTTGAGACAATCAAGAGGACTGCTGCTGACCAGAAGAGAAGCTGTGGGTATGCCCCACACATTCAGGAGCTCATCAACTCAAAGATGGGCACAGGAAAATATATTTTGGATAAGGAGCACCTGGCCATCTACCCTGAATTTGAAGACAACACAGTGGTGATGAATGAGAATGAACCATCTTCAGCTCAAGCACATGAGAAGAGAGAGAAGGCTAAAGCAGAGAAAGCTGCAAAGATGCCAACTGTAGAGGAGGCATCTCAGATATTCTTGAAGAGCAAGCAAGACCAGCTTGGATATCTGATCCAATCCACCCTGAGGATTGAGAAGGGCTTGGCCACCCTGACCAAGAACCAGGAGAGTTTGGAGAGGATCATTGAGCAGAAATTCTATGACCTAGATGTCAAAGTAACAGAGATCCAAACTGCAGTTGAGCAACTTCAGGAGGAAGCAGAGGAGAAGAAGGGCAAGTCTACCACAGATGATTTTTCTAGAGTGCCCAGAGGACAAAGATCTGCTGCAGTGCCAATTCCTGACACTAGAGCTACAGCATCAGCACCAACAGCTACAGGTCCAGTTCCACCTCCAGCAGCTACTCCACCAGCTCCAGCTACTTCATTTGAAGCCTTCGTCCTTGGGGTTCTCTCAACACCTCCTACCGAAGATCAAGCCTGAGAGTCATTTAGCACTATGCATTTTTGAACTTTTTGGTAACTTGTTGCCAAGGGGGGGGGGAATGTATAGATCATAGGCTTCGAGAGAGAGTGTTGCTTGCTATTTTGGTTGAACTTTTTATTGTGTGCTTGTGTGAGATACTACTCTATGTCCTTGTGAGATAATTGTTTGATCATATGCTACCTTAATGCTTGTTGGATGATATTATCTCCTATATCCTTATATGATCATTCACTTGCTTCGTGATGAATGCATATTTTTTTAATTTCTATCATTTTAAGCGCTCCACCAAGATGTATGTGACATGGAAGAGTAACCCATGATCCTAATCGATTGTGCATTTGCATTCAAAATCAAATTTTAAATAATGCACAAATTTAGGGGGAGCTCTTGCTTATCACATACTTCTCAAAGCGACGATGTTTCTCAATCTTATTATCATTTGTCGAAGCTTTGATCTATATGTTGTCATCAATTACCAAAAAGGGGGAGATTGAAAGTGCAACTATCCCTGGGTGGTTTTGGTAACTCCTAACAACATATAGCTCATTGAACTAATGCTATTTCAAGATAAATATTTCAGGAAAGCTCAATGATTGGCATGGCATGGATTAGAAAGTGGACCCTTCAAAATGCTAAGGACAGAAGATTGGCTCAAGCTGAAAGCACAAGACTCTACATTTTCTATTTTAGTGATCCAAGATCACATTGAGTCTATAGGAAAAGCCAATACTATTAAGAAGGGGTGAGGTGTTGCTTAATGAGGTTCTTGCTCAAAATGCTTAGTGATATGCTCGAAAACCCTCCACTACTTTCTCATATCAACATATGTCCCAAACCAAAAAGTCCAACTCGGCCCCGCCGAAATTTCATATCCGGAGCCACCGAGTTCAGTTGACATAGCCACTGCCAGCAACCTAACACATCCCTAGTTCTACTAATGCCTAGTGCTAGCATCTGGTGTTGCATCATGTTTACTTTTCACAGAAAGTTGAAATGGGGATGATAGAACCTCCAGCACCCCCTGGAAACAACTAGGGTTTACTAAAATATTTTTCAATGAACCTGAAATGCCCTTCTAAAATGTCCATCATTTTTGTCCAGGGTTAGAACCTCTGGCAAAATTGGTTCACAATTTTCTAGGTCATCTTAAGGTCACTGGATTAAATAATATGCTATTTGCATTTGGACATTTGAATGCTACTAAATATTTTAAATGTCCAAATAATCGCAAAAATGAAATGTTCCATGTTGGATATGTTCTAACAGTGGGCATGTGCAGTTTGGTGATTTTTGGAAATGCCTAAGTATTTTTAGAAAAGCCACAAATTTGTAGAAAAATAGAAAACAGGAAATAAAAGAGAGAAGGAGACTTACCTGGCTTACCTGGACGGCCCAGTAGGCAGCCCACCTGGCCGGCCCAGCCCAATGCCGCTGCCAGTCATCTCCCACCTCTCGCCAGTAGGACGAGAGGCGTGTGGCCGCCGTGCGCATCCACGCACCCCGGCCACCTCCTGCTTCCTGCCGCTTCCCCCTCGACGCCCTGGAGATGCCACAAGACCCTTGGAGCCGTCTGGATCCCCCTCTCGCCCTCTTGAGCTCTTTCCCCTCCTCTCCCTCGCTCTCTCTCACCGCGCCCGAGCGCTGCCCTCGCCGCCGCACGTTGTTGCCGCGCCCACCGCCACTGCCTCGCCTCTCCGACAAACCCATTAGCTCCACGCTACCGTCATCGACCTCTCTGACGACTCACGCAAGCCAGGACGCCCTGCAGAGCTGCCCTCGACGTCGTCTTCCTCGTCGGTACCAAGGATCACCACCGTCAAATTCGTCGTCGTTCAGCCTTCCCCGAGCTCGCCGTCCACCTCTACGGGATCCATGTGAGCTCACCGTCCGTTTCCCCCTCTCCGTTCCTTTGCTTGCACGCCGTAGCCTGCTACCTGTCGAACCCGCGAGCACCTTGCCGCCATCCATGGCGCCGCCGTGACCAGAGCCCGAGCCAGCCGCTCCCGCACGCGCCACCATGCTCCTGGTGACGCCAGGAGGCCGTAGAGGCCCTCTGCAGCCCCTGTCGTGCCCTGCAGCCACATCCCGCCCGGAGCCGTGTTTCGGCCGCTGCCCCGAGCTCCGCTCCGGCGAGCTCCGGCCACCCCTCGTCCTCCCATCGCCTCCCCCGAATGCGCGAGAGCCCGGGCTACGCCCCGGTGCCCTTAGCGGCCGCCCCCATGGCCAGAATCACGGACACCGCCGCGTCCAGAGGTCACCGGCGCTGACCTCGCCGGCCTGAAGTGCGGGCCCCACCTGCCAGGTGATTAGCTTAATGCTAACCACCATTTACCTAATCCCTGACGCTGACAGTGGGCCCCAGCGCCACTAATCTTAATCAGATTAGAAATAACCCCCTCTTTTAACACTATGACACTGACGTGTGGACCCCACACGTCAGATTTGACCCGGGGCAGCCATGTCGACCTGCTGACGCCAGCATGACGCAGTTAATCATTTTCTGGATTTAAAATAATTCAGAAATTCTAGAAAATGCCCAAAACTTCTAAAATTCATAGAAATTAAACCGTAACTCCAAATGAAATAAATTATATATGAAAAATGATTAGAAAAATCCAATCTATCCATCTGTACTGGTTTCATGCATGTTAAAGCAACGTAACCTTGATGTTTAGTGCAAAACATGATAAGGCCCTATTTAAATTCATAAGTCGAGTTTTGGGTTGAACCTTTGGTTCAAAATGACTCAAACCCATCTGGTTGCAGTTGCATTAGCCCAACTCACTCATTTTCCCACGTCATGATCATGCATCGTATTGTGCATTGCATTGATTGTGTTCTTTCTGTGTTTGCCGGTGGCTGTTCCCAGTCGGTAGACGTATGTTCCGACGATGAGTTCGATGACACCGATGAAGAGCTATATCATCTTTAGAAGTGCCAGGCAAGCAAAACCCCCTTGTTCATTCTGATACAATCCCACTCTCTCGCGCATGCTCTCTTTTACTGCATTAGGACAACAACGATTCATATGTTACTTGATGCGGTAGTTGAACCGCTTATCCTCTACATGACCTGTCACTGCCACAGATAGATGAAACCCTGATGTGCCTTCTCATTCGTGCTTATTTGTCACGCCTGCTATTGCTTAGAGTTGTGTCAGGTCTGATTCATCGGGGATGAATCAGAGGTGTGTGAACATGTCCTACTGTTGAGAGGTAAGTGTGTGAACACGATTTGGTAAGGTAGCGGTGAGAGGCCATGTAGGAGTACATGGTGGGTTGTCTCAATGAAACCGTCCTCAGGAACTAAGTTATGTGTTTGTGATCCATGAGCTACAGCAACACATTGGGATCCTTAGTTGACTCTCTCGACTTATTAATAGCCTTGATCTCTGTCCAGGAGTTGCAACTAGTTTCTGGTGCTTGTAGGATATGTGTTGGAGGCCGTGCGTAGCGCTGACCCTAGGGGTGGGCTATGATGCGGTAGATACACCATGGCACGGTGTACCGGGCGCATGTTTGGTGTCTCGGGAACCCTGCACAGATCGTTTGGGGCTGTGAGCGAAACCCCGGCCGGATCTCCTCGCGGATGGAACCCGAATAGGCGATAAACCTGGACTAGAGACTTGTGTGGTTAGTCAGGTCGTCGCCGACTCCCTCGCCAGGCTTCCGCTTGAAGGTTGCCGAGATAGACGACGTGTACATGGTGGTAACTGGCGAGAGCGTGTGTGAAGAAGTATACCCCTGCAGGGTTATAATGATCTATTCGAATAGCCGTGTCCGCGGTAAAGGACTTCTGGGTTACCTGTACAGTTCATAGATAACTTGAAGTGGATACTCTAAAATGAGCAAGATAAGCATGAGTGCTATGGATGGCATTCTCGTACGTAGACGGGAGCGGATCCATATTGGTGTGTTGAATGGTGAATATGTGGACTCGTATGCGCCACCTCAAAAGAGTTACTTGTAATCGTAGGTCGGGTTGGCCACTGAGTCAAAGCTGGCTTGCTGAAGTTAAACTCCACCACCCCCTTTATTGATACCGATGCATATGTAGATAGTTCTGATGTAAGTCTTGCTGGGTACATTTGTACTCACGTTTGCTTATTTTATGTTTTGCAGAGAGACGTCAGTCTCGCGAGTAGTTCCGCATGGACTTCGACGTTTAGCTTGGTACCTCAACTACGATCTTGTAACCTCGGCAGGGTCTTGTAAAGAGTCAGGCTTCTCAGCCTTCTTCATTTGTAGTTATCTGTACTCAGACAAGTTAAGCTTCCGCATGTGCTTGTTGTTTGTATGCTCTGTATGTTGGGGTCATGAGACCCATGTTTGTAATAATTGGCTCCTCAAAGCCTAATGAATAAATACTTGAGTCGTAGAGTTATGTTATGATGCCGTGTTATATTTACACATATCGAGCATATTGTGTGTATGATTGAAATTTTTGGTATGTGTGGGATCCGACAACCTAGTTGTTTATCCTTGGTAGCCTCTCTTATGGGGAAATGTAGTCTTGTGCTTCCATGAGCCATAGTAGTCCGCTACAGCCCGGTTCACCGGAGTCCTGCTAGCCCAGCACTACTGCTCTGGAACACTTGACTGGCCGGCATGTGATTCACTTTGTTCCTGTGTCTGTCCCTTCAGGGAAATGTCACGCGATGACATCTGGAGTCCTGCCTATCCTGCTGCAGCCCGGGTTCCCGGAGTCCTGTTAGCCCAGTGCTACAGCCCGGATTCGCACGCTGCTGACCGACATGCTCGATGTTGATTTATGTATGCCTGTCCCTATAAGTTAGTGCCACTTTGGGATCACAACTAGCCATGTCAGCCCGGGTTCTCTGTCATATGGATGCTAGCGGCACTATCATATACGTGAGCCAAAAGGCGCAAACGGTCCCGGGCCATGGTAAGGCGACACCCGTGGGAATACCGTGCGTGAGGCCACAAAGTGATATGAGGTGTTACAGGCTAGATCGGTGTGACTTAGAATCGGGGTCTTGACAGCCTTGGTATCAGAGCCTGACTGCATGTAGGATTACCAAGCCAAACTGGTCGAAGTTGAGTCTAGAAATGCTTTAGTTATATAAGGGAATCGATTGTGGAAGGGAACGTAAGGCTCTTTTTTTTACTCCTTTACCTTATGCCCTTCTGATCTGAGTCATACTCTTCTTTTCTACGGGGTTTAAGAATTAGGCTTCTCATCTTTCTATCAGGATCATGTGTTACTAAATCCGTAGACTTATAGGATTTATGGATTCAAGCCTCAGTTCGGTTCCTAGTACTTCCGTGTGCTAATTGCTGGCCTCAGAACCTTGATATTGTGATGTTGAGTGGTTACGCCACTATTTTGCAGGATGTCTCAAATCTTTTGAGCATTTACAGCCGTTATGCTGTCCGAGTCATCCCAGGTTTCTAAATAGTCAGATGCATTTGCAAAATCTTTTCCTTTGTTCCCGATGTCTCTTTGGGCCAGTTTAACCACACTATTCGGTGAGTTGAGGTACTCTGTTGCCTCGACATATATGTTGGAGCTATTATTATGACACTAGTATATCCTAGAGAACCACCCAGTAATATGGACATGTTTTGTGTTCCTAGTGTGATGATTCTGACCATCATTCTCGAAAGCATCCCATGATGTTATTAGTTAGTAGGTATTCTATTCCTGGGTTTTTGAACCCGAGATTCACTCTACTTACCTCGTGTTGATAGTGTTTGCTAGTTCCTTTAGGATATTAGTAACCTTTGTGATAGTCCTCGAGGTCCGTGGTATTTCCTTCTTCCAAATACCATGAACCATCCTTGACAGAAATTCGTTTGAATCAAAAGATCATAACTAGACTGCTCTTGATGAGTTCTCCACTATACTTGTGAATCTGCCAGTTCTACCCTTTCCGCATGGGTTATCCGGAAGAAATGTTGAGCTTCGTACGACATACTAATCTATGCATCCACCACTCAGAAAATCAGATGTTCTTTTGAGTTGTCCCACTTTAGTTGTTTTCTGGCCCTCGTCTATCAATTGATAGTAAGGAGTAGTTGGCAATCGTTTTTATCGATGCCTATTACTCTAGTGGTCCGTCAAGCCATTCTATTCCAGAATGACTAGGAGAAACAAACTCCGGTACCTCGTCCATTTCTAGGATGGGTTCAAAGTAGTTGTATTTCGCAGATCAAAATGCCAATCCAGCTTTTTCTATGATCTACCTTGGAGTGTTACCATCTTTATGTCAAGAATGTCATGAGAATTGCACCACCTCTTATGAATTCTTGACGCAGTGATACTTCTCTCCATCATTATTCATTCCTCGGTCCCCTGTTGTTGTAACCGGAATGCCGACAAGTGAACTATGATGTGTGAAATCAATACTCCTAGCAACCTCGTTGCTTGGTAGTTAATGGACAATACTCTCACTCTTAGCATGTTGGATATTGAATCATCATCCTAAGATTTATCGTGCGACCTAGTCCTTATTTCTGGTGCACTCTTCGATCAATGAGTTAGGATTTTTTCAATCCTTGCTTATTTGATCATGTCATCTTGCCTTAAAAGCAAGATTGTTCTCGAGCTTAATAGCATATCGGTGGTTCGTGATTTTCCGAATATCTTCTCGGAAGTGTTACCAGGTTGTCACCTGGCCGCTATGTTGAGTTTGTGATCAAGTTGGTTTATTGTATCCACGACTTTCTCCAAGAATCTATGTTGGATACCCATGAGCTAGTTGGTTAAGCTAAACAATAACTTGGAGAGTTGGAAGATAAATGCTTGCCCAACTTAGTTCGTTCCAAAGGGATATCCATGTGTTTGTGTGTTAGTTGAAGAAAGATGATATCTTCATTGGTTGGTCCCTGTGATCAGTTGTTGGACCTATTGTCTTATCAAAACTTTGATTTGAGTATGGGCTATCACCAAATCAAATCAGTACCAACGATGTTCGTAATGTTTTCTTACTTGTGGTTGATCCCTCGAGCATACATCATTACATCTTTGGCCTGATCAATGCGATCATCTTGTTCACATAACCATGTAACCCCATCTTATGGAGATCTTGATATATTGTTGTTGAGCCCATCGACAACGTCTTTATCTCCTCCATGATTCATGTTGAACATTAAGCTAGTGTTGGAAACTTTCGAAAGCATTTCTTCATGCTAGCTCATGAAGCATATGTTTGGATGAAAGAAGTGACTGCCTCTAATTCATGTGCATTTGATGCAAGTTGCCGCTGTGAACTCGAGAAAGTTTATTTTTGCCTCCTCTGGAACCATCCCAAGTTAGTCATGCACATGCAAAGTGCTCTATGGTTTGATAGGTTGGCCGCCTCCACTCCATATGTGTTCCTAGCACACCAAGCCACTGATTGGTTTGTTCGAGGAAAAGGAGTTGTTGTGCGAATACTAGTTCATGCACAAGATTCCAATATCCTCGAAGATGGTACCCCATCTGAACTCGGTAGTGTTTTCTTATAAGACTACTACGTGATCATGCTTGTCTGGGACAGTGTTTTCACATGTATGTAGCAGAACCAGCTCATGTTTTGGAGCTTGCTATCATAGTTCATTTCCTGAGAATCTCGCAACGTCATCTCGTCGGTTTGTGTTGCAAACTTTCTTCTCCAGACATGCTGTCTGATATCCCGTTACCAACCAGATCTGAATCTCAGGCAGATATGATGGTTGGGTCATTCCCAGTATTTGCATTTTGTTCCCATCTTGCACCCGTCATTGTGTCAGTCTACCATGGCTCCCTTCTATTTCCGGTGATAAGCAAAAATCATCCTTTGCGTTGTCTTCAACAAGGTAGTCCACATCATCCATCCTAGTTTGAGTATGCCATTCTTCCAAACTCCCTCAAACGATTGTTTGGGAATTGCTTTAGGCTGGTATAGAGAGTATCAATGATCTAGATATCAAAAGTAATTCTTTTTGCCATTTAGGGGAATAACTCTCGAGTCACCTCCCCCAAGGTGCCCCGTTGTGGAATCATGGCAGTTAACTCCTCGCTACGCCATGATCGAGCATGGATTTGGTTGCCTACCTAGTGGATCTTCGTCATCTGTTACACCCATCCCATGAATGTATGTTTCATGTCTCAGCTCAAGAGATGTTTTATATCTCACCCCAAGAGTTGATCTTGAGTTGCCCGATCTTCGAGAAGATAGATTCCCGTAGAGTTCCTGTCCGTTGTCATCGTGTTGGATGAAGATCTCGAAAGGAAGGACGCCAAGATCGATCTGAAGCAATGGATCATGAAGATCATGTTAGCCTGTATCGCCTCTGTCCTCTTACCTCACCTCTTGAATCTCGGGACGAGATTCTTGTTTAGTGGGGTTGAGTTGTCACATCCCTAGTTCTAGTAATGCCTAGTGTTAGCATCTGGTGTTGCATCATGTTTACTTTTCACAGAAAGTTGAAATGGGGATCACAGAACCTCCAGCACCCCCCTGAAAACAACTAGGGTTTACTAAAATCTTTTTCAATGAACCTGAAATGCCCTTCTAAAATGTCCATCATTTTTGTCCTGGGTTAGAACCTATGGCAAAATTGGTTCACAATTTTCTAGGTCATCTTAAGGTCACTGAATTAAATCATATGCTATTTGCATTTGGAAATTTAAATGCTACTAAATATTATAAATGTCCAAATAATCCCAAACTGAAATGTTCCATGTTGGAAATGTTCTAAACAGTGGGCATGTACAGTTTGGTGATTTTTGGAAATGCCTAAGTATTTTTAGAAAAGCCACAAAGTTGCAGAAAAATAGAAAACAGGAAATAAATTAAAGAGAGAAAGAAACTTACCTGGTTTACCTGGACGGCCCAGTAGGCAGCCCACCTGGCCGGCCCAGCCTAGCACCGCTGCCAATCATCTCCCACCTCTCGCCAGTAGGACCAGAGGCGTGTGTCCGCCATGCGCGCCCACGCGCCTCGGCCACCTCCTGCTTCCTGCAGCTTCCCCCTCGACGCCCTGGAGATGCCACGTGAACCCTGGAGCCGTTTGGATCCCCCTCTCGAGCTCTTTCCCCTCCTCTCCCTCGCTCTCTCTCACCGCGCCCGAGCGCTGCCCTTGCCGCCGCACGCCGTTGCCACGCCCACCACCACTGCCTCGCCTCTCGGAAAAGCTCATTAGCTTCGTGCTGCCGTCCTCGACCTCTCTGACGACTCACGCAAGCCGAGACGCCCTGCAGAGCTGCCCTCGACGTCGTCTTCCTCTTCGGTGCCGCGGATCGCCGCCGTCAAATTCGTCGCCATTCGGCCTTCCCCGAGCTCGCCGTCCACCTCTACGGGATCCACGTGAGCTCACCGTCCGTTTCCCCCTCTCCATTCCTTTGCTTGCGCGTCGTAGCCTGCTACCTGTCGAACCCGCGAGCACCTCACTGCCGTCCATGGCGCCACCGTGAGAGATCGAGCCAGCAGCTCCGGCACGCGTCACCGAGCTCCTGGTGACGCCAGGAGGCCGTAGAGGCCCTCCGCAGCCCCTGCCGTGCCCTACAGCCACATCCCGCCCGGAACCGTGTTTCGGCAGCCGCACCAAGCTCTGCTCCAGCGAGCTCCGGTCACCCTCCGTCCTCCCATCGCCTCCCCTGGATGTGCGAGAGCCCGGGCTACGCCCCGGTGCCCTTAGCCGCCGCCCCCGTGGCCTGAATCGCGGACATCGCCGCGTCCAGAGGTCGCCAGTGATGACCTCGCCGGCCTGACGTTCGGGCCCGACCTGCTAGGTGATTAGCTTAATGCTAACCACCATTTTACTAATCCCTGACACTGACAGTGGGCCCCAGCGCCACTAATCTTAATTAGATTAGAAATAACCCCCTCTTTTAACACTGTGACCTTCACGTGTGGACCCCACATGTCAGGTTTGACCCGGGGCAGCATTGTTGACCTGCTGACGCCAGCATGACGCAGTTAATCATTTTCTGGATTTAAAATAATTCATAAATTCCAGAAAATGCCCAAAATTTCTTAAATTCATAGAAATTAAACTGTAACTCCAAATGAAATAAATTATATACGAAAAATGATAAGAAAAATCCAATCCATCCATCTGTACTGGTTTCATGCATGTTCAAGCAACTTAACCTTGCTGTTTAGTGCAAAACATGATAAGGCCCTATTTAAATTCATAAGTTGAGTTTTGGGTTGAATCTTTGGTTCAAAATGACTCAAACCCATCGGGTTGCAGTTGAATTAGCCCAACACACTCATTTTGGCACGTCATGATCATGCATCATATTGTGCATTGCATTGATTGTGTTCTTTCTGTGTTTGCCGGTGGCTGTTCCCCCTCGGTAGACGTATGTTCCGACGATGAGTTCGATGACACCGATGAAGAGCTATATCATCTTCAGAAGTGCCAGGCAAGCAAAACCCCCTTGTTCATTCCGATACAATCCCACTCTCTCGCTCCTGCTCTCTTTTATTGCATTAGGACAACAACGATTCATCTGTTACTTGCTGCGGTAGTTGAACCTCTTATCCTCTGCATGACCTGTAATTGCCACAGTAAATAGATGAAACCCACTAGCATGAGTAGGAGTTGTTTGAGCCCTGATGTGCCTACTCATTCATGCTTGTTTGTCGTGCGTGCTATTGCTTAGAGTTGTGTCGGGTCTGATTCATTGGGGATGAATCGGAGGTGTGTGAACATGTCCTACTGTTGGGAGCTAAGTGTGTGAACACGATTTGGTAAGGTAGCGGTGAGAGGCAATGTAGGAGTACATGGTGGGTTGTCTCATTGAAACCGTCCTCAGGAACTGAGTTCTGTGTTTGTGATCCATGAACAGCTACTACCACACATTGGGATCCTTAATTGACTCCCTCGACTTATTAATCGCCTTGATCTTTGTCCAGGAGTTGCAACTAGTTTCTGGTGTTGTAGGATATGTGTTGGAGGCCGTGCGTAGCGCTGACCCTAGGGGTGGGCTATGATGCGGTAGATACACCATGGCACGGTGTACCGGGCGCCCGTTTGGTGTCTCGGGAACCCTGCACACATCGTTTGGGGCTGTGAGCGAAACCCCGGCCGTATCTCCCCGCGGATGGAACCCAAATAGGCGATAAACCTGGACTAGTGACTTGTGTGGTTAGTTAGGTCGTGGCCGACTCCCTCGCCAGGCTTCCGCTTGAAGGTTGCTGAGATACACAACGTGTACATGGTGGTAAGTGGCGAGAGCGTGTGTGAAGAAGTATACCCCAGCAGGGTTATAATGATCTATTCGAATAGCCGTGTCCGCGGTAAAGGACTTCTGGGTTACATGTACAGTTCATAGATAACTTGAAGTCGATACTCTAAAATGCGCAAGATAATTGTGAGTGCTATGGATGGTGTTCTTGTAGGTAGACGGGAGCGGATCCATAGTGGTGTATTGAATGGTGAATATGTGGACTCGTGTGCGCCACCTCAAAAGAGTTACTTGTAGTCGTAGTTCAGGTTAGTCACTGAGTCAAAGCTGGCTTGCTGCAGTTAAACTCCACCACCCCCTTTATTGATACCGATGCATATGTAGATAGTGCTGAAGTAAGTCTTGTTGGGTACATTTGTACTCACATTTGCTTATTTTATGTTTTGCAGAGAGACGTCAGTCTTGCTAGTAGTTCCATGTGTACTTCGACGTTTAGCTTGTACCCTCAGCTACGATCTTGTGCCCTCGGCAGGGTCTTGTAGATAGTCAGGCATCTCAGCCTTCTTCATTTGTAGTTTTCTGTACTCAGACAAGTTAAGCTTCCGCATGTGCTTGTTGTTTGTATGCTCTGTATGTTGGGGTCATGAGACCCATGTTTGTAATCCTTGGCTCCTCGGTTCCTAATGAATAAATACTTGCGTCATAGAATTATGTTTTGATGTCGTGTTGTATTTACACATATCAAGCATATTGTGTGTATGATTGAAATGCATGGTATGTGTGGGATCCGACAACCTAGTTGTTTATCCTTGGTAGCCTCTCTTATGGGGAAATGTAGTCTTGTGCTTCCATGAGCCATAGTAGTCCGCTACAGCCCCGTTCACCGGAGTCCTACTAGCCCAGCACTACTGCTCCGGAACAATTGACTGGCCGGCATGTGATTCACTTCGTTCCTGTGTCTGTCCCTTTAGGGAAATGTCACGCGGTGACATATGGAGTCCTGCCTAGCCTGCTACAGCCCGGGTTCACGGAGTCCTGTTAGCCCAGTGCTACAGCCCGGATTCGCACGCTGCTGACCGACATGCTCAATGGTGATTCATGTATGCCTGTCCCCGTAAGTTAGTGCCACTTTGGGTTCACGACTAGCCATGTCAGCCCGGGTTCTCTGTCATATGGATGCTAGCAACACTATCATATACGTGAGCCAAACGGCGCAAACAGTGTCGGGCCATGGTAAGGCGACACCCGTGGGAATACCGTGTGTGAGGCCGCAAAGTGATATGAGGTGTTACAGGCTAGATCAGTGTGACTTAGAATCGGGGTCCTGACAAAACCCTAGTCTTTTCGGTCTCGCCAATAGGGATCCCGGTCTCACCGAGATGGGGTTGTAATCTCTCTGTTTCCCTTCGTAACGTTTCGGTCAAACCGAGATGAGCCATCGGTCCCACCGAGATTGCAATGCAAACACTCTGTTTCCTTTTCATAACGCTTTGCTCCAACCAATAGAGCGAATTGTTCCCACCGAGTTTGCCTGACCAACTCTTTGTTTGTCTATTACCAAAATCGGTCTCACTGAGTTTGTGTAATCGGTCTCACCGAGATTACGTTATGCCCTAACCCTAATGAAATCAGTCCCACCGAGTTGACATGTCGGTCCCACCGAAACACCTAACGGTCACATTATGAACCAAATCGGTCTGACGAGTTCTCTGAATCGGTCCCACCGAGTTTGGTGATTTGTGTGTAATGGTTAGATTTTGTGTGGAGGCTATATATACCCCTCCACCCACTCTTCATTCATGGAGAGAGCCATCAGAACATGCCTACACTTCCAACACATATTTTCTGAGAGAGAACCACCTACACTTGTGTTGAGGTCAAGATATTCCATTCCAAGCACATAAATCTTGCTCTCTAGCCTTCCCCAAGTTGCTTTCCACTCAAATATTCTTTCCACCAAATCCAAATCCTGTGAGAGAGAGTTGAGTGTTCGGGAGACTATCATTTGAAACACAAGAGCAAGGAGTTCATCATCAACACACCATTTGTTACTTCTTGGAGAGTGGTGTCTCCTAGATTGGCTAGGTGTCACTTGGGAGCCTCCGTCAAGATTGTGGAGTTGAACCAAGGAGTTTGTAAGGGCAAGGAGATCGCCTACTTCGTGAAGATCTACCCTAGTGAGGCAAGTCCTTCGTGGGCGACGGCCATGGTGGGATAGACAAGGTTGCTTCTTCGTGGACCCTTCGTGGGTGGATCCCTCCATGGACTCGCGCAACCATTACCATTCGTGGGTTGAAGTCTCCATCAACGTGGATGTACGATAGCACCACCTATCGGAACCACGGATAAAAAATCTCCGTGTCAACATTGCGTTTGCTCCCTCAAACTCCTCCCTTTACCTTCATATGCAATTGCTTTACATTCCGCTGCTATACTCTTAGAATTGCATGTGTAGGCTGATTGCTTCACTTGTGCTAAGTTGCTAAAATCTGCCAAGAACTAAAATTGGGAAAGGCTAGATTTTTATTTGGTCAAGTAGTCTAATCACCCCCCCCCCTCTAGACATACTTTCAATCCTACAAGTAGTATCAGAGCTTTGGTCTCCATTTGCTTTGATTTCCATAGCTTTTGGTGGTCATAGCCTTGGTTTCACAACCTAGGAGAGTATGGCGTCTAGCGAGGGAAATTACCACCGTAGAGGTCCTTACTTTGATGGTATAAATTTTGCTAGTTGGAAGCATAAGATGAAATGCATATTCTTGGACATAACCCCGCCGTTTGGGCTATTGTGTGTTTTGGCTTGCAAGGTGAATTCTTTGATGGAAAAGAACCAAACCATGAAGCTACAGCGGAAGAGTTGAAGATGCTACAATACAATGCTCAAGCTTGTGATATTCTCTTCAACAGATTGTGCCCCGAAGAATTCAACAAAATCAGCCGTCTTTAGAATGCAAAGGAAATTTGGGATACTTTGATTGATATGCATGAAGGTACCGACTCCGTCAAGGAATCCAAATTGGATGTGCTTCAAAGTCAACTTGACAAGTTCAAAATGAAGGATGGTGAAGGTGTCGCTGAAATGTACTCTAGGCTTTCTCTCATCACAAATGAGATTGCCGGCTTAGGAAGTGAAGAGATGACCGACAAATTCATCATCAAGAAGATCCTAAGAGCCTTGGATGGAAAATATGATACCGTGTGCACCTTGATCCAAATGATGCCCAACTACAAAGATCTCAAGCCAACGGAAGTCATTGGAAGAATTGTTGCTCATGATATGTCACTCAAGGATAAGGAAGAGCTTCACAATAAGTCAACTGGTGCTTACAAAGCCTCATGTGATGCTCCCACATCATCAAGTGAGAAGCAAAACATCAATGAAGAATTGAGTCTAATGGTGAAGAACTTCAACAAGTTCTACAAGAGTAGAAGCAAGGAAAGAAGTTCCAAGTCAAGGTCCTACAATGACAAAAGATCTTCTAGTCGTGAGCGTAATTGCTACAATTGTGGAAGACCCGGACACTACTCCAATGAGTGTATGGCCCCCTACAAAAGAAGAGAAGATTCTCCCAAAAGAAGGAGTAGAAGAGAAGAATCACCACCAAGAGAAAGGAGGAGTAGAGATGATCGTTATGAACGAAGACCATCTCGGAGAAGCAAGGACTCGGAAAGGAAGGATAAGTCATCAAGGAGCTACACAAAAAGAAGACATCAAGCTCATGTTGGTGAATGGGTATCCGGCTCCGGCTCCGGCTCCGACTCCGACAATCACTCCGAAAGAAGTTATCACTCTGACTCCGAATATACTCAAGATAAAGGTGTTGCCAGTCTAGCACTTGTGTCAACCAACTCCTACGACATATTTGACTCACCAAATGAAGGAATTGGAAGATGCTTCATAGCCAAAGGTCCAAAGGTAACACATCCCGAGTATGTTGATTTCAATAGTGATGAAGATGATTTGCTAGGTGATGATGATTTACTTGTTGACAACTCTAGTGATGAAAACTATGATGAAACGTCAATTAATCATGGTAATCAAGATAAAACGAATGACGATTATAAGAAGGAGATTGAGCGTCTAACTAAAGAACTAAACACTCTTAAGTTAGCTCATGAAACTACCTTGGAAGATCATAGAGAACTTTTAAAGACTCAGGATAAGCTACGCTTTGAAAAGCTCAACCTTGAGCAAGAACATGAGTTTTTAAAGGCAATCAATGATGATCTTAGCAAGAAAAGTTCTTCTTACATTGCCAGGCGTTTACTCTTGTCTACTTACATGCCACAAGTTAAGTCTAGCAACAAGAGCAAGAAAGATTCTTCATCTAGTAGTAACAACAATCATGTTAAATCCAATGTTGTTGCTTCTAGTAGTTCTCTTGATTCCACTAATGATTCTCTTAGACAAGTTACACTTGAGCAAGAAAATAGCTTATTGAAGGGAATTATAGAGAAAGGTGTCTACAAGAGCCTTGCCGGAAGTAAGCAATTTGAGGAAATTGTACGCAAGCAAAGAAGACACCGAAAGAATCAAGGTGTTGGTTTTGAATGAAAGTTCAATGCCAATGGAGTTGAGTGGGAAGAAGATAAATACCCCAAGATGAAGTTTGTTCCTCAACAAGAGAAGTATGATCCTACTTCTTTCAAAGGGACACAAGCTCAAGATGACACTACAAGAAATATGTCAACTTGTGACCTTGACTATTGGTCACTGAAAGGTCATTGTTTTTCATTTGCGACCTTTTTATGACCAAAAACAGAAGGTCAAAAGCTGACGGTTGTAAACTGAAATTAACGACCTTCTCTGTGAGAAGGTCGTAGACGTTTACGACCAAAAAAAAAGGTCGTTGAACCCATGACCTTTTGTTTTGGTCACTGGCTATCTGCCCAGGCCACGTCAGATCCGACGTGGCAATCTGATGTGGCAAAATTACGACCAATTGAAAAGGTCAAAAATTAGAATCGGCCCGGTCCAATTGGGTGTTTATATGGGCCGAGCCCATTAATTCAGCCTTTCTATTTTTTTCCTGTCAATTTTTGGTCAGACTTCATGGGCCAAGCCCAACAATTCAGCCTTTTTATTTCATGGGTAATGGCCATTTTGTACCAACAGTTTTAGTTTTTTTTATAAAATGGGTGTCAAACAGGTCCCACTTGTCAGGTTCTGTTAAGTGGGTCCCAGCTATTAGGCCCAGATTCTTCATATTTCAATTTGACAATAAGAAAATAACCGGTAGTTAAATTGGAAAGCAAAAAACACACATGATACTTGAAATAACAATAGCCAGATTCAATACAAGCTCTACAAATGACACATCCTACAAGCTGTAGCATTTACAAGTTCTACAAGTTACACGTAATACAAGCTTAGTTGATACAAGCTCTACAACTATGGGAATTAGTTACAAGCTCCAGAAGTGTTTTCTTCTTCTACATGTAGCTCCTTCAATAGCGATCAAATGCCGGACTCACTAGAGGGCCATAGTTAGGACTGGGCCTTCCACGGACGCCCTGTTAAATGAATCAGCTGATAAAAATTAGAAAAACTGGAGCCAATATTATGAACATTCCATTCAAAAAATGAGTAAAGGACATTCTTTGTTTCATCACGTTACAAAGGAGCAGCACAAACCACAACTTTACTCGACACACACACATACACACATGAATATTAAGCTCAGTTCCAGCAACTATATGATGGTTTAACAGCTGGCCTTAGCATCATCAAACCACCATGCTTATGATCATAATCTAAGCATATCATCAAACAAAACCTACACAGATAAAGATCACAACACATCAAGCCATAGGCGCACCAGCGCTGGCATGAGATTCAACGCAACAGCAATGGGGCTACCACAATAGCATCAAAAACCTAAGCATACTAGAGAAAATAGATAGTTGGTGCTGGAGGGACTGGTGAATTACCTCAATGGCGTACTTGATGGGTGATGATGGTCCTTCTCAAGGAAGTAGTTGTCGTCTACAGTTAAGAGGTTTCATACATCTGTCTACAACAATCACCAAACCAGAAATCAGAACGAATACTTCAATCTCATAAGAAGTTTAAAAAAGACTATAGCAGGACAGAAATATGTGGACTACTTCTAAAATGGTACATATAGCACATGCCCAAACAAATATGTGCTTTCAAGGTTGAAAGCTTTAACATTGAACGCTGAATAATTCGTTGCCCAAAACGTGCTATATATACACCAAGTGATGAGAAACCATATGTAGAATTTATAAACGTAAGGAGCAGAATTTCTAAAAGAAGTACACCATTACGTAGTGCTACAACAAATGTGAAATGCTTGATGATGTACATGAATTCACATTTAGAAGGAAAGAAATGTACTGTAAAACATTCCATATCTGAAACATATTCACTCAACTAAAAGAAGGGAGTTTTACTTGCGAATGAAAACATGCTAGAACCTTTCTGTCAATTTATGAGAAGTAGAACCACTGTGCCACTTGGTTGTTCTTTAAATAATAAAATGAGTTGTAACGCAGGCTAACAAAAACACTATGAGCATCGTTTGGGCAGACCATCCAGTATGATGTACAAATCAGAATGAAAGCATGATTATATATTTCAGGATGATGTACAAATCAGAATGAAAGCATAGAGCTGACAAGTTTGATGAACTTCGATATGAAGAGAAGAACACAGGTACTAGGTAATTCAGTGGGTTTGGGCTTGACAACAGGAAGCAGGAACACATCAATTGACAAAAACAAGTTGCTGAATTATATTTGGTTGTATATATATTGTGGTATACTATGTTCGTGTCAAGGGAAGATTTCATACCAGTGCCTAAAAACATTGTAAACAAGTACAAATACTTTGTTATTACAAGTACAAACGGACTTGGACTGGGCGATGACGATATCAGGGGAAAAGAGTCAAGTTCTTGATTAGTTAAGAAAAGCTCTACGTTCAAGAAACTTTCACATCAGAAAACTAAAGGAAACTTAATTACTTCTCTATACTATGGAGTCACACTTTCAGAAAACCTGTCTATGTATATACAAACTTGAGAGATTAGCCATGCAAAGGTTCAGTGCATCAAAATAAACATGCACATCAGAAAATTAGAGGAACAGACGAATAGTCAACACGTATATATCTAGTTAATAAAATATCTACTACACAAGTGCATACAGTACTCAACATCTACTACACAAGTGCATACAATACTCAACATTCACTCAATGTATGTTGTGCAGGATCGCACAATTCCATTTTCACTCAAAGTACAATAGTACATCACATTTTTGGATGATCACCAAAGGCAAAACTACTCCTGACTATGATCATCAACATCTACTACTCCTAACTACTCCTGTGCAATCCTACTCAGAGTAAAACTTCCTCACCCTCCATTCACCCTGTTCAAGCAAAGATCAGTAGTCAAACTACTCCTAATGCTACAGCAGTTAACATCAAGTGAAATTACTGTGATGTGCAAAATTTACAGTAAATACTCCACTGAATATTACTGAAACTTAACATAAGTTAACTAAGCTTTTTCAGTTTCAGAATATACAAGTCAGAAAAGAAGCTTGCAAGCAAGTTTATGTAAGTAATGCACACTGGAGTACAATACTTCTATGGATTTATGCAAATAATTCATGATTTTCTAACAAATCCAAGATGTCCATTTAATTAACTGGAAAAGTAAGTTAAATCTTGTTGAATCTTGTTAAATACTCCAAGCAAAATTATCGCATTACCACCATGGCCGTGGGCTGCCGCCATGTTCTCGTCCTTTTCGCCTGAGAACTTCTTTGCAGCTAAAGGAAAAGCAGTCCCTCAATCATCCATAGCTCATATGCAGATGTTGCACAAACTAGGAAACTAACGCAAGAAATTATCTGACAACAGCATCCCGATCAGGGGGTAATTGGACCTCACTGGTCTGTTGGCGTCGACGGATTTGAGCACCGAGTTGTCTAGCCCCTGGCGGATACGATGGCAGCAGGCGCGAGGCCCACCTTCTTCTTCATCTCGGTGAAATGGTGCGGGAACGCGTGCGCCTCCACCGCCTACAGCGACTCAGCTCCTCGTTGGCCCCGTCGGCGAACATGAACGCGAACGCTCTTTTCCTGCAGGTACAACAGTTTCAGAACAATCTGTCAGTTCACCTGAAACCTATTGGGGTCAGCAAAGGGGGTTAGACAGGAGCTCACCTGAAGTCGGTGTTCTTGGAGGTGAAGATGGAGAGGAACTGGTTGACGGAGATGCCGAGCTGCAGATCCCACCACGGGACGAGGAACTCCAGCTTGTTGTGCTTCTTCCTGGACGCATGCAGCTGCATGATCCACAGGTTGCTCGGGACCATCCTCCCTCCCCCTGCAGGTCAGAAGACAGATTGACAGAACCCCCTTTCTACTGCTTGTACCGCTACTCGATTTGCTCCTCTCCTATCTCCTATGTATTGCTTTCTTTGAAGTTTTAACAAATCTTGGATCTTGGGAGTAGAGTGGAATCAGCAAAATGATGATGAAACTCATATCCTATCTTGATCTTGTAAACCAGAATATGTAAACTAGAACGGAGAGTAAATATCTTTAGTAACTTATGCACGTGAATAACTGTTGTCATCAGTGGAAACGAGCGTGTCTTCAATTTACACACCTGATATTTGTTACCGTGATGTTCTCTGAATGCCAGACAGAAACTTTGATGAAGAGAAGCAGCGTGCCACATCCCGGATGCCTGCATTGGCGTCAGACTATTTAGCACCATACTCACAGCTGGAACTAAACCAACCGATTGTACGAACTCTTTCCATTCCTTGACTTCCTGTTTTCTGTTGATGTTTGCAGGGGGAGGGAGGACGGTCCCGAGCAACCTGCAGGGGGCTCTGAAGACCCAGCATCAGAATTCAGTTCAGAAGAAAGATTGACAGAACCTACACCTCCGTTCCGGAGGAACAGGAAATTAATAAATTGGTCTTACTAGCGCAGGGGAACTAGTGGTGGACGTCCCAGGCGAGGGGCGAGGCCACATCGGCATGGATGTAGAGCATGTTCCCGTAGGGGTCAACGTGGAAGAGCGCCGGGTCGAAGCCGGCGTTGCCGAGGTGGTCGAGCTACTTCCAGAGCAGGTTGGCGAAGCCGCGAGGGTTGGCGGTGGGTGTCGGTGTCAAAACCGGCGGATCTCAGGTAGGGGGTCCCGAACTGTGCGTCTAGGCGGATGGTAACAGGAGACAAGGGACACAATGTTTTTACCCAGGTTCGGGCCCTCTCGATGGAGGTAAAACCCTACTCCTGCTTGATTAATATTGATGATATGGGTAGTACAAGAGTAGATCTACCACGAGATCAGAGAGGCTAAACCCTAGAAGCTAGCCTATGGTATGATTTTTGTTCGTCCTACGGACTAAAACCCTCCGGTTTATATAGGCACCGAAGAGGGTTAGGGTTACACAGAGTCGGTTACAATGGTAGGAGATCTACATATCCGTATCGCCAAGCTTAGCTTCCACGCCAAGGAAAGTCCCATCCGGACACGGGACGAAGTCTTCAATCTTGTATCTTCATAGTCCAGGAGTCCGGCCAAAGGCTATAGTCCGGCTATCCGGACACCCCCTAATCCAGGACTCCCTCAGTAGCCCCTGAACCAGGCTTCAATGATGATGAGTCCGGCGCGCATATTGTCTTCGGCATTGCATGGTGGGTTCCTCCTCCGAATACTTCATAGAAGATTTTGAACACCAAGATAGTGTCCGGCTCTGAAAAATAAGTTCCACATACCACCATAGAGAGAATAATATTTACACAAGTTCAATCTGCTGACGTATTCTGCAGCGTGAAATCACACCACGGCCAAGCCTTTATTCGAATCGTTTTTACTGTCCCACCTCAACGCGTTTAGCGAGGCGGTTTCCTTGGCACGTCTTGTCAAAGCAGAGATCGTGTCCTTTTATTCCGGGATTCTCATCAATACGGGCGTGGGTAACCCAACAGCGCCATTGATTACGGTACTTGGGAGATAAGCGAGTTTTATCAGGCCGGTGGGGACGCATAGCTTTGTCCGTCCATATAAGGGGATAAGGATCCACTTTTTCACACACGCCTTCTTCCTCCTTTGCTTATCCATTTCCGCGCACTCGAGCTCCAGCGCCCAAGTCCGCACATCCCACCTCAACCTTCTCCAACTATGTCCGGAGCGGGAGGCAAGTGGATGGCCTCCTCCGTCAGGGAGGGGCACATCAAAAAGCTGCGGAAGGTCGGATACTTGTCCGACGACATCGCGCAAAGGCTCCCAAACAAGGGGCAGCTCATCCCCACCCCCAGGCCCCATGAGAGGGTGGTGTTCCTCCCCCACTTCCTCCGTTGACTAGGGTTTCCAATTCACCCATTTGTCCGGGGGCTCATGTTCTACTACGGCCTAGATTTCCATGATCTGGCCCCGAATTTCATCCTCAACATCTCGGCGTTCATCGTCGTGTGCGAGGCCTTCCTCTGCATCCAGCCCCACTTTGGCTTATGGCTGAAGACCTTCAATGTCAAGCCGAAGGTAGTGGGCGGCCGCCAAGCGGAGTGCGGAGGTGCCATGGTGGGCAAGATGGCCAACGTCCTATGGCTCGAGGGCTCCTTCGTGGAGACCATAAAGGGGTGGAAATCGGGGTGGTTCTACATCACCGAGCCGCGCGACTCCAAATGGGCGGCGGCCCCCGAATTCCGATCTGGCTTCCCTACACGGCTCACCTCGTGGAAAGAGACGAGCCTGACATGGGGTAATTCGGAAGAGCTGACCGGACTCCAAACCTGCGTCCGAAACCTGGTGGACAAGAAGCTCAAGCTTGTAAACGTAATCCAGGTTATGCTCATCTGCCGCATCCTCCCATGCTAGCAACGGGCCTTCAACTTGTGGGAGTTTGATCTGGCACATCACAACCTTGAGCCGGCTCTTCGACACTACGTATGAAGATGCCTGGAAGGTGCTATTCAAGGGCGCCGAGGCTCACGCATCCGCTACCGAAGATCGCGGATTCATCTCGCTGCATCAAGCTAGCGAGGTAAGCTATTTTACCCTTTACGGGACTCTTTTTCCATAGTTTGACTCCGTGCGGGATCTAAAACTCCCTCACCTTTCACAGGACTGGCAGAAGACGTCCGGACAGGTTAACTGTCCGGCTCCCTTGCCAGAAGACCCAGCGGATGCCCGATTGACGGGGCTGCTGGTTCCGGCACCTTACGTGGTGCCGGAAAAGAAGGCCAAGAAGAAGGCCACGGGAACTCGGAGGAGTTCCCGGCGCCAGGTGTGGTCGGACTCATCGTCCGATGATTCCGAGGCGGACTCCTCCCGCGAAGACAAGGAGGAGGAAAAAGAGGCCTCTCCCCCAGCGGGGGGAGAGAAGAAAAGGAAGGCCGCCCCAACTGGGGAGGCCGGAGGGTCCAAGAAGGGAAGGACCCTCCCTCCGGACTACACCGCCAACGCCGACGACGGCGAAGAGGAGTGGCCACCAAGGACCAAGACCCTGGCGAAATCGTAAGTGTCCGGACACCAGAATAACTCATGGCGTTCCATTTTTCGCACAACATCTTCTAATGCCGAGTATAACCATGTAGCCCGCCCAAGGACGGGCTCGATGATTCGTCGAGCGGCTCCCTGGATTCGTCGGAGGTGAATAGCACCTCACTTCTGACCGCCTCGTCTCCTCCTGCCGCGGATGACGGCGGGGTGTAGTCCCAAAAGGGGCCGAGCCAGGAGGAGGTGGCTATGGAGGCGCCGCAAGGCGACCTCCCGGACTCCGGGCGGAAAGGGGATAAAACCCCGAAGGGCTTCAAGTACAGCCCTGTGCCGGACTCCGTACCGGAACCTTTAGTGGTTCCGGAGTCCGACAGGCGACCCCTTCGTAAGAAGGGCAAGACTCCGACGCCGGTGACCCCCGTCCAACCAAAGGCACCGGATGATTTGATGGAGGCGCTTAACGGCGCTTCCATCGACGAGGAGCACCGCATCGTTATGAGTGTGGTGATCCGGAAGGTTCATCCGCCAAGAGTTGTTCGATGAAGCCGTGCCAGCCTTCTAACAAGCTTTGAGGTATGTATTTAAGATATGTAAAAATATTACCGATAGACAGAGCCCTCGATGCTCAGTTTGGTGTTCGGAAAGAAATAGCCGAACTGAGGATCTAAAAGATATACACAGAGTCTAACATAAGTATGTCAATATGGGAATGCAGGTTGCGCTTGACCTCTGCCAAGACCGATCATGGAGGTTGATGCATTAAAGCAGAGCCTCGAGCGGTCCGAGAACGAGCTCCGACTTGCCAAAAAGCGGCTCGAGGACAAGGAAGGTAAGTAATACCTTATGGGAGTATTTAAAAGATGTGGTTGTGAAAGATGACAGGAATAACGTGAATACTGCAGGGGCCACGAACGAGGTGGCAACCCTGAAGGAAGCGGTGTCCAAGGCCGAAAGCAATGCAGCCGCGGAGCGCACCGAGCGAGAGAAAGAGGAGGCGCGGGTGGCGGAGGTGCGGCAAGAGCTCCAGGCTTTCATGGAAAAACACGAGAGTTTGGAGCGTGACTCAAAGACTCGAGAGTCCGAGCTCGCCTCGGCCCTTGAGAGCGCCAAAGCCGCTAAGGCCGAAGCCCAAAAAGCCCTCCAGGAAATTGAGGCGATGAAGAAGATAGCGGCGGGTAAGGCATTCTATATGCAAAGGAAGCATGTGAAAGTGAATTATCTGTTACTTACCTGAATCTGGAGCTCTCCAGGAGCATTCACAGATCTGCCCCGCAGTGTGTCTGATGTTGCCGCATTCTACCGAGCCGAGGAGGAAAGCTCGACGGAGAAGGTGTTCTGGTCTCAGTATGCTGAGGCCGGACACTCGGTGCCCTTAAGCGACCAGTTAAAGCAGCTGGTCGAGCTCCATAAGGTGGCCGAACAGGCCATGAAGGGCCTCATAGTTCGGTTGTGGCCTAAGGAAGCCATGCGTAGGAGCTACTTCGGCTGGTGAGGCGGCTGGTGGACGCCTGTCCATGGGTTCAAGTCATCAAGCGCTCCATCTGCATCGAAGGTGCCCGTAGGGCCCTTGCCCTTGCTAAGGTGCACTGGGGCAAGATGGACCCTGAGAAGCTTGTGACGGACGGACCACCACCACGCAAGGAGCATCGCAAGCCTGAAATGTATTATGAGGGCGTCCTGAAGGGTGCCCGCCTTATAGCGGATGAATGTTCCAAAGATGTAATATTTGAGTAGACTCGCATTTGTTATCCTGTATGCTGAAAACTTGTTCATATGCGCTAAGCAACACTTTTTGAATTTAAAATATTACCTTCTGTGCGGCCGTGTATTAAATTTGAGAGATGGCGAGTCATCGGCTTCAGCCCCCATGCCACGAAAGTCTTTGGGGTGTTCGGATAAACTAGAGCGCTCTTGTTCCCATTCTTGGGTCCTTCGAGGAGGCGCCAACGCAACGTAACAAGGAAACCGGACTATAATGCTTGAACACTCTCACTTAGCCATAGAATTCTATAATTTTAAATTTCGGCGAAGCCCCTAGTATTCGGAAGACCGAGTTCGGGGCGCTATCCACGCCTAGGCCAGACAATGCCGACTCCCCGCCCTAAGCGGCATAAGTCTTTAGGGACTCGAAAACCTCTCGAACAGCATCGCTCTCGCCCTATCATGACAGTCAGTTTAGCTTTCTCCCGAGGTGCTTAACCCAGCTCAACCGGGCACAATCGCAGTGGTTCTCCCAGCACTACCTTAGCCGATATAACGGAACGTAAGGTACCAAAACATGGGAGCCGGAAAACCCAACTATTGACCCAAGACATGATTCGAGCCGATGCATATAATGCTATAAGTTCGAGGTGGCGACTTGTGAAAGTGTTGGACTTATCACACCATGTTGTGGGGTACTTAAGCCCCTGGTGTATTGCCCGTACTAAAGTGTACGGTTGCACAATGTCATAAATGAATATATATATATATATATATATATATATATATATATATATATATATATATATATATATATATATATATATAAGGGAATTCAATAATAGGCAGAAGCTATGTATTGTTTATTCAAAAGGGCTGTAGTAAGAGCAGAACGATACAAATAGTGTGATAAGCAAGGGACGAGACTTTTTAACATATTCCCCTCCAGGGGTAAGCCGCGAGATGGTGTGCAAAACAGGTATACTGCTCGTAATAGAGACCACCTGGACACTCGACGTAGCTTTCTGCTTCCCTGGCTGTTGCATCGTGTGTTCGGCGATTCTACTGCCGGACGGGGCTTCGTGAGAACGGAGTCCTGAAAGTAAAAAAAGAAGAAAAGAAAAGAATGACACAATCGGGAGCCCCTAGTGCGGTTGAGCCGCATTCTGGGCAAGCCGCGGTCGTGCCCCTTCCACTATGCCCACGGCATTTCCAGGGCGTAATTATGTACGCGTAGTACTGGTTTCGCAATTTCGCGAGGGCTGGGGCTTTGGGCCACATTGCTATGCATGCTCGGAACGTGCCAGGCGGTCTTGTTGTAGGTTACTCCGGGCGCGCTTGACGGTGTCCGGGCGTTTAATAGCCGAACTCGGGAATTGCCTTAGGAGGCTGCTTTGTACTTCCGCCGCAAGGGCCGCCGTATGCTCCTCCGTCTGGAGAGAGCGTTCAGTGTTTCCATTGACCGTAATGACTCCTCGAGGACCTGGCATCTTGAGCTTGAGATATGCGTAGTGCGGCAACGCATTGAACTTTGCAAATGCGGTTCGTCCGAGCAGTGCGTGATAGCCGCTGCGGAACGGGACTATGTCGAAGATTAACTCCTCGCTTCGGAAGTTATCCGGGATCCAAGACCACTTCAAGTGTAATCGAACGCATGCAGTTGGCCTCTACACCTGGTATGATGCCTTTAAAGGTCGTCTTCGTGGGTTTAATCCTTGATGGGTCTATGCCCATTTTGCGACCGTGTCCCGATAAAGCAGGTTAGGGCTGCTGCCGCTGTCCATTAGGACTCTAGTGAGATGAAATCCGTCAATGATTGGGTCTAGAACCAATGCGGCGAATCCGCCATGGCGGATGCTAGTGGGATGGTCCCTTCGACCAAAAGTGATCGGGCAGGAAGACCACGGGTTGAACTTTGGGGCGACTGGCTCCATCGCATATACGTCCCTTAGTGCATGCTTCCGCTCCCTTTTGGGTATGTGGGTTGCGTATATCATATTCACCGTCCGCACTTGCAGGGGAAAGCCCTTCTGTCCTCTATTGTTCGGCGGCCGGGGCTCCTCCTCGTCATCGCTATGCAGCCCCTTGTCATTGTTTTCGGCATTTAACTTTCCTGCCTGCTTGAACACCCAACAATCCCTGTTGGTGTGATTGGCTGGTTTTTCGGGGGTGTCGTGTATCTGGCACGAGCGATCGAGTATTCGGTCAAAATTGGACGGGCCCGGAGTATTTCTTTTAAATGGCTTTTTCCGCTGACCGGGTTTAGAGCCTCTGAATCCGGCATTGACTGTTGTATCCTCAGCATTATCGCCGTTAATGCGACGCTTGTGCTTGTTGCGATGCGACCTGCCATTGCTGTCCTTGGTATCCGAATTACCAGGGCTCTTGGTCATGTTGTTGCTACGAGCTAGCCAGCTGTCTTCTTCCACGCAAAAGCGGGTCATGAGTGTTGTAAGGGCTGCCATGGATTTCGGCTTTTCCTGTTCTAGGTGCCGGGCAAGCCACTCATCGCAGATGTTGTGTTTGAAGGCTACAAGGGCCTCTGCATCCGGACAATCGACGATTTGATTTTTCTTGGTTAGGAACCGTGTCCAGAATTGTCCGGCCGATTCCTCTGGCTGCTGAATTATGTGGCTTAGGTCATCGGCGTCTGGTGGTCGCAAATATGTGCCCTGGAAATTGTCGAGGAATGCGGCTTCCAAGTCTTCCCAACAACCAATTGACTCTGCGGGCAAGCTGTTAGGCCAATGCCGGGCTGGTCCTTTAAGCTTGAGTGGGAGGTATTTGATGGCGTGTAGATCATCACCGCGGGCCATGTGGATGTGAAGGAGATAGTCCCCGATCCAAACCGCAGGATCTGTTGTGCCATTGTATGATTCAATGTTTACGGGTTTGAAACCCTCAGGGATTTGATGATCCATCACCTCATCTGTGAAGCATAGTGGGTGTGCGGCGCCTCTGTATTGGGCTATATCCCGACGCAGCTCGAATGAGCTTTGTCTACTGTGTTCGGCCTGGCCGGAGTTGCCATATCTGGTGTGACGGTTATCGTCACGTGTCGCGGGGCGCCCACACAATCCGTAGATCGATCTTGTTTGCCTTGCCTTGTCCTCCAATATGTCTCGCGGGTCTGGCGCATTTCCCCGCGCCTTGGCATTTTTTGAGCGGCGCCGGGGTGCGGCTTGAGTTGAGGGCCGAGAGGCCTCTCTGTCGCGGCCACAAGGTGGTCTGTCAGTCGTGTCATGCGCTGGTGATGTAGGTTTGGGTGCTTCCTCCTCTAATCGGGGTAGCAGCCTGGCGTCTTGGGTAGCTCTTGGAGGGGCGCTCGAGTTCATATTCTTCGGCCCGAAAGGACTTCAGTCCATCTGTCAGCTAGCAAGTCTTGGTCAGCTCTAAGCTGTTGCTTCTTTTTCTTGAGGCTACTTGCCGTGGCCATGAGCCTGCATTTGAAACGCTCTTGTTCAATGGGATCCTCGGGCACGACGAATTCGTCGTCGTCGAGGCTTGCCTCATCTTCGTAGGGAGGCATGTAATTATCGTCCTCTACCTCTCTTTCTGCCGCTCTCTCATGAGGGCTGGCTTCTCCACCCTCCTGCGCTGAATCCTGCAGGAGGGGGTTGTCTTCGACACTATCCGGGGTGTTATTGTCTCCCGTGCCGGAATCACCGTTTTTGCTGTGGCGGGATTTAGAGCGGCGCCGCTGACGCCGGCGCTTAGGCTGTTTCTTGGAGGGGTCATCCTCCGCTGTTCCATCGCCATTCCCATCTTTTGGGATGTCCACCATGTATATGTCGTATGACGAGGTGGCCTTCCAGTGCCCTGTGGGCGCTGGTTCCTATTCGTATCCTGCATCGTCGTCCATACCGTCAATGTCTTCGGAGTCGAAGTCAAGCATGTCGGTTAAATCAACGACAGTGGCTACGAAGTGGGTGGTGGGTGGGCTTTGCATTTCTTCGTCGTCCGCATCCCAGCCTTACTGACCATAATCCGGCCAGGGCTCTCCTGATAAAGAGAGAGACTTTAGTGAATTCAGGATGTCACCAAAGGGCGAGTGCCGAAAGATGTCCGCGGCGGTGAATTCCATGATCGGCACCCAATCGGGTTCGATTGGCGGGGGCGTGGAAGGCTCGGAGTCCGGAGAGGAGTCCGGCACCTTGGAGTCACGAGCTTCGCAAAGGACGGGGTAGGTGTACGGCTCAATCGCCATAGAGATCACAGCCCCTGAGGTGGTGTCCAGCCACCCGTCCTTGATCGGCGCAGTCGGCTCCGAGCTAAAGGTCGGAGCTGACACTGGTGCGGCCTCCGGACCTTTGCTCCGTGGCGAGCTAGATCATGCCCTCGTGACGAAAGGTGGCGCTTGGCTGTGGCTCGAACCCGTCGAAGATCAAGTCTCCGCGACGTCCGCGTGTAGTTCAAACTTCCAAATCTGATCTGGTGGCCAGGGCGTAGCTTTCAATCTGCTCCGGATGGCTGCTTAATTAGCCCGCATTGCACAGCCGCCGAATCGAAGATCTGTCCGGGAGAAAAGTCTCACCCGGAGCGCATTGTTGTTGATGGTCGGAGGAGCCATCGGGCCTAAAGATGACGCTACGGAGGAACTCTCAATGAAAGCACCAATGTCGTGTCAAAACCGCGAATCTCGGGTAGGGGTCCCGAACTGTGCGTCTAGGCGGATGGTAACAGGAGACAAGGGACACGATGTTTTTACCCAGGTTCGGGCCCTCTCGATGGAGTTAAAACCCTACTCCTGCTTGATTAATATTGATGATATGGGTAGTACAAGAGTAGATCTACCACGAGATCGGAGAGGCTAAACCCTAGAAGCTAGCCTATGGTATGATTGTTGTTCGTCCTACGGACTAAAACCCTCCGGTTTATATAGGCACCGAAGAGGGTTAGGGTTATACAGAGTTAGTTACAATGGTAGGAGATCTACATATCCGTATCGCCAAGCTTGCCTTCCATGCCAAGGAAAGTCCCATCCGGACACGGGACGAAGTCTTCAATCTTGTATCTTCATAGTCCAAGAGTCCGGCTATCCGGACACCCCCTAATCCAGGACTCCCTCAGTGGGCGCCGCCTCTGCGTCCACCATAGGGAACGTCTCGTTCAGGTCCTTGGCCCGCAGCGCCTGCACGCAACAGATCGGATCAGATCACGACGCGGCATCGAAGAGGGCGAGCGGATCTGCGGGAGAGAAGGCAGGCAGGTACGTACCTCTTCGGGGGGTGCGGCCGAGCCGGAGATCACGGCGGTGCGGAGGGCCGGGTAGGCGAGGACGCGACAGAGCAGGTGGCTTGATGAGCGACCAGAGCCTCGGCACGGATAGCATGAAGACCCCAGCGAGCTGTAGAAGCTCGCCTGCGAGTACCCCGTCCCCGCCGGCGCGGGGGTGGCGATGCGGTGAGGAAGGGCTTGCCGGTGGAGCTGATGGGGAGGCGGCGGCGGTGATCTAGAATGGGCGGGTGACGGCGAGGGCTGGAGGGGAGGGGATCGAGAGGAGCGGATCTAGAAGAGGAGAGGAGGAGAAGAGAGCGAGGGAAAGAAAGGAGGCGGGGGGTGGATGCAAAATGACCACAGGGCAGAGCTAGGGTTTCGGGGATGGTGTGGAAGAGCTGAGGACTGTCGTTGGATCCACGAACATCCGACGGTGTTCAATGCAAGATCCGTGTGAGACGTCCACAGACCAATCAGAATACAGTACGACCTTATGACCTTCTAAATTGGTCAAAAAATTCATTTTCTACTTTTCGAGTGCCTAAACTGAGTTTTTTTTAAATGACCTACCATATATTTGTTGCAAAATAGGACTAGATCATTTTTATAATATATTAGGCCATATTTAATGTACAATTGATAAAATGGTTGGTTGTCAAAAGTTTTTATACACCTCTAATGAAAAAGACAAAATTCCGCCGTTTCAGCACGAAAAGGGTCAAATTTGAACTACAGCTGCCTCATAGTTTGCTCTTTGTTTTTTCCAAAAATCATTTCTAGGTACATAAGTATCTATTTAATCAGAGAAACACGAAAAGTTTTCCAAGATTCAACCACTAGATAGGAACGGTCATGCCCGCCGTTTTGACCGCATTTTGAAACAGGCATGAAAAATTCAAAAAAAGTCAAAAAAAATGGAAAACCTTCGCGTTGTGTAATTATATGTGGCCAAGTTACCAGGAAAAATAATAAACTTGTAATACGATAATTCTTTTTAAAAAATGTTCTCATAAACGAGCTATCATGTGTGGAGATCAATGGCATTCAAGCCAAATGATCAATCTTATGGCCACATTCATGACTTAGTTTGTTAAAATGATCTCATATAGTGCACAAGGGTGCATATTGGAATGGCAAATAATGTTGCTGTCACGCCCAATATGCGACCCTATCCAAAAGGAACTCGACGGTCCCACCAAGGATAGACCCGCATATTGAAACGCTTTTGCAAGGTGGATATCATTACATCAACATTACATAATAGATGGGGATACATACATAAGGCACAAACGCCACAAGAATACATCAACATCATATACAAGATCAACATCCGACTACGGATGAAACATAAACAGAAACTCAAACGACATCCACCACCGCTAGCCAGGCTGCCGACACGGAACCTATCCCCGATCGAAGAAGAAGCGAAGAAGAACTCCAATACAAGCAAACATCGCTCTCACGTCATGAGCATCGCAAACCTGTACCTGCAACTGGTGGTGTAGTAATCTGTGAGCCACGAGGACTCGGCAATCCCATTACCATGGGTATCAAGACTAGCAAAGCTTAAAGGGGAAGGAAGGGATAAAGTGGTGAGGTTGCAGCAGCGACTAAGCATATATGGTGGCTAACATACGCAAATGAGAGCGGGAAGAGAAACAAAGGAACGGTCGTCAACTAGTAATGATCAAGAAGTGATCCTGAACTCCTACTTACGTCAGACATAACCCAAGAAACCGTGTTCTCCTCTCGATCAACCCCGAAAAGAGACACTCACGATTACGCTTTACGGTTGGTGTATTTTAATTGAGATCAACCGGGTTTTCTACAACCGGACATTAACAAATTCCCATCTGCCACATAACCGCGGGCACGGCTTTCGAAAGTTCAAACCCTGCAGGGGTGTCCCAACTTAGCCCATGATAAGCTCTCGCGATCAACGAAGGATATTCCTTCTCCCCGGGAAGCCCGATCAGTCTCGGAATCCCGGCTACAAGACATTTCACAGCAATAAAACAAGTCCAGCAAGACCTCCCGGCGTGCCGACACCCTGATAGTAGCCGCGCGTATCTCGTCTCAGGCCACGACCGGATGAACACTACGTACGGCAACCGACGATACCCCAAGTTGCCTCGGGGCGGCACCGCAAGTGGCTCTAGTTTGGACCAACACTTAGACAAGCATTGGCCGGGGGTAAATAAAGATGACCCTCGGGATGCGCGACTCCCAAGGGAAAAAGGCTAGGTGAGGCAAATGTAAAACCAATGTTGGGCCTTGCTGGAAAAGTCTTATTCAAAGCGAACTGTCAAGGGGGTCCCATAAATCACCCGACCGCGTTAGGGGCGCAAAATCCGGGAACATAACACCGATATGACGGAAACTAGGGCGGCAAGAGTGGAACAAAACACCAGGCATAAGGCCGAGCCTTCCACCCTTTACCAAGTATATAGATGCATTAATTAAATAAGATATATTGTGATATCCCAACAAGTAAACATGTTCCAACAAGGAACAACATCTCCATGTTCAACAAGGAACAAACTTCATCTTCACCTGCAACTAACAACGCTATAAGAGGGGCTGAGCAATGCGGTAACATAGCCAAACAACGGTTTGCTAGGAAGGGTGAAAAAGGTTAGAGGCTGACATGGCAATTAGGTAGGCTTGAGCAACAGGTAATAGGTAGCGCAGCATAGCGATAGAACGAAGCAACTAGCATAGGAATGATAGTAGTGAGATCCAGGTAGCGGTCATCTTGCCTGAAATCCCATAAGGAAGAAGAACGAGTCCACGAAGAAGATGAGCGGATGAAGCCGAACCAAGCGTGAGCGAGCGAATCCTCACGATCGCAGCGAAACAGGAACTAACAAGAAGAAGCACACAACATAGTAAACGCACCACACATGAACATGACATGATGCACAACAAGCATGATGCATGACAAAGATACATGAAGCTACTCATGGCAAGAAATGAGGCAAACAAGAACAACACATCAAAGCAAGTTTAAATGAGGCCGGGAACAACATATAACAATTCCGGTAAGTCCTCATATGCAAATTTCGAAATTGGTCCAGATCTTAATAAACCTTATGTTCAAGTTGTTAAACAGCAAGTTAAGATGCAGCACGATGATCTACACGAAATTCTAGTCAAGTTGCATATAAAGTTCATTTAATTCGGAGCTACGGTCTAGAAGATATGAGCAAAACAAGATAAGCATGGCATTGATGCAAAATGCATACAAACATCAAGCAAACACCTCAAAACAAGGATGCAACATGATAATATGAAACTACATGCAAAATCACGCAAGTTTCATATAGATCACACTCAAAACGGAGCAACGGTTCAACACATACTACCTATACAAGTCATAGCAACAATCTGTCCAAAACAGCAAGTAGACATATTGCAAGCATCAAAACAACATGCTACAGGGCCTCAACGAGAAAACAAAAGGCATGGGCATGATGTACAGGTAAAGCATTACAAAACATGATCACTGAGCTATCTCCAGAAACAACTAGAACATGCTCAAAAACACATGGCAAGATTGCAACTAATAACAGTTTCAGACTTTGCAGAAAATAACATCAGGTTGCAATGTTTAGAGCTATCAAACAACATGCTACAGGAACTTATCATGGCAAACAAAGGCATGGAATGAATCTACTTAAAGCATATAACAAGAGTCCTTTAGTGACCATGAGCCAAAAAGGATCATAAAATATAGTAACACCCATGTCAATATCGAAAGTTTCGTTAACAGATTCAGCAACATGGCATGTCAAAAACTGATAACAAGAAGGCATGTTTACAAGCTCAATGCACTCACTACAGAGCCTTATATGAAAAACTAAGCATACATACATCAAGAAGACATGGCCTAGAAGACATACATGGCAAGAACAATAACATCGCATACATGTATCAACAACAACAACCTTGGCAAAATTGAATAACATGTATACAATCTGCCAGGAAACATTTGATAGCAAAAGTAGAGCTCGATTGACTCAAGCTAGACTACTCCATAATTTCAAACAAGGGCATGGATGGATAGAGCAAGACATGCTTTACAAAACATCCTTACTGAAGTATCTCAAAATATGCATGGATCTCTCGGTAGCATCAAGTCAACATGGCATCAAAATATCAGCAAAACAGGGCTGAAATCAGCAACAACAAGACACCTAGTTTGCATGCTTGTGCTAGTCACCACATAGATCACAAAAATACATGGCATACACCCCTGGAAAGATGGCATGGCATATTACAAAATACATGTAGGACTCAAGTCCATAGGGTGCACACATCAATCATGGCAAAAATGACAAAAGTGCATGTTCTGATAAAAATCAGAAACTAACATCACATAGCACTCTTCCCACAGCATTTCGGGAATCAAGATGAGCTCAAATGAAAATAATGCAATGGAATGAAATGATCTACTCTTCGTGGCGAACATTTTGACATATTACACGCACAAAACGGAGCCACGATGACAGAGATATGATGCTACAAAAATGCAATAAAATATTGACAGAATCGGGACTTGGTGGATTTTCGGGAAAAAAAAACAGGTGAGCGCAATATAGCCAAAGTGTGCCCGGGGCGGAGGATATGCGGGCTCACCCATTGGGCTCGGCCCATTTGCAGAGGAGGAGGCAGGCCGGCTTGGGCTGGGCCTTGGGGAGGCCTGCAGGGATCTGGGCCGCGGGCCCATGCGGGATCGACGCGGTCAACAGGCGCCGCAGGTCGAGCAGCGGCGGGCGCTCCTCCATGTGCAGCAGCAGAAGACGGCGGCGGCTTGCGCGGCTCCGCGGTGTAGGGGTCGGCGGGAGGTTGGGGATGGATGGATCCGACCATCCCTACCGGATCTGGCGAGGAGGCCGGCGGGGAGGTGGTGATGCCTGGCGGAGCTCGGTGGAGGCGTTCATGGCGGCGGTTAGCTGCGGGGAGAGAGAGCTGGTGAGGGAGGAAGGAGAAAGGGAAGGAGAGAGAGACCGGCGGCAGCGCGACCTGTCTGGGGTCGCGGAGTTGGCCGCCGGTGGCTGGCGGGCGGCGACGAGCAGCAGGTTTCCTCAGGAGCCACTCGGGATCGGGCGGCGGGCGATTCGTGGGGCGCGGAGGCGCTGGGAGGGAGGCGGCGGCTGGGCTCCCTCCGGGCCCAGATCTGGCCCGGGGCGGGCCTGTTGCGGGCCGGGAGGGCCGCGGGGAGGAGCTCGGGAGGAAGTGGGCGACGACGGGGCATGTGGCAGCGCCGGAGAGGCCACAGCCGCCGGCGCAGGTGGTCTCTGGTGGCGGCGGGGCAGCCCAGGGGCGCCAAGTGGCGGAGGGGAGGTGGCCGGCACGGAAAACGAGGCTGGAAGCACGGAAATTGAGGGAGGAGGTTGGTGGAGGCCAAAAATGGCATATGGGTGGTGTTTAAATAGGCAGGGGTCTAGGGTTTGGGGGATTTGCTCCGTTTTCGGACCGTTCGATCGCCATCGGATGGCTCCGGAGCGGAGAGGGTCTAGGTGAGTGGATAGTGGGCTGTAAAGAGAGGCCTGGGGCTGAGAGGAGAGAAGAGAAGTGAGGCCCGGGGACTGTTCCGGAGACCGAAACGTCCGGCGAGAATACCGGCAACGATGCCGCTATATATTTAACGATTGGGCTATCAAGCGAGCTCCGAATGCGTGAAACTTGACAGCGGTCTACGGTGGTATACCAAGGCCGCAGCAAACCTCGGTCCATTCGAGACCGTTTAACACCCGCATACGAAAAGAGGTAAAAGGGCGCGGGAGACATAGGAGTGCGGATTGCAAAAGCGGACAACGGGAAAAAGCTCGGATGCATGAGACGAACACGTATGCAAAATGAAATGCGCATGATGACATGATATGAAATGCAGATGATGACATGGCAAAGTGCAACACACAAGCACATGACATGGCAAAGACGGCGAATAACTGGCAGACACCTGGCGCATCGAAACCGGGGCGTTACAACACTCCTCCACTAACAAGAGATCTCTCCCGAGATCTTAGGACCGAGACGGAAGGGAAAAGGGATGAGGTGAAACAAGAAACGCAAGAGAGAAGAGGCAAAGAATCGAGAGCACTCGAGAAGAAGAGAGAAACGACGAGAATGACGAGAATCGAAAGCTCACGGAATCCGATAGACTATGAAAGCACTCGTTCTAACCGGAGTGGTTAGAATGAGAAAAGAAACGAATAAGACTGAAAGGATTTAGGTAGCACTCCGGTTGAACAAGGAAAGAATAGAACATGAGCTTCAGAAGATGGAATGACAATTGACGAGATAAGCAACGCAATGCCTCCGGAAGAATTGAAAGAATTTGAATGAAAAGAACTTAGAAGGAAGGATTGAGTGGATTTGAATATCTGAGAAGAACAAAGAAATGCAAAACTCCAATTCAAAAGAATATGGAGAATTAATTGCACTTCGAGACGCGATAAGACAGATACTTGAATTCCACCAACAAAATCTTGATGAACTCTTGAAGAAAGAATTAAATCATGAAGAACTCCGGTGACAAAAAGGATGAAGAGATAGAATGAAGGGTGAAAGAATAAGACTAAAGCCTTGCGATGATTCCGATGGAGGTTCCGACAAAATAGTCAATGAAATTGAACTCCGGAAAAGAAAAGATGAAAAGACTTGGAACTAGAATTTATTCCTCAAGAACAAACCCTGAAGAAAAGATTAATCACTTGGATGAAATAGGAATAAGATTTATTGTATGCTTAACCTTCATCCAATTAAATTGATGACGAGCAAAGGATTTTGCATACTACTTATTCTTCTTGAAAAAGGATTGAGAAGTGACATATCGCAACTTGGGAAGGTCTTCATGAACCACCGGTAGGATTGAAAAGAACGAATGAATTAAAATGACAATCAAGGAAAAAGAATCTTGAACGAACCACCGTAAGAATTGAAAATGACTGATGAAAGAGAATGAATCACCGGGAAGAATTAGAAAAGCACAAAGATACTTGAGGGAAAATTAGAGACAAGAGAACGAAGAGATCGCGAACTGATTGACGAATACTTGAATGAAGCATCGGAAGAATATTGAGACGAGCGAAAAGCCACAGATATAGAATAATTGGGGAATGAATCTGAAAACTTGGAACGAAGCAATATTCTGAAAAGATGGCCTCCGGATGATCGAGAGGGAAAGCAACTCCTGAAACACTCCGGACGGATGAAAAGAATTGCACGACTGGAAACAATTAGATAGGATAACATCGAGCTATCACCATGAATCTCCGGGGGAACAGACAAGATTTTTAAGAAAAAAAAATCTACGACGGTCTTCAAAGCTGATAAAGACGACGAGAAACAACATCAAAATTAATGAGATACTCCGGGAGAATGAAAAACAGAGAGGTTGAGCCCACAATGAAATGATTTGAAATCGATCTTGAAAAGGCATCTGACTGATGAAATTCATTCTTACGTCAAACTCCGAAAAGAATTGAGAATAACTCCGGGGAAATTAGAAGAGTCGGGTAAGATCCTGGGAAAAAACCTGTGGGTTAGGGCCCACTGAAAAGAAACACCGTTGGAAAATGGTGATGAACAGATAGATGATGCACCGGAAGAACTGAAATATTTGAATGAGGTGATAACCTCGAATTAATTGGAACACAGACAAATCTCCTGAGATGTCTTGAACACCCCGGAAGGATAAGCTGGCAAGAGGTGAACGAGAAAGTAAAATACTTGATCCGAGGGAAAGAATATAATCACTACCGAAAAACTTGAATTGAATCCGCCGGAAAAGAAAAAGAGATGAAGAATGACGAACGAGACGAGAATTCACCGGTTGAAATGATTGAGGGAAGACTGAAGAGACTCCGCACGAATGAAATTGATGGTCGGAAGAAATTCGAACTCCGGGAATAAAAGGGTGGGAGGGCGGGAAAACAGAGGCAACTTGGAAGGGGGAACCAACGACTATCATGAAGAGAAAACACCGGTTGAAATCATTGAGGAAAGAAAAAGAAAGACTTCACTCGAGTAGGATGGATACTCGATTACGAACTCCGATTCCGAGAGAAAGAAGGGAGGGCGGGTGGGAAAACAAAGACAACTTCGGACAAGGAAAAACAACGACGTCGAAGGAAGAACTGAGGATTGAACTCAAAGATGAAGAGACTCGAGTCAACTAGACGAGAAATGCACCGGAAAAAAAGAGCTGAAGAACAACTACCGGAAAACCAACTGCGTGATCCTAAAGAAAAAATTTGAAGGGGAAGAGAAGTAATTCAAAACACCTACGTCAAGATTCCTCACCAGAGCGACGAAGGGGCAGAGGAGTAAAAAGAATTCCTACTCTCCGATATAACTAGACTCCGAAAATAGTTTTTTTTTCTAGACTCGACAACGACCAAATTACACGATCAATCAAGGGGGCTCCTAGGGTCGGTCGAGGCTCTGATACCAACTTGTCACGCCCAATATGCGACCCTATCCAAAAGGAACTCGACGGTCCCACCAAGGATAGACCCGCATATTGAAACGCTTTTGCAAGGTGGATATCATTACATCAACATTACATAATAGATGGGGATACATACATAAGGCACAAACGCCACAAGAATACATCAACATCATATACAAGATCAACATCCGACTACGGATGAAACATAAACAGAAACTCAAACGACATCCACCCTGCTAGCCCAGGCTGCCGACCTGGAACCTATCCCCTGATCGAAGAAGAAGCAGAAGAAGAACTCCAATACAAGCAAACATCGCTCTCACGTCATGAGCATCGCAAACCTGTACCTGCAACTGGTGGTGTAGTAATCTGTGAGCCACGAGGACTCGGCAATCCCATTACCATGGGTATCAAGACTAGCAAAGCTTAAAGGGGAAGGAAGGGATAAAGTGGTGAGGTTGCAGCAGCGACTAAGCATATATGGTGGCTAACATACGCAAATGAGGCGGAAGAGAAACAAAGGCGATGCGTCAACTAGTAATGATCAAGAAGTGATCTGAACTCCTACTTACGTCGAGACATAACCCAAGAAACCGTGTTCTCCTCTCGATCAACCCGAAAAGAGACACTCACGGTTACGCTACGGTTGGTGTATTTTAATTGAGATCAACTTCGGGTTTTCGCAACCGGACATTAACAAATTCCCATCTGCCACATAACCGAGCACGGCTTTCGAAAGTTCAAACCCTGCAGGGTGTCCCAACAGCCCATGATAAGCTCTCGCGATCAACGAAGGATATTCCTTCTCCCGGGAAGCCCGATCAGTCTGGAATCCGGCTACAAGACATTCACAGCAATAAAACAAGTCCAGCAAGACCTCCGGCGTGCCGACACCACGATAGTAGCGCGCGTATCTCGTCTCAGGCCACGACCGAATGAACACTATGTATGGCAACCGACGATACCCCAAGTTGCCTCGGGGCGGCACCGCAAGTGGCTCTAGTTTGGACCAACACTTAGACAAGCATTGGCCCAGGGGGGTAAATAAAGATGACCCTCGGGATCGTGACTCCCAAGGGAAAAAAGGCTAGGTGAGGCAAATGTAAAACCAATGTTGGGCCTTCTGGAAAAGTCTTATTCAAAGCGAACTGTCAAGGGGTCCCATAAATCACCCGACCGCGTTAGGGACGCAAAATCCGGGAACATAACACCGATATGGCGGAAACTAGAGGCGGCAAGAGTGGAACAAAACACCAGGCATAAGGCCGAGCCTTCCACCCTTTACCAAGTATATAGATGCATTAATTAAATAAGATATATTGTGATATCCCAACAAGTAAACATGTTCCAACAAGGAACAACATCTCCATGTTCCAACAAGGAACAAACTTCATCTTCACCTGCAACTAACAACGCTATAAGAGGGGCTGAGCAAAGCGGTAACATAGCCAAACAACGGTTTGCTAGGAAGGGTGCAAAAAGGTTAGAGGCTGACATGGCAATTAGGTAGGCTTGAGCAACAGGTAATAGGTAGCGCAGCATAGCGATAGAACGAAGCAACTAGCATAGGAATGATAGTAGTGAGATCCAGGGTAGCGGTCATCTTGCCTGAAATCCCGCAAGGAAGAAGAACGAGTCCACGAAGAAGATGAACGGATGAAGCCGAACCAAGCGTAGACGAACGAATCCTCACGATCGCAGCGAAACAGGAACTAACAAGAAGAAGCACACAACATAGTAAACGCACCACACATGAACATGACATGATGCACAACAAGCATGATGCATGACAAAGATACATGAAGCTACTCATGGCAAGAAATGAGGCAAACAAGAACAACACATCAAAGCAAGTTTAAATGAGGCCGGGAACAACATATAACAATTCCGGTAAGTCCTCATATGCAAATTTCGAAATTGGTCCAGATCTGAATAAACCTTATGTTCAAGTTGTTAAACAGCAAGTTAAGATGCACCACGATGATCTACACGAAATTCTAGTCAAGTTGCATATAAAGTTCATTTAATTCGGAGCTACGGTCTAGAAGATATGAGCAAAACAAGATAAGCATGGCATTGATGCAAAATGCATACAAACATCAAGCAAACACCTCAAAACAAGGATGCAACATGATAATATGAAACTACATGCAAAATCACGCAAGTTTCATATAGATCACACTCAAAACGGAGCAACGGTTCAACACATACACCCTATACAAGTCATAGCAACAATCTGTCCAAAACAGCAACTAGACATATTGCAAGCATCAAAACAACATGCTACAGGGCCTCAACGAGAAAACAAAAGGCATGGGCATGATGTACAGGTAAAGCATTACAAAACATGAGCACTGAGCTATCTCCAGAAACAACTAGAACATGCTCAAAAACACATGGCAAGATTGCAACTAATAACAGTTTCAGACTTTGCAGAAAATAACATCAGGTTGCAATGTTTAGAGCTATCAAACAACATGCTACAGGAACTTATCATGGCAAACAAAGGCATGGCATGAATCTACTTAAAGCATATAACAAAAGTCCTTTAGTGACCATGAGCCAAAAAGGAGCAGAAAATATAGTAACACCCATGTCAATATCGAAAGTTTCGTTAACAGATTCAGCAACATGGCATGTCAAAAATTGATAACAAGAAGGCATGTTTACAAGCTCAATGCACTCACTACAGAGCCTTATATGAAAAACTAAGCATATATACATCAAGAAGACATGGCCTAGAAGACAAACATGGCAAGAACAATAACATAGCATACATGGATCAACCACAACAACCTTGGCAAAATTGAATAACATGTATACAATCTGCCAGGAAACATTCGATAGCAAAAGTAGAGCTCGATTGACTCAAGCTAGACTACTCCATAATTGCAAACAAGGGCATGGATGGATAGAGCAAGACATGATTTACAAAACATCCTTACTGAAGTATCTCAAAATATGCATGGATCTCTCGGTAGCATCAAGTCAACATGGCATCAAAATATCAGCAAAACAGGGCTGAAATCAGCAACAACAAGACACCTAGTTTGCATGCTTGTGCTAGTCACCACATAGATCACAAAAATACATGGCATACACCCCTGGAAAGATGGCATGGCATATTAAAAAATACATGTAGGACTCAAGTCCATAGGGTGCACACATCAATCATGGAAAAAATGACAAAAGTGCATGTTCTGATAAAAATCAGAAACTAACATCACATAGCACTCTTCCCACAGCATTTCGGGCATCAAGATGAGCTCAAATGAAAATGATGCAATGGAATGAAATGATCTACTTTTCGAGGCGAACATTTTGACATATTACACGCACAAAACGGAGCCACGATGACAGAGATATGATGCTACAAAAATGCAATAAAATATTTGAGAATCGGATTGTGGATTTTGGAAAAAAAAAACAGGTGAGCGCAATATAGCCAAAGTGTGCCCGGGGCGGAGGATATGCGGGCTCACCCATTGGGCTCGGCCCATTTGCAGAGGAGGAGGCAGGCCGGCTTGGGCTGGGCCTTGGGGAGGCCGGCAGGGATCTGGGTCGCGGGCCCATGCGGGATCGACGCGGTCAACGGGCGCCGGCAGGGTCGAGCAGCGGCGGCGCTCCTCCACGCGGCGCAGAACGACGGCGGCGGCTTGGCGCGGCTCCGGCGGTGTAGGGGTCGGCGGGAGGTTGGGGATGGATGGATCCGACCATCCCCTACCCGGATCTGGCGAGAGGAGGCCGGCGGGGAGGTGGTGATGCCCACGGCGGAGCTCGGTGGAGGCGTTCATGGCGGCGGCGGTTAGCTGCGGGGGAGAGAGAGCTGGTGAGGGGAGGAAGGAGAAAGGGAAGGGAGAGAGAGACCGAGCGGCAGCGCGACCTGTACGGGGGTCGCCGGAGTTGGCCGCCGGTGACGCTCGGCGGGCGGCGACCCGGCGACGGGGCTCCTACGGGAGCCACTCGGGATCGGGCGGCGAGGCGATTTCTGCGGGGCGCGGGAGGCGCTCGGGCGGGCGGCGGCAGGCTCCCTCGGGCCCAGATCTGGCCCAGGCGGGCTGTTGCGGGCGGGAGGGCCGCGGGAGGAGCTCGGGAGGAAGTGGGCGACAGACGGGCACGTGGCAGGGGCCGGAGAGGCCACACCCCGCCCGGCGCAAGTGGTCTCCGGTGGCGGGGGCAGCCAGGCGCCAAGTGGCGGAGGAGGTGGCGGCAAGGAAAGCGAGGCTGGAAGCACGGAAATTGAGGAGGAGGTTGGTGGAGGCCAAAATGGCATATGGGTGGTGTTTAAATAGGCGGGGTCTAGGGTTTGGGGATTTGCTCCGTTTTGGACCGTTCGATCGCCATCGGATGGCTCCGGAGCGGAGAGGGTCTAGGTGAGTGGATAGTGGGCTGTAAAGAGAGGCCTGGGGCTGAGAGGAGAGAAGAGAAGTGAGGCCCGGGGACTGTTCCGGAGACCGAAACGTCCGGCGAGAATACCGGCAACGATGCCGCTATATATTTAACGATTGGGCTATCAAACGAGCTCCGAATGCGACGAAACTTGACAGGCGGTCTACCGGTGGTATACCAAGGCCGCTTGGCAAACCTCAGTCCATTCCGAGACCGTTTAACACTCGCACACAAAAAGAGGTAAAAGGGGGCGCCGGGAGACATAGGAGTGCCGGATTGCAAAACGGACAACGGGGAAAAAGCTCGGATGCATGAGACGAACACGTATGCAAAATGAAATGCGCATGATGACATGATATGAAATGCAGATGATGACATGGCAAAGTGCAACACACAAGCACATGACATGGCAAAGACGGCGAATAACTGGCAGACACCTGGCGCATTGAATCCGGGGCGTTACAGTTGCCTAAGGAAGTTTTCATTTTCTTTGAACAAAAAAATCATTTTCCATTTTTCGAGAGCCCAAAATGAGGTTTTTTGTGAAGGACGTACCATATATTTGTTGCAAAATTGGACCAAATCAATTTTCTAAAATATTAGGACATATTTAATGCACAAATGACCAAATGGTTGGGAGTCAAAAGATTTGATCCAACTCTGGTGAAAAAGACAAACTTCTGTCTATTCAGCAGGAAGCGAGTCAAAATTGAACTACAGCTGCCTCATAGTTCGCTCTTTATTTTTACCAAAAATAATTTTTAGGTACATAAGTATCTATTTAATCAGAGAAACACCAAAAAATCCAAGATTCAACCACTAGCTAGGAATGGTCATTCCCGCCGTTTTGACCGCATTTTAAAACGGGCATAAAAAATTCAAAAAAAACAAAAAATTGGAAAACCTTTGCATTGTGTCATTATATGTGACCAAGTTTCCAGGAAAAATAATAAACTTTTAATACAGAAATTATTTTAAAAAAGTGTTCTAAAAAATGAGCTATCATGCGTGAAGATTCATGGCTTTCAAGTCAAATGATCAATCTTATGGCCACATTCATGTCATAGTTTGTTCAAATGATCTCATATTGTGCACAAGGGTGCATCTTGGAATTCCAAACAATGTTTCATAAGGGAGTTTTCACTTTCATTGCACAAAAGAGCCATTTTCCATTTTTTGAGTGCCCCAAATGAGGGTTTTTTGTGAAGGACCTACCAAATAATTCCTGCAAAATTGGACCGAATAATTTTTATAAAATACTAGGCCATATTTAATGCACAATTGACCAAATGGTTGGATGTAAAAAGTTTTGATCCACCTCTGGTGAAAAAGACAAATTTCCGCTGATTCAGGTGGAAGTGGGTCAAATTTGAACTGCAGCTGCCTCATAGTTTGCTCTTTATTTCTTCCAAAAATCATTTCTAGGTACATAAGTATCTACTTAATCAGAGAAACATCAAAAGTTTTCCAAGATTCAACCACTAGCTAGGAACGGTCAAGCCCGCTGTTTTGACCGCATTTTGAAACGGGCATAAAATATTCAAAAAAACAAAAAATTGGAAAACCTTCGCATTGTGTCATTATATGTGACCAAGTTTGCAGGAAAAATAATAAACTTGTAATACGGAAATTATTTTAAAAAAGTGTTCTAAAAAATGAGCTATCATGCGTGAAGATTCATAGCTTTCAAGCCAAATGATCAATTTTATGGCCACATTCATGGCATAATTTGTTCAAATGATATCATATTGTGCACAAGGGTGCATCTTGGAATGGAAAACAATGTTGCCTAAGGAAATTTTCATTTTCTTTGCACAGAAAATTCATTTTCCATTTTCCGAGTGCTTGAAATGAGTTTTTTTGTGAAGGACCTACCATATATTTGTTGCAAAATTGGACCAAATCAATTTTATAAAATATTAGGCCTTATTTAATGCACAATTGAAAAAATGGTTGGGTGTCAAAAGTTTTGATCCACCTCTGGTGAAAAAGACAAATTCCCGCCGATTCAAGTAGGAAGCGGGTCAAATTTGAATTACTGCACTGCCTCAGTAGTTTGCTATTTATTTTTCCAAAATCATTTCTAGTTACATAAGTACCTATTTAATCATAAATACATGGTTTTGTGGCGATACATCGAGGTTTGGACGGTGGCTGAGGGCCCCAACTCTAGAGCGCGTAAACTCGCATGCCGCCAGCATGGTCACAGCGTGGACAGTGGCGTTACCATGTGTTCAGGCGGCCTAGGAATGTCTAGTGGGTTGGGCACTCCCAGGTAGGTGCTAGGAAGAAAATCACAACATAAGATTCTCACGAGGAGACCGATCGATGCTCAAACATGAATAAGCAGCCAAGTGTTTGATTAGCGATGACGGAAATGCACATGGCTAATGGGCGTGAGTTTTGGCTGAGGATGATCAGTTACTAAGAAGACCGTCTTCACAAATTTTCAGCTCAAAAGGAGGAGCCTAGGTGGTACTTGCTTTGCAAAGTACCACACTGGACATAAATATGAATGTTGAAGCTGGGCTCAAAATAATGAATGGATTAGGCTGGCATTTGGTGGAGGATGGTTATTTGGGTAGAGGAAAGCACTGTAGAAAATGGATACCATTTGGACATGCCAAAGTGGTACTTCCTTCACAAAGTGTTTTTCTGAACAGAATAGGAAAATGAATATTTTTAAATTATTTTTGAACTAGGCAAGGAAGGTTTTTTACATATTTGACAAAGATATGACCCAAAGAATTTATGAGATTTTTTTGGGAATTTTGGGAATGACAGAAATATAGGTTGCTTTACAACCTAGGGCAAAAACTGCCACATGGACATGACGCATAGGCAAAACTGATGAGGTAGCGCCTAGTCATAGCAACCCACCACAGTTTACAAGGTTATGACTATCTATATTGGTCATGATCAGCTAGAAATAAGGCAGCGGACCAGTGATATCTGCTTTATGACCATTTCGTGTAAGGAAATTACGACCTTTCTGACCAAAATGGTCGTTATAGTTTAGGGTTTGGAGCCCCCCGAACAGCTTTTGACCAATTGGTCTGAAATGGTCATAGATATATGACCAATTCTTCCAGGGTCACTAACAGAAAGTCACTAGTTGACATATTTCTTGCAGTGTGATCTTCCACCACAAGACCACAAGCAAAAAGGCAAGGACAAGCTTCAAGAGGAAATTGATGCATTTGAAGAAGCACCTAAGGCCTTGGTCAAGTGGGTTCCCAAGACTACATCAAGTTCTACCTCATCAAGTACGACTACAACTCTAAGGATTCCCATCAAGATGGTGTGGATCCCGAAGAAGAAGAACTAGAGAGTTCTTGAGGGTGACTCCACCAACATACTTCACTCTTATCATTTTGGCGAGGACAAGTGCAAACAACTTCCATATCTTGCACTAGTTCAAGGAGTCACAAACCCTCTTGTTGGTAAGATAAGGGACAAGGTAACCTAATGCTTTCATAGACAACATGTTGTGTACACATCACTCTATGTCTATGGATATCCTTGCTTGTTCCTTGTGGGACTAACCCGTGTAGGTATTGAAAGTGCAACTCACTCCGAAGGGTTGCTCCGAATGATCTACATCAACATCGACCATCTAGATATTCAACACCTACATGAAGTCATCATCAACAAAACCCAAGGTTATTTCATCCCTCTTAGGGGGGATATCACATCTAGGGGGAGCTTTACTCTAATCAATTGAGCTAAAGCAACTCTAATGGTGTGAACACAACAATGCTTTATGTAAAAGTGGTAACCCCACTGGTGCTTAAACAATGAGTATGACCTATGATCAAATGTTCTCATTTGACTCCTAAGTCAATATACTCATATATAGATGACCTAGTCATCGCCAATTGGTTGATAGATGATAGAGTGTTTGTGCATGCTTTGTCACATATTTCATTTGCCATTCTATTGTGTGAGCATGTTGGTTGCATGTTTTACTCATTCGAGGACATCCATTTGTTGCTTTGATTGTTTGGCTCTTTCTCTTTTGCCAAATGGATGGACAAGAATGCCTAAGAACACCCTCTAGCTATCTATGCTTTTCTCGTCTCAAACTCTATTCATGCTACATCACAAAGTTTGATCAAGTCAGATTCGAACCACTCTGCGTGAGGAGCACTCGGAGTTCCCGATTCGTCATAGACTTAAACCTCCAAAACCTCTTTGTGCATCTCGGTCTGACCGATTCATCCTTTTCGGTCCTACCGAGATCACTAAGTTGATCTAGGGTTTTCAATCTCGGTGCAACCGATTCGAACCTTTTGGTCACACCGAGTTGCAGTAACTGCTTGCAGTTTTGCATCTCGGTACCACCGAGTCATTCCACTCGGTCACACCGACAGGGTCAGGTTATATATACTGACGGGCCAAATTTTGGAAAAATTTCCGAACCTCTTTGCCCGCGCGTAACCTGCTCTTCCTCCTCGGGTCTCCGGATCGTCCTCTCGTCGCCAGCGACCTCCCGCCGCTGGTCTCCGCCGCCATCAACGGCAATCTGCCCCGCCATTGCCGTCGTAGCAAGTTCGCCGCCGAACTAGGGTACGAACTTGATCTTTGTGCTAATCTATAACTCTGATTCTTAGCACATTGCTTTGCCATGATTCTTGCCATGTTTAAAATCATCCTGTCCAGTAAAAACATCCCGTAGATTAGTTTTGGTTTGAAAATTTAGGGTTATGTCTCCGCCTAATTCATCTCGGACCGACCGAGTTGTAGAAATCGGTCTCACCGATTTGGCTTAGGCCAGAGCACATGCGTTTTCGGTCTGACCGAAAATTGCAAATTGGTGTGACCGAGTTCGATTCTCTGTGAAACCCTAGCAGTCTCGGTACCACCAAACTGTGACTCGGTCTGATCGAGTTCACTAGTTTAGGTTCCAAAAGCTGCTTCGGTATCATCGAGTTTACAAATCGGTAGATCTGAAATGCTTTCTGTGAAGAACTAAAACTAAGTTTTTAAGTCATCTGTTTTGCAAAACTCATGTACTTTGTGATGCTCATCTACTCTACCTCATCTATAACCTATCCACAGGGTCTGCTGTTAGAGTGTTTGCAGAGATGTCTGATCAAAGTGACAGCCAAAACAAGTCTGAACAGCAGGTGCAGATGAGTGAGGGTTTAGATCCCTCTAGCATTTATGGTGATGGCAGCAGGAGCACTCCCAGCAACTTGCCAAAGGCTTCCACCAGGACAAGGAAGAAGAGGACTTGTGATTCAGAAGATGAGGACTATGTGGTTGTTGAAGATGAGGTCACTTCAAAGAAAAAGGTGCTGAAGAAAGAGTATGGCACAGCTGCTGCAACAAAGCCTGGACTGAAAACAAAGATGCGAGCAAGAAGACATCCCAGGTCTAAGCCAAGAAAAGTTGCCACAGGTGAAACTATGAAGTTCACCATTGAATCTAAAGAAGAAGCAGTTGGTGAGGATAAGAAGAAGAAGAGGGCCAGAACCACTACTGCCAGAGTTCTTGGCAAGCCCTCAATGAGGAAAGATTCTGAAGAGGAAGAGGAAGAGGATGTTGCACCAGCACCCAAAGATCAAAAGCTTATGGGGGATGCAATCAGATCAGGGGCTGCTCCATCTAAGCCCAAATCTGCTCCCAAGGCTACTGCTCCAGCTCCAAAGCCTAAACCCAAGAGAAGCACTAGAAACATCCCTGCTGAAGAGAAGAACAAGGCCCCAGTGCCTGAAGCTGCTGAAGAAGATGACTCTGTTGTATTGAGGAAGCTGAAACCCAAGATCCCTGACCACAATGATGCACACCCAGTTGCAGAAAACATGAAAATCAGGAAGGATACAGGATTGAGACTATGGAGACAGTCTGATCCATATGCTATCATGAGAAGAACTGCTATAGGCTATAGGTTTCACACTAAGGAACAGCAGGACTTCTATGAGACAATTCTGCTTGATAAGAAGCCCATTGTGTGTGGCATGAGATGGGTTGACTGGGAGTTCATCAAGGAGAATGAGGATCACTTCCCTGGTGTGCTTGATAGCTTCAAGGCATGTGTAGTTGACACATTTGTTGCCCAGAAGCTCACCAAGTGGAATGATGAGCTCATCATGCAGTTTTATCCACTGCCCACTTCTATCCAGATGGAAGGATAGTATGGATGTCTGAGGGTTCTAGATACCAGTCTACAGTTGATGAGTGGTCCAAGCTTATCAATGCTCCTGAGGAACATGAGGATGACTTGGATATATATGCAGAGAAGAAGAAAGACCACAACACAATGGCCAACATGTAAAAAGAGATCCCAGATGATGCTTTGGATACACATAAGTTTGGATCTGTTCACTTCTTGTTGTCTCGTCTGCCAACTATCAACTGGATTCTAAGGCACACTGTCGGTGTCAAAACCGGCGGATCTCGGGTAGGGGGTCCCGAACTGTGCGTCTAGGCGGATGGTAACAGGAGACAAGGGCACGATGTTTTACCAGGTTGGGCCCTCTTGATGGAGGTAAAACCCTACGTCTGCTAGATTAATATTGATGATGTGTGTTACAAGAGTGGATCTACCACGAGATCAAAGAGGCTAAACCTAGAAGCTAGCCTATGGTATGATTGTTGTTAGATCCCCACGGACTAAAACCCTCCGGTTTATATAGACACCGGATAGGGTTAGGGTTACAGTAGTCGATTACGATGGTAGGAGATCTACATATCCATATCGCCAAGCTTGCCTTCCACGCCAAGGAAAGTCCCATCCGGACACGGGACGAAGTCTTCAATCTTGTATCTTCATAGTCTTGGAGTCCGGCCGATGATGATAGTTCGGCTATCCGGACACCCCCTAGTCCGGAACTCCCTCAGTAGCCCCTGAACCAGGCTTCAATGACGACGAGTCTGGCGCGCATATTGTCTTCGGCATTGCAAGGCGGGTTCTTCCTCCGAATAATTTATAGAAGATTGTGAACACCAGGATAGTGTCTGGCTCTGCAAAACAAGTTCCACATAACACCGTAGAGAGAATAATCTTTGCACAGATCTGTCAACGTATTCCGCGGCGTGACATCACACCACGGCCAGGCTTTTATATGAGTCGTTTTTTATTGTTCCACCTCAGCGTGTTTAGCGAGGCGGTTTCCTTGGCACGTCTTATCAAAGCGTAGATCGTGCCCACTTATTCCGGGATTCTCATCAATACGGGCGTGGTTAACCCAACCGTGCCCGTTGGCCTGCCTTCTGTATCAAAGGCGAGTCCTAGTTGACCACGGGGTGGGCTCTTGGTATTCAACCTCTTTATAACGAGACCAAGGCCCTCTCCTTTTCACACCCTCTATCGAGTTCGCCTCGTGCTTCGAGTTCCAACACCCAAAGCTTCAGATTCAGGCGCTTCGGACTCTCGACGATGTCCGGCTCCGACCAGCATGGCCGATGGATGTCTTCCTCCGTCATAGAAGAAGACGTGCTAAAGCTGCGAGACGCCAGGTATCTAACCGGCGAGATTTCGCATAGGCTGCCTGCTCCAGGGCAGGTCATTCCCACTCCTGAGCCCGGTGAGAACGTGGTGTTCGTGTCTCACTTCCGTCGGGTTTAGGCTTCCGATGGACCCCTTTGTGCGGGGGCTCATGTTTTATTCTGGCTTGATTTCCATGACTTGAATCCGGAGTCCATCCTCCATATCTCGTCATTCATTGTTGTATGTGAGGCCTACCTCCATATTACCCCTCACTTTGGATTGTGGCTCAAGACCTTCAAGGTGGAGCCAAAGGCGATCAAGGGCAGCAAGCAGTGCGGAGGGGCGGTCATAAGCAAATCGCTGGTGCTCCGTGGCCCGAGGGCTCTTTTCAAGAGGAGCTTGGTTTATGGCAACGGGAGTGGTTCTATATCACCACTCCCAGGGGCACCAAATGGGCAGCGCTCCCTGCCTTCTGCTTAGGTCCACCACAGCGGTTGGCGTCATGGGTCAACAAGGGGCTCGACTGGGGGTTGTCCAAGGACGTTCCCCTGCTGCAGGGCCGTATACGAGATCTCCAGGAAAGAGGGATCAATCTGGTTGCAGTGGCGCAGGTTATTGTGATCCGGCGTTTTCAGCCCTGCAAACATCGCCCCCTCTGCCTGTGGGAATTCAATCCGGAGGGACCACGAGCTCTCCAAAATTTTATGGGCACGACGCCCGTGGAGATGTATAAACTGTTCTTCGAATCACGAGAGGAGTGTCCGAACTTGACCGAGGACGCAGGACTAAGCTGGAATCGCCCAGATGCTCAAGTAAGTAGTCCTGTAACCGGACAAGCTGTTCATTCATTTATTATGTATATATGCCCTTTAAAGGAGCTGTTTCTTGAACAGGAGTGGATAGCCAAGGCAAAGTTGATAAGGTGTCCGGCTCCCCTCCCAGAGACCACGCCGGATCCCATGTTGACCAAGATGTTGAAGATCGCGCCTTTTGAAGAAGGCGAAGGGAGGAGCGGGGGAGCAACTGCCTCTGCGAAGGAGGCTATCAAGGAAGGAGGGATTAAGAGACCCACCTTCCAAGGAGAGAAGAGGACCGCTTGGAAGATCCGGGGTCAAGGCCTCAAAGAAAGGAAGGAATCTTCGTCGGAGAGTCCGGCTGGGAAGTAACCCAGCCGCACTATTTCCCCAAGGGATCAGCCCTCAATGAGCCGTAAGTAAAACGAAGGGTCTTGTAAATAAGGAACATCCCTGTATTTATTTATGAAGATAACGAAATCGTACCTTGTAGTTCGGACCTCAGCCCTTCTCAGCAGAGCTCGTCTTCGGGGGATCTTCTTCCAGAGATGATGGAGAGCGAAACGCCTCCACCTGTCGCACCCCCATGTGAAGCGGATGACCCGGAGGTGTCGTCGCAGAGGGTTCCCCCAAGTCCGCGAGGCGGAAGGTCCAGCGCCAAGTGGTGTGCGGTCGAGGAGGTGAAGGATTTGCGGGCGAAGCGGCTATCTCAGAAGATCACCGTGCTCTAATGGGTACGGTGATTGAAAGAATTGCATCCGCGGAGAGCGGATTGCGTGAAGCAGTCAGAAGCTTACCGACGGGGTTTGAGGTACGCAAAAAAAATGATGTACCGTCTGACAGTTATGCATATAAAATGCGCCCTGTATAGATAGTAGCCCCTGAAACTCGGTATGGTGTCAAAATTGACAACGTGCCGAGGATCAAATTCTCAGTTTTAACATATCGCCGCTCCTAAACAGGTGGCGGGTCGTCCGGAGGCCAGCCGGACTGATGAATATGCCGAACTAAAGCGGCAGCTTGATGAGGCGGATGCGACATCGCTGGTCAATAAGCGGTTTGACGAGCCACAAGGTATCACGACTTCTATGCGGACACCTGGTAAGGGAGCTTCACGCCCATGTCTTACTAATCATATGCTAAATGCAGATGGTGCATTTGTCGATGGAAGAGCTGCGGGCAGAACTTCGCCGAGCGAAAGAGCAAGCCAGAATTAGTAATGTCGGCTGCTTTAAAAGCGGCGAAGAGCTAGAAGCTGAACGGGCTGCTCACTGCCGAAGCAAAGAGGAGATGGCCGAGATAGCCAAAAGGTTAAGGAATGCTACCGATCGCTGCGAGGTTCTTGAAAAAGAGCATCAAGCGGAACAGGAGGGCCTAAAGAAGGCCACCGCCGAAACCAAGAATGCCCAATTGGCTTTGAGAGCTGCCAAGGAGGAGCTGAGTCAGGCCAGGGCAATTGCGGCTGGAAAACCGTTTACGCTGCGGAGGAAATATACAGATCAAAGTATGCTCCGTTGGATAAATTATGGAGTTCATATGATGCTTATATGGACTTGGCGGCGTTGTGGGACTTGTTGAGCACTTCCGGGGCGAAGGGGCACAAAGGGAAGAGCTATCTTGGTCGCAATTCCATAGTCCGGAGCCCTCTGCCGTGACCGATCGGTTGGCGAGTGGGCGAGCTGAATCGATTGTCCGGATTGGCCATGAAGCATGTCTTGACTCACTTGTGGTCGGACGGACCCCAGCCGAAGAGCTATTTTGGTGTAGTGCAACAGTTTCTTGGAGCGGTGCCGCGTATCGACGCGATGAAGCGATCGGCATGTATTGAGGGAGCGCGGATGGCTCTTGCCCGTGTCAAGACATACTGGGCAGAGATGAAGGCCACCGACGTTGCATCCTAGGATTGGACAGAGGCGAGTACCGCCGAGCACTACTTTGAAGAAGTCTGTCGGCGCTTCGTTTATTAGAGACATAGTGCTCGAAGGATATTATGTCCGAATGACATGTATGATTAAATAAAACGATGTTTCAATGTAATATAAGTGCTTTTTATACTTGTGCGTTCAAGTAGTAAACTACTCCTCAGCGGCCGTTTATGTATATGTGTATATAACCTGAAAGATGGCAGTCCTTGGCTTCAGCCCCCACGCACATAGTGCGGTGGTGTTTGCAAAAAAAGTGCTTTTTCACACTTAATCCAACGTCTTGGTCCTGTTAAGGAGGTGGTAGCGTAGCAAACCAGGCAACTGGACTATAATGCTTTATCACTTTCACTTAGCCATAGGAGTTCGAGGGTGGGGCAACTATATAGCCCACAGGGCACCGCACTCTCCCGAATTGGAAAAGTGCGTATGTGCTGACCGAAAACCGGTCCTTCGTTAATGCGGAGGAATTCTAAACATTCTGTGAGTCATCGAGTGGTTGACCGGTCTCGCTATATCATGATCGGTTTTGGCTTTCTCCATCGAGGTGCTCGCTTTGGCGAACCGGGCACAATTGCAGTAGTTCTCCGGTGCGCGTTAGCCATGAAAGCGGAACGTAAGGCAGCAAAACACAGGGCGGGCAACCCAACATTTGACCAAAGACATGATTCGAGCTGATGCATATAAGGCCTAACTCTCGAGGCGCGAATACTCCCTAAGGTATTCGGTCTTTAGGAAAATGGGCAAAATAAGGCCCTAAGCCCTTTGTGTCGAGTGCAGCGCAAAAATTCTGGTGCGGCCAATGCCAAAGCACCAGCCTCCTCCTCGCTTATATTTAAGGAACTGGGGAATGTATATCAACAAGAGCAGTGAAAAAAGGTTTACGCGGGTCTTAATCTGAAAGAATCCTTGCAGCGGGTCCCTCTTGCACGTCTGCGCTGTGTCTCCGTTGTGCGTATCTGGGACAGGTGTAGCACGTTGTTCATCTATAAAAGAGAGGAACTTAGTTTGGAAAGAAAAAGGATCGTGCGAAAAATGTACTTAATATTAAATAAACAAAGTACGGTTCAAAGAAGTGAATAAAATTTGAGCTTTATTGTCTCTTGTTATACATGCATGCAGCCCCTTGTATGGGGGTATGCCGTTAGTGGGCGCCGGACTCGTCTAGCCGTGTCAGGGGTTTGAATGACCCTCGGGTTCTTTGCCTAGTGGAGCCGGGTAGGCTGTGGAGCTGTCGATGCGATCTCCCCTTCTTCCGCTTCGAGTAACATAATACTTCCTTTCAATGAGATGATGCCGCGTGGACCGGGCATTTTAAGTGTTAGAGATGCATAATGCGGTATTGCGTTAAAGCGAGCGAAAGCTTCGTGTCCCAATGGTGCTTGATGGCTACTTTTAAACGGGGCGACGTGGAAGAGTAACCTTTCGCGACGGAAGTTGTCGGATGAACCAAACATAACTTCTAGCAGTATGGAGCCCGTGCAAAGGGCGTATGGGCCTGGCATTACTCCTTTAAAGGAGGTGTTGCTATGGCGAATTTTGGTTGGGTTTATCCCCACCCTGCGGATTGTGTCCTGATATATCAGGTTTATGTCACTGCCGCCGTCCATGAGGACATGTGTAAATTGGAATCCGTCGATTACAGGATTCAATATCAAGGCAGTCCATCCTGCGTTCCGGATATTATTGGAGTAGTCCTGATGGTCGAAGGTGATTGGTTTTGACAACCAGAGTGTGGCACGCCTTTTAGGGGGCGCCGCTTTGTTTTTCCCTTTGATCACGTGAAGTGAGTTTACTGTTTTAACCTCCTGTGGGAAAGTTTTTCGTTTTTCGGAGTGCTGCTTTTGGGTTTCGTCACTCCCATTTGGTGTGTCGAGCCCCTTGTGTTCGGCGTTAAGTCGGCCGGACTGCTTGAAGACCCAACAATCTCTGTGGGTATGGTTTGCGAGCTTCCGGAGGTACCATGTATTTGACACGTCTGTCCGAATCTTGTTTAGGTTGGATAGCTCGTCCTTTGTTATCCTTTAGGGCAGTGTTTTGTTGTTCGCCGAGAGCTTTTGAATCCGGCGTTGACCGCCGTACTATTTGGGCCATTTATTTATTCCGCGCTGATCTTTTCTGCGTCGTGATTTCATTTCCATCCTGGTTCCGGATGTACTCGAATTCATTTGGTATCGCATCTAGCCAGCCAGCTGTCCTCATGAGGCTTGTTAATGCGCCATTGTTCTTGGCTTTTCTTGGCGAGGTGTCTGGCGAGCCATTCGTCTCGGACGTTGTGTTTGAAAGATGCTAAGGCTTGGCGTCCGGACGATCGACTATTTGGTTCTTTTAGTAAGGAACCTGTTCCTGAATTTCGGGCTGACTCTTCGGCTGTTGATTTATGTGACTTAGATCGTCGCATCCGGAGGGCGGACATAAGTCCCCGAAAATTTGCCCGAATGCGTCCTCGAGCTCTTCCCAGCTTCTAATGGTATTTTCGGGGAGGCTTTTAAGCCAATGCCGAGCTGGCCCTTTGAGTTTAAGGGGTAAGTATTTTATGGCGTGGAGATCGTATCCTCTAGCCATGTGTATGTGGAGGATGTAATCCTCGATCCGCACTCTGTGGTCTGTTGTTCGTCGTATGCCCCTATGTTTACGGGTTTGAATCCTGCTGAAATTCATGATCCAGCACCTCATCGGTGAAACATAGGGGTGTGTGGCACCCTATATTTGGGTGTGCCGTGATCTTCGGATTTTGACGATTGCATTGTTTTGTGAGCCTGCTTTCTTGGCCCGTAGATGGACCTAATGGGCCATCCTCTTGGTGTGAATCCTTATGCGGATCGCATATTGGCTTGTGTCTTGGCGCCATTCACCGCTCTCTTTTCGCCGTGGGGTCGTCATCCGATTGGGTGGCCTTCTTACTTTTTAATTGTGGGGCTCTAAGGCCTCCTCGTCAATTCAGGCGATCGCTTTCTTTTGGGTAGCTCTTTGTTCGGGCGATTGTCGCCGTATTTATCTCATGGTGCTGAATACTTTGCTCCATCGATCCCGAGTGCATCTTCCGCTGTTTTGAGCTTCCGCTTGCTTTTTCAGGCTACGCGATGGCGACGAGCCTTTTACGGAGGTCATTTTGCTCCAATGGTTTGTCCGGTGAGGTCGTCCGGACTGTTGTCTTCGCCGGGACAGATTGTTTATCCAAGTTGTCTTGTTCGGACGATTGCTCGATAGCTTGTTTGTTGTCCACCGTTCGCCCTGCTCTATGGCTGGGTCTTTGTTGAGGCGGGCTTTGTTCGGCATTTACGTTGCCGCTTTTGACCGCCGAGGGATTTATCCTTCGTGGCGCCCCGTTGTTCCTCGTCTTCATTTCCTTTTGGTGTATCCACCATGTATACATCATGGGATGAGGTTGTCCAGCGTCCTATAGGTGCTGGTTCATTGTTGTCTCCTACATCGTCGTCCATACCGTCGATGTCTTCGGAGTCGAAATCGAGCACGTCGTGTAAGCTTTCGACAGTGGCTATGAAGTGGGTGGTGGGTGGGCTTTGAATTTCTTTGTCGTCTGCATCCCAACCATCCTGACCGCAGTCCGGCCATGGCTCTCCGGATAAAGAGAGAGACTTTAGTGTATTCAGGATGTCGCCAAAGGGCGAGTCTTTGAAAGATGTCGCGACCGTGAACTCCATAACGGGCGCCCAATCGGATTCGATTGGCAAGGGCGCGGAGGGTTCGGAGTTCGGAAAGGAGTCCGGCTTCCTGGAGTCAAGGTCTTTGCAAAGGACAGGGATGGAGTTCGGCTCGATCGCCGTAGAGATTGAAGCCCCCGAGGCGGTGTCCAACCACTCGTCCCCGATCGGGAGTCCGCTCCGTATTAAGGATTGAGCGGATTCAGTGCGGCCTCCGTGGCAATTGTTCGGCTGCAGAGCTAGATCATGCCCATCGAGACAAGTCGGGCGCTTGGCTGTGGCTCGAATCCGTCGAAGATCAAGTCTCCGCGGATATCGGCCGTATAGTTTAAACTTCGAATCTGACCGACGGTCGAGGCGAAGCTTCGATCTGCTCTAGATGGCTGCTTAATTGGCCCTCGATGCAAAGCCGCCGGACACGAAGATCTGCACGGGAGAGAAGTCTCACCGACTGCGTCGTTGTTGATGATCGAAGGAGCCATCGGGCCTATCGGTGGCGACACGAGGAACTCTCAATGAAAGCACCAATGTCGGTGTCAAAACCGGCGGATCTCGGTAGGGGTCCCGAACTGTGCATCTAGGCGGATGGTAACAGGAGACAAGGGCACGGTGTTTTACCAGGTTGGGCCCTCTCGATGGAGGTAAAACCCTACGCCCTGCTAGATTAATATTGATGATGTGTGTTACAAGAGTGGATCTACCACGAGATCAAAGAGGCTAAACCCTAGAAGCTAGCCTATGGTATGATTGTTGTTCGCCCCACGGACTAAAACCCTCCGGTTTATATAGACACCGGATAGGGTTAGGGTTACACAGAGTCGGTTACGATGGTAGGAGATCTACATATCCGTATCGCCAAGCTTGCCTTCCACGCCAAGGAAAGTCCCATCCGGACACGGGACGAAGTCTTCGATCTTGTATCTTCATAGTCTTGGAGTCCGGCCGATGATGATAGTTCGGCTATCCGGACACCCCCTAGTCCGGAACTCCCTCACACACACTGCTACCCAAGTCAGGTGATCACAAGATGATCAGAGAACATGCAATAAACTTGCTGCATATATTTGATGTCCCACAGAAGTTCAAGGTCATGAGTTTGATTGTTGAGACAATCAAGAGGACTGCTGCTGACCAGAAGAGACGCTGTGGGTATGCTCCACACATTCAGGAGCTCATCAACTCAAAGATGGGCACAGGCAAATATATTTTGGATAAGGAGCACCTGGCCATCTACCCTGAATTTGAAGACAACACAGTGGTGATGAATGAGAATGAACCATCTTCATCTCAAGCACATGAGAAGAGAGAGAAGGCTAAAGCAGAGAAAGCTGCAAAGATGCCAACTGTAGAGGAGGCATCTCAGATATTCTTGAAGAGCAAGCAAGACCAGCTTGGATATCTGATCCAATCCACCCTGAGGATTGAGAAGGGCTTGGCCACCCTGACCAAGAACCAGGAGAGTTTGGAGAGGATCATTGAGCAGAAATTCTATGACCTAGATGTCAAAGTAATAGAGATCCAAACTGCAGTTGAGAAACTTCAGGAGGAAGCAGAGGAGAAGAAGGGAAAGTCTACCATAGATGCTTTTTCTAGAGTGCCCAGAGGACAAAGATCTGCTGCACTGCCAATTCCTAACACTAGAGCTACAGCATCAGCACCAACAGCTACAGGTCCAGTTCCACCTCCAGCAGCTACTCCACCAGCTCCAGCTACTTCATCTGAAGCCTTCATCCTTGGGGTTCTCTCAACACCTCCTACCGAAGATCAAGCCTGAGAGTCGTTTAGCACTATGCATTTTTGAACTTTTTGGTAACTTGTTGCCAAAGGGGGAGAAAAATGTATAGGTCATAGGCTTCGATAGAGAGTGTTGCTTGCTATTTTGGTTGAACTTTTTATTATGTGCTTGTGTGAGATACTCTGTGTCCTTATGAGATACTTGTTTGATCAGATGCTACCTTAATGCTTGTTGGATGATATTATCTCGTATATCCTTATATGATCATTCACTTGCTTGGTGATGAGTGTATGTTTTTTAATTTCTATCATTTTGAGCGCTCCACCAAGATGTATGTGACATGGAAGAGTAACCCACGATCCTAATCGATTGTGCATTTGCATTCGAAAGAAAATTTTAAATAATGCACAAATTTAGGGGGAGCTCTTGCTTATCACATACTTCTCAAAGCGGCGATGTTTTTCAATCTTATTATCATTTGTCGAAGCTTTGATCTATATGTTGTCATCAATTGCCAAAAAGGGGGAGATTGAAAGTGCAACTATCCCTGGGTGGTTTTGGTAATTCCTAACGACATATAGCTCATTGAGCTAATGTTATTTCAAGATAAATATTTCAGGAAAGTTCAATGATTGGCATGGCATGGATTAGAAAGTGGACCCTTCAAAATGCTAAGGACAGAATATTGGCTCAAGCTCAAAGCACAAGACTCTACATTTTCTATTTTAGTGATCCAAGATCACATTGAGTCTATAGGAAAATCCAATACTATTAAGAAGGGGTGAGGTGTTGCTTAATGAGGTTCTTGCTCAAAATGCTTAGTGATATGCTCGAAAACCCTCCACTACTTTCTCATATCCACATATGTCCCAAACCAAGAAGTCCAACTCGGCCCCACCGAAATTTCATATCCGGAGCCACCGAGTTCAGTTGACATAGCCACTGCCAGAAACCCTAGTCTTTTCGGTCTCACCGAGATGGGATTGTAATCTCTCTATTTCCCTTCGTAACGTTTCGGTCAAACCAAGATAAGCGATTGGTCCCACCGAGATTGCAATGCAAACACTCTGTTTCCTTTTTGTAACATTTCGTTCCAACCGAGATGAGCGAATCGGTCCCACCGAGTTTTCCTGACCAACTCTCTGTTTGTCTATTACCAAAAACCGAGTTTGTGTAATCGGTCTCACCGAGATTACGTTATGCCCTAACCCTAATGAAATCGGTCCACCGAGTTGACATGTCGGTCCCACCGAAACACCTAACGGTCACATTATGAACCAAATCGGTCTGACCGAGTTCTCTGAATCGGTCCCACCGAGTTTGATGATTTGTGTGTAACGGTTAGATTTTGTGTTGAGGCTATATATACCCCTCCACCCACTCTTCATTCATGGAGAGAGCCATCAGAATATGCCTACACTTCCAACACATATTTTCTGAGGGAGAACCACCTACACTTGTGTTGAGGTCAAGATATTCCATTCCAACCACATAAATCTTGATCTCTAGCCTTCCCCAAGTTGCTTTCCACTCAAATCTTCTTTCACCCAAATCCAAATCCTGTGAGAGAGAGTTGAGTGTTTGGGAGACTATCATTTGAAGCACAAGAGCAAGGAGTTCATCATAAACACACCATTTGTTACTTCTTGGAGAGTGGTGTCTCCTAGATTGGCTATGTGTCACTTGGGAGCCTCCGTCAAGATTGTGGAGTTGAACCAAGGAGTTTGTAAGGGCAAGGAGCTCGCCTACTTCGTGAAGATCTAACCTAGTGAGGCAAGTCCTTCGTGGGCGACGACCATGGTGGGATAGACAAGGTTGCTTCTTCATGGACCCTTCGTGGGTGGAGCCATCCGTGGACTCGCGCAACCGTTACCCTTCGTGGGTTGAAGTCTCCATCAACGTGGATGTATGATAGCACCACCTATTGGAACCACGGATAAAAAATCTCCGTGTCAACATTGCGTTTGCTCCCTCAAACTCCTCCCTTTACCTTCATATGCAATTGCTTTACATTCCGCTGCTATACTCTTAGAATTGCATGTGTAGGTTGATTGCTTGACTTGTGCTAAGTTGCTAAAATCTTCCAAGAACTAAAATTGGGAAAAGGCTAGATTTTTATTTGGTCAAGTAGTCTAATCACCCCCCCCCCCTCTAGACATACTTTTGATCCTACACATAGCGAAAGAAAGCTCATCCCTACAAAATCATATAGTTTGGCCATGCTTCATTTTCGTCACACAAAAATGCTCTCGTCATGCACAATCCCGATGACAAGCCAAGCAATTGTTTCATACTTTAGTATTCTAAAAAAAAATTCAACTTTCATGCAATACATGAGCGTGAGCTATGGACATAGCACTATAGGTGGAATAGAATATGATGATGGAGGTTGTGTGGAGAAGACAAAAAAGGAGAAAGTCTCACATTGACGCGGCTAATCAACGGGCTATGGAGATGCCCATAAATTGATGTCAATGCGAGGAGTAGGGATTGCCATGCAACGGATGCACTAGAGCTATAAATGTATGAAAGCTCTACAAAAGAAACTAAGTGGATGTGCGTCCAACTTGCTTGCCCACGAAGACCTAGGGCATTTGAGGAAGCCCGTTGTTGCAATATACAAGCCAAGTTCTATAATAAGAAATTCCCACTAGTAAATGAAAGTGACAAAATAAGAGACTATCTATCATGAAGATCATGGTGCTACTTTGAAGCACAAGTGTGGAAAAAGGATAGTAGCATTGTCCCTTTTATTTTTATTTTTTTTCTTTTTTTATTTGGCCTCTTTTTTTAATTGGCCTTTCTTTTTTATTTTTTTTATTTGGCCTTTTTTTCTTTTTTTGCCTTTCTTTTCTTTCTTTTTTTGGAAAATGCTCTATTAATGATGATGATCACACTTCTATTTATTTACAACTCAAAGATTACAACTCGATACTAGAACAAAGTATGACTCTATATGAGTGCCTCCGGCGGTGCACCGGGATAGGCAATGAAACAAGAGTGACATGTATGAGAATATACATGGTGGCCTTGCCACATATACGATGTTAACTACATGATCATGCAAGGCAATATGATAATGACTAAGTGTGTCATAATAAACGGAACGGTGGAAAGTTGCATGGTAATATATCTCGGAATGGCTATGGAAATGCCATAATAGGTAGGTATGGTGGCTGTTTTGAGGAAGATATAAGGAGGCTTATGTGTGATAGAGCGTATCGTATCACGGGGATTGGATGCACCGGCAAAGTTTGCACCAACTCTCGAGGTGAGAAAGGGAAATGCACGGTACCGAAGAGGCTAGCAATGATGGAAGGGTGAGAGTGCGTATAATCCATGGACTCAACATTAGTCATAAAGAACTCACATACTTATTGCAAAATCTACAAGTCATAAAAACCAAGCACTACACGCATGCTCCTAGGGGGATAGATTGGTAGGAAAAGACCATCGCTCGTCCCCGACCGCCACTCATAAGGAAGGCAATCAAAGAACACCTCATGCTTCAAATTTGTCACACAACGGTTACCATATGTGCATGATACGAGACTTGCAAACCTCAACACAAGTATTTCTCAATTTCACAATTACTCAACTAGCACGACTCTAATATCACCACCTTTATATCTCAAAACAATTATCAAGTATCAAACTTCTCATAGTATTCAATGCACTCTATGAAAGTTTTTATTATATCCATCTTGGATGCCAATCATATTAGGACTAGTTTCATAACCAAAGCAAATTACCATGCTGTTTAGGACTCTCAAAATAATATAAGTGAAGCATGAGAGTTCATCTATTTCTTCAAAATAAAACCACCGCCGTGCTATAAAAGGATATAAGTGAAGCACTAGAGCAAATGTGTCGAGACCCCGATCCTAAGTCACACCGATCTAGCATGTAACACATCATATCACTTTGCGGCCTCACGCACGGCATTCCCACGGGTGTCGCCTTACCATGGCCCGGGACCGTTTGCGCCTTTTGGCTCACATATATGATAGTGTCGCTAGCATCCATATGACAGAGAACCGGGCCGACATGACTAGTCGTGAACCCAAAGTGGCACTAACCTATGGGGACAGGCATACATGAACCAACATCGAGCATGTCGGTCCGCCAGCGTGTGAATCCGGGCTGTAGCACTGGCTAACAGGACTCCGTAACCCGGCTGTAGCAGGCTAGGCAGGACTCGGATGTCACCGTGACATTTCCCGAAGGGATGTACACGAACGAAGTGAATCACATGCCGCCAATCAAGTGTTCGGGAGCGGTAGTCTTTGGGCTAGCGGGACTCCGGTGAACCGGGCTGTAGCAGACTACCATGGCTCAGTGGAAGCACTAGACTACATTTCCCCATAAGAGAGGCTACCAAGGATAAACAACTAGGTTGTCAGATCCCACACATAGCAATACAAGTTACACGTACGCATAACATGCAAGTATGTGCTGTACAACATGGCATCACAACATAACGCAAACTCATATAGGTAAAGGCTCAGAAGAGCCACATATAAATACAAACAGGGGTCACATGACCCATCATCCAGAGCATACAAGCAACAAGCGGAAGCATTACATGTCTGAGTACAGACAACTACAAAAGAAAAAGGCTGAGAAGCCTGACTATCTACAAGACCCTCCCAAGGGTACAAGATCGTAGCTGACGTAACAAGCTACTCGTCGAAGTCCAAGCGGAACTGCTAGTGAGACAGATGTCTCATCTGCAAAACATAAATAAAGCAAACGTGAGTACAAAGGTACTCAGCAAGACTTACATCAGATCCTAACATACATGCATTTGTATCAAGAGGATAATGTGGGGTTTAGTTGCAGCAAGCCAGCTTTGACTCTGTGGCTATCCTGTTCTACGACTACGAGAACTTCTTTGAGGTGATATGGCGCACACGAGTCCACTAGTCACCACACAATACACTACTATGGATTCATCCCCGTGTCCATACGAGAAGGCCATCCATAGCACTCACACTTGTCTTGAGCATTTTATAGTATCCACTTCAAGTTGTCTATGTACCACGTAAGCATCCAAGAAGTCCATAACCGCGGACCCGGCTATTCGAATAGATCATGTTAACCCTGCAGGGGTGTACTTCTTTACACACTCTCTCGCCACTTACCGCCATGTACACGTCATGTATCTCGGCAACCTTCAAGCGGAAGCCTGGCGAGGGTGTCGGCCACGACCTGACTAACCACACAAGACTCTAATCCAGGTTTATCACCTGTTCGTGTTCCATCCGCAAGGAGATCCGGCCGGGGTGTCGCTCACGGCCCCAAACGATGTGAGCAGGGTTCCCAAGCCCACCATCCGGTGCCACTTGGTACACCGTACACTGTGCCTAGTCTGTCCCAAGCCCACCTCGCGGGTGCCACTCGATAGAAAAATAGCACTACCTACAAACACGAAACTAGTTGCGACTCTGGGACAGAGATCAAGTTGGTTAATAAGTCGAGAGGGGTCGAGTTACCGGAACCCAATGTGTGGTAGTATCGAGTCATTGGACAACATACATAGAAATCAGTGGTTAAGGACGGTTCCAGTGAGACAACCCACCATGTACTCCTACATGGCCTCTCACCGCTACCTTTACCAAAATCGTGTTCACACACTTCACTCTCAGCATCGGAACATATCGTAACACTCCAATTCATTCCCAATGAATCAGACCTGACACAACTCTAAGCAATAGCAGGCATAGCATGGTAGGAACACAACATGGCTCAATCAACTCCTACACATGCTAGTGGGTTTCAACTATTTACTGTGGCAATGACAGGTCATGCAGAGGAATGGGTTCAACTACCGCAGCACAAAGTAGCAGATGAATCGTTGTTGTCCTAATGTAATGACTGAGAGCAGGAGCAGGAGAGTAGGATTGTATCGGAATGAACAAGGGGGTTTGCTTGCCTGGTAGATCAACAGGGGGGCACTGCTTCACAGACAGGTACTCTGGATCGGTCTCCGGAGCAGGACCTATCGAGAAGGAACGGTGCCAACAATCAATACACAAGCATATGCAACAATATGATGCATGAACATGGCATGTAGATGTGATGCTGTTTGAGCTAATGCAACTAGCATTCAGTTTGGAAGAGGTCCATTTGAACCAAGAATTCAAATGCAACTCCAAGTTAAGCTCTTATATATGCCATTATAGTGTTTCACTTATACAGCAGGTATAAGTTGGTTTGTCATGCATGAAACTAGTACAGATGGAAAGATTGCATTTTTCTGATAATTTTTCATATATAAATTATTTCAATCTGAGCTACGGTTGAATTTCTATGATTTTTTGAAGTTTTGCTAATTTTCTGGAATTTCCTGATTAAATTAAATCCAGAAATAATAATTGCGTCAACATTAAGTAAGCATGACGTCAGCAAGTCAACTGCGAGTGACTGGGGTCAAACCTGACGTGTGGGGTCCACACGTCAGTGTCATAGTTAGTTAACAGAGTTAATTAGTTGCTAAACTAATCCTAAACTAAAAAAATTAGCAGGGTCGGGCCCCACATGTCAGCGTCACAAGGGGGGCTTAGTTAGCGGGGTTGACCCGGTCAATCCCGCCGGCGTCTAGCCGCCGGCGAGGCCGAATGCGGCGGAGGGCTCGGGATCGTCGCTCCGGCGACCATTTGGGCGGCGGAGACCACGGGCGAGGAGCCAACACTCGTCCGCACCGATTGGAGCAAGTGGGAGAGGCAGGGGCGACCGGAGCTCCCTAGAGCGAAGCTCGGGGCGGCGGCCGGAGTTCGGCTTCGAGCGGGAACGGGCTGCGGGGCACGGGGAGGCCGCCCGAGGGGCTCTGCGGCACCCTCGTGGCACCGGGAGCACGATGGGGTGCTCGGTTTGGGCGGAGGCGGGCCGAGACGATGATGGCGACATGGACGGCGGCGAGAGGCTTCGGCCATGGTGGGGAGGAGGGCTACGGCGTGCGGGCAGCTAAACGGAGAGAGGGGAACGGTGGCAGAGCTCACTGCGGACTCGACGGCTTGATGGCGAGCTCGGGGACGCACTGGAGACGGCGGGGCGGCGATGGGGATCCACGGCGGCCGGAGGTGCAGAAGGCGACGGTGACGGCTCCACGGGGCGTCCGGTGAGGCACAGCTTGGCAGAGAGGTGGTGGACGATGTGGCGGAGCTTCCGGACTCGAAGAGAGGGCGAGGGGGAGGTGGTGGCTGTGGCTACGGCGTGCGGCGGCGACGACAGCGCTCGGGCGTTCGCGGGGGAGGGCGAGAGAGAGGAGGGGAGGCCATTGGAGAGAGGGAGAGCGGTCGGGGCGGCGCGTGCGTGTCTCCTAGCGTCTCGAGAAGGGTCGGGGAAGGAGAGGAAGCAGGCAGGGAGGTGGCCACGGCAATTGCTCACGCGTCGACACGCCTCTGCCTACTGGCAGAGGTTGAGGACGACCGCCTCGCCTTGGTGGGCTGGGCCTTTGCTACGGTAGCAGGCCGCAGGTAAGTCAGGTGGGCTTCTCTTTCTCCTTTCTGTTTTGTTTTCTATTTTTCTGACATTTGTTTTGATTTAAATAAAATACTAAACCATTTTATTAACTTATGCCAATTTTTATAGGAGCTAGTTATATTATTCCAGAGCTCCTTAATAAATGGCATAATTTTTGGACAATATTATATATATATAACAATATTTATCCAACGCAAATAATTACTGCAATAATTCCAAATGCCCAAAATAATTACTTATGGACTCCTAAAACTATTGGTTTGATTTTTATCTCTGTCCAATATTTTCAGAGAGCAACATGAGCATTTTCTTGGACCCTTTTGGAGCAATTTTTATTTGGGTCATTTCCGGAAATGATTCCGAGGGTTTCACAAATCCCCATTTCAAATTTAAATGGAATTTAAACATGATGCACAAATGACTAGCTAGCCTAGGTCATACCAGAACTGGGGATGTGACAAAATGACAAACTACTCCGAAAGATATAAGTGAAGATCAATGAGTAGTTGAATAATTATGCAACTATGTGACGACTCTCTAACATTTAAGAATTTCAGATCTTGGTATTTTATTCAATAAGCAAGCAAAACAAAATAAAATAAAATGACGCTCCAAGCAAAACACATATCATGTGGTGAATAAAAATATAGCTCCAAGTAAAGTTACCGATGAACGAAGACGAAAGAGGGGATGCCATCCGGGGCATCCCCAAGCGTAGGCTCTTTGTTTTCCTTGAATATTACCTTGGGGTACCTTCGGCATCCCCAATCTTAGGCTCTTGCCACTCCTTATTCCATAGTCCATTGAATCTTTACCCAAAACTTGAAAACTTCACAACACAAAACTCAACAGAAAACTCATAAGCTCCGTTAGTATAAGAAAATAAATCACCACTTTTGGTACTGTTGTAAACTCATTCTAAATTCATATTGGTGTAATATCTACTGTATTCCAACTTCTCTATGGTTCATACCCTCCGATACTACTCATAGATTCATCAAAATAAGCAAACAACACATAGAAAACAGAATCTGTCAAAAATAGAACAATCTGTAGTAATCTGTATCATTCGAATACTTCTGTAACTCCAAAAATTATGAAATAAATTTCTGGAACTGCGTAATTTTTCTATTAATCATCTTCAAAAATAATCAACCTAAAAGCACTCTCCAGTAAAAAATGGCAGCTAATCTCGTGAGCGCAAAAGTTTCTGTTTTTTACAGCAAGATCGCATAGACTTCACTCAAGTCTTCCCAAAGGTTCTACTTGGCACAAACACTAATTAAAACATAAAACCACATCTAAACAGAGGTTATATGGATTATTTATTACTAAACAGGAGCAAAAAGCATGGAACAAAAATAAAATTGGGTTGCCTCCCAACAAGCGCTAGCGTTTAACGCCCCTAGCTAGGCATGATGATTTCAATGATGCTCACATAAAAGATAAGAATTGAAACATAAAGAGAGCATCATGAATAATATGACTAGCACATTTGAGCCTAACCCACTTCCTATGCATAGGGATTTTGTGAGCAAACAACTTATGGGAACAATAATCAACTAGCATAGGAAGGCAAAACAAGCATAGCTTCAAGATTTTCAACATATAGAGAGGAAACTTGAATGAATTCAACAATATAACCATCACATAAAGCATTATTTTCATGATCTATAAGCATGGATACTACTCTCCACATAAGCAAATTTCTTCTCATGAATAGTAGTGGGACCAAACTCAACAAAATAACTATCATGTGAAGCATAATCCAATTGAAAATTAAAATCATGATGACAAGTTTCATGGTTATCTTTATTATTTATAGCATACGTGTCATCACAATAATCATCATAAATAGGAGGCATGCTTTCATCATAATAAATTTTCTCATCAACACTTGTTGTACTAAACATATCATCTTCATCAAACATATCATCCCCAAGATTGTGGCTTTGCATATCATTAGCATCATGGGTATTCAAAGAATTCATACCAACAACATTGCAATCATGCTCATCATTCACATTTTTTATGCTAAGAATTCTATGTAATTCTTCTTCTAGTACTTGAGCACAATTTTCCTTCCCATCATTTTCACGAAAGACATTGAAAAGATGAAGCATATGAGGCACCCTTAATTCCATATTTTTTGTAGTTTTCTTTTATAGACTAAACTAGTGATAAATCAAGAAACAAAAAGATTCGATTGCATGATCTAAAGGTATACCTTCAAGCACTAACCTCCCCGGCAACGGCGCCAGAAACTGCTTGATGTCTACTACTCAACCTTCTTCTTGTAGACGTTGTTCGGCCTCCAAGTGCAGAGGTTTGTAGGACAGTAGCAAATTTCCCTCAAGTGTATGACCTAAGGTTTATCAATCCGTAGGAGGCGTAGGATGAAGATGGTCTCTCTCAAACAACCCTGCAACCAAATAACAAAGAGTCTCTTGTGTCCCCAACACACCCAATACAATGGTAAATTGTACAGGTGCACTAGTTCGGCGAAGAGATGGTGATACAAGTGCAATATGGATGGTAGATATAGGTTTTTGTAATCTGAAAATATAAAAACGGCAAGGTAACAAGTAATAAAAGTGAGCGTAAATGGTATTGCAATGCTAGGAAACAAGGCCTAGGGTTCATACTTTCACTAATGCAAGTTCTCTCAACAATAATAACATAATTGGATCATATAACTATCCCTCAACATGCAACAAAGAGTCACTCCAAATTCACTAATAGCGAAGAACAAACGAAGAGATTATTGTAGGTTACGAAACCACCTCAAAGTTATATTTTCTGATCAATCTATTCAAGAGTCCGTAGTAAAATAACACGAAGCTATTCTTTCCGTTCGATCTATCCTAGAGTTCGTACTAGAATAACTCCTTAAGACACACATCAACCAAAACACTAATGTCACCTAGATACTCCAATGTCACCACAAGTATCTGTGGGTATGACTATATGATATGCATCACACAATCTCAGATTCATCTATTCAAACCAACACAAAGTACTTCAAAGAGTTCCCCAAAGTTGCTACCGGAGAGTCAAGAAGAAAACGTGTGCCAACCCCTATGCATAGATTCCCAAGGTCATGGAACCCGCAAGTTGAAAAACCAAAACATACATCAAGTGAATCAATAGAATACCCCATTGTCACCACGGGTATCCCACGCAAGACATACATCAAGTGTTCTCAAATCCTTAAAGACTCAATCCAATAAGGTAACTTCGAAGGGTAAACTCAATCCATTACAAGTGAGTAGAGGGGGAGAAACATCATAAGATCCACCTATAATAGCAAAGCTCGCGATACATCAAGATTGTGTCAAATTAAGAACACGAGAGAGAGAGAGATCAAACACATAGCTACTGGTACATACCCTCAGCCCCGAGGGTGAACTACTCCCTCCTTGTCATGGAGAGCACCGGGATGATGAAGATGGCCACCGGTGAGGGATCCCCCCTCCGGCAGGGTGCCGGAACAGGGTCCCGATTGGTTTTTGCTGGCTACAGAGGCTTGCGGCAGCGGAACTCCCGATCTAGGTTATGTTCTGGAGGTTTTTGTATTTATAGGAATTTTTGGCGTCGGTCTCACGTCAGGGGGGTCTCCGAGTCGTCTACGAGATAGGGGCGCCCCCACCCTCGTGGATAGCCCGGGACTCTTCTGTCCCAACTCTTTTACTCCGGGGGCCTCTTTTGGTCCATAAACAATCATCAAAAATTGGCACGTCAATTGGGCTCCGTTTGGTATTCCTTTTCTGCGATACTCAAAAACAAGGAAAAAAACGGAAACTGGCACTGGGCTCTAGGTTAATAGGTTAGTCCCAAAAATCATATAAAATAGCATATAAATGCATATAAAACATCCTAGATGGATAATATAATAGCATGGAACAATCAAAAATTATATATACGTTGGAGACGTATCAGTATGACTATTATGGCCCACAACTCTTTGTGTTCTACTCGTGCATATCATCTACGCATAGACCTGGCTCAGATGCCACTGTTGGGGAACGTACCATGCAATTTCAGAAAAATTCCTACGATCACGCAAGATCTATCTAGGAGATGCATAGCAACGAGAGGGGGAGAGTGTGTCCACGTACCCTCGTAGACCGAAAGCGGAAGTGTTTATTTACGCGGTTGATGTAGTCAAACTTCTTCTCGTTCCGAGCGATCAAGCATCGAACGTACGACACCTCTGAGTTCTGCACACGTTCAGCTCAATGATGTCCCTCGGACTCTTAATCCAGCAAAGTGTCTGATACGACTCTGTCGTATCTACTTTTCCAAACACTTTTGCCCTTGTTTTGGACTCTAACTTGCATGATTAGAATGGAACTAACCCGGACTGACGTTGTTTTCAGCAGAATTGCCATGGTGTTAGTTTTGTGCAGAAATAGAAGTTCTTGGAATGACCTGAAACTTCACGGAGAATATTTTTGGAATATATAAAAAATACGGGCGAAAGAATCAAGACCAGGGGGGCCACACCCTATCCACGAGGGTGGGGGCGCGCCTACCCCCCTGGGCGTGCCCCCTGCCTCATGGGCCCCCCTGGAGTTCCACCGACCTCAACTCCAACTCTATATATTCACGTTCGGGGAGAAAAAATCGGAGAGAAGGATTCATCGCATTTTACGATACGGAGCCGCCGCCAAGCCCTAATCTCTCTCGGGAGGGCTGATCTGGAGTCCGTTCAGGGCTCCGGAGAGGGGAATCTGTCGCCATCGTCATCATCAACCTTCTTCCATCACCAATTTCATGATGCTCACCGCCTTGTGTGAGTAATTCCATCATAGCTTGTTGGACGGTGATGGGTTGGATGAGATTTACCATGTAATCGAGTTAGTTTTGTTAGGGTTTGATCCCTAGTATCCATTATGTTTTGAGATTGATGTTGCTATGACTTTGTTATGCTTAATGCTTGTCACTAGGGCCCGAGTGCCATGATTTCAGATCTGAACCTATTATGTTTTGATGAATATATGTGAGTTCTTGATCCTATCTTGCAAGTCTATAGTCACCTATTATGTGTTATGATTCGTTAACCCCGAAGTGACGATAATCGGGATACTTACCGGTGATGACCATAGTTTGAGGAGTTCATGTATTCACTAAGTATTAATGCTTTGGTCCGGTACTCTATTAAAAGGAGGCCTTAATATCCCTTAGTTTCCAATAGGACCCCGCTGCCACGGGAGGGTAGGACAAAAGATGTCATGCAAGTTATTTTCCATAAGGACGTATGACTATATTCGGAATACATGCCTACATTATATTGATGAACTCGAGCTAGTTCTGTGTCACCCTATGTTATAACTATTGCATGACCGACATAATTCTCCATCACAGATCTATTGCCTACGAGCTTTTCACATATTGCTCTTTGCTTAGTTACTTTACCGTTGCCACTGTTACAATTACTACAAAACTATCACTATTACTTTTGCCACCGTTACCATTACTTACATACTACTGTGCTACTAAATACTTTGCTACAGATATTAAGTCTTTCAGGTGTGGTTGAATTGACAACTCAACTGCTAATACTTGAGAATATTCTTTGGCTCCCCTTGTGTCGAATCAATAAATTTGGGTTGAATACTCTACCCTCGAAAATTGTTGCGATCCCCTATACTTGTGGGTTATCAAGACTATTTTCTGGCGCCGCTGCCGGGGAGCATAGCTCTATTCTTTGAGTCACTTGGGATTTATATCTGTTGATCACTATGAGGAACTTGAAAGACGAAAGAACTAAGATTTTTCCCTCAACTACGAGGGGAGGTAAGGAACTGCCATCTAGCTCTACACTTGATTCACCCTCTATTTTGAGTAAGCTTGCGATGCCTAAACCTGCTTCTGCTATTAATTCTTATATGTCACATGTTATTGATGATGCCACTTCTGCTATGCATGATGGTTATGATGAAACTACTTCTATGCTTGATACTGCTGTGCCATTAGGTGAATTTCTTGATGAACAACTTGCTAGGGCTAAAGAGAATGAAATTATGAAACTGATAATATTAATGAAAGTGATGATGAAGATTCTCCCCCTAGATATGAATTGCCTGTTGTGCCTGAGGGTTATGTTATGGATGAAGAAACTGCTAGAGACTTTCTTGCTTGCAATGATAGATATGATCTTAAGAAATTATTAGCTAAGCTGAAAGAAAAATCTTTGAATGCTAGAATGAAATATGACCCTGCTTTTGCTACTTCACCCATCTGTATCTCTAATAAGGATTATGATTTCTCTATCAATCCCGAGATAATTACTTTGGTTGAATCTGATCCTTTTTATGGCTATGAATCTGAAACTGCTATGGCACATCTTACTAAACTAAATGATATAGCCACCCTGTTCACTAATGATGAGAAAACTCGCTACTACTATATCCTTAAATTATTTCCATTCTCATTAAATGCTGATGCTAAAACATGGTTTAATTCTCTTTATCCTGGTTGTGTGCGTAGTCCCCGGGATATGATTTATTACTTCTCTGCTAAATATTTCCCTGCTCATAAGAAACAAGCTGCCTTAAGGGAAATATATAATTTTGTGAAAATTGAAGAAGAGAGTCTCCCACAAGCTTGGGGGAGGCTTCTCCGATTAATTAATGCTTTGCCTGATCATCCTCTCAAGAAAAATGAAATACTTAATATCTTTTATAATGGACTAACCGATGCTTCCATAGACCACCTGGATAGTTGTGCTGGTTGTGTTTTCAGGAAAAGAACTGTTGATAAAGTTGAATTGCTATTGAATAATATGCTAAGTAATGAAAATAATTGGACACTTCCTGAACCAACTCCTAAGCCAACTCCGAAGAAAAGGGGTATTCTATTTCTCAGTCCTGAAGATATGCAAGACGCAAAGAAATCTATGAAAGAAAAAGGTATTAAAGATGAAGATGTTAAGAATTTATCACCTATTGAAGAAATACATGGTCTTGATAACCCGACACAGGTAGTAAAGGTAAATTCTCTCTATAGATTTGATGAAGGTGATATTCCTCGTTATAAGTCTGCTAGCCAATGCTTACATGAGTTTGATAATTTTATTGTTAAACAAGAAAATTTCAATGCTTATGTTGGTAGACAATTGAAACGAAATGCTTATATGATTGAACACTTGAGTGATTATATGTCTACTGTTAAGGGTGAACTTAAACTTATTAGAAAACATGCTTCTATGGTTACCACTCAAGTAGAACGAGTGCTTAAAGCTCGGAATGATTTGCTCAATGAATTAAATAATAAGAAGAATGATAATGTTGTTAGAGTTATAACTAGAGGCACTAGTAGAAAAGGGGCCTATTGACCCAGTTGGTGAGGGCCTTTAGTACCGGTTCATGAACCGGGACTAAAGGGTCGGTACTAATCTACAGCCCTTTAGTCCCGGTTCAATCCAGAACCGGGACGGATGGGCCTCCACGTGGCTTTGTTGTGGCTGAGCCCAGCAGAGGGTTTTGGTCCCGGTTGGTAGCACCAAGCGGGACCAATAGTCATCCACGCGTCAACATTTCGTGGCTGGGGTTTTTTTTTTTTGAAAGGGGGGGGGGGTTGGGGGTTTGGGGGTTAATTTAGGTGTTTCATATATTGTGTTAGCTAGCTAATTAATAGAGAGAAGTGTCCTCTCTTTTGTCCGTGCTTGGTCGACGCTACGTACTATACATACGTATAGAGAGGACTAGCTAGACACGCTAGCTAGCTAGTAAGAAAACGAAGGAAACAGAAGATCGTCATGAACATATATGCATACAGATGGAAGTGATATCGACCACCTCTCCTTCTCCGAGAGATTGGTCGAACAACAAGTTCTCGTATATCTATCCGACACAACCGGCTACATATATACAATAATTATCTTTTACAAAAATAATCTCCTAACATATGGACGCGTGGTCTACATAGTATTCTCCGTCTTCAGTGATCACGTGGTCCACATAGTATTTACAACATGGCAATTATTATTCAAACATGACAGATATGGATATATTAGTGGCAAACGTAGAACTAGCTAGCTAATCACAATAAGGAATCATATTAATTAGTGGCCTCGACGCTGCTTCTCTAGGGTTTGGTGGCCTCGACAACGCTTCAAGGGTTAGGGGGTGGCCTCGAGAACGCTTCAAGGAGTGGGTAATATCGACCCCCCACGTGTTGAAGCTATCGGGAGGGGGTCGGCGTTGAACACTACATCTATGTCCCACAAGTGGCGTGGGCATCGACGCCCATGATGAGGGTAGAGGGTCGTGGATCACCGGCGGTCGAGGTCAAGGGTCGAGGATCACCGAGGGTCGGGAGGTTGCCTAGTGTCAAAGGATTCAACAAAACCATGTCTTCATCATTAGAAAGTAATAGGTGCATGATGGTGCAAGCTCTCCAAAGTTATTTTGGAGCGGAGTCCTAGATAGGATAATTAAGCTTTTTGGTACAAAGTTCAGCAAGAACCTTCCGAATGTCGTTATTTGGAAGGCCTTTGCTGAAATTGCAGTACAAAAGGAAAATTATCCTATCCGGGACTCCATTCGTAATAACTTTGAGGACTTCATACCATCATGCCATGGTTACTTCGCTAATGATGAAGCCATGGATTTCTTCAAGACTTTGACACTAGAAACCTCTCGACCCCTCGGCGATCCTTGACCTCGAACCTCGACGACCTCGAACCTCGACCCTAGGCGACCTCGAACCTCGACCTCGATCCTCGACCCTAGAACCCTCGAACCCTTAACCCTGAAACCCTCGACCCTTGACCCCTTAACGACCCTCGACCCTCTACCCTAGTTCCCGACCCTCGACCCCTCGGCGATACTCGACACCCTTGTTCCCGATAAAAATTAAGAAGAAGAAGAAAAAAAAGAGGAGAAAAAAAAGGAGAAGAAGCTCCTCTATTCCTTCTTCTTCTCCTCTTTCTTTCTTCTTCTTTCTCTTCTTCCTCTCCTCGTCTTCTCCTTCTTCTTCTCCTTCTTTCTCTACTTATTTTCCTTTTCCTTATTTTACTTTTTCCTCTCCACTAACATAAAATGCACTAACCTAAGATGCAACAAACATAAAATGCACTAAATCGATCAACTAACCTAAAATCGGTGATAAAATGCACTAACCTAAAATCGATATCTACTATCAACTTAAAAAAATACATATATGAAAAAATGCATATATGAAAAAAAAACATCATCATATCATCAACAGAAAAAATAGTATTTTTTCTAAAAGTCTATCTTTTGCATATATACATCAACATATATATACACAGAGAACATATATATACATACACATATACATTTTTATAAAAATGCAAAAAACAAAAAATCTAAAAAAAAGGGGAAGAGGGGCGGTGCCGGCCCTGACCACAGCGAGGCAGAGGCGACGGTGGCGCGGGGCAGCTGGGCGCGGGCGAGGAAGAGGCGGGCGGCGACGGCGTGGGCGCGACGCTGGACGGCGACAGCGTCGAGGCGGCTAAGTGGCGACGACATTAGGCGGGCGGCAAGGCAGCTGGGAGCGACGAGGCAGAGGTGGGCGGCGGCGGCGGGCGGCGCGGGAGACAGCGACGGGCTGGGAGACGGCGACGTCGTCGGGCGAGCGGAGTGGCGGCAGCGTCGAAGCGGCGCGGGACGGCGTCGGAGGCAGGCGGCGACGACGGCGGCGAGGCGCAGAGGTGCAACTGGCGGCGTCGTCTGGGCGGGATCAAGAACTGAACGAAAAATTTCACAAGTGTTGCTTATATAGGCGGAGTATTGGTCCCGGTTCGTGGCACAAACGGGACTAATGCCCTTTAGTCCCATTGGTGCCACCAACCGGGACCAAAGGCCTATTTTCAAGAGCCCAAAGGGCGGAAGCGGCGTCCTTTGGTCGGTTGAGTGGCACCAAGCTGGGACTAAAGGGGCATTAGTCCCAGTCGTAGCACCAACCGGGACTAATGCACCTTTAGCCCGGTTGGTGCCACCAACCGGACCAAAGGCATGTGCTGCCCCGAACCCAAATATTTAGTCCCACCTCGCTAGTTGAGAGGGAGGCGCACCTGTTTATAAGGTGCGGTGCGCCTTCCCTCTCGAGCTCCTCTATAAAGCAGGCTTTCGGGCCTAACCCTGCAATCTGTGCCTGTGGGCCTACTGGGCCTCCCGCGGGCCAGAATCCTGGCCCATGGTAGGGTTTCTAGTCGTATTCAGGCCGTGGGGGCCCAGTAGGTGGCACTTTTTTTGTTTTTTTTGTTTTATTTGTTGCTTTATTTAGTTTATTTTGTTTCTAATTACAACAAAATACTTATTGTTGCTATATTTATTTATTTTTCCAGTTTTTTTGTTTTGTTTTCTGCATTATTTATTTTCTTTTGTTTTTTGCTTTATTTTTTAATTCTTTTTGCTTTTAGTTTTAGAAAAATTATAAACTTTCTGTTAGTGCCATTAGTTTTCAAATTTGAAAACACTTTTTTTGTTTTCTTTGTTGCTTTATTCATTTTATTTTGTTTCTACTTACAACAAAATACTTATTGTTGCTATTTTTATTTTTTCCAGTTTTTTGTTTTGTTTTCTGCATTATTTATTTTCTTTTGTTTTTTGCTTTATTTTTAATTCTTTTTGCTTTTAGTTTTAGAAAATTATAAACTTTCTGTTAGTGCCATTAGTTTTCAAATTTGAAAACACTTTTTTGTTTTCTTTGTTGCTTTATTCATTTTATTTTGTTTCTACTTACAACAAAATACTTATTGTTGCTATTTTTATTTTTTTCCAGTTTTTTTGTTTTGCTTTCTGCATTATTTATTTTCTTTTGGTTTTTTGCTTTATTTTTTAATTATTTTTGCTTTTAGGTCAGCAAAATTATAAACTTTCTGTTAGTGCCATTAGTTTTAGACTTTCTGTTTGTGCCATTAGTTTTCAAATTTGAATAGTTAAAATTTAAATTCTTTGAAATTCATAGTTTTCAAATGAACTCTGAAAAAGTTGGCATAGCATGTGCATGTACAAAAGGGACAATGGTATCATACTCATCTGTTACAAAGTTGGCATGGTATCATCATAATAGTTGCGGGAGAAAGTCTTCATTTTTTCTTCGCTTGTGTCATTTGCTTATTGCGCCGTAACCATGGATAATCTTCATCGTTTATCAGGATGCTTGGGTCAGCCTTGACTTTTAAGGGAGGAATTTCATGAAACTTTTCATACTCTTCAGACATGTCTGTCTTGCCCTCCACTCCCAGGATGTCCCTTTTCTGAAAGAACTATGTGGCGCTTTGGCTCATCGTATGATGTATTCGCTTCCTTATCTTTTCTTTTCCTCGGTCCAGTAGACATGTCCTTCACATAGATAACCTGTGCCACATCATTGGCTAGGACGAACGGTTCGTCGGTGTACCCAAGATTTTTCAGATCCTTGTTGTCATTCCGTCATGTGGGTCTACCTGCACCCGCCTCTCGACAGATTGACCCACTTGCACTTAAACAAAGGGACCTTAAAATCTACTCCGTAGTCAAGTTCCCATATGTCTACTATGTAACCATAATATGTGTCCTTTCCCTGTCGGTTGCTGCATCAAAGCGGACACCGCTGTTTTGGTTGGTGCGCTTTTGATCTTGGTCAATCATGTAAAATGTATTCCCATTTATCTCAGTATCCTTTCCAAATCATTACAATCGAAGATGGTCCCTGGACAACAAGTACAGCTCATCACAAACAGTGTTGTCACCTCCGAGATGTGTTTCCAACCAACTGCTGAAAGTCTGATGTGTTCACATGTAATCCGATCGTCGCCTTTGCTCCGGGTGTTTGGGCGCAGATCGTTCTTGTGTTCATCGACATACTGGGTCATCAAGGTAGAGTTACGTAGAACTGTAGTGTGCTTGAGACCAAGAATATCCGTCCCTGCATATTATGGAATCCCTTCCAAGCGTGCGTTTTTCGGTCAGTCTCCCCTCATACCGCGATTTACGGAGACCTATCTTCTAAAGGCCAGGAATGAAATCAACACAAAACCCGATGACATCCTCTGTTTGATGGCCCATGGAGATGCTTCCTTCGGCCTAAGCGTTATTCTGAACATATTTCTTTAGGACTCCATGAACCTCTCAAAGGGGTACATATTGTGTAGAAATACGGGCCCTAGAATGACAATCTAAATCGACTAGATGAACTAGGGCGTGCGTCATGATATTGAAGAAGGATGGTGGGAACACCAGCTCAAACCGACAAGACATTGCGCCACATCACTCCTTAGCGTTGGTACGATTTCTGGATCAATCACCTTCGAGATATTGCATTGAGGAATGCACATAGCTTCACAATGGCTAATCGAGCGTTTTTGGTGAAGCCCCTCAATGCAACCGGAAGCAGTTGCGTCATAATCACGTGGCATTCATGAGACTTTAGGTTCGGAACTTTTCTCGGCATATTTATTATTCCTTTATATTCGACGAAGCGGTCGGGACCTTCATCTTGAGCAGGCATTCAAAGAAGATTTCTTTCTCTTCTTTTCGTAAGAGCGTAGTTGGCGGGACCTTCATACTGCTTCGGAGGCATGCCCTCTTTTTCGCAAGCGTTGCAGGTCCTCCGTGCCTCGGTGTATCTTTTGTCTTCCCATACACGCCCAAGAAGCCTAGCAGGTTCACGCAAAGGTTCTTCGTCACGTGCATCACGTCGATCAAGAGCGGACCTCTAGGTCTTTCAAGAGGGTAGGTCCCAAAATATAGATTTCTTCTTCCATATGGGTGCGTGATTGTCGGCGTCATTCGAACAGCTAGTCTGCGGGACCCTTTCCAAAGATTACGTGTAAATCATTGACCATAGCAAATACGTGATCACCGCGACGCATGGTGGGCTTCTTCCGTGATCGACTCGCCTTTGAAATGCTTGCCTTTCTTTCGACATTGATGGTTGGTGGGAAGAAATCGGCGATGGCCCGGTACACATTCTTCTGCAACTTCCGGTATATACTATCGGTGTCAAGTAAGCAGTGCGTGCATGCGTGGTATCCCTTGTTTGTCCGTCACGAAAGGTTCTTGAGAGCGGGCCAATCGTTGATGGTCACGAACAGCAACGCCTTTAGGTGAAATTCCTCCTTTTGTGCTCATCCCACGTACGTACACCGTTTCCATTCCACAGCTGTAAAAGTTCTTCAACTAATGGCCTTAGGTACACATCAATGTCGTTGTCGGGTTGCTTAGGGCCTTGGATGAGAACGGCATCATAATGAACTTCCGCTTCATGCACATCCAAGGAGGAAGGTTATACATACATAGAGTCACGGGCCAGGTGCTATGATTGCTGCTCTGCTCCCGAAAGGATTAATGCCATCCGTGCTTAAAGCAAACCATACGTTCCTTGGGTCCTTTGCAAACTCATCCCATACTTTCTCTCGATTTTTCTCCACTGCGAACCGTCGTGGTGCTCTCAACTTCCGTCTTTCTTACGGTCCTCACTGTGCCATCGCATCAACTTGGCATGCTCTCGTTTCGAACATACGTTTCAACCGTGGTATTATAGGAGCATACCACATCACCTTCGCAGAACCCTCTTCTGGGAGGCTCGCCGTCAACATCACCGGGGTCATCTCGTCGATCTTATACCGCAATGCACCGCATACCGGGCATGCATTCAGATCCTTGTATGCACCATGATAGAGGATGCATCATTAGGGCATGCATGTACCTTCTCCACCTCCAATCCTAGAGGGCATCGACCTTCTTTGTTGCGTATGTCTTGTCGGGCAATTCGTTATCCTTTGGAAGCATCTTCTTCATTATTTTCAGTAGCTTCTCAAATCCTTTATCAGCCTGACATTCTATGCCTTCCACTGCAGCAATTCCAGTACGGTACCGAGCTTTGTGTTGCCATCTTCGCAATTGGGGTACAACCCTTTTTTGTGATCCTCTAACATGCGATCGAACTTCAGCTTCTCCTTTTGACTTTCGCATTGCGTCCTTGCATCGACAATGACCCGGCGGAGATCATCATCATCGGGCACATCGTCTGGTTCCTCTTGATCTTCAGCAGCTTCGCCCATTGCAGCACCATCATGCACATCGTCTGTTTCCTCTTGATGTTCAGTAGCATCACCGTATTCAGGGGGCACATAGTTGTCATCGTACTCTTCTTCTTCGCCGTCTTCCATCATAACCCCTATTTCTCCGTGCCTCGTCCAAACGTTATAGTGTGGCATGAAACCCTTGTAAAGTAGGTGGGTGTGAAGGATTTTCCGGTCAGAGTAAGACTTCGTATTCCCACATATAGGGCATGGACAACACATAAAACCATTATGCTTGTTTGCCTCAGCCACTTCGAGAAAATCATGCACGCCCTTAGTGTACTCGGAGGTGTGTCTGTCACCGTACATCCATTGTCGGTTTATCTGCGTGCATTATATATAATTAAGTGTGTCAAAAATCATTCTGAGAACATCATGAATAGATAATTAAGTGACCAAATTAATAGAAGTTCATCATCACATAAAAACCAAAGTACATACATAATTCTCATCTAACAACATAAAGCTCTGCAGAGCATCTAAATTAATTAAACCATACATTGAAACTATGTAAAACATTTCAATGCGAAAACAAATGCGATCATAATCGCAACCAAGGTAACAACTGATCCAACGCCATAATGATACCAAGCCTCGGTATGAATGTCATATTTTCTAATCTTTCTAATCTTCAAGCGCATTGCGTCCATCTTGATCTTGTGATCATCGACGACATCTGCAACATGCAACTCCAATATCATCTTCTCCTCCTCAAGTTTTTTTATTTTTTTCCTTCAAGAAATTGTTTCCTTCTTCAACTAAATTTAACCTCTCGAAAATAGGGTCGGTTGGAATTTCCGGTTCAACAACCTCCTAGATAAATAAAATCTATGTCACGTTGGTCGGCATAATTTTCATAAACAATAAATGAACCAATAGTTATGAAAAGATAATATATACCACATCCGAATCATAGGCAGGACGAGGCCCGACGGAGGCGGATACCAAAACCATCACACTATATAAGATGCAATAATAAAAGTAAGAAAATAATACAAGTATCTATCTAAACATACAAGTAAGAATATTTTTCCTTTCAGAAAGAAGATAAGAACAAGAGGCTCACCACGGTGGTGTCGGCGATGAGATCGGCGTGGTGATCGACGGCGATGAAGGCGGGCGGGCGTGACGGACCGCTAAACCTAGATAAATATTGAGGAAAATGGAGCTTGGCGGTCGGGCTTGGAGAGGAGAAACCTTAAGTAGTGTGGCTCGGGCATTCCATCGAACACCTTGTGTGCATAGGAGGTGAGCTAGAGCACCACCAAGCCCTCTCCCCTCGGCCAGAAAAAAGCAGCAAGTGTGCTCTACTCTTGCTGAGGGGCTATATATAGGCACCACCATTAGCCCCGGTTGGTGGCATGAACCGGGACCAAAGGGGAGCCTTTGGTCCCGGTTCAAGCCACCAACTGGGACCAATAGTGGTGGGCCAGGAGCCAGGCCCATTGGTCCCGGTTCGTCCCACCAACCAGGACCAAAAGGTCCGGACGAACCGGGACCAATGGCCCATGTGGCCCGGCCGGCCCCCTGGGCTCACGAACCGGGGCAAATAGCTCAATTGGTCCCGGTTCTGGATTTAACCAGGACTAATAGGCTAAACCGGCATGGGCCATTGCCCTCTTTTCTACTAGTGAGGGGGTAAAACGACTCAGGAACCTCTGTATCCTGAGGGCCACCCTAAGAGAATTGAGCAAGATTCTCAGAGAACTAATGTTGATGCACCTAGTCCTTCTAAGAAGAAGAAAAAGAAAAATGATATGACTTTGCATGCTTCTAGTGAATCTGTTGTTGACACATCTGAGAATCCCAATGATATTTCTATTTCTGATGCTGAAACACAATCTGGTAATGAACATGAACCTAGTGATAATATTTATGATGATGTTCATGTTGATGCTTGTAACGCCCCGAGACCGACGCTCCAGATGTCTTCCTTGTTTTGCGTGCCAGTTGTGTTATTTATTTGTTTGTTGCATTCATCATCGCATCATTCGCATTGCATCCGCATGTTTTCATAAAACTTGTAGTTGCTTGTAGTTGACGCGTTCCCCTTGCCTTCGTTGACCGTTCCAAGACCAATCAGATTTTTGTTTCCTTCTTGGCTGGCTTCCTAACCTCTCGGCTCATCCCGCAAACCCCTCGCGTGCGCGTCCAAAACTTCTCCGAACCCAACCCAGGCAGTCATGACCGATGGGTCCGGATCAACCCCCAACATCTACTATACATCTCCGTTTTCTCAATTGGACTCCCCTAAGCTATTTATTCTCGCCCATCCGATTACGATCGGAGGGACCGAGTAGCCCCTAAGCTAACCCTTTTTATATATATATATAGGTCCAAACCCTAGTGTAGGCAGTCCCATCCATCCAATCCCTCACCCGCGGCCGCCACTCTCTCCCTTGGGATCCTCCCAGATCCCCTCCTCACCAACCCACGCACAGCCAGCCACCTCCCCAGATCCATCAACCATCCACCCATCTGGAGCCGTCAGATCGGCATCCAATGGCTCCTGTGCCCCCAGTTCGTATGATCGAGCAGCCCCGATCCAGCCTCCCAGCACAGCCGCGCTCGATCCACCTCGTGGAGCGCTCCCGAGGCCCGAGCTCCTCCAACCTCGCGACCTCGCGGCCCCGGCGAACCTTGCCGCCGGCAACCACCACCAGCAGCCAACAAGATGAGCACCTGCCGCGCCCTTCCTCCCCTGCTCCTTTTTCCTTCCTTCTTTCTCTCTCTCTTACGCGCAAGCTCTCTCCTTGTTCTCTTCTTCACAGGGAACCGAGCAGCCATGGCCGCCGTTTGTCCTCGTCGCCACCCTTCGGATCCGCGCCGGATCAGCCTCCTCCGCGACCTCCCCTTCTTGCTGGAGTCCCTACCCGCTGCAACCCCCTCGAACAAGATCGGGGTCGAGCCTCCCGCTCCTGCCGTCCGCGTTGACCCGCGCCCGTCCGCCTCGGAGCCGGCCTCCACCGCCTCCTCCGCATTTGCTTCGCCTCGCCGGAGCTCCGTACGCGTCGCTGCCGTCGTCTTCATGCCGCAGCCCAAGCGCTGCCCCGAGACGCACTGCCTCCTTCTGTCGGCAGCAAACAGAGGAAGCCGCCCCTGCCGCGTTGACCGCCAAGTCCCACGCCGCCCCGCCTGCTCCTTCAAGTCCTGCCAGCTCCATCGCCCCGCCAAGTCCGCCGCTGTCGCCAGTGGCCCTCGGCTCCGCCGCCTCGCCAAGTCCCACGCCGCCATGCCCGACCTCGCCTCTGCTTCGTCCGGTTTGAGCGACCGCTGCCGCACCCTGCTTCGTCTGAAGCCGCTGCACCAAGCCCCTGCCTGCTTCGCTCCTTTTTTTTTTGAGACAACCACGCGAAACTTTATTAACCCGTCACATTGTTTACAGGGACGAAATAAAGATCTCCTGGATGACTTAACCAAACATGACGGCCTAACCCAAGAGTAAGAGAATGTTTCGCTAGGTTATGAGCTTCAAAATTTGAGCTCCTAAATTCATGAACTATAACACATGAAATATAAGATGAAGATCTAACTGCCACTTCCTTCAAGATTGCTCCATAAGAAGCAAGGCTATCACCTTTCATGTCATCGATGACCACCTTGTAGTCCAAAGCAACATGGACACGTCGAATGTACAGGTCATCAGCAAGTGCTAAAGCTTCCCTTATTGCCAACGCTTCTAGTGTGGGGGGATCATCAATATGATTGAAAACCATCGCAGAAGCTCCCAAAAAAGCACCGTTTTGATCCCTACAAATTGCTGCTGCTGACCCGTGCCTCCCCCTTCTTGAAACTGCTCCATCAGCGTTTAATTTTGCACTTCCCAATATAGGTGGCTGCCAAGAGGATGCTCGGACCGGTTGGTGTCCCCTCCTGTCTTGACTCCTCCCATTTATGATATCCAATTCTGAGATAAAGCTCCGTATAAATGCATGAGTTGCTTGCGGAGACTTAAATATATCCTCATGTGTAGCCTTTCTTCTAGCTCCCCATATCGCCCAAGCCGTTACCACCACTCGGATGAATTCTTTCCCATCCAGACTCTCATACACTGCAAACAGCCAATCTTTGGCACTCTCTTGCTGGTGTTCGATGAGCTTCTCGACCAACTCCTCGGGTGCCAAGGCCCAAACGCTCCTAGCCAGCGCACAAGTAAGGAGCGCATGTCTCCATGTATCCTTTGCTCCGCATAGCGGGCATGAGTCCGTATCAGCCATATGACGATGATGCAAAACCTCACCACTTGGCATAGAGTGCCTGGCCAGATGCCAAAGAAACATTCGGAGTTTGGAAGGAACTTGAATATGCCACAGCATGCTCCATACCTTTTCCTCCTGCCCCGCGGACGATTCCTCATTGCCGTGCCACTAGTTGTCCCTATTCGTCCTCGTTCTGAGGATCATCCAATAAGCCGACCTGACGGTAAACACTCATGTACTTTCCTCATGCCATGCCCAGAAATCCGGCAGTCTCCTCGTACAAACTGGAATTTTAAGGATCTCCTCGGCGTTAAAAGGAGTAAAAATAGTGCAAATCAGCCCTTCCTTCCACTGCGCCGAAGTATTGTCTATGAGTTCTACTACCCTTTCTAGAGGACTAGGAATTAATGACACCAAAGGCTTCTTGAAACTATCACGAGGGATCCAATTATCCCTCCATATGTGTGTAGTATCTCCATCACCAATCCTTCGAACTATTCCTTGAGCTAATATATCTCTTCCCTCCAGAATTGCTCGCCAAATCTGTGATGGAAGTGAGCCCAACTCTGCATCCAACAAATTGCACTGTGGGAAGTAAACAGCCTTTAGTATTTGCGCACTCAAGGAGGATTCTTCTGTCAAGACTCTCCAAGCTTGGCGGGCAAGGAGTGCTAGGTTGAAAATCTCCATATCTCGAAAACCTAGGCCTCCCAGCTGCTTCGGTTGGATCATAGTGTCCCAAGCAACCCAGCTGGGTTTTCTTTTTCCTTCTTTACCGCCCCACCGAAACTGTCGTATAATTGATGTAATATTCTCACATAAACCCCGTGGCAAACGGAAACAAGACATAGAATATACGGGTATGGCCTGTGCAACTGATTTGATCAAGACCTCTTTCCCTGCTGCAGACAGTAACTTCTCCATCCACCCTTTGATCTTCTCCCACACCCGATCTCGCAGATATTTAAAGGTACCGTTTTTGGACTGGCCAACATCTGTTGGCATGCCAAGATACCGCTCATTCAGGGAGTCATTCTGGACATGTAAAGTATTTTTGATCTCTGTCCTCAAAGGAATCGGGCAACCTGGGCTGAAGAAGATTGATGATTTGTCATTATTTATACGCTGTCCTAAAGCATTGCAATATATGTCCAATAGGTTTGACATCGCAATCAACCCTCTACACTAGCCTTAAAAAGCAACAGGCTGTCATCACGCAAACAAAAGGTGGTTTATGGATGGGGCTGTTGGGGCCACCTTAATACCTGCAAGTGATGATCGAGAACTGGATTTAAGCGGGCACAAAAGGCCCTCTCGCTGCAATCAAGAATAAGTATGGGAGATTGGGTCTCCTGTCGGATTCTCTGGTAGGTCTGAAAGACTCGAGCTTCTCACCATTAAAAAGAACAGAAAAGGATACTGAAGAAACCATACACATTACTGTGGTTATCCACTGCTGAGAAAAACCCATTTTGCTCATGATGGCCTTCAGATAAGACCACTCCAATCTACTCCCTTCGTTCCCAAATAATTGTCTTTCTAGCCATCTCAAATGGACTTCAACATACGGATGTATGTAGACATGTTTTAAAGTGTAGATTCATTCATTTTGCTCCGTATGTAGTCATTTGTTGAAACCTTTAGAAAGACAATTATTTAGGAACGGAGGGAGTATCATACGCCTTCATCATGTCCAGTTTGAGGGCACAAAAGCTATTAGTCTTGGATTTGGACTTCTTCATGAAATGTAGACACTCATATGCACATATGATATTATCCGTGATTAATCTTCCCGGTACAAAAGCAGATTGATTTTCAGAAATTATGTCAGGCAAAACCACTTTCAGTCTGTTTGCAATCACTTTAGATGCTATCTTATATATTACGTTGCACAGGCTGATGGGCCGGAACTGAGCAAGTAAGGTAGGGTTTAGAACCTTTGGGATGAGGACCAAAACTGTATCATTTATACTTTCCGGGCTTTGCTCTCCTCTGACTATACTCAGCACCACCCTTGTCACGTCGTCCCCACATATATCCCAATGATGCTGATAAAAGTGCGCCGGAAAGCCATCCGGTCCCGGAGCTTTGGTGGGGAACATCTGAAACAGGGTTGTTTTCACCTCCTCCTTCGTGTATTCAGCGTTCAACATTGCATTCATCTCATCCGAGACTTTCCTTGGCACGTGGTTAAGAACGTCGTCTATGCCTTGTACCCCTTCAGTTGTATATAGTGTTTGATAGAACTCATTCGCCAGGTTTTTCATCTCATCCGGATCTACTACTATAGCACCCAAAGAGTTTTGTAGAGCCTTGATGAGATTCTTTTTCCGTCTCAGACTCGCTCTCATATGAAAAAAAATTGTATTTTTGTCTCCAGCACTCAGCCAGTCAATCCGTGCCCGCTGCCGCCACATAATTTCCTCCCTATGATAAAGTTCAATCAGCCTCTCATTCACCTTGAGTTCTACATGTGATGGCCCCGTACGTAGGGGGTCGCCCCGTAATTCTTCCAGCTGCTTTTTCAAGGCTTTAATCTCCTTTCATGAACTGCCAAAAGTGTCATTGCTCCATCTTCCCAAATCTATAGCCAAATTGGCAAGCTTTCCTCTCAATTCTTCCACCATGTAACAAGGTGCATCCGCTCCCCAGCCCTGTGCAACCGCATCATTAAGGCCCTCATGCGTCTCCCACATCGTCTCGTATTTGAACTCGTGTTTCCTTCTCACCTTTTTGGCTCGACCGAAGTCAAGGAGTAAGGCAAGGTGGTCTGACGAAGCTGCAGTTTCATGAGTGACCGAGGCCAAGGGGAATCTCGCCAACTAATCAGAGTTGACCAAGGCCCTATCCAGTCTGCACCGGGTGTATGTACCACCTGCCACCCTCTTCTCAAAAGTCCAAAACTGCCCCTTGTATCCCAAGTCTAGCAACATGCAAACATCAATAGTATCTCGAAAAGCTTGAATCTGAGCGTTGCTACGTGGTCCTACCCCCTCGTGCTCATTTGGACGTAAGACTTCATTGAAATCACCTATGCAGACCCACGAAAGCGTGCTCAAAGTGCTTATGTTTTTAAGAACTGTCCAGGTTTGGTGTCGTAGGTGCGTTTGGGCTTCACCATAGACGCATGTCATCCTCCACTTATCCTCACCTTCCTCTTCAACAGACACATCCAGATGATAACACGAATAACCAAGAATTTCAACTTTTATTACGTTGTTCCAGAAAAGTCCAATGCCGCCACTACGGCCTTGACTATCAACTGCATAAGCATTATGATAACCTATCGAGCTGGCTAGAGCTTCTACCCTGCTTCCTTCTATTTGCGTCTCAACAATGCATACCAGGGTAGGGGTAAACTTCTTCGCAAACTCGCGAAGCTCTCGAACTGCCGCAGGTTTACCCGCTCCACGGCAGTTCCAACAAAGAGCATTCATTGGGCCTGGCGGCGCTCCTCGAAGGAGCCCGCCAAATTTCTGACTGCTGAGTTGCTTGCATCGCCTTGCTCAAGCCCTGTCTTGGTCCGTTTCTGCTCCCTGACAATCGGGGGACTGGTGACAGGAACAATGGCTAGCTGGTCATCAACCTTGCGGCCCTCATGTGTGTTCAAAATTTGTTTATGGTTGGCCCCTAGTTCCTTCCCCGCGAGCCTTTTCCTGCTTGCTTCATCCATGTCCACATCAGTATCCACTACCTCCGGGGGTACACCCCTGCCTGAGCCTCTCATCTCGGTCCCTTCTGACCTGTTGTATGCATCCCTCTCACGAGGATCTGGCCGGCTACCTGAACGGCCTCCACGCCTTCCACCTTGACGGGCTCGGCCTTCTCCTGGACCCCGTCTGCTGCGCATGAACCAGCTGGCTTTAAGATCCTTAAATACCAAGGCGGAAGGAGGATGGATCCCACTACCATGCTCATTGAACTGATGGCCTAGCATTCCACAAACCGCACACCAATCTGGGAGGCGTTCATATTTGACTCTGTATATCTTCCTCTTTCCATCCCTGACCATAGTCACCGCGTTCTTCAGCGGCTTTAGGACATTGAGCCGAACCCAAACACGATAGAAATTGCCCACAAAATCATTCGATGGTGTTTCAGAGAATAAAACCTCACCCACCTTTGCAGCCAGCGGGGTAACCAGATGGGCATATAGATCCGGCACATCATGGATTTGGATCCATATATCAGTTGTTTCCAGCTTGATTGTTGAGGGTTGTGAGATCCCACCATACGACATGATCAGTACCGCATCTCCTCTAAAGTTCCAGGGTCCATCGTTCATTACCCTCTCCCAATCACCCAACCATGAAAATTGGACAGTGTATAGATTGTTTTCCAGGGGCTTGAACTTCACTTCTTGCGCCGCATCCCAAGCTGATCTCATGTTTCTATAGAACCATGTTTGGCTATAGGTTTTAGGCGTATTTACCTTAGCCAACGCAACCCATCTAGGTTTCTCTGGTGGCGCCTGCACCTCATCAAAGATCACATCGTCCAGATCTTCCTCTTTCAGTCCCAACTCTTCCATCAGCGATTCAACATCACCAATTCCCGCAGAACTCGAAGATCCTCCAGAAGCCATTATATCTCTCACCCGAAGCAGACAAAGCAGATCGGGTTTTCTTATGGTGGAACCCTAAAACCGTCGGCCCCCGTTCCTGCTAGGATCGGGCGCTTGCGCACCCTGGCTAGCTGTAACGCCCCGGATTCGATGCGCCAGGTGGTTGCCAGTTATTCGCCGTCCTTGCCATGTCATGTGCTTGCGTGTTGCACTTTGCCATGTCATCATCTGCATTTCATATCATGTCGTCATGTGAATTTCATTTTGCATACGTGTTCGTCTCATGCATCCGAGCATTTTCCCGGTTGTCCATTTTGCAATCCGGCACTCCTATGTCCCCCGGCGTCCCCCTTTTGTCTCTCCTTGTGAGCGGGTGTTAAACTTTCTCGGAATGGCCCGAGGTTTGTCAAGCGGCCTTGGTATAGCACCGGTAGACCGCCTGTCAAGTTTCGTGCCATTTGGAGGTCGTTTGATACTCCAACGGTTAACCGGGTAACAGTAAAAGCCCCTTCTCTTTGCAGCCCAACACCCCTTTCAAAGTGGCCCAAAACCCAGCAAACTCCCCTCCATGCTCTCGGTCGTTCGATCATGATCATGTGGGCGAAAATTGTGCTCCATTTGGACTCTCCTAGCTCCCTCTACCTATATATATGCGTGCCTCCCCCGAAATTCTCGCAGTCCAAAACCCTAGTCTAGCTCCTCCCGCAGCCAACGGACGCGTCCGCCCCCGCCGGACATGTCCGCCGCGTCCGGCCACCTCACCCCGCCCAATCCCGGCATGCCACCTCAGCCCCGCCGCCACGTGTCGCCTCCTGATTCGCCGCCGCCCCGCCGCCGCCACCAGCGCGTCGGCCCGCTGGGCCAGCGGCAGCAGCCTGCCCGCCAGCGCGCCGCCCGCCGCCCGCCCGGCGGCCTCGCCCAGCAGCGCCGGTCGCTGCGCCTCCCGCCGCCTCCCGCGCCGCCCGGCCTCGTCCCAGCGTCGCGGCTTTCCAGCCCGCCGCCCGCCGGCCGTCGCCCGAGTTCGCTGACGCCGAGCCGAGGCGCCTCCCCGCTGCCCATCGCCTCTCCCGGCCGCGCCGGCTGCCTCAAGGCGCCGCCCCGGCAGCGCCGCCCTCGCCGGCAAGCCGCCCGCGCCGCCGAGCCGCCTCCCGACCCGTCGGTCCTTCCCGACCTCGCCCTCCGCCGGATCCGCCGGATCCCGTGCCCTCCGTCGCCTCTCCTTCGTCTCCGGCAAGACCTCCGGCCATCCTCGTCAACCGTGCCCCGGATCCGGATCTCGCAGGTTGACTCTGTTTATTTCACTAAGTCCCCGATTTTTCGACATTCTGGAGCCATGTTCATTGCGTCATAACTCTCTGCATACGGCTCCGTTTTTTGCGTGTAATATGTCAAGTTGTTCTTCTCGACGAGTACATCATTTCATCTCATTGCATCATTTAGATTTGAGCTCATCTTGATGCCTGAAATGTTGTTAGAAGAGGACTATGTGATGTTAGTTTCAGATTCTTATCAGAACATGCACTTTTGTCATTTTTGCCATGATTGATGTGTGCACCCTATGAACTTGAGTCCTACATGTGTTTTTGTAATATGCCATGCCATATTTACAGGGGTGTATGCCATGTATTTTTGTGATCTCTGTGGTGACTAGCACAAGCATGCAAACTAGGCTTCATGATGTTGCTGATTTCAGCCCCTGTTTTGCTGATATTTTTATGCCATGTAAACTTGATGCTACCGAGAGATCCATGCTTATTTTGAGATACTCCAGTAAGGATGTTTTGAACATATGGTTATGATCTATCCATTCATGCCCTTGTTTGCAATTATGGAGTGCCATAGCTTGAGTCAATCGAGCTCTAGTTTTGCTATAAAATGTTTCCTGGCAGGTTGTTTACATGTTATTCAATTTTGCCAAGGTTGTTGTAGTTGATCCGTGTATGCTATGATGTTGTTCTTGCCATGTATAGCTTCTATGCCATGTCTTCTTACCGTGAGTAGCCTTTCCATGCCATGTATTGCTCTGTGGTGAGTGGTTCAAGCTCACCAACATGCCTACTTATTGTTGTTCCTGCCATGTATGAATCTGTTATATAACTTGCCATGTTTACATGGGTGCCATCATATTTTCTGAACCTTTGTGGCTCATGGTCAGTAAGGGACTCTTGTTCTATGCAATTAGTAGATTCATTCCATGCCTTTGTTTTCCATAATATGTTCCCGTAGCATGTTGTTTGATAGCTCTAAACATTGTAACCTGATGTTATTTCCTGATAAGTCTGAAACTGTTATTATTTGCAATCTTGCCATGTGTGTTTGAGCATGTTTTAGTCATTTCTGGAGGTATCTCAGTGTTCATGTTTTGTAATGCTTTACCTGTTCATCATGCCCATGCCTTTTGTTATTACGTTGAGATGCTGTAGCATAGTGTTTTGGTGCTTGCAATATGCCTAGTTGCTGTTTTGGACAGATTGTTGCTATAACTTGTTTCATGTGTATGTGTTGAACCGTTGAACCGTTTTGAGTGTGCTCTATATAAAACTTGCTTGATTTTGCATGTAGCTTCATATTATCATGTTGCATCCTTGTTTTGAGGTGTTTGCTTGATGTTTGTATGCATTTTGCATCAATGCCATGCTTATCTTGTTTTGCTCATATCTTCTAGGCCGTAGCTCCGAATTAAACGAACTTTATATGTAACTTGACTAGAATTTCGTGTAGATCCTCTTGGTGCTCTTTAAAATTGCTGTTTAACAACTTGAACATAAGGTTTATTCAGATCTGGACCAATTTCGAAATTTGCATATGAGGACTCACCGGAATTGTTATATGTTGTTCCCGGCCTCATTTAAACTTGTCTTGATGTGTTGCTCTTGTATGCATCATCTCTTGCCATGAGTAACTTCATGTAGCCTTGTCATGCATCATACTTGGTTGAGAATCATGTCTTGTTCATGTGTGGTGTGTTTACCATGTTGTGTGCTTCTTCTTGTTAGTTCCTGTTTCATTGCGATCGTGAGGATTCGTTCGTCTGCGCTTGGTTCGGCTTCATCCGTTCGTCTTCTTCATGAACTCGTTCTTCTTCCTTGCGGGATTTCAGGCAAGATGACCGCTACCCTGAATCTCAATACTATCATTGCTATGCTAGTTGCTTCGTTCTATCGCTATGCTGCGCTACCTATTACCTGTTTATCAAGCCATCCCAAATTGCCATGTCAGCCTCTAACCTTTGACACCTTTTCCTAGCGAACCATTGTTTGGCTATGTTACCGCTTTGCTCAGCCCCTCTTATAGTGTTGCTAGTTGCAGGTGAAGATGTAGATTGCTCCATGGTGAACAGGATTATGTTGGGATATCACAATATCTCTTATATTATTAATGCATCTATATACTTGGTAAAGGGTGGAAGGCTCGGCCTTATGCCTGGTGTTTTGTTCCACTCTTGCCGCCCTAGTTTCCGTCATATCGGTATTATGTTCCCGGATTTTGCGTCCCTAACGCGGTTGGGTGATTTATGGGACCCCCTTGACAATTCGCTTTGAATAAGACTCCTCCAGCAAGGCCCAACATTGGTTTTACCATTTGCCTCACCTAGCCCTTTTTTCCCTTGGGTTTCCGGAGCCCAAGGGTCATCTTATTTTACCCCCCCGGGCCAGTGCTCGTCGTGAGTGCTGGTCCAAACCGTCAGCCGCCGGTGGCCACCAGGGGCAACTCTGGGTTCGCCTATCGGAAGTTTGGACAATCCGGTGTGCCCTGAGACCGAGATATGTGCATCTCCTATCAGGATTTGTCGGCACATCCGGGCGGCTATGCTGGTCTTGTTTTATTCTTGTCGAAATGTCTTTTAGCGGGATTACGAGACTGATCGGGTCTTCCGGGAGAAGGAATATCCTTCGTTGATCGCGAGAGCTTATCATGGGCTAAGTTGGGACACCCTGCAGGTATAAACTTTCGAGAGCCGTGCCCGCGGTTATGTGGCAGATGGGAATTTGTTAATATCCGGTTGTAGTAAACTTGAAGCAAACTCTTCTAAAATACACCAACCGTGTGCGTAACCGTGAGTGTCTCTTGTCGGGGTGGATCGAGAGGAGAACACGGTTTCTGGGTTATGTCTGACGTAAGTAGGAGTTCAGGATCACTTCTTGATCATTACTAGTTGACGACTGTTCCTTTGTTTCTCTTCTCGCTCTCATTTGCGTAAGTTAGCCACCATACTTTGCTTAGCCGCTGCTGCAACCTCACCACTTTACCCCTTCCTTTCCCTTTAAGCTTTGCTACTCTTGATACCCATGGTAATGGGATTGCTGAGCCCTCGTGGCTCACAGATTACTACACAACAGTTGCAGGTACAGGTTTCGCGATGATCATGACGCGAGAGCGATGTTACTTGTTTTTGGAGTTCTTCTTCTGCTTCTTCTTCGATCAGGGGATAGGTTCCAGGTCGGCAGCCTGGGCTAGCAGGGTGGATATTGTTTGAGTTTCTGTTTATGATTCATCCGTAGTGGGATGTTGATCTCTTATATATGTTGTATTGTTGTATTCATGTGACATTGTATGTATTGGATGTATCGCCACTATTATGTAATGTTGATGTAATGATATCCACCTTGCAAAAGCGTTTCAATATGCGGGTCTATCCTTGGGGGGACCGTCGAGTTCCTTTTGGATAGGGTCGCATATTGGGCGTGACAAGTTGGTATCAGAGCCTCGACCGACCCTAGGAGCCCCCCTTGATTGATCGTGTAGTTTGGCCGTTGTTGAGTCTAGAAGAAAACTGTTTTCGGAGTCTAGTTATATCGGAGAGTAGGAATTCTTTTTACTCCTCAGCCCCTTCGTCGCTCTGGTTAGGAATCTTGACGTAGGTGTTTTGAACTACTCCTCTTCCCCTTCAAATTCTTTCTTAGGTTCACGCAGTTGGTTTTCCGATCGTGGGCTCTCAGCTCTTTTCATCCGGTGCATTTCCCGTCAAGTTGACTCGAGCCTCTTCATCTTTGCCAAGTTCAATCCTCAGTTTGCTCTCAACGAAGTTATTTCTCTATCCTCAGGTGTTTTCTTTTCCCACCCGCCCTCCCTTCTTCTTCTCGGAACCGGAGTCCATAATCGAGTATCCATCCTACTCGTGAGAAGTCTTTTCTTTCTTTCCTCAATGATTTCAACCGGTGTTTTCTCTTCAAGATATTCTTCGATTTCCCCTTCCTAGTTGCCTTTGTTTTCCCGCCCTCCCACCCTGTTATTCCCGGAGCCTGAGTCTTTTTCGACCATCAATTTCAGTCGTGTGGAGTTCTTCAGTCTTCCCTCAATCATTTCAACTGGTGAATTCTCGTTCTGTACGACATTCTTCATCTCTTTTCTTCTCCGGTGTTCTCAATTCAAGTTTTTCGGGTTAATCATATTATTTTCCTTCGAAGTGTTCTCTTTACTCGTTCGCCTCTCGCCAGTTTATCATTCCGGAGTTCGGAAGACATATCAGGAGATTTGTCGGTGTTTGAATTAATTCGAGGTTGTCACCTCAGTCAAATATTTCAGTTCTTCCGGTGCATCGTCTATCTGATCAACATCCCTTTCCAACGGTGTTTTCTTTTAGTGGGCCGTAACCCACAGGTCTTCCCCAGGATCTTACCTAACTCTTTTAATTTCCCCGGAGCTATTCCCAATTCTTTTCAACTGTGACGTAAGAATGGATTCCATCAGTACATGCCTTTTCCAAGATCAATTTCAAATCATTTCATTGTTGGCTCAACCTCTTCGCTTTTCATTTTTCCGGAGTATCTCAGTAATTTTGGTGGTGTTTCTCGTCGTCATTTGAAGACCGAAGAAGAGTCTTTCCTCTAAATCTTGTCTGTTCTCTCGAAGATTCATGGTGCTAGCTCGATGTTATCCTCACGAATTATTCCATTTGTTAGTTATTCTTTTCATCCATCCGGAGTATTTCAGGAGTTACTTTCCGTCTCAATCATCTGGAGGCCATCATTCCAGAAGAATTCTTCGTCCTCACATTTCTGTTAACGTTATCCAATTATCTCGGCGCTTCGTTCAAGTGTTCTTTAATCAGCTCATGATCTCTTTGTTCTTTTGAATCTAAATCCCCTCTAGCATATTGGTTCCTCTAGTTCTGTCCGGTGATTCATTCTCTTTCGTCAGTCATTTCCGAATTCTTACGGTGGTTCGTTCAAGATTCTTTTTCTTTGATTATCATATTAATTCATTCGTTCTTTCCAATCCTACCGGTGGTTCATGAAGATTTTCTCAAGTTTTGTGCTATATTTTCCCCTTAATCATTTTCAAGAAGAATAAGTAATATGCAGAATCCATTGCTTGTCATCAATTTAAGATGAAGGATAAGCATACAATAAATCTTATTCTTATTTCATCCAAGTGTTTAATCCCCTCCTTCAGAGTTTGTTCGTGATGAATAAATTCTAGTTCCAAGTCTTTCCATCTTTTCTTTTCCGGAGTTCAAATTTCCTCAGCCATTTCGTCGGAACCTCCATCTAAATCATCGCAAGGCTCATCTTATTCTCTCTTCCTTCATTCTATCTCATCATCCTTTTGTTACCGGAGTTCTTCACGGTGGTTCTTCATGATTTAATTCATTCTTCAAGTGTTCATCAAGATTCTTTTGGAGGAATTCAAGTACCTTTTCTTCTTGCATCTCGAAGTGCAATTAAATCTTCGTATTCTTTTGAAGTGGAGTTTTGCATTTCTTCGTTCTTCTCAGCTATTTAATCTTTTCTGCTTGTGGTTGGTTATCACCTCATAATTTTCAGAGGTTATCCATAAGTCCACAACAATCTTATTCTTTTCGGTGATGATTTTTTTCAACAACTCCGTTCAATCCTTCCTTCTAAGTTCTTTTCATTCAATTCTTTCAATTCTTCCGGAGGAATTGTGTTGTTCCTCTCGTCAACTATCGTTCCATTTTGTCAAACTCAGTTCCAACTCCTTCCATGTTCAGCCGGAGTGCTGCATAAATCCTTTCAGTCGTATTCGTTTCTTATCTCGTTATAACCGGAGTTGTTTCATAGTCTAACTAATTCCGTGAGCTTTTGATTCTCGTCATTCTCGTCATTCCTATCTTCTTCTCGAGTGCTCTCGATTCTTTGCCTCTTCTCTCTTGCGTTTCTTGTTTCACCTCATCCCTTTTCCCTTTCGTCTCGGTCCTAAGATCTCGGGACGAGATCTCTTGTTAGTGGAGGAGTGTTGTAACGCCCCGGATTCGATGCGCCAGGTGGTTGCCAGTTATTCGCCGTCCTTGCCATGTCATGTGCTTGCGTGTTGCACTTTGCCATGTCATCATCTGCATTTCATATCATGTCGTCATGTGCATTTCATTTTGCATACGTGTTCGTCTCATGCATCCGAGCATTTTCCCGGTTGTCCGTTTTGCAATCCGGCACTCCTATGTCCCCCGACGTCCCCCTTTTGTCTCTCCTTGTGAGCGGGTGTTAAACTTTCTCGGAATGGCCCGAGGTTTGTCAAGCGGCCTTGGTATAGCACCGGTAGACCGCCTGTCAAGTTTCGTGCCATTTGGAGGTCGTTTGATACTCCAACGGTTAACCGGGTAACCGTAAAAGCCCCTTCTCTTTGCATCCCAACACCCCTTTCAAAGTGGCCCAAAACCCAGCAAACTCCCCTCCATGCTCTCGGTCGTTCGATCATGATCGTGTGGGCGAAAACCGTGCTCCATTTGGACTCTCCTAGCTCCCTCTACCTATATATATGCGTGCCTCCCCCGAAATTCTCGCAGTCCAAAACCCTAGTCTAGCTCCTCCCGCAGCCAACGGACGCGTCCGCCCCCGCCGGACATGTCCGCCGCGTCCGGCCACCTTACCCCGGCCAATCCCGGCATGCCACCTCAGCCCCGCCGCCATGTGTCGCCTCCTGATTCGCCGCCGCCCCGCGCCCACTTCCCCGCGCCGCCACCAGCGCGTCGGCCGCTGGGCCCAGGCGCTGCCTGCCCGGCCAGCGCAGCCGCCCGCCCGCCCGGCGCCTCGCCCAGCAGCGCCCGATCGCTGCGCCTCCCCTCCGCCTCGCCGCCCGCGCCTCCGGCCTCGTCCCGCGTCGCCCGGCTTTCCAGCCCGCCGCCCGGCGGCCGCCCCGAGTTCGCTGACGCTGGCCGAGGCGCCTCGCTGCCCGTCGCCTCTCCCGACCGCGCCTCGCCGCCCAGCGCCGCCGCCTCTCGGCCGGCACCGCCAAGCGCCGCCAGAGCCGCATCCCGACCCGTCGGTCCTTCCCCGACCTCGCCCTCCGCCGGATCCGCCGGATCCCATGCCCTCCGTCGCCTCTCCTTCGTCTCCGGCAAGACCTCCGGCCATCCTCGTCAACCGTGCCCTGGATCCGGATCTCGCAGGTTGACTCTGTTTATTTCACTAAGTCCCCGATTTTTCGACATTCTGGAGCCATGTTCATTGCGTCATAACTCTCTGCATACGGCTCCATTTCGTGTGTGTAATATGTCAAGTTGTTTGTCTCGACGAGTACATCATTTCATATCATTGCATCATTTACATTTGAGCTCATCTTGATGCCCGAAATGCTGTTAGAAGAGGACTATGTGATGTTAGTTTCAGATTCTTATCAGAACATGCACTTTTGTCATTTTTGCCATGATTGATGTGTGCACCCTATGAACTTGAGTCCTACATGTGTTTTTGTAATATGTCATGCCATCTTTACAGGGGTGTATGCCATGTATTTTTGTGATCTCTGTGGTGACTAGCACAAGCATGCAAACTAGGCTTCATGATGTTGCTGATTTCAGCCCCTGTTTTGCTGATATTTTTATGCCATGTAAACTTGATGCTACCGAGAGATCCATGCTTATTTTGAGATACTCCAGTAAGGATGTTTTGAACATATGGTTATGCTCTATCCATCCATGCCCTTGTTTACAATTATGGAGTGCCATAGCTTGAGTCAATCGAGCTCTAGTTTTGCTATAAAATGTTTTCTGGCAGGTTGTTTACATGTTATTCAATTTTGCCAAGGTTGTTGTAGTTGATCCGTGTATGCTATGATGTTGTTCTTGCCATGTATAGCTTCTATGCCATGTCTTCTTACTGTGAGTAGCCTTTCCATGCCATGTATTGCTCTGTGGTGAGTGGTTCAAGCTCACCAACATGCCTACTTATTGTTGTTCCTTCCATGTATGAATCTGTCATATAACTTGCCATGTTTACATGGGTGCCATCATATTTTCTGATCCTTTGTGGCTCATGGTCAGTAAGGGACTCTTGTTCTATGCAATTAGTAGATTCATTCCATGCCTTTGTTTTCCATAATATGTTCCCGTAGCATGTTGTTTGATAGCTCTAAACATTGTAACCTGATGTTATTTCCTGATAAGTCTGAAACTGTTATTATTTGCAATCTTGCCATGTGTGTTTGAGCATGTTTTTCTGGAGATATCTCAGTTTTCATGTTTTGTAATGCTTTACCTGTACATCATGCCCATGCCTTTTGTTATTACGTTGAGATGCTGTAGCATAGTGTTTTGGTGCTTGCAATATGCCTAGTTGCTGTTTTGGACAGATTGTTGCTATAACTTGTTTCATGTGTATGTGTTGAACCGTTGAACCGTTTTGAGTGTGCTCTATATGAAACTTGCTTGATTTTGCATGTAGCTTCATATTATCATGTTGCATCCTTGTTTTGAGGTGTTTGCTTGATGTTTGTATGCATTTTGCATCAATGACATGCTTATCTTGTTTTGCTCATATCTTCTAGGTCGTAGCTCCGAATTAAACGAACTTTATATGTAACTTGACTAGAATTTCGTGTAGATCCTCTTGGTGCTCTTTAAAATTGCTGTTTAACAACTTGAACATAAGGTTTATTCAGATCTGGACCAATTTCGAAATTTGCATATGAGGACTCACCGGAATTGTTATATGTTGTTCCCGGCCTCATTTAAACTTGTCTTGATGTGTTGCTCTTGTATGCATCATCTCTTGCCATGAGTAGCTTCATGTAGCCTTGTCATGCATCATATTTGGTTGAGAATCATGTCTTGTTCATGTGTGGTGTGTTTACCATGTTGTGTGCTTCTTCTTGTTAGTTCTTGTTTCATTGCGATCGTGAGGATTCGTTCGTCTGCGCTTGGTTCGGCTTCATCCGTTCGTCTTATTCATGGACTCGTTCTTATTCCTTGCGGGATTTCAGGCAAGATGACCGCTACCCTGAATCTCACTACTATCATTGCTATGCTAGTTGCTTCGTTCTATCGCTATGCTGCGCTACCTATTACCTGTTTATCAAGCCATCCCAAATTGCCATGTCAGCCTCTAACATTTGACACCTTTTCCTAGCAAACCATTGTTTGGCTATGTTACCGCTTTGCTCACCCTCTTATAGTGTTGCTAGTTGCAGGTGAAGATGTAGATTGCTCCATGGTGAACAGGATTATGTTGGGATATCACAATATCTCTTATATTATTAATGCATCTATATACTTGGTAAAGGGTGGAAGGCTCGGCCTTATGCCTGGTGCTTTGTTCCACTCTTGCCGCCCTAGTTTCCGTCATATCGGTATTATGTTCCCGGATTTTGCGTCCCTAACGCGGTTGGGTGATTTATGGGACCCCCTTGACAATTCGCTTTGAATAAGACTCCTCCAAAGAAGGCCCAACATTGGTTTTACCATTTGCCTCACCTAGCCCTTTTTTCCTTGGGTTTCGGAGCCCAAGGGTCATCTTATTTTACCCCGGGCCGGTGCTCGTCGTGAGTGCTGGTCCAAACCGTCACCGCCGGTGGCTACCAGGGCAACTCGGGTTCGCCTATCGGAAGTTTGGACAATCCGGTGTGCCACGAGACCGAGATATGTGCAGCTCCTATCAGGATTTGTCGGCACATCGGGCAGCTTTGCTGGTCTTGTTTTATTCTTGTCGAAATGTCTTGTAGCCGGATTCCGAGACTGATCGGGTCTTCCAGGAGAAGGAATATCCTTCGTTGATCGCGAGCTTATCTGGGCTAAGTTGGGGCACCCTGCAGGTATAAACTTTCGAGAGCCGTGCCCGCGGTTATGTGGCAGATGGGAATTTGTTAATATCCGGTTGTAGTAAACTTGAAGCAAACTCTTCTAAAATACACCAACCGTGTGCGTAACCGTGAGTGTCTCTTTTCGGGGTGGATCGAGAGGAGAACACGGTTTCTGGGTTGTGTCTGACGTAAGTAGGAGTTCAGGATCACTTCTTGATCATTACTAGTTGACGACCGTTCCTTTGTTTCTCTTCTCGCTCTCATTTGCGTAAGTTAGCCACCATACTTTGCTTAGCCGCTGCTGCAACCTCACCACTTTACCCCTTCCTTTCCCTTTAAGCTTTGCTAGTATTGATTCCCAAGGTAATGGGATTGCTGAGCCCTCGTGGCTCACAGATTACTACACAACAGTTGCAGGTATAGGTTTCGCGATGATCATGACGCGAGAGCGATGTTACTTGTTTTTGGAGTTGTTCTTCTGCTTCTTCTTCGATCAGGGGATAGGTTCCAGGTCGGCAGCCTGGGCTAGCAGGGTGGATATTGTTTGAGTTTATGTTTATGATTCATCCGTAGTCGGATGTTGATCTCTTGTATATGTTGTATTGTTGTATTCATGTGACATTGTATGTATTGGATGTATCCCCACTATTATGTAATGTTGATGTAATGATATCCACCTTGCAAAAAGCGTTTCAATATGCGGGTCTATCCTTGGGGGGACCGTCGAGTTCCTTTTGGATAGGGTCGCATATTGGGCGTGACACTAGCGAGGGAGAACGGCGAGAGGACACGGCGGTAGGGAAGCTATTCGTCTCGACGGCGGACAGATCTCCACCGGGAGGAGCGGAACCCTAACTCGAGGGAAAAAACGTATGCAGGCTATGCAGGCTGCACCAGCCTCTGCATCGACTGGGCCGAGGCCCATGGTGAGGCCACCCACAGCGCCTCGTTTTTTCCCCTTCTGTTGGACCAGTCAGTTTCAGCCCAGTGTAGTTTTTTCCCTTCTGCGAATTTAGCATTATCCCAGGATTTACCGAATTGCAGAAAACCCCTTGCTCTTCATGCATATAAAAACTCAACAATCATGCCTCATATTAAAATGACTCGTATATGTAAAATGCTTGGTTTTTCATGTACCTTCATAATATACCACTTCCATCCATGTTTAAGATGTTTAAATGTGTTGTTTGAATTAATTTGCATAAATAGCATGTTAAAATGAATTATTTCATAACTAAATAACCGTAGCTCCAAATTTAATAAACTTTATATGTAAATGGGGTAGAAAAATGCCTAGTTTAACATGGTGCACCTATCTTGCATGTTTAATAACAATAAAATATGCTTTAGGACAGAACAGTACCAAATCTAAAATATGGACATGAGGATTTCCGGAATTGTTGTTTGTTGTTCCGGCCTCATTTAAATTTGCCTAGATAGGTAGTTTTCATATGTTTCACCTCTTGCCATGTTTAACAACATTTAATATTGTTGGGTACATAACGAGAGAGAATTAAATGAGTCATGTGGTGCTTCGTCAATATGCAACTCGTTGCATATTGAGCTCCACTTAATTTGTAGTATTGTTTGTTGCACTTTGCCATGCCATGCCTTTTTAAACCGGACATGCATCATACTTGATTGTGCATCATGCCATGTTTATGTGATGGTTGTTTACCATGATGTTTCCTTCTTTCCGGTTACGCTTCTCCTTGATAGTTCCGGTTACGTTGCGATTGTGAGGATCCGTTCGACTACGTCCATTTGTCTTCTTCATGGACTCGTTCTTCTTCCTTGCGGGATCTTAGGCAAGATGACCATACCCTCGAAATCACTTCTATCTTTGCTTGCTAGTTGTTCGCTCTATTGCTATGCCGCGCTACCTACCACTTGCTATATCATGCCTCCCATGTTGCCATGTCAAGCCTCTAACCCTCCTTCCTAGCAAACCGTTGTTTGGCTAAGTTACCGCTTTTGCTCAGCCCCTCGTATAGCGTTCTTAGTTGGAGATGAAGTTGAAGTTTGTTCCATGTTGGAACATGGATTTGTTGGGATATCACAATATCTCTTATTTAATTAATGCATTTATATACTTGGTAAAGGGTGAAAGGCTCGGCCTTATGCCTGGTGTTTTGTTCCACTATTGCCGCCCTAGTTTCCGTCATATCGGTGTTATGTTCCTTGATTTTGCGTTCCTTACGCGATTGGGTGTTATGGGAACCCCTTGACAGTTCGCTTTGAATAAAACTCCTCCAGCAAGGCCCAACCTTGGTTTTATATTTGCCTAGCAACCTATTACCCTTCCCTTGGGTCGGCCAACCCGAGGGGCGTCTTTATTTTAACCCCCCAGACCAATGCTTCTCTAAGTGTTGGTCTGAACTAGAGCCACTTGCAGCGCCCCCTCGGGGAAAATTGAGGTCTGGTTTTAGTTGTACGTAGTGCTCATCCGGTGTTGCCCTGAGAACGAGATATGTGCAGCTCCTATCGGAATTGTCGGCACATCAGGCGGCTTTGCTAGTCTTGTTTTACCATTGTCGAAATGTCTTTTATCCGGGATTACGAGACTGATCGGGTCTTCCCGGGAGAAGGAATATCCTTCGTTGACCGTGAGAGCTTGTCATGGGCTAAGTTGGGACACCCCTGCAGGGTATAAACTTTCGAGAGCCGTGCCCGCGGTTATGTGGCAGAAGGGAATTTGTTAATGTCCGATTGTAGATAACTTGACACTTGACTTAATTAAAATGCATCAACCGCGTGTGTAGCCGTGATGGTCTCTTTTCTGTGGAGTCCGGGAAGTGAACACGGTTCTTGGGTTATGTATGAACGTAAGTAGTTTCAGGATCACTTCTTGATCACTTCTAGCTTCTCGACCGTTGCGTTGCTTCTCTTCTCGCTCTTATTTGCGTACGTTAGCCACCATATTTGCTTAGTGCTTGCTGCAGCTCCACCTCATTACCCCATCCTACCCATAAGCTTAAATAGTCTTGATCTCGCGGGTGTGAGATTGCTGAGTCCTCGTGACTCACAAATTCTACCGAAACAGTTGCAGGTGCTGACGATACCAGTGCAAGTGACGCAACCGAGCTCAAGTGGGAGTTCGACGAGGACCTTGGTCGTTACTATGTTTCGCTTCCTGATGATCAGTAGTGGAGCCCAGTTGGGACGATCGGGGACCTAGCATTTGGGGTTATCTTCTTTTTCTTTTGGATTTGACCGTAGTCGGTCTATGTGTGTACTCTGATGTTGTATGATTTATTTAAGTATTGTGTGAAGTGGCGATTGTAAGCCAACCCTCTTTAACCCATTCTTGTTCATTACATGGGATTGTGTGAAGATGACCCTTCTTGCGACAAAACCACCATGCGGTTATGCCTCCAAGTCGTGCCCCGACACACGGGAGATATAGCCGCATCGTGGGTGTTACAATGCTCAACCATGACAATGATGTAGAGATTAAACCTGCTGTTGATCTTGATAACCCACAATCAAATAATCAATGTTATGACAAGGGAGATTTCGTTGCTAGGAAGCATGGTAAAGAAAGAGAACCATGGGTTCAGAAACCCATGCCCTTTCCTCCTAAACCATCCAAGAAAAAGGATGATGAAGATTTTGAGCGCTTTACTGAAATGATTAGACCTATCTTTTTACGTATGCGTTTGACTGATATGCTTAAAATGAATCCTTATGCTAAGTATATGAAAGATATTGTCACAAATAAAAGAAAGATACCGGAAGCTGAAATTTCCACCATGCTTGCTAATTATACTTTCAAAGGTGGAATACCTAAGAAATTAGGAGATCCAGGAGTACCAACTATACCATGCTCCATTAAGAGAAACTATGTTAAAACTGCTTTATGTGATCTTGGAGCCAGTGTTAGTGTTATGCCTCTTTCTTTATATCGTAGACTTCATTTGAATAAGTTGACACCTACTGAAATATCTTTGCAAATGGCCGATAAATCAACTGCTATACCTATCTCTATTTGTGAGGATGTGCCTGTTGTAGTTGCAAACGTTACTATTTTAACAGACTTTGTTATTCTTGATATTCCCGAGGACGATAGTATGTCGATTATCCTTGGTAGACCCTTTTTGAATACTGCAGGGGCTGTTATTGATTGCAACAAAGGCAATGTCACTTTTCATGTTAATGGTAATGAGCATACGGTACAATTTCCGAGGAAACAACCTCAAGTTCAAAGTATCAATTCTATTGGAAAAATTCCATCAATTACTATGGAGGTTTTGAATTTCCTCTTCCTACTATCAAAAAGAAATATGACATTCTTATTGTTGGGGACGTGCATATCCCCGTTGAGGTAACCTAGTGTTATTCGAAATTTCACTGGTTCCATGTTATTCGAAAAGAGTTTGTTAACAATACTTGATCAACCTTGTTAGTGGATTCCTTTTGATGAGCATGGGATGGATGAAGTTAGAAAGCACAACCTTCTGTATCCTCCTTTTACTTTCTGTTATTTAGATTAAAAAAAGCAAAAATAGTATTTTCTGTCAGTTTTTTGAATTATCCATGCAATAAAAAATACCCCGAAAATAAAAGTTCTCCAAATGTCTCGAAATTGAAATATGATTTTTTCCTACAATATTTAAGAAATATTGGCACCGAGAACACACCTGGGGGCCACACCACTGGCTACGAGGGTCTAGGGCGCGCCCACCCCCTGGGGCGCGCCCCCCTGTCTCGTGGGCCCCACGTGGCCCCTCTCCACTTATTCCAGCACCCACACACTTCATCTTCCTCCAGAAAAAATCACCACCTAGCTCAAACCCGTGTTCTAGCTCGTTTAGCTGCGATTTTCGATCTCCTTGCTCAAAGCTCCATTCGCAAAACTGCTTTGGGGGATTGTTCTTCGGTATGTGACTCCTCCAATGGTCCAATTAGTTTTTGTTCTAGTGCTTTATTTATTGCAAATTCTTGCTGCTTAGGTGACCCTGTTCTTGAGCTTGCATGTTAAATTTATATGGTCCCAAGTAGTTCTAATGCATGTGTCGGTGTTCGGGAGCGGGGTCCCAGACTTGCTCGCTGCTGCCCTGGCTTGGTGAGCCAGCAGAGTCGTCTGGCCCATCTTCATCAATGAGCCATCCAAGACCCTCGCGAGGGGCCAAGCCTCATGAGGCGGAGACGCAAGACCTCCTCAGGAGTGGCCTAGCCATGCAGGCTCACAAGGAGCGGAGATATCAAGGCGGGGCAAACCTCACGAGGCTTTCGTGACGTGAGCCATGACGATCGGCGCCAGGCGGGCGCCATGCGGGCGCAAGCGCGCGCAGCGTCCTTGTTTCCCCTTTGGTGCTAAGGGAGCAAGCGCAGGCGAGGAGTACCGATGCATCAGGCAAAGGTTGCTATATCGGTGCAACAAGACCAAGACCAGGAGGACGGCAAGGCGAAGGTCACCGTGGAGCCCAAGGCGGCATTGACACGTCTCCAACGTATCTATAATTTATGAAGTATTCATGCTATTATATTATCCGTCTTGGATGTTTATGGGCTTTATTATGCACTTTTATATTACTTTTGGGACTAACCTATTGACTTAGAGCTTAGCGCCAGTTTCTGTTTTTCCCCTTGTTTCAGTGTTTCAAAGAAAAGGAATATCAAACGGAGTCGAAACGAAATGAAACCTTCTGGAGAAGTTATTTTTGGAAGAAAAGCAACCCGATAGACTTGGAGTGCACGTCAGGAAAGAAACGAGGGAGACACGAGGTAGGGGCGCGCGCCCACCCCCCTAGGGCGCGCCCTCCACCCTCGTGGACCCCTCGTGGCTCCCCTGACGTACTTCTTCGGCCTATATATATCCATATACCCTAAAACGATCGGGGAATAGAATAGATCAGGAGTTTCCACTGCCGCAAGCCTCTGTAGCCACCAAAAACCAATCGGGACCCCGTTCCGGCACCCTGCTGGAGGGGGGGAACCCTCACCGGTGGCCATCTTCATCATATCTGCGATCTCCATGACGAGGAGGGAGTAGTTCACCCTCGATGCTGAGGGTATGTACTAGTAGCTATGTGTTCGATCTCTCTCTTGTGTTCTTGATTTGGCATGATCTTGATGTATCGTGAGCTTTGCTATTATAGTTGGATCTTATGTTTCTTCTTCCCCTCTACTCTCTTGTAATGGATTGAGTTTCCCCTTTGAAGTTATCTTATCGGATTGAGTCTTTAAAGATTTGAGAACACTTGATGTATGTCTTGCCGTGCGTATCTGTGGTGACAATGGGATATCACGTGATTCACTTGATGTATGTTTTAGTGATCAACTTGCGGGTTCCGCCCATGAACCTATGCATAGGGGTTGGCACACATTTTCGTCGTGATTCTCCGGTAGAAACTTTGGGACACTCTTTGAGGTTCTATGTGTTGGTTGAATAGATGAATCTGAGATTGTGTGATGCATATCTTATAATCATACCTATGGATACTTGAGGTGACATTGGAGTATCTAGGTGACATTGGAGTATCTAGGTGACATTAGGGTTTTGGTTGATTTGTGTCTTAAGGTGTTATTCTAGTACAAACTCTAGGGTTGTTTGTGACACTTATAGGAATAGCCCAACGGATTGATTGCAAAGAATAACTTTGAGGTGGTTTCGTACCCTACCATAATCTCTTCGTTTGTTCTCCGCTATTAGTGACTTTGGAGTGACTATTGTTGCATGTTGAGGGATAGTTATATGATCCAATTATGTTATTATTGTTGAGATAACTTGCACTAGTGAAAGTATGAACCCTAGGCCTTGTTTCCTAGCATTGCAATACCGTTTACGCTCACTTTTATCATTAGTTACCTTGCTGTTTTTATAAATTCAGATTACAAAAACCTATATCTACCATCCATATTGCACTTGTATCACCATCTCTTCGCCAAACTAGTGCACCTATACAACTTACCATTGTATTGGGTGTGTTGGGGACACAAGAGACTCTTTGTTATTTGGTTGCAGGGTTGTTTGAGAGAGACCATCTTCATCCTACGCCTCCCACGGATTGATAAACCTTAGGTCATCCACTTGAGGGAAAATTGCTACTGTCCTACAAACCTCTGCACTTGGAGGCCCAACAACATCTACAAGAAGAAGGTTGCGTAGTAGACATCAAGCTCTTTTTTGGCGCCGTTGCCGGGGAGGCTAGGTAAGCGGCACTCACACCCCGTCAACTAAGCTCTTTTCTGGCGCCGTTGCCGGGGAGGTGAGTGCTTGAAGGTATATCTTTAGATTTTGCAATCGAATCTTTTTGTTTCTTGTTTTAGCACTAGTCTAGTTTATAAAAGAAAACTACAAAAAAAAGGAATTGAGTTTATCTCATACGCTTCATCTTTTTAATATCTTTCGTGTGATGGAAAGAAAAATTGTGCCAAAGTGTTAGAAGAAGAATGCATTAAAATGTTTGGCACTAAATCTTTGAATGATGAGCATGATTGCAATGTTGTTAGTATGAACTCCTTGAATATCCATGGTACTAATGATGATTGCACTAGTTATGATGAAAATGTCTCCTATAAACATGCCAATTTTTGTGGAGTGCATTAGGTTTGCAAGTACACACCAAATAGAGAAGACAGATATTGCAAGAAGCATAAGCATTTAGAAACTAAATTGTTGCAAGAAAGGCTAGACGTTTGTGCTGAAGATTTAAATTTTCTTGGCCGTACTTGTGGACTTTGCAATGAACAGGGTCATTTAGCTATCCAATGCAAATTGTTTCATGATCTAATCGTGTCCAAAAATTGTGATGACTTGATTTCCCTTGCACACTTAGTTTGCTTATGGGCTACGAAGAAATGAAACGTATAACTAAGCATCTTCCAGAATTTGCCCGTTATAAACTTCTTGGTTTTGATCTAGAGAAGATTTATATGTATTGTGCGGTGAATTGCATTGAAAATCCTTATATTGCCAATTACATAAAGAAAAGAAAACAAATAGAAGATGAAGAGAATACTAATGAAAGGGAAGAGACTTCCTAATATCCTCATATTATTTCTTATGATGAATCAGGTAACGAGGAGGAGCCTTCTATTCAACCAATTTCATTAATAAGGAGATTCAAAAAGAGGATTGAACCCACACATGATGTGGTGAAGAAGAAGAAAAGGAAAAGGAAGAGAGGTAAAAAGATATATCTCCCAAATAATGTTGCTCCTATTATTGTTGTGCCTCATGAAAATGAATCAAAAATAATTGTGGAAGATGATGCACTTGATGATGATCTCGTTATGCCTATTGCTTGTTGTGATGATTATGAGTGGGAATATAATGATACTTCTTATGATCTTGAAAATCTTTTTGGCACTTGCTTGGAAGAATATGATAATTGCTATATTATTCGTGCTATCCATACTATTAATGATGAGAGTGATTATGCTTATGATATGAAAAGGCCCAAGCTTGGGGATGCTATGTTTAATGAAGATGATGTTTTTGAGAATATATTTGCTGCAATTAATGTTTGTCCCAAGCTTGGGGATGCTACGTTTAATGAAGATGATATTTTTAGTCTCCCAAGTTTTGATATGCAAATTTATAATAATGATAGCATGCCTTCTACCTATGATGATTATATTGATGAAAGTGGGTTTGGAAGACTGTCAACTTTAGGAAGTAGTGATCCCACAATATTGGAGGATGTTGAATCTTATTGTGATCATTATGAAAGTGGATTTGGAGAGGTCGTGACTTTATTTAGTGATGTATCCACTATTTCGGAAGAGGTTTCAATCGATTATGATGAGAATAAAGTTGCTACTTATGATGATTATTGTGATGAAACTTATGATATAAAAAGTAGGGATGATTATATTAAAACTTGTCATGATTATGATTACCCTTTTCTTGAACATTACTCTTTTAATGTGGAAACGATTTATAGTATTCAAGTCTCTTATGATACTCCCACTATTCCGAATGAGAAGAATTTTGCTTATGTGGGGAGTAGTAAAATTTATATGCAAGTAGATCATGAAAAGAATGCTTTAGGTGCTGGTTATATTGTTGAATTCATTCATGATGCTACTGAAAATTATTATGAGGGAGGAACATATGCTTGTAGGAATTGCAATAATATCAAGTTTCCTCTCTATGTGCTTAAAGTTTTGAAGTTATGCTTGTTTGGCCTTCCTATGCTAGTTGATTATTGTTCCCATAAGTTGTTTGCTCACAAAATCCCTATGCATAGGAAGTGGGTTAGACTTAAATGTGCTAGTCATATTCTTCATGATGCTCTCTTTATGTTTAATTCTTATCTTTTATGCGAGCATCATTAAAATCATCATGCCTAGCTAGGGGCATTAAACATTAGCGCTTGTTGGGAGGCAACCCAATTTTATTTTAGTTTCTTGCTTTTTGGTTCTGTTTAGGAATAAATAATCCATCTAGATTCTATTTAGATGTGGTTTTGTGTATTAATTAGTGTTTGTGCCAAGTAGAACCTTTGGGAAGACTTGGGTGAAGTCTTTATGATCATGCTGTAAAAAACAGAAAAATTAGCGCTCACGAGATTTGCTTCAAATTTTTACTGGAGAGTGATATTTAGTTGATTCTTTTTGCAGATGATTACTAGACAAATTCCTCAGGTCCACCAGTTTATTTTAGAATTTTTTGAGTTCCAGAAGTTTGCGTTAGTTACAGATTACTACAGACTGTTCTGTTTTTGACAGATTCTGTTTTCTATGTGTTGTTTGCTTATTTTGATGAATCTATGAGTAGTATCGGAGGGTATGAGCCATAGATAAGTTGGAATACAGTATATATTACACCAATATAAATAAATAATGAGTTCACAACAGTACCAAAAGTGGTGATTTATTTTCTTATACTAACGGAGCTTACGAATTTTCTGCTAAGTTTTGTGTTGTGAAGTTTTCAAGTTTTGGGTAAAGATTCGATGGAATACGGAATAAGGAGTGGAAAGAGCCTAAGCTTGGGGATTCCCAAGGCGCCCCAAGGTAATATTCAAGGACAAACAAGAGCCTAAGCTTGGGGATGCCCCGGATGGCATCCCCTCTTCCGTCTTCGTTCATCGGTAACTTTACTTGGAGCTATATTTTTATTCACCACATGATATGTGTTTTGCTTGGAGCGTCATTTTATTTTATTTAGCTTTTATTACTGTTTGAATAAAATACCAACATCTTAAATTATTAAATGGGATAGTCTTCACATAGCTACATAATTATTTAACTACTCATTGATCTTCACTTATATTTTTTTGTATTAGTTTGTCATTTACTCGTGTGCTTCACTTATATCCTATGAGTAAATGGTTGAATGATTTGAATGTCATAAATCTGAAATTATATATGTTTCATATGCCTTTCCCATGGGGAGTAATGCCTTCACATATAAGAAGTAGAGGTGGTAAATTTAATGAAGGTTAGCAAATATTGTATTGGTCACTTGAACAATTCATGAAAGAATATTGAAGGAAGAGAGATTTCACATCTAATACTATCTTGGACATCTTCTATGATTGTGAACCCCATTAATTATTTTCAAACCTGAGAAAATTAGTTGAAGTTGGACAAGAAAGACAACATAATGAGCTATGCTTGGGTATATTTGTATAGAAGTTATATTGTTATGGATCCTCTAACATGTGGTGCTTGCTATTTAGAATCCTTTGCTAGCCAGAATATCTGTACTAAGCGGGAATACTGCTTGTGCATCCAAATTCCTTGAACCAAGTTTCTTCCATGAGTGTCCACCATATCTACCTATATACTGTATTTACCTGCCGTTCCAAGTAAATTTGCATGTGCCAAACTCTAAACCTTCAAATAATAATCTGTTTTGTATGCCCGAATCGCTCATGTAGCGACTAGGGGCTAGCAGTATCTTCCATGCTAGGTGGGTTATTCTCATGATGAGTGGACTCCGCTCATCATTCACGAGAAAATGGCCGGTAACTGGGATGCCCAGTCCCATGATCAAAAGATTGAAATCAAATAAAAAATAATTGCAAACAAAACTCCCCCAGGTTTGATGTTGTTGGAGGCACCCATTGTTTCGGGCAAGCCATGGATTGATGATTGTTGGTGGAGGGGGAGTAAAAATCTTTACCTTTCTGTTTGGGAACCGCCTATAATGTATGTAGTATGGAAGATATTGGGAACTCTTGGTCGTTATGTTGACAATGAAAGCATACCTCTCAAAATTATTTTCATCTCTGTTTTTGCTTCGAGCTCTGGCACCTCTGCAAATCCCTGCTTCCCTCTGCGAAGGGCCTATCTTTTACTTTTATGCAAGAGTTAGTAGTATTCCTTCTCATTCCAACCTACTCTTTAGTTGGCAAGAATCATGTGATGGAAAGATCTAAGCATATATGGCCATTCAAATATGTTTGAGCATGAATTATTATTGTTGACATTACCCTTGAGGTAAAAGGTTGGGAGGCGAAACATTAAGCCCCTATCTTTCTTTGTGTTCGATGAATACTATTTGTTCTAAAAATATGCTTTGAGTGGTAGCAATCATGGAAGACTAAATGATAGTTGAGTATGTGAAGTTTGCTAAATCAAAGCTCTAACATAGACTCTTCCTGAAAATAAGATGAATTGCAATTGTTTGATGACTGGGAACATAGTTTGTTAGTTTTCAAGAAAGTTTTTGATCTATACTTTAACATGTGAATAGCTTGTTACTTGATCATGAAGAGTTCTATGAGTTGAACTACTATTATGACATATAATGATGCTAGAAAAGGTGATTGAAATTATCATTGATCAAAACTTATGCACCTGCTAGCATTCACACTTCATAAATTCTTTCTTTTATCATTTACCTACTCGAGGACGAGCAGGAATTAAGCTTGGGGATGCTGATACGTCTCCAACGTATCTATAATTTATGAAGTATTCATGCTATTATATTATCCGTCTTGGATGTTTATGGGCTTTATTATGCACTTTTATATTACTTTTGGAACTAACCTATTGACCCAGAGCCCAGTGCCAGTTTCTGTTTTTTCCCTTGTTCCCGTGTTTCGAAGAAAAGGAATATCAAACGGAGTCGAAACGGAATGAAACCTTATGGAGAAGTTATTTTTGGAAGAAAAGCAACCTAATAGACTTGGAGTGCACGTCAGGAAAGAAACGAGGGAGCCACGAGGTAGGGGGCGCGCCCTCCACCCTCGTGGGCCCCTCGTGGCTCCCCTCACGTACTCCTTCCGCCTATATATATCCATATACCCTAAAACGATCGGGGAACAGAATAGGTTGGGAGTTCCGCCGCCGCAAGCCTCTATAGCCACCAAAAACCAATCGGGACCCTGTTCCGGCACCCTGCTGGAGGGGGGAACCCTCACCGGTGGCCATCTTCATCATCCCGACGATCTCCATGACGAGGAGGGAGTAGTTCACCCTCGGGGCTGAGGGTATGTACTAGTAGCTATGTGTTTGATCTCTCTCTCTCTCTCTCGTGTTCTTGATTTGGCACGATCTTGATGTATCGCGAGCTTTGCTATTATAGTTGTATTTTATGTTTCTTCTCCCCCTCTACTCTCTTGTAATGGATTGATTTTCCCCTTTGAAGTTATCTTATTGGATTGAGTCTTTAAAGATTTGAGAACACTTGATGCATGTCTTGCCGTGCGTATCTATGGTGACAATGGGATATCACGTGATTCACTTGATGTATGTTTTGGCGATCAACTTGCGGGTTCCGCCCATGAACCTATGCATAGGGGTTGGCACACGTTTTCGTCTTGATTCTCCGGAAGAAACTTTGGGGCACTCTTTGAGGTTCTATGTGTTGGTTGAATAGATGAATCTGAGATTGTGTGATGCATATCGTATAATCATACCCACGGATACTTGAGGTGACATTGGAGTATCTAGGTGACATTAGGGTTTTGGTTGATTTGTGTCTTAAGGTGTTATTCTAGTACAAACTCTAGGGTTGTTTGTGACACTTATAGGAATAGCCCAACGGATTGATTGCAAAGAATAACTTTGAGGTGGTTTCGTACCCTACCATAATCTCTTCGTTTGTTCTCCGCTATTAGTGACTTTGGAGTGACTCTTTGTTGCATGTTGAGGGATAGTTATATGATCCAATTATGTTATTATTGTTGAGAGAACTTGCACTAGTGAAAGTATGAACCCTAGGCCTTGTTTCCTAGCATTGCAATACCGTTTACGCTCACTTTTATCATTAGTTACCTTGCTGTTTTTATAAATTCAGATTACAAAAACCTATATCTACCATCCATATTGCACTTGTATCACCATCTCTTCGCCAAACTAGTGCACCTATACAATTTACCATTGTATTGGGTGTGTTGGGGACACAAGAGACTCTTTGTTATTTGGTTGCAGGGTTGTTTGAGAGAGACCATCTTCATCCTACGCCTCCCACGGATTGATAAACCTTAGGTCATCCACTTGAGGGAAATTTGCTACTGTCCTACAAACCTCTGCACTTGGAGGCCCAACAACGTCTACAAGAAGAAGGTTGCGTAGTAGACATCAGGCGTCACCACCAGAGCTTTTCGCAGGCGAAGACCAGTTTTGTCAGGATAGCTTGTACTAGCTGTCCCCCTTCAAATTTGCCCGCCGTTGTTGGCTCCATTCCCGCTCATTATTTGGGAAGAGGACCAGGGCCTATATAAGTAGAACTAGCCACCACAGTAGGGGGGTCGGATCGGATCTAGCCTTGAGCCAATCCTTAGCCACACACCGAGCACAAGAACACCTCAACCTCAGGAGGTTGTTCTTCCCCTTGTACTGTTCATCATCAAACCAAGAGGCAATCCACCACCACCACACTTGAGTAGGGTATTACACCACAACAGTGGTCTGAACCAGTATGAACCTCGTGTCTTTCTGTGTTGCGAGTTCGTCGAGTTCGTCCGCGGGATCTTAGCGAGCTAGGGCGTAGATTGGTAGGAGGGAAAGACTTCGCGCGCACCCCAGTGTTCGAACCTTAAGGGTTTGCCGGAACCCCACATCCGACATTTGGCGCGCCAGGTAGGGGTGCGCCGGAGCTTCTTATCCGCCAACCAGCTCGCCGACGCTCCACAACCCTGATGTCCGGCGACTCGACAGCCGGCTTCGACTGCTGGGTAGCCTGGCCGGCCCGGGCAGCGCCGCCCGCCCACGAAGATCTCAACCCCGCGCTCCAGGCGGCACGAGCGCCGCCAAACTCCGCCGGGCGCAGGCAGCACGGCCAGGCGTCGTCCACCCTCACCCCACGGCAAGTACGAGCAGCTGCAAGAGCAGCGAGCCATGCCGCGGCAACAGCGCCGCACTCGCGGCGGGAGCAAGCAAACATGCAGGTAGCACTCACGGTGGCGAGGGAGCTGCTGCGATGCAGGCTGATGGAGAGCGGCCGGGATACACTGCTGGAGCATGTTGCCGAGCTGCTGGATGCAGCGGCATCGGGAGCACCACCTTTCTGCTATCGACTTTCTCCTCAGGCCACTGCAGGGCCACACGGCGGGCCTCACCACAACCGCGCGCCATCAGCTACGCCCGGGGGCTTCATCAACATTAGCATGGCCAGCGGCGTAGGGGGCTCCGCCGCCCCCATATCGCCCGCAGTAAGCATGGGCGCAAGCATCGCCCCCCATGGTCATGGACGGACGCCACGCTGCCATCCTCAAGACGCCACCCTGGACCGAGCAACATGGAGCGTGGGGCACAACGGCGAGGTGTTAGGGGTGACGGCCCCGGAAGCCTACGTGCCCCGCATGATGGACCAAGAGTACGCACCGGAGGAAGAACCCGGCTCGTTCGTTGGAGGAGATTGGGGAGAGGAGGTGCTAGGAACCGAAGCCTTCCAGGAACCAACAGGGAACTACGACGATCGCGCCGGCAGCGGCAACTGCAGGGTACCACTAATCTCTCAGGAACAGGCTTACGCTAACCATGGGCTATAGATGAATCAGGTTGCAGCGTCGATCAACGACCCTGGCACGGCAACACCCCTTCCAACAAGGGAAACACGCTGGGGGCCGCCAGGAGGGAGCCAGGAGCAAGTCCCCTCCCCATGCCGCGCGACGCCTGGCGACACCCGGAGGTAGGCCCTCTGCCGGGGAGGCTTCGATAACCCTTCCCTTGGCAGAGGACATGTGGTGGTCGAGGGCACCGCTGGTGTCCTCTTTCCCTCTTTTGTGTCGTCCTGGTGACTGGTTGGCTCAAAGGAGGTCAAGGGTGGCGCAAGGCGGGTCCCTCGTCTGGCGATATGAAGCAAGGCCGGTACGTGTGAAGAAGGCCTAGTGCCTGTGAAGCTCGCCGCCCGTGACACTCTCATGTAATAATGAGTTGGGGCTGTACACGCCCCGGAGTCTCAGGAGCGCCGGCCTCAGGCCCTAGGGATCCCTCCCACGCCTAGTGGCAGCACTAAGCTCCACGCTGGTGAGAAGACTTGAAGACCAAAAGACTAGACTAGGTGTCGGACACAGCCTTTTGCTTTGGATCTCTCTTTCTGTAGCTTTGCTTTCTGGATCTGGACATAAGTTGAAGCCGAGTTTTTATCGTCGCGCGCGGGGGGTGCCTTTTCTCGCTCGAGCAATTTTGTCGGGTTCTAGGAACGGGGGTCCCCAGACTTGCCTGCCTGCGGCCTGCGGCGTGGCTCAAAGGAGGCCCAGGACAGCCCATCTTCATCAACGCAAGCTCAAGACCCTCGCGAGGGGCCAAGCCTCGCGGGGCGGACGGCAAGGAGCTTCCTCAGGCACGGCCTCGTCAGGCTGGCTCATGAGGAGGCGGAGAGTTCAAGGCAGGGTACCTCGCGAGGTGCCCATGATGCAAGCCATGGCGACCAAGGCGCCCGATCGAGGCGCCAGCCCAGCAGCGTCCTCCTTTCCTCTTTGGTGCAAAGGGAGCAAGCGCGGTGAGAGCATCAAGCAAAGGCATCCGTTTGATTGCAACAAGACCAACACCAGCCCAGCGGCTGGAGGGAGTCATCGTGGAGCCCAAGCGGCGTCATCACGAGCCTTTGGCGGCGAGGACCAACTTTAGTCGGGATAAGTGTACCCGCTGTTCCCCTTCAAAATGGCCAATTGTTGGCGCCCTTCCCGCTCAATATTTGGGAAGAGGCCAGGGCCTTCGCCTATAAATAGAAGTAGCCACCCCCAGAGCAGGGGACCCGAGATTGAATCCTCATCAAGGAACCAGTAGCTAGAGCGACTGAACACCACCTAGCAGTTCATCGCACCCGCCAAGAACAGACCCTCGCAAGGCTGTTCTTCCTGTATTGTTCCTCATCAGCCCAAGAGGCAATCCGCCACACCACACCTTTGAGTAGGGTATTACACCACAATGGTGGCCTGAACCGATATAAATCTCGTGTCTCTTGTGCTGTTTCGTTTAGTAGTTTAGGTCCCAGCGATTGGCGAGGTGCGAGGCGGTGGAGGTTGGATCTCCGCGCACCCCAGTGTTGAACCTCAAGGGTCTGCGGAACCGAAATCCGACATTTGCGCGCCCGGTAAGTGCGCGGAATCTACTTCGTCGCCTCGTTCTTCCCGACCACGCAACCATATCGGCGCCCGTCGCTCGCGCGGCTGAAGCGCCGAGCGCGCTCGCCTCCCATGTCGCCCAGACAGCTCCCATCGGCGGGCGCCCTCGTCGTTCCCCGTCACCTGCCGTCAACGCCGCCACCGGCCCGGCGGGGAACGAGCAGCAAGCATCGTCCCAGCACCCGTCCATGAGGCGGGACGGCCGCACCGCCACGCCTTCGCTCACCCCCGCTGGTTCTTCGTCACGCGCGCCCCGCGCGGCCATGGAGGCCCGAGCTGCACTCATCGCGGCAAACGAGCTCCTGCGCTACCGCCCCGTCGACGAAGTCTACGAAGAATGGCTCGACCGAGTCGTCGAGCTCGTCCGCGCTGCAGGAGACGCCCCCGCGCCGTCCGTGTCGCTGCACCGCACCCCGCCCCGCGTGGGCGATGAAGCTCCCGGGGCGCCTCAGCCGCCTCCTCCTCAAGAAGGCGCCCTGGCCCCAAGGCGCGCGGCCCCTGGGCGGAACCCGTTCCGCCAGCGCCGCAGCGGCAAGCGAAGATGTCAAAAGTTCCTCGCCCAAAAGAAGCTGCCCGAGCGCTCCTCGCTCCGGCACGTCAAGACCCTGCGCTGCCCCCAGCCGCGGCGCAGGGAGGCCCGCAAGACCAAGCCCTCTGCCGTCTGAGGCCCCCCGCGGCCATGGTGGGCTGCCGCGCCTTCACCTCCGAGCTGCGCAGCGTCGCGTGGCTCGCCAAGTTCAACCCAGACCTGCCTCCTCACTACGACGACACAGCTGACCCTACGGAGTTCCTCCAGCTCTACGAGCTGGGCATCGAGGCTGCCAACGGGGATGAAAAGGTCATGGCGAACTGGTTTCCCATGGCGCTCAAGGCCGGAGCCTGCACGGCTCCTGAATCTGCCCGTGCACGATCTCTTCTGGGCGAGATGCGCACCGCTTCATTGCCAACTTCCGAGGTACTCGCGACCGCCACCCGCCGTAAGCAACATCGCCCGAATCAAGCAGCAGCGGAAACCCTGCAAAAGTACATCAACGCTTCAACAACGTGCCTCAAGATCCCCAGGGTAACGGAGGAGGCCATCATCTCTGCCTTCTCCGACGGCGTGCGCGACGTCAAGATGAAGGAGGAGCTGGCGATGCATGAAGATCTGTGCACCTCCTTGGAGCTATTCAACTTGGCGACCAAGTGCGCCAGGGCTGAGGAGGGGCGCCTCTCCCTCCTCGAGCTGCCTGCCGCGGATCCCGAAGAAAAAAAGTCCAAGGCCAAGGATGTGAAGCGCAACGCGGGGGCAACCTTCCAGCGGCTCATGCACATCACCTTGGGCCCCCAGCTCGGGAAGAATGTGGAGGCTTACGTCGATGACATCGTGGTGAAGTCTCGCGAGGCCAAGACCTTGATACAAGACCTGGAAGAAACCTTCGCGAGCCTCAACGCAGTGAGCCTGCAACTCAACCCGGAGAAGTGTGTGTTTGGGGTTCCCTCAGGCAAGCTCCTGGGTTTCCTCGTGTCCCACCGAGGCATCGAGGCCAACCTAGAAAAGGTCAAGGCAGTTGAGGACATGAGCCCACCAAAGACCCTCAGGGAAATGCAGAAACTCACGGGGCGCGTAACGGCGCTGGGCCGTTTCATCTCCCGATTGGGGGAGCGGGCGCTGCCTTTCTTCCGGTGATGAAGAAAAGGGCCCTTGAATGGCTGAAGAGGCCGACAAAGTGTTCAAGACCTAAAGAGGTACCGACCAGCCCTCCAGTGATGGTGGCCCCGCGCCCTCAGGAGCCCTTGGTACTCTACCTCGCCGCCACTCCCTACTCCGCTAGCGCAACTCTGGTGGCAGTTAGGGAGGAACGTCAGGTCAAGACCACGGCGGCCACCAGAGCTAAGGCAAGACCGAATCAGAAGGAACTCGCAGAACCCAGCACCGCAATGGAAGAAGATCAGCCGTCAAAGCAGAGCACACCAAGGGCGGGAGAGGCCCCCCATCCAAGCACCCATCTTCCGGAGGCGCCGTCGCCTCGGGAGGCACCACAACTTCGGAGGGCGCCACCAGCGCCGCCGCCCCTAGCCTCGTCGAGCACCGGTGTGCCGTCGGCCAAGACAGTGTTACGGGATGCGAGGGCACGGTTCCCCATGCCGCGAAGCTCCTCCTCGCTGTTGGTGGCCAGCGCAAGCTGCGGCACTACTTCGTGGTCATCAATCAAGGTTGTCTCGGCATACCCCCTGGAGAGGGTGCACAGGAGCCCCAACTCGGCCGTAAGGGTCGCCGAGTGGAACATTGAGCTGCAAGCATTCCAGCTCGAGTTCAGCACCACCAGAGTCATCAAGGGGGCGCGCTGGCAGATTTCGTGGCCGAATGGACTGAAGCACCGGGCCTCAGGGCCGGCGAGGATCGATCCCTCTCCCGAGCGAAGCGCCCGAAAGGTTAGGTCATGTACTTGACGGGCGTTCTCCCGACAAGCGGCGGGGCTGGGGCAGTGCTCATATCTCCCGCTCAGGACAAGCTCTACTATGTCGTGCAGCTCTGTTTCCAGCAGGGCGAGAAGGTCTCCAGCAATATAGCAGAATACGAGGGGCTGATAGCGGGTCTGAAGGCTGCCGCTGCCCTGGGGGTGAAGCGCCTTACCAGCAAGGGCGATTCGTAGCTCCTCGTCAATTTCTCCAACAAGGTGTACGAGCCAAGAGATGAACACATGGAGGCCTACCTTGCGGAGGTCCGCAGGATGGAGAAACAGTTACGGGGTTGGAGCTGCAGCACGTGCCCTTGGCACCAATCAAAAGGCCGACGACATCGCCAAGCGAGCCTCCAGAAGGTTACCCCAGGAGCCGGGCGTCTTTGAGGAACGACTCTTCAAGCCCTCGGCCCTGCCGCCGTTATCAAGCACAGCACAGCCTCGGGAGGAGCTCCCTCAACCGCCTGCCTCGGGAACTCCAGCCTGTGGCCCGGCCTCAGGAGCATGCCTGCTCCTAACGATGGAACCTCAAGAGGAGAGCTGGATCACGGAGCTCAAGAATTACTTAACGTGTGGAACTTTGTCGGAGAAGGAAGAGGAGGCAGAGCATGTGGCGCGGCAAGCCACGGCATACAGCATCATGGATGGAGAGCTCTACCGGAAATGACCGAGCAGCGTATCCTGCGCTGCATCACCGAGGAACGGGGAAGGCTGGCTGGCGAGATATACATGGCGGAGATTGTGGGCACCATTAAATCGTCTCGGGCCCTCGTCGGCAAAGGCGTTCGCAGCGGTTTCTATTGGCCCACCGCGCTCAATGGCGCTTATCGAACTCGTGAAGGCTTGCGAGGCTTGCCAATTCCATGCCAGCAGATCCACCAGCCGGGAGAGTGCGCAAACCATCCCCCTCACTTGGCCATTCGCGGTGCAGGGGCTAGACATTACGGGCCCTTTTCCTCCGGGCGCCCGGGGCTATCGCTATCTCTCGTCGTTGTGGACAAATTCACCAAGTGGGGCGAAGTCGAGGCCGTCAGCGCCATCCCCGCTGGTTCTGCGATCAAGTTCATCAAGGGCATCGTGAGCGGTTGAGTGCCGAACCGCATCATCACCGACAATGGTTCGCGGTTCACCAATAACCTTTTAAAAGCGTCTGCGCTAACCTTGGGACGCAGATATGCTACGCCGGTGGCGCACCCTGCAGCTATGGACAGGCCGAAGCGGGCCAGCGCAGAGGGTCTGAGAGGCCTCAAGACCAGGGCGTTCAAGAAGAAGCGGAGGCTGCGGCGAGGGTGGTATGGCGAGCTTCCGTCCGTGTTGTGGTCCATCCGCAACCGCAACCAAGCCAACTGAGAGACCCCTTCTTCCTGGTCTCTGAGCCAAGCGGTCCTCCCTCACAAGGTCAGCGTCGATCCTTGGGTCTTGGCGTTCGATGAAACGCTGCAGGGCGCCATGCGGGGGCGGCCCTTGTCTTTGGGGAGGCGCGCCGTCGAGAAGCTTGCTGCGGCGGCAAGGTACCAGCGAGCACTCGGCGATACCACTTCCGCAACATCCGCCCAGAACTCTCGAGGTAGGGGACCTCGTGCTCGACGGGTCCTCTCCGGGGAGGGACTGCATAAGCTCTCTCCCATGTGGGAGGGCCCATTCAAGGTTGTTCACGTTTCGGGCCTGGCTCCGTGCGCTTGGAGACTCAAGAGGAGTACCTATCTGAGCGCGTGGAACATCCGGCACCTCCGGAGGTTTTACCCCTAAAAGGCCCAGAGCACATGAAGAAGGCGAATGCTGTGAAGCTCATTCTTTTGAAAAAGGCCCGAGCACTGTGAAGCTCATCTTTTTCGAGAAAGGCCCAGAGCACGTGAAGAAGGCGACGCGTGTGAAGCTGTCGCGTTCGAGAAGGGCCGGAGCCCGTGAAGAGGGCAAGCACCTGAAGCTTCGCTTCCTAGAAGAAAGGCCGGAGCCTGTGAAGAGGGCCAACGCCTGTGAAGCTTCGCCGCCGTGACACTCTCACGTAATAATGAGTTGGGGCTGTACCGCCCGGAGTCTCAGGAGTGCGGCCTCGGGCCCAGGGCTCCCTCCACGCCCGATGGCAGCACTTAGCTCGCGCTAGTGAGAAGACGCCGAAGACTAGACTAGGTGCGAGGCGGCTTTTCATTTGCTTTCTGCAGTTGACTAGTTATTCCCATTTGGAGTTTTTATCGAAACTATCGCCTTCTTTTGGTCCGTGGTTCTTCGATCTTTTTCGCTCTCCTGCCTCGATTTCTCTTGCGTGGGGACTCGCGAGGCAGAGGCCTCGGGAGCCCCCGCGAACGTTCCTGCCCCTATCGCTTAAGTTTGCACGGCCCTGATCCACAGCTGGAGCACCCCTCCTGACCATGCCTCACGGGCATCACAACGCGAACACTAGGCATGGATCGGTCGCCCCCGCGGCCACGGCTGGAGTTCACTTGCGAATGGGCGTACAACAGAAAGGAACAGTATCAGGATAACAAAAGCAGTACAATAATTAACGGCGTAAAAACCTAAACACGCCCCCACGGGGCCACACATTGTTGCCTTTTTTGCGCAGGAGAAAAGAAAGAAAAAGGACAAAAGCAGGTGATGCACGCCCCGTGCCGGCCCTCTTGGAAGGCTCGAGCCGTCTCGGAGCTCAGCGGACTCCTCTCGCTTCACCGGGCGCGATGGCAAGCGGACCCACTGCCACCCCCAAGCAGCGCTGGCGCGGGGGCTGGCATGACTGCCGCCGCTGGAAGAGTCACCACCGAAGAAGAGCTGGTGAAGCGTGAGGAGTCACGAGCATCGCCAGCCGCCCGCGCGCTGCCCTCTCCATCCACGCCGGGGCTGAGTCCTCGGTCGCGGTCGTCGTCTTCAGGGCAGCACCCCATGCGGCGACCGTCTTCCCCGAACACCCTCACGTAGAGGGTGGCGCCGCCGTTGTACTTGAAGTGCAGGGAACACCGGCGGCGAAGACCACGCGCGTGAGCGAACGTCTGCCAGCCGCGGGTCAGGAACAGGTTCCCTGTAGCAGAGACCTCTAGAGAAGCCCACGAAGCCCGGCTGCAGCAGCCATCCGCCTGGAGCCAGAGGCCGCCCAGGGCGCCATCTGGGAGCTCACCCAGGAGGAAGCGCGGGAGCTGAAGACGGACGCCGGACGGCTCCTCCGCCCTCACCATGAACTCCGGCAGCGATTCAGCAGCATGGAGGCGCGGCCTCAGGGGACGCACGGCCGGGGCATGCCCTCCAACCGTGGCCAGCTGCTCGTCGCCATGCTGAGAGCCTCCCTCACGGCCGCGGGGGACCGCCGTGGAGGCCACGGGATGCTTGCGAGGGCGAACTCGACCACGCTTAGGCGGAGGAGAGGAAGACTCGACCTGACGGCCCTTCCCCTTCTCTGCGGCCGAGAACTTCCTTGGTGGAGCCATGGAGAAGAAGGAGAGACAAGAAAGGATAGACTGGAAGGGCGCGCGCCGTCCCATACTTATAGCCGGCGAAGGCCAACCGTCGGCCTCCACGATCACCGGTAATCATGACCGACTCTGCATGCAGGGACTTGACGAATCCGGGTGGATACCGAGGCATCATGGGGAAGCAGTGCGCACGCGTCCAATCAACCTCCACGCGTCGCCCAAGGCCGCAGGCTGTTAGGGCCCGCGACGCTTCGCACTTGCCCTTTCGCCTCTCTGCTCGGCCAAGATCGGGCGCGCCGTGGGCCCGGGGGCTACTGTTGGCGTTCTGGGAACGGGGGTCCCCAGACTTGCCTGCCTGCGGCCTGCGGCGTGGCTCAAAGGAGGCCCAGGACAGCCCATCTTCATCAACGCAAGCTCAAAACCCTCGCCAGGGGCCAAGCCTCGCGGGGCGGATGGCAAGGAGCTTCCTCAGGCACGGCCTCGTCAGGCTGGCTCATGAGGAGGCGGAGAGTTCAAGGCAGGGTACCTCGCGAGGTGCCCATGACGCAAGCCATGACGACCAAGGGCGCCAGTCTGGCGCCAGCCGCGCAGCGTCCTCCTTTCCTCTTTGGTGCAAAGGAGCAAGCGCGGCGAGAGCATCAAGCAAAGGCATCCGTTTGGTGCAACAAGACCAACACCAGCCCAACGGCTGGAAGGAGTCATCGTGGAGCCCAAGCGAGCGTCACCACGAGCCTTTGGCAGGCGAGGACCAACTTTAGTCAGGATAAGTGTACCCGTTGTTCCCCTTCAAAATGGCCAATTGTTAGCGCCCTTCCCGCTCAATATTTGGGAAGAGGCCGAGGGCCTTCGCCTATAAATAGAAGTAGCCACCCCCAGAGCAGGGGACCCGAGATCCGAATCCTCATCAAGGAACCAGTAGCTAGAACGACTGAACACCACCTAGCAGTTCATCGCACCCGCCAAGAACAGACCCTCGCGAGGCTGTTCTTCCTTGTATTGTTCCTCATCAGCCCAAGAGGCAATCCACCACACCACACACTGGAGTAGGGTATTACACCACAATGGTGGCACGAACGATATAAATCTCGTGTTTCTTGTGCTGTTCCGTTTAGTAGTTTAGGTCTCGGCGATTGGCGAGGTGTGAGACGGTGGAGGTTGGATCTCGCGCACCCCGGTGTTGAACCTCAAGGGTCTGCGGAACCGAAATCCGACATTTAGCGCGCCCGGTAAAGTGCGCGGAATCTGCTTTCGTCGCCTCGTTCTTCCCGACCACCGCAACCATGTCGGCGCCCGTCGAACGCGCTGGCGTCGAGCGCCCTCGCCTCCCATGTCGCCCAGACAGCTCCGTCGGCGGCGCCCTCGTCGTTCCCGTCACCTGCCGTTAACGACGCCACGGCCAGCGGGAACGAGCAGCAAGCATCGCCCCAGCACCCGTCCATGAGGCGGGGCGGCCGCACCGCCACGCTTTCGCTCACCCGCTGGTTCTTCGTCACGCGCGCCCAGCGGCTATGGAGGCCCGAGCGGCACTCATCGCGACAAGCGAGCTCCTGCGCTACCGCCCGTCGGCAGCGTCTAAGAAGAATAGCTCGACCGAAGTCGCCGAGCTCGTCCCGGCTGCGAGGCGCCCAGCGCCATCCGTCTCGCTGCACCGGACCCGCCCGCACGGGCGATAAACTCTGGGCGCCTCGGCCGCCTCCTCCTCAAGAAGGCGCCAGCCCCAAGCGCGCGCCCCTGGCGGAACCCGTTCCGCCAGCGTCGGCGGCAAGAGCAGAGCTGTCAAGAAGTTCCTCGCCCACAAGCTGCCCGAAGCGCTCCCGCTCCGGCAGGTCAAGACCTCTGCTGCCCCAGCCATGGCGCAGGAGGCCCGCAAGACCAAGCCCTCTGCCGTCCGAGGCCCCAGCGGCCACGGCGGGCTGCGCGCCTTCACCTCCGAAGGCGCAGCGTCGCGTCGCCCGCCAAGTTCAAGCCAGACCTGCCTCCTCGCTACAACGACACAGCTGACCCTACGGAGTTCCTCCAGTTTCTCGAGCTGGGCATCGAGGCTGCCAACGGGATGAAAAGGTCATGGCGAACTGGTTTCCCATGGCGCTCAGGACGGAGCCGCACTGGCTCTGAATCTGGCCCGTGCACGATCTCTTCTGGGCTGAGATGCGTACCGCTTCATCGCCAACTTCCGTGGTACTCGCGACCGGCCACCGCCGTGGCGACATCGCGCCGAATCAGCAGCAGCCGGGAAACCCTGCAAAAGTACATCCAACGCTTCAACAACGCGCGCCTCAAGATCCCCAGGGTAACGGAGGAGGCCATCATCTCTGCCTTCTCCGATGGCGTGCGCGACGTCAAGATGAAGGAGGAGCTGGCGATGCATGAAGATCTGTGCACCTCCTTGGAGCTGTTCAACTTGGCGACCAAGTGCGCCAGGGCTGAGGAGGGGCGCCTCTTCCTCCTCGAGCTGCCTGCCACGGATCCCGAAGAAAAGAAGTCCAAGGCCAAGGACGTGAAGCGCAACGCGGGGGCAACCTTCCAGCGGCTCATGCACATCACCTTGGGCCCACAGCTCGGGAAGAATGTGGAGGCTTACGTCGACGACATTGTGGTGAAGTCTCGCGAGGCCAAGACCTTGATACAAGACCTTGAAGAAACCTTCGCGAGCCTCAACGCAGTGAGCCTGCCACTCAACCCGGAGAAGTGTGTGTTTGGGGTTCCCTCAGGAAAGCTCCTGGGTTTCCTCGTGTCCCACCGAGGCATCGAGGCCAACCCAGAAAAGGTTAAGGCAGTTGAGGAAATGAGCCCACCAAAGACCCTCAGGGAAATGCAGAAACTCACGGGGCGCGTAACGGCGCTGGGCCGTTTCTTCTCCCGATTGGGGGAGCGGGCGCTGCCTTTCTTCCAGCTGATGAAGAAAAAGGGGCCCTTCGAATGGATTGAAGAGGCCGACAAAGCGTTCCAAGACCTAAAGAGGTACCTGACCAGCCCTCCAGTGATGGTAGCCCCGCGCCCTTAGGATCCCTTGGTACTCTACCTCGCCGCCACTCCCTACTCCGCTAGCGCAGCTCTGGTGGCAGTTAGGGAGGAACGTCAGGTCAAGACCACGGCGGCCACCAGAGCTAAGACAAGACCGAATCAGAAGGAACTCGCAGAAGCCAGCACCGCAATGGAAGAAGATCATCCGTCACAGCAGAGCATACCAAGGGCGGGAGAGGCCCCCCATCCAAGCACCCATCTTCCGGAGGCGCCGTCGCCTCGGGAGGCACCACAGCTACCGGAGGGCGCCAGCGCCAACGCCCTAGCCTCGTCGAGCACCGGTGTGCCATTCACAAGTGTTACGGGATGCGAGGGCACGGTACCCATGCATGAAGCTCCTCCTCGCTGTTGGTGGCCGCGCAAGCTGCGGCACTACTTCGTGGTCATCAATCAAGGTTGTCTCGGCATACCCCACGGAGAGGGTGCTCAGAGCCCCAACTCGGCGGAAGGGTCGCCGAGTGGAACATTGAGCTGCAAGCATTCCAGCTCGAGTTCAAGCACCACGAGTCATCAAGGGGGCGCTGGCAGATTCGTGGCGAATGGACAGAAGCACTGGGCCTCGGGGCGGAGGATCGATCCCTCTCCCGAGGCGAAGCGCCGAAGGTTAGGTCATGTACTTGACGGGCGTTCTCCCGACAGAACCTTTGGGGCTGGGCAGTGCTCATATCTCCCTTCCAGACAAGCTCTACTATGCCGTGCAGCTCTGTTTCAAGCAGGCGAGAAGGTCTCCAACAATATAGCAGAATCGAGGGCTGAGAAGCGGGTGCGAAGGCTGCCGCTGCCACGGGGTGAAGCGCCTTACCATCAAGGGCGATTCGCAGCTCCTCGTCAATTTCTCCAACAAGGTGTACGAGCCAAGAGATGAACACATGGAGGCCTACCTTGCGGAGGTCAGCGGGATGGAGAAACAGTTACGGGGTTGGAGCTGCAGCACGTGCCCAGGCACCAATCAAGAGGCCGGCGACATCACCAAACGAGCCTCGGGAGGTTACCCCAGGAGCCGGGCGTCTTTGAGGAAACGGCTCTTCAAGCCCTCAGCCCTGCCGCCGTTATCAAGCACAGCACAGCCTCGGGAGGAGCTCCCTCAGCCGCCTGCCTCGGGAGCCCCAGCCTGTGGCCCGGCGTCAGGAGCATGCCTGCTCCTAACGATGGAACCTCAAGAGGAGAGCTGGATCACGGAGCTCAAGAATTACTTAACGCGTGGAACTTTGCCGGACAAGGAAGAGGAGGCAGAGCGTGTGGCGCGGCAAGCCACGGCATACAGCATCATGGATGGAGAGCTCTACCGGAAACGGCCGAACGACGTATCCCTGTGCTGCATCACCAGGGAACAAGGGAAGGAACTGCTGGCAGATATACATGGCGGAGATTGTGGGCACCATTCGTCATCTCGGGCCCTCGTCGGCAAGGCGTTCCGCAGCGGTTTCTATTGGCCCACCGCGCTCAATGACGCTATCGAACTTCGTGAAGGCTTGCGGCGCTTGCCAATTCCATGCCAGCAGATCCACCGGCCAGCGAGAAGTCGCAAACCATCCCCTCACTTGGCCATTCGCGTGCGGGGCTGGACATTACGAGCCCTTTTCCTCGGGCGCCAGGGGGCTATCGCTATATCTACGTCGCCGTGGACAAATTCACCAAGTGGGCCGAAGTCGAGGCCGTCCACGCCATCCCTGCTGGTTCTGCGGACAAGTTCATCAAGGGCATCGTGAGCCGGTTCGGAGTGCCGAACCGCATCATCACCGACAGCGGTTCGCAGTTCACGATAACCTTTTAAAAGCGTCTGCGCTAACCTTGGGACACAGATATGCTACGGCGGTGGCGCACCCCGCAGCAATGGACAGGCGGCGGGCTAAGCAGCGATCTGAGAGGCCTCAACACCGGGGCGTTCAAGAAAAGCTGGAGGTCACGGCGAGGCTGGTATGACGAGCTTCCGTCCGTGTTGTGGTCCATCCGCACAACCGCAACCAAGCCAACCGGAAGACCCCTTCTTCCTGGTCACGGAGCAAGCGGTCCTCCCTCACGAGTCAGCGTCGATCTGCTGGGTCTTGGCGTTCGATGAAACGCTGCGGGGCGCCATCGGGGGCGGCCCTTGTCTTTGGGGAGGCGCCGTCGAGAAGCTGCGCTGCGGCGGCAAGGTACCAGCAGCACTCCGCGATACCACTTCCGCAACATCCGCCCCAGAACTCTCGGTAGGGGACCTCGTGCTCGACAGGTCCTCTCTGGGGAGGGACTGCATAAGCTCTCTCCCATGTGGGAGGGCCCGTTCAAGGTTGTTCACGTTTCGAGGCACTGGCTCCGTGCGCTTGGAGACTCAGAGGAGTACCTATCTGAGCAGCGTGGAACATCCAGCACCTCCGGAGGTTTTACCCCTAAAAGGCCCGAGCACGTGAAGAAGGCGAATGCTGTGAAGCTCATTCTTTTGAAAAAGGCCCGAGCTGTGAAGCTCATCTTTTTCGAGAAAGGCCGAGCTTGTGAAGAAGGCGAACGCTCGTGAAGCTGTCGCGTCGGAAAGGGCCGGAGCCCGTGAAGAGGGCAAACGCTGTGGCTCGCTTCCCGGAAGAAAGGCCGGAGCACTGTGAAGAGGGCCAGCCTGTGAAGCTTCGCCGCCGTGACACTCTCACGTAATAATGAGTTGGGGCTGTACCGCATACAGGTCTCGGAGTGCCGGCCTCAGGCCCTGGGGCTCCCTCCCACGCCCAGTGGCAGCACTTAGCTCCGCGCTAGTGAGAAGACGCCGAAGACTAGACTAGGTGCCAGACGCGGCTTTTTCATTTGCTTTCTGCAGTTGACTAGTTATTCCCATTTGGAGTTTTTATCGAAACTATCGCCTTCTTTTGGTCCGTGGTTCTTGATCTTTTTCGCTCTCTGCCTCGATTTCTCTTGCGTGGGGACTCATGAGGCAGAGGCCTCGAGCCCCCCATGACGTTCCTGCCCCTATCGCTTAAGTTTGCGGCCCTGATCCACAGCTGGAGCACCCCTCGACCATGCCTCACGGGCATCAACGCCTTGAACTTCTGGGCATGGATCGGTCGCCCCATGCCACGGCTGGAGTTCACTTGCGAATGGGCGTACAATGAAAGAACGATGTCAGGATAACAAAAGCGATACAATAATTAGCAGGCGTAAAACCTAAACACGCCCCCACGGGGCCACACATTGTTGCCTTTTTTGCGCAGGAGAAAAGAAAGAAAAAGGACAAAAGCAGGTGATGCACGCCCCGTGCCGGCCCTCTTGGAAGGCTCGAGCCGTCTCCGGAGCTCAGGCGGACTCCCTCTCGCGCTTCACCGGGGCGCGATGGCAAGCGGACCCACTGCCACCCCCCAAGCAGGCGCGGCGGCGTGGGGGCTGGCCTCGGCCGCTGCTGGAAGAGTCACCACCCGAAGAAGAGCTGGTGAAGCGTGAGGAGTCACGAGCATCGCCAGCCGCCCGCGCGCTGCCCTCTCCATCCACGCCGGGGCTGAGTCCTCGGCCATGATCGTCGTCTTGAGGCAGCACCCCATGCGGCGACCGTCTTCCCGAACACCCTCACGTGAGGGTGGGCGCCGCCGTTACTTGAAGTGCAGGGAACACCGGCGGCGAAGACCGCAGCGTGAGCGAACGTCTGCCCACCATGGGTCGGGAACAGGTTCCTGTGCGAGACCTCTAGAGAAGCCCTGAGCCCGGCTGCAGCAGCCATCCGCTGAGCAGAGGCCGCCCAAGGCGCCATCTGGGAGCTCACCCAGGAGGAAGCGCGGGAGCTGAAGCCGGACGCCGGACGGCTCCTATGCCCTCACCATGAACTCCGGCAGCGATTCAGCAGCATGGAGGCGCGGCCTCAGGGGACGCGCGGCCGGGGCATGCCCTCCAACCGTGGCCAGCCGCTCGTCGCCATGCTGAGAGCCTCCCTCACGGCCGCGGGGGACCGCCGTGGAGGCCACGGGATGCTTGCGAGGGCGAACTCGACCACGCTTAGGCGGAGGAGAGGAAGACTCGACCTGACGGCCCTTCCCCTTCTCTGCGGCCGAGAACTTCCTTGGTGGAGCCATGGAGAAGAAGGAGAGACAAGAAAGGATAGACTGGAAGGGCGCGCGCCGTCCCATACTTATACCCGGCGAAGGCCAACCGTCGGCCTCCACGATCACCGGTAATCATGACCGACTCTGCATGCAGGGACTTGACGAATCCGGGTGGATACCGAGGCATCATGGGGAAGCAGTCCGCACGCGTCCAATCAACCTCCACGCGTCGCCCAAGGCCGCAGGCTGTTAGGGCCCGCGACGCTTCGCACTTGCCCTTTCGCCTCTCTGCTCGGCCAAGATCGGGCGTGCCGTGGGCCCGGGGCTCATGTTGGCGGGAAGGAGCAGGGGTCCCAGACTTGCTGCACTGCGGCCTGCGGCGTGGCTCAAAGGAGGCCAGGACAGCCCATCTTCATCAACGCAAGCTCAAAACCCTCGCCGGGGCCAAGCCTCATGAGGCGGATGGCAAGGCTTCCTCGAGCACGGCCTCGTCGGGCTGGCTCATGAGGAGGCGGAGAGTTCAAGCAGAGGTACCTCGCGAGGTGCCCATGGCCGCAAACATGGCGACCAAGGGCGCGGTCGGGCGCCAGCCAGCAGCAGCGTCCTCCTTTCTCTTTGGTGCAAAGGGAGCAAGCGCGGCGAGCATCAAGCAAAGGCATACGTTTGGTGCAACAAGACCAACACCAGCCCAGCGGCTGGAAGAAGTCATCGTGGAGCCCAAGCAGGCGTCATCACCAGAGCCTTTGGCAGGCGAGGACCAACTTTAGTCAGGATAAGTGTACCCGCTGTTCCCCTTCAAAATGGCCAATTGTTAGCGCCCTTCCCGCTCAATATTTGGGAAGAGGCCGAGGGCCTTCGCCTATAAATAGAAGTAGCCACCCCCAGAGCAGGGGACCCGAGATCTGAATCCTCATCAAGGAACCGAGCTAGAACGATCAACACCACCTAGCAGTTCATCGCACCCGCCAAGAACAGACCCTCGCGAGGCTGTTCTTCCTTGTATTGTTCCTCATCAGCCCAGAGGCAATCCACCACACCACACTTTGGGTAGGGTATTACACCACAATGGTGGCACGAACGATATAAATCTCGTGTTTCTTGTGTTGTTCCGTTTAGTAGTTTAGGTCCCAGCGATTGGCGAGGTGTGAGACGGTGGAGGTTGGATCTCCGCGTGCACCCCGGTGTTGAACCTCAAGGGTCTGCGGAACCGAAATCCGACATTTAGCGCGCCCGGTAGGTGCGCGGAATCTCTGCTTCGTCGCCTCGTTCTTCCCCGACCACCGCGAACCATGTCGGCGCCCGTCGCCGGCGCTGGCGTCGAGCCGCCCTCGCCTCCCATGTCGCCCGAGACAGCTCCGTCGGCCGGGCGCCCTCGTCGTTCCCGTCACCTGCCGTCAACAGCGCCACGGCCGGCGGGGAACGAGCAGCAAGCATCGTCCAGCACCCGTCCATGAGGCGGGACGGCCGCACCGCCACGCCTTTCGCTCACCCCGCTGGTTCGCCGTCACGCGCCAGCGTGGGCTATGGAGGCCCGAGCTGCACTCATCGCGGCAAGCGAGCTCTGCGCTACCGCCCGTCGGCGGCGTCTAAGAAGAATAGCTCGACCGAGTCGCCGAGCTCGTCGCGCTGCAGGAGGCGCCCGCCATCCGTCTCGCTGCACCGGACCCGCCCGCGCAGGCGATAAGCTCCTGGCGCCTCGGCCGCCTCCTCTCAAGAAGGCGCCTGGCCCCAAAGCGCGCGGCCTGGCGGAACCCGTTCCGCCCAGCGTCGGCGCTGCAAGCAGAGCTGTCAAGAAGTTCCTCGCCCACAAGAAGCTGCCAGCGCTCCCGCTCCGGCACGTCAAGACCTGCGCTGCCCCAGCAGCGGCGAGGGAGGCCCGCAAGACCAAGCCCTCTGCCGTCCGAGGCCCCCCGCGGCCACGGCGGGCTGCCGCGCCTTCACCTCCGAGCTGCGCAGCGTCGCGTCGCCCGCCAAGTTCAAGCCAGACCTGCCTCCTCGCTACAACGGCACAGCTGACCCTACGGAGTTCCTCCAGCTCTACGAGCTGGGCATCGAGGCTGCCAACGGGGATGAAAAGGTCATGGCAAACTGGTTTCCCATGGCGCTCAGGGCGGAGCCCTTTGGCTCTGAATCCGCCACAGCACGATCTCTTCCTAGGCTGAGATGCGTACCGCTTCATCGCCAACTTCCAGGGTACTGCGACCGGCCACCGCCGTGGCGACATCGCGCCGAATCAAGCAGCAGCCAGGAAACCCTGCAAAGTACATCAACGCTTCAACAGCACGCCTCAAGATCCCCAGGGTAACGGAGGAGGCCATCATCTCTGCCTTCTCCGATGGCGTGCGCGACGTCAAGATGAAGGAGGAGCTGGCGATGCATGAAGATCTGTGCACCTCCTTGGAGCTGTTCAACTTGGCGACCAAGTGCGCCAGGGCTGAGGAGGGGCGCCTCTTCCTCCTCGAGCTGCCTGCCACGGATCCCGAAGAAAAGAAGTCCAAGGCCAAGGACGTGAAGCGCAACGCGGGGGCAACCTTCCAGCGGCTCATGCACATCACCTTGGGCCCACAGCTCGGGAAGAATGTGGAGGCTTACGTCGACGACATTGTGGTGAAGTCTCGCGAGGCCAAGACCTTGATACAAGACCTTGAAGAAACCTTCGCGAGCCTCAACGCAGTGAGCCTGCCACTCAACCCGGAGAAGTGTGTGTTTGGGGTTCCCTCAGGCAAGCTCCTGGGTTTCCTCGTGTCCCACCGAGGCATCGAGGCCAACTAAGAAAAGGTTAAGGCAGTTGAGGAAATGAGCCCACCAAAGACCCTCAGGGAAATGCAGAAACTCACGGGGCGCGTAACGGCGCTGGGCCGTTTCATCTCCCGATTGGGGGAGCGGGCGCTGCCTTTCTTCCAGCTGATGAAGAAAAAGGGGCCCTTCGAATGGATTGAAGAGGCCGACAAAGCGTTCCAAGACCTAAAGAGGTACCTGACCAGCCCTCCAGTGATGGTAGCCCCGCGCCCTTAGGATCCCTTGGTACTCTACCTCGCCGCCACTCCCTACTCCGCTAGCGCAGCTCTGGTGGCAGTTAGGGAGGAACGTCAGGTCAAGACCACGGCGGCCACCAGAGCTAAGACAAGACCGAATCAGAAGGAACTCGCAGAAGCCAGCACCGCAATGGAAGAATATCATCCGTCACAGCAGAGCATACCAAGGGCGGGAGAGGCCCCCCATCCAAGCACCCATCTTCCGGAGGCGCCGTCGCCTCGGGAGGCACCACAGCTTCCGGAGGGCGCCACCAGCGCCAACGCCCCTAGCCTCGTCGAGCACCCGTGTGCCGTCGGCACAGTGTTACGGGATGCGAGGGCACGGTACCCCATGCATGACTCCTCCTCCTCGCTGTTGGTGGCCAGCGCAAGCTGCGGCACTACTTCGTGGTCATCAATCAAGGTTGTCTCGGCATACCCCCGGAGAGGGTGCTCGGGAGCCCCAACTTCGGCGGAAGGGTCGCCGAGTGGAACATTGAGCTGCAAGCATTCCAGCTCGAGTTCAGCACCACAGAGTCATCAAGGGGGCAGCGGCAGATTTCGTGGCGAATGGGCGGAAGCACGGGCCTCGGGGCGGCGAGGATCGATCCCTCTCCCGAGAAGCGCCCGAAGGTTAGGTCATGTGCTTGACGGGCGTTCTCCCGACAGGAACCTTTGGGGCTGGGGCAGTGCTCATATCTCCCTTCAGACAAGCTCTACTATGCCGTGCAGCTCTGTTTCAAAGCAGGGCGAGAAGGTCTCCAACAATATAGCAGAATACGAGGGGCTGATAGCGGAGTGCGAAGGCTGCCGCTGCCACAGGGGTGGCGCCTACCATCAAGGCGATTCGCAGCTCCTCGTCAATTTCTCCAACAAGGTGTACGAGCCAAGAGATGAACACATGGAGGCCTACCTTGGAGGTGCAGCGGGATGGAGAAACAGTTACGGGGGTTGGAGCTGCAGCCGTGCCCAGCGGCACCAATCAAGAGGCCGACGACATCGCCAAACGAGCCTCCGGAGGTTACCCAGAGGCGGGCGTCTTTGAGGAAGCTCTTCAATCCTCAGCCCTGCCGCCGTTATCAAGCACAGCACAGCCTCGGGAGGAGCTCCTCGGCCGCTTGCCTCGGGAGCCCGGCACAGGCCCGGCGTCGAGAGCATGCCTGCTCTAACGATGGAACCTCAAGAGGAGAGCTGGATCACGGAGCTCAAGAATTACTTAGCGTGGAACTTTGCGGACAAGGAAGAGGAGGCAGAGGCGTGTGGCGCGGCAAGCCACGACATACAGCATCATGGATGGAGAGCTCTACCGGAAGCGGCGAGCAGCGTATCCCACGGCCTGCATCACCAGGGAACAAGGGAAGGGCTGGCGGCAGATATACATGGCGGAGATTGTGGGCACCATTCGTCATCTCGGGCCCTCGTCGGCAAGGCGTTCCGCAGCGGTTTCTATTGGCCCACCGCGCTCAATGACGCTATCGAACTCGTGAAGGCTTGCGACGCTTGCCAATTCCATGCCAAGCAGATCCACCAGCCGGCGGAGTGCGCAAACCATCCCCCTCACTTGGCCATTCGCGGTCTGGGGGCTGGACATTCTGAGCCCTTTTCCTCGGGCGCCAGGGGGCTATCGCTATATCTACGTCGCCGTGGACAAATTCACCAAGTGGGCCGAAGTCGAGGCCGTCCACGCCATCCCTGCTGGTTCTGCGGTCAAGTTCATCAAGGGCATCGTGAGCCGGTTCGGAGTGCCGAACCGCATCATCACCGACAACGGTTCGCAGTTCACCAGTAACCTTTTTAAAACGTATTGCGCTAACCTTGGGACACAGATATGCTACGCTTCGGTGGCGCACCCCCGCAGCAATGGACAGGCCGAGCGGGCCAACGCAGAGGTCCTGAGAGGACTCAAGACCAGGACGTTCAAGAAGAAACTGGAGGCCTACGGCAGAGGCTGGTATGACGAGCTTCCGTCCGTGTTGTGGTCCATCCGCACAACCGCAACCAAGCCAACTGGAGAGACCCCCTTCTTCCTGGTCTACGGAGCCGAAGCGGTCCTCCCTCACGAGGTCAAGCGTCGATCTGCGCGGGTCTTGGCGTTCGATGAAACGCTGCAGGACGCCATGCGGGGGACGGCCCTTGTCTTTGGGGAGGGCGCGTCGAGAAGCTGCGCTGCGGCGGCAAGGTACCAGCAGCACTCGGCGATACCACCGCCGCAACATCCGCCCAGAACTCTCGGTAGGGGACCTCGTGCTCGACGGGTCCTCTCCGAGGAGGGACTGCATAAGCTCTCTCCCATGTGGGAGGCCCGTTCAAGGTTGTTCATGTTTCGGGCCTGGCTCCATGCGCTTGGAGACTCAAGAGGGAGTACCTATACAGAACGCGTGGAACATCCAGCACCTCCGGAGGTTTTACCCCTAAAAGGCCCAGAGCCTGTGAAGAAGGCGAATGCCTGTGAAGCTCATTCTTTTTGGAAAAGGCCCAGAGCCTGTGAAGAAGGCGAATGCCTGTGAAGCTCATCTTTTTCGAGAAAGGCCCATAGCCTGTGAAGAAGGCGAACGCCTGTGAAGCTGTCGCGTTCTGGAAAGGGCCCGGAGCCCGTGAAGAGGGCAAACTCCTGTGAAGCTCGCTTCCCAGAAGAAAGGCCCGGAGCCTGTGAAGAGGGCCAACGCCTGTGAAGTTCGCCGCCCGTGACACTCTCACGTAATAATGAGTTGGGGCTGTACATGCCCCGGAGTCTCAGGAGTGCCGGCCTCAGGCCCTGGGGCTCCCTCCCACGCCCAGTGGCAGCACTTAGCTCCGCGCTGGTGAGAAGACGTCGAAGACTAGACTAGGTGCCGGACGCGGCTTTTTCATTTGCTTTCTGCAGTTGACTAGTTATTCCCATTTGGAGTTTTTATCGAAACTATCGCCTTCTTTGGGTCCGTGGTTCTTCGATCTTTTTTGCTCTCCTGCCTCGATTTCTCTTGCGTGGGGACTCGCGAGGCAGAGGCCTCGGGAGCCCCCGCGAGCGTTCCTGCCCCTATCGCTTAAGTTTGCACGGCCCTGGTCCACAGCTGGAGCACCCCTCCTGACCATGCCTCACGAGCAGCACAACGCGAACAATGGCCTGGATCGGTCTCCCCCGCAGCCACGGCTGGAGTTCACTTGCGAATGGGCGTACAACAGAAAGGAACAGTATCAGGATAACAAAAGCAGTACAATAATTAATGGCGTTAACCTAAACACGCCCCCACGGGGCCACACATTGTTGCCTTTTTCGCGCAGGAGAAAAGAAAGAAAAAGGACAAAAGCAGGTGATGCGCGCCCCGTGCCGGCCCTCTTGGAAGGCTCGAGCCGTCTCCGGAGCTCAGGCGGACTCCCTCTCGCGCTTCACCGGGGCGCGACGGCAATCGGACCCGCTGCCACCCCCCAAGCAGGCGCGGCGGCGTGGAGGCTGGCCGCGGCCGCTGCCGGAAGAGTCACCACCCGAAGAAGAGCTGGTGAAGCGTGAGGAATCACGAGCATCGCCAGCCGCCCGCGCGCTGCCCTCTCCATCCACGCCGGGGCTGAGTCCTCGGCCGCGGTCGTCGTCTTCAGGGCAGCACCCCATGCGGCGACCGTCTTCCCCGAACACCCTCACGTAGAGGGTGGCGCCGCCGTCGTACTTGAAGTGCAGGGAACACCGGCGGCGAAGACCACGCGCGCGAGCGAACGTCTGCCAGCCGCGGGTCAGGAACAGGTTCCCTGTAGCAGAGACCTCCAGAGAAGCCCACGAAGCCCGGCTGCAGCAGCCATCCGCCTGGAGCCAGAGGCCGCCCAGGGCGCCATCTGGGAGCTCACCCAGGAGGAAGCGCGGGAGCTGAAGCCGGACGCCGGACGGCTCCTCCGCCCTCACCATGAACTCCGGCAGCGCTTCAGCAGCATGGAGGCGTGGCCTCGGGGGACGCGCGGCCGGGGCACGCCCTCCGACCGTGGCCAGCCGCTCGTCGCCATGCTGAGAGCCTCCCTCGCGGCCGCGGGGGACCGCCGTGGAGGCCACGGGATGCTTGCGAGGGAGACCTCGACCACGCTTAGGCGGAGGAGAGGAAGACTCGACCTGACGGCCCTTCCCCTTCTCTGCGGTCGAGAACTTCCTTGGTGGAGCCATGGAGAAGAAGGAGAGACAAGAAAGGATAGACTGGAAGGGCGCGCGTCGTCCCGTACTTATAGCCGGCGAAGGCCAACCGTCGGCCTCCACGATCACCGGTAATCATGACCGACTCTGCATGCAGGGACTTGACGAATCCAGGTGGTTACCGAGGCATCGTGGGGAAGCAGTGCGCACGTGTCCAATCAACCGCCACGCGTCGCCCAAGGCCGCAGGCTGTTAGGGACCTGACGCCGCTTGCCCTTCGCCTCTCGCTCGGCCAAGTTCGGGCGCGCCGTGGGCCCGGGGCTCTGTCGGCGTTCTGGGAACGGGAGTCCTCAGACTTGCCTGCCTGCGGCCTGCGGCGTGGCTCAAAGGAGGCCCAGGACAGCCCATCTTCATCAACGGCAAGGAGCTTCCTCAGGCACGGCCTCGTCAGGCTGGCTCATGAGGAGGCGGAGAGTTCAAGGCAGGGTACCTCGCGAGGTTCCCATGACGCAAGCCATGACGACCAAGGGCGCCAGTCGGGTGCCAGCCCGCGCAGCGTCCTCCTTTCCTCTTTGGTGCAAAGGGAGCAAGCGCAGGCGAGAGCATCAAGCAAAGGCATCCGTCTCGGTGCAACAAGACCAAGACCATCCCAACGGCTGGAAGGGAGTCATCATGGAGCCCAAGCAGGCGTCATCACCACAGCCTTTGGCAGGCGAGGACCAACTTTAGTCAGGATAAGTGTTCCCGCTGTTCCCCTTCAAAATGGCCAATTGTTGGCGCCCTTCCCGCTCAATATTTGGGAAGAGGCCCAGGGCCTTCGCCTATAAATAGAAGTAGCCACCCCCAGAGCAGGGGACCCGAGATCCGAATCCTCATCAAGGAACCAGTAGCTAGAGCGACTGAACACCACCTAGCAGTTCATCGCACCCGCCAAGAACAGACCCTCGCGAGGCTGTTCTTCCTTGTATTGTTCCTCATCAGCCCAAGAGGCAATCCACCACACCACACACTGGAGTAGGGTATTACACCACAATGGTGGCCTGAACCAGTATAAATCTCGTGTCTCTTGTGCTGTTCCGTTTAGTAGTTTAGGTCCCAGCGATTCGGCGAGGTGCGAGACGGTGGAGGGTTGGATCTCTGCGCGCACCCCAGTGTTCGAACCTCAAGGGTCTGCCGGAACCCGAAATCCGACAAATTTCTTGCCTTTTGGATCTCATTTCATCTAGGACTCATGTCCGTCGCCCTCCCGTCATGGGCTCCTCGCGAGCGGGATTGCACGAAGCACGCGCACGCCAGGCGTGCGCTAGCACTGCAATTGGTGCTCACCTTTTGTGGGGCCCTTCCTAATGGGGCGACAAGCTCCGTAGAATTCTCGGAAACTCGACGCCTCACGACCCAGCTCAAGGCTGGCGCTGGCTAAGGTAAACCACGACAGAAAACTCGCACCTGGGTTCACGACTTCATGAGGACACGTACTCACATCGCATAGGGAAGTAAAAAACCGCAATTTGCTTGCATGAGGGGCTCCCCCTCTCAAAATGCCCTTACAAGTTTTCCAAGGGCCACGCCCGAGTCTTGAGTGCAGGAGGAAACGACAGGGAAACATGGGATCAACCAGAAATGTCGCTCGCCGCATCGCCCGCGGACGCGTCACTCGGGCCGTCATCATCTTCATCGGCATCGTCGCCGCCGCCGGTGACGTCCCCGTCGCCGTCGTTGACCACGTCGCCTTCGTCTGCGACGACCACCACCGCGTCATCATCCGAAGTGAAGGCCCTGACCAACGCGTCCACATTGTCTTCAACCCAGCGCGGCAGGTCACCCCGTACGGCCGTGGGTACGGGGGCGATGGCGGCGTCGAAGTCGAAGTTGGGGTCGGCATTCAGAAGGTGGCTTAAGACACGGGAGAAAGCGCGCTCAAGCAGGAGGCCGCGCCCCCTTTCCTCCACAAGCTGGCGAGCTCTGGCACATCTAGCCTCCAGGCGCGTCACCACCTCAGTGAAGAAGGTCAGCTGGCTGGCATAGTCATTCGAGTGAGGGGACGCCGCGTCCGCGTCGCAAATATGGCCCAGGGCGGCATTGGCTCTGTTCCGGAGATCCTGAAGCATAGGGGCATGCTCGCGCTCCAGCGTTCGTCGTTGGAGCACTTCCTCCGTGTTTTGTCGTGCGACGGCTTCAGCGTCATCAACCCGCCTCCGGAGGGAACACAACTCGGCGCGGGCGGAGGCCAAGTCCGCCTGCGCCGTGACCAGGGAGGCGGCCGTGGCTTCCGCGCGCCTCTCAGCCTCATCCAACCTGGGCCTAAGGGCAGCGGCCCTGCCCGCATCCTTCGTACCCGCGAGCTTCAGCTTCAGGGTGTACCTACCCTCCAGGTCCGCGCGAACCTCAGCCACCCGGCGATTCACCTCCTCCTCGACTCTGGTCTCGGGGATCCCGACAGCATCTTCTGCTTGAGCAACTTGACGCTCCCTCGTCTCTAGTTGCTCGAGCTCGAGGCTGCGCTCCACGTCTTCTAGGGCCAGCGCCTCATCGCATCTCCGCACCTCCTCATCCTCCATGGGTGTCCCCCTCAGCAATGCAAGGGCGTCCCTGCGCGCCTCCACCTGCTGCTCAAGGGACGTGCTCCAGGCCTGGAGCTCCCACGCGCGCTCCTCCGCAGCCTCGCGACGGCGGTCAGCCTCGCGAGTGTAACGCCCCGGATCCGATGCGCCAGGTGTTTGTCAGTTATTCGCCGTCGTTGCCATTTCATTGGCTTGCATGTTGCAATTTTCCATGTCATCATCTGCATTTTATATCATGCCATCATGTGCATTGCATTGCATACGTGTTCGTCTCATGCATCCGAGCATTTTCCCCGTTGTCCGTTTTGCAATCCGGCACTCCTATGTCTCCCGGCGCCCTCTTTTACCTCTTTTCGTGTGCGGGTGTTAAACTTTCTCGGAATGGCCCGAGGTTTTCCAAGCGGCCTAGGTATACCACCGGTAGACCGCCTGTCAAGTTTCGGATCATTTGGAGGTCGTTTGATACTCCAACGGTTAACCGGGTAACCGTAAAAGCCTCCTTCTCTTTGCAGCCCAACACCCTTCCAAACTGGCCCAAAACCGATCTAACTCCCCTCCATGCTCTCCGCCATTCGATCACGATCGCGTGGCCGAAAACCGCACCTCATTTGGACTCTCCTAGCTCCCTCTATCTATAAATATGTGCTCCCCTCCCGAAAATCACGGTACAAACCCTAAAATCTTCCTCTCGGCCGGACATACCGCTCGGGCGCCGGACACGCCCGCCATCGCGCCCGCACCTAATCGGATCTCGCCACGTGGCCTCCGCCTGCCCGTCCAAGGGCTGCCCGAGGGGCCCGAGTCGGGCCCGCTGCCCGCCCGCCCGCCCGCAGACCGCTGCTTCCTCACCGCTGGCGCCTCGCCGCCCGGCGCCGAGCTCGAAGCCCCGCTTTCGTGCCTCGTCGTTGCCTGCGCCTCGCGGCCGCCCAGCCCCAGCCGAGCGAGGTCCCCTCCGCCTCCGCTGGACGCGCGCCTCGCCGCCTCTCGCCACCTGGCGTTGTCGCCATCGCTGCCGACCGACCACGGAGCCGCGCGCGTCAGGCCGCCGCCGCCGCCGCACCTTCCCAGCCGGCGCTGTTTCGCCTTTCGCCGCCCGGCAGCCACCTCCGCCGCTTCGCCCGCCGAGTCGCCCCACGCCGCTTCGTCGCCTCCTCCTCCGGCCGCCGCCTCATTGTCGTCGCCGCCGGAGGAGCTCGCCGAGTTCTCTCCGGCGGATCTACCTCCGGGTGGATGAGATCCACCGGGAGCCGATCCAAACGCGCCTCCACCTCCTCTGGATCCCTCCATCCCGCTCCGCTTCATCCGTTGACTTCTCGGAGGGGTATATTTCGTCTAAGTCCCCGAATCTGCTAATATTTTGTTGCATTTTCATCATCCATAACTCTCTGCATATTGCTCCGTTTCGTGCATGTAATATGTCAAAATGTTCACCTCGAAGAGTAGATCATTTCATCTCATTGCATCATTTTCATTTGAGCTCATCTTGGTGCCTTAAATGCTGTTAGAAGAGGGCTATGTGATGTTAGTTTCTGATTCTTATCAGAACATGCACTTTTGTCATTTTTGCCATGATTGATGTGTGCACCCTATGAACTTGAGTCCTACATGTGTTTTGTAATATGCCATGCCATCTTTACAGGGGTGTATGCCATGTATTTTTGTGATCTCTGTGGTGACTAGCACAAGCATGCAAACTAGGCTTCATGATGTTGCTGATTTCAGCCCCTGTTCTGCTGATATTTTTATGCCATGTTAACTTGATGCTACCGAGAGATCCATGCTTATTTTGAGATACTTCAGTAAGGATGTTTTGAACATATGGTTATGCTCTATCCATCCATGCCCTTGTTTGCAATTATGGAGTGCCATAGCTTGAGTCAATCGAGCTCTACTTTTGCTATAAAATGTTTCCTGGCAGGTTGTTTACATGTTATTCAATTTTGCCAAGGTTGTTGTAGTTGATCCGTGTATGCTATGATGTTGTTCTTGCCATGTATAGCTTCTATGCCATGTCTTCTTACTGTTGGTTGCCATTCCATGCCATGTATTGCTCTGTGGTGAGTGGTTCAAGCTCACCAACATGCCTACTTATTGTTGTTCCTGCCATGTTTAAATCTGTAATATAACTTGCTATGTTTACATGGGTGCCATCATATCTTCTGGTCCTTTTTGGCTCATGGTCACTAAAGGACATTTGATCTAGGCAATTAGTAGATTCATGCCATGCCTTTGTTTGCCATGATAAGTTCCTGTAACATGTTGTTTGATAGCTCTAAACATTGCAACCTGATGTTATTTCTGCTAAAGTCTGAAACTGTTATTATTTGCAATCTTGCCATGTCATTTTGAGCATGTTTTAGTCATTTATGGAGATAGCTCAGTGTTCATGTTTTGTCATGCTTTACCTATACATCATGCCCATGCCTTTTGTTTTTACGTTGAGGTCCTGTAGCATGTTGTTTTGATGCTTGCAATATGCCTAGTTGCTGTTTTGGACAGATTGTTGCTATAACTTGTATAGGGTGTATGTGTTGAACCGTTGCTCCGTTGTGAGTGTGATCTATATGGAATTTGCTTGTTTCTGCATGTAGATTCATATTATCATGTTGCATTCATGTTTGGAGGTGTTTGCTTGATGTTTGGGTGCATTTTGCATCAATGTCATGTTTAACTTGTTTTGCTCATATCTTCTAGGCCGTAGCTCCGAATTAAATGAACTTTATATGTAACTTGACTAGAATTTCGTGTAGATCATCGTGGTGCATCTTAACTTTCTGTTTAACAACCTGAACATAAGTTTTATTCAGATCTGGACCAATTTCGAAATTTGCATATGAGGACTTACCGGAATTGTTATATGTTGTCTCCGGCCTCATTTAAACTTGCTTTGATGTGTTGCTCTTATTTGCATCATCTCTTGCCATGAGTAGCTTCATCTAGATTTGTCATGCATCATGTTTGTTGTGCATCTTGTCATGTTCATGTGTGGTGTGTTTACTATGTTGTGTGCTTCTTCTTGTTAGTTCCCGTTTCGTTGCGATCGTGAGGATTCGTTCGTCTACGCTTGGTTCGGCTTCATCTGTTCGTCTTCTTCATGGACTCGTTCTTCTTCCTTGCGGGATTTCAGGCAAGATGACCGCTACCTTGGATCTCATTACTATCGTTGCTGTGCTAGTTGCTTCGTTCTATCGCTTTGCTGCGCTACCTATCACTTGTTCCTCAAGCCTCCCAAATTGCCATGTCAGCCTCTAACCTTTTGCACCCTTCCTAGCAAACCATTGTTTGGCTATGTTACCGCTTTGCTCAACCCCTCTTATAACGTTGTTAGTTGCAGGTGAAGATGAAGTTTGTTCCTTGTTGGAACATGGAGATGTTGTTCCTTGTTGGAACATGTTTACTTGTTGGGATATCACAATATATCTTATATTATTATGCATCTATATACTTGGTAAAGGGTGGAAGGCTCGGCCTTATGCCTGGTGTTTTGTTCCACTCTTGCCGCCCTAGTTTCCGTCATATCGGTATTATGTTCCCGGATTTTGCGTCCCTAACGCGGTCGGGTGATTTATGGGACCCCCTTGACAGTTCGCTTTGAATAAGACTTTTCCAGCAAGGCCCAACATTGGTTTTACCATTTGCCTCACCTAGCCTTTTTTCCCTTGGGAGTCGCGCTCTCAAGGGTCATCTTTATTTTAGCCCCCCGGGCCAATGCTTGTCTAAGTGTTGGTCCAAACTAGAGCCACTTGCGGTGCCGCCCCGAGGCAACTTGGGGTATCGTCGGTTGCCGTACATACTGCTCATCCGGTCATGGCCTGAGACGAGATACGCGCGGCTACTATCAGGGTGTCGGCACGCCGGAGGTCTTGCTGGTCTTGTTTTATTGCTGTCGAAATGTCTTGTAGCCGGATTCGAGACTGATCGGGTCTTCCGGGAGAAGGAATATCCTTCGTTGATCGCGAGAGCTTATCATGGGCTAAGTTGGGACACCCCTGCAGGGTATAAACTTTCGAGAGCCGTGCCCATGGTTATGTGGCAGATGGGAATTTGTTAATATCCGGTTGTAGTAAACTTGAAGCAAACTCTTCTAAAATACACCAACCGTGTGCATAACCGTGAGTGTCTCTTTTCGGGGTTGATCGAGAGGAGAACACGGTTTCTTGGGTTATGTCGGCGAAGTAGGAGTTCAGGATCACTTCTTGATCATTACTAGTTGACGACCGTTCCTTTGTTTCTCTTCTCGCTCTCATTTGCGTATGTTAGCCACCATATATGCTTAGTCGCTGCTGCAACCTCACCACTTTACCCCTTCCTTTCCCATTAAGCTTTGCTAGTCTTGATACCCATGGTAATGGGATTGCTGAGTCCTCGTGGCTCACAGATTACTACAACAACAGTTGCAGGTACAGGTTCTTGCGATGATCTTGACGCGAGAGCGATGTTTGCTTGTTTGGAGTTCTTCTTCTGCTTCTTCTTCGATCAGGGGATAGGTTCCAGGTCGGCAGCCTGGGCTAGCAGGGTGGATGTCGTTTGAGCTTCTGTTTATGTTTCATCCGTAGTCGGATGTTGATCTTGTATAAGAGGTTGATGTATTCTTGTGGCATTTTGTGCCTTATGTATGTATCCCCATCTATTATGTAATGTTGATGTAATGATATCCACCTTGCAAAAGCGTTTCAATATGCGGGTCTATCCTTGGTGGGACCGTCGAGTTCCTTTTGGATAGGGTCGCATATTGGGCGTGACAAGTTGGTATCAGAGCCTCGACCGACCTTAGGAGCCCCCTTGATTGATCGTGTTGTTTGGCCGTTGTTGAGTCTAGAAAAAAAAACTGTTTTCTGAGTCTAGTTATATCGGAGAGTAGGAATTCTTTTACTCCTCTGCCCCTTCGTCGCTCTGGTGAGGAATCTTGACGTAGGTGTTTTGAATTACTTCTCTTCTCCTTCAAATTTTTCTTTAGGATCACGTGGTTAGTTTCGTGAGTTGTCCATCCTCTTTTGTTCGGTGCATTCTCGTCAAGGCGATTCGACCATCTTCATCTTTGCAAGTTCAATCCTCAGTTGTTTTCTTTTCCCACCCGCCCACCCCTTTTTCTTCTTGGAGCCGGAGTCCGTAATCGAGTATCCATCCTACTCGTGCGAAGTTCTGCTCTCTCTCCTCAATGATTTCCACCGGTGCTTCTCTTCAAGATATTCGTCCATTTCCCCTTCCAAGTTGTCTTTGTTTTCCCGCCCTCCCACCCTTTTTCTTCCCGGAGTTTGAGTCTGTTTCGACCATCAATTTCATTCGTACGGAGTCTCTTCAGTCTTCCCTCAATCATTTCAACCGGTGAATTCTCGTCTCGTTCGTCATTCTTCATCCCTTTCTTTTTCCGGTGGACTCAATTCAAGTTTTTTTTGGCGTTGATCGTATTCTTTTCCTTGGATCAAGTGTTTTCCTTGCTCGTTCGCCTCTCGCCAGTTTATCCTTCCGGAGTGCTCAAGTCATCTCAGGAGATTTGTCGGTGTTCCAATTAATTCCAGGCTGTCACCTCATTCAAATATTTCATTTGTTCCGGTGCATCATCTACTTCTTCAGCATCCCTTTCCAACGGTGTTTTCTTTTAGTGGGCCCTAACCCACAGGTCTTTCCCAGAATCTTACCTGACTCTTCTAATTTCCCCGGGGTTATTCTCAATTCTTTTTAAGTGTGACGTAAGAATGGATCCCATCAGTCACATGCCTTCTCCAAGATCTCGTTCAAATTCTTTTCATTATTGGCTCAACCTCTTCGCTTTTCATTCTACCGGAGTATCTCAACAATTTTGGTGGTGTTTATCGTCGTCCTTTGAAGATCGAAGTAGAGTTTCTCTTAAATCTTGTCCGTTCTCCCGAAGATTTGTGGTGCTAGCTCGATGTTATCCTATCTAATTGTTTTCCAGGCATGCAAGTTCTTATCATCCATCCGGAGTATTTCAGGAGTTACTTTCCGTCTCAATCATCCGGAGGCCATCTTTTCGGAAGATTTCTTCGTTCTAAGTTTTCAGATTCATTCTCCAATTGTTCTATATCCATGCCCCTTTCGTTCATCTTAATATTCTTACGGTGGTTCGTTCAAGATTCTTTTCCTTGTTTATCATATTAATCCATTCGTTCTTTTCAATCCTACCGGTGGTTCATGAAGACTTTCCCAAATTTGATGCTATATCCTCTCCCCGTAATCCTTTCCAACGAGAATAAGTGATATGCAATCCATTGCTTCTCATCAATTTAATTGATGAAGGATAAGCATAACGTAATTCTTATTCTTCTCTCATCGAGTTGATTAATTCTTATCTTCGGAGATTGTTCATGATGAATAATCTCTTGGTTCTAAGTGTTTTTCATCTTTTCTTTTCCGGAGTTCAAATTTTCCTCGACCATCTCGTCGGAACCTCCGTCTAAATCATTGCAAGGCTCATCTTATTCTTTCATCCTTTATTCTATCTCATCATCCTTTTGTCACCGGAGTTCTTCACGGTGGTTCTTCATGATTTAGTTCATTCTTCAAGAGTTCATCAAGATTCTTGTTGGTGGAGTTCAAGTATCTTTTCTTCTCGCATTTCGAAGTGCAAACAATTCTCCGTTTTCTTTTGAAGTGGAGTTTTGCATTTCTTCGTCCTTCTCAGCTATTCAATCATTTTCCTATTGTGGTCGGTTATCACCTCATAATTTTTTTTTTGGGATGTTATCCATAAGTCCACAACAATCTTATTATTTTTGTTGGTGATTTTATCAACAACTCAGTTCAATCCTTTCTTCTAAGGTTGCTTTCTATTCCATTCGTGGCACAAGTTGTCATTTTCTTCTCCGTTCTTTTCATTCAACTCTTTCAATTTTTTCCGGAGGTTTTGTGTGAGGCCTTCTCAAGTATCATTCCATCATCTTAAGTTCAAGTTCTATTCCTCCATGTTTCAGCCGGAGTGCTGCCTAAATCCTTTCAGTCTTATTCGTTTCTTTTCTCATTCTAACCACTCCGGTTAGAACGAGTTGTTTCATAGCCTATCTGATTCCGTGAGCTTTTGATTCTCGTCATTCTCATCGTTCCTCTCTTCTTCTTGAGTACTCTCGATTCTTTGTTTCTTCTCTTGAGTTCTTGTTTCACCTCATCCCTTTTCTCTTCCGTCTCGGTCCTAAGATCTCGGGACGAGATCTCTTGTTAGTGGAGGAGTGTTGTAACGCCCCGGATCCGATGCGCCAGGTGTTTGTCAGTTATTCGCCGTCGTTGCCATGTCATTGGCTTGTGTGTTGCACTTTGCCATGTCATCATCTGCATTTTATATCATGTCATCATGTGCATTGCATTGCATACGTGTTCGTCTCATGCATCCGAGCATTTTCCCCGTTGTCCGTTTTGCAATCCGGCACTCCTATGTCTCCAGGCGCCCTCTTTTACCTCTTTTCGTGAGCGGGTGTTAAACTTTCTCGGAATGGCCCGAGGTTTGCCAAACGGCCTTGGTATACCACCGGTAGACCGCCTGTCAAGTTTCATATCATTTGGAGGTCGTTTGATACTCCAACGGTTAACCGGGTAACCGTAAAAGCCTCCTTCTCTTTGCAGCCCAACACCCTTCCAAACTGGCCCAAAACCCATCTAACTCCCCTCCATGCTCTCCGCCGTTCGATCACGATCGTGTGGCCGAAAACCGCACCTCATTTGGACTCTCCTAGCTCCCTCTATCTATAAATATGTGCTCCCCTCCCGAAAATCACGGCACAAACCCTAAAAATCTCCCTCCGCCCGCCGGACATATGCGCCGGCGGCGGACACGTCGCCAGCGCCCCGTGCCCAATCAGATCTCGCCACGTGGCCTCCGCCGCCGTCCGCGCCTGCCCGAGGGGCGAGGCCGTCGCCCAGCAGCCCGCGCCGCGCCGCCCGCCTGGCGCTCCCGCGCGGCGCCCTCGCCGCCGCCCGGCGCCAGCGGCCTCCGCCCCGAACCGTGCCTCGTCGCGCGCCTCCGCGCCGCCCGGCCGGCCAGCCGGGAGCGGCCCTCGCCGCCTCCGTCGCCGGGCGCCACGCCCGCCGCCTCTCGCCACCTGGCTGGCGCTTGTCGCCATCGCCGTCGACCCGACCCGCGGGCCGCCGAGCTCCCCAGCCGGCGCCCGATACGCCGCCGCCCGCTTCGCCGTGCCTCCCAGCCGGCGCTGCCCTCGCTCGCCGCCCGGCAGCCGCCTCGCCCGCCCGGTCGCGGAGTCGCCCCATCGCCGCCTCGCGCCGCCTCCCCGCCGTCGTCGCCTCGCCGGAGGAGCTCGCCGGAGCTCTCTCCGGCCGGATCTACCCCCGGGTGGATGAGATCCACCGGGAGCCGATCCAAACGCGCCTCCACCTCCTCTGGATCCCTCCATCCCGCTCCGCTTCATCCCGTTGACTTCTCGGAGGGGTATATTTCATCTAAGTCCCCGAATCTGCTAATATTTTTTTGCATTTTCATCATGCCATAACTCTCTGCATATTGCTCTGTTTCGTGCGTGTAATATGTCAAAATGTTCGTCTCGAAGAGTAGATCATTTCGTCTCATTGCATCATTTTCATTTGAGCTCATCTTGGTGCCCTAAATGCTGTTAGAAGATGGCTATGTGATGTTAGTTTCTGATTCTTATCAGAACATGCACTTTTGTCATTTTTGCCATGATTGATGTGCGCACCCTATGAACTTGAGTCCTACATGTGTTTTATAATATGCCATGCCATCTTTACAGGGGTGTATGCCATGTATTTTTGTGATCTCTGTGGTGACTAGCACAAGCATGCAAACTAGGCTTCATGATGTTGCTGATTTCAGCCCCTGTTCTGCTGATATCTTTATGCCTTGTTAACTTGATGCTACCGGGAGATCCATTCTTATTTTGAGATACTTCAGTAAGGATGTTTTTAACATATGGTTATGCTCTATCCATCCATGCCCTTGTTTCAAATTATGGAGTGTCATAGCTTGAGTCAATCGAGATCTACTTTTGCTATAAAATGTTTCCTGGCAGGTTGTTTACATGTTATTCAATTTTGCCAAGGTTGTTGTAGTTGATCCGTGTATGCTATGATGTTGTTCTTACCATGTATAGCTTATATGACATGTCTTCTTACTATTGGTTGCCATTCCATGCCATGTATTGCTCTGTGGTGAGTGGTTCAAGCTCACCAACATGCCTACTTATTGTTGTTCCTGCCATGTCTAAATCTGTAATATAACTTGCTATGTTTACATGGGTGCCATCATATCTTATGGTCCTTTTTGGCTCATGGTCACTAAAGGACATTTGATCTAGGCAATTAGTAGATTCATGCCATGCCTTTGTTTTCCATGATAAGTTCCTGTAACATGTTGTTTGATAGCTCTAAACATTGCAACCTGATGTTATTTCTGCTAAAGTCTCAAACTGTTATTATTTGCAATCTTGCCATGTCATTTTGAGCATGTTTTAGTCATTTCTGGAGATAGCTCAGTGTTCATGTTTTGTCATGCTTTACCTGTACATCATGCCCATGCCTTTTGTTTTTACGTTGAGGTCCTGTAGCATGTTGTTTTGATGCTTGCAATATGCCTAGTTGCTGTTTTGGACAGGTTGTTGCTATAACTTGTATGGGGTGTATGTGTTGAACCGTTGCTCCGTTGTGAGTATGCTCTATATGGAGCTTGCTTGTTTTTGCATGTAGCTTCATATTATCATGTTGCATTCATGTTTGGAGGTGTTTTCTTGATGTTTGGGTGCATTTTGCATCAATGCCATGTTTAACTTGTTTTGCTCATATCTTCTAGGTCAGAGCTCGAATTAAATGAACTTTATATGTAACTTGACTAGAATTTCGTGTAGATCATCGTGGTGCATCTTAACTTTCTGTTTAACAACTTGAACATAAGGTTTATCCAGATCTGGACCAATTTCGAAATTTGCATATGAGGACTTACCGGAATTGTTATATGTTGTCTCCGGCCTCATTTAAACTTGCTTTGATGTGTTGCTCTTGTTTGCATCATCTCTTGCCATGAGTAGCTTCATCTAGATTTGTCATGCATCATGTTTGTTGTGCATCTTGTCATGTTCATGTGTGGTGTGTTTACTATGTTGTGTGCTTCTTCTTGTTAGTTCCCGTTTCGTTGCGATCGTGAGGATTCGTTCGTCTACGCTTGGTTCGGCTTCATCCGTTCGTCTTCTTCATGGACTCGTTTTTCTTCCTTGCGGGATTTCAGGCAAGATGACCGCTACCTTGGATCTCATTACTGTCATTGTTGTGCTAGTTGCTTCGTTCTATCGCTTTGCTGCGCTACCTATCACTTGTTCCTCAAGCCTCCCAAATTGCCATGTCAGCCTCTAACCTTTTGCACCCTTCCTAGCAAACCATTGTTTGGCTATGTTACCGCTTTGCTCAGCCCCTCTTATAGCGTTGTTAGTTGCAGGTGAAGATGAAGTTTGTTCCTTGTTGGAACATGGAGATGTTAATCCTTGTTGGAACATGTTTACTTGTTGGGATATCACAATATATCTTATATTATTAATGCATCTATATACTTGGTAAAGGGTGGAAGGCTCCGCCTTATGCCTGGTGTTTTGTTCCACTCTTGCCGCCCTAGTTTCCGTCATATCGGTATTATGTTCCCGGATTTTGTGTCCCTAACACGGTCGGGTGATTTATGGGACCCCCTTGACATTTCGCTTTGAATAAGACTTTTCCAGCAAGGCCCAATATTGGTTTTACCATTTGCCTCACCTTGCCTTTTTTTCCCTTGGGAGTCGCGCTCTCAAGGGTCATCTTTATTTTAGCCCCCCCCCCCCCCCGCGCCAATGCTTGTCTAAGTGTTGGTCCAAACTAGAGCCACTTGCGGTGCCGCCCCGAGGCAACTTGGGGTATCGTCGGTTGCCGTACGTACTGCTCATCCGGTCGTGGCCTGAGACAAGATACGCGCGGCTACTATCAGGGTGTCGGCACGCCGGGAGGTCTTGCTGGTCTTGTTTTATTGCTTTCGAAATGTCTTGTAGCCGGGATTCTAAGACTGGTCGGGTCTTCCCGGGGAGAAGGAATATCCTTCGTTGATCGCGAGAGCTTATCATGGGCTAAGTTGGGACACCCCTGCAGGGTATAAACTTTCGAGAGCCGTGCCCGCGGTTATGTGGCAGATGGGAATTTGTTAATATCCGGTTGTAGTAAACTTGAAGCAAACTCTTCTAAAATACACCAACCGTGTGCGTAACCGTGAGTGTCTCTTTTCGGGGTTGATCGAGAGGAGAACACGGTTTCTTGGGTTATGTCTGACGTAGGTTGGAGTTCAGGATCACTTCTTGATCATTACTAGTTGACGACCGTTCCTTTGTTTCTCTTCTCGCTCTCATTTGCGTATGTTAGCCACCATATATGCTTAGTCGCTGCTGCAACCTCACCACTTTACCCCTTCCTTTCCCATTAAGCTTTGCTAGTCTTGATACCCATGGTAATGGGATTGCTGAGTCCTCGTGGCTCTGATTACTACAACAACAGATTGCAGGTACAGGTTCTTGCGATGATCTTGACGCGAGAGCGATGTTTGCTTGTTTGGAGTTCTTCTTCTGCTTCTTCTTCGATCAGGGGATAGGTTCCAGGTCGGCAGCCTGGGCTAGCAGGGTGGATGTCGTTTGAGCTTCTGTTTATGTTTCATCCGTAGTCGGATGTTGATCTTGTATAAGATGTTGATGTATTCTTGTGGCATTTGTGCCTTATGTATGTATCCCCATCTATTATGTAATGTTGATGTAATGATATCCACCTTGCAAAAGCGTTTCAATATGCGGGTCTATCCTTGGTGGGACCGTCAAGTTCCTTTTGGATAGGGTCGCATATTGGGCGTGACAGCGAGCCTCTTCCAAAGCTCGCGAGCGGGCTTCATGGGCGATCTTGAGGGTCGCCTCGGCCTTCGCGTTCTCAAGGTCGCGCTGATAGCGACCGAGGTTGATCATCACCCTCAGCTTGTGCCGCTCCTCCACCAGCCGGAGACCTTCAGCCTCAAGGCGCGAGTCGACGCCCGCGAGCTCTTCACCAAGCTGGCTCATCGCGCCCATCGCCTCCTGGAAGAGCTCGTGATGAACTACGCTCCGCCCATGCTCGTGCTCGAACGCTCGGCTCACATCGTCCTCCACCTCGGGGGCTGCGGGCGGGGTGCCAAGCGGCGCACCACCTCCTGGCAGGGGGCTGGGGGTTGGCACTCCACCTGACGCCAGCCAGTCCTCGTGAGGAGCCCGAGCCGATCGGGGCTCGCTGCTTGAAGAGGCTCCGAAGATTGAAACCAACGAGCTGCCGCCCATGAGCAAAGGAGGAGTCTTGGGCACGCCCGCCAATCTCCACGCCAGGCCGTGGGGGAGGGGTGGCCAAGCCGCGGGCTCAGCACACGACAAAGGCGGAGACGCTCCCCCAACCTACCCTTCACCAGGGGCAGCGGGCGACCAAGAACGCTCAAGGCCGACGGGGGAGTTGATGAAGGAGGAGGCTGCTTCCCGGAAGACGCAACAAATCCAACGGAAGGAGCCCTGGAGGACCGATGTCAGAATAAGGAGACTGCGCGTATGAAGCCATGGCAATAAGATACTTACGCATCAATGGTGATGTACTTTCGCCGCTTCAACGGCCCGAAGATATTGCTGCCACCAGGGGATCCTTTCCTCTTGCGGAGCTCCTCGAAGTCCACACACAGACGGCCGAAACGCTGGACGTGACGGCCAGTGCATGGCGGGGCCAAAGAAGAGCTTGGAAGGATGTCTTCAGGGGTGCCTGGTCGCGGCGAACTGCCGGGCACCATCTCACCACTACCTCCCGAGGCCTCTGGAGCCTTGGCCTCGGGAGCCGCATGTCGCGCCTCCTCAATGACCGACGCCTCAGGAGGGGGGTCACAGGCTCCCGAGGACGACGCCACAGGATCATCGTGCAGCACGTGCTCCTCGGCACTTGAGACACCATCCTCCGTCAGAGCTCGCCCCCCTGCATCCCGAGGACGACGCCTCAGGAGGGGGGTCACAGGCTCCCGAGGACGACGCCACAGGATCATCGTGCAGCACGTGCTCCTCGGCACTTGAGACACCATCCTCCGTCAGAGCTCGCCCCCCTGCATCCCCACCTGGGGCGAGCCCGACACCAGCGGTGAGGAAGGGAACCACGATGACGGGGTTCTCACGGGGCCCCTCCAGGCCGATTGGCCGCGGCCCCACTCATCAAAAGGAGGCATGTTCTCTACAAATTCATCCTTGTTCTTGCAGCGGTACAGTAAGCAATTCTTCCCAGGCAGTTTGGCCGGCAAAGGGGCACCCGTCAGGACCTTGAGCATTGTTTGCTGTGCCCCGAGAAGGAGCCCGGACTCCTGAAACCTCATGTGGTCCTGGCTGTTGAGCAAGGTCCACATTGGGCGAGAATGGCGCTGAAGCGGAGCAACCCGGTGTTTGACGAATTCCTTCACCACCATCGGCGCGGTTACGCCGCGATCTTTCAGCAACCTCAACCTGAACCAGACATGGGCAAGGCGGGGGCTCGAGAGCCGCTGATGGCATTAGCCGGAGTTAGGGACGGTGGGCCCTGGTGGAGCCTGGAGCAGAGGGCTGAGCACGCCGGCATCGATGAACACCCATCATGTCCGAAATTCGCTCGTGTATAGAGGAAGCTCGAAGTCGATCCCCTCGCCCGCTGTCGTGGCCACGGCCTGGAAGCTCACGCACCCCAAGCTTTGCTGCGGATTGATCAGATGCAATGAGAAGAAATGGCGGAGGAGGGCCACAGAAGGAGCTATGCCAACCATGGCTTCGCACACGAAGGCGAAGACGGCAAGAAGAGTCACAGACTGAGGGTCGAGATGCAGCATGTGGATCTGATAATGCTCAAGCACCGCATTGAAGAAGGCGGAGAAGGGAGGAATCAGGCCAGCCCAGAGGGCATCTATGAAGATTGGGACTTCGGTGGCCGCCTGAGCTGTGCGAGTGGGAGACGCAGGCCAAGCCATCGTCTCCCCCCACTCGTTGAAGCTGGAAGCGAGCATCGGACGCACCTTGTCCATGGCCTCGTCGTTGAGCACCCGAGACCGGCCGAGCGCCGGCGCGAAGGACGGAGGCGCAGTTGGCGTAGACAGAGGTTTCTTCCCCTTTTCAGCTGGTTTCGGCGCCATGGCAGTAGGGCTAGCAAGAGGCAGGTCAGATTGGAAGGGTGGAGCAGAGTCTCGAGGGAACAGAGAGGTTGGGGAAGCAAGGCACGGACAACGGAGGAATAACTGTGTAGGCCGCGGGGGCCGCATAGCTAGGCAGATTCAAAGGCAGCGTGGGGAAGCGGAGACGCCCACGTCCAATCAACCGCCACGCATCGACCGAAGCCACAGGATTTTGGGGCCCGCGGTGCTTCGTACTTGACCCTTGGCTTCGCCACGAAGCCAAGCCCGAGCGCACCTTGGGCCCGGGGGCTACTGTCGGCGTTCTGGGAATAGGGGTCCCCAAGACTTGCCTGCCTGCGGCCCACGGCGCGGCTGAGCCAGCAGGGCGTACGGCCCATCTTCATCAACGAGCCATCCAAGACCCTCGCGAGGGGCCAAGCCTCACGAGGCGGACGACGCAAGACCTCCTCAGGAGTGGCCTAGCCATGCAGGCTCACGAGGAGCGGAGATATCAAGGCGGGGCAAACCTCACGAGGCTTTCGTGACGTGAGCCATGACGATCGGCGCCAGGCGGGCGCCAGGCGGGTGCAAGCGCGCGCAACGTCCTTGTTTCCCCTTTGGTGCTAAGGGAGCAAGCGCAGGCGAGGAGTACCAAGGCATCAGGCAAAGGTTGCTATATTGGTGCAACGAGACCAAGACCAGGAGGACGGCAAGGCTGTCGTGGAATTGTCACGGCAGATGTCCTCTTGCAAGGACTTAATCGTGGAGCCATCGCAACTAGGAAGATTAAAGGGGTTAATCGGGACAAAGGACACGAGAGGGTTTATACTAGTTCGGCTCCTTACGGTGAAGGTAAGCCTACGTCTAGTTGGGTTGGTATTGCTTGAGGTTTCGATGACCAGGGAGCGAGATACGCTATGCCCGGTTCTACCAGGGGTTGTTTCCTGCCCTAAACCGCCGGTGGGTCGTCCCCTTATATACGGGTTGACGCCTGCGACTTCTGAGTCCCGCGGCTCATAAACAGTGTCCTGCCGGTGACTAATCAAGTCTACCTTATGATACAAGTCATGCCATTATGGCGGTTTACTACAACGGGCCCTAAGTCGCTGTGGGCCTTAGGCCCTTGTTGAAACGCCATCTTCATGCTTGGACTTGGGCTTCTGTCTGGTAACTCTTTACGTAACCCGGCCCCTCCTGGGCGGCTTACACAAATAGTTATATCCCCAACATTAGGCCCCAGATTGATTTGAACCTGCTCATGTCAATCTTAAAATAACTTAAAACATAAATCTTCAGTCTTCGGACTGCGCAAAAAGACTTTCTTTAACCCGGCATGACGTCACTCTTTGGATCCGTGTTAAGCCGTCATGATGTCATCTTTCCTTTTATCCCGCCGAATCGGCCCAACGGATCTTTGTCTTTATTGCCCACTCCGAGAATTGAGGCGTCGGGGCCGCTGGATAGTAATTCTTATCTCCTCGTTTCCCATGCCGTCTCAGTTATTCTCTCCTTATAAATAGGCGCGACCTGGGTTTTCATTTTTCCCCCTTTCCTGTTGTCTTCCTCCGCTCACTCTCTCCCTGTCGCTCGAGCTCCGCCGCCGCCGCAGTGCACCTCATCTCCGTCGACCTTGGCCGCTGCATCAACTTGAATCCGACCAGAGAACGGCAGCGCCCCTCCGCAACAGATCCAGCACTGTAAGTTTCCCCTTTCTGCATCTTATATCTATGCTAGGGTTGACAGTTCTTCTGTACAGTTCGTAGTTCATCCCCTGCTCTTCATATTTCCTCTGTCGTGGCTTCTTTTGATCTCATAGTAGCATAAATCTCGTGCGGTACCTATTCCGCATCCATTTTATATACTAGCAGATCTTCTTTTCTTGCAAGGAATCCTCATTAGGATGCATGAACTCCTCTGTACCATGTTTTAGGTCTACAAATTTTTCTTTTCTGAACGACCATTTGATCCAAAGTAACAGTTGTAACTTATGAAATCTGTTTTATCACCCGGAACACTTCTTATGTTAAATGCCTTCAACATAACTGCCCAAATATCCGGTTTAAACGCATCCCACTTGATCCGTAAACCTTGGCACCTTCTCAGGTCTTTAAAACTTTTGAACTGTTGCTAACAGTTGTGGCAGCTTAAATAATGCTGCCCAATTATCCTTATGTCATTAGGCCCCTTTAAGCCGCTACCACTAGGCAATTTGAATATTTTCTTCCGGGTTAAAATTTAAACCGGAACTTCTTATTTTGCAATAGGCCAATCTGTTGTTATGGCGCCTAAGTCGACCAAAGCTCCTGTAACCTGCAACTGGGTCCCATCCACTGTCACCAAAAGCAAGCTGGCTGAGTTTGTGAAGTCTGGTCATTTGCCAAAAAAGGAGGTCATGTCTTATCGTGTCCCTGACCCATCTGAAGAGAAGCCTCAACCTAAAGAAGGGGAAGTAATAGTTTTCACGGATCACATGAGCCGGGGATTTGCCCCTCCTGGCTCAAAGTTCTTCAGAGAATTTTTAAATTTCTTTGACCTTAGGCCTCAAGACATTGGACCCAATTCCGTGTCCAACCTTTGCAATTTCCAAGTTTTCTGTGAGGTGTACCTGGGAGAGGAACCAAGCCTGCTCTTATTCAGAGAACTGTTCTATTTGAACCGGCAGAATGAGCGTGCCAACGGGCCGAGTCTTGAACTTGGCGGTATCTCAATCCAGCGACGGAGAGACTGTCTGTTTCCTTACGCCGAGCTGCCGAGTCACCCCAAATGTTGGAACCAGTCATTGTTCTATTGTCAGGATACTTCCCCAGCTGATGAGCCGCCTCTGCCCGGCTTTCGCGCCCTGTGACTTGAATCCAACCACCCACTGGCAGATAAACTGACCATTGTTGAACGTCTGCCGCTCAACCCCACCATTAAGAAGATTAAGGCCCTTCTAGGAAATGGTTTAAACGGTATTGACCTGGTCCGGGTCTGGGTCACTTGGCGTATACTCCCATTAAGCCGCCGCTCCGGCTTAATGTGCACTTATATAGGCGAACAGAGCGACCCAATGCGCCACAGTTCTGACGACTTACCAGATGACGTAGCCGATGCTACGACCCAGTCACTGCTGAAGGAGGGTACTGTTATCAATAATACCTTCGGGCTACTTCCCTTCTGCAAGAATAACCCGGCTCCTGCAGTAAGTTACCAATCTTAATAAGTACTTTTTAATATGTTTTACCTCCTTGTACTTATAATTCCTTATCTTTCCCACAGGCCAGTGATGATTTCTGGAAAGTCAAATATGACCACGAGGCTGCCCAACAAGCTAGAGCCGCCAAGAAGAAAGAAAGGAAAAACGCCAAGACATGGACTTCAAAGAAGAAGAAACCCAGCGCCTCTGAATTACTCAAATTGGATGACTCTTCTTCAGATGAGGAAGCGGTAATCTCTTATTCTCTTTAACTCCTTTGTTACTGTTTTATTGATATTTCTGCCTTTCAGGAAGACACTGGAAATAGCCAAGCTCATAGTGAAGAGGTAACTATAATTTCCTCCGACTTAGAGCCTTTGCCAAAGCACAAAACCCGGCGGGTGACCTGGAAAGTAAGATTTTCACATCCCTTAGCTTATCAAGATCCTCAATTTCTTTTGAAGCAACAACATCTTGAGAACCGAAGGCAAACCCGGACAAGCAAGGATGTAGAGCTTTCTTCCGCTTACTCGACGAAGGTGAAGCGTCGAATCGAGGTCATCTCGCTTGCGCTCTGTTTATCCTTTGGCGGGTTTAATTCGTCAGCCTCTCAATTCATCTGACTCCAATTATCAGGATACCTCTCCTTCTTCTGGCGAGTCTATGCAATCCAATATGCCGGCTTTCAAGACTGCCCCTGGGTAACATACCTTTGTTATCCTCATGCCTTGCTTTACTCATATTTTGTACTCATCCCTTTATTTTATTCATAGTGTGCAGGCGAAGCCCAGTAAGAGGGCAAAGAAGAATAAGCCAATTGAAGATCCGGCAGCGACGGAACCGGAACCCGGAACCAATGCCCCTGAGGCTTCTACTCATCAACCTCCTTCTGAGCCGGCCCATGAAATTCCAACACCATCTTCCGACCCGCTTCAAGAAAGCACTCTTGATAACTCCGATAAACCGGAAATTTCTAGCCCGGTCCGGACGGCTGAACCGGAAGTTGAATATTTAAAAAGCCAGTATGTTGAGCCGGGGCGGCCTACTGTTCTTGCCAGGTGCACCACTAAGGAAGAACTTGTCAAAAGCCGGAAGACAAAACAGGATATTGCTGACTATGCTCACCTAAGCATTGGTGATATAGTCTCGGGCTATCTGAACCAAGTGCACAATAGCCGTGACCTGGAAATTGACATGGTGAAGCAAATACAACATAAATCTGAGGTATAAATTTAACTTTTTCCTGAACCTTACTTACTGTATCAGCCCCCAAGTCTATTGCTTATGAACGAATATGTTGTAGACTTAGAAATCTACTTACTGTTAGTTTTGTCCGGCTTAAATTGAATATATTTAACTCGGCGATAGCATGAAACTTTGAATTTGGGTTACACATTAGCCCCCAAGTGTCAAGTGCCTTTACTTGTAAAGCGCTTGAGACTTAATATGCATGACCCGGTAAAATAAGTTAAGAAATTCTTTAAGCATACATTAGCCCCCAAGTGCCAAGTATCTTTACTTGTAAAGTGTTTGGGACTTGAATGTAATCTTACCGTGATTCTTACCATAACCTGATGTCAATGCAGGCCACCATAAGTCAATTTGAGGCAGAGATTGCTGATCTGAAGAGTCAGCTGAAAACCCAAGAGCTTGAAGCTCAGAAAGCCAACTCCAAGTTTGAACTCAGTGTCTCCGAACAAGAGAAACTGAAGAAAAAGTTTGAATCGGAGAAGAAAATTTGGGTTGAGGAGAGGGCTTCACTGGTGACTCGGGCTGAAACAGCAGAGGCATCTCTTGCCGAGGCAACCGCCGAGCTGTCCGGCTTAAAGCGCCAGATATCTCAAATGGTCTCAGCAATCTTTGGTAAGTTACTATGTATAACTCTGAATATCACAATGGTTCCTTTGATGTCTATTTTAATTTTTAATTCCGGCTCACCTTATATGTATAAACGCAGGCCCCAGGAGCACGAACCTCAAGCGAGAATATCTTTGGTCAAGCTTAAGCGGTGTACACTCACGGTGGAACAACTATACACCGGGTCACAACGTGCTTTAGCCGTTGTGGCTTTATCAAATGATGCTCCTTATCTCCTGCAAGATGTACTCAAGCGGCTTGCCGTGTTACCTCAATGGATTCAGGAGTTAAGGCGAGCATCTGGTAGAGCCGGGGCCATAGCCGCCTTAAGCCGGGCCAAAGCATTGGCTCCAGAGCTAGACTTAAACGATGTTGCTCTTGGATACCCCAGCTTAAAGGAGGCGGCTCACGCATTCATCAATCAGACTTCACCACCTGTGTGAGAGTCGTACGTCCTGTGGCTACCATCATCGACAACGATATTGATCTTACAAAGTACCAGCCGGGTTATGACAACGAGAACCGGCGGATTCCAACTCCGCATTATGATGATGTCAGCCTGATCCCTCCAACTCGTAAGCATACCTTTTCTCCTGAAGTTGACCAGGCCAGTTTAATAGATGATGAAGCTGAATTTGAAGCCTTAAGCGGCATTGGTGGACCTCGTCAACCTTCCAGACAAAGCGCGATTTAAGAGGCGGAGAAGGATAACCCGAGTCGTCAAGTCCACCGAAGGAGTAATCCACTGGCACTTAAGTCTTTTAAAAAAACAATACTTCATTATTCAGACTCGTGGAGTCTTGTAATAGGGTAGAAAAACTTAACTCTGTCATGCCTTGGCGCATGTTTTGCGATGCTTAACAATGTCTCAAGCCGCCCGACAATGTACCTTTGCCGGCTTGCTTGAATCATCCAAAAGCTTTACGCTTTACTCATGTATAAACAAAAGCTTCCTTTGGCATCTCACCACATCCGGGGTCATGTAAGATAACGTTAATCCGGAGTAGGAACCAAAAAATCATAAGTATCAGCTGGTTCAAGGCGTACCTTACCGGCTTACTTGATCCCAAAAAAGTAGACAGTTATACTTAACCTCTGAAAATTGGCACATATAATGTTTACTTGGCCCTTAGTATTATTTACTCTTATAGAATAAAGTAAACCTGATTTTCAAAGGCCTCTGATTCGAATACGATCAGTAGAACCGTTCCAGAGGGGTTAAGCTAAGATTCGGATACGATCATATAGCCCCCAATGGCTTTGGCGATGCCGATCAAATGGGTATCGACAGCTATGTTCTCTTTGGTTCGAATACGACCTATGTTTGAACAGGAAGCCCCCAAGTGACCATGAGACTTGTTTAATGACGCTGATTCAAATACGATCCATGTCAGGCCCAAAGAGGTTAAGCTATGATTCAAATATGATCAAGAAGCCCCCAAGTGGGTTCGGCAGTGTGCCAATCAATTGGGTATCGACAGCTATGTTCTCTTTGGTTCGAATACGACCTATGTTTGAATAGGAAGCCCCCAATTGACCATGGCTTGATTCAGATATGATCATAAGCCGGACCAAAGGGAAAACCGGATTCAGATATGATCCGCTCCCTGTTAGTCGTTTCCATCACCTGGTAAAGAAGACACATAAACCTTGTAGGATGGAAAAGAAAGAGGTCCTGCTTTATTGCTTTATATAATATATACATTGCTAAAAAAGAAAAGATAAATATACTCTGAAAGCCAGCGGCTTAAGTATAGTAGGGCCGGAGATGCGCTATGTTCCACGGCCGGCGGGTCTCCTCCTCCGACTTACGTGAGTCTTTGTGCTCTCGAACATCGATGAGGTAATATGACCCGTTGTTAAGATTCTTGCTGACCACGAAAGGTCCTTCCCAAGGAGGGGACAACTTTTTCGTTATCAGCCTCAACGTAAGCGGCCACCCGGGGTGAATCATGCCGGATGTCACTTGGCAGAACCGCCTCTGCTCCGTACACCATGAAGAAAGGTGTATAACCAGTAGACCTGTTGGGCGTTGTGTTGATGCTCCATAGCACATAAGGTAATTCCTCCACCCAACAACCCGGAGTTTGCTGTAAAGGAACTAAGAGCCGGGGTTTGATACCTTTCAAGATCTCTTGATTAGCTCTTTCTGCCTGACCATTAGACTGGGGGTGAGCAACAGCTGAAACATCAAGCCGGATGTGCTCTTGTTGACAGAACTCTTCCATGGCACCCTTGGAAAGATTAATGCCATTATCAGTTATAATACTGTGCGGAAAACCAAAACGAAAGATCACCTTTTTGATGAACTGAACCGCCGTGGCTGCATCACACTTATCGACCGCTCTGCTTCAACCCACTTGGTGAATTTATCCACGCCACCAACGGTGTGTCTTCTTATCTTTAGACCTTTTGAAAGGTCCAACCATATCAAGCCCCGGATCGCAAGCGGCCAAGTAATTGGAATCATCCTCAATTCTTGAGCGGCATATGAGCTTCGCTTTTGAGAATTTTTGACATCCGTCACATTTGTCGACCATATCCTCCGCATCGGCATGAGCCGTCGACCAATAAAAACCATGACGAAAATCCTTGGCTACCAGAGACTTTGAAGCGGCATGATGACCGCAATCACCTTCATGAATCTCACGAAGTATCTCCCGACCCTCCGTAGGTGATACACAACGCTGAAACGCCTGATGACGCTGCGGTGATGCAACTCGCCGTGAACAATCGTCATGGATTTGGACGGCTCGATGATTTGTCTTGCCAAGGTCTCGTCCTCGAGCAACTCTCCCGGGTCATATAGGCTAAGTATGGAACCGCCCGGTCCGGGATGGCATGGAGAGCCGCCACCGGCTGCGCCTGGTCAGGTGCATACTGCAAGCTCTTCCTCTGTAGGCACTCGGCGGAAGGGTTATGCAAAACGTCAAGGAAAGTATTAGGTGGCACCGACTTACGCTTGAGACCCCAGCCGGCTTAAAGCATCAGCCGCCTCGTTCTTCCTTCGATCAATGTGCTCTACTTGATAACCCTTGAAGTGCCCAGCCACCGCATCAACTTCACGACGATAAGCCGCCATAAGGGATCCTTAGAATCCCACGTGCTCGACACTGTTGAGCAACGAGGTCTGAATCGCCCAAGCATCTTACCCGGCTTAAATTCATCTCCTAGGCCATCCGGAGGCCATGGAGTAAGGCCTCATATTCAGCTGCATTGTTAGTACAGGGAAACATAAGCCGGAGCACATAAAAAAATTCGTCACCTCGAGGGGAAGTTAAAACAACTCCAGCCCCCGAGCCTTCCAACTGTCTGGACCCATCAAAGTGAATTTTCCAATACGTGTTATCCGGCTTCTCCTCTGGTGCCTGCAACTCCGTCCAATCATTTCTAAAGTCCACTAGGGCTTGAGACTTGATAGCTGTGCATGGCATATACTTCAAACCATGAGGCCCAAGCTCGATGGCCCACTTGGCAACTCGTCTTGTGGCTTCCCTATTCTGGATGATGTCTCCCAAGGGGCTGAACTTACCACGCTTATAGGATGACCCAGAAATCTTGTTTTAGCTTCGGCTCGCCGTGAACACCCATAAACCAGTTTACGCCAATGCGGATACCTTTGCTTGGATTCTATGAGCACCTCACTGATGTAATAAACCGGCCGCTAAACCGGATGCTCCTTGCCAGTCTCCTTACGCTCCACCACAATAGCCACACTAACAGCACGTGAGTTAGCAGCAGCATACAATAGCAATGGCTCCTTATCAATCGGAGCTGCAAGAACCGGCGGCTCGGCCAATTGTCTCTTTAAATCCTCAAAGCAGCATCAGCAGCCTCACTCCAGACAAGGGTGTCTGCTTTCTTCATCATCTGATACAACAGTAAAGCCTTCTCCCCTAGCCGGCTTATGAATCGGCTTAAAGCAGCAACGCGACCCGCCAGTCGCTGAACATCATTGATGCACGCTGGCTTAGCCAGAGAGGTAATCGCCTTGATCTTCTCCGGGTTAGCTTCAATGCCCCTGTTTGAGACCAGGAATCCCAAAAGTTTGCCTGCAGGTACACCAAATACGCACTTATCCGGGTTAAGCATCATCTTGTAGACCCGGAGATTATCAAAGGTTTCCTTTAAATCGGAGATCAAGGTTTCCTTCTCTCTGGACTTCACCACAATGTCATCCACATAAGCATGAACATTGCGCCCAATCTGATTGTGGAGACAATTCTGCACACACCGCTGATAAGTCGCCTGGGCACTCTTGAGCCCAAACGGCATAGACACATAGCAGAAGGCTCCAAATGGAGTAATGAAAGCCGTCTTCTCCTGGTCCTTAACTGCCATCTTGATCTGATGATAACCAGAGTAAGCATCCAAAAAGCTCAACCGCTCGCAACCCGCAGTGGCATCGATCATTTGATCAATGCGGGGCAGAGCAAAGGGATCAGCCGGACAAACTTTATTTAGGTCCGTGTAATCGATAAACATCCGTCAGGTGCCGTTTTTCTTGAGCACAAGCACCGGGTTAGCCAACCACTTCGGGTGAAAAACTTCCACGATGAACCCTGCCGCTAAGAGCCGAGCGACCTCTTCCCCTATAGCCTTTCGCCTTTCCTCATTGAATCGCCGGAGAAACTGCTCGACCGGCTTATACTTTGGATCAATATTAAGAGTGTGCTCGTGAGTTCTCTCGGGACACCGGCATGTCGGAAGGTTTCCATGCAAAGATGTCCGGTTCTCACGGATGAACTCGATGGCGCGCTTTCCTATTTGGGATCAAATTGGTGCGATCTTTGAACTGCTTGGAAGAGTCACGGAGTAAAGTCAACCGGTTTTGTCTCGGCGGCCGACTTAAATTTCAAAGTTGAGTCTTGCTCTGTGGTTGTCTTCTTCAAAGAGGTCATATCTGCCGGGTCAACATTAGTTTGATAAAACTTCAGCTCTTCTTCAGCACAAACGGATTCAGCATAAGCCGCATCTCCTTCCTTGCACTCCAAGGCCACCTTTCGACTCCCATGCACAGTGATGGTGCCCTTGTAACCCGGCATCTTGAGCTGCAGATAAACATAACACGGCCGTGCCATGAACTTGGCATAAGCCGGCCGTCCAAACAGAGCATGATATGGGCTTCTGATTTTGACTACCTCAAACGTCAGCTTCTCAGCCCTGGAATCGTATTCATCTCCAAAAGCCACTTCCAGCTCAATCTTTCCAACAGGATACGCCGACTTACCGGGTACCACCCCATGGAAAACAGTGTTGGACGTCCTCAAGTCCTTATCAGTCAGACCCATACGGCGAAAGGTCTCATAATAGAGAATATTGATGTTGCTTCCGCCGTCCATAAGCACCTTAGTGAATTTATATCCACCAACCTGAGGGGCTACCACCAAGGCTAACTGACCCGGGTTATCAACCCGGGGGGGGTGATCTTCTCTACTCCAAATGATAGGCTGTTCTGACCACCTCAGATAACGGGGAACCGCCGGTTCAACTGAATTCACAGCCCTTTTATGAACCTTCTGGTCACGTTTACACAAGTTAGTGGTAAACACATGGTATTTCCCACCGTTTAACTGTTTCGGATGGCTCGATAACTTGATCGCTGCCGCTTCTTTGTCCTCCTTGACCGGACTGCTGCTGATTATAGCCACCTTGACCACCTTGAAAACCGGAACTTGAGTCGCCACCCGGGCCATGGAAACCACCTGCTCCTGAACCGCCGCCTGATCCGTAATTGCCATCAAACATGTTTGAATTATTGAAAGCCTTCATGATCGCGCAGATCCTTCCATAAGTGGGTGGCAGGATTTTCTCGAGTACCGTGTCTTGGACAAGGCTCATTGAAGCTGCTCAAGAGATGGACTGAGCCACCGGATCGAGGAGGTCCTCTCCTTACGCTTCTTGTTATTACCTTGGGCATTAGCATTGGGCACAAACGCTGGTTACCGTCAAACTACGCTTGTTACCACCTTGATTTACGGTTGTTGTTGCTGACCCTTTCCGTTGCCGTTCTTCTTTCCCTTCCCGGTCTTTTCCTCCTCAGACACGGGATCATCAGTAGTATCAGAATCGGCATATTTAATCAAAGCCGCCATCAGCGTACCCATGTCATTGCAGTCATGCTTAAAGGCGCCCGGCTTACGCTTCGGCCGCACAAAACGACAATTCGATGGAGCATAAGTACGAGAGAGCGGCATCCATCTTATCGGATGAATGTATTATTTCTTTGACCCGGCGCACCCAATGAGTTGTGGACTCACCCTCCTCCTGCTTACAATTGGTCAAGTCCACAATGGACATAGATTGCTTGCAAGTATCTTTAAAGTTCTGGATGAACCGGGCCTTTAACTCGGCCCATGAACTGATGGAATTGGGAGGCAAGCTTTTCAACCAAGTTCGAGCCGTTCCATCTAACATCATGGTGAAATACTTAGCCATTACCGCGTCGCTGACTTCCAATAATTCCATGGCCATCTCGTAACTTTCAACCCATGCCCCCGGCTGTAAGTCGGCCGTGTAATTCGGCACCTTTCGAGGACCCTTGAAATCCTTGGGCAGATGCACATCTCGCAGAGCCGGCACCAGACAAGGGACACCACCGGTTCTAGTGTCCACCCCTGCTCCAACAAAAGTCATTGGATACTCTGGGAAACCATCATACGCTGTCTGCTGAGCCGCTAATTGAGCCGCCCATTCATCCTCCTGACGCAATCGATCATGCACCCGGTTATAGCCGCCGGGTTTGTTGCGACGTTGGGCATTACTTGACAAAGCCTCGACTCCATGTGTCTGCTGTAACTTCGGACTCGGTTTGGTCGAGGTGCTCCCCAAGGCTGAGGAGTGGAATGAATCCTGTCCCTGCTTTGTAAGAATAGGCCTCTTGCTGTGCCAAGGCCGTCTGAAAAACTCCTAACCCTCCGGGTTTCCACCGCCGTCGGGTCGTCACCATCCTTTGGAAGAGCCGCCAGACGCGTCGATCTGCTATCGAGTTCTCCATGGGGTTGGAAAAGTGGCCCGAGGTGTTGGTATGTATCGAGGCGGGCCATGCTCCCGAAGAGGCGGCGTCTCTCGAGGCTGAACCGCCCTCCGCTCGGGTGTCATAAATTGATTGGCTTAGGCGGATTGCTAGGACCAGCTCCGGGTGTCGTGAAAAGATTCCGAGGATCGTAAACCGAAGGCAGACGGGACTGGGTTTTCTGATGTCTCCTTCTCATCACCTCATTGGATGCATTCAGACTCATGTTAAGCTAGAAAGCCTCTAACTGAAGTCGCTGCGCCCGTGCATCCAAAGTCGCCCGCTCCGCAGCTAGCCTGGTGTCCTCAGTCGCCAAGGCCTCCTTGGCCTAGGCTATCTCCTCACGCACCTTTGCCACCTCCGCGTTATGCTCATCTGGATTTGCAGGAATAACCATGGAGGTTAACAAGCCCGTCAACTTGTCCATAAGATCTATCAGCACCTGAGCCAGCGGGCGCGCGGGGCCTCCTGCCCCGGCCGCTCCTAACCCGGACGTTATTGCAGTCGCAGCCGTCGAGTTTTGGTCGGGTTGGGTACCAGCCATGAAGACTCCTGCCCAACTTGGCGGCTCATAGCAGTCCGGAACGCCAGAGCCGTCAGAACAGCCCCCTAGCATGCCTTCTTGGACCTGATACAGAGAATCTGTTGAGCCGGAGGACGAATCATCATCTGATGGGACGGCCGTCTCTTCGCCATCTTTAGACCCTTCCGAAAGTGCCTCTCAATGAACACAGCCCACAAAGGCATGCTTCATCACAGGTTGAATCTGAACGGGCCTCGCACACTGAGCCGTCTCAATGAGGTCGGTACAGCTGTCCGGCTCTGGGCCCGGCTCACCAATCTGGCCGATGAAGACGTGAATTCCGCCAAAGGGGGCCCAGTACCCGTACTCAATTGAGTCGGCCTCGGGGCCCCAGCCTTCGTTGTCGATGTAGATCTTGCCGCGACGACTCTTGGTCATCCGGCCCACTGCGTATCCCTTGAGCCCTTCGAAGCTGCCCTTCAAGAAATCAAATCCACCATGCGCTGGCCCCGCGGTGGGCACCAACTGTCGTGGAATTGTCATGGCAGATGTCCTCTTGCAAGGACTTAATCGTGGAGCCATCGCAACTAGGAAGCTTAAAGGGGTTAATCGGGACAAAGGACACGAGAGGGTTTATACTAGTTCGGCTCCTTACGGTGAAGGTAAGCCTACGTCTGGTTGGGTTGGTATTGCTTGAGGTTTCGATGACCAGGGAGCGAGATACGCTATGCCCGGTTCTATCAGGGGTTGTTTCCTGCCCTAAACCGCCGGCGGGTCGTCCCCTTATATACACGGGTTGACGCCATGCGGCTTACAGAGTCCCGGCCGGCTCATAAACAGTGTCCGGCTCGGTGACTAATCAAGTCTACCTTATGATACAAGTCATGCCATTATGGCGGTTTACTACAACGGGCCCTAAGTTGCCTGTGGGCCTTAGGCCCCTTGTTGAAATGCCATCTTCATGCTTGGACTTGGGCTTCTGTCTGGTAACTCTTTACGTAACCCGGCCCCTCCTGGGCGGCTTACACAAATAGTTATATCCCCAACAAAGGCGGAGGTCATCGTGGAGCCCAAGGCGGCGTCACCACCAGAGCTTTGCGCAGGCGAAGACCACTTTTGTCAGGATAGCTTGTACTAGCTGTCCCCCTTCAAATTTGCCCGCCGTTGTTGGCTCCCTTCCCGCTCATTATTTGGGAAGCGGGTCAGGGCCTATATAAGTAGAAATAGCCACCACAGTAGGGGGGGGGGGGGGTCGGATCGGATCTAGCCTTGAGCCAATCCTTAGCCACACACCGAGCACAAGAACACCTCAACCTCAGGAGGCTGTTCTTCCCCTTGTACTGTTCATCATCAGCCCAAGAGGCAATCCACCACCACCACACTGGAGTAGGGTATTACACCACAATGGTGGCCCAAACCAGTATAAACCTTGTGTCTTTCTGTGTTGTGAGTTCGTCGAGTTCGTCCACGGGATCTTAGCGAGCTAGGGCGTAGATCGGTAGGAGGGAAAGACTTCATGTGCACCCCAGTGTTCGAACATTAAGGGTTTGCCGGGACCCCACATCGGACAACATGATATAGCCTCTAGGCACTTGTGGGAGTAGTTGCTATCAATCTTGTTGAGTTTGGTTCACTTTTGTTTTGAGTTACTAAAAATTTCAGAAATTTTCAGAAAATGATGAAGAGATTATTGAGGGGCTCTTCGAGCCGAAGCTCGAAGGATAAGCAAAGTGAAGATAATACGAAGCCCATATAATCTTCCTCGCACCGCGGAAGTCTGTCCGTGTGAATGGCCTTGTGGTGAGTTCTTGAGAGCAGCCGGGATTCGTGATGATTTTTATTATTTGGCTGAGAATGCAGGCCACACCAACTTCCTCCACGACCAGCTCGAACAGTATCTCCTCCTCACTAATATTTTTGTGCAAAAGTTTCATTTCCATGCTAGGAGATCACCACCTTCGGTGGATTTTTATGAAGGAAATATGCTCTAGAGGCAATAATAAAGTTATTATTTATTTCCTTATATCATGATAAATGTTTATTATTCATGCTAGAATTGTATTAACCGGAAACATGATACATGTGTGAATACATAGACAAACAGAGTGTCACTAGTATGCCTCTACTTGACTAGCTCGTTAATTAAAGATGGTTATGTTTCCTAACCATAGACATGAGTTGTCATTTGATTAATGGGATCACATCATTAGGAGAATGATGTGATTGACTTGACCCATTTCGTTAGCTTAGCACTTGATCTTTTAGTATGTTGCTATTGCTTTCTTCATGACTTATACATGTTCCTATGACTATGAGATTATGCAACTCCCGTTTACCGGAGGAACACTTTGTGTGCTACCAAACATCACAACGTAACTGGGTGATTATAAAGGTGCAATACAGGTGTCTCCGAAGGTACTTGTTGAGTTGGAGTATTTCGAGATTAGGATTTGTCACTCCGATTGTCGGAGAGGTATCTCTGGGCCCTCTCGGTAATGCACATCACTGTAAGCCATGCAAGCAATGTGACTAATGAGTTAGTTGCTGGATGATGAATTACGGAACGAGTAAAGAGACTTGCCGATACTTGAGATTGAACTAGGTATTGAGATACCGACGATCGAATCTCGGGCAAGTAACATACCGATGACAAAGGAACAACGTATGTTGTTATGCGGTTCGACCGATAAAGATCTTCAGTAGAATATGTAGGAGCCAATATGGGCATCCGTGTTCCGCTATTGGTTATTGACCGTAGAAGTGTCTCGGTCATGTCTACATAGTTCTCAAACCCGTAGGGTCTCATGCGCTTAAACGTTAGTTGACGATATAGTATTATATGAGTTATGTATGTTGGTGACCGAATGTTGTTAGGAGTTACGGATAAGATCACAGACGTGACGAGGAACTCGGAATGGTCGAAGATAAAGATTGATATATTGGATAATAGTGTTTGGTCTCCGGAAGGGTTCGAATTCACCGGAGGGGGTTCGGATGTTTCCACAAGGTTTTTGGAAAGCGCAAAAGGAAGTTTTATGAGTTCAGGGGCTGACGCCGAGGTCCTGGCGTCGGGTCGAGCACGCCGAACCTGGCGTCTGGTCCTGGAGTCCGAGAAGGACTCTTTCCTTTCGGGTGAAACCGACTTTGTGGAGGCTTTTACTCCAAGTTTCGACCCCAAGGCTCAACATATAAATAGAGGGGTAGGGCTAGCACCCAAGACACATCAAGAAACACCAAGCCGTGTGCCGGCAACCCCGTCCCCTCTAGTTTATCCTCCGTCATAGTTTTCGTAGTGCTTAGGCGAAGCCCTGCGAAGATTGTTCTTCACCAACACCGTCACCACGCCATCGTGCTGCCCGAACTCATCTACTACTTCGCCCCTCTTGCTGGATCGAGAAGGTGAGGACGCCATCGAGCTGAATGTGTGCTGAACGTGGAGGTGCCGTACGTTCGGTACTTGATCGGGACGGATCGTGAAGGTGTACGACTACATCAACCACGTTGATAAACGCTTCCGCTTACGGTCTCCCCTCTCGTTGCTATGCATCACCATGATCTTGCGTGTGCGTAGGAAAAATTTTGAAATTACTATGTTCCCCAACAGTGGTATCAGAGCCAGGTTTATGCGTAGATGTTATATGCACGAGTAGAACACAAGTGAGTTATGGGTGATATAAGTCATACTGCCTACCAGCATGTCATACTTTTGTTTGGCGGTTGTCACACCCAAGATGCGACCCTATCCTAAAGGAACTCTCGAAGGTCCCACCAAGGATAGAAGCGCATCTTGAAGACGCTTTTGCAAGGTGAATATCATTACATCGTACCATTACATAATAGTTGGGGATACATACAAAGGGCACAAACGCCCAAGAATACAACAACATACATGAGAACAACATCCAACTACGGATGAAACATAAACAAAAACTCAAACAATATCCACCCTGCTAGCCCAGGCTGCCGACCAGGAACCTAACCCAAGATCGACGAAGAAGAAGAAGAAGAACTCCAACACAAGTAAACATCGCTCTCGCGTCATGAACATCGCATAACCTGTACCTGCAACTGGTGTTGTAGTAATACGTGAGCCACGAGGACTCAGCAATCCCATTACCATGGGTATCAAGACTAGCAAAGCTTAATGGGTAAGGAAGGGGTAAAGTGGTGAGGTTGCAGCAGCGACTAAGCATGTACGATGGCTAACTTACAAAACAAGAGCAAGAAGAGGAGCTAAGCAAACGGTCGCCAACTAGTAATGATCAAGAAGTGATCCTGAACTCCTACTTATGTCAAACATAACCCAAAAACCGTGTTTTCCTCTCGAACACCCCAAAAAGAGACAATCATGGTTACGCACGCGGTTGGTGTATTTTAGAAGAGTTTACTTCAAGTTTACTACAACCGAATATTAACAAATTCCCATCTGCCACATAACCGCGGGCACGGCTCTCAAAAGTTTATACCCTGCAGGGGTGTCCCAACTTAGACCATCACAAGCTCTCACGGTCAACGAAGGATATTCCTTCTCCCGGGAAGACCGATCAGTCTCGAAATCCCGGTTACAGGACATTTCGACAATGGTAAAACAAGACTAGCAAGACCGCCCGAATGTGCCGACAAATCCCGATAGGAGCTGCACATATCTCATTCTCAGGGCACACCGGATGAGCAAGGCATCGGGTTGGCATAGACCCTGGTTGCCCAGAGGGCGCCGGACATCGCTCGGTTTGGACCAGCACTCAGAGGAGCACTGGCCCGGGGGGGTAAATAAAGATGACCCTCGTGCTCCGGGAACCCAAGGGAAAAAGGCTTAGGTTGTTAGGCAAGTGTAAAACCAATGTTGGGCCTTGCTGGAAGAGTTTTATTCAAGGCGAACTGTCAAGGGGTTCCCATAACACCCAACCGCATTAGGGACGCAAAATCCGGGAACATAATACCGATATGACAGAAACTAGGGCAGCAAGAGTGGAGCAAAACATCAGGCATAAGGCCGAGCCTTCCACCCTTTACCAAGTATATAGATGCATTAATTAAATAAGAGATATTGTGATATCCCAACATAAATAATATCCAACATGGAGCAATCTTCATCTTCACATGCAACTAGCAACGCTATAAGAGGGGCTGAGCAAAAGCGGTAACATAGCCAAACAACGGTTTGCTAGGAAGGGTGACAAAGGTTAGAGGTTCATGGCAATTTGGGAGGCTTGATAAGAAAGTGGTAGGTAACGCGGCATAGCGATAGCATCGAGGCAACTAGCATAGCAATGATAGTAATGAGATCCAAGGTGACGGTCATCTTGCCTGAAGTCCCGCTAGGAAGAAGAACGAGTCCATGAAGAAGATTAAGCCACGAAGACGAACCAAGCGTAGACGAACGAATCCTCACGATCGCAACGAAACGGGAACTATCGAGAAGAAGCACACAACACGGTAAACACACAACACATAACAAGACATGATGCTCAACCAAGTATGATGCATGACAAGGCTACATGAAGCTACGCATGGCAAGAGATGATGCATACAAGAACAACACATCAAAGCAAGTTTAAATGAGGCCGGAAACAACATATAACAATTCCGGTAAGTCCTCATATGCAAATTTCGAAATTGGTCCAGATCTGAATAAAACTTATGTTCAAGTTTTTAAACATCGAGTTAAGATGCACCAAGATTATCTACACGAAATTCTAGTCAAGTTACATATAAAGTTCATTTAATTTGGAGCTACGGCCTAGAAGATATGAGCAAAACAAGTTAAGCATGGCATTGGTGCAAAATGCATTCAAACATCAAGCAAACACCTCAAAACATGGATGCAACAAGGTAACATGAAACTACATACAAAACTAAGCAAGTTTCATATAGAGCACACTCAAAACGGAGCAACGGTTCAACACATACACACCATACAAGTTTAAAGGACAAGCTGTCCAAAACAGCAGTTAGGCATCTAGCAAGCATCAAAACAATAAGCTACAACACCTCAACATGAAAACAAATGACATGTTCATGATGTACAGATAAAGCATGACAAAACATGAACACTGAGCTATCTCCAGAAAGTACTAGAACATGCTCAAAAGGACATGGCAAGATTGCAAATAATAACAGTTTCACAGACTTGACAGAATTCACAGGACATGGCAGAAATAACATCAGGTTGCAATGTTTAGAGCTATCAAACAACATTCTACAGGAACTTATCATGGCAAACAAAGGCATGTCATGAATATAATAATTTCATAGAACAAAAGTCCCTTACTGAACACAAGCCAAAAAGGCACAAAAGATATGATGGCACCCATGTAAATATAGCAAGTTTCATAAACAGATTCAGACTCAGCAGAAAAAACTGAGTATGGCATAAACAGAATTATGAAGGCATCTTTGCGAGCTCGAATCACTCACCACAAGGCATTGCATGATAAAACAAGTATACCTACAGCAAGATGACATGTTCATGAAGCTAACCCTGGCAAGAACAAGTTCATAGCATGCTTGGATCACTAACAACCATGGCAAAATTGATTAACATGTAAACAATCTGCTGGAAACATTTTGTAGCAAAAGTAGAGCAAGATTAAGACATGCTAGGACACTCCATAAATACAAACAGGGTCATGGATGAATAGAAAATAACATGTTTAACAAAACACCCTTAGTGAATATCTCCAGATTATGCATAGAACTCATGGTATCAACAGGTTTACATAGCATCACAATATACCAGTTTCAGACTTAACAGAAATGACATATCTTGAAGCCAAAGAAATCAGCAACATCACGGAGGCTACTTTGCAAGCTTTTAACAATCAACACATGGCATATCTTGAAGATTGGATTGCACCACAGCAAATATGGCATGTTGTAGCTCATAACACATGTAGACTTCATGCTCAAAAGAAAATCACACAAAAAGATACAAAAAATGACAAATGGGCAAGTTATGTTAAACTACAGCAGACAACATCACATAGCAGTCTTGCAACGATGATTAGGGCATCAAGATGGACCCAAACAAGAATGGCACAATGGAACAAAGTGAAGAGCATCTCATGATGAACATTTTTACATATTATTCATCACAAAGGAGAAGCATGCATGAAGTTATGGCATGCAGAACATAGCACTAGAATGCAAATATTTAGGGACTTAGCGAAAATCTCACCCCGGGCAAGTGGATCTCGCGGATCGGGATGGAACGGTGTGATGCGGCCGAGGCTGTTTGGTTCACGGGCCTGGTGGATCTGGTCCACCTGACCAGATCCGGCCGGCGAGGATCTCCGGCGAGGGGCGGCGGACTCCGGCGAGATCGGGGCTGGCGGGCGGCGCTGCGTGATCCGGCGAGGTGCGGAGGGCAGCGAGGCGGGCGGGCGCGGGCGCGAGGGCGTGGAGCGGCGGCGGGGCGGGTCCGTCGGTGGGCGGCGGCGCCGCGGCGGTTGGCGAGGGTGGAAGCCGGGGTGCCACGTGGCGGCCTTCAATTGGTGCGGGCGCGGCGGCGATTTTCGTCCGGTGGGATCCGGACGTGTCCGGCGGCGGAGAGGGGCTAGGCTAGGGTTTGCACCGCGAATTTGGACGGGGAGGACATATTTATAGGTAGAGGGAGCTAGGAGAGTCCAAAAGAGGTGTAGTTTTCGACCACGCGATCGTGATCCGACGGCGGAGGCCATGGAAGGGGTTTGGAAGGGGTATTGGGCCGTTTTGGTGGGGTGTTGGGCTGCACACAAAAGAGGCCTTTGCGGTACCCAGTTAACCGTTGGAGTATCAAACGGACTCCAAATGGCACGAAACTTGACAGGCGGTCTACCGGTGGTGTACCAAGGCCGCTTGGCAAATCTTGGTCCATTCCGAGAATGTTTAACACCCGCTCACAACAAGAGACAAAAGGGGAACGCCGGAGAACATAGGAGTGTCAGACTGCAAAACGGACAACGGGGAAAAAGACCGGATGCATGTTTTGAAAATATGAGGATGCAATGCATATGATGACAAGGCAAAATGCAACACGCAAGCAAAATACATGGCAACGCCGGCGAATAACTGGGAGACACCTGGCGCATCGGATCCGGGGCGTTACAGCGGTATTGTTGGATGAAGCGGCCCGGACCGACATTACGCGTACGCTTACACGATACTGGTTCTACCGACGTGCTTTGCACACAGGTGGCTAGCGGGTGTCAGTTTCTCCAACTTTAGTTGAACCGAGTGTGGCTACGCCTGGTCCTTGAGAAGGTTAAAACAACACTAACTAGACGAACTATCGTTGTGGTTTTGATGCGTAGGTAAGAATGGTTCTTGCTCAGCCCGTAGCAGCCACGTAAAACTTGCAACAACAAAGTACAGGACGTCTAACTTGTTTTTGCAGGGCATGTTGTGATGTGATATGGTCAAGGCATGATGCTATATTTTATTGTATGAGACGATCATGTTCTGTAGCGGAGTTATCGGCAACTGGCAGGAGCCATATGGTTGTCGCTTTATTGTATGCAATGCAATCGCCCTGTAATTATTTTTACTTTATCACTAAGCGGTAGCGATAGTCGTAGAAACAATAGTTGGCGAGACGACAATGATGCTATGATGGAGATCAAGGTGTCGCGTCGGTGACGATGGTGATCATGACGGTGCTTTGGAGATGGAGATCAAAGGCACAAGATGATGATGGCCATATCATATCACTTATCTTGATTGCATGTGATGTTTATCCTTTATGCATCTTATTCTGCTTTGATTGATGGTAGCATTATAAGATGATCTCTCGCTAAAATTTCAAGATAAAAGTGTTCTCCCTGAGTATGCACCGTTGCCAAAGTTCGTCGTGCCGAGACACCATGTGATGATCGGGTGTGATAAGCTCAACGTTAATCTACAACGGGTGCAAGCCAGTTTTGCACACGCAGAATACTCGGGTTAAACTTGACGAGCCTAGCATATGTAGATATGGCCTCGGAACACTGAGACCGAAAGGTCGAGCGTGAATCATATAGAAGATATGATCAACATAGTGATGTTCACCATTGAAAACTACTCCATCTCACGTGATGATCGGACATGGTTTAGTTGATTTGGATCACGTGATCACTTAGATGATTAGAGGGATATATATCTAAGTGGAAGTTCTTAAGTAATATGATTAATTGAACTTTAATTTATCATGAACTTAGTCCTGGTAGTATTAGCATATCTATGTTGTAGATCAATAGCTCGCATTTAACTCCCCTACTTTATTTTTGATATGTTCCTAGAGAAAACTAAGTTGAAAGATGTTAGTAGCAATGATACGGATTGGATCCGTGATCTGAGGATTATCCTCATTACTGCACAGAAGAATTATGTCCTTGATGCACCGCTAGGTGACAGACCTATTGCAGGAGCAGATGCAGACGTTATGAACATTTGACAAAGCTCGGTATGATGACTACTTGATAGTTTAGTGCACCATGCTTTACGGCTTAGAACCGGGACTTCAAAAATGTTTTGAACACCATGGAGCATGTAAGATGTTCCAAGAGTTGAAATTAGTATTTCATACTCATGCCCATGTCGAGAGGTATGAGACCTCTGACAGTACTTTGCCTACAAGATGGAGGAGAATAGCTCAAGCAGTGAGCATGTACTTAGATTGTCTGGGTACTACAATTGCTTGAATCAAGTGGGAGTAAATCTTCCAGATAAGATATTAATTGACAAAGTTCTCTAGTCACTATGCCAAGTTACTAGAACTTCATGGTGAACTATAATATGCAAGGGATGACCAAAACAATTCCCAAGCTCCTCGCGATGCTAAAATTGGCGAAAGTAGAAATCAAGAAAAACACCAAGTGTTGATGGTTGAAAAGACCACTACTTTCAAGACAAGGGCAAAGGGAAGAAGGGGAACTTCAAAGAAGAATGGCAAGCAAGTTGCTTCTCAATTGAAGAAACCCAAGTCTGGACCTAAGCCTGAGACTGAGTGCTTCTACTGCAAAGGGACTGGTCACTGGAAGCGAACTGCCCCAAGTATTTGGGGGATAAGAAGGATGGCAAAGTGAACAAAGGTATATTTGATATACATGTTATTGATGTGTACTTTACTAGTGTTTATAGCAACCCCTCAGTATTTGATACTAGTACAGTTGCTAAGATTAGTAACTCGAAATGGGAGTTGCAGAATGAACAGAGACTAGTTAAGGGTGAAGTGACAATATGTGTTGGAAGTGGTTCCAAGATTGATATGATCATCATCGCACACTCCCTATACTTTCGGGATTAGTGTTGAAATAAGTGTTATTTGGTGTTTGCGTTGAGCATGAATATGATTTGATCATGTTTATTGTAATATGGTTATTCATTTAAGTTAGAGAACAATTGTTGTTCTGTTTACATGAATAAAACCTTCTATGGTCATACACACCAACGAAAATGGTTTGTTGGATCTCGATCATAGTGATACACATATTCATAATATTGAAGCCAAAAGATGCAAAGTTAATAATGATAGTGCACCTTATTTGTGGCACTGCTGTTTAGGTCATATTGGTGTAAAGCGCATGAAGAAACTCCATGCTGATGGAATTTTGGAATCACTTGATGCTTGCGAACCATGCCCTATGGGAAAGATGACTAAAACTCCGTTCTCCAGAACAATGGAGCGAGCAACTGAATTATTGGAAATAATACATACTGATGTATGCGATCCGATGAGTGTTGAGGCTCGCGGCGGGTATCATTATTTTCTGGCCTTCATAGATGATTTGAGCAGATATAGGTATATCTACTTGATGAAACATAAGTCTGAAACATTTGAAAAGTTCAAAGAATTTCAGAGTGAAGTGGAAAATCATCGTGACAAGAAAACTAAGTTTCTACGATTTGAAGGTGGAGACGAATATTTGAGTTACGAGTTTTGCCTTCAGTTAAAACAATGTGAAATAGTTTCACTACTCACGCCACCTGGAACACCACAGTGTAATGGTGTGTCCGAACGTTGTAACCGTACTTTATTAGATATGGTGCGATCTATGATGTCTCTTACCGATCTACCACTATCGTTTTGGGGGTATGCATTAGAGACAGCTACATTCACGTTAAATAGGGCATCATCTAAATCCGTGGAGATGATACCGTATGAACTGTGGTTTGGCGAGAAACCTAAGCTGTCGTTTCTTAAAGTTTGGGGCTACGATGCTTATGTGAAAAAGTTTCAACCTGATAAGCTTGAACCCAAATCGGAGAAGTGCTTCTTCATAGGATACCCAAAATGTTGGGTACACCTTCTATCACAGATCCGAAGGCAAGATCTTTGTTGCTGAGAATGGATCCTTTCTAGGGAAGGAGTTTCTGTCGAAACAAGTGAGTGGGAGGAATGTAGAACTTGATGAGGTAATAACTGTACCTGCTCCCTTATTGGAAAGTAGTTCATCACAGAAACTGGTTCCTATGACACCTACACCAATTAGTGAGGAAGCTAATGATGATGATCATGAAACTTCAGATCAAGTTACTACCGAACCTCGTGGGTCAACAGAGTAAGATCCGCACTGTGAGTGGTACGGTAATCCTGTTCTGGAGGTCATGTTACTAGACCATGACGAACCTACGAACTATGAGGAAGCGATGATGAGCCCAGATTCCGCAAAATGGCTTGAAGCCATGAAATTAGAGATGGGATCCATGTATGAGAACAAAGTGTGGACTTTGGTTTGACTTGCCCGATGATTGGAAAGCCATAGAAAATAAATGGATCTTCAAGAGGAAGACAGACACTGATAGTAGTGTTACTATCTACAAAGCTCAAATTGTCGCAAAAAGGTTTTCGACAAATTCAAGGTGTTGAATACGATGAGATTTTCTCACTCGTTTCGATGCTTAAGTCTATCTGAATCATGTTAGAAATTGCTGCATTTTATGAAATCTGGCAAATGGATAACAAAACTGCATTCCATAATGGATTTATTACAGAAGAGTTGTATATGATGCAACTTGAAAGGTTCTGTCAATCCTAAAGGTGCTAACAAAATGTGCAAGCTCCAGCGATCCATCTATGGACTGGTGCAAGCATCTCGGAGTTGGGATATACGCTTTGATGAGTTGATCAAAGCATATAGTTTTATATAGACTTGCGGTGAAGCCTGTATTTACAAGAAAGTGAGTGGGAGCACTACAACATTCCTGATAAATATATGTGAATGACATATTGTTGATCGGAAATAATGTAGAATTTTCTGGAAAGCATAAAGGAGTATTTGAAAGGAGTTTTTCAAAGAAAGACCTCAGTGAAGCTGCTTACATATTGAGCATCAAGATCTATAGAGATAGATCAAGACGCTTGATAAGTTTTTTCAGTGAGTACATACCTTGACAAGATTTTGAAATAGTTCAAAATGGAATAGTCAAAGAAAGAGTTCTTGCCTGTGTTACAAGGTGTGAAGTTGAGTAAAGACTCAAAACCCGACCACGGCAGAAAATAGAAATAGAGTGAAGAGTCATTCCCTATGCCTCAATCATAGGTTCTATGAAGTATGCTATGATGAGTACCAGACCTATTGTGTACCTCACCATAAGTTTGGCAAGGGAGTACAATAGTGATCTAGGAGTAGATCACTGGACAGCGGTCAAAATTATCCTTAGCGGAATAAGGATATGTTTCTCGATTATGGAGGTGACAAAAGGTTCGTCTTAAAGAGTTACATCAATGAAAGCTTTGACACCAATCTGGATGACTCTAAAGTCTCGATCTAGATACATATTTGATAGTGGGAGCAATTAGCTAGAGTAGCTCCGTGCAGAGCATTGTTGACATAGAAATTTGCAAAATACATACGGATCTGAATATGGCAGACCCGTTGACTAAACTTCTCTCACAAGCAAAACATGATCACACCTTAATACTCTTTGGTTGTTAATCACATAACGATGTGAACTAGATTATTGGCTCTAGTAAACCCTTTGGGTGTTGATCACATGACGATGTGAACTATGGGTGTTAATCACATGATGATGTGAACTATTGATGTTAAATCACATGGCGATGTGATCTAGATTATTGACTCTAGTGCAAGTGGGAGACTGAAGGAAATATGCCCTAGAGGCAATAATAAAGTTATTATTTATTTCCTTATATCATGATAAATGTTTATTATTCATGCTAGAATTGTATTAACCGGAAACATGATACATGTGTGAATACATAGACAAACAGAGTGTCACTAGTATGCCTCTACTTGACTAGCTCGTTAATTAAAGATGGTTATGTTTCCTAACCATAGACATGAGTTTTCATTTGATTAACGGGATCACATCATTAGGAGAATGATGTGATTGATTTGACCCATTCCGTTAGCTTAGCACTTGATCGTTTAGTATGTTGCTATTGCTTTCTTCATGACTTATACATGTTCCTATGACTATGAGATTATGCAACTCCGTTTACGGAGGAACACTTTGTGTGCTACCAAACGTCACAACGAATCGGGTGATTATAAAGGTGCTCTCTGGTGTCTCCGAAGGTACTTGTTGAGTTGGCGTATCACGAGATTAGGATTTGTCACTCTGATTGTCGGAAGGTATCTCTGGGCCCTCTCGGTAATGCACATCACTATAAGCCTTGCAAGCAATGTGACTAATGAGTTAGTTGAGGGATGATGCATTACGGAACGAGTAAAGAAGCTTGCTGGTAACGAGATTAAACTAGGTATTGAGATGCCGACGATCGAATCTCGGGCAAGTAACATACCGATGACAAAGGGAACAACGTATGTTGTTATGCGGTTCGACTGATAAAGATCTTCGTAGAATATGTAGGAGCCAATATGGGCATCTAGGTTCTGATATTGTTTATTGACCAGAGAAGTGTCTCGGTCATGTCTACATAGTTCTCGAACCCGTAGGGTCCGTTCGCTTAAACGTTTGTTGACGATATAGTATTATATGAGTTATGTATGTTGGTGACCGAATGTTGTTCGGAGTTCCGGATAAGATCACGGACATGACGAGGAACTCCGGAATGGTCCAAAGATAAAGATTGATATTTTGGATAATAGTGTTTGGTCTCCGGAAGGGTTCCGGTATTCACCGAAAGGGGTTCCGGATGTTTCCCGAAATGTTTGGGTACGAGAACACTTTATTTGGGCCAAAGGGGAAAGCCCACAAGGTTTTTGGAAAGCGCAAAAGGAAGTTTTGCGGAGTCCAGGGGCCAGACGCCAGGGTCCCTGGCGTCTGGGTCCAAATGCCAGGAACTTCCTTTTGGGTGAAACCGACTTTGTGGAGGCTTTTACTCCAAGTTTCGACCCAAAGGCTCAACATATAAATAGAGGGGTAGGGCTAGCACCCAAGACACATCAAGAAACACCAAGCCGTGTGCCGGCAACCCCGTCCCCTCTAGTTTATCCTCCGTCATAGTTTTCGTAGTGCTTAGGCAAAGCCCTGCGAAGATTGTTCTTCACCAACACCATCACCACGCCGTCGTGCTGCCCGAACTCATCTACTACTTCGCCCCTCTTGCTCGATCGAGAAGGCGAGGACGTCATCGAGCTGAACGTGTGCTGAACGCGGAGGTGCCGTACATTCGGTACTTGATCGGGACGGATCGTGAAGGTCTACGACTACATCAACCGCGTTGATAAACGCTTCCGCTTACGGTCTACGAGGGTACGTAGACAACACTCTCCCCTCTCGTTGCTATGCATCACCATGATCTTGCGTGTGCGTAGGAAATTTTTTGAAATTACTACGTTCCCCAACATTTTATTTATATGATGAGTTTAGGGAGATGTCCCTTTATGATTTTTGTGAGGTTTGCAAGTTGCCTTTTGAGGGCAGCGTCGATGAACCACATCCTAGGGATGTGGCAGGATTTATTGATATGATTGCTGTAGGGGAAACGAGAAAAGTGTCAGAAGCAAGAACTACTAGCATACATTTCCCTGTTCTACGTTACTATGCAATATTTGCCAGTAGATGTTTAATTGGCCGCGGGAACAGTGGGGGCCTCAGTGCTCCTAACCTCGTCATTTTGCCCATGCTTTATTCCGTGATAGAACTTTTAGTTTAGGTGCTATGGTTGCTAAATGGTTGAGTCTAAACCGTACGAAAGGCCCCATTTTTGGAGCTATCTTTGCTTCGCGTCTTGCTAGATATTTTGATATACCTATTAGACACTATGAGAAAGAAGAAAAGTTGCTGCCCTCTATTTTCTTAGACTATAGAAGTATGGTAGCACATGATTTTATTTGCGATGATAAGGAGAAGAGACTCATTTGTAACCTGGTATTCAATGAAAGGACTTGTCAGATTATTACCCTGCCTGCACCTTCTTTGTTTAACATTTATTCAGGCACATACATCATCCCGCCCGATGACATTTATGCATATTGGGAGCGAAAACGATCCCCAGAGCCAGAGCCAGAGCCATCTCCTGACCCTTATTGGCAGTTTGTTTATCAGTGGGATCCGTAGGAGATCGCCAACCAGTGGCACCCCGAGGATCCTCCTCAGTACACTGGAGAGGACCAATTTGATCCATGGGCATAGACCAACTTAGGCCAAAAGTCTAAGCTTGGGGGAGTACGTATTTCCCACCGACATTACATTCATGTTCACACACTCAATCTAGTTGTCGGTGCTCATACTTTTTCATTGTACTATCCATGCTAGTTTATTTTCTTTTCTAGTCTTCTTCTTGTGTGTTTGAAAAACCTTAAGAAAAACAAAATAAATTTAGTTGTGGCTTTTAGTTAGTTTACTTTCTGCCTGTAGTAGTAGTAATTAAAAGAAAACCCAAAAAGATTTCTTGTTCTTCTTTTGTTTGTTGGGAGATTTCCCGTGTAAATAGTTTTATTTCTTTTCTTTTCTTTGGGGGTCGAGAGGAGAAGACCATGATGAAAATGTTAAGTGGATCTTATATGCATTATTGTTGATTTAACCAAGAGCCCATATTACCTTGTCTTCTCCCATGTATTAAATGCTTGTAGATTCCAGCTTAGTCCAATGCACGTGCACTATTATTATTATCCACACCGTTCAGTCGTGCAAGTGAAAGGCAATAATGACGATATATGATGGACTGATTGAGATGAGAGAAGCTGGTATGAACTCGACCTATCTTGTTTTTGTAAATATGATTAGTTCATCGTTCCTGATTCAGCCTATTATGAATGAAACATGTTTGCAATGACAATTAGAGATTATAGTTGCTCATGCCATGCTTAATTAACTAGGAGTTTATAATGGTTTGCCTTGCGTGCCAGCATGCTATTAAAATGGTTGTGATGTGGTATGATAGGGTGGTATCCTCCTTTGAACGATTTGAGTGGATTGACTTGGCACATGTTCACACATGTAGTTGAAACAAAATCAACATATCCTCCACAATATTTATGTTCATGGTGGATTATATCCTACTCATGCTTGAACTCAGTGTTGATTAATTTTAATGCATGTTCATGACCGTTGTCGCTCTCTCGTTGGTCGCTTCCCAGTCTTTTTCTAGCCTTCACTTGTACTAAGCGGGAATACTGCTTGTGCATCCACTTCCATAAACCCCAAAGTTATTCCATATGAGTCCACCATACCTTCCTATATGCGGTATCTACCTACCGTTCCAAGTAAATTTGTATGTGCCATACTCTAAACCTTCAAATAAAATTATGTTTTGTATGCTCGAATAGCTCATGTATCAACTAGGGTTGTCTGTATCTTCCATGCTAGGCGGGTTATTCTTAAGAGGAGTGGACTCCGCTCCTCACTCACGAGAAAATGGCTGGTCACCGGGATGCCCAGTCCCTTGCTCAAATCAAATCAAAATAATTGCAAACAAAACTCCCCCAGGACTGTTGCTAGTTGGAGGCACCCGTTATTTCGGTCCAGCCATGGATTGATGCTTGTTGGTGGTGGGGAAGTATTAACTTTACCATTCTGTTTGGGAACCGCCTATAATGTGTGTAGCATGGAAGATATCGAGATCTCTTGATTGTTATGTTGACAATGAAAGTATACCACTCAAAATATTATTCATCTCTGCTTCAAAATCAAGCTCTGGCACCTCTACAAATTCCTGCTTCCCTCTGCGAAGGGCCTATCTATTTACTTTTATGTTGAGTCATCATCCTCTAATTAAAAGGCACCAGCTGGAGAGCACCGTTGTCATTTGCATGCATTACTATTAGTTTATATTGAGTATGACTATGACTGGATCTCTTTTACCACGAATTACAATGTATAGTCAGTCCTTGATCTTCACAGGTGCTCTGCATTTCTGTTTGGCGGTCTTAGAAAGGGCTAGCGAGATACCATCTTGTTATATCATATTATGATTGTTTTGAGAAAGTGTTGTCATCCGAGATTTATTATTATTGCTCGCTAGTTGATTATGCCATTGATATGAGTAAACATCAAACCTAAGTGTTATTGTGAATATGGTTAGTTCATAATCTTTGCTGAAAACTTGAATGCTGGCTTTACATATTTACAACAACAAGAGCAAACAGAGTTTGTAAAAGTTTTTCTTTATCACTTTCAGTTTCTCAACTGAATTGCTTGAGGACAAGCAAAGGTTTAAGCTTGGGGGAGTTGATACGTCTCCGTCGTATCTACTTTTCCAAACACGTTTGCCCTTGTTTTGGACTCTAACTTGCATGATTAGAATGGAACTAACCTGGACTGACGCTGTTTTCAGCAGAATTACCATGGTGTTACTTTTGTGCAGAAATAAAAGTTCTTGGAATGACCTGAAACTTCACGGAGAATATTTTTGGAATATATAAAAAATACTGGCGAAAGAATCAAGACCAGGGGGCCACACCCTATCCACGAGGGTGGGGGGCGCGCCTACCCCCCTGGGCGCGCCCCCTGCCTCGTGGGCCCCCTGGAGCTCCACCGACCTCAACTCCAACTCTATTCGGGGAGAAAAAACTCGGAGAGAAGTATTCATCGCGTTTTACGATACGGAGCCACCGCCAAGCCCTAAACTCTCTCGGGAGGGCTGATCTGGAGTCCGCCCGGGGCTCCGGAGAGGGGAATCCGTCACCATCGTCATCATCAACATTCCTCCATCACCAATTTCATGATACTCACCGCCTTGCGTGAGTAATTCCATCGTAGGCTTGCTGGACGGTGATGGGTTGGATGAGATTTACCATGTGATCGAGTTAGTTTTGTTAGGGTTTGATCCCTAGTATCCATTATGTTCTGAGATTGATGTTGCTATGACTTTCCTATGCTTAATGATTGTCACTAGGGCCCGAGTGCCGTGATTTCAGATTTGAACCTATTATGTTTCCATGAATATATGTGAGTTCTTGATCTTATCTTGCAAGTCTATAGTCACCTATTATGTGTTATGATCCGTTAACCCCGAAGTGACAATAATCGTGATACTTACCGGTGATGACCGTAGTTTGAGGAGTCCATGTATTCACTAAGTGTTAATGCTTTGGTCCGGTACTCTATTAAAAGGAGGCCTTAATATCCCTTAGTTTCCAATAGGACCCCTCTGCCACGGGAGGGTAGGACAAAAGATGTCATGCAAGTTCTTTTCCGTAAGCACGTATGACTATATTCGGAATACATGCCTACATTACATTGATGAACTGGAGCTTGTTCTGTGTCACCCTATGTTATAACTATTGCATGAGGAATTGCATCCGACATAATTCTCCATCACTGATCCATTGCCTACGAGTTTTTCACATATTGCTCTTTGCTTAGTTACTTTACCATTGCCACTGTGTTACAATTACTACAAAACTATCACTATTACTTTTGCCACCGTTATCGCTACTTCCATACTACTTTGCTACTAAATACTTTGCTGCAGATATTAAGTCTTTCAGGTGTGGTTGAATTGACAACTCAACTGCTAATACTTGAGAATATTGTTTGGCTCCCCTTGTGTCGAATCAATAAATTTGGGTTGAATACTCTACCCTCAAAAATTGTTGCGATCCCCTATACTTGTGGGTTATCAGTGTCAAGGGAGAGTTTCGTCAGCGCGATGGCGTGGTGACGGTGATGGTGAAGTAATCCGCGCAGGGCTTCGCCTAAGCAGTACGTGAATAGGACCAGAGGCGTAAACTGTGGAGGGGGGCGCCGCACATGGCTAACAATTGTTGGTGTGTGTTCTAGGCGCCCCCTCCCCATTTATACATAGGTGGGAGAGGGAGGGGAGAAGCCTTGGGGTGCCCCAAGTAGGAGGAATCCTACTTGGGGCCTCCTCCAATTCAGCCTCCCCCTTTCCTTATCTCCGGAGGGGGGAAGGAAAGAGGGGAGAGGGGAAAGGAAGGGGGAATCCTATTCCCTCTATTTCCTTTCCTCTTCCCCTTTTCCTTTCTCCACTTAGATCGGCCCATATGGTGGCGCACCAGCCCACAAGGGGCTGGTCTGTCCCGCCCTAGGCCCAATAAGGCCCATATCTTTGTCGGGGGGGCGGGGGGGTGCCCGGAACCCTTTCGGTGACCCGATACGTACCTGGTACCCCCCGGACACTTTCGGTGTCTGAATACTATCGTCCTACATATGAATGAATCTTTACCTCTCGACCATTTCGAGACTCCTCGTCATGTCCGTGATCTCATCTGGGACTCCGAACAGCATTCCGTCACAAAATCACATAACTCATATAATACAAAATCATCATTGAACGTTGAGCGCGCGGACCCTACGGGTTCGAGAACTATGTAGACATGATCGAGACAACTCACCGGTCAATAACCAACAGCGGAACCTGGATGCTCATATTGGTTCCCACATATTCTACAAAGATCTTTATCGGTCATACCGTAATGACAACATACATTATTCCCTTATGAAGGAAATATGCCCTAGAGGCAATAATAAAGTTATTATTTATTTCCTTATATCACGATAAATGTTTATTATTCATGCTAGAATTGTATTAACCGGAAACATAATACATGTGTGAATATATAGACAAACAGATGTCACTAGTATGCCTCTACTTGACTAGCTTGTTAATCAAAGATGGTTATGTTTCCTAACCATGAACAAGGAGTTGTTATTTGATTAACAAGGTCACATCATTAGTTGAATGATCTGATTGACATGACCCATTCCGTTAGCTTAACACTTGATCGCTTAGTATGTTAAAGCTTTCTTCATGACCCATACATGTTCCTATAACTATGAGATTATGCAACTCCGTTTACGGAGGAACACTTTGGTACTACCAAACGTCACAACGAATCGGGTGATTATAAAGGAGTACTACAGGTGTCTCCAAAGGTACTTGTTGGGTTGGCGATTTCGAGATTAGGTTTTGTCACTCCGATTGTCGGAGAGGTATCTCTAGGCCTTCTCGGTAATACACATCACTTAAGCCTTGCAAGCATTACAACTAATGAGTTAGTTGTGAGATGATGTATTACGGAACGAGTAAAGAGACTTACCGTAACGAGATTGAACTAGGTATTGGATACCGACGATCGAATCTCGGGTAAGTAACATACCGATGACAAAGGGAACAACGATGTCGTTATGCGGTTTGACCGATAAAGATCTTCAGAGAATATGTAGGAACCAATATGGGCATCCAGGTTCCGCTATTGGTTATTGACCGAGAATGGTTCTAGGTCATGTCTACATAGTTCTCGAACCCGTAGGGTCCGCACGCTTAACGCTTCGATGACGATTCATTATGAGTTTATAAGTATTGATGCATCAAGGTTGTTCGAGTCCCGGATGTGATCACGGACATGACAAGGAGTCTCAAATGGTCGAGACATAAAGATTGATATATTGGAAGCCTATGTTTGACTTGGAAGGGTTCCGAGTGAAAGCAGAAGTTATCGGAACACCGGGGTTACGGAACCCCGGGGGTATATGGGCCTTCATGGGCCACAAGGAGAAGAGGAAGGGCGGCCAAGTGGGCTGCGCGCCCCTCCCCTCTAGTCCGAATAGGACAAGGAGAGGGGCGGCGCCTTCCTCTTCCCCTCCCCAATCCTACTCCAACTAGGACAGGGGGAGTCCTACTCGGTGGGAGTAGGACTCCTCAGCAGCGCCTCCTCAAGGCTGGCCGCCCCCTTGGCTCCTTTATATCTGAGGGGGGGGCACCCCATGACACAAGTTGATCTACGGATCTTTCCTTAGCTGTGCGGTGCCCCTTCCACCATATTCCACTTGGTCATATCGTCGAGGAGCTTAGGCGAAGCCTGCGCCGGAGAAGTCATATCGTCGCGGAGCTTAGCGAAGCCCTGCGTCGGTGGAGCATCAACATCGCCACCACGCCGTCAGGTTGACGGAACTCATCCCCGACACTTTGCTGGATCGAGTCCGGGATCGTCATCGAGCTGAACGTGTGCAGAACTCGGAGGTGCCGTGACGTTCGGTGCTTGGATCGGTCGGATCGTGAAGACGATGACTACATCAACTGCGTTGTTATAACGCTTCGCTTTCGGTCTCACGAGTGCGTGGGACGGACACTCTCCCTCTCGTTGCTATGCCATCACCATGGTCTTGCATGATCGTAGGAAAATTTTTGAAATTACTACGTTCCCCAACAGTGGCATCCGAGCCTGGTTTTATGCGTTGATGTCATATGCACGAGTAGAACACAAGTGAGTTGTGGGCGATACAAGTCATACTACCTACCAGCATGTCATACTTTGGTTCAGCGGTATTGTGAGATGAAGCGGCCCGGACCGACATTACGCCAGACGCTTACGCGAGACTGGTTTCACCGCCCGAGCACTCGTTGCTTAAAGGTGACCGGCGGTGTCATCTCTCTCACTTTAGTTGAATCGAGTGTGGCTACGCCCGGTCCTTGAGAAGGTTAAACGGAGTCTATTTGACGAAGTATCGTTGTGGTTTTGATGCGTAGGTAAGAACGGTTCTTGCTCAGCCCGTAGCAGCCACGTAAAACTTGCAACAACAAAGTAGAGGACGCCTAACTTGTTTTTGCAGGCATGTTGTGATGTGATATGGTCAAGACGTGATGCTATATTTTATTGTATGAGATGATCATGTTTTTTAACCGAGTTATCGGCAATCGGCAGGAGCCATATGGTTGTCGCTTATTGTATGAAATGCAACGCCATGTAATTGCTTTACTTTATCACTAAAGAGTAGCGATAGTCGAGAAGCAATAGTTGGCGAGACGACAACGATGCTACGATGGAGATCAAGGTGTCGCGCGGTGACGATGGTGATCATGGCGGTGCTTTGGCGATGGAGATCACAAGCACAAGATGATGATGACCATATCATATCACTTATATTGATTGCATGTGATGTTTATCCTTTATGCATCTTATCTTGCTTTGTATGACGGTAGCATTATAAGATGATCTCTCACTAAAATTATCAAGAAGTGTTCTCCACGAGTATGCACCGTTGCGAAAGTTCTTCGTCTTTGAGACACCACGTGATGATCGGTGTGATAGGCTCTACGTTCAAATACAACGGGTGCAAAACAGTTGCGCACGCAGAATACTCAGTTAAACTTGACGAGCCTAGCATATAACAGATATGGCCTCGAACACGAGACCGAAAGGTCGGCGTGAATCATATAGTAGATATGATCAACATAGTGATGTTCACCATTGAAACTACTCCATCTCACGTGATGATCGGACATGGTTTAGTTGATTTGGATCACGTAATCACTTAGATGACTAGAGAGATGTCTGTCTAAGTGGGAGGTTTTAATATGATTAATTAAACTTAAATTTATCATGAACTTAGTACCGATAGTATTTTGCTTGTCTATGTTTCTTTGTAGATAGATGGCTCGTCTTTGTTGTTCCGTTGAATTTTAATGCGTTCCTTGAGAAAGCAAAGTTGAAAGATGATGGTAGCAATTACGGATTGGGTCCATAACTTGAGGATTATCCTCATTGCTGCACGAAAAATTACGCCCTGGAAGCACATTGGGTGACGAACTGCTGCAGATCTTGAGCGGTTATGAGCGTCCGCAAAGCGTAGTGATGACTACTCAATAGTTCAGTGTGCCATGCTTTACGGCTTAGAACCGGGTCTTCAACGATGTTTTGAGCGTCATGGAGCATATGAGATGTTCCAGGAGTTGAAGTTAATATTTCAAGCAAATGCCCGGATTGAGAGATATGAAGTCTCCAATAAGTTCTATAGCTGCAAGATGGAGGAGAATAGTTCATCGGTGAGCACATACTCAAAATGTCCGGGTATAACAATCACTTAATTCAGCTGGGAGTTAATCTTCCGGATGATAGTGTCATTGATGAATTCTCCAATCACGCCACCAAGCTACAAGAGCTTCGTGATGAACTATAATATGCAAGGGATGACTAAAACAATTCCTCGAGCTCTTCGCAATGCTAAAAGTCATGGAGGTAGAAATCAAGAAAGAGCATCAAGTGTTGATGGTCAACAAGACCACTAGTTTCAAGAAAAGGGCAAAGGGAAGAAGAAGGAAACTTCAAAAGAACAGCAAGCAAGTTGCTGCTCAGAGAAGAAACCCAAGTCGGACCTAAGCCCGAAATCGAGTGTTTTTACCGCAAGCAAACCGACACGGAAGCGGAACTGCCCCAAGTATTTGGCGGATAAAAGGATGGCAAGGTGATCAAAGGTATATGTGATATACATGTTATTGATGTGTACCTTACTAATACTCGCATAGTACACAGGTATTTGATCTGGTTCTTGCTAATATTTGCAACTCAAACAGAACTACGGATTAGCGAAGATTGGCTAAGGACGAGGTGACGATGCGCGTTGGAAATGGTTCCAAAGTCGATGTGATCGCGGTCGGCACGCTACCTCTACATCTACCTTCGGATTAGTTTTAGACCTAAATAATTGTTATTTGGTGCCGCGTTGAGCATGAACATTATATCTGGATCTTGTTTAATGCGAGACGGTTATTCATTTAAATCAGAGAATAATGGTTGTTCTATTTATATGAGTAATATCTTTTATGGTCATGCACCCTTGAAGAATGGTCTATTCTTGTTGAATCTCGACAAGAGTGATACACATATTCATAATGTTGAAGCCAAAAGATGCAGAGTTGATAATGATAGTGCAACTTATTTGTGCACATCGCCGTTTAGGTCATATCGGTGTAAACGCATGAAGAAACTCCATACCGATGGGCTTCGAATCACTTGATTATGAATCACTTGGTACTTGCGAACCGTGCCTCATGGGCAAGATGACTAAAACGCCGTTCTCCGGAACTATGGAGCGAGCAACTGATTTGTTGGAAATCATACATACCGATGTTTGTGGTCCAATGAATGTTGAGGCCTTGGCGGGTATCGTTATTTTCTCACCTTCACAGATGATTTGAGCAGATATGGGTATATCTACTTAATGAAACACAAATCTGAAACATTTGAAAAGTTCAAAGAATTTCAGAGTGAAGTGGAAAATCATCGTAACAAGAAAATAAAGTTTCTACGATCTGATCGTGGAGGAGAATATTTGAGTTACGAGTTTGGTTTACATTTGAAACAATGTGGAATAGTTTAGCAACTCACGCCACCCGAACACCACAGAGAAATGGTGTGTCCGAACGTCGAATCGTACTTTACTAGATATGGTGCGATCTATGATGTCTATTTCGATTTACCGCTATCGTTTTGGGGTTATGCTTTAGAGACGGCCACATTCACGTTGAATAGGACACCGTCAAAATCCGCTGAGACGACGCCTTATGAACTGTGGTTTGGCAAGAAACCAAAGTTGTCGTTTCTTAAAGTTTGGGGCTGCGATGCTTATGTAAAGAAACTTCAACCAGATAAGCTCGAACCCAAATCGGAAAATGTGTCTTCATAGGATACCCAAAGGAGACTGTTGGGTACACCTTCTATCACAGATCTGAAGGCAAGATTTTCGTTGCTAAATCGGATCCTTTCTAGAGAAGGAGTTTCTCTCGAAAGAAGTGAGTGGGAGGAAAGTAGAACTTGATGAGATAATCAGATCTGCTCCCTTATTGGAAAGTAGTTCATCACAAGAAATGGTTCTGTGACAACTACACCAATTAGTGAGGAAACTAATGATGATGATCATGAAGCTTCAGATCAAGTTGCTCTTGAACCTCGAGGTCAACCAGAGTAAAATACGCACCAGAGTGGTACGGTAATCCTATTCGAAGTCATGTTACTTGACCATGGCGAACCTACGAACTATGAAGAAGCGATGGTGAGCCCAGATTCGCAAAATGGCTGGAAGCCATGAAATCTGAGATGGGATCCATGTATGAGAACAAAGTATGGACTTTGGTTGACTTGCCCGATGATCGGCAAGCCATTGAAAATAAATGGATCTTTAAGAAGAAGACCGACGCGATGGTAATATAACTGTCTACAAAGCTCGACTTGTTGCGAAAGGTTTTCGACAAGTTCAAGGGGTTGACTACGATGAGACTTTCTCACCAGAGCGATGCTTAAGTCTGTCCGAATCATGTTAGCAATTGCCGCATTTTATGATTATGAAATTTGGCAAATGGATGTAAAACTGCATTCTTGAATGGATTTCTAGAAGAAGAGTTGTATATGATGCAACCAGAAGGTTTTGTCGATCCAAAGGGTGCTAACAAAGTGTGCAAGCTCCAACGATCAATTTATGGTGCGTGCAAGCCTCTCGGAGTTGGAATAAACGCTTTGATAGTGTGATCAAAGCATATGGGTTTGTCTGGACTTTTGGAGAAGCTCTGTATTTACAAGAAAGTGAGTGGGAGCTCAGAGCATTTCTAATATTATATGTGGACGACATATTATTAATTGGAAATGATATAGAATTCTGGATAGCATAAAAGGATACTTGAATAAAAGTTTTTCAATGAAAGACCTCGGTGAAGCTGCTTACATATTGGGCATCAAGATCTATAGAGATAGATCAAGACGCTTGATTGGACTTTCACAAAGCACATACCTTGATAAAGTTTTGAAAAAGTTCAAAATGGATCAGGCAAAGAAAGGTTTTTACTGTATTACAAGGTGTAAGATTGAGTCGGACTCAATGCCCGACCACAGCAGAAGATAGAGAGAAAATGAAAGATGTTCCTATGCTTCAGCCATAGGCTCTATCATGTATGCAATGCTGTGTACCGCACTGACGTATGCTTAGCTGTAAGCTTGGCAGGAAGGTACCAAAGTAATCCAGAATGGATCATCGGACAGCGGTCAAGAACATCCTGAAATACGAAAAGGACTAAGGATATGTTTCTCGATATGGAGGTGACAAAGAGCTAGTCGTAAATGGTTACGTCGATGTAAGCTTTTACATCGATCCGGACGATTCTAAATCGCAAACCGGATACGTGTTCTTATTAAACGGTGGAGCTGTCGGTTGGTGCAGTTCTAAACAAAGCGTCGTGGCGGGATCTACATGTGAAGAGGAGTACATAGCTGCTTGAAGCAGCAAATGAAGGAGTCTGGATGAAAGAGTTCATTTCGATCTAGGTGTCATACCTAGTGCATCGGGACCGATGAAGATCTTCCGTGACAATTGGTGCAATTGCCTTGGCAAAGGAATCCAGATTTCATAAGAGGACCAAGCACATCAAAAGACGCTTCAATTCCATTCGGGACCAAGTCCAAGTGGGAGACATAGAGATTTGCAAAATACATACGGATCTGAATGTTGCAGACCGTTGACTAAGCCTCTTCCACGAGCAAAACATGATCGGCACCAAGACTCCATGGGTGTGAGGATCATTACTTTGTAATCTAGATTATTGACTCTAGTGCAAGTGGGAGATGAAGGAAATATGCCCTAGAGGCAATAATAAAGTTATTATTTATTTCCTTATATCATGATAAATGTTTATTATTCATGCTAGAATTGTATTAACAGGAAACATAATACATGTGTGAATATATAGACAAACAAGATGTCACTAGTATGCCTCTACTTGACTAGCTTGTTAATCAAAGATGGTTATGTTTCCTAACCATGAACAAGGAGTTGTTATTTGATTAACAAGGTCACATCATTAGTTGAATGATCTGATTGACATGACCCATTCCGTTAGCTTAACACTTGATCGTTTAGTATGTTAAAGCTTTCTTCATGACCCATACATGTTCCTATAACTATGAGATTATGCAACTCCCGTTTACCGGAGGAACACTTTGGTACTACCAAACGTCACAACGAATCGGGTGATTATAAAGGAGTACTACAGGTGTCTCCAAAGGTACTTGTTGGGTTGGCGTATTTGAGATTAGGTTTTGTCACTCCGATTGTCGGAGAGGTATCTCTAGGCCTTCTCGGTAATACACATCACTTAAGCCTTGCAAGCATTACAACTAATGAGTTAGTTGTGAGATGATGTATTACGGAACGAGTAAAGAGACTTACCGTAACGAGATTGAACTAGGTATTGGATACCGACGATCGAATCTCGGGTAAGTAACATACCGATGACAAAGGAACAACGATGTCGTTATGCGGTTTGACCGATAAAGATCTTCGTAGAATATGTAGGAACCAATATGGGCATCCAGGTTCCGCTATTGGTTATTGACCGAGAATGGTTCTAGGTCATGTCTACATAGTTCTCGAACCCGTAGGGTCCGCACGCTTAACGCTTCGATGACAGTTCATTATGAGTTTATAAGTATTGATGCACGAAGGTTGTTCGAGTCCGGATGTGATCACGGACATGACGAGGAGTCTCGAAATGGTCGAGACATAAAGATTGATATATTGGAAGCCTATGTTTGACTTGGAAGGGTTCCGAGTGAAAACAGAAGTTAGGAACACGGGGTTACGGAACCCCGGGGGTATATGGGCCTTCATGGGCCACAAGGAGAAGAGGAAGGGCCGGCCAAGTGGGCTGGCCCCTCCCCTCTAGTCCGAATAGGACAGGAGAGGGGCGGCGCCTTCCCTCTTCCCCTCCCCAATCCTACTCCAACTAGGACAGGGGGAGTCCTACTCGGTGGGAGTAGGACTCCTCAGCGCGCCTCCTCAAGGCTGGCCGCACCCCCTTGGCTCCTTTATATCTGAGGCGGGGGCACCCCATGACACAAGTTGATCTACGGATCTTTCCTTAGCCGTGTGCGGTGCCCCTTCCACCATATTCCACTTCGGTCATATCGTCGCGGAGCTTAGGCGAAGCCTGCGCCGGAGAAGTCATATCGTCGCGGATCTTAGGCGAAGCCCTGCGTCGGTGGAGCATCAACATCGCCACCACGCCGTCAGGTCTTGTGGAACTCATCCCCGACACTTTGCTGGATCGGAGTCCGGGATCGCCATCGAGCTGAACGTGCGAGAACTCGGAGGTGCCGTCGTTCGGTGCTTGGATCGGTCGGATCGTGAAGACGTACGACTACATCAACCGCGTTGTTATAACGCTTCCGCTTTCGGTCTACGAGGGTACGTGGACGGACACTCTCCCCTCTCGTTGCTATGCCATCACCATGGTCTTGCATGATCGTAGGAAAATTTTTGAAATTACTACGTTCCCCAACACCTTAGTCATCGGTATGTTACTTCCCTGAGATTTGATCGTCGGTATCTTCATACCTAGTTCAATCTCGTTACCGGCAAGTCTCTTTAGTCGTTCCGTAATGCACCATCCCGCAACTAACTCATTAGTCACATTGCTTGCAAGTCTTATTATGATGTGCATTACCGAGAGGGCCCAGAGATACCTCTCCGATACTCGGAGTGACAAATCCTAATCTCGATCTATGCCAACCCAACAAACACCTTCGGAGATACCTGTAGAGCATCTTTATAATCACCTAGTTATGTTGTAACATTTGATAGCACACAAGGCATTCCTACGGTATATAGGAGTTGCATAATCTCATAGTCAAAGGAATATATGTATATGACATGAAGAAAGCTATAGCATAATACTGAACGATCATTATGCTAATCTAACAGATGGGTCTTGTCCATCACATCATTCTCCTAATTATGTGATACCATTCATCAAATGTCAACATATGTCTATGGTTAGGAAACTTAACCATCTTTGATTAACAAGCTAGTCTAGTAGAGGCTTACTAGGGACACGGTGTTTTGTTTATGTATCCACACATGTATCAAGTTTCCGGTTAATACAATTCTAGCATGAATAATAAACATTTATCATGATATAAGGAAATATAAAATAACAACTTTATTATTGCCTCTAGGGCATATTTCCTTCAGGCAACTCCCCCCGGAGGTCTTGATGTCGTCCGCCTCGCGAGGCTTGGCCCCTTGCGAGGGTCTTGTCTTGAAGGTGTTGTGGATGGGCCGTACCAGGCCGTCGATGGAGCCACACCATGGGCCGCAGGCAGGCAAGTCTGGGTACCCTTGTTACCAGAACGCCGATAGAAAGGCTATTTCTCCCAAAGAAAATTGTTCCACCCACCCACCTACCTGTAGATGTCCTTCCAACTATTAAAGCCCCTAGTCTCGTCTATCTCCGAAAATGGCAAACAGACAAAGTCATTTCCATCTCGCCCCAAAACCCCAGTTCCTTCCTCACTCTTGCTGCCTCCTCCCTCCTCTCTGCCACCACTGAGCGCCACGTTGACCAGAAAGAAAAAGCTAGAGTGCAGTAGTGACCACGAAACGCAACACAACTAGGAGAGGAGGGGCGTCATTGCCATCAAACGTCGGCGGCTATGTCGCTAACTCTCCGAGACCCCGGGGGGCAAGTCGAGGTGTTATGTGGCGTGACGGCCGCTGCTGAGAAACAACTACATAATAGTTGAACAAAGGGGGTACTTTTTGTTGAGGCGTGTTAAGCACCCCTCGTATCAATTGACCGTGGAAAACATAGAAATACGTTTTCCAAATTGTCCTATCAATAATCTGAGTTTACGCCTTCGCACTAGTCTCGTGACGACCACACACCTCATGGGCCCATCGACCAGATATCCATCCAAAACTTGCGATAACGAGCAACGCCGTGCGCAAAAGCAATCCATCCAAAAAACGCCTGGTCCCAACTGGCATCCACCTACCCGAGACGCACGCCTTCCTCGCATCCCCGCACCCTGCCTCACCCTTAGAAAAGAAACACGCCTACCCCGCCACGTCACCTATCCGCGCCACCTCCTTTACCCCATTCTCTGCCACCCATCTCCAATCTGACGGCCCGCACCCCGCATCACGCGGATCGTGGTCGCACCCCTAGTCCAAACCGCGCGACTATAAAGCCACCCCCTCCCACACGACACAACCATCAACATTATCTAGACCCACCTATCTTCTCCTCCACCTGCAACCATCAATATTGTCTAGATCTAACCATATTCTCCTCCATCCGTCGCCGCCACCACCACTCCTTAGACCTAAATATCTTCTCCTCCACCGGCAACCATGAACATTGTCCAGATCTAACTATCTTCTCCTCCATCCACCGCCGCCACTTCCACTCTCTAGATATGTTTGCCCTTGTAAATCCATCATCTATGTGTTTCCTCTTAGGTGAGATTGTGGTATTCTAAGGCACTGGCGCACTGCACCATCCGCCCTTTCCCGACGCACCACAGTCGCTGCCCAGGCCATCCTCCTTTTACATCTTGGACGAAGACGGCGAGATCCAAAGTCAAAGGTAAGAAAAAAATAATTTATTCTCTAGGAGCATAAAGGATTCTATTAATACCATCTTTTGTTTTTTCTATGGAGCATATTAGAACTAAATGCATATTTCCCAGGCTTCCATGGAAATCTCATTGTTCAAGTGCAGTAAGTGTGTTAAGATATTTAACTAGGATTATAGCAAGGCCCTGACGTGCCGCACCATTCACCCTTTTCCAGCGCACCACAACCATTGCCCCACTTGGAACGGAGAAGACGAGATCTAAAGTCAAAGGTAAGTAAAAGCAATTTATTCACTAGGAGCATAAAAGGTTTTTGTTGATACCATTTCTGTTTTTCTAGGGAGTATATTAGAACTAAATGCATATTTCTCAGGCTTTTTTTGAAATCTCATTGTTCAAATGCAACATTAAGAACTAGGATTATCCCAAGGTGTTCTTTGGAATTTTGTGTTTATGCCAATGAAGTTCTCTGAAGTAACCAATCAAGGGAACATGTATCCAACACAACACCCATCTCGCTTGGGTTTTACATTTTTTTTCCAGCCTACCTTTGTTTGTTTTCCAATGTCTCTCTAGTACACATCCACCCCTGTCGGATTCTCTTTCGAACCATGCTTGGTTCACCGAGGTTTGCCCCAATAATTCACCGAAGTTTCTGTTGCCTTTTCTGGTGACCGCGATTTTAGAAATAATTGCTGATCTAACTATTAAAAGCATATCATGGTAAAAAGAATGAAATGTCGTTCTCCAACAAAATTTGTTCACTCACCCATCAGTGAATGTCCTTTTCTCAACTAAAACCCGTCGTCTCGTCAATGTCTAGAAATGGCAAACAGTCAAAGTCATTTGCGGCTTTCTTCTACACAGAGGGTGTGTATTGGAGCATGCCCGAATAATTCCCCTTTCTTCATTTTAGGTTTTGTCTGTTTTTTGTGAATTGGGCAGCGTAATGTTAGATTTTGAAAGGGGTTTGAGCCGATTTGAAGGAATTGCTAAAACTATGAACTTTTTTTAATTTTAGTATCAGGAAAAAAGTCACTGCACGCCATTTGTTTCAGAGGGGTATTGTTTTTCCGAATGACGGGATTTCTGCATTCATTAAAAAGATAAGTTTCTAGTTTCAAAAAAAAAGATAAGTTTCTTGATTAATTAGGAAACACCGAGCGAAAAACAGATATATACAGTACTAAAGGAAACCGGGCGCAATCAGCACAGCCGCTGAGCGGTACACACACCCCGATCCGCGCCCCTCGCGGCCGGAGCCGTCGCCCGAGCGCTGCACAGACCCCCGTCGGGCAGCTCGCCTAGCACCGCACGGGATCACGAGGCCCCCGTCGAGCCCCGAGAACCAGCGCCGCCAAAGACAGTTGAGGCCCCGCCGCCGCCCGTGCCGCCCAGACTTTGCCCAGACGGCACCCTCCAGCGGCGGCGAGGGGGAGGGGCGAGGCAGGGAGGCCGAGGGCGGCCGGCTGGGGCGCCCCGGTGCGGCCGACGGGGCCGTACGGGAGCGAGCGAGCTGGGATGAAGTCAGGCGTGGAGGTCGACGGCGGCTCCGACCCTGGTGACGGCGCCGCTGGACTTCGGGATGGGTGGCGAGAGGGTTCCGGATCTGCTCTTTGTTGTGGAGGAGTTGGCCGGAGGAGGGAGATCAAGCGGCGGGGGAGAGGAGGGTGTCAGAGGGCTGAGAGGGGGTATGTTAATGGCTTTGTAAGATAACCGTGCAGTCTTTGTAAGATCATCGTGCAGTCTTATGCTTAATGCTTATACCACATCGCTAATCTGTGAAAAACTACATATTACTCCAATTGTCCTGTGGGATAGTACCGAAATGGTTAACCTTTTATTTACACCGGCCTATTTCGTATGGTTCATTTGAATCCTTCAGGATTGTAAACAGCAAATTTTAGACTGTTTGTGAGGAGCAACTGTCTAATCTAGTTGAAATTACATGTTTCTGGAGTGTACCCTGGTGAAAATGGCCAATCGTTGACTGCCCTGTTAGAGTTACTGTTAATTCATCGCATCGGTGCCCATAGATTTGTTGCCCTGGTGATAATGAACTTGTAATTTGTGAACAAGCTCATGCCTCCAGTCCGCTGGTAAATATAATATGAACCATTGACCACGCCTCTATGTGTTCTTCTTGAAGAGTTATACAGACAAACTGTTCTTTATTGGGAAAAAAATACAGAACAAACTGTTTCATCCAGTAATACTGTGTTTATAAACTTCTAAGGTACAGTGTTTAGTTGGATCACAGTCTTCTCTGTTGACATGTGGTAAATTCATCACTAGCATACATCATGTGCTGTCATTAAGAGGAAGCAGATGAAATCTAATCATTGGTGAAATGTTGCACTCATGTTTTGGGAATTTGACATTTTAATTTTTGCATTACTGAAGTATCTCTCATTGCTTTCCTTCAGGTTTTTTCTGTACAATATCCTCAGACAAGTAACCGTGGAAAAGAAAGGCATGGCAAAACCATTGATGAGGAAGGTTGCAGAGTGAGCTGCAATTACTACGTTAAGGCGGTTTCGAGTTACAACCGCCTAGAGCACCATTTAGCAGGCATCAGGGGCAATGCCAGCACAAGCTTAAGGAGTTCACTTGTGGATCGCAAGAAGAGAAAGCTTGGATGCTCAGAAAAATGAAGAAACGGAAGCATGAACATGATGAGGTTCCTCACACAAGCCCAGCCCTTCCATCTGCTCAAGTCCAGCAACCACAGCTACAACCAACTGTGTCCAATAACCGCTGCTTTCTTCATTATCTACCGTATTTGAGGCAGCCCAAGGAAATCACATATAATTCTTGTCAACTGAAACCCAAGGTTGAGGCAAGTGATTACTTTGATTCTCCGTCAGCAAAATCAATAGGCAAGTTCTTCTCCAAACCTGCACCTGAGCCTACGTACGAAGCTGTCCTGCAGGAGCAACTAAGAGAAACTAAGAACCGCGCAAAGGAACTCAAGCAAGAGTGGCAAACAAGTGGCTGCACTGTAATTGTGGATAGTTGGAAGAGCAAGTGTGACAAAAGCTTCGTAAGTGTCCTGGTGCACTGCAGCAAAGGTACGCAGTTCCTCACATCCATTGACGTCTCTGAAATCACTGAGGACTTGGATGAGCTAGAATCAATGCTTTCTCGCGTGGTTGATGATGTCGGTGCCCATAACATTGTTCAGATTGTCATGAATGACGTGTCACCCCATATGCAGATGGCACGGCAGTATGTGCTAAATAAATATGACAGTTTTTTCTTCGTGCTATGTGCTGACCATTGCATCAACCTTCTGCTTGAGAAAATAGCAGCGCTCGAGCATGTCAGTGAAGTCCTAATGAAGGCAAGGGAAATTACAAGGTTTTTATATGGCCATGCACTGCCAATGAAACTGAAAGGAAGATATGTTCAGGAGGAGATTTTGAGCAGTTCTTATCTGAGATTTGTAGCAGTGTTCATCACATTAGAGAGGTTAGTTTCTGCAAGAGTAGGTCTGGTGCAGATGTTCAGCTCGCCTAAATGGGTTCCCTCTGGTTGGGCTTGTCTTGATTTGTTTGAGCATATCCAGAGCATAGTAAAGACAGACGATGAATTTTGGCATGCTGCTGCTGAAGTCGTGAAGGTTACAAAACCACTTGTCAGTGTGTTGTATAAACTGGAATCTGATATCTGTCCGATGGGTATCTTGTATGAAGCCATAGACAGAGCAAAAGAAGAGATATCTCTCAGTGTCGGATATGAAAGTGACTTCTATTGGTGTATGATTGACAGGATATGGGATGGTTACTTGCATAGTCCCCTCCATGCTGCTGGTCAGATGCTAAACCCAAGGTTCTTTTACACAGCTGGATTCCAGCCTGATGCTGAGATCAGCAGCGGCATCGCGACATGCACAATCCAACTGGGCAAGGCTCATTACAATGCCAGAAAAGCGTCTGCACAATTGGAAGTGTATGAAAAGAAGTTGGGCTATTTCGACACAGATCCAGCAATGCAGCAAATCATGGAATTACCACAAGGTAAGCTACACCCTAACCTATTGCAAAATGACAAGTTAAAAGGTTTACAGATGAACGTGTAGAATAATCAACTTCTCTGCATCAGCCTAAGCTTGTCAACATAGCTGCTTAGTTAGTTGCAAGTTGCAAACTGGGGTATATGGTCTGGTTAAACTGTACAGGAGCCTTCTCTTCCTCCATTTTCACTTCAACTTTCAAACCCAAACATTTACACCCACTGAGATGATCACCATTTCATTCATCCGTTCATATCATACTATGAATTACACACCTTCTTACCGCGCTTCACTCGACATTCGCAGTTGAATGGTGGTCGACGCACGGGGCTCGCGTGCCCGACCTGCAGACCCTGGCGAGGCGTGTCCTGAGCCAGACGTGCTTCGGCGCCACCAGGTACAACATCGACTGGAGCCTGTCGGAGAAGCTGCACGCCCAGTGGGACGAGATGACGCCGCCCGAACAGGAGAGGTTCCGGCAGAAGGAGTACGTCCACTACAACCGCGTCCTCGCCCGCGCCGCCCCGCTCCTGCACGGCTCCTCCGTGAGGCAGCACGACAGGGTGACCATGGTGCTGCAGGACTGGATCAGGCCGCAGAAACAGGCCGCTGGGTCGCCACTGACTGAGTGACGGCCTTCAGTTGATGCTTTCGCCTCTCCTCCGTTCTGTTATGTGTATGTGTGTGTATGCTGCTGTAATGGTGTGCAGCAGTATCTGTCGGATGCTCACTAGTAGCACTCCCTTGGTACTGTCGTGGTCTGTTATGCTGTTGAGACCCTGCTGAATTTCCAATTTTGTTATGTTGTTGAAACCCTGCTGAATTTCTTAAACTCCTGCTGGATTACCAAGTTTGTTATGTTGTTGAAACCCTGCTGAATTTCCAAGTTATTATTAGTGTGTGTATGACATAAACGGTAGTATATTCTACTGTGAATTACTCCCTCCGTTCCTAAATATTCGCCTTTTTAGAGATTTCAAATGGACTATCACATACAGAGTGTATATTCACTCATTTTGCTTCGTATGTAGTCACTTGTTAAAATCTCTAGAAAAATAAATATTTAGGAATGGAGGGAGTAGTTTTATCTTCAGACAGCATGTCGTGGATTAACCTTTTCTTCAGGGTATTGTGGCTTTGCTAGCGCTTTCATGCTTGTTTTTTCATGTTCACTGGGTACAACAATCATCATCTTCTTTGTTTTTGTGTTTTTGCGAAAAGGTACAACAATCATGACGGCAAGGTTTCGTCTACTTGAGGCTGACGTGGATGAGTGGGCTACCGCCGCTCCATGTGGCGGTAGCCTGTATTTTCCTACCGCCATGGTCCCTGGCGATAGGTAAAAGGGTTAGATCCCGAAAAAATTTCAAACAAGGGTCAGATTTCGCTTATTTTTGCCAAAAGGGTCAAAACACAAAATTTTGCCTCCACTCGGCGTCGCTGCAAGAGCTTGTTATGGAGAACATCTTGACACGCCGAGTCGACATCGTTTCTCCCATCCTTAAGCAATTGACGATGTCCTTACGGGATGAAGAGCCGGTGAGCATCTCCATGTTGGCACCAATGATCGACAATGTCTCATGGCAGTGGCTCTATCACAATGGAACTGCTGTGTTTGGTCTTTGGACCCTAGAGAAGCTGAGGCTACAGACGGCAAAGGGACCAGGACAACTCCCTTCGGTGCTCATTCATGCCTGCACTGTATGTCTCCTCTCTTGGTCAATTTACTAATATCATTCACCAGCTAAACTTAAGTTTATGAATGATACGTATATACGCAACAAATTGTTTTTTCAGAGTTGGTACATTTTTCCAATGAGGGAGCCAACTTTGTACAAGAGATAGAGAAGCATATGGTTGCTGACTTCTTTGCTTTGGAGCTACATCTGACAACAGCGGGCCATGTTTTTGGAGGATTTGTGTTGCATCTTCTTGGATTGAATCGGATCCGCAGTGTTGTACGAAGACTTAAGGTCATCCGAGTCGGACAGAGATCACGGGTAATGCTCCGTCTGCTTTATATCTCAAATTCACAATAATACATTTTCTACATCTTTGGTACTATTAGGGGGGAAAATGATGCCCTGCAAATTGTCCTTGTGAGTTTACAAACTGGAGGACCCAAATTATCTCCTTGAATTCCCTTGAAGATTTAGAAATTGATGGCTTCGAAGTAGAGGATCATGAGCTTGATTTCTTGAAATTGATATTCTGTTCTGCACCAATGCTTAAAACAGTGATTGTGAAGCTGTCAGATGAGATCTCGTCGAGTGATGATACAATCACGAAAGTATGCGACATCTTCAGGGGGTACCCTTCTGTGAAATGTAATGTTTATCTTAGCTCTGGTAAGTGAGATGCAACAAGAATATAAAGTCAATATGTCATTGATTTTCATGTTGTGCAAAATCTCTATAGTTGTTGCAATGTGCCGTTTATATGCCAATTATAAGGTTTGGCTGTACATGTATATATCCAGTTATCACCTTTTAATATGTTACTTGTTATTACTAATACACAATTGCATGCTTTCAATGCGTGTTAGGGAAAAAACATATGATCCGCCATTCAGCTTCAGTTTTATAAAAATACAAGGGAAAAAACATATGATATATACTGTCCAAGTACTTTGCTAATTTTTGTCTCCGATGTCAGCATATATTGTGATTAATTTGCTAGTAACAACAATGATCTACATATAACTGAATGCCTCCACTGCAGGGTTAATGCATCAGAGCCAAAATTGCATCCTGACATGATTTTCATCCTTACATGGACAAGATCATCCCTCCCCATGCTGGGCATTTCTACATATTAGTTGGTTTCAGGATTTTGCTTGGAGCATGGTTTTTGGGACCCATAAAACGAGGGGTTGTTTTGGCGGTGCGCTGCTGTTATAGGCTCATTGTGTTGCAATCTTAGTTATATTTGGTTGGCCAAATTATTCCGCTGAACCAGTATATGCAAGTCATGTTCTCCAAATGATTTTGTTAACCCTATGATTTCTGTTGCATATCACTGTTTCTTTTCTTTTCGTTTTGATGCCCCGCTTCTTTGCCAAAAGTATACCGAGCAGCAAAGAATGTTCACTTCCTAGCTCTTTTTTTTTTTGGTGCTTAGTGATCAGCCCAGCATCCTACCTTACAAAATTGTGGTATGTTTCCTCTCGTCTCGGAACTACCGGGATATATGATAAACAAAGATGCAGGGTTTTGTCAACTTAGTCGATAAATGATTCTAGCAGCTGAACCGTTGGATGTTAATCCAACAACCGTGTTGCTTCTTCAACCTCTGATCTTGCTCCTGTCTCTTGTGGGCGATAGTGTTGCTGCGCAGGCCTCACCACCCTGTCCTACTCCCATCTCTGGCCTGGCCATTCCTCTACTCACCCACACCTCATGTCATTCTCCGTCGACGATAGAGAAACCAATAAACCCTCGTACTCCCCTCCATGTGGGAAACAATTGTCAGGTCTTCCTTGGCTCCGTGTCGTTCCCTTCCTAGGTCTCGCCGTCATCCACTACCTTGGTGCTCTCGGCGCGTCGTGGTCAATGTGGTCAACGAACGATATTCATTGGAAGAGGACTGTACGTGGAGAGGCTGACAGCTGGGTGCACGGTCGCACACAAGGAAGTGCCTCCTTATTAAGCGTAAAATAATGATTCCTCCACCTCTAACAGCAGGGACCCACCGGAAGGGCCTCTATATTTTCACGAAAAAACATTTCCCCTGACAGTTGGGACCCACTAGCTACATCTTCGCACGGAAGAAAGTGCCTCCTTACCCCCTGACAGCTGGGACCCACCATGTCGAAGCGTACGCAGCGTTATCCTAGTCACAAACATGTATGTACATAGCGGTCGATCAGTCTCTCTGCAGCGATGAACCGTGGCCGAGTAAAGAGCGGCATGTGTCGTAGTAGAACCATCGTCACTCAGTCCCTTCTATATCGTGTACACGTACGTACAGCCACGCTGCAAGAAAGTAAATACGGCTACGTACGTACATACGGGCAGGGTCTCGAACGTGTACAGCGATGGCGTCCTGTTCATCGGCAACCAACCGGCTGGGTCAGAACGGAGAAACTGCATCGTGTTCATCGGGAGGCAACGCAATGCGTCGTGTCTATCGGGAGCCAACCGTCTTGGATGGAACAGCCGAGACAGGGCCTGACATACCACAAAACGAAGGAAACGGCCTTCTGTTCGACCGCGTACAGTCGAAACGGGATCCTGTTCATTGAGAGGGGTCTAGCATACCGCAAAACGGAGGGAACGAACTTCTGTTCGAGCACCTATATGGTCGAAACGGGGTCTTGTTGATCGGGAGGGGTGTGGCGTACCGCAAAACGGAGGAAACATACTTCTGTTGGAGCGTCTACGGTTGAAATGGGGTCCTGTTCATTGGGAGGGGTGTGGCATACCGCAAAACGGGACTCCACGGGCTACTGTTCATCCACCGTCAGCTGCCTCTCGCTCCAGCCTTCACGGGGTACTGTTCATCCACCGCCGACTTCCTCCAGCCTCCACCTACTACTATTCATCCACCGCGTCTTCCTCCTGCCTCCACCAGATACTGTTCATCCACGGGGCTACTGTTCTTCCATCCTCCACCGGCTACTGTTCAACCAGCCCTCCACGGGGTCCTGTTCATCCACCCCCAATCGGCTCAGATGTGGCAGCCTCCTCGGGGTCCTGTTCATCCAGCGACAACGACCTCTACTACCACGGGGTCCTGTTCATCCAACCCCCACCGGGAACTGTTCATCCAACCCCCAACAACGGTCACTATTCATCAAGAGGCAGGTTCGATCGGCTTCAGTTAACAGCAGTAGCATAGGAATCGCTCGGGTTCAGTCAGCAGCGAAGGAATCGCCCGGGTTCAGTCAGCAGCGAAGGGATCGATCGCTCGGGTTCAGTAACGTAGCTAGTGCAATCCCTCGGGTCCAGTAAGCGAAGGCCTCGCTCGGGTTCAGTTAGAGAAGTAGGACCCACCACATCTATGATGATACGTGTTTTTTCACAATTATCGTCATAGAAGTGTCAAGCATGACAGAAAAAGTTTTCGTTCGGGCCAAAATGTCACGGATGTGTCTTTTTTTTGTAGTGTTGCTTCAAACCATAGAAAGACATTTGAATCTTGCACACCTGTCGGTATCCTTAGGATCTACAAAACCTTCTGGTTGTATCATTCATACATCCTTTCCACTTAGGAAACTAGTTTTGATATCCATTTGTTACATACCTTGTGGAGAATCAACTAGGTTCCAAACTTAATTGTTGTATATGAACTCCATTTCAGTGTGTATGGCTATAAGACATTCCTTTGAGCTAGGCACAACCATCGCTTCCTTGAAATGTGCGGGTTCATCTTCTTCTAAGATGAATATCTTATTATGAAATTATTCGGGAGGTTCATTAACTCTTCCTGATCTACGCATTTCTGTTACAAGCTTTAATTGGAATTTCTACATCTAGTGTAGTAACTTCTGGCTCAGTTGTGCGGACAACTTTCGGTACGACTTCCGGTTTGTTAATCCTGCTTCCTTCCGCCAGAGATTCAATAATCTTATTAATTTGTATTATCCTCCTACTTACTTATTTAACGAGAAAAATCCTTCATGAGAAAGTGTTCATTCTTTGTAAAAAACACTTTGTCCTTGAACTTTTGGTAGAAGGAATACCCAATTATGTTGTGTTCAACGGCAGGGTGCGTCGACTGCAAATTAAAATTTTCCTACGTGCAGAACATCCAGGAACAATGCTATGGGAGATGGATCACAGTTCGTTACCACTAGACGCGCGGTGCCGTGCAGCGGAAGAAGAGTTGGGGCAGCGCGTCCGCGTGGATCGTCTCCTCCTCGTCCGATCTCCCTCGAACAGCCGGTCGTCTGATCCCACGTACAAGTTCGCCGGAGCGGCGCAAGCACACCGCCTCTAACGGTATCCGCGCGTGCAGGAGGAACACCGTGCGGCGGACTGCTAGGTCCGATCACACAGTCGGCGGCGAGTCGAGGTGGCTATTCGCAACACATGCAAACCCTAGTCGCAGCCGAAGCGATCTATCGCATGAGTGTGCCACACCTCCACTTTATATAGGCGTCCGTCGCGGGCTCAACACTTGGGCCTCGCACGGACCCTAAAGCCTAAAGTCTACTCGGTCATGTTCCTAGTCCAGTTCGAATCACATCCGACCAGTGTCCTATGAACCGACCTCGTAGGTTCCTTCCCTTAAGCGCGCGACCCCTTAGGTTCAAGCCGGCTTGGTCACAATTCGGATCACCTCCGACCTGCACGGTTGGTAGCGGCCTCTAGCAAGGCGTGCCGACCACCAAGCAGACTATGAAGCTGGTTAGGCGAACCTGTACAACGTGTCACACTTCTGTTCCCTTTGCCACACGATATATGTTGTCGGGCTCAAGGCGAGATTGTCATCCTTGTGCTAGCCCGACCTCTTTCTCGTTCCAGTGATACCGACCACTATCCGGATTATCTCATAATCCTTGTCGCATGGCCATGCTATTCCTGGTCGGATCACACGAGGGGCCCAGAGTATATCTCTCCGATCGGAGGAGCAAATCCCATCTTGCTCGACCATGTCTCGCAACATGGGATGGACAAACCGAAACCTACCTTTGTAACTACCCATCCACGGAGTAGCGTTTGGTCGTCCAAAGCAAGTCTGTCACCATCCCGAGTACATGCGTCAGCTCAGGTCTTAGGACATAGAACGTATGTTGTACTAGAGACTCACAGATGACATATCGCTGCGTCTCATAGTTGGGTCTGTCCGACTCGGACCTTATCTCGACTCGGATCCGACTATGTTGAATCCGACCAGACCTTTTCAAGTCCATATTATCCGGTTAGCATCCAATGCTTCATGGCTAATGAGACCGAGCCATCGACCGTGTCATATGCTAGTCTAGTCGGATGCGCGTCCACACAGCCTTTTCGACTAGGGGCCTTTTAGGACAGTCATCATACAATGTATAGTCCCACAAACAAGTCACGTACTTGCTGATACACATCATTGATAATGTCCAAGGACTATCTTTATTCATAAACACATAGGAAATATCATCATACATGATTGCCTCTAGGGCATATCTCCAACAAATTACGCCTTTGGGATAACCTACAAATTACCATTTGTCTGGATCGTGTACTCCATAACTCATATGGTGTGGTCTTGCCAGACTATAAGACGACACTATGTTTAGTATGTGCATATCCCCAAAATTAATAAAAGCAAATCGGTAAATAGTTCCACAATTATTCGAGTGTTGGCTAAACTCATGACTCAGATATATTTCTTCATGATTGAAGAACCTTTTATCTTTTGTCACAAATATTCTTAACTTTACTTTGAATTTCTTTGAACCTTTTCAAATATTCCAGATCTTATGTTTCATCCAGTAAATCATATTTACTCAAAACATCAATGAAGTATAAGTATTCACCGCGCCCTGGTTTGCTCATCGGGTACCATACATTGCTATGTATTTCTCCATTGATTCAAATCAAAAGACTTCAATACTTCATCTACATGAAGATTATTTTCTGATATAACCAAGCAGTGCCACATTTAAGTGGTTTTATCAGTCTTAAGACGTTTAGCATTAATGTTATAAACTTTCAATTCAAGATTTATGAATAAACCACCAATAATAGAGGTAAATCCAAAACATATTCTTATAACAACTTGAACAACCATTGTTTAAAACTTATAAGAATATCCACGGCCTTCTTGATCTCCTCCATGCCCTGCAACTCCGGGCGGCCATGGTGGTAAGCGTCTATGGACACCATTCTTGGGACAATGTAATCGCCATCCAGGCTTCACAGGGATGCCGGGAACCAGTGGATCTTGTTAAAGATGTTGCAATAAGCAGTCTCCAGCTTTTGAGATGCTTGGCTCAACTCATCTACAGTAATTCACTAGGTATCTCCATAATTATTGGTGTATGGACACTGTTTGACATACTAGTGTTCATGGCTCCAGACAAGACAAGAGTAATCTAAAAGCCTGTAAAGTACTTGCAGAAACTATAAATGCTTGACTGAACAAACCAGTAAGAAGATTCATGGCACTTGTGTACTGATCTAGAGTGTACACAAATATATTCATCCAATTGTATTTGCCCCATCGTCATCGAACATGCAAACAGGTCCTAAAGCTGTCAGGTTCAGATAGGGCTTACGAGTTACAAATAATGAAGGTAAAGCAAAGAATTTTGAAAACGTTAGCTGGCGACCGTCTGCTATGACAATTTTTGCAGCGACCCCCATATCTGCCATCGGATTCATTTGCACGAATCCTGGAACGGGATCCTAGCCACACGGGATTTCCAAAACAGTTCTCTATAAGAAAAAAGCCAGCGAACTATATTTCTAGCGCACTGGATAGCAGCGCAAACCTCTACCTGGTCACCTGGGTTTGAATCCCGGTACCCCATTTTTTTTCCTTTTTTTACTAGATGGCATTTTCTCTAGGAAAAATCAACATCGCAGTTTATAAATTTTCAAACTATGTCACACGGCATTTATTGTAAGAGATATCATTTTTTATTAAGCAATGACATTTTTGTTTATTTAAGAGTTGGCATTTTTTATTAAGAGATGTCATATTTTATTTAAGATATGACATTTTTATTAAGAGATGGTATTTTTAAGAGATGACATTTTTATTATTAAGAGATGGCATTTTATAATTAAGAAATAACATTTTATATTATCAAGAGATAGCATTTTTTAATTAAGAGATGACATTTTAATTATAAGAGATGGCATTTTTGTTCATTAAGAGGTGGCATTTTTATCTTGGCATTTTAAGAGATGACATTTTTTGGTCTATGGAAAAAATGTTCTCTATTTTTTACAGTATGGAAATTTTCAATTATTTTCAGATCATGGCATTCTTATAATTTTGTTTTCTCTGTTTTCGTCTAGCTCAAAGTGTATATTTATTCAAATCTCTTTTACATGTTCTTTTGCGTACAAAAGAAAATTGTAACTGGGCCTGGAGGCCCGGAAGCCGAAGGGGGGAGCTAAAGGGGCCTCTGTGGCTGGGTCGTTCGATCGCGGGCTCCCCAGCGACAGCGAACGAAAACGAAAACGTTCGCTGGTTCGCTCTCGGCGATTTCGTATCCCTTCCCCAGCGATCGATCTACGGCCTCGTGCAGCCTTCTATCCTTCCACATACGCCAGGCCTGAAATATTTTCCAGTGCATTTGATGCTAATGGAATTGCAGTGTGAATCCAAATTCATAGATATGGGTTAAGTATTAGTGCAAGCCACCAAATTCATAGATATTTATGTTCAGAATTGCAGTGTGATACATTGCATATGTGACTACGTCCTCAGAAACAATCGAGTTTTCCTTGCATAAAGCCTTGCTGCCAGTATAAGAAATCTAGACTGCCTGCTTGTAGCATTGAGTTCATTTTGCGGGGTGCTAAAGTCAGAAAAATGTGAAATGCCTATGACCCTGGTAATCCAACATGACAGGTTGCAATTTTGGGGATAATGGCTTCTGATTGCTATTGGGGATGGTACACACATATAATCTTCCATCAGGAGCACAATGAATACTGATGTAATCTTGTGTAAGTATGTGCAACTACAGGTCTTGACTCTTGACCTCTGTGATTGCTGCTTGTCGAGCTGAGTTTGATGGTTCACAAGTGTTGGTTTGCCATCTATGATCTCAGAAACTTGATTGATCCAGGTGAGATTCTGAGATCACTATTCTGGATGTAGTAGATAATAGGACCAATAGTTGTTTTCGGATCAAACCACTTATGATGAAGCAAAGAAAACAAATGAAAGAAAAAATACTGAAATGAAGGATGACCTTGTTTGTATAGTGACATGGAGAACACTAGTCCCATACGTCCACGATGGCTAGTATTCTGAATGTCTTGCTGGAAGTTTTGCCTTGAGAGTTGGAGATAAATGACTGGTGATGGCCAAATGGGGCCAAAGATATGGTGTCGCTAGCCAAGTTTTGACCATTCAAGTTTATCATACTATCTTTTTAACTAGTAGTAGTTCATTTAACTACTGATGACAAATGCTATTTAGGGAAGGAAACATCAATATTAACCCTGAAGTTCAGAGCTGCTACAAGTTCAGGACTGTTTTGTGCCTACATCATCTTGACGTACTAAGCTATGCTAAGAGGAGGTCTAGCTCTTACAAATAAGCCCAGCACACAAGATACAAACAAACTACTGGCGTTCACAGAGGAAAAAGAATCTGTCACCCCAGGAGCTACAAAACTTGTACAGAGCAGAGCTAATCTTTCCATTTCCAAGCGTGTTAAAGTGCGCACTCATGATTTCTCTTCAGGAAAAAAAGCCGAGAAGTTGCGGATGACGCTGAAGGTACAGAGGAGGAAGAACTGCAATACCTGTGGATGTTGCCAACGTTTCTCATTGTAGCTGAGTTGATTTCCAAGAAGCTGTGTAGTTTGAATTCAGATGATGGATCATGCATTCTAATTCCCTTACCTCAACCGATCCATGTCAAGGAATATGTTAATTAAATGCAGTAAACACCATTGCCGTCAAGTAATATTGATTTTCTCTGCAGTGTGACATAAAACTAGTCTGGCATATATACCAATTGTATTGAATGAAATTTGCAGCAGTTGCAAAATTCAGACAGCATATATGTTCTTCTCCAGGAAATAGCAGTCATCTGGAATAGTAGTTAAGCACAGAAGTGAACTTCCTGATGTGCTTGCATCCATCAGATCCAATGCTTGCATACAACAGACTGAAAAATACAACAGACCGAAAACATAGAAAGAGATCTGGTGCTACTTGCATACATCAGAACAATCCAAGTCATAGACCGAAAACATAGAAAGAGATCTGGTTCTTTTTCACATTCTTGACTAGTTACTCTTTTCCGAACATGGTTATGTGCATCACCACTCAAACGAAGTATTGTGAAATCAGAGATGAATCCATTGGATCTGTGCCTCAGTACACACTTTTCCGACTAGAGCAGCAGAATGCTTTAAGAAGCCACAGAAGCATACAAGAATAAATAGATACGAAAAGATTACTCAAATGCTCTGCAAAATTCAGACCAACAATTTTCTCATTCATATCCAAAATTGATTACAGTATGACTTGATAGTCGGTACATCAAGGGTTTGCTTAGCTCAAAGCTTCACTCACACATACACACAAGAGTTCACCAACCAATGCTACTCGTCAGAAACTGCAACTTTAAATCACCACGACGCCAATGCCTAAGAATCCAAGTCAACCAAGATTAATTTTACAGGAGGGTCAGCATAGTCTCCAGACGCTAGGCAGCTCACATGATTACTGTGTGTATCGACAAGTTCAATTCTACTCCTTTTTCCTGCTACAAGCCGGGTAGCAAGCGGGCGTTTTGGATTTTCTTGGCGAGTCGTTTACGCTCTGTCTCGCGCCGGAATTGCAGTACATGAGCTTCCTTTTTAGGCTCATCTGCTTTACTTTGGTTTATTGAAAATGCCCTTTATTTACTTAAACCCTTACTTAGGACCAGGTGTGGATGTAGTGTAACTATGCCGTACACATCTTAACAAGGTTTTTGCTGCCTAGCTAGATGGAGACTCTGCTGACACTCTTGTAAAATTACTAATGACTGAAAGGGATTGAAAGAACACTAGAAATCTTGGTGATTAAGTGCAGAACCTAGAGATGCAAAGATTAAATGAAACTCATGTGTGAATGGTTTAGGAAGGACTAGCTTAACTCGAAGGTTCACCCACACGGACTCAAGAAAGGAATTGGTTCCTCTGCTTCCTCTGCTTTGCTTCCTCTGATGCAAGCCTACCACCAAGAAGCTTGCACTGCTGATGATTTCTTCCTCTGCTTCGAGCACCCGTGGATTGCACTCATCCGTGGATTTGCATCGCTTGAGCAAAGTCCCGTCGACGAGCCATCTCGAGGAGGTGAGCTTGATAACGCCATGCGTGCTGTCTTGCTTTGAGCAGCTCCTCAGGGGACTTGGTCACGTCAGAGTGATGGATCCAGGGGTCGTTGAACTGCACCGTGTCCGCCATCTGCTCCACCTTTCGCCGGGCCTCTGCTCTGCTGCGCTCGATCTCCTGCCGACGGTTGGCCTCTTCTTTGGAGGCAGAGCGAGCCTTGTCGAGGCGAGCCATGGTGAGGCGAGCTTTCTCGATCAGTTCGCGCATGCTCATCTGCGGCTTCGATTGCATCGCGGCAGCCGAAGATTCGGCGACCTGGTTCTTGATTGCGGAGGAGTGGAACGGATCCTTGCCGCTGCTGGGAGACGGAAGCTTGCTGCCGTTCTTGATGTTGGCGGGGACGGCGACATGGAGCTCGCCCCCGGAGCAGGCACCGCGTACGCGCTTCGCCGGCGGCGGTTGCTCGCCGCGCACGGATCCGGGGCGCTTTGGCTTCTTGGCAGCCGCGGGGTTCGCCATCAAGGCGGGGTTCACGCGCACGCGAGAGGAGCAGGAGTGGAGGTCGGCAGCGGCGGCGCTACGACGCGGGAGCAGAGACGGCGGGAGCACCGTGGTGCCGGCCATGGTCGCGGCCACGGAGTCGCGGGAGCAACGATCAAACAACGATCGCGAGAGCAGGGATCCGGCGGCGGGACAGGAGGAAGGAAGAGGATGCGGTGGAGGGCGAGGTGAGATAGATCGGGAATTTGGGAGACGGGGCGAGCAAGAAAGAAGAGACGCGGGAAGCAATTTGAATCCGAGTCGAAGTTGGCCCAGGCAGGCAAACGGGGACGCGGGAAACGCGCACTTTGGTTTTTGAATCCGAGTCGGCCCAGGCATGCATAGCTAAAACTGGCGGCAGGAGACTCGGATTCAAATTGCTTGCCATCTTTCCAACGCCTCAGAGAAAGCACAAATGACCTCTCCTTGCATAAAGCCCAGAAGAGGAAGATTAAACATGATGGCACGAATGTCTGAATCAATTTTGGCACGAATGTCTGAACCAATTTTGGCACGAATGTCTGAATCAGAGTGGGCCAAAATCAGAAGAATGCCTGCTTGTTAACTTTCAGAGTTAACATCTTAACCACCATTGTGCATTCAGAACATTTCTTTTTATCTTGAACAACACTTATTTTGATATCCTGATGTGTTCGTAGTGTATGCAGCTACAGATCTGAACTCCGAGCTCTGTGGTTGCTGCTTGTCAAGCTGAAGTTTGATGATTTCTCATTCTCAAATTGAATGTGCCTATGTCCCTATAAAAGAACATGCGAATAACTGAACATGAGCAAACCTGGCTAAACTTCACTAAGAAGTGGCTAGAGTAGTAGCAGAAGAACATGAAACATTATACGTTTGGATTACAATGTAGCTGATGGAAAATCAGTCTGGTAGCTGGTACCAACCACACACACACATGTTTATTTTCACTCCACAAAACTGATCTTTGATATCTCGAATATGTACGCTACCTGAGCCGTAAAAAGCCCATAATCCTCACCTCACATTTTTTTAGTTATATATGCTACTGAATGTTTGCCATCATATCAAACCTCCGGGTCTAGAATGATTCGAACTCTAGTTGACATTGGAGCTGAACTCGTTATCGTTATGTCTATTGTCCTGCTTGATTGGCCAATGTATGTCGATGTCGTCTCTCTGTCGGCGCACCCATGGATCAGCGCAGAAGGCTGCTTTGGCTCCATTGGTAAGCTTATGCTTTCAGAGTTCAGCATTGCAGCAACACCTGTCATGGCGGGCCGGTCTGCTGGATCTTCCTGAGCACAAAGCAGTGCCACCTGAGCACATCTCTTTATCTCAGCGACTTCATATCTGTCCCCTAACAACGGATCCACAAGCTCATGCAACCTTTGGTCCTTCCACATATGCCAGGCCTGAATATATAATACATTTGACTTTAAATAAATGCAATGTAACTTACATGTAGTGTGTGCCAGGTATAAAAAAACAGTCTTGCTTTTACACACCCTATTTGAAAAGTTCACAACTTCTGTTGTCAAGCAATGGTATAGGTTAAAACTCACTACTTTAGTTGAAAATTAAAGTAAGGCCATTTTCTAATATTGAGAACGGAAAAGGTGCTGCTTGAAATGTACTTTCACTCACATCTCGTACAAGATCACCAACAGTATCCCCTCGCTTGTCGAGTATGGTATTCTTTCGGCCACTAATAATCACCAGAACCAAAACGCCAAAGCTGAACACATCTGTCTTCGTCGAGTAAACTCCTCGAGATGCATACTCTGGAGCTTTGTAACCACTGAAAAGTGAAACAAAAGATGTCAAGACTGTGAGAGTAGGACATCTGAAAACAAATGATGGGAATATGTGATTATTAATATTGTAGGCAGCTGATACCTGGTTCCCACGACCCTACTCTGCGCCCTTCTGCTACATCTGAACTCAGTGTCCTAGCTGACCCAAAATCAGTAATCCTCGGGCTCATGCTATAATCCAAGAGGATATTATGTGGTTTCAAGTCTCTATGGACAAGGCAGGACATGGAGCCTTTATGCAGGTAAACAAGGCCCTCTGTTAACCCTTTAATTATCTTGAATCGCTTAGACCAGTCTAGCAATTGCCCTTTTGTTCTGTCTGCAAAAGATAATCAAATTGCAACTTCTATCAACTGTTGACGAATTGCTCTAAACCAAACTAGAATAGTTTTTATGATTTGAGCAACAAAGAATCAGGTGAAAACTAGATCTGTTGTAGCCTTCCATTTAACTGTAGATGTTTTGAATTCATGCACATTTACTAGGAATTAAAGGAGGTGTGCTTGAAAAATATCTCTGATAATACAGAAAATGTACCAGATATGTAATGGTCCAAGGAACTATTTTGCATGAACTCATAGACAAGAATCCTTTCTTTCCCATGAATGCACCACCCCAACAACCTAATTAGATTGGTATGCTGAAGCTTTGCAAGCTGCAATTCACTGTCGAAATCAAATATTGTTGCATGCTCATCAAGTCTTTTGATGGCAATCATAAGTCCGTTGGGCAACTGACCCTGCAATGGTTACTTAGTGAGTTCAAATAAGATTCTATCAACAGAAATCAGTTCTTTATTGGGAAGAAAAAGGAGGACGGGTATTCACTTTGTTAGTTAGTTTGGATATTGGCACATATTTACCTTATAAACTGTACCGAATCCACCAGACCCAAGTATTCTCCTCTCTGAGAAATTGTCTGTAGCATCCACGATCTGAAAGAAGTTGAACTTTGCAAATCCCACACAAGTTTCTTCTATACGGGTACAAAGCTCAGCAAGTTCTTCAACATTGAAGATTTTCTGTTCTTGCATGTCCACTTTTCCTGATTCATGGATATTCGATCCTTGTCATGATGGGATCGCAAAAAATATGACTGAGAATACAAAATTATTGACAGCATACTCCAGTTTCTTTTTTCCATTGATTGTCAACTCATCCTAATTAGGGACTTACCATTGTACGAAAACAAATGGAGATTGTAATAGAAGAAGTCATGCAATATACAGATGTTGTTTCTATCACTCGAAGTCAAATCTTTCACGTGGCTGCTAACAGAGTAAATATGTGATGTAGGTTAATTTCTTCCAGCTAGTGCTCTGACCATGACATGTGCTTATCAACTTAAATTTGGACACAATGAATGGTGACACAATGTTTTCTCATGAAAAAGAAAGCACATGTAAAAATATATTATATCAAATCATTCATATGGACATTTTATATTGTCTCTGTTGCAACATATCCAAAAAACATGAGTAGCAGGGTGTTGCAACAGCACACAGACACAACATAGAAATTCAAAGTCCTTGAAACAACTAACATTGGCATGAAACTTCACTCCATTAATTTCCATACCTAAGTTCATGATTAAGCGCATTAGGAAATTCATAGAATAACTACTTACCTACAAATCGTTTTTCTCCAACATTGCGAAGTTCAGTATCTCCTTGAACCCGTACTTTGGTGAATTCCAAAGCTCTTCCTGGAAATGGTTCACTCCTAAAAGGTGGCGAACTTTAGACATTTGAGTCTGTATAACTAATGAACTTATGGTATGGTTACATAACTTGACTTCACAGTTCATGCTGACTCAATATAAGAAGGGGGTGGCAATCCTAGAAGAGATATAAGAAGGATGAAATCATGCTTAATGACAAATATAATAGAAATTTGTCGAAACATAGTATATTCCAATTCAAACAAACTCGTTGATCTGATGCACAGCTTACATTTCAGACATTTAATCTACAGATATGTTGTAGGTTTGTAACAAGTAGCTCTGAACCAGATTTTATTCTTTTTTTTTGGAAAAGGGGGGATTCCCCGGCCTCTGCATCAGAAAGATGCATACGGCCATCTTATTAACCAAATAAAGTAGTGCCAACATGGTTCAAAAGGTCTCCAAAAGTAATAAAGAAAGCACAGAAAGCTCACACAGAGCCATAAAGGGCTAGAAACACCAACTAGCCAAGAAAAGACGCCACAACCGGCCGGCTAAAACTAGATAGGGATACTAAATGCCTATCCTATTACATGACCGCCATCAAACCGGTTGAAGATATCGAGCTACCATCTCGGCGGAAAGACCCAGTAACCAAATGCTCCACGGCCTCCGTGCGGGTGAGTAGCGACCACGAACGGATCAGTGCCGTAGTTGAATATGACCTGCAAAAAATGTATACATGATATTCATTAAAAACCAAATCATTTCGCAAGTCCGGATAGTCCACAGCAAAGCACAAACTCCAACCCGAATATGTCTTGCTAAGTCGGGCTCAATCCCATTAAGCCATGTCCCAAATAACGCATTAACAGAATTCGGTGGATTGATATTAAAAGCAATATGGACCGTCGCCAAAGTACCTTGGCCAACGGGCAATCAAAAAGAGGTGTTTGATAGTCTCATCGATCGCGAAACTACACCTAGTAGGTCTGTCCAATTACGCTTTATCAAGTTGTCCTTAGTTAAAATAACTTGTTTATGGACAAACCACATAAACACTTTTATTTTCAAAGGAACTTTGACATCCCAAACATGCTTGGGCGTAGGAATGGAGTTGAATTAATAACATCAATATACATTGATTTAACCGTGAATACTCGAGACTTAGTCAATTTCAGCGTAATTCATCGAGTTGTTGTGAAAGCTGGACTTCCATCGGTCTCCTAACTAGGCGGAGCCATTCTTCCCAACGATTGCCGCTAGCGTTAAATCGGAACTGAATATTAAGGGGGTAGATTGAAAGACCGATCGGCGAACACCTCACGTCGTTGAACAATGCGGTACAAAGGCGGGTATTGGATGGCCAAGGGTGTCTCGCCGAGCCAAGTATCCTCGAAGCGTGTACTCGTGCGTTTCCAATAACAAACTTCGTCCTATTAAACAAGGCCTGTTTGACTTTCATCAGGCCTTTCGGAAGGGCGAATCGGTCACTGGATGTAACACAGGACAAAGTTTTTGTGCGGAGGTACTAACTGCGAAGGATTTGAGCCCACATAGCATCATTCTCCGATGAGAGCTTCCTGACCACTTGCTAAGAAGGCATTTATTCTTAACTTCTAGATTCTCAATACCTAGACCCCTTGGTCTTTCGGTCTCAGATGATATCCCATTTAGCAAGCCGATATTTTCTTTTAAGCTCATCACCACCCAAAAAAAGCGCGATCGATAGAAGTCCGATCTCTTCCTAACACCAAGCTGGGACCTCAAAGAACGATAGGAGAAACATTGGCATACTCGTGAGCACCGAATTAATCAGATTAATCGGCCTCCGTATGACATGAGCTTACCCTTCCGACAACTCATTTTCTTCTCAAATCGGTCCTCGATGCACTTCCATTTTACATACGTCGACCTACGATGGTGGATTGGAATCCCCAAGTAAGAGAAGGGTAACTCTCCCAACTCACACCCAAACAATTGGCTATAAGCATCCTGTTCATCTTTGGCCCTACCAAAACAGAACAGCTTGCTCTTACGAAAGTTAATCTTTAACACGGTCAATTGTTCAAAGAGGCATAAGACAAGCTTCATATTTCTCGCCTTGGCCAAGTCATGCTCCATAAAGATGATTGTATCATCAGCGTACTGAAGGATGGATACACCTCCATCAATAAGATGAGGTACCAATCCACCTACTTGACCATTTTCCTTAGCCCTTCCTATCAAAATTGCTAACATATCCACCACAATGTTAAATAAGATAGGGGACATCGGATCTCCTTGTCTTAGGCCTTTATTTGTCTGGAAGTAATGACCTATGTCATCATTAACTTTAATTCCCACACTACCTTTTTGCATAAATGATTCAACTTTGTCGCGCCGGGCTTCATCAAAACCTTTCATACGCAATATTTGTTGGAGGAATGGCCATTTGACCTTATCATACGCTTTCTCGAAATCCACCTTAAAAATTACTCCATCTAATTTTTGGAATGGATTTCATGGAGTGTTCATGCGGGACGACCACCCTTCAAGGATATTTCTGTCCGGCATGAAAGCAGTTTGGGCTGTTGCACCACAGAATCATAATCTGTGTGAGTCTGTTAGTCCCGACCTTGGTGAAATTTTGAAACAAACATTGAGGAGACAAATCGGCTGAATTGCTCAATTCTCACGCATCCGTCTTCTTGGGAAGCGGTGTGATAGTCCCAAAATTCAAGTGAAATAATTGAAGCTGTCCGGAGAAGCAGATCATGGAACATAGGTAGTAAATCCCCTTAATAATGTGCCATCACTTTTTATAGAACTCGCGAGAATCCATCCGGTCCGGTACCTTATTGTTTTTCATCGTGCAATAGCATCAAACACCTCCTTCTCCGAGAACGGGCAAGCAGAATATCATTATCGGCGGCCGATAGGTGAGGGACATCCTCGATCCTGGACTCATCGAGGACACACAATTATCCTCCGGAGGTCCAAATAGCGCTTATAATAGTCGGTAATATATGTTTTAGGTTATCGACCTAAAATAGTGCCTCGTCTTGCTCAAGCTGAAAGATACGCTTCTTTACGTGCTTGCCATTAGCTATCAAATGGAAGAAGCGAGTATTCGCGTCCCTTGGACCACTTTGCGGACTTTAGCACGCAAAGCCCACTTCAATTCTTCTTCGTGGAGCAGTTCTTTCAACCTCTTCTCCGCCTCATTTTTAACACGAAGCTCGGTTGGCGATAAAATATTGGATTACTGCTGTATGTCCAGGGCATGTGTAAGAGCAAGGAGTCTATCCTTTTCAATCTTATACACACCACTGAGGTGCTTAGCCCAACCCCGTAAGAAACTTCGCAAATGCCCAATCTTATTCTCCCAACGCTCTATCGCAGTCTTGCCTCCTACACCTCTAACCCATTCCCTGGCAATTAAGTCCAAGAACCCCTCACGTTCAAACCATGACATCTCGAAGGAGAAGGAGTTCTTGTTACCCGTGGTTCGGCTCCCCGAGTCCACGAACAATGGGGTGTGATCAGATATTCCCTCGAAAGAGCTTGCACGTAACGGAGGAACTTTTGTTCCCACTCCACGCTCGCAAGAACTCGATCAATTTTTCATAGGTTGGGTTTGGCGAGCATTAGCCCAGTGAACTTTCTACTAGAAAGCTCTATCTCTCTCAGATCCAAGCTTTCAATAATGGTGTTGAACATAAGCGACCATCTGTAGTCAAAGTTATCATTGTTCTTCTCCTCTCTCCTCGATGATATTGAAATCACCTCCAACTAAAATTGGAAGTTGTTACGACCCTGATTGAACAAGGTCCGCGAAACTCCGCTTTAAGCTCGGTCATGCGGCACCATAAACCGTCACCAAAGCCCGTTAAAACCATCTATCCTAGACGACTCGAAACTTCACCATGAAGTCGCCCATCACCACACTTCGGACTTCAAGCGAATCGCATCTTACACCTAGTAAGATACCACCCGATCTTCCTCGTGGAGGAGGCAATGCCAATCGAAATCAATACCACCCACAAGAGAAGAGAAAGCTGGGCGCAAAGTTATCTCTACCCGTCTCCGATAGAGCAACAAAATCTAACCTCTGCTCTAAAGCTGTCTCACTAGGAATCTTCTTTTAGCCAAGTCCTTGGACCTCTGCTATTCCAAAAATTCCTCTCATAATTCATCATGGAATTTTTAGTGGTTGAATCCTAGCACTCCTCTGACTGCGGAATCGGGATAGATCTTCCGTTTCCACTTACGCTTAGGTTTACTAAGCTCTGTCGCCGGACCTCATAACCGGGTTCACAAATATTACTAGCATCATTCTCTAGGGTACATCATCTTCCTCGAGTCATGATTGGGGGTGCTAGATCCGCACACGATTATCGAGCACTCGAACCCCTAACGCATCAATCTCATCATCATTCATTGGTTTAACTGCTGCAAGATTACGAATAGTCTCTAAGGCACGTTCCGCCTCCAAATCTAATAGATCATTCACCAAATTGGTAATCTCACTATCCATAGCACCTAGTGAAACTCCTAATTGGTTTGCATTATTTATAATGTCCTCATTAGAAAAATGTAATAAGGAATTAGATAAGTTGGCGGACATACCAGAAGATAAAGCAGCCTCCTGAAGCTTGGCTGCCCTCATAGCGCACCGCTGCTGCATATCATCCACCTCAGGGATGTCGAGGATGCGAGCACTCATCCGTCTCCCCTCGGAGATAGGGTCAGGGATCCGCCAAACGCGACAACCTCCTCCTTAGTAAAACACAGCCTTTGAATCCCTCAAAGTGCCGAGGTTACAGAGAAAGCGTCTGCGGGCTCCCGAACCCCTCGGGACGGGTGCCCCACACGAGGACCCGGCCATGGGTAGGGGCGAAGAGGGATGGCGGGGGCCTGCCGCACCATCCTCCACCCGCCCCCCGGCTCAGACGGATGAGCCATCGGCGAGGAGAGGCGGTCCTCGACCGTCGGGGAAGAGGAGGAGGCAGGCCTCTGCCCAGCCCCCACCCCACGCTGCTGCTTGCCGCGGTGGATACCGCCCCATCGAGATGCGAGAGCCGAGGCCGCTGCCTCGGGCTCCTCTCCAGACCGGCCGACCCCTCGGGGCAGGCGTCACCGACGCCACGGGATCGGGATGGGGATGGGAGAAGACGAGGCCACCTGCCCGAACCCCTCCCCATGACCCATCTCGCCCATGATCGCCGACACGGGTCGCGTCCACGTGGGGCGCCGGGACAAGAGAAGCACCCTCCGGCCTCCTCTCCGTGGCGCCGACCAAAGTCCTTGCGGTCGTCCGACAAACAATCCAGCATCTCCTCAAACTCCCAGAGGAGGGCGTGTGCTCAAGATAATCATCGAATCTACCGGTCACTCCATAGTGCAGGAGGTGCCGAGGTGGCTCAAAAGACCCAAAGCGCAGAGTAGTCATGGGCACCATTGGTGGCTGCAGGCTCAACCCGGTCCCATCCCGAGCGGCGTGAGTAGCTGGGTGAGAACCGTTAGACCCTCTCGCGTGGGCTCATCGGCGGTGCCCCTTGGCCCCGCATTGCCATCATCTTGTCGTGCATGTCAACATCGTTTCCATTTACCGCATCGACAAATAAATCGGTGTCCTAAAACTTCGATCTCTAGTGGGAACACCTCTCCCTATAGGTCCGATTGACCTTATCGAGCACGAACTCAATATCCGAACACTCACTAAAAGCGGGCCACCCCATGGGCAGCGTGAAAGCCATATCCACTTTTACTGTCTTCCCAACCATGATGCCCATCTTGGCCACCACTCGAGCATCCTGCAGAGGCTTAGAAGGAGCCCCTATAAACCGCAACCGGACTGCGTGGCGGCTTTCCCTTAGGCTCAACCTGCTTCCACTCATGGAACTCCAGGATACACTTAGTACCGAGGACTCTACACAAGCCAAAGCTCAACAATCTCTCCAAATCATCCACAGATGGGAAATCAACCTTGAAAACCCTGTCCTCGATAAGCACCAATTCCCATCTAAAATCCCCAGGAGCCAGCTCCTGAAGCCTCCTCACAATCTGTGCCTCAGTCACCTCACCCTGGGTCGCTTTCACAATCCCAGTAGTCAAGCTCAGTGTATCTTCCGGGACCTCTCTACTTTGGGGACTCAAAAACATGAGCTCGGCACAACAAACTCCATAAATATTCAGCGTCGGAGGCGGAGTCACGCAACAACAGGCACTCCCGAGTCATGTGCGGGCTTGCCAGACGACTCACACAGTGGGCCACACACTCGGCAATGAAGTGGCCCTTCTCACCTAGCAGTAACAAATCATCCTCTCCTTCTTACGTGCATATTTGGGCGCCCTCTCGGCATCGGACAGCCGGTAGCCTCATCCACCGTCCCAGCCTCGGGAACCTCAACACCGCCAAGGCGTTCACCACCTCCATTGCACAGGAAGGAAGCTCGGTGGAAGTATGGCGAGACTCCTTTGTAGGCGCCGAAGATCAAGCGCCTGGGCGGGGCGGTCGGCCGAAATCTCCACGGCCCCAACCCCAACCACCACGATGGCCATGAAAGCCTCCTCTCGGCGGTGATCCGGGCGGAGGCCTCGACAAAACCACTGCCGGGCGAGAAAGCGGTCTCGGCCGAGACCCGTCGCTTTGCCAGGCATATCCACGACCTCCTCCCGTGGAAGAGGATCCTCGGTCTTGTCCGTCACCATCGCATCATACCCATCATCCCCACCGGCCTCGGGCGGATCGTTGGGCTCTCATTGTTTATCCGAGTCGGACCGGACGGTTTTGCGCCGGCCTCGCAGCGTAATGGGGCGGAGGAGCCGCCGAGGCTGATTGCCCGAGGGCGCGGCAAGCCCCAACAGGCCGAGGCCCTCCACCATGGACCGCCGGAGCCACACGGTCGCGCCGGCGCAACCTCCGCGACCCGCGGTGGCGAGCGGCGCCGCGCCCGGCGTCGGGGCCTCATGCCGCCCGACCGTGCCGGTGGAAGTGCTGCCCGTGGCCGCCGCGCCCAAGGGCCAGCACCTCATACTGGTTGCCACGAGCGCTCCGCCCGCCGGCGGCCTCGGCGACGGCGTTGGGACTCGCGTCTAGCGTCGCCGCTGTGGCGGAGCTGTCCCGCCCGTCCTCTGAGGCTGGCGGCGGCCTTCTTGGTGGCGGCGGCGCGCCCTGCGGCCGGCCATGTCAGCGTGGCAAATCCTCCTAGCCCGGCGTAGACCATAGGCGGAAAACCTCTCGTGCCATGTCTACGAACCCTAGAAGCGAAGAGGCGGTGAGCACGATCGAGAAAGCGCAATCACGCCAGACGTGCATGGCAACGCGATAGGTGTAGGAGAGTGGCCCGGTCCAGCATGGGCCTCATACCCATCTTTCTCCAGCCCAACATCTCGCGGACCCAGTCCACTCCGAACCGGCCCAACTCCACCTAGCAGCTGATTCAATCGCTGCGATCTCGTGATCGAGATCATGGTCATCGCCGCTGCCGTCACGGGCGCCGCCGTTGGCGCGCCGCCTCGCATTCTTCTTGTTCTTGACAGTGATCCAAGACTCCGGTCTAATCAAATCGAATAACGTGAGATTCGGAAGACTCACCTTAGGTATGGGTCCTTTCCACGGTCTCAGCACCGACGCCGCCGTCTTCGGATGAACTACGCGTCGGATCATCTCAATCTTCTCGCCCGCGTGAAGACCAATACGCGCCGGATCATCCGGTGGCAGAATCCGATCAATCGTCGTAGCCACATCATCCTCGCTATAACCTGCATCAAAAAATTCACATATGAGATCGGAGGGCGTCGGAGACGGCGGCAACTCCGCCGGAGAATTCTCCCCATCGTCGTCCGCGTCATCTTCGTCGGATTCGGCGAGAGCTCAGAAGCGCCCGCCGACACGCCGGCCATCCCCTCCGATGGACGGCGCCGTCTCGCACGCTGGGACGGACGCCCGCCCAGTCGCCCGGGTCGCCCTCATCCCAGCGTCTCGCAGATCCGGCTGCTGTTAAAAAACCAGATTTTATTCTAGAATCTAAACCAAGCGGTGCCACTAGTCAACCTAATATGGTCAACAGTCATCTGGTTTGCACTTGTCACTTTGTCAGATAATAAGTGGCTAACCTCCCACGTTATTATTTGGTCCAAGACGCCACAAAACTTTGGATTTAAATTTAAAAAAAATGATGACTTGTTCTCTGAGTAATAAACTACATAACGAAAATTAGCTGACCTGATGTGACTACTTGAATTGTCTGTGACAACACTGAGAAGCCCCTCCTCGGCCTGCTAGACAAGGACCAGCATGATTAAATGACAAATATTATCAACGTAAAATGAAGCAGCAGAGATTCTGTGATTGAGGCGCCCTATAAACAAAATAAGAATTGCTAAATTCATATCGAATTGTGTAACTGGCAGCAGTACCGAATTGCAGTTGCACTCCAATTCAGGCATACTTATAAATTCATATCATGCCCAGGATCACTTGAACATATCAGTTTGACGAATTTTACAAATGAAATAACTCCATAATCAGTGTTTGTCCCCAATCACATACTACCATGGGCTTCAATTTTGATACAAACTTCCACATAAGCGCCAAGAAAAAATGCTACTACTGACCGGCGACAAGCCGGAACACGCCTACCTTGGCACGACGACTGTTTGTCGAATTGTCGACAAGGGAGATGAGCGGGATGAGGCGGATGAACATGTCGATCTTGTGCTGCGCGGCGCGGAGCTCGTCGGCCGTCCGTGCGCCCAGCAGCAGGCGGCGGAGGTAGCCGCAGTCCTGGCACGCCGTGACGAGCTCGTAGCACCGCCGCAGCGCGCCGCGGAGCTGCTCCAGCGGCCGCCTGGTGGCCTCCCGCCGCATCAGCTCCGCGAGCTCCAGCTCCCTGAGCAGGCCGCCTACGAGCTCCACGTGCTGCGCAAGCCGCACGCAGGCGTCCCGGTGGCGGCGCGCCGCCAGGGCGGCCTGCACGACCATGGAGACCAGCCGCTGCCCCAGCGCGTCCACGCCGACCAGCTGCGCCACGTTGGAGGCCTGCCTCAGCGTGCCCCACAGGCTGCTCGAAGGGCTGTCCCATGGGCTCGCCATGCTCGCTGCTCCCCGCTCCTGCGCTCTGCGGCCTCTCCCTCTCCAGGCCTCGTTGCCGCCATTGACACTATCGGCGTGTCTGTGTGTCGCCGGCGACTTTGACTAAGCTTGGTATGTGTGTGGACTTTCGTTGCATTCTAATGCCACATTTCTTGTTTATTTTTTATTATTTTTACTTTTAAGGACACAAATGGCCTTTATTTTTTTTTTCAAAATGTCGCTTTCGCATTCTGTGGATATAAATGCAGTACGCATGAGTCAAGGCATGGCGAATAATCCACAAATGAAACTGCTCCACACACGACAAAAGTGCGGACGATAGTTGAACGAGCAAGAATCCAGCGGCCGTCTGCTCCTCTGTGCACGAGATTCTTCGGCTGGATTTAATCGTTGTGCATGAGTCGTCCAAACTGTGTCGTCCACATAGCAGTGCTCATCCACAAATCAACTTTACCATTGTTATTGACAAGGTTCCCTGATATTAATGTTTTCAACGAGAAAATAGTGTTAGATCACCGGTTTTCATCAAGAAAAGAAGGACTCGATAAGCTCTGGAAAATGCCTTCAACAAGGTGCGTAGAACGGAAGGCCAGATCTAAGATTGTCAAAATTCAAAAAATAGGGCTTGTTCAGTAGCTCGCCAGCTCCTAGCTTCCGCAAATCTTCGAGGGAAGCTGGCCCTTACGGTCCAGCTCCAAGAAGCCCAGCTTCCCGGATCGAAGCGGCGTTCACATACAAAAAGGCGGAGCGGCAGTTTGGGCGATCCAGGAATAGGGGAAAACTGAAGTTGACGTTATTCACATGGAGATGCCACTGCTAAGTGATTCGAGGAGTTCACGTACCGGTTCGCTACTTCTATCTCGCCTCTGCTAATGCGTTCGACTGGGCCTAAGGCCGTGTTACCTCTTGAGCCGGTTGGGCTTCAGCGCGTCTAGGCAGACTGGCCTGCTGGAGAGTACCAGAAGCTGGAGCGAGGAGCCGAACGTATTTTTGATCGCTAGGGCTCCCATCGGAAGCTGGCGATGGAAACAAGAAGTGGGATTCGAGGATTTGCAGGAGTTGGGGAGCCACCGAACAGGCCCTTAGTACTCAAAGAGCACCACCGTACAGAAAGTCTTATATGTTTGCAGCATAAAATTATCTAATACTCTCATATAGGAAGTCCCATGTTCAATCAACGACGTCTACCCTCCTTCAGCAAGATCATGTTGCTTCCTCATGATAGACGTGGCTTTATGTTTTATCTCTAAGATGTTGTTGTAGTCTTTTCCTCGTAGGTAGTTGGTATGTGTGCCATTGTTAAACTGCTTTCTACTCTTAATACGCTATTGTGTCTGGTATGTATGCTACTTAATTTTGCTCCGTTGGTTTTGGTACTCTGTCTGGTGGCTTTATTTATAAAGTCGGATGCTTGTCTTTTCTCTAATGAAAAAAAATGGGATCAAATTCACTCATTTTGGCGCATCCATATGTTCATATTGGTCCCACGAGTGTGCGAGACCCACAATTCCATTTTATTCTTTGCTAATAATAAAGAAATGGTTTGGCCATATCCTAACTCACAAGAACTGTTGTTTTAAAATACCTACATATTTGGGTAGTGATGGGTGATCTTAAGTGCCCGCGACTGATATAGCTTCCCATACCACTAGTAGAAAACAGGGCTTTGGTCCGGGCCTGGCCAGCCCATTAGTCTCGGTTCAATCACGAACCGAGACCCATGGGGGCATACGTCCCGGTTCGTGAGCCCAGGGGGCCGGCCAGGGCCTCGTGGGCATTGGTCCCGGTTCGTCTGGACACATTTGTCCCGGTTCTAGGCACGAACCGGAATTAATGGGCCTCGCTCCTGGCCCACATACATTTGTCCCGGTTCCAGCCACGAACCGGGACAAATGAGCTGCCTATATATACCCCATCGTCGCAGCAGAGCACTCCACAGTGCTCTGTTTTTTCTGGCCGGCGAAGGGAGGGCATTTGGGTGCTCTAGCTCACCTTCTATGCACATGAGGTGTTCGATGAAATGCCCGAGCCACACTAGTTAAGCTTTCTCCTCTCGAAGCTCGATCTCCAAGCTCCATTTTCCCCGAGATTTGCATAGGTTTAGCGGTCCGTCACGTCCCGTCCCCATCTTCACCGCCGTCGATCGCCTGCGCTAATCTCGTCGCCGGCACCACCGTGGTGAAAATCTTGTTCTTATCTTCTTTCTGAAAGAAAAAAATATTCTTACTTTAGATAGATACTTGTCTAATTTTCTTATTTTTCTTATTGCTTGTTATTATATAGTGCGATGGTTTTGGTATCCGCCCCCGTCGGCCCTGTCCTGTCTATGATTCGGATGTGGTATATATTATCTTTTTATAACTATTTGGTTCATTTATTGTTTATAACAATTATGCCGACCAATGTGACATAGATTTTATTTATGTAGGAGGTAGTTGAACCGGAAATTCCAACCGACTCTATTGTCGAGAGGTTAAATTTAGTTGAAGAAGAAAACAATTACTTGAAGGAAAAAATAACAAAATTGAGGAGGAGGAGGAGAAGATGATATTGGAGTTGCATGTTGCAGATGCCGTCGATGATCACAAGATCGAGATGGATGCAATGCGGTTGAAGATTAGAAAGATTAGAAAATATGTCATTCGTACCGAGGCTTGGTATCGTTATGCCGTTGGATCAATTGTTACCTTGGTTGTGATTATGATCGCATTTGTTGTTGCATTGAAAGGTTTCACATAGTTTTAATGTATGGTTTAACTAGATGCTCTAGAGAGCTATATGTTGTTCAATTTGAACTATGTATGTACTTTGGTTTTAATATGATGATGAACTACTATTAGTTTGGTCACTTATCTATCCATGTGAACCTGTAATGGTTTCTGACACACATAATTATATATAATGCACACAGATGAACCGGCAATGGATGTATGGTGACAGACACACATAATTATGTTTCTCGAAGTGGCTGAGGCAAACAAGCATAATGGTTTTATGTGTTGTCCATGCCCTAACCCTCTCAACTTTTTAGCACATGCTATGTGGGTGAATGATGATATCATGCCAACTTTCAACCTTTGTAACAGATGAGTTTTCGTATGAAAAATAACAAATGAAGTCAGAAAGGGTTGAAAATTGATGATGTGGCTTTGAATGGTGCATTTTGAACACACAAAAAGTCTGGAGTTTAAATAAGTTCAAAAAATGGTATCCCTTTGTAACAGATGAGTTTCTGTATGAAATCCTGATACTTCAAAAGAGATTGTCCATTTTGTACACGAAGTGCATCTAGTTTTTGCCGTAGCCCTATCAACTTTTTAGCACATGCTATGTGGGTGAAATGATGATACCATGCCAAATTTCAACCTTTGCAGAGTTCATTTGAAATGCTTTTGAATTTCAGGGTCTTATAGCTCAAAAAAATCAGTAAATGCATGAAAAATAACAATTGAAGTCAGAAAAGGGTTGAAAATTGATGATGTGGCTTTGAATGGTGAATTTTGGACACACAAAAAGTCTGGTGTTCAAATAAGTTCAAAAAACTGAAATCCCTTTGTAACAGATGAGTTTTCGTCTGAAACTCTGATACTTCGAAAGAGATTGTCCATTTTGTACATGAAGTGCATCTAGTGTTTGCCGTAACCCTCTCAACTTTTTAGCACATGCTATGTGGGTGAAATGATGATACCATGCCAACTTTCAACCTTTTCAGAGTTCATTTGAAAATGCTTTTGAATTTCAGGGTCTTATAGCTCAAAAAAATTAGTAAATGCATGAAAAATAACAAATGAAGTCAGAAATGGTTAAAAATTGATGATGTGGCTTTGAATGGTGCATTTTGAACACACAAAAAGTCTGGAGTTCAAATAAGTTAAAAAAATGAAATCCCTTTGTAACAGATGAATTTCCGTATGAAACCCTCATCAACTAAAAAGCCACATCATTTAGCTCAAAAATAATCAATTAAAATATTCTGCTATGATCAACTAAAACAAAACTATAATATTCTTTAATAGCAAGAAGAAAATCAACTAAAAACTTCTATAAAACTCTAATAGCAAAAGGAATCAACTAAAAAGCTTTTATAAACCTCTAGTATTTTTAAACTAAAATTATATAAAATTTATGCCACTGAAATTATCAAAGTATTTTCTGTTCAAAACATGAAAAGCAGAATGAAACAGAATAAACTTTAATAAATAAGTATGAAAAAAAAATTAAAATTTAATAAAATAAATAAGTAGAAACAAAATAAAATAAAATAAAATAAACTTCAATAAAATAAATAAGTAGAAACTAAATAAACTTTAATAAAGTAAAATAAATAAACTTTAATAAATAAGTAGAAACAAAATAAAATAAAATAAAATTTAATACAATAAATAAGTAGAAAAAAAATAAAATAAAATAATCTTTAATAAATAAATAAGTAGAAACAAAATAAACTTTAATAAAGTGAAATAAATAAACTTTAATAAAATAAATAAAAATAGCAATAGTAAGTTTTTTGTTGTAAGTAGAAACAAAATAAAATAAATAAAGTAACAAAGAAAATAAAAAGTGCCACCCACTGGGCCACCGCGGCCTGAATACGACTAGAAACCCAACAATGGGCCAGGATTCAGGCCCGCAGAAGGCCCAGAAGGCCCACAGGCACATAGTGACAGATTAGGCCCAAAAGTCTGCAGTTGAGAGGAGCTCGAGAGGGTGGGCGCAACAGCGCTTATAAACCACTCTCGAGCCCTCTCAACTAGCGAGGTGGGACTAAACATTTGGCCGCGACGCAGGCAGCAAGAGGCCTTTGGTCCCGGTTGGTGCCACCAACCGGGACTAAAGGGGTGCATTGGTACTGGTTCGTAGCACCAACCGGAACCACGAAATAAGTGTCTCAACTTTATACTAACTTTAGTATAAATTTGTACTAAGCTCAAGACACTTATTTTACAACGGAGGAAGTACTAATTAGCAAGTGAATCACAATTTTCAATATGGAACACATAGCTGCACCAAACCTGTCCCCTCTCGCTTGGAACTTAGAAGCAAGCTTCCAGCAGACAGTAGCAACAAAGGGCGGCCAAGCTGTCAAAACACAAAGAAAGAGAGAAAAATGTATGTTGGCAAGCTGGTGTCGCTGCATTCGTATTTCTGCAAGTTCGATATGCTTCCTCCGTTCCTAAATGATATGAATTATATACGGATGTATATAGACATATTTTAGAGCGTAGATTCATTCATTTTATTTTGTATGTAGTCCATAGTAAAATATCTAAAAAGACTTATAAGTATTTAGGAACGGAGGTAGTAGATAAATCAGTGTACATTGTATGCTCCGGACAAGAGAAAAATGGAATACGACGCTTCTAGGCATGCTCTGTCTGAATTCTGTAACTAAGTTTTGGATAAATTGCTCTGGAAATATGAAAAGGTCTCAGAAAACGTTGACCTTCAGCTGTTGTCATTTCAATAAACGGTCTAACTGCCTATTTTTATTTATCATTTACGAATCATAAATATCTTTTCGCACGAGAAGGCCTAGCGTGACGGATAGCTACGAGGCTGGTTGAGGTAACCACTCCTAGGCGCGTTTGGTTGCACGCATGCAGCCCAACCAGGCCCGCACAGGATGTGCGTGGCCTGTTTGTTGGATGGGCTGCATGCGATTTGTGGCCCGCAGGAACCTTAAAGCAAGCCTCAGCCTGGCCCGGCGGAAAGTTTCTCGCGAGCCTGGCCTGGCGTGGCCACTCGTGCGAGGAGGCTGCAAGCCTAGGGCAGCACGGGAGAAGGAGGGGACGTCTCATAACTCCCCCTACTCTCTTGTCACCGCCCCGCTCCTCTCTGCTATTCCCACCGCTCCTCTCTGCCTCAACGCCCCTCCCTCTTCTCTTCTCCGATGGCTCTGCCTAGCCCACCGCCGCGCCGTCCTCTGACCCCCGTCGACGAGTGCATGGCCAGGATCTAAGAGTGCTAGGTGGTCGCGCTCCAGAACTCGGGCAGGGACCTGGCGTCGGCGCTACGAGCGCCGTCCCCCATCTGCTGCCGGCCACCACGAGGGCTGGCCAATGCGGTGCCGGCCGTTCCTGCTCCGTCGCTGATTCCGGACCTCGTGGTCCTGGGCTCGGCACCGTCCACGGAGCCGCCGCTTCTTGGAACCCCATTGGGTAGGGGGTTTTCTTGAACCCCGTCCAAGGGTTTTCTCCTGTCGGCGCGCCGTCCTCCTCGACCTCCGCATGAGCACGGGGCTGATGCCGCCGGCCGTCACCAGGGCCGGCTCCTCCTCTGCTCCGCCACCTCTCTCCTTCCTGCCAGGGTTTTCACCCCGGCCTCGGTTCGCTGCGACTGCGCAAGCTCCGGTGAGTCAAAAAATCCTCAATGCTTGCTCGTAGATGTAGATTAGGGGTTTCTTTCTTAGGCACGTGCTAGTACTTAGTGGATTCGATAGGATTAGATAGGATTCAAGTAGATCCGATTCGATGCGATCCTAATCGAATCGAATCTGACCGATATGTTCTTGTTTGCTACAGTGGGTGTTCTAGGATAATGTTCTTCTGCTAGTGCTTTCCTAGGATCTGTGTTCATGCTAGGATGTGTGTTCATGCTAGAATCCCCAATGCTAGTGTGATTTTCTAGGATCTGTGATCATGCTAGGGTCTTGCTAGGATCTGTGTTCATGCAAATGGCATGTTCATGTTCAAGCTAGGATCATGTTCATGTTGCTACTTACATGTTCAAGCTAGGGTTTGTGTTGCATGCTCTAGATTGTTATACGTGCATGTAGTAGGACCATTTTAGGATGCTGTCAAATGTGCATGGGTGCACACGGGTGCTATTTTTAGACGTTTCCATGCTTAGGATAGTGCACTAATGAGTGGCAGTTGCAGAAGACGAGATGCCACTGATCAGTGGCATTTGCTCATGGGCAACTACCACTGATCAGTGCCACTTGCTCTTGGGCAAGTCCCCTGATCAGTGGCACTTGCTCTTGAGTTGAGCAAGTGCCATTGATCAGTGGCACTTGCCCAAGAGCAAATGGCATTGATAAGTGGCATTTGCTCAAGAGCAAGTGCCATTGCTAAGTGGCATTTGGCAAAGAGTTTGTGCACCGATCAGTGGCATTTGCTCTTGGGAAAATGTCTCTGGTAAGTGCCATTTGCTGTAGTGCTAGTGCAACTGATCAACGGTTGATGTCGCTTGAAGCTATGTCGGTATTTCCCCAAAGAGGAAGGGATGATGCAACACAGCGGCGGTAGGTATTTCCCTCAGATATGAAACCAAGGTTATCGAACCAGTAGGAGAACCAAGCAACACAACGTAAACAGCCCCTGTACACAAATAACAACCACTCGCAACGCGACGTGTTAAAGGGGTTGTCAATCCCTTTCGGTTAACGGCGCCAGAAATTGGTGTGCGGACGGGAGAAAGTTGTAATAAATTGATATATCAAACGCCAAATAAAATAAATAAGAAATAAATTGCAGTAAGGTATTTTTGTATTTTTATTTTAATAGATCTGAAAATAAATGCAATGAAAAATATATCGCAAAGGCAAATAATATGAGAAGGAGACCCGGGGGCCGTAGGTTTCACTAGTGGCTTCTCTCGAGAAAAATAGCAAACGGTGGGTGAACAAATTACTGTTGGGCAATTGACAAAACTTCAAATACTCATGACGATATCCAGGCAATGATCATTACATAGGCATCACGTCCAAGATCACTAGACCGACTCCTGCCTGCATCTACTACTATTACTCCACACATCGAATGCTATCCAGCATGCATCTAGTGTATTAAGTTCATGGAAAAGCAGAGTAATGCAATAAGAACGATGACATGATGTAGACAAGAACTATCTATGTAGAGATAGACCCCATCGTCTTATCCTTAGTAGTGAAGGAAATATGCCCTAGAGGCAATAATAAAGTTATTATTTATTTCCTTATATCATGATAAATGTTTATTATTCATGCTAGAATTGTATTAACCGGAAACATAATACATGTGTGAATACATAGACAAACAGATAGTCACTAGTATGCCTCTACTGGACTAGCTCATTAATCGAAGATGGTTATGTTTCCTAACCATAGACATGTGTTGTCATTTGATTAATGGGATCACATCATTAGGAGAATGATGTGATTGACATGACCCATTTCGTTAGCTTAGCACTTGATCGTTTAGTATGTTGCTTATGCTTTCTTCATGACTTATACAAAGTTCCTGCAACTATAAGATTATGCAACTCCGTTTACGGAGGAACACTTTGTGTGCTACCAAAGCGTCACAGCGTAACTCGGTGATTATAAAGGTACTCTCAGGTGTCTCCAAAAGTATATGTTGAGTTGGCATGAATCGAGATTAGGTTTTGTCACTCCGATTATCGGAGAGGTATCTCTGGGCCTTCTCGGTAATACACATCACATAAGCCTTGCAAGCATTGCAACTAATGAGTTAGTTGTGAGATGATGTATTACGGAGCGAGTAAAGAGACTTACGTAGCGAGATTGAACTAGGTATTGGATACCGACGATCGAATCTCGGGTAAGTAACATACCGATGACAAAGGAACAACGTATGTTGTTATGCGGTTTGACCGATAAAGATCTTCGTAGAATATGTAGGAACCAATATGGGCATCCAGGTTCCGCTATTGGTTATTGACCGAGAATGATTCTAGGTCATGTCTACATAGTTCTCGAACCCGTAGGGTCCGCACGCTTAACGCTTCGATGACAGTTCATTATGAGTTTATAAGTATTGATGTACGAAGGTAGTTCGAGTCCGGATGTGATCACGGACATGATGAGGAGTCTCGAAATGGTCGAGACATAAAGATTGATATATTGGAAGCCTACATTTGGACATCGGAAGGTTCCGAGTGAAATCGGAATTTGCGAGATGCAGGGAGGTTACGGAACCCCGGGAGGTCTATGGGCCTTAATGGGCCATAAGAGAGAAGAGGAAGGGCCGGCCAGGCAGGCGCGCGCCCCTCCCCTCTAGTCCGAATAGGACAAGGAGAGAGGCGGCGCCTTCCTCTTCCCCTCCTCCAATCCTAATCCAACTAGGAGAGGGGGGGGGGGGAGTCCTACTCCCACCGACTCCTCCAGGCGCGCCTCCCCAGGGCTGGCCGCACCCCCCCTTGGCTCCTTTATATACGGGGCGGGGGCACCCATGACACACAAGTTGATCTACGGATCGTTCCTTAGCCGTGTGCGGTGCCCCTTCCACCATATTCCACTTCGGTCATATCGTCGCGGAGCTTAAGCGAAGCCTGCGCCGGAGAAGTCATATCGTCGTGGAGCTTAAGCGAAGCCCTGCGTCGGTGGAACATCATCATCGTCCACCACGCCGTCGTCTTGTGGAACTCATCCCCGACACTTTGCTGGATCGAGTCCGGGGATCGTCATCGAGCTGAGCGTGTGCGAAACTCGGAGGTGCCGTCGTTCGGTGCTTGGATCGGTCGGATCGTGAAGGCGTCGACTACATCAACCACGTTGTTATAACGCTTCGCTTTCGGTCTCACAGTGCGTGGGCGGACACTCTCCCTCTCGTTGCTATGCCATCACCATGGTCTTGCGTGATCGTAGGAAATTTTTGAAATTACTCGTTCCCCAACGATGGCATCCGAGCCTGGTTTTATGCGTTGATGTCATATGCACGAGTAGAACACAAGTGAGTTGTGGGCGATATAAGTCATACTGCTTACCAGCATGTCATACTTTGGTTCAGCGGTATTGTGAGATGAAGCGGCCGGACCGACATTACGCGACGCTTACGCGAGACTGGTTTCACCGCTCGAGCACTAGTTGCTTAAAGGTGACCGGCGGTGTCTGTCTCTCTCACTTTAGTTGAACTGAGTGTGGCTACGCCCGGTCCTTGCGAAGGTTAAAACACACCAACTTGACAAACTATCGTTGTGGTTTTGATGCGTAGGTAAAACGGTTCTTGCTCAGCCCATAGCAGCCACGTAAAACTTGCAACAACAAAGTAGAGGACGTCTAACTTGTTTTTGCAGGGCATGTTGTGATGTGATGTGGTCAAGGCGTGATGCTATATTTTATTGTATGAGATGATCATGTTTTGTAACGAGTTATCGGCAATCTGGCAGGAGCCATATGGTTGTCGCTTTATTGTATGAATTGCAAAAGCCATGTAATTGCTTTACTTTATCACTAAGCGATAGCGATAGTCGTAGAAGCAATAGTTGGCGAGGCGACAACGATGCTACGATGGAGATCAAGGTGTCGCGCCGGTGGCGATGGTGATCATGGCGGTGCCGGAGATGGAGATCACAAGCACAAGATGATGATGACCATATCATATCACTTATATTGATTGCATGTGATGTTTATCCTTTATGCATCTTATCTTGCTTTGTTTGACGGTAGCATTATAAGATGATCTCTCACTAAAATTATCAAGAAGTGTTCTCCACGAGTATGCACCGTTGCTAAAAGTTCAGTAGTACCCGGACACCACGTGATGATCGGGTGTGATAAGTTCTCGTCCATCTACAACGGGTGCAAGCCAGTTTTGCACACGCAGAATACTCGAGTTAAACTTGACGAGCCTAGCATATGCAGATATGGCCTCGGAACACGGAGACCGAAAGGTCGAGCGTGAATCATATAGTAGATATGATCAACATAGTGATGTTCACCATTGAAACTACTCCATCTCACGTGATGATCGGACATGGTTTAGTTGATTTGGATCACGTAAACACTTAGATGACTAGAGAGATGTCGTCTAAGTGGGAGTTTTTAATATGATTAATTGAACTTAAATTTATCATGAACTTAGTACCGATAGTATTTTGCTAGTCTATGTTTCTTTGTAGATAGATGGCTCGTCTGTTGTTCCGTTGAATTTTAATGCGTTCCTTGAGAAAGCAAAGTTGAAAGATGATGGTAGCAATTACACGGACTGGGTCCGTAACTTGAGGATTATCCTCATTGCTGCACAGAAGAATTAAATCCTGGAAGCACCGCTGGGTGCCGTGCCTCTGCAGGAGCTGCACGAAGTTGTGAGCGTCGGCAAAGCAAAGCTGATGACTACTCTATAGTTCAGTGTGCCATGCTTTACGGCTTAGAACCGGGTCTTCAATGACGTTTTGAGCGTCATGGAGCATATGAGATGTTCCAGGAGTTGAAGTTAATATTTCAAGCAAATGCCCGGATTGAGAGATATGAAGTCTCCAATAAGTTCTATAGCTGCAAGATGGAGGAGAATAGTTACATCGGTGAGCACATACTCAAAATGTGCGGGTATAATAATCACTTAATTCAGCTGGGAGTTAATCTTCTAGATGATAGTGTCATTGATGAATTCTCCAATCACGCCACCAAGCTACAAGAGCTTCGTGATGAACTATAATATGCAAGGAATGACTAAGACAATTCTGAGCTCTTCGCAATGCTAAAAGCATGGAGGTAGAAATCAAGAAAGAGCATCAAGTGTTGATGGTCAACAAGACCACTAGTTTCAAGAAAAGGGCAAAGGGAAGAAGAAGGAAACTTCAAAAGAACAGCAAGAAAGTTGTTGATCAAGAGAAGAAACCCAAGTCTGGACCTAAGCACAGCGAGTGTTTTTACCGCAAGCGGATGGACTTTGGAAGCGGAACTGCCCCAAGTATTTGGCGGATAAGAAGGATGGCAAGGTGAACAAAGGTATATGTGATATACATGTTATTGATGTGTACCTTACTAGAGCTCGTAGTAGCACTGGTATTTGATCTGGTTACATTGCTAATATTTGCAACTCGAAGCAGGGACTACGGAATAGACGAGCAGCGGCAAAGGACGAGGTGACGATGCGCGTGGGAAATGGTTCCAAAGTCAATGTGATCGCGGTCGGCACGCTACCTCTACATCTACCTTCGGATTAGTTTTAGACCTAAATAATTGTTATTTGGTGCCAGCGTTGAGCATGAACATTATATCTGGATCTTGTTTGATGCGAGGCGGTTATTCATTTAAATCAGAGAATAATGGTTGTTCTATTTATATGAGTAATATCTTTTATGGTCATGCGCCCTTGAAGAATGGTCTATTCTTGTTAAATCTCGACAGTAGTGATACACATATTCATAATGTCGAAGCCAAAAGATGCAGAGTTGATAATGATAGTGCAACTTATTTGTGGCACTGCCGTTTAGGTCATATCGGTGTAAAACGCATGAAGAAACTCCATACAGATGGTCTTTTGGAATCACTTGATTATGAATCACTTGGTACTTGCGAACCGTGCCTCATGGGCAAGATGACTAAAACACCGTTCTCCGGTTGTATGGAGAGAGCAACAGACTTGTTGGAAATCATACATACAGATGTGTGTGGTCCGATGAATGTTGAAGCTCGTGGCGGATATCGTTATTTTCTCACCTTCACAGATGATTTAAGCAGATATGGGTATATCTACTTGATGAAACATAAATCTGAAACATTTGAAAAGTTCAAAGAATTTCAGAGTGAAGTTGAAAATCATCGTAACAAGAAAATAAAGTTTCTACGATCTGATCGTGGAGGAGAATATTTGAGTTCTGAGTTTGGTCTACATTTGAAGCAAAGCGGAATAGTTTCGCAACTCACGCCACCGGAACACCACAGCGTAATGGTGTGTCCGAGCGTCGTGTCGTACTTTACTAGATATGGTGCGATCTATGATGTCTATTTCGATTTACCGCTATCATTTTGGGGTTATGCTTTAGAGGCGGCCGCATTCACGTTAAATAGGACACCGTCAAAATCCATTGAGACGACGCCTTATGAACTATGGTTTAGCAAGAAACCAAAGTTGTCGTTTCGAAAGTTTGGGGTTGAGATGCTTATGTGAAAAACTTCAACCTGATAAGCTTGAACCCAAATCGGAAAAATGTGTCTTCATAGGATACCCAAAGGAGACAATTGGGTATACCTTCTATCACAGATCCGAAGGCAAGACATTCGTTGCTAAGAATGGATCCTTTCTAGAGAAGGAGTTTCTCTCGAAAGAAGTGAGTGGGAGGAAAGTGGAACTTGATGAGGTAATAGTACCAGCTCCCTTATTGGAAAGTAGTTCATCACGAAATCAGTTTACGTAACAACTACACCGATTAGTGAGGAAGATAATGATAATGATCATGAAACTTCAGATCAAGTTGTCTTTGAACTCAGAGATCAACCAGAATAAAATCCGCACTGAGTGGTACGGTAATCCTATTCGGAAGTCATGCTACTAGATCATGGTGAACCCACGAACTATGAAGAAGCGATGGTGAGCCCAGATTCGCAAAATGGCTTGAAGCCATGAAATCTGAGATGGGATCCATGTATGAGAACAAAGTATGGACTTTGGTAGACTTGCCCGATGATCGGCAAGCTATTGAGAATAAATGGATCTTTAAGAAGAAGACCGACGCGATGGTAATGTAAGCTGTCTACAAAGCTCGACTTGTTGCAAAAGGTTTTCGACAAGTTCAAGGGGTTGACTACGATGAGACTTTCTCACCCGTAGCGATGCTTAAGTCTGTCCGAATCATGTTAGCAATTGCCGCATTTTATGATTATGAAATTTGGCAAATGGATGTAAAACTGCATTCTTGAATGGATTTCTAGAAGAAGAGTTGTATATGATGCAACCAGAAGGTTTTGTTGATCCAAAGGGTGCTAACAAAGTGTGCAAGCTCCAACGATCAATTTATGGTGCAGTGCAAGCCTCTCGGAGTTGGAATAAGCGCTTTGATAGTGTGATCAAAGCATATGGTTTTATCTGAGACTTTTGAGAAGCCTGTATTTACAAGAAAGTGAGTGGGAGCTCAGAGCATTTCGATATTATATGTGGACGACATATTGTTGATTGGAAATGATATAGAATTTCTGGATAGCATAAAAGGATACTTGAATAAAAGTTTTCAATGAAAGACCTCGGTGAAGCTGCTTACATATTGGGCATCAAGATCTATAGAGATAGATCAAGGCGCTTAATTGGACTTTCACAAAGCACATACCTTGATAAAGTTTTGAAGAAGTTCAAAATGGATCAGCAAAGAAAGGTTTTTACCTGTAGTACAAGGTATAAGATTGAGTCGACTCAATGCCCGACCACAGCAGAAGATAGAGAGAAAATGAAAAATGTTCCTATGCTTCAGCCATAGGCTCTATCATGTATGCAATGCTGTGTACCGGACTGACGTATGCTTAGCTGTAAGCTTGGCAGGAAGGTACCAAAGTAATCCGGAGTGGATCATCTTTGGACAGCGGTCAAGAACATCTGAAATACCGAAAAGGACTAAGGATATGTTTCTCGTATATGGAGGTGACAAAGAGCTAGTCGTAAATGGTTACGTCGATGCAAGCTTTGACACCGATCCGGACGATTCTAAATCGCAAACCGGATCGTATTTTTATTAAGCGGTGGAGCTGCCGGTTGGTGCAGTTCTAAACAAAGCGTCGTGGCGGGATCTACATGTGAAGCGGAGTACATAGCTGCTTGGAAGCAGCAAATGAAGGATTCGGATGAAAGAGTTCATTTCCGATCTAGGTGTCATACCTAGTGCATTGGGACCAATGAAGATCTTACGTGACAATCTTGGTGCAATTGCCTTGGCAAAGGAATCCAGATTTCACAAGAGGACCAAGCATATCAAGAGGCGCTTCAATTCCATTCGGGACCAAGTCCAAGTGGGAGACATAGAGATTTGCAAAATACATACGGATCTGAATGTTGCAGACCGTTGACTAAGCCTCTTCCACGAGCAAAACATGATCAGCACCAAGACTCCATGGGTGTTAGAATCATTCTTGTGTAATCTAGATTATTGACTCTAGTGCAAGTGGGAGGCTGAAGGAAATATGCCCTAGAGGCAATAATAAAGTTATTATTTATTTCCTTATATCATGATAAATGTTTATTATTCATGCTAGAATTGTATTAACCGGAAACATAATACATGTGCGAATACATAGACAAGCAGATAGTCACTAGTATGCCTCTACTTGGACTAGCTCATTAATCGAAGATGGTTATGTTTCCTAACCATAGACATGTGTTGTCATTTGATTAATGGGATCACATCATAGGAGAATGATGTGATTGACATGACCCATTTCGTTAGCTTAGCACTTGATCGTTTAGTATGTTGCTTATGCTTTCTTCATGACTTATACAAAGTTCCTGCAACTATAAGATTATGCAACTCCCGTTTACCGGAGGAACACTTTGTGTGCTACCAAACGTCACAACGAATCGGGTGATTATAAAGGTACTCTACAGGTGTCTCCAAAAGTATATGTTGAGTTGGCATGAATCGAGATTAGGTTTTGTCACTCCGATTGTCGGAGAGGTATCTCTGGGCCTTCTCGGTAATACACATCACATAAGCCTTGCAAGCATTGCAACTAATGAGTTAGTTGTGAGATGATGTATTACGGAACGAGTAAAGAGACTTACTGTAGCGAGATTGAACTAGGTATTGGATACCGACGATCGAATCTCGGGTAAGTAACATACCGATGACAAAGGGAACAACGTATGTTGTTATGCGGTTTGACCGATAAAGATCTTTGTAGAATATGTAGGAACCAATATGGGCATCCAGGTTCCGCTATTGGTTATTGACCGAGAATGATTCTAGGTCATGTCTACATAGTTCTCGAACCCATAGGGTCCGCACGCTTAACGTTTCGATGACAGTTCATTATGAGTTTATAAGTATTGATGTACCGAAGGTAGTTCGGAGTCCCGAATGTGATCACGGACATGACGAGGAGTCTCGAAATGGTCGAGACATAAAGATTGATATATTGGAAGCCTACATTTGGACATCGGAAAGGTTCCGAGTGAAATCGGAATTACGGAGTACCGGAGGTTACGGAACCCCGGGAGGTCTATGGGCCTTAATGGGCCATAAGAGAGAAGAGGAAGGGCGGCCGGGCAGGCAGCGCCCCCTCCCCTCTAGTCCGAATAGGACAAGAGAGGGGGCGCCCTTCCTCTCCCCTCCTCCAATCCTAATCCAACTAGAGAGGGGGAGTCCTACTCGGTGGGAGTAGGACTCCTCAGCAGCGCCTCCCTGGGCTGGCTGCACCCCCTTGGCTCCTTTATATACGGGGCAGGGGCACCCCATGACACACAAGTTGATCTACGGATCGTTCCTTAGCCGTGTGCGGTGCCCCTTCCACCATATTCCACTTCGGTCATATCGTCGCGGAGCTTAGCGAAGCCCCGCGCCGGAGAAGTCATATCGTCGCGGAGCTTAGGCGAAGCCCTGCGTCGGTGGAACATCATCATCGCCACCACGCCGTCGTCTTGTGGAACTCATCCCGACACTTTGCTGGATCGAGTCCGGATCGTCATCGAGCTGAACGTGTGCAGAACTCGGAGGTGCCGTGACGTTCGGTGCTTGGATCGGTCGGATCGTGAAGACGTCGACTACATCAACCGCATTGTTATAACGCTTCGCTTTCGGTCTCACGAGGGTGCGTGGGACGGACACTCTCCCCTCTCGTTGCTATGCCATCACCATGGTCTTGCGTGATCGTAGGAAAATTTTTGAAATTACTACGTTCCCCAACAAGTAGCAACGATACATACGTGTCGGTTCCCTTTCTGTCACTGGGATCAAGCACCGTAAGATTGAACCCACTATAAAGCACCTCTTCCCATTGCAAGATAAATAGATCAAGTTGGCCAAACAAAACCCAAATATCGGAGAAGAATTACGAGGCTATAAGTAATCATGCATAAAAGAGATCAAAGAAACTCAAATACTTTCATGGATATAAAAAAGATAGATCTGATCATAAACTCAATGTTCATCGATCACAACGAACACACCGCAAAAGAATTACATCATATGGATCTCCAAGAGACCATTGTATTGAGAATCCAGCGAGAGAGGGAGGAAGCCATCTAGCTACTCACTACGGACCCGAAGGTCTACAAAGAACTACTCACGCATCATCGGAGAGGCACCAATGGAGGTGGTGAACCCCATCCAAGATGGTGTCTAGATTGGATCTGGTGGTTCTGGACTCTGTGGCGGCTGGATGAATATTTCGTCGACGCTTTTAGGGTTCTGGAAATATTGGGGTACTTATATAGCAAAGAGGCGGTCCGGGGGGCACCCGAGGTGGGCACAACCCACCAGGGCACGCCTGGGCCTCCTGGCGTGCCCTGGTGGGTTGTGCCCTCCTCGAGGCACCCCCCAAGCGCATCCAGGGCACATTACGTTCCTTCTGGTCCAAAAAAAATCTCCGTAAAGTTTCGTTGCGTTTGGACTCCGTCTAATATTGATTTCATGCGATGTAAAAAACATGCAGAAAACAGCAACTGGCACTTGGCACTATGTCAATAGGTTAGTACAAAAAAATGATATAAAATGATTATAAAACATCCAAGATTGATAATATAACAGCATGGAACAATAAAAAATTATAGATACGTTCGAGACGTATCAGCGGCATTTGCAGAAGAGCTAATGCCACTGATTAGTGGTTGTTCATTTTGCAAGCACCTCTAATACTTGTCATCTTACCTGACAAGATATTGAAGAGTGAATGGGACATGGCGGGTGGAGGAGGTGAGGTGGTGGCCGGAGTTGAGGGCGCCGAGGATCTCATCCCCACGAATAGGTGGCTCAAGAGGGTGGACCTGCCTGGCAGGGTCGCCTTCATGAGCCTGCCTTGTTCAAGGGGACAATCTCCGAGGATCGGCCACAAGGAGGGGGCCCGGGAGCCATTGCACTTCTACCAGCAGATCAAGGACAACGAGGACCTCGCCATGCTCATCATCCCCCGCAAGTTCGTGGCGGTGATAAACGAGTGGCTGGTCATCAAGCGGCTCCGGCACGTGGTCAAGTTGTCGATGAACAAGCGGTGCGCGTTCTGGGTGCAGGTCCAGAACTTCGAGGGGCACATGGTGCTTGGCCGGGGCTAGAATTACTTCTGCCGCCGCCGGATTGTCCACGACAACCTCGTCGTTGTGCGCATCTCAGGACTCGGCCTGAAGGTCGAAATCTACAACCACGACTCCTTGGTCATGTGCAGGTTTTGTTGCACCAGGCACAGCTGCGTTGGTGACATTGAGCATGCAATGTAGTTAACTAAGCTATTAGTGTTGAACTTTCTATTGTCTATCTCTAGAACTTATGGTACTTGTGCTGTGAACTTGTTAATATTTTGGCCAGGAGTAGCACCCTGGCGTGGAGCAGGGAAGGAGGATGCCCCTGCTGTTAATCTAAGTAGTTTGCTGTCATTTTTGTTGCTTGCTTTGTTTGATCTCATTTGGTTTCTTGCTTTGTTTGATCTCATTTATGCTTGCTGTTGTGCTGATCATGTGGTGGTACAGACGATGTTTGCAACCAAACAGATGAAGTTTGCATCTGCTCACACCCTAAGCACAAAAACGGCAACCAAACAGTAGGGGGGTAAGTGCCCCTGAAGGAAATATGCCCTAGAGGCAATAATAAAGTTGTTATTTAGATTTCATTATATCATGATAAATGTTTATTATTCATGCTTGAATTGTATTAATCGGAAACTTAGTACATGTGTGAATACATAGACAAAACAGAGTGTCCCTAGTATGCCTCTACTTGACTAGCTCGTTAATCAAAGATGGTTAAGTTTCCTAACCATAGACATGTGTTGTCATTTGATGAACAGGTCACATCATTAGAGAATGATGTGATGGACAAGACCCATCCGTTAGCTTAGCATAATGATCGTTAAGTTTTACTGCTATTGCTTTCTTCATGACTTATACATATTCCTCTCACTATGAGATTATGCAACTCCCGAATACCGAAGGAACACCTTGTGTGCTATCAAATGTCACAACGTAACTGGGTGATTATAAAGATGCTCTATAGGTGTCTCCGAAGGTGTTTGTTGAGTTGGCATAGATCGAGATTAGGATTTGTCACTCCGAGTATCAGATAGGTATCTCCGGGCCTCTTGGTAATGCACATCACTATAAGCCTTGCAAGCAATGTGACTAATGAGTTAGTTACGGGATGTTGCATTACGGAACGAGTAAAGAGACTTGCTGGTAATGAGATTGAACTAGGTATGATGATGATGATACCACGATCGAATCTCGGGCAAGTAACATACCGATGACAAAGGGAATAACGTATGTTGTTATGCGGTTTGACCGATAAAGATCTTCGTAGAATATGTAGGAACCAATATGAGCATCCAGGATACGCTATTGGTTATTGACCGGAGATGTGTCTCGGTCATGTCTACATAGTTCCCGAACCCGTAGGGTTCGCACGGTTAACATTCGATGATGATTTGTATTATGAGTTATGTCTTTTGGTGACCGAAGTTTGTTCGGAGTCTCGGATGAGATCACGGACATGACGAGGAGTCTCGAAATGTCGAGAGGTAAAGATTGATATATTGGAAGGTTATATATGGACACCGGAATGGTTCCGATAAGGTTCGGGGATTTATCGAAGTATCGGGAGGCTACCGGAACCCCCCGGGAAAGTTAATGGGCCTATTGGGCAATAGTGGAGAGAGGGATGCTACCACAGGAGGTGGCGCCCCCAAGCCCAATCCGAATTGGACAAGGGGTGGGGGCGCAGCCCCCCTTTCCTTCTCCCTCTCCCCCCTTTCAGAGTGGGTATATCTACTTAATGAAACATAAGTCTGAAACATTTGAAAAGTTCAAAGAATTTCAGAGTGAAGTGGAAAATCATCGTAACAAGAAACTAAAGTTTCTATGATCTAATCGTGGAGGTGAATATTTGAGTTGTGAGTTTTGTCTTCATTTGAAACAATGTGGACTAGTTTCGCATCTCACGCCACGTGGAACACCACAACGTAATGGTGTGTCCGAACGTCGTAACCGTACTTTATTAGATATGGTGCGATCTATGATGTCTCTTACCGATTTACCACTATCGTTTTGGGGTTATGCTTTAGAGATGGTTGCATTGACGTTAAATAGGGCACCATCTTAATCCGTTGAGAGGACACAATATGAACTGTGGTTTAGCAAGAAACCAAGCTGTCATTTCTTAAAGTTTGGGGTTGCGATGCTTATGTGAAAAAGCTTCAACCTAATAAGCTCGAACCCAAATCGGAGAAATGTGTCTTCATAGGATACCCAAAGGAAACTGTTGGGTACACCTTCTATCACAGATCCGAAGGCAAGATATTCATTGCTAAGAATGGATCCTTTCTAGAGAAGGAGTTTCTCTCGAAAGGAGTGGGAGGAAAGTAGAACTTGATGAGGTAATTATACCTTCTCCCGAATTGGAAAGTAGTTCATCACAGAAATCAGTTCCAGTGATTCCCACACCAATTAGTGAGGAAGTTAACGATGATGATCATGAAACTTCAGATCAAGTTACTACTGAACCTCGTAGGTCAATCAGAGTATGATCCACACCAGAGTGGTACGGTAATCCTGTTCTGGAGGTCATGTTACTTGACCATGATGAACCTACAAACTATGAGGAAGCGATGATGAGCCCGGATTCCGCGAAATGGCTTGAGGCCATGAAATCTGAGATGGGATCCATGTATGAGAACAAAGGGTGGACTTTGGTTGACTTGCCCGATGATTGGCAAGCCATAGAGAATAAATGGATCTTCAAGAAGAAGACTCATGCTGACGGTAATGTTACTGTCTACAAAGCTCGACTCGTTGCAAACACTACGGGAAACAACTAATTTTCCGTCAGGAGGCATCTTCGCCGTCAGCTTTTCATCGGGAAGACGACAACGAGTGGGTTTGCCGTCATCAGTAGACGGCAAAGAAAAACTGACGGTAAAATAAACTTTGCCGTCTGCGAAAACAAATACAGACAACAAAGAGCTCGCTTTGCCGTCTTCAACAAAAATCACAGATGACAAAGAATCTTTGTCGTCTGTGTTTGTTTCGGCAGATGGCAAAGACTCTTTACCGTTTGTGTTTTCTTGGAAGACGACAAAGTGATCTCTTTGCTGTCTGTATTTATTTTTGCAGACGGCAAAGAAGAAGCACATCACGTGGATCAATCACCTGGATCGATGACTTGGCAATATCTCAGACGCACATCCCACGCTGTCTGACGCATGCCTCCACCCACCCCACGATGCACGCAACCCCATGCATGCCCGCACCCACGAGGCCACGACCCACCTGCTCCACCCACGACTCCCATCTCCTCCCCCGTGCTCCCTCTTCTCTCCACCTCCCCGAGATGTAGCACCCCGCCGGCCAGCGCCCTCCTCTCTCTTGCTCCCTGCTTGTTACTTCTCCCTCGAGCCGCCACAGGCCGCAGGGCAACGCCCGCCCGCCCGTAAGGCACCCCGAGCAACCGAACGCTGATCCCAACGCCCACCCATCCCCAAGCAGCCGCATGCCGCGGCCAGCGCCCCCGTCCGTCCGCTGCCGCGCCCAGCATCCTCCCGCCCGTCCGTCCACCACCTCGCCAGCGCTGCGTGAAGGTCCACCTCACGAGCTCGTCCTCACCCGATGGCCGTGCGCACCACAGCTCCTCTGGCCGCGCACCCGAGCCCGTCCACACTCCGAGCTCCTCCTCACCCGTTGGTCGTGCACTCCGCCTCGTGAGCTCTGCCGCTAGAGCAGTCGGGCACTCCACCTCTCGAGCTCCACTGGTCAAGCACTGCCCATCCCCAACCTCCCTCGCGTGCCTCATCATGGCGTCGGAGCGAGTCAGCTCCCGTGCGCGGCTAGGCCGGAGCGACATGGCTGAGCAGGTCCTGGCGACGGCGTAGCAAGCAGAGCATGGAAGAGCAGTGCGGCGAGCGTTGGGGCCGGGCGGGAGGGCGAACAGAGCACTACAGGGGAGAAGAAGGACCCGATTGATTTTTAGATTTAATTTTTAGGGTCCTTTGTGTTAATTTCCAGGACTATTCTGTAGCTTTATTTTTTTGGGGTCATGTTTGCATTTTGTACTGCACTGTCATGGAATGAAAGCACTAAACACGGCTAAGCCTCTGCCTGATAAAAGAAAGAAGAAACATGGGCAGTGGAATGAAAGCACTAAACACGGCCGAGCCTGTGCGTGATAAAAGAAAGAAGAAACATGGGCAGTGCACTGCGTGTGTTGACCGCATCCCTCGGGAACAACACTGATGTGTTTTTTTAATTTGATCCCTTTCTTTGCCGTCTGTGATATACGGGGCTGACGACAAAGACACAAATAGCTGACGGTAAGATATAGTCTGGCTGACAGCAAAAGTACTTTTCTTTGCCGTTTCTGATTTATAAGGATGACGGCGAAACCGATTTGGTTGACGGCAAAGTCTTTGCCATCTGTCTGATGAAAAGCTGACGGCAAAGTATTCTTTGCCGACTTATCTTTGCTGTCTGACTTTGTCGTCTGCTTTCAGACGGCAAAATCATTGTCGTCTGGATTTAGGTCTTTGCCGTCTATGATTCACAAACGGCAAATTACCTGTTTCGTATAGTGAAAAGGTTTTCGACAAGTTCAAGGAGTTGACTACGATGAGACCTTCTCACCCATAGCGATGCTTAAGTCTGCCCGAATCATGTTAGCAATTGACGCATTTTATGATTATGAAATTTGGCAAATGGATGTCGAAACTGCATTCCTTAATGGATATATTAAAGAAGAGTCGTATATGATACAACCAGAAGGTTTTGTCGATCCTAAAGGTGCTAACAAAGTGTGCAAGTTCTAGCGATCCATTTATGGACTGGTGCAAGCCTCTCAGAGTTGGAATATACGTTTTGGTAGTGTGATCAAAGCATATGGTTTTATACAGACTTTTGGAGAAGCCTGTATTTACAAGAAAGTGAGTGGGAGCTCTGTAGCATTTCTGATATTATATGTGGATGACATATTATTGATTGGAAATAATACAGAATTTCTGGATAGCATAAAAGGATACTTGAATAAGAATTTTTCAATGAAAGACCTCGGTGAAGCTGCTTATATATTGGGCATCAAGATCTATAGAGATAGATCATGACGCTTAATTGGACTTTCACAAAGCACATACCTTGATGAAGTGTTAAAGAAGTTCAAAATGGATCAGTCAAAGAAAGGGTTCTTCCATGTGTTACAAGGTGTGAAACTGAGTCAAACTCAATGCTCGACCACTGTAGAAGATAGAGAGAAAATGAAAGTCATTTCCTATGCCTCAGCCATAGGTTCTATCATGTATGCAATGTTGTGTACCAGGCCAGATGTGTGCCTTGCTATAAGTTTAGTAGGGAGGTACCAAAGTAATCTAGGAGTGGATCACTGGACAACGGTCAAGAACATCCTGAAATACCTGAAAAGGACTAAGGATATGTTTCTCATTTATGGAGGTGACAAAGAGCTTGTCGTAAATGGTTACGTTGATGCAAGCTTTGATACTGATCCGGATGACTCTAAGTCACAAATTGGATACGTATTTATATTGAATGGTGGAGCTATCAGTTGGTGCAGTTCGAAACAGAGCGTCGTGGCGGGATCTACATGTGAAGCGGAGTACATAGCTGCTTCGGAAGCAGCAAATGAAGGAGTCTGGATGAAGGAGTTCATATCCGATCTAGGTGTAATACCTAGTGTATCGGGTCCAATGAAAATCTTTTCTGACAATACTGGAGCAATTGCCTTGGCGAAGGAATCCAGATTTCACAAGAGAACTAAACACATCAAGAGACGCTTCAATTCCATCCGCGATCTAGTCAAGGAGGGAGACATAGAGATTTGCAAGATACATACGGATCTGAATGTTGCAGACCCGTTGACTAAGCCTCTTCCACGAGCAAAACATGATCTGCACCAAGACTCCACGGGTGTTAGAATCATTACTATGTAATCTAGATTATTGACTCTAGTGCAAGTGGGAGACTGAATAAAATATGCCCTAGAGGCAATAATAAAATTGTTATTTACATTTCCTTGTATCATGATAAATGTTTATTATGCATGCTAGATTGTATTAACCGTAAACTTAGTACATGTGTGAATACATAGACAAAACAGAGTGTCCCTAGTATGCCTCTACTTGACTACCTCGTTAATCAAAGATGGTTAAGTTTCCTAACCATAGACATGTGTTGCCATTTGATAAATGGGATCACATCATTAGAGAATGATGTGATGGACAAGGTCCATCCGTTAGCTTAGCACAATGATCGTTAAGTTTTACTGCTATAGCTTTCTTCATGTCATATACATATTCCTTTGACTATGAGATTATTCAACTCCCGAATACCGGAGGAACACCTTGTGTGCTGTCAAACGTCACAATGTAACTGGGTGATTATAAAGATGCTCTACAGGTGTCTCTGATGGTGTTTGTTGAGTTGGCATAGATCGAGATTAGGATTTGTCACTCTGAGTATCAGAGAGGTATCTCTGGGCCCTCTCGGCAATGCACATCACTATAAGCCTTGCAAGCAATGTGACTAATGATTTAGTTGCGGGATGATGCATTACGGAACGAGTAAAGAGACTTGCTGGTAATGAGATTGAACTAGGTATGATGATACTGACGATCGAATCTCGGACAAGTAACATACCGATGACAAAAAGAATAACGTATGTTGTTATGCGGTTTGACCGATAAAGATCTTCGTACAATATGTAGGAACCAATATGAGCATCCAGGTTCCGCTATTGGTTATTGACCGGAGATGTGTCTCGGTCATGTCTACATAGTTCTCGAACTCGTAGGATCCGCATGCTTAACGTTCGATGACGATTTGTATTATGAGTTATCTGTTTTGGTAACCGAAATTTGTTCGGAGTCCCGGATGAGATCATGGACATGACGAGGAGTCTCGAAATGGTCGAGAGGTAAAGATTGATATATTGGAAGGTTATATACGGACACTGGGATGGTTCCGATAAGGTTCGGGGATTTATCGAAGTACTGGGAGGCTATCGGAACCCCCCCGGGAAAGTTAATGGGCCTATTGGGTCATAGTGAAGAGAGGGAGGCTGCCACAGGAGGTGGCGCCCCCCAAGCCCAATCCGAATTGGACAATGGGTGGGGGCGCGGCCCCCCTTTCCTTCTCCCTCTCCCCCCTTTCCCCTTTCCCCTCTCCGTTGGAAGGAAGGGGGAAGCCGAATCTGACTTGGACCGGGAGTCCAAGTAGGACTCCCCCCTTGGTGCGTCCCCCCTTGGGCCGGGCACCTCATCCTCCCCTCCTTTATATACGGGGGCGGGGGGCACCCCAAAGGCACACCAAGATTTCTCTTAGCCGTGTGTGGTGCCCCCCTCCACAGTTTACTCCTCCGGTCATAGCGTCGTAGTGCTTAGGCGAGGCCCAACGCGAATCACATCACCATCACCGTCGCCACATCGTCGTGCTGGCGAAACTCTCCCTCGACCCTCTGCTGGATCAAGAGTTCGAGGGACGTCATTGAGCTAAACGTGTGCCGAACACGGAGGTGCCATACGTTCGGTACTTGGATCGTGAAGACGTTCGACTACATCAACCGCGTTGACATAATGCTTCCGCTTTCGGTCTACGAGGGTACATGGACACACTCTCCCCGTCTCGTTGCTATGAATCTCCTAGATAGATCACTACAAAAAAAGACACATCCGTGACATTTTGGGCCGAACAAATTTTTTTTGTCATACTGATAATCTCCAAGTGCAAGGAATCATCGTAGCAATTTCCAAAGGTGGAAGTGATAAGTATGGAGTGTCGAATCCACAAGGAGCTAAAGGTAAGATCAATATTCTCTCAAGCCCTATCTACCACTGATACGACTCTACGTACACCGAACGTTTGCTTCCAACTAGAAACGAGAAATAAAACTACGTTGTGGGTATGAAGGGGATAACTTTGTATGATATCGGAGAGCTAAAATATAAAATTAGGCGCTGTTATCCTAAAGTTAGAATATATTACTAAATATTATAAATAGCGAGTGTGGAATAATGGTGGATCGGTGTGCGGAATTGTCCTAGGCAATTGTTAACAAGACCGGTAATCACTATTGCAGTTTCATATGAGGGATAGGCATAAGCTAACATACTTTCTCTACTTGGATCATATGCACTTATGGTTGGAACTCTAGCATGCATCCGCAACTACTAAAGATCGTTAAGGTAAAACCCAACCATAGCATTAAAGCATCAAGTCCTCTTTATTCCCATACGCAACAATCCCTCTTACTCGGGTTTGTGTTTCAGTCACTCACCAACCCACTATAAGCGAATCATGAACGTATTGCAACACCCTACAGCGGGAATCCCTCATGCTTGCGCGGCACGGAGGGCACCATAGGACAGCACCAAAGTAAAACATACAACTCATACCAATCTAGATCATCAATCAACCCAAAGACAAAAGATATCTACTCAAAACATCATAGGATGGCAACACATCATTGGATCATAATATGTGGCATAAAGCACCATGTTCAAGTAGGGATTACAGCGGGGTGCGGGAGAGTGGACCGCGTAAAAGAGATGAGGATGGTGATGTTGATGAAGACGATCACCGTGGCGATGATTCCCCTCCCGATGGCACTCCGGCGCCACGGGAAGAGAGGAGGAGAGGTTCTTCCCCTTGTGCTTCCTCCTCCATGGCCTCCACCCTCTGGTCCTTGGCCTTCATGGTGATGATGGCCCCTCCGGGATACTCCTCCATGGCCACCGGTGATGATGGCCCCCTCTGGCAGGGTGCCGGAGAGGGCCTAGATTGACTTCTCATGGCTACAGAGGCTTAAGGCGGCGGAACTTCCGATCTAGGTTTCTTTCTGGAAGTTTGGGCATATATAGAAGAGTTTTGCGTTGATTTCACGTCAGGGGGGGGTCTACGGGCTGTCCACGAGGCAGGGGGCGCACCCTAGGGGGGTGGGCGCACCCCCCACACTCGTGGGCAGCCCAGGACTCTTCTGGCCTGCTTCTGGTACTCCGTGGGCTTCTTCTGGTCCAAAAATGATCTCCGTCAAGTGGCACGTCAATTGGACTCCGTTTAGTTTTCCTTTTCTGCGATACTCTAAAACAAGGAGAAAACAGAAACTGGCACTGGGCTCTAGGTTAATAGGTTTGTCCCAAAAATCATATAAAATATCATATAAATGCATATAAAACATCCTAGAAGGATAGTATAATAACATGGATTCTTCATAAATTATAGATACGTTGGAGACGTATCAGCATCCCCAAGCTTAATTCTTGCTCATCCTCGAGTAGGTAAGTGATAAAATAAATAATTTATGATGTGTGAATGCTAGCAAGTGCATAAGTTTGATCAATGATAATTCCAATCACTTTTTCTAGCATCATTATTTGTCATAACAATAGCTCATCTCATAAAATTTTTCATGATCAAGTAACAAGCAAATCACATGTTAAAGTATAGATCATAAACTTTCTTGAAAACTAACAAACAATATTCTCAGTCATCAAACAATTGCAATTCATCTTATTTTCAGGAAGAGTCTATGTCAGAGCTTTGATTTAGCAAACTCCACATACTCAACTATCATTTAGTCTTTCACAATTGCTAACACTCACGCAATACTTGTGGTTATGGAGTTTTAATCGGACACGAGAGAAAGATAGGGCTTATAGTTTAGCCTCCCAACCTTTTACCTCAAGGGTAATGTCAACAATAATAGCTCATGCTAACTTACATCCAATTAGATATATATATATATATATATATATATATATATATATATATATATATATATATATATATATATATATATATATATATATATATATATATATCAGGATCTTTCCAACACCCTGTGCTTGCCAAAGGATAAAATGTAAAAAGAAAAGGTGAAGATCACCATGACTCTTGCATAAGGTAGAAGATAATAGTAAAAGATAGGCCCTTCGCAGAGGGAAAGCAGAGGTTGCCATGCGCTTTCAGGGGTGGATGCACAAAATCTTAATGCGAAACAACGTCACTTTATATTGCCCCTTGTGATATGAACCTTTGTTATGCAGACCGTCGCTTTTATTTCTTCCACATCACAAGGTCGTACAAAGCTTATTTCTTCCACACCAATCAATCATACATATTTAGAGAGCAATTTTTATTGCTTGCACCGATGACAACTTACTTGAAGGATCTTACTCAATCCATAGGTAGATATGGTGTACTCTCATAGCAAAACTGGTTTAAGGGTTTTGGGAAGCACAAGTAGTATCTCTACTTGGTGCAAAGAATTTGGCTAGCATGAGGGGGAAAGGCAAGCTCAACATGTTGGATGATCCATGACAATATACTTTATTTCAGATAGAATAAAACATAACCCATTAAGTTGTCTTCCTTGTCCAACATCAACTCTTTAGCATGTCATATTTTAATGAGTGCTCCCAATCATAAAAGATTTCCAAGATAGTATATTTATATGTGAATCCTCTCTTACTTCAATATTCTTTCATGAATTGTTCAAGTGACCAATTCTACGTTTGCTAACTTTCAATAAGTTTACTACCTATACTTACTATGTGTGAAGTCATTACTCCCCATGTTATAAGCATATGAAACATATATAAATTCAGATTTATGACATTCAATTTATTCAACCATTTACTCATAGGATATACGTGAAGCACATGAGTAAATGACAAACTACTCCAAAAGATATGAGTGAAGAACACTGAATAGTCAAATAATTAACTAGCCATGGGAGGATTGTTTTTCATTCAATATTTCAGATCCAATGATTTTATTCAAGCAGCAAGTAAAATCGAAAACACGCTCCAAGCAAAACACATATCATGTGACGAATAAAAATATAGCTCCGAGTAAGGTATACCGATAGTTTTGAAGACGAAAGAGGGGATGCCTTCCAGAGCATCCCCAAGCTTAGGCACTTGAGTATTCCTTAGATATTACCTTGGGGTGCCTTGGGAATCCCCAAGCTTAGGGCCTTTCCACTCCTTATTCTCCTCATATCGATATCTCACCCAAAACTTGAAAACTTCAATCACACAAAACTTAACCAAACTTTGTGAGATAGGTTAGTATGATAAAAAGCAAACCATTCACTTTGGTACTGTCAAAGAAAAGGTTCATAATTTTTCTCACACAATGTCTACTGTACCATATCATTTCTACAATTTATATTGAGGAATATAAGCCATAGAAACTAGAAAACAAGCAAACTATGCAATGAAAACAGAATCTGTTAGAAACAGAACAGTCTGTAATGATCTGAACATAAACCAGACTTCTGCTACTCCAAAAATTATGAAATAAATTGGTGGACGTGAGGAATTTGTCTATTAATCTTCTGCAAAAAGAATCAAGTCAAAAGCACTCTTCTGTAAAAAATGAAATATATTCTCGTGAGCGCAAAGTTTCTGCTTTTTACAGCAAGATCACATTAACTTTCACCCAAGTCTTCCCAAAGGTCTTACTTGGCACTTTATTGAAACAAAAGCTATAAAACATGATTAATACAGTAGCTTAATCATGTAAACACACAAAAACAGTAAGGGTAAATATTGGGTTGTCTCCCAACAAGCGTTTTTCTTTAATGCCTTTTAGCTAGGCATGATGATTTGAATGATGCTCACATAAAAGATAGGAATTGAAGCACAAAGAGAGCATCTTGAAGAATATGACTAGCACATTTGCCTAGGGATTTTGTGAGCACACAACTTACGGGAACAAGAATCAACTAGCATAGGAAGGCAAAACAATAATAACTTCAAAACTTTAAGCACATAGAGAGGAAACTTGATATTATTGCAACTCCTACAAGCATGTATTCCTCCCTCATAATAATTTTCAGTAGCATCATGGATAGCAATTTTGTTCTCATACTCAATTGGAACCTCTTCCGAAATAGTGGAATCATTACTACCTAAAGTTGACACTCTTCCAAATCCACTTTCATAAATATCACACTAAGATTCAACTCCTCCAAAATAGTGGGATCACTAATTCCTAAAGTTGACACTCTTCCAAACCCACTTTAAATGATAGTATTATTCATACTCCAAAAAATATAAGTGAAGTTCATGGAGCATTCTACAATTAATATAGACTAACCAATATCCAAGCTCAGAATGTATAAGTGAAGCACATGAAGCATTCTATATAACCATACTCAAAAGATTTAAGTGAAGCACAAAGAGCAATTCTATAAGATCATACTTAAAAGATTTAAGTGAAGCACATGAAGTATTCTATAAATTGATGAAGGGACATCTCATACTAGAATGGTTCTTAAAGAAAAATAAAAACATAAAGGACACAAATCATGTGAACAAAACAAAAATCGAGGTATACCGATAATTGTTGAAGAAGAAAGATGGGATGCCAACCGGGGCATCCCCAAGCTTAGATGCTTGAGTATCCTTTGAAATATTTACTTGGGGTGCCTTGGGCATCTCCAAGCTTGAACTCTTGCTTCTCTTTATTCTTCTCATATTGATAGCTCCTCGTTCTTCGAACACTTCATCCACAAAAACCTAACAAAAACTTTGTGAGATCCGTTAGTGTAATAAAGCAAATCACTACCTTTAGGTACTGTAATGAACTTATTATTTATTTATATTGGTGTTAAACCTACTGTATTCCAACTTTTCTATGGTTTATAAATTATTTTATTAGCCATAGATTCATCAAAATAAGCAAACAACACGCGAAAAACAGAATCTGTCAAAAATAGGACAGTCTGTAGTAATCTGGAAGTTTGATATACTTCTGTAACTCCTAAAATTATGAAATAAATTTGACAATTTGAAAAATTTGTACAGAAGTAATGTGCAAATAGTTTCAGACCCATTTGACTTTCCATTAAAAAGGGTAAATTCACACACTACAGCCAAAGTTTCTGTTTTTGTTCTGCACATCTCTACCTAATATTAAAAGGAGGATTGTTTCTCCATTTTTTTGGTTTATGGTGGGACCAAAATAAGTTTTCGTCCGTCGGCACGATTTCTGGTTCCGGAGTTATCTCGATCTCCTGATTTGTTTCTGTTAAAAAAATGTAGGACGCACAGAGCCATTATGGGCTGGCCCATTACCGTACCAACTACTCGCGCCAGTGAAAATGTCACAAGGAAAAAAATACTACGCCGTGAGGAATCGAACCCGGATGCTCACGCTAGATCGCTAGGGATGCTACCCACCAGCTAAACAAGACTTGGTGTTTAATGGCAGCGCTACGTCTTAAATTAAGCTAATAGCCGCGCCAGTTACTGAGAGCAAAATATTTTTTTTTACAAAAAGTGAATATATTTTTGAACGTGAATATTTTGCAAATATTTGAATAAAAAATTGAAACTCGAACATTTTATAGAAAAAAGGACAATATTTTTTTTTTATCTTTTTGAGACCTGAATATTATTTAACATGAACAATTTCTGAAAACTAGGAGGTACTGTACTGATTTCTTTTTGAATTGCGAACATTTTTATAAATCTATACCTATTAAAAACTTGGTGAATTTTTAAAATATGCCTACGAATGCATTTTTGTAAATCACAAATTTTTTCTGAACTTTTAATTTGAAAAGGCGAACATTTTACAAGACATGATTTTTTTGGAAAACTAGGAGGTACTGTATCTAACATTTTTCTAAATCTATACCTATTAAAAAAGGTGAATTTTTGAAATATGCCTACGAATGCATTGTTTTAGTTCAATTTATTAAACTAGGGATATGAAAGGAATCTTTGTCTCCGTCGTGTCTTCACGTACGACCAACCTCGCTCGGCCCAGTCACACCCGTCAAAATGGATGAGGAGTCCGACTAAAATTTCATGATCTATCTGACACAAACTACTCAATTTACATGATAATAACACATACATATGTTATATGCAGTGCTTTTCCCTGTATATTAGCCGAATAAAAAAAATTGTTCAATGTTCTTGATCTCGCCGGACACGAAGGAGGCCCAACGATCCAGCTACTGGATCTAGCCAACCTTGGTTAGTGAGAACTGTTACTGCGACCATTGGTACAAGGACGACAAAGAGGACGAGCGAAAACATCGGCCTGGTGTATGTGGACCTGAAGGTATTAATTAATTTTATTATATTAGGGGCATGAGGGTGAGGTCTTTAGCGATGCTCAGTGGTAAGTACGTGTGAGAGTTGGTGTTCTCCCATTGCAACGCACGGGCATGTTTGCTAAAACCAAAGCTTGGCACATTATTTTTTATAATACAATGAATATATACAAGGGGATAATTATTTACAAAGAAACTTTCATGAAAAATTCTACATTGTTTCCGTGAGCATGGACACAAGTGCTCAAGGTCGACCCTCACTTCTTCAATGCATAACTTTCTAATCGCTTCTCTTTTTGAAAAACTTTTTAGGCATGAAAGGCAAGTATTTTTTTTGGTATTTTCATTTTTAAAAATGTTTTTGTATGTTTCACCCACAACTAAATAGAAACAAAAAGGAAAAACAAAATCTACTTAGTGAAGAAAGCAAACAAGCACACACGAGAATATCAACCCCACGCTATTGCTCCCCGGCAACGTCGCTAGAAAAAAGCTTGATAATCCCCAAGTGCAGGGAATCATCGTAGCAATTTACGAAGGTGGAAGTGATAAGTTTGGAGTGTCGAACCCACAAGGAGCTAAAGGTAAGATAAATATTCTCTCAAGCCCTATCTGCCACTGATACGACTCTACGTACACCGAACATTTGCTTCCAACTAGAAACGAGAAATAAAACTACGTTGTGGGTATGAAGAGGATAACTTTGTATGATATCGGAGAGCTAAAATATAAAAGTAGGCGCTGTTATCATAAAGTTAGAATATATTACTAAATATTATAAATAGCGAGTGTGGAATAATGGTGGATCGGTGTGCGGAATTGTCCTAGGCAATTGTTAACAAGACCGGTAATCACTATTGCAGTTTCATATGAGGGATAGGCATAATCTAACATACTTTGTCTACTTGGATCATATGCACTTATGATTGGAACTCTAGCAACCATCCGCAAATACTATAGATCATTAAGGTAAAACCCAACCATAGCATTAAAGCATCAAGTCCTCTTTATTCCCATACGCAACAATCCCTCTTACTCGGGTTTGTGTTTCAGTCACTCACCAACCCACTATAAGCGAATCATGAACGTATTTCAACACCCTACAGCGGGAATCCCTCACGCTTGCACGATACGGAGGGCACCATAGGACAGCACTAAAGTAAAACATACAACTCATACCAATCTAGATCATCAATCAACCCAAAGGCAAAAGATATCTACTCAAAACATCATAGGATGGCAACACATCATTGGATCATAATATGTGGCATAAAGCACCATGTTCAAGTAGGGATTACAGCAGGGTGCAGGAGAGTGGACCGCGTAAAAGAGATGAGGATGATGATGATGATGGTGATGTTGATGAAGACGATCACCGTGGCGATGATTCCCCTCCCGATGGCACTCCGGCGCCACCGGAAGAGAGGAGGAGAGGTTCTCCCCCTTGTGCTTCCTCCTCCATGGCCTCCACCCTCCGGTCCTTGGCCTTCATGGTGATGATGGCCCCTCCGGGATACTCCTCCATGGCCACGGTGATGATGGCCCCCTCGGCAGGGTGGGAGAGGGCCTAGATTGACTTCTCGTGGCTCTGAGAGGCTTGAGGCGGCGGAACTTCCGATCAAGGTTTCTTTCTAGAAGTTTGGGTATATATAGAAGAGTTTTGCGTTGATTTCACGTCGGGGTCTCGGGCTGTCCACGAGGCGGGGGCGCCCCACCCTCGTGGGCAGCCCGGGACTCTTCTCGCCTGCTTCTGGTACTCTGTGGGCTTCTTCTGGTCCAAAATGATGTCCGTCAAGTGGCACGTCAATTGGACTCTGTTTAGTTTTCCTTTTCTACGATACTCTAAAACAAGGAGAAAGCGAAACCGCACTTTGGGCTCTAGGTTAATAGGTTAGTCCCAAAAATCATATAAAATATCATATAAATGCATATAAAACATCCTAGAAGGATAGTATAATAGCACGAATACTTCATAAATTATAGATACGTTGGAGACTATCACATACTTATGACACTTCTATGACGATAATTGTGACAAAACCCGGTATCATCATAGATGTGGTGGGCTCCTACTTCTATGACAAAAATCATGACAGAAAATGGGCTTTTCGTCCTGGGTGGGCCGGAGACGCAGCTGCATGACATTCTTTGGGCCGTCCATGACGGAAAAAACCATGGTTGAAGCAAGGGCTAGGAAAATATCGGGGTGTTCCCAGTTACGCTGGGTGGTCGGGGCCGAGCGATGCACGGAGCTTTGCGCGTTTCTCTCATACACGCACGTGCGTGGGTGCGAGGCGTTGGGCTCTAACTGAACCCGAGTGAGGCGTTTGCCTACTAAACCCGAGCGATTGCGCTGCAGGCTACGCGTTACTGAACCCGAGCGATCGATCGATGGCTATTAACTAAACCCGATCGAGCGATTCCTTCGCTGCTGTTAATTGAAGCCGATCGATGCTGCCTCGGATGAGCAAAGTGGCGTTTACGGGGGGGTTGGATGAATAGTTCCCAGCGGGGGTGATGAACAGGACCCCGTGGTGTTGCCTCTGGATGAGCAGGATCCCGATCGATCAAGCCGGTTGGGGCTGGATGAACAGGACCCGTGGAGGGTGGATGAACAGGACCACCCGTGGAGGGCTGGATGAGCGATAGATGGTGGAGGCTGGATGAGCGGTATCCCGTGGAGGGTGGTTGAGCAGAGCCCGTGGAGAGGGCTGGTTGAACAAGTAACGGTGGAGTAAGCGCGGTGGAGGCTGGATGAGCAGGAGCCCGTGGATGAACATTCGCGGTGGAGGTGGAGGAGGTCGACGGTGGATGAGCGATGGCCCGTGGAGGCTGGAGGGGTCGACGGTGGAGATGAGCAGTATCCGTGGAGTCCGTTTTGCGATGCACGCCACACCCTCCCGATGAACAGGACCCCGTTTCGACCGTAGCGCTCCAACACAAGTCTGTTTCCTCTGTTTTGCGGTACGCCACACCCCTCCCGATCAACAGGACCCCATTTCGACCGTAGGAGGTTCGTTTCCTCCGTTTTGCGGTACGCCAGACCCCTCCCAATGAACATGATCCTGTTTTGACCATGGTCGGTCGAACACAAGGCCGTTTCCTCCGTTCTGCGGTACGCCAGGCCTCATTTCCATCGGCTGTTCCGTCCAAGCCCTCTCTATGAACACGGCGACGCATTCCGTTCCGACCTAGCTGGTTGGCTCCCCATGAACACGACGACGACGCAATTTCTCCTTTCTGACCCAGCCATGTACACGAGCCCTGGCCGTACGTATGCGCGAGTAGGCTTCGAGACCCAGCCCGTATGTACGTACGTGGCCGTATTTTCTTTTTTGCACACTGCCACTGTACGTACGTGTACATGCTACGTGCGCGCCTCTACTACGACACGTGCACGCCTCTACATCGACCAGTATGTATGTAGACATTCGCGACCAGAATGACAACGCTACGTACGCTTCGACCAGGTGGGTCCCAATTGTCAGGCACTTCCTTGCATGCGAAGATGTAGCTGGTGGGTCCCAGCAGTCAGGGGGGTGAATCGTTTTTTTGCCCGGACGCACTTCCTTGCATGCGAAGATGTAGCTAGTAGGTCCCAGTAGTCAGGGGGAAACGATTTTTTGTGAAATACGGTTGCCCGTCCGGTGGGTCCCTGCTGCCAGGTGGAGGAATCATTATTTTCCATGTAATTAGGGGGCACTTCCTTGCTGTGGCCGTGGACCCAGCTGTCAGCCTCTCCATGTACAGTCCACGTCTGATGGAAGCCGTTCCTTGACCATGTTGACCACACCGCGTCGAGAGCACCAGGGCGGTGGACGACGGGGAGGCCTAGGAAGGGGACGATGCGGAGCCGGGGAAGATGCGACAGTGGATGCCCATGCGTAGAGGAGTATGAGGATTCACTGGTTCGCTGCTGTGTGAGGCTGTCGTCGCCGCAGAATAACAGGGGGTGTGGGTGAGTAGAGGGATGGCCTGGCCAGCGGTGGGAGTAGTAGGGGGCGATGAGGCCTCCGCGGCATCGCAGCCGGCCACGGGAGGCAGGAGCACGAGGCACGACCGACGCTGGTTTGGGCGGCTGGAGCAAGAAGACCAGAGGTTGAATGTCACATCCCTAGTTCTGGTATGCTCTGGGTTAGCCAGTCTTGTGTTGCATCATGTTTAAATTTCTCTTAGGTTGAAATGGGGATTGCTCAAACCCTAGCACCAGATCAAATCAACTAGGTTCAAATAAAAATATTTTCAATGAACCTAAAATGACCTTCAGAAAAGTTCATAATTTTTGAATTGGTTTAAAACCTCTGCAAAAAATGGTGCACATATCTCTAGGCCATTCCTGGATTTTGAATTAATTCATAAGTATTTGAATTTGGACATTTAAATCTTATAAATATTTTTAAATGTCCAAATAATCCTGAAAGTACTTGGGGGCTATTGGAAATAATTCAAATAGTGCCCACAATTTTTGTCAGGATTTTACAAAATGAGTTAGTATTTTTACTAATTCAAAACAGATCAAAATAAATAGAAAACAATAACAAAATTAGAAAGAGAGAGAGAGAGAAGGACTCACCTGGGCCACTTACCTGGCAGGCCACCTGGCGGCCCAGCTGGCTGGCCCAGCCCACCAGGGGCATGCATGTCTTCTTCCCCATGCCGGCAAGATGAAGCAGCTCGGTGGCGGCGCGACCGGCGTCGCGTGGCCACCTCCTGCTTGCTGCCGCCTCCCGACGTCTCCACGAGGCGCCACGCACTTCGACCTCTCTCTCACTCTCCCGAGCTCCTCTCCTCCCTGGCTCTCTACTTGACGCAACCACCGAAAGGCTGTCGCCGCCCGACGAACACCACCATGGCCATCGCCTCTCCCTCGCCTCTCCGTGCTGTCCAGAGGCTCCGCCTCGACGCCACGGAGCCCCAAGATGAAGCACGCGCTCGCGGGACGCCCGAAGCGATGCCATCATCCTCATCCTCGCCGCCGGCCGCCGGAGATCCCTCTCGCCGCCCCGCTCGCTTCAGCCCCTCCCCGAGCTCGCCGACGATGCCATAGAGATCTCTGTGAGGCCCTGACTGTTTCCCCTCCTTCAATTTTCTCGCTCCCGCACCGTAGCACCCTCGCCGCACTTGACCGAGCTTCGGTCGCCGCCGATGATGTCATCGCCGTGGCTAGAGCTCACGCGCGTCGCGCCCGAGCACGCTCCCATGCTCAGCACGTCCCTAGCAACCCGCTGACACCACCCTCTAGCCCAGAGACGCCCAGTTGCGCTAGACCGAGCTCAACCGAGCTCCGGCCGCCGCCAAACACGTCACCGGCGCCATTTCCGGCGACCCCGAGCCGAACCACCTGCACCACCCGCCGCGGCTCGCTCCCAGCTACCCATAGAGCCCAACGGCGCCCGAGCAGTGCCTCAGAGGTGAAACCCAGACCTGCACCGCCGCGTTTGGCCTCGCCGGTGGCTAAACGCCGGCGAGTTGACCCCGCTGACCCCGTTTGACCAAGGGTGGGCCCAGTTTGACCCCCTGTGTCAATGACAGGTGGGGCCCAGCCCTGTTAATTAAATAGGATTAGTACTAATTGAATTTAGTTAAACTAATTACACTGACGTATGGGTCCCACAGGTCAGGTTTGACCTGGCCGACCCAGTTGACCTGCTGATGTCACACCTATGTCATGCTGACGCAGTAACTTATTTTCTGGATTTATTTTTATACAGGAAATTCCAGAAAATAGCCAAAACTTCTAAAAATCATAGAAAATCAACTGTAACTCCAAATGCAAAGATTTATATATGAAAAATGATCAGAAAAATCCAATCTATCCATCTGTACCATTTTCATGCATGTTAGAACAACTTTTGTTCACTGTTAGGTCAATCTTATAATGGCATTTAAACCTTCACATATGCAGTTTGAATTTGAACCTAGGGTTCCAACCAACTTCATTTAACCTGCTGCTAGTTGCATTAGCTCAAACCACACTCATTTTACCATGTCATGATCATGCATCATATTGTGCATTGCATTGATTGTGTTTCTTTCTCTGTTGTCGGTATTTGTTCCCTCTCGATAGACGTGACTTGACGATGAGTTCGATGACACCGATGAAGAACTATATTATCTTCAGAAGTGCCAGGCAAGCAAAACCCCCTTGTTCATTCCGATACAATCCCACTCTCTCGCTCCTGCTCTCTTTTACTGCATTAGGACAACACCGTTTCAACTGTTACATGCTGCGGTAGCTGAACCCCTTTCCTCTGCATGACCTGCCATTGCCACAGTAAATAGATGAAACCCACTAGCATGAGTAGGAGTTGTTTGAGCCCTTATGTGCCTACTCATTCATGCTTGTTTGTCATGCCTGCTATTGCTTAGAGTTGTGTCAGGTCTGATTCATCGGGGATGAATTGGAATGTGGTGAACATGTCCTACTGTGTGTGAGCTAAGTGTGTGAACACGATTTGGTAAAGGTAGCGGTGAGAGGCCATGTAGGAGTACATGGTGGGTTGTCTCATTGCAGCCGTCCTCAAGAACTGAGTTCTGTGTTTGTGATCCATGAACAGTTACTACCATGCATTGGAATGCTTAAGTGCCCCTCTCGACTTATTAATCAACCTGATCTCTGTCCAAGAGTTGCAACTAGTTTCTGGTGTTTGTAGGTAGTGTTAGTAGTCTACCAAGTGGCACACGGTACAGGTGGGCTTGGGACAGACTAGGCACCATGGCACGGTGTACCAAGCATAGAGCCACTCGTCGAGGTGGGCTTGGGAACCCTGCACACATCATTTGGGGCCGTGAGCGACACCCCGGCCGGATCTCCTTGCGGATGGAACCCGAATTGGCGATAAACCTGGACAAGAGACTTGTGTGGTTAGTCAGGTCGTGGCCGACTCCCTCGCCAGAGCTTCGCTTGAAGGTTGCCGAGATACACGAGGTGTACATGGCGGTAAGTGGCGAGGCGTGTGTGAAGAAGTACACCCTGCGGGGTTAATATGATCTATTGAATAGCCGTGTCCGCGGTAAAGGACTTCGGGTTGCACATGCAGTTCATAGACAAGTGAAAGTGGATACTTTAAAATCGCAAGATAAGCGTGAGTGCTATGGATGGCGTTCTCGCGAGGGAGGCGAAGCGGGTCCATAGTGGTGTATTGATATGGTGAATATGTGGACTCGTGTGCGCCACCTCAAAAGAGTTACTTGCAGTCGTAGTTCAGGATAGCCACCGAGTCAAAGCTGGCTTGCTGCAGTTAAACTCCACCACCCCCCTTTGTTGATAATGATGCATATGTAGTTAGTTCTGATGTAAGTCTTGCTGAGTACATTTGTAATCACGTTTGCCTATTTTATGTTTTTGCAGAGAGACTTCAGTCTCACTAGTAGTTCCGCGTGGACTTCGACGTTTAGCTTGATACCTCAGCTACGATCTTGTGCCCTCAGCAGGATATGGTAGATTGTGAGGCTTCTTAGCCTTTTTCATTTGTAGATGTCTGTACTCAGACATGTTAAGCTTCCACGTGTGCTTTGTTTTGTATGCTCTGAATGTTGGGTCATGAGACCCATGTTTGTAATATCTCGCTCCTCGGAGCCTAATGAATAAATACTTGAGTCGTAGAGTTATGTTGTGATGCCATGTTGTATTTACACATATCGAGCATATTGTGTGTATGTTTGTAATGCTTGGTATGTGTGGGATCCGACAATCTAGTTGTATATCCTTGGCAGCCTCTCTTATGGGGAAATGTAGTCTAGTGTTCCTTGAGCCATAGTAGTCCTCTACAGCCCGGTTCACCGGAATCCGCTAGCCCAAAGACTACTGCTCGGGACACTTGGTGGCGGCATGTGTTTCACTTCGTTCTGTATGCATCCCTCGGAGAAATGTCGCATGGTGACATCACGAGTCTGCCTAGCCTGCTACAGCCCGGGTTCCCGAAGTCCTGTTAGCCCAGTGCTACAACCCAGATTCACATGCTGCTGACCGACATGCTCGATGTGATTCATGTATGCCTGTCCCCATGGGTTAGTTCCGCTTTGGGTTCATGACTAGCCATGTCGGCCCGGGTTCTCTGTCATAAGGATGCTAGCGACACTATCATATACGTGAGCCAAAAGGCGCAAACGGTCCCGGGCCATGGTAAGGCGACACCCGTGGGAATACCGTGCGTGAGGCCGCAAAGTGATATGAGGTGTTACCGGCTAGATCGATGTGACTTGGAATCAGGGTCCTGACAACTTTGGTATCAGAGCCTGACTGCCTGTAGGATTACCAAGCCAAACTGGTCGAAGTTGAGTCTAGAAATGCTTTAGTTATATAAGGGAATTGATTGTGGAAGGGAACGTAAGGCTCTTTTTACTCCTTTACCTCATGCCCTTCTGATCCGAGTAATCTTATCCTTCCTACGGGGTTAAGAAACTAGGCTATCCCTTCTTTCTATCAGGATCACGTGTTACTAATCCGTAGACTTATAGGATTGTTGGTTTTAAGCCCCAGTTTAGTTTCTACCACTTCCGTGTGTTCACAGTTGAACTCGAAACCTTGATATTGTGATGTTGAGTGGTTATGCCACCCTTTTGCAGGCTGTCTCAAATCTTTTTCTGAGCATTTACAGCCATTATGCTGTCCGAGTCATCCCAGGTCTCTAAATAGTCTGATGCATTTGCAAATCCCTTCCTCCCATTTTGATGTCCCTTTGGGCCAGGTTAATCACACTAATTGGGGAGTTGGGGTATTCTATTGCCTCGACATATATGTTGGAGTTACTATTATGACCCTAGGTGTTTTAGGGAGTCACCTAGTAAACTAGCCATGTTTTGTGTTCCCGGTGTGATGATTCTGGCCAGTATTCTCGAAAGCATCCTGTGATGCCATTTAATAGTAGGTATTCTACTCCTTGGTTTTGAACCCAAGATTCACCCTACTTCATGCTGATAGTAACTGCTAGTTCCCTTAGGTTATTAGTAACCTTTGCGTTAGTCCTCGAGGTCCGTGGTATATTCTTCTTCCAAATACCATGAACTACTTATGGCAGAAGTTCCTCGTTGAACCAAAAGATCACAACCAGAGTGCTCGTGATGGGTTCTCCATTCTATTTTGCGACTCTGCTAGTTCAACCTTTCTGCATGGGTTATCCGGAAGAAATATGTTGAACTCGTTCGACATGTTAGTCCATGCATCCACAACTCAGAAAATCATATGTTCTTTTAAGTTGTCCCATTTTAGTTGTCTTCCGACCCTCGTCTATGAATTGATAGTCAAGAGCATGCGTGCATCCGTTAATCGATGCCTACTACTCTTGTGGTCCGTCAAGCCATTCTATTCCGGAATGACTAGGAGAAACAAACTCCAGTACCTCATCCATATCTAGGATTGGGTCAAAGAAATTGTATTACATAGATCAAAATGCCAATCCAGCTTCTGGTCTGTTCTACCTTGAAGTATTACCTTCTTTATGTCAGGATTGTCATGAGAATTGCACACCATTCTATGAACTCTTGATGCAGTGATACTTCTCGCCATCATTATTCATTCCTCGGTCCCCGTGTTATTGTAACCGGAACGTCGACAAGTGAATCGTGATGTGCGAAATCAATACTCCTAGCAGCTCCGTTGCTTGGTAGTTAATGGACAATAATCTCATTCTTAGTGTGTTAGTTATTGAATTATCATTCTAAGACTGATTGTGCTACCTAGTCCTTATTTCCGGTGCACTCCTCGATCAATTAGTTAGGATTGTGCCAATCCCTCACCCTTGTGATCATATCATCTTGCCCTGAAAAGCAATAATTGTTTGCGAGCTTAGTAGCATATCGGTGCTTCATGATTTTCCGGATATCTTCTCGGAAGTATCACCAGGTTGTCACCTGACCGCTATGTTGAGTTTGTGATCATGTTGGTTTTCCTCCAAACCACCCATTCTCCAAGAATCTGTGTTGGATACCCCTGAGCTAGTTGGTTAAGCCAAACAACAACTTGGAGAGTTGGAAGATAAAAGCTTGTCCGACTTAGTTCATGTTAAGGGATATCTTGTATGTGTGTTGAAGAAAGTTGATATTTTCATCGACTGACCCTCGTGATCAGTTAATGGACCTATCATTTTATCCAACCTTTGATTTGAGTATGGGCTATCATCAAATCAGACCAGAACCAACGATATTCGTAATGTTGTTTTACTCGTGGTTGCTTCCTCGAGCATACACCATTATATTGTTTGGGTCTGACCAATGCTACCACCGTGTTCACATAATTATGGAATTCCATTTATATGGAAACCTGGATGAGTTGCTGTTGGGCCCATCAGCAGCATTTTGTCTCCCCCATGATTCATGTTGAACATCTAAGTTAGTGTTGGAAACGTTTATAAGAATTATCTTCATGTCCCGCTCATGAAGCATATGTTCGGATGAAAGAAGCGACTTTCCCTAATTCACGTGCATTCGTCGCAAGTTGTCGTCGTGAATTCGAGAAATTTTGTTTTGTTTCCTCTGGAATCACCCCAAATCAGTCATGCATACGTGCAAAGTATTCTGTGGATTGAAGACTTGCAACCTTCATTCTATATGTATCCCTAGCACACCAAGCCACTGATTGATTTGTTCAAGGAGAAGAAGTTCCTTCTTAAGAGCAAGACTTATGTAAGGACTTCGATATCCTCGATGATGGTTCCCCACCTGAACTCGGTAGTGTTTTACTATAAGACTACTACATGGTCATGCTTGTCTTGGACAGCGTGTTCACAGGTTTGTAGCAGAACCAACTCATGTTTTGGAGCTTGCTATCGTAGTTCATTTTCCGAGAATCTCATAGCGTCATCTCGCCGGTTTGTGTTGCAAACTTTCTTTTCTAGACATGTTGTGCGAAATATCCTGTTACCAACCAGATCTAAATCTCGGCAGATGTGATGGTTGGAACTTCTTCAAGAGCTATGATATGGGTTCCGGTGAGGTGGGCGCACCTAGCTGGAAGCACTGTTATTGTAGTATCTTGATTAAGCCATTTGGTCACCTCCCATGAGGATTTCGCATGACTTATTCTTGAAGTTGTTCCTTATGGATTTTGTGTTCCCGAAGTCCGACCTTTACTTGATGACCACTTTGAATCATGATAGTGGTATTTTAAACATCAAGGAGAACATTGGAAGCTGAGTGCTAAATGTCTCTCGGTCGATCATCCAGATTTCGTTCTCTTGGCCTCACTAAGGGGAAGACTGAGAAGGTGTTATCTTCCTTTGTATCCGCATCATCCATCACTATTCATCATGGTAGTAAGATGTGTTGCCAGGATTCTCGGCACGGATGTTGGTAAAACCTTGATGACTATGGAAATGCTCAAGTTCTTGAGAGCACAATCAGTCACTAGGTTATATCCTTGGTATCAATTGGAATGTGCCTTCCGTTTGCCGAGTTGTTCTATAACCATAGTTTCCTTTCCGAACTGAGTATGCCATTTCCCCGAACCCCTTTCAAACGATCGTTGTGAATTGCCTTAGCCTGGTATGGAGAGTTTCAATGATCCTTTCCGATAGAGTTTCTTTCTAACGTCATCGAGTTGGATGAAGATCTAGAAAGCAAAGACGTCAAGATCAATATGAAGCAATGAATCAACATCTTGAGGAGGACAGTTGGATCGTGAAGATCGTGTTAGCTTGTGACCCCTCTGACTTCTTACCTCACGACTTGAATCTCGGGACGAGATTCTTGTTTAGTAGGGGTGAGCTGTCACATCCCTAGTTATGGTATGCTCTGGGTTAGCCAGTCTTGTGTTGCATCATGTTTAAATTTCTCTTAAGTTGAAATGGGGATTGCTCAAACCCTAGCACCAGATCAAATCAACTAGGTTCAAATAAAAATATTTTCAATGAAACCAAAATAACCTTCAGAAAAGTTCATCATTTTTGGATTGGTTTAAAACCTCTGCAAAAAATGGTGCACATATCTCTAGGCCATTCCTGGATTTTGAATTAATTCATAAGTATTTGAATTTGGACATTTAAATCTTATAAATATTTTTAAATGTCCAAATAATCCACGAAAGTACTTGGGGCTATTGGAAATAATTCAAATAGTGCCCACAATTTTGTCGAGATTTTACAAAATGAGTTAGTATTTTACTAATTCAAAACAGATCAAAATAAATAGAAAACAAGAATGAAATTAGAGAGAGAGAAGGACTCACTGGGCCACTTACAGCAGCCCACTGGCGGGACACTGGCGGCCAGTGGCTGGCCCAGCCCACGAGGGCATGCTGTCTTCTTCCCCATGCCAAGACTGCAAGCAACTCGGTGGCGGCGCCGACGTCGCGCATGGCCATCTCTCGCTTGTTGCCGCCTCCCGGCGTCGCTCGAGACGCCACGCACCGACACATCTCTCACTCTCCCGAGCTCCTCTCCTCCCTGGCTCTCAAGACGCAACCACCGAGCGCTGTTGTCGCCGCCGACGAACACCACCACGGCCATCGCCTCTCCCTCGCCTCTCCGTGCTGTCCAGAGGCTCCGCCTCGACGCCACGGAGCCCCAAGATGAAGCACGCTTCATGGATGCCCGGCAGCGCCATCATCCTCATCCTCGCCGCCGGCCGCCGGAGATCCCTCTCGCCGCCCCGCTCGCTTCAGCCCCTCCCCAAGCTCGCCGACGACGCCATAGAGATCTCTGTGAGGCCCTGACTGTTTCCCCTCCAATTTTCTCGCTCCCGCACCATAGCACCCTCGCCGCACTTGACCGAGCTTCGGTCGCCGCCGTGGCTAGAGCACAAGCGCGTCGCGCCTGAGCACGCTCCCATGCTCAGCACGTCCCTAGCAATCCGCTGACACCACCCTCTCGCCCAGAGACGCCCAGTAGCGCTAGACCGAGCTCGCCCGAGCTTCGGCCGCCGCCAAACACGTCGCCGGCGCCATTTCCGGCGACCCCGAGCCCAACCACTGCACCACCGCGCTGCTCGCTCCCGGCTACCCATAGAGCCCAACGGCGCCCGAGCGGTGCCACAGCAGGTGAAACCCCTGCACGCGCCGCGTTTGGCCTCGCGGTGGCTAAGCGCGGCGAGTTGACCCCATCGACCCGTTTGACCAAGGGTGGGCCGGTTTGACCCCAGGTCAATGGCAGTGGGGCCCGCCTGATTAATTAATTAGGATTAGTACTAATTGAATTTAGTTAAACTAATTACACTGACGTATGGGTCCCACAGGTCAGGTTTGACCTGGCCGACCCAGTTGACCTGCTGACGTTAACCTATGTCATGCTGACGCAGTAACTTATTTTCTGGATTTATTTTTATATAGGAAATTCCAGAAAATAGCCAAAACTTCTAAAAATCATAGAAAATCAACCGTAACTCCAAATGCAAAGATTTATATATGAAAAATGATCAGAAAAATCCAATCTATCTATATGTACCATTTTCATGCATGTTAGAACAACTTTTGTTCACTGTTAGGTCAATCTTATAATGGCATTTAAACCTTCACATATGGAGTTTGAATTTGAACCTAGGGTTCAAACCAACTTCATTTAACCTGCTGCTAGTTGCATTAGCTCAAACCACACTCATTTTACCATGTCATGATCATGCATCATATTGTGCATTGCATTGATTGTGTTTCTTTCTCTGTTGCCGGTATTTGTTCCCTCTCGATAGACGTGACTCGACGATGAGTTCGATGACACCGATGAAGAACTATATTATCTTCAGAAGTGCCAGGCAAGCAAAACCCCCTTGTTCATTCTGATACAATCCCACTCTCTCGCTCCTGCTCTCTTTTACTGCATTAGGACAACACCGTTTCAAGCTGTTACATCTTGTGGTAGCTGAACCCTTTCCTCTGCATGACCTGCCTTTGCCACAAGTAAATAGATGAAACCCACTAGCATGAGTAGGAGTTGTTTGAGCCCTTATGTGCCTACTCATTCATGCTTGTTTGTCATGCCTGCTATTGCTTAGAGTTGTGTCGGTCGATTCATCGGGGATGAATTGGAATGTGGTGAACATGTCCCTTGTGTGTGAGCTAAGTGTGTGAACACGATTTGGTAAATGTAGCGGTGAGAGGCCATGTAGGAGTACATGGTGGTTTGTCTCATTGCAGCAGTCCTCGTGAACTGAGTTACGTGTTTGTGATCCATGAGCAGTTACTACCATGCATTGGAATGCTTAAGTGCCCTCTCGACTTATTAATCAACCTGATCTCTGTCCGGGAGTTGCAACTAGTTTACGGTGTTTGTAGGTAGTGTTAGTAGTCTACCAAGTGGCACCCAGTACAGGTGGGCTTGGGACAGACTAGGCATCATGGCACGGTGTACCAAGCGTAGAACCACCCGTCGAGGTGGGCTTGGGAACCCTGCACACATCGTTTGGGGCCGTGAGCGACACCCCGGCCGGATCTCCTTGCGGATGGAACCGAATAGGCGATAAACACGGACGAGAGACTTGTGTGGTTAGTCAGGTCATGGCCGACTCCTCGCCGAGCTTCGCTTGAAGGTTGCCGAGATACACGAGGTGTACATGGCGGTAAGTGGCGAGCGTGTGTGAAGAAGTACACCTCTGCGGGGTTAATATGATCTATTGAATAGCCGTGTCCATGGTAAAGGACTTCTCGGTTGCTGCACAGTTCATAGACAAGTGAAAGTGGATACTTTAAAATCGCAAGATAGCGTGAGTGCTATGGATGGCGTTCTCGTAGGGAGGCGAGGCGGATCCATAGTGGTGTATTGATATGGTGAATATGTGGACTCGTGTGCGCCACCTCAAAAGAGTTACTTGCAGTCGTAGTTCAGGATAGCCACCGAGTCAAAGCTGGCTTGCTGCAGTTAAACTCCACCACCCCCTTTGTTGATAATGATGCATATGTAATTAGTTCTGATGTAAGTCTTGTTGAGTACATTTGTACTCACGTTTGCCTACTTTATGTTTTTGCAGAGAGACTTCAATCTCACTAGTAGTTCCGCGTGGACTTCGATGTTTAGCTTGATACCTCAACAACGATCTTGTGCCCTCGGCAGGATCTGGTAGATAGTCAGGCTTCTCAGCCTTTTTCATTTGTAGATGTATGTACTCAGACATGTTAAGCTTCCGCGTGTGCTTTGTTTTGTATGCTCTGAATGTTGGGTCATGAGACCCATGTTTGTAATATCTCGCTCCTCGGAGCCTATTGAATAAATACTTGAGTCGTAGAGTTATGTTGTGATGCCATGTTGTATTTACACATATCGAGCATATTGTGTGTATGTTTGTAATGCTTGGTATGTGTGGGATCCAACAATCTAGTTTTTTATCCTTGGCAGCCTCTCTTATGGGGAAATGTAGTCTAGTGCTTCCTTGAGCCATAGTAGTCCGCTACAACCCGGTTCATCGGAGTCCTGCTAGGCCAGCACTACTGCTCAGGGCACTTGACTGGCCGGCATGTGTTTCACTTCGTTCTGTTACGTCCCTTGGGAAATGTCACGCGGTGACATCCGAGTCTGCCTAGCCTGCTACAGCCCGGGTTCCCGAGTCTGATAGCCAGTGCTACAGCCCGGATTCACACGCTGCTGATCGACATGCTCGATGTGATTCATGTATGCCTGTCCCCATGGGTTAGTGCTGCTTTGGGTTCACGACTAGCCATGTCGGCCCAGGTTCTCTGTCATATGGATGCTAGCGACACTATCATATACGTGAGCCAAAAGGCGCAAACGGTCCCGGGCCATGGTAAGGCGACACCCGTGGGAATACCGTGCGTGAGGCCGCAAAGTGATATGAGGTGTTACCGGCTAGATCGATGTGACTTGGAATCGGGGTCCTGACATTGAAGAAGCACTACGGCCGTTGGATGGACATCGTATGGTCACTGGAGCTAGAATCGTTCATATTGACTAAGTTGACAAAGCCCTCCGTCCCCGTCAACTTAGTTGGCTCACAAGTCAGCCTCCCACTATTGTGGGTCCCAGCTAGCAGGGGGTATTCATTTTTTTGTGCGTAATAAGGAGGCACTTCCTTGTGTGCGAAGATATAGCTGGTGGGTCCGACCTGTCAGCGGTGGGAACATTGTTTTCACGAAATACAGAGGCCCTTGAGGTGGGTCCCAGCTGTCAGGTGGAGGAATCATTATTTTGCGCGTAATAAGGAGGCATTTCCTTGTGTGCGGCCGTGGACCCAGCTGTTAGCCTCTCCATGCACAGTCTACTTCCGATGGTGTCATTCGTTGACCATGTTGACCACTCCGCGCTGAGCGCATCCAAGGTGGTGGACGACGGCGAGGCCCCGGACAGCAACGAGCCGGAGATGGGAAGACGCGGGCGTAGAGTCACAGACGGAGAGGTGTATGAGGGTTAACTGGTTTTGGTGCGGTGTGGTTCGGCAGTCAGTGGAGAAGAACATGAGGGGTGGAGGGATGGCCTGGCTAACGGTGGAGTAGCGCTTCACAGCGAAGCGTGCTAAGCAGAGCTGCTAGCAGCAGGAGGTGGGAGCAGGTGGTCCCGACGGTGTTGGAGGAAGAAGACGAGAGATTTAAGATGGATGCCGGTCGTTGGATGTAAATCCAATGACTAACGATGTCAGAATCATTTGTTGACCAAGTTAACAACGACTTGCATTGGCTTCGACCTATTGGCCCACATTTCAGCCTCCAAAAATGTGGCACGTATTCAACCCATTTTTTTTTAGAATTTACAGTCTTTTTTTGCTGGGTAGAATTTACAGTCAATTTGATCTCTTTTTTTTGAATTACAGTCCATTAGCTGGGCTGGGTGAACAAATAATGTAACGTCCATGCGGCCCATTTATGTTTTTCCTAAAAAATTATAGGCCATTTGCACTTTCTCGAAATACATGATTTTGCTGGGCTGATTCTAATTATAATGTTGGGTTGGGCGCAACAATGTTATCAAAAAATAAACAGGGGCTGAGCATTTTTTGTATATATATATATATATATATATATATATATATATATATATATATATATAAATAATAAGTGATTTATTATTACATTGGTCCTTAAATCTTACCAAGCTTTTGTACACAATCACCAGGATTTTCGTTGCCAAAAAATCCAGGATTTAATTGTTAAGAAATTATTTTATAAGTTAATAAGATGTGGGATATTGTTTTCTTACATATGTAAGTATCTGTTAAATATATGATGACAATAACAATAATATATAATAACATATACAATAATTTAAATATATATAATATAGTTAGAAGGGAAACATAAGTTGGACCAGGCGCTCCTATTCTTATATAAAAAATAGAACAGACCTCTGCGTTTTCTTCAAAAAAAAAACATAAATCGGGCTGCCGATGTTTTAGGAAAAATAAAACCTCGGATGGCAGGTCCATAGGCCGGTCGATACATGACTGCCCTCAAGAAAATACAAACAGGCCTATGGACCTCCCAGCCGAGGTCGTGGGCTGCACATGTTAAAAAAGAAAGCCTAGACGGGGAAGCCCAAAACCCAGCTGATACTTGCTTCCCCAGTGATAATAAATGATACCTGCCAGCTCCCCGACTTCATTGTGAATTTATCTCCTATAGTAACTATGTTGAAGCACCTAAAAAAGTAACTATGTTGACAAACCCATGGGCCCCAACGTCAGTATAGCATTAGGAGGAAGTAGTTTTTCGATGAGGCACTTACTTGCGTATGGCCATAGACCTGGTGGGTCCCGACTGTCCGCCTCTCCACGTACAGTCCTCTCCAGATTCCTCTCATTTGTTCAGCATGTTCACAACGGCAGACAGCGGCGTGGCGGCGAGCGCACAAAGGCGTAGGAGGAGATCCGACCACCTGAGAAAGTACCTTATTAGTAACGAAACAACTGAACTAGCCTAGTGGCGAGTGACACTACCCGACAGCTGTTCCATGGGTTCGATTCCACAATGCAGAGAAAATATCTCCAATTTTTTTGCCTCTGCCTTTATTGACACGTGGGTCCCAATTGTCATCTACGTACACCACGTCCAACACTTGCAAAAACTTCGTCCCTCATTTTCTCTGTTTTTCGCACACTCGACATTGTGTGGGCATTTTGAAAATATCATATCTTTTTTACTATGCATCATATGAAGATGTGCTATGCATGAATGTTGATCAGCATGCTGTTAACTAGTAGGTAGTTCCAGTTTCGACCATGAATAAAACTTCCAACATGATGTTAACACTGTTTGAAAAGGCCGTGTTAATATAAATGCTCTGCCTTTGAAAGTTGCAGTTTCTTATTTGAAACTAAACTTGGAGTTTCTTATCTGAAACAGAAACTTGCAGTTTCTTCTCTGAGAATCACATTGTCTGCACTTTCATACTCCTATGAAACTACATTTTTTTAAGTGCTAAAAATAGATCTCTACAATTCATAAAATACTTCATATGCTCAATACTGCAAATCTGAAATTCAGAAGACATTCATATTTGAAAGTACTCGCAAAATACACAACACAAAATACAATTCACAACCTGCAAATCTTGACAACCCTAAGCTCCTCGACAATTCACAACCTGCACGACTATTGGGCTGGGGGTGGGGACTCGTCCTCCTATTCCTCGGCGTGACAGCCGCCCGTGAAACGATGTGAACGACGAGGAGAGGATGGCGGGGAAGCGTCGTCGGGCCAACTGTTTTCTCCTCTTGCGGTTGGGTTCGGTCGACGAAGACTCCACCGGCTCGCTCTGCCACGACACCCTCACAAACGACACCCTGTAGATGCTCGATCCTTCAATCTCTGGTGGATGCTCCATCTGGGATTGATACTCCCACCACCGCTCCCTCACGATCGGATTCGGTGAATCTGTTTGCTCCATGGCCCAGAGGAGCAGCTCTATGTACTCTCGCGTGACTCCCTCCGGGAGTATCGCCGCCTTTTCGCTCTGTTGCGGATATTTGGCCATGGTTGTCACCGTCACCGCTAGTTGGTCCTTGTTGTCAAACCAAGACTGTATCTCCAACATCCTATCTAGCTTCACAGGGTCGCTGAGGGAGTCCCGGATTAGGGGGTGTCCGGATAGCCGAACTATCACCGTTGGCCGGACTCCTGGACTATGAAGATACAAGATTGAAGACTTCGTCCTGTGTCGGGTGGGACTTTCCTTGGCGTGGAAGGCAAGCTTGGCGTCTGAATATGTAGATCTCCTACCTTTGTAACCGACTCGTGTAACCCTAACCTATCCGGTGTCTATATAAACCGGAGGGTTTTAGTCCGTGGGGACGAACAACAATCATACCATAGGCTAGCTTCTAGGGTTTAGCCTCCTTGATCTCGTGGTAGATCTACTCTTGTACTACCCATATCATCAATATTAATCAAGCGGGGTAGGGTATTACCTCCATTGAGAGGGCCCAAACCTGGGTAAAAACATCGTGTCCCTTGTCTCCTGTTACCATCCGCCTAGGCGCACAGTTCGGGACCCCCTACCCGAGATCCGCGGTTTGACAACGACATTGGTGCTTTCATTGAGAGTTCCTCGTGTGCGTCGCCGTCGGGAAGGATGCCTCATCTCGTCTTTAAAGGCGATACTATCGCCAAAGAAGCCTTGGCCTTTGGTCGACTCTTCGTCTAGGTGGTTTCTCATGACCGCCAGATTCGATCCATGGCGAGCGATGGCTTCTCGAGCCATCGAAACCAATCTTCATGTTAATTCGAACTTGCGAACAGTTAGACCGATCAAGCTCTCCTCCGTAAGCGAGCTCTTGGATCGCATCGCCATACAGGAGTCACTACAGACTACGACCGGATCGGGCCTAAAACCGATCTGAGAGAAATCAACTCTCCCCAGGCTACCCATCATGTTGCTGTGATAGAGGAGCAATGCGGTGATTCTTCTTCTATCTTAAGGACTAGTTACGTCCGGATTCCCGATCCCTCCATGCCAGATTCCTGCAGAGGGACGGATGTCGATCAAGCCCTGAACTTAAAGTCAGGCGGCGGGTTGGATTCATTAGATAGCACTCAAAAATATAAACTTCCGAGTTCGGAAACTTCTCGGCCCCTGAGTCCTAAATTGGACGGGGTTCCGGATCTAGTTCCACCCGCCCACCCAAATATTAGCGATCTATCCCAAATTTGGCAAGAGCCCGCTGAAACAGTACATCATTACTGGGCCAGATTCCTCCTGGTTATGGACAGGATAAAGGACTGCCGAGAGGAGGACGCAATCTCACCTTTTTGCAATAATTGCATGGACAAGGGAATCCTAAACGCCATAAGTCGCATGCGAAATTACACGCTTTGTTGACTTGGTGACAATAGTACAAAAATCTTGTGCGATGGAAGTGCTTGGAAAACCGAAAGTAAATTTTGGGATAATCCGCCCCGAATACATCCCTATTCGAAATAAAAGGGTGCATCATCACCATGCACCAGGTTAAACACCAAAAACCAAAACCCCTAAAAGTGCGGAACCGTCTTTGGAGGGTTGGCTAAGCGGACCTGCAAAATTCATAGCACGAGAGGCGCCACTCCAACTCATAGCCTTCAAGCATGTTGGATACTACGGCAGTGGCCAAAAGTGGCGAAGAGCTTCTAGCTTGAGAATCCCAGCCCAGCAATACCGAAGACGGTGTTAACAGTCTTGAGACTTTCGCATCAAATAATATCTGAACGAACACTCCATAACCTTGCGAAGTCTACCAAGTAGCAACAATAAATCCATGGGGACACGGCCATTACCTTTAATGCCGTGTGAACCCAAATTCGAACAGCCCGAGCACCAAGCCGCATTGGTCCTCAGTCCAATAGTGGACGGCTTTCTCCTTACTAAGGTACTCATGGATGGCGGCAGCAGACTAAACCTCATCTATGAGGAAACCCTCCGAAAAATGGAAATAGACTAGAACCGCATTGAGCGAAGAACCACAACCTTTAGAGGAATAATCCCCAGCCGGGAAGCATGCTGCACAGGAAAAATCACTTTGGGCGTAGTGTTCGCTCACGGACAATTACAGGTCGAGGAGGTCACATTTCAAGTGGCCCCGTTCAGCAGCGGATATCATGCTTTATTAGGGCGAGAGGCATTCACAATTTTTCAAGCTATACTCCACTATGGGTACATGAAGCTTAAAATGCCCGGTCCCAACGGAATCATCACTCTCGCTAGTGATCCGAACATAGCACTCCGCGCAGAACACAAGACAGCCGCACTAGCCCTCGAGGCACTATCCGAAGCCCTAGCGGCGAGGAACTCATCTGCGATGCGCTCCACGGTGAACAGGGACGATGTGATACTTGATAAAAGATCCAAGTCCACCTCTTTTAAACCAGCGGATGAAATAGTCAAATTCCAAGTCCACCCAACGGACCACTCGCAAAGGCGGCCTCCATTGGGGCACAATTAAACCCGATGTAGGCGCCACACTACGAGAATTTCTCTGAGAAAAGCTGGGACATTTTGCTGGCACCCTTGAGATATGCCAGAATCCCACGACAGCTGGCGAGCACAGCCTAAATATCCTAAAAGGATTCAAGCCGATCAAACAGGCTCGCTGGCGCTTTTCGAACCCAAGAGGCAGGCCATGGGAGAGGAGCTAGCCAAACTTCTGGAAGCCGGATTCATCGAGATATTAAACATCCGGATGGCTAGCAAACTTGGTGATGGTACCAAGAAGGATAAATCTGGCGCCTATGTGTGTATTTCAAAGACCTTAATAAGGCTTGCCCAAAGGATCCCTTCCCCTCCCTCGCATTGATCAAATTATCGGCGCTTCTGACCACGACACGACTCATTGTGCTTCCTCGACGCGTACTCGGCTACCACCAAATCAAGATGGCGGAGCAGACCAAGCTGCAACAGCATTCATCACTCCATCGGCCCATTCGCTTCAACACAATGCCCTTGGGCTCAAAAGCGCCGGCGCAACATATCAGCGCATGATTCGGATATGTCCGCAAACCAGATCGGCAAAATAGTGGAAGCATATGTAGATGGCGTGGTCGTCAAACCAAGCATGTCGAAACTCTAGTAGGCGATTTGAGGCTCACATTCGACAATCTTGAAAATATGACATCAAGCTCAATCCGAAAAATCGTCTTGGCGTTCAGCGGAAAGCTCCCGGCTTCATTATGTCCGGTAGAGGAATTGAAGGAAACCCAGCCAAGATCCGAGCTCTGTCACAATTGGATATTCAAAAGACCTCAAACAAATACAAAATTATTTGGATGCGTGGCGGCTCTAAGCCGCTTTATTTCCCGCTTGGGAGAAAAGGCATTACCCTTTACCGCCTCCTCCGCCGACCGAACACTTGAGTGGGCCGGATGCCGCAACGGCCGGACTCGAAGAGATAAAAGTCATATTGGCAACAAATCCGGTCCTGGCCGCGCCCAACATGGGCGAACCAATGCTATTATACATCGCCGCAACACATCAAGTTGTCAGCGCGGTGCTCGTTGTCGAACGAGAAACGGACGGACACCGGTTCCCTCTTCAAAAACCGGTTTATTATGTGTCCACTGTCCTCACTCCATGCAAGTCCCGGTACCCACATTATCAAAAGATAGCATACGCGGTGTTCATGGCCTCCCGGAAGCTGCAACACTACTTTCAAGAGTGTTCGATAACGATAGCCTCCGAAGTACCTCTTAATGACATTATAAACAACCGCGACGCGACGGGCCAGATTGCTAAATGGGCCATAGAGCTCCTTCCATTCGACATAACCTACAAGCCACGACGAGCTATCAAGTTGCAGGTTTTGGCCGACTTCGTGGCTGAATGGACCGAAGCCGAACTCCCTAAAGAGTACGGCGCATACTCCAATTGGATCATGCACTTTGACGGCTCCAAAATGTTGGCCGTCCTAGGGGCTGGCGTCGTCTTGGCGTCCCCAACCGGGATACAGTCCAATCGTCCTTGAGATAATGTATACGGACTCCAACAACGCGGCGAATCTGAGGCCCATACGCACGGCCTCCGGATGGCGATCTCCATGGGCATTAAATGCCTAGAGTGTGCGAGGATTGAACCTCGCGATATCTCAAATAAGCGGAGACTTTGATGCCAAAGATCCGAAAATGGCAGCATATCGCAATGCGGTCCTAAAAATGTCGGCCGCAGTTGAAGGGCTCGAATTTCATCATATAGCCGGGATAACAATCGGCGGCGGACATATTGGCACGCATCGGTGCAAAACGCGATGCCGTCCGTAACATCTTCTGGAGCGGCTGTTCAAGCCATCCGTACTATGGGAAGGAGTCCGGAAATAACAATCCGGACCCAACCGCCTTGCTGACGCGAACACTCTGACACAATCGAAGGCTATGCCACCGAGATAACACCCTCCGCCCATGAAATAATGGCGGTTATCGCCCCGTGGACGGAACCATTCCTAGCCTACCTAACTAGGCAGGAACTCCCCGAATATCAAAATGAGGCTCGCTGCATAGTACGACGATCTAAAGCCTATAAAGTCCATGAGGGAGAGCTTTATAAGAAAAGCACTACAGGAGTCCTTCAAAGGTGTATCTCCGAAGAGGAAGGCGAAACCTCTGGCTGAAATTCATGCTGGACTGGGTGGGCACCACGCGCAGCCCAGGCCCTTGTAGGCAAGGCCTTCCGTACATGATTTTATTGGCCGACAGCCAGGCAGATCTGCGAGGACTTAGTCCAACGATCGTCGATTGCCAGCTTTTGCTAACCAAAGCCACATGCCACCCACCACTCTCAAAACTATACCCATCACCTGGCCGTTCGCGGTGCAGGGGCTTGACATGGTTGGACCCCTTAAGGGAGGAACCCACAAGCAAAAATACCTATTGGTCATGGTGGATAAATTCACCAAATGGATAGAGGCCAAGCCTGTTAAAGCGGCGAATCCGGACGGTGATAGACTTCATATCGGGGTAGTGCACCGTTACGGTGTCCCCACAATATCATCGCGATAACGGCACCAACTTCACGGCCGATGAGGTCAAATTATGGTGCAAAAACATGGGCATCAAGCTCGATTACACCTCGTCTATCACCCTCAAACCAGCGGTCAAGTCGGCGAGCAAGCGGTCTAATCATGGCGGCATTAAACCCGGACTAGTGCGGTCCATCAAGGAATCTAACACGCCTTTGGGTGGAGGAGCTCGACTCCATACTCACGGGGGCTGCGAACCACGCCAAATTGTACTACCGGATTCACACCATTTTTTATGGTGTCTGGCAGAAGGCAGTCTTGCCTGCGACATAATACATGACTCACCTCGGCGTGCACATGTATTTAGAAAGAGAAGCCGAGCTCGATCGGCAGGACAGTTTGGAGGAGGAGCGCGACGTGGCAAAAGCTCATTCCGCATTCTATCAACAGAAGGCTCGAAGATATCAAAGCAGGGAAATGCGGGCCAAAGCTTATAACGTTGGCGAACTAGTTCTCGCTGCGGACAAGAAAAAGGACAAACTCAAGCCCAAATGGGAAGGTCCCTTCATCATCGACCAGGTCCTGACCGGCGGAGCATACCGTCTGCGAAGCGCATCGGATAACCGACTCGAGCCGAACCCATGGAACGCAGCCCGTCTACAAAGATTCTACGCCTAAGCACCGGACTCCAAGTTTGTCTCCTTCCTCCGTCCACATTTTCTATTTTTGCTGTATTTTATTTCTCTCCTTCCTCCTCCTTCTTTCTGAAGCCTTTAGAGGCTCGTTTGCGCTTTATTCGCACATACTTGACGCGCTGTACGCGCTCATTATACCTGGGGGCTTCTTTACCATAAGCTTATTTATACGGGCTTTATGCCCAACACATGCGTCAAACTTCCGCATGTACCTTTTATTCACCATTATATGCATCGATATGACTTAAGTTTTGGCCAAGCTGGGTTGCTGGCTCTGTGCTTACCCCCTCGTTCCGATTGTTCGGCTAGGTGGTAAAGGAGCACCTTTGCGATTGTTTCTGCCGGTCAGCGGATGTGTACCTCGGTGGGTGAAGCCAAAGCTAAGCGTTCTTAAGGGAATATTCGATCGGTGAACTGAAAGATGATTTTAACTATTTACCCATCTGCCCCAGATGATTTTTCGCTTTCTAGCAGTTTTGACATGCACTTTAGGGCATGCATCCCAGCGAAAGGAACCCTTAACGGAACTATTCTCCCGGAAGATGTTTCTTACTATCCATGTAATATAACATAACTAGTTGGGCACTTATGCGATACAGCAATAATGACCCTAAGCCTTCTCTCCATGCATACCCGGTTCTTATATAACCACAAAGGTATTCGGACACACTCCGGACTATTGGGTCCCGAGGTCGAAGCGAAAAGGTCCGCTATGACAAGCGATCTACAATCCGGCTAGAAGACATTTTTCATGTCATATTTAATTACATAGTCAACTCGACTCATTGTATTCCTCCTCAATGCCATCTAATAGGCTATCTAATTTACAATCTTGCTGGGAATACTTGGCGGCCAATTCTACTTGGCGTACACTAAGCTTCTGAGGATCTCCTTCCCATCAGGCCCCAGAGTCCGACCTCGGCCATGTGGTTTGGGTCAACCTTCGTGTACCGCGTCTTTACCATGGCCCAGAGCCTCCTGGCGCCTTGGACGGCGAGCCAATATCTTCCATAGTCGGAAGCGCCGCCGTGCTCCTTGAAGCCGCTCTGCCAGCTCCCCAATGCCTTGGCGGGGAGATAGATAGCCACAAGGCTGGCCGACGCCTTTCATCACTGCCGAACTTCGTTCGTGCAGCCGAGCGAGTTCGGGAAGATGATCACCCAAAGAACTGGGCATCTCCTCTTGGGACGACCTGTGAGCAAACCTATATACATGTTTATGTTAGTCGCCTTCCTCGCCGAACTCTTTCAAAGTTCGCTCAAGCGTCTTGAAAATGCCGCGACAAGCCGTCGATTCTCCTTCTGGTCGGACAACCTGAGCACGAACATCTTTTAGTTCCTCACCCAGTCTGGTGTTGGCATCTTGGAGGTTATTTTTCTCCTGCCGCACCCTCGTAAGCACTCTCGCCGACCTTTAGCTGGCGCAAGATCTGTTGCTTGTCCGGATCTAGTCCGGCGCCATCTGCAATATTTTGTCGATTTACACACCGCCGCACTTCATAAACTATTTATCTTTTGAAGCATATATTACGGAGGGGTCTCTGTGGCTCCCCATGGCGGCTAGTCTTGACCTCAAGTTGGGCCTTGCATTCTTCAAGCTCTGGGACGATCGGGTATTCCTTTTGTAAGATCCTGCATAACAAATGATCCTTAAATCAGTTATTCTAACTATTTTAAGTCTCGGGGGCTACTGGCATATATAACTGTCAAATTTCCTTACCTGTATGTCCTTTACATAATGCTCCGTGGCTCTGGCTAGACCATCTTGAGCGGCACAGAGGTGCGCATCTCCCGAATTGAAGGCATTCAAGGCCTCTTGGGAGAAACATGCGTCACGAAGAACTGTCCGGCGGCGCCTGCGATTCATGGCGCTCTCCACCTCTGAGTTGGTGGCGGACAATTTTTTGGCATCCTCTGTCGGAGGAGCATCCGACGCATGCCTTGTGCTCGCCTCCGCTTCCGGACCCGGCTTTGGAGCCTGGCCGCAGAGGCTCGATGGGCAACCTCTCCGGACTCAGTCTGGCGAGCGCTCTTTTTCCTGAATAAAGCACCAGCGTTAGTACACCTTCCAGGAATCAATCCTGGGAATATGGTGACGCGCCATACCGTTGCGGCGGAGTTTCGATCCGTACCGCACTTCTTTTTAGCCCGCGGGGCCGTACTGCCCCTTGTTGGCCAGCCGCCGCGGGCTCGGCCTCCTGCCTCGAAGGCGCCCCCTGCGAAACACCATTGGTATACGGTGATCAAGAAATTAGCACGGATGGGTCATTATCAGAGTATTGGGACCTCGATCTCAGGTACCTGCGAGGCTGGAAGTATTCCGGGGTAATCAGTCGTGATGGCAACCAAAGCATTGTCGATGCTAAGTTGGTGGAACACCCGATCGATCAGCTCCACCTTTATATCCGGATCCTCTTCGGAGGCGGATCGAGGACCGTTCGGATCCTCGGGTTGTGGGGCGGGCGTGTATCTTCTCCACGGTCCGGCGCAGTTCTGCGCGAAACCATGAAATGAGATATTTAATCACGGGAACATGGATCGGACAGGCCACAAAGATGTTTGCTTACCCAACTTCGAGGATTATTGAAGAAAACTCGCTTCGATGGGTTGACGCGGAGGAAATCTTCCTCCTCCCTTTATACATGGCGACAAGGTCTTCACCGGTTCGGTGACCGATCCGGCCCTTTGCGGCCACGGCGGGTGGCATCATACTCCCCGTTGAAGTCCCACATGGGGTGGCCCCTATATTGGGCGGCTGCACTCCTCATAATGCAGATTGCCATGACTCAATCATGGTCAATCCGGCATGAGCCGATAACCTTATTCGGCTCATCAAGTAAAGGACATCCCGGTCATTTTCCTCCGGGGGCTCATGGCGCCAGCTTAGGTGCTTCTTCAGAGGGCGTTGCTAAACTCCGGAAGGCCGATCCGAACAGGATCCGGCAGCGGGGCGTCCTCCATGTAAAACCATTCGAAGGCCAGTCTTGGACACCTTCTTCGGGGTTCGGATAGATATCCGTCCGGCGATCGCCATAGTTCGGCTCCGCCCACTTGATATATTGACCCCTCATGAGAACGGGGTACTAGGCAGAATAATCTCTTCCACAGCGCAAAATGAGCCTCGACGCCCAAGAACAGTTCGCAAAGGGCCACGAAGCCTGCGATGTGCAAAATGGAGGCAGGCGTAAGGTGGTGCAGTTGGAGGCCGTAGAACTCCAAGAGCCCCCGGAGAAACGGATGGATTGGAAATTCGAGTCCTCTTACTAGATAAGAGACAAAGCACACCCGCTCTCCTTTAGAGGGATCGGGGACACTCTCCGCTTGCTTTCCGCCCTTGTAGGTGGCAAGTCCGGCTCGGACCAGAACCATAAAGGCCGGGGGAAGAAATCCCTTGGTTTGGAGTATAACTAGCTCGCTATGCGGTACTGAGCATCTCTCCCAATTTCCAGGCTAAGGGCTGGGAGCGCGAGAGGAGGAGCCGCGTCGACTGTCCATGATGGAATGGGCTATGGTCGAGGCGCTCGATGAAAGCTTCATGAAGGGGGATGGTGTGACTCAGATCTAGATCCCGCCCTTTTATAGGCAGCTCATTTGCGCAGCTAGGCGGGTAAGTGTAAAAATACCTGGCTTTTCGCATTCATTCAAACACGTGGAAGATGGCCATTATTGGCGTAGAAGCCAAGGGCGCAACATTTATCGAAGCGGACACTATTCGACAAGTATATGGAATTTGGAGAAGTACCGCCTCGCAATGCCGAAGACAATCAACGCCCGGACTCATCGTCATTGAAGCCTGGTTAGGAGGCTATTGAGGGAGTCCCGGATTAGGGGGTGTCCGGATAGCCGAACTATCACCGTTGGCGGACTCACGGACTATGAAGATACAAGATTGAAGACTTCGTCCCGTGTCCGGATGGGACTTTCCTTGGCGTGGAAGGCAAGCTTGGCGATACAGATATGTAGATCTCCTACCTTTGTAACCGACTCTGTGTAACTCTAACCTATCCGGTGTCAATATAGATCAGAGGGTTTTAGTCCGTAGGACGAACAACAATCATACCATAGGCTAGCTTCTAGGGTTTAGCCTCCTTGATCTCGTGGTAGATCTACTCTTGTACTACCCATATTATCAATATTAATCAAGCAGGAGTAGGGTATTACCTCCATCGAGAGGGCCCGAACCTGGGTAAAAACATCGTGTCCCTTGTCTCCTGTTACCATCCGCCTAGACGCACAGTTCGGGACCCCCTACCCGAGATCCGCCGGTTTTGACACCGACAGTCGCCGTCTGCGATCCTCATGTATCGGTTGTACTCCTCCATCGATCTACTTCTTCACAGCACCTTCACTCGCCGGCGGTGGTTTCTGAATGGAAGAGGAGAGGAGCAGCGCTGGTTTTGGATTAGAACGGGAGAGGAGCGACGCTGATTTTGGATTGGAACAGGAGAGAAGGGGCGGTGGTTTTGAAATGGAAGAGGAGACGAGCGGCGCTGGATTTAGATTGGAACAGGAGAGGAGCGGCGGTGGTTTAAGAGGAGAAGAGCGGAAGAGCGGCGCTGGTCTTGGAAGTATTTTTTTGTTTTGCGTATTTTGTGTCAAAGTTTGACCACGTACTGTATTTGACAAGCAAAATGTGAATGCATGTCACCAAAAATTGTATCTTTTGGTTCGGATCTGAATGTACTTTCAAATTATATTATTTTTGCAACATATAACATATATTTTATTTGCAAAAATCATGGTCAATTATGACCTAGAATAAAAGGGAGACTAGTTAATGTGGGGTCGCTTTCTTAATTGAAGGGTAAATTGATTTTGATTTTGATCCAGTCACAGCGCGCCGGCCCTCTCGTCCAATCCTAAATCGCTGCCGCACGCTCCTCTCCCTCTTCTCCATTGCAAAACCACCTCCTCTCCTATCCATCAGCTCCATTCAAAAACCACCGTCTCGCCTCTCCCTCTTCTCCATTGCAAAACCACCTCCTCTCCTCTCCATAATCTTCATTCCAAAACCATAGTGTCGCCTCTCCCTCTTCTCCATTGCAAAACCACCTCCTCTCCTCTCCATCATCTCCATTCCAAAACCACCGTATCGCCTCTTCCTCTTCTCTATTGCAAGACCATCGTCTCTCCTACCATCTTCCAAAGCTAGCACCAGAACACTTAGAAGGACATTTATGGAGAGGATGTAGCAGCAAATCAGGCAGATCGCCGGTGGTGACCAGGAAAAGTTAGCCATGTTGAAGGAGATCCTTACTTGGTTTGACAATGAGTGGGAGATTTCGAGGACGGTGAGGGCCATGTGGCAATGTATGCGAAAGAGCGAGACGGCGGCGATGAGGGCGGCGATGTACATGTACTCTCGTGGCGGTCACACATGATCCTTCGAGTTCATCGAGTATCTCCTCTGGGCGATGGAGCAGATAGATTTGCCCGAGGCGAAAGTCAGGCGGAGGTGGTGGGCGTACAGGTGAAGGTCGAGCACCCAGAGGATAACGAATCGATCGAGTACGGTGTTCCGTTCGTGAAGGTGCAGAGCCAGCCGGAGCCACAGGAGTATTCGTTCTCCCACCGCAAGAGGAGGCCGGATGGCGCGACATCGCTTCCCCGCTGTTCTCCACGGTTCCCTCGACGCTCGCCTCGTTTCAATGGCGGCGGTAGGGTTTAAGGTAAGATTCACACTAACCTAATCTTCCACCTGCTCATGCTTACAATTAGTGTGACAACTAATGAAAATCATGCTTACAATCAGTCTCCGAGTACTACGCCAATCACCCTTAAATAGCTCTGGACCTTTGGGTCAAAGTTGTGACACTATGTACAAATAAAGAAAAATAGATTGGCGCTTCTTTCAGAAAAGAGCACTCCCTAGAAAACTGCCAATATAAGCTACTAGTATTTGGTTAGAGGATTTGCTACCGAGAAATATCAGTCCATAGAGAGCGCCACACATCCAACTGGTGGTGGTGGATGCCAATGCATGCATGGAGCATGGTTGGTGTCGGTAATTTTTACTTGGCACACCTCGCACTCTACATATATGCCGGTTCCATCCGTACATTTGTGCCATTCCACCAAAATGCAGCTGAATAACCCTGTTTGCACAGATAATGAAAAAGCGTGATTACATTATAGTGGCACTAGTTGATGAAATACGCAAAATAAATAGAAGAAAATATTGCGATAGTATCATAGTATGTCATGCTGCGAGGGCGAGATGGGCCCTGCGACGCCTCATACTGTAAATCGTCCCAAGTCTCCCCGATACACCTTCTGCCAATGATGAACATCAGTGTACAACGGTAGTACAAGGAGGGGCCTTGAGACATTCAAATCTCTATTTTTGTGCAGATCAACCAAAATTAGGCACCCCAGTTTGCAGAATCGCTTAAACATTAACAATGGGACTAGTTGATGAAATATACATTAACAAAGAGAAGCACTTTCTTTATCTACATTGAAAATGAAATGATAGAGAGGACACTCGCTCTATTTTAACTGTATTATTACTTCATTTTATCAGTGACACTAGGGTCGAGCAGGTGGCAAACGAGGTGTCTTGTCGTCATAAGGATGAAGGCGGGGTGCTTAGGCGGGATCTTTGAAGTGGCTCTTTCAGTCCCTATCTTCCCCCTGATGTTTCTGTGGTAGCATTTGGGTTGTAATCCAAACTTGGTCGAGCTGGTGCTGCTTCCCCCTACCTACCTAGCTTATGTGGTGAACTTGTCTCGTGCTAGTACTCAGCCCGTTCTAGTAGTAGTTGCATAACTGCCCGTTTACACTGAGATGTTGTCAGATAACGGTTCTCTATGGTTGGGTTTATTTAATGAAATTGGAGGGAACCCCCTCTTTCGATATAAAAAAGTGGCACTAGCGGTGCCAAAACATTCCCTCAAATTAATAGTGCCACTAGATTAAGGTGCAAAATAATAACATTACTGCTTTATCATGGCAGTGCCAAAACAGTAGCACAAGAGCAAGATCAACATGTAGGATCTTTGGCAAATGGTCAGACCAAAAAGGAACATACCTCGTGATGGGAACCATATCTGCAGTCAACTCCGTCATAGAAGGGATGACACTAGTCACCAACATGGATGATTCAATTCATGGGACCTTTTTGTGCAGTTCACCTAAAATGAAGCAATGTCCCATGAGCTAGCAGCTTCTTTTTTTTAAGAAAAGGGCTCCAGCCCCGGTTCCATTTCCATCAGAAAACCAAACCCATAGAGCTTCTTCTTCATTTGTTGCAATAAAATTGAGCAACATCAAGGTTGGTCGTGAAGCTCCTGGAATGTTCAACTATAATTTGGATATCATTTGTGCAGTTCAACTAAGATCAAGCGTGAAATGTATATATCTGTTTGCACAAAAAAGGTGAAAAGGAGGGTGACTAACAAGTGATGAAACATGCATCTAATGAAAAAAGCATGTTCCTTATCTGAATGACAATCGTACAAGGACAGTAGCAATTTCTAGCAGCATTGCTAGATATTAGTGTGGGCATTAGGATTAACTATGACAACCGTTAAATACGACATTACTTTAATGGTGCCATTGGTTCATTTCACCAGCATCATTACATTAACAGCTGCTACAGAGTCGGTATTTGGGCACGGGAGAGTAGGTGGACCAGGACAGTTGCATCTCTAATGAAAAGAAGCAACTTATCTTAATGGGAAATTTAGCAGGACATGTCGGGGATATACCCCGCGGTATGACCCGGCCAGAGTTATGACCCGACCGGACTTGGCGATTCACCAGAAGACCCGGCTGGAGCTAGGCGACTCACTGGCGATCTGCTGGACATGGCGGTTTACATATAACCCGCTGGACATTGTGACTCACTTGGAGACCCGTGCAGGCGGGTCAAGCAGACGACAAGGCCCAAGGCCCGATGGGCGGTTCATGTGATGGTGGGCCGACTTAAGAAGAAAGGTGTAAGGAATATTTCCTTACAAGGAATCAAGACCCGGACTTGTATCCGGCTTGTAGTAGAAGATAGGCTAGTCCTAGTCCTACTAGGAATCCACATGTAACCCACCCCTCTAACTTATATAAAGAGGGGCAGGGCTCCCCAAAGAGGAACAAGCAACAAGAACAATCTCTAGGGCTAGACACAAAGAGCCGGCTTACCGATGACTCCCTCATGATCATAATGAGACCTAGCCACAAACAGCATGTAGGGTTATTACCGGATGATGTTTCCCGGGGCCCAAAGCTGTCTAAATCCTCGTCTTGTGTGTTGCGTCTCTCGATTCCGTCCAACCCCTTCAAGCTACCACATAGATGCGTTGGCCTCGCGACTAAGTCCTGACACTAAGGACATCTGCCGTGACAATTCCACGACAGTTGGCACCCACCATGGGGCCAGCGCACGGTGGTGTTGAGTTTTTTAAGGGATCTTTTTCAGGGATCGAGAAGTTTGCAATTTTTTGGATAAAGAAGAGCTGATCTGAGAGGATCTACATCAACTTCGAGTTCATTGGTCCAGATTCATAGTCGCTGAGGTTTAAGCTTCATAAAAATTGAGATTACGACCTGTTTACTGCCGCAAGCCGCCAAGTCAATAGTGGCGGTCAACCAGAAATCAATTGAAGCTAATGCTACTGTATAATTTACACGGCGAGTTGCCGACCACCTCCAAAGCTACCTGGCCTTGCTATAAAATCGCCCCGATGCGAGCGGCCACATTGCGCCTCGCTTCCAACGCCTTCGCAGAGTCGCCACCGTAAAACAATTTGTTTCCAAGTCGGCCACGCATCTGTTAAAATCACAGTGCCTCCCGGTTTTGATTTACTGCTGCCACCGCCGAGTCTACCAACGCATGGTTTGAGAAAAGTGCTCAACACCTGCACGAGATAGATGGAGAAAATCAACCATCTGAAAGATCCAATCAATACAGCTCGGTTTGGAAATTCTACGACCATAACCCGGAGAAGGACACGGAATCCGCAATCACCCCTGCCCCGAGTCGTCGCATGTGGCTGTCTTTGAGGCAGCCCGGCCTTGAGCGGATCGACTCGGTCTATGTGGACCCGCCCGTTGTTGTCAGCTGCGGGGTTGGCTTGCTCAGTCGCTCGTCCGTCTGCTGAGCTGTTGCTACCATAGCCCGCTGCCGTCATTACGCCACACCTCAAGCCGGCTGCTGCCAAGGCGCCTCAACTATCGGTGCTGCCTTCACCGGCCCGGCCTTCGCGTGAGCCGCCCTCCGCTGCAGTCTCACCTCGCCTCGATCCGAGTCGCCCAGCTGACCTGCGTTAAATCGCCCTGCCGGCTGTCTCCTCGACCCGGCGCAGCCTCGTCGAGGCCGGCCTGATGTCGACCGGCGCCTCGGCTTGCCCCTCGACCCGCCGTCGGTGCGGTTGCCAAGCACCTGCGCTTGGGGCTGAACCACCACGACCTCGTGTGTTTACCGCTGCACCTCGAGCAGCGGGGCCTCTCTGCTGCGCCCAAAAGATGTTCCGCCGAGCTGCCGGTGTCTCATCGGCGCTACCAACAACACCTTCTCCACCTGTCTCCTCGCGCCAGTTCCGTATCGCTGACCAACCGCCGATTCGAACTTTTGGAGGCTTTGCTCGCTAACTTGCATATACAGCCAGTTCGAAACTTTGCGCGATTCTATCAGCCCTCTTTGGGATGGCATTATAACACAGACCACGAAGGATCTATCCAGCGGCGCCACTCGAAGAAAACTAAGCGCTATCAAGAGGTGGTGCATGCACACTACATCAGTAGCAGTTAAACCAAGGAAAGGAAAAAGTGGGAGGTCCCAATTAGCACTCAACGTCAATTGGTATTCAACACTGGATTTCTCTAACAAAACACTACTGCGTGCCGAGCTTCATGCACAGACTAAAAAGAAAAAGAAGGGGAAGGCCACGATCTGGAAGACACAGATAGCCAAACCGGCCACAACTACCGCCGCCATGGCTCGCTTCTACTACACTGGCACGCCGCTGCCCTGTTGTCTCTACCACGATCGCAGCTCCGCTTCAAGTCGCCCGGCCGTTTCTACGCCCGTCGCCGGTGCATCTCTCAGCCGCCGTGCCACTACACGGCCTTGAGCCGCCCGTGAGTCATCATCTCCTCCGCACCTCTCGTGAGCCGGCCCTGCGTGCCTCTGAGCCGCTGCCTCCGTCGCTGTGAGCCAGCCTGCCGGGTCACGCCCGACTTCAGCTACCTCGAGCCGCCCTACCCGCTTCCGTGGTCGGGTCGGCGCTTGTCTTTGAGTCGCCCTCCGGCCAGCTTCGGGTGTGCCCGTCTGGCTGTTTCTTCCACCGTGACTTCGCCTCCGCTTTGCCAAGGCACCCCTGCTGGTGTGATCTTGTCTTGCTAGCACAAAGCAAAATAGAATTGAGGGTTCAAAGGAGGATAATGGAGCAGACGCATGTATATATGTGTTGGTTCAAGGACTAGTCTCGACAATAATGGAGTACAAGTTCGAGGGCAAATCTGCTATTAAAGTTTACTGACGGATCGATGCCAGTCAAGGTGTTGGTTAAATCCCAAGACCAAAAGCAAGCATTATGCATTATCTACTTCTGTGCTCATCTGACAAATCACCAGGTGCTATCTTTTTTATATATTTTATCAGCACATATTAAATTGTTTGAGAACAATTACACTGGTCTATGGTATTTTTTCGCAGGACCATTATTTATTACAAAGTTGTCACAAAGGAGTGTGCGCCAATGTTATTTTTGCGCTAGCATGTTCGTGCCGTGTTCTGGACGGATACGTGCGCAAGTCGCCGCCCCCGCTGCGTTGAGCCGCCCCTGTCACGTTGAATGGATCATCCATCATCCGAACAAAATAGGTGATATCTATCTAAAGTTTATCTTATTAGCACATGTTGGTTTTGTCAAAAGAACAAGTTTATCTTTGCCTTGGTCTGCAATATTGTTTATGCAGGGCCATTATTTATGACAAAAAGTGATATTATACCGCGGAGATGGAGGCATGCCAACATCTTTTGGCACAGGTGGTCGTCGTTACTCAACGGACTTCCGCACCGGATTACAACGCAGTGGCTGTTTCTCGCGACCACGCCGGCTTACAACAAGGAGGACAACTTGCCCGTCCGCACTGGCTTACAATGCAACAGCCGGTTCATCTGTCTATGCCGCCTCTGATGTTACGGTCGTCTTTACCGTCCGTCTCTCGCGGCCTGCTCTACATCGACACACCGGGCCACACTTGTCTGGATGAGCTGTTTATTGAGTATGAGCAAGTCACTACTTGGGAATCCCGGTTTTCTTCCAACAAATTAGAGGCAAATTATCATATATTATCAGCCGCAAATGCACCTTTGGGCGGTTCAATGGGCAGGTGCACAAGTCGCCGCCCCTACAGTTTGGTTAACTTCAAACAGCCAGTTGGAAGGAACCATTGGCCGAGTTGCTGACACGGCTCATACGGAATCATTTATAACCCGCCGCAGTCACCTCAACCCTCTGTGGATTCACATCGTGCTATCAACGCCAATGATGTATACCTTCTGCTATGGTTAGATATGGAGAATCTCAAGCCAACTCCTCGAGTCGTCTTGAGACTTGGGGGCTACAATGGTATGACTTGGAAAAATTAGCCGGTTTCAATGAATTCAAGAACTCCGGGTCATTGAAGGGAAAAATAACCCGGGCCCCAGAGATTACTGCTAGATCGATGAAAATTTAAAAACTGTCAGAAGATTTCTGGCTCAAAATAAGGACTCTGGTTTAAAATCCGGTTCAAGAGACATCTTTCTCCCACAAAGCACTGAAGCTCTCAAATCCGGTTCAAAATCCGGCTCAAGGTAAATTTGTCCCTCACAAATTTTTGAAGCTCTCAAATCCGGTTCAAAAGCTGGCCCAGGGTAAATTTGTCCCTCACAAATTTTTGAAGCTCTCAAATCCGGTTCAAAATCTGGTTCAAGGTAAATTTGTCCTTCAAAAATTTGTAAAGCTTTAAATCCGGTTTAAAGTTCCGGTTCAAAAAGCATTAATCTCTCACAAGTTCGAGTTCTCAGAAAAATTAAAGGTTGCCAAAAGAACTTGCTGCCATGATGCGCGATTCAAACTTGGGTATCCTGCCTTACGACTTATCTTATTATGATCACTTGGGGGCTTCTTGCTCATCGAGCATAGCCATCAGGACCCTCTTGATCGGCGCAATGCCAAAACTTATATGATCACTTGGGGGCTTTCTGTTCAAACATAGGTCGTATTCGAACCAAAGAGAACATAGTTGTCGATACCCTCTTGATCGGCATACTGCCGAACCCACTAGGGGGCTTCTTGATCATATCTGAATCATAGCTTAACCCCTTTGGGTCTGACGTGGGTCGTATTCGAACCAGCGTCATTAAACAACTCTTATGGTCACTTGGGGGCTTCTGTTCAAACATAGGTCGTATTCAAACCAAAGAGAACATAGCTGTCGATACCCACTTGATCGGCATCGCCAAAGCCACTGGGGGCTATATGATCGTATTCGAATTTTAGCTTAACCCCTTTGGAACAATTTACTGATCGTATCCGAATCAGAAGCCTCAAAAAGTTTTATTCTATCTCTGGTAAAGTTTATTGTAGCCACAATTACTTAACTTGAGACCTTTTGGGGATTATATCTCAAATGTATATAAGTGTTTTATGATTAACCCGACTTGACTTTTGACTATAAGTCGCCAGCTTATGACAACCATCATTTACATGGAAGCATTGGATTCTAAGGATTGGGTTATCACCCTTACTACACAGGTCATGTAAACCGGCAGTACAAATTCAATATCACAGTGGTTATACGTGAGGTATTATGACCCACCCTGCGGTAAACTGCCAAGGGTTCTTGTGATCTACTTGTGGGCAGGATAAGACTACATTTGGTGGTTACCGCCCTGGTTTTTACGATAAGTCGCCGGGGCATATGTTGTTTAAACTCTTTGCAGGATTTGCGAAATATGACATATAAATGATTAAGTTCAAGCTCATTACCAAAGTTGATGCTTCAAAATGATGATCCGTTCGGATTTTTCTCAAAGGCTATAAGTCGCGGGTTATAAAATTCGGATTACAATGGAGGCGTATTAAATCGCCATCGGCCAAGAGCCGCCGAGTATTTAAACTCGGATTTACTTGTCAACCGATGAGGTATTCAAATCTTTAATAGCCAAACTGGCTGGATTTTCATGATGATATTGAATGATTGAGGTTTTCATACCGGATTATATTATTCAAATCTCGAATAGCCAACATGGCTGGATTTCTATTGTGATTATCAATAACCAGTGCTATGATTGAGGTTTTCAAAGTCGCTTTAGCTCAACGGCTATTATTTTTATCAATTGATATGATTTATTCTACAATGGAAGGAATAGTACCGAGTCGCTGCAGGCTTACGACCCGGCACTTGGGGGCTATATTATTCAGATTGGGATTATATCAAATATGCAAGTCCCATGTCACTGCCAGCATGCACCATGGCACTTGGGGGCTAATGTAAAGTCATTTTTTGATCAACTTATTGAAGACCCGACTCATCCATTGTAATGAGCCGGCCCTTGGGGACTACCAATTGCTCCTGTCAAAAATTCAAGGTACAGAAGCATTAATCCATTATATTGAACAGTCCACTATTTGGTTGGTGGAGTACAAAGCTCTTAACCTTGTGGACGTGGGTTCAAGCCCCATGGTGGAGACCATATTATATGATGTTATTATCAATTATATACAAAGTCCCAGCTCAGTATTATCTTACTAAGCCGGCCCTTGGGGGCTACACATTGCTGTTCAAATTTACATGGTTATATCTACAAAGTCCCTGCTCATTATTTGCATAATGACCCGGCCCTTGGGGGCTACACTGGTTGAAGTTTTCATGAGCATAAAGCAATTACAAGTCCCAGGTTGCTGCAAGCATGACAACCCGACACTTGGGGGCTACATATGTGGAATATTCGGTTTATATGATTGAGATGAATAAACCGGATTTCTTCATGGTTGCAACATTTATTGGAGCAAGTCTTATACCATCACTTTGTTCTGCTCAAGACTTGGGGGCTACAGGTAATATGGATATAAGGGAGAAAAAATCTTCAAATTATCAGTTTTGAGCAAATCAGGAGGATCAATTACATAAACCGGTGTCAACAACAATTATGACCCTGCATCGTCTATTTTATAATCAGGCAGTTTTTGGTAATGATAAACTGGCAAGTTTTACATCTTCAAGCCGGCTGAATATCAGATGAGTATTTGAAGACCAAAATTATTTAACCCGACGCCTTGGAAGCCGACTCAAGTGGATTATTCTTCACAATATTTTTCTGTGAGAAACCAAGATCAGCAAATTGAGTATGAAGCTAGCTTATTTGACCCGGATTTTCTAGATGAAGGAAATGACAATTGGACTTAAGGATAATCAGGTCCTGTCTCAGGAGAATTTTTAACCCGGAGCACAAACTGTCAAAGTTGTTCTGGTGTTTATTTTGCAGGATCAGTTTAGCATGGATAAATCCAAATTAAACTGGGGGCTAATGTCGGGGATATACCCCGCGGTATGACCCGGCCAGAGTTATGACCCGGCCGGACTTGGCGATTCACCAGAAGACCCGGCTGGAGCTAGGCGACTCACTGGCGATCTGCCTGGACATGGCGGTTTACATATAACCCGCCTGGATATTGTGACTCACTGGAGACCCGGCGGGTGGGTCAAACGGACGACAAGGCCCAAGGCCCAGTAGGCCGGTTCATGTGATGGTGGGCCGACTTAAGAAGAAAGGTGTAAGGAATATTTCCCTTACAAGGAATCAAGACCCGAACTTGTATCCGGCTTGTAGTAGAAGATAGGCTAGTCCTAGTCCTACTAGGACTCCACATGTAACCCGCCCCTCTAACTTATATAAAGAGGGGCAGGGCTCCCCAAAGAGGAACAAGCAACAAGAACAATATCTAGGGCTAGACACAAAGAGCCGGCTTACCGACGACTCCCTCATGATCATAATGAGACCTAGCCACAAACAACATGTAGGGTTATTACAAGATGATGTTTCCCGGGGCCCGAAGCTGTCTAAATCCTCGTCTTGTGTGTTGCGTCTCTCGATTCCGTCCAATCCCTTCAAGCTACCACATAGATGCGTTGGCCTCGCGACTAAGTCCTGACACTAAGGACATCTGCCGTGACAATTCCACGACAGGACATGAAAAAAAGCGCCATTGAATCATATTACTGGAGGCATTACAATGAAAACAACATTGGTTTAACGTGTCCTTACTTTTAATAGTGCGACTGCTACATTTTACCAGTGGAATTACATAAGAGCAGCTCGAGGCAACAAACATCAGAAGCGGATATCTGGGTTGGTGTCGGTGTACTAGAGTAGGGGTACCCTAGTACCCCGAACTCGTCTGCAGACGATTCTGGCATACGGCGAGGCTGGCACGATGACGCCAAAGGTCCTCGGCGGCTCCTTTGGAGCCATTCAAGAACAAAGTAGTCAAGACCCGGCAAGAGGAGCTTGCCGGAAAATACTCGGCGCCAAAAAACAAGGCCCGGCAAGAGGAGCTTGCCGGGAAGGCTAATGGCGCCGAGCCCCCAAGCGACAAAGGTTCTGCCAGCGGCAAAGCGCTGCCGGGCGGGCGACCTCTCTTCGTCTCGCTCCAGCTCACCCGTAGCGTGTCACCACAGGGCTCTCCCAAATCTGGCGTGTCGACGGGCTGTGCAGCCAGCGGGGAGCAGCGATAAGCGGGCCGACAAGCTACCATCGTGGCAAGCGGAGGCGCACTTGCGGTCCTGTTACCTTTGTTCGGGCGATCGAGGCAGGCATTGATGACTCTTGTCCCTTGCCGTCGAGTTAGGTATAGATTCTGTACCTTTGTACAAAGCGGTGTACCAACCCATGTTTTTACCATCTTACCCTTGACTACTTGCCACATGTGGTAACCCCTTGTGCCTATAAAAGGAGGCCCAAGTGCAACGTAGAAAGGGTTCGGCTGGGTTCGGTCCAGCTAAGGCTTAGTTCATCACGTTCATACGAAACCACGCTCAGGCTAGGTCTTGTAGCTCGCATTGCTCCCCAGCAAGAACGCAAGATAATCCACAAAGCAGCAGTAGGAGTATTATCTCCCCGGAGAGCTCCGAAGCTGGGTAAATCCGCTCGTGTGCATCGCCTCGATCCGCTCTTTGTGCAATCTCCGCTCCCCTTCCGAACCACAAGGGACCCAGGTCCCGTAGGTGCTCGAGGGACACGATCAGTTCTCCCCCGACATCTTTGGCGCGTCCGGTAAGGATGGTGCCGCCAACAAAGCCAAGGCCGGTGGCTCCTGCAAGGAGGTTGCCGTTGACGCCGACCGCCAAGCTGTGGCGGCGCCGACAAGCAACGACAGCTCCAACAAGCGATCTTGTAAATCCACCGCACCAAAGGCCACGATCTCGAGCTGCAAGAAAGTCGAGCAGCTTGTTGAGCTACAGAGAGCTGAATCGGCGGCGAGACAAGGAGAAGGCCCAAGAAGGTGCAGAGTGCGGCAAGTAAGAAGAGACCCGGTCGGGGAGGGCCTTGGCAGCAAGGCCAAGCAGCGGCAAGGAGACAGACCTCCCGTGGCGCGACAAGGAAGAAGGCGAAGATGAAGATGGCGAGGGCGATGAAGGCAGCGAAGCTGATGAGCATGAGTTTCAAAAGGCAACAGAGGTCCTTTGCATCGGCGGTGGTGCGTCTCGCATACCTCGCACCGCCAACTCAAGCAATGGATCGTGAGGTCAATGCAGCAAAACCATCCATAGAGTCCGCAAACCTCGAAGTGGTCCAACCGCCCATCATCTTTGACATTGAGGATCACCGATCGCATCACTGCGGTCGGTGTTTGCCGATGTTGGTCTCACCAACCATCCGCAACCTCAAGGTCACAAAGATGTTGGTTGACGGCGAGGCGGCCTGAATTTGATCTCCTCTGCGGTGCTCCGAAACTTCAAATCCTGACGGCGAGCTCGAAGAAACTGGTACTTTCAAGGAATCAACCCGGAAGGAGCAAGCCCAAAGGGAAGATCACGTTGCGGTAACATTGGCAGCGAGCTCAACTTCAGAACTAAGAGGTCACGTTAAGCGTCGCCGATTTCCCATTACCCTACAATGGCATACTCGGCCGTCCAACACTCGCCAAGTTCATGGCCGCCTCTCATTATGCTTACAACCTACTCAAGATGCCCGGCCCGATAAGCGTCATTTCTGTCCATGGCGACAAGAAAGATGCACTTATCTGCGCCGACAAGATTTACCGGGATGCAGCAGCAGCGACAAATAGCAAACCACTTACTGCCGAAGCTCCCGGGAAGAAGAAGACCACCAAGTCCGGCAAGAGCTCTGTTGCCCACTCCGGCAAGCGCACCTCTTCGGAGTGATGCGCTACCGTCGAGGACGCACCATCGAGCTCCACCGGCAAGTGCAACAAGACGATGGCAGCTCCGCCAAAGACCAAGAAGGTGCCCGCCAAGGAGGACGGCGCTGGTGGTACCTTCACCATCAGTGCCACGCTTGATCCCAAATAGGAAGGCGAGCTCGTTGCTTTCCTGCGGGCGAATGTCAATGTGTTTGCATGGAAACCATCTGACATCCCCGGTGTTCCTGTGGAAGTAATTGAGCACCACCTAGCTTGTCTGTCCTCACGCACGGCCCGTCAAGCAAAAGTTAGGAAGCAGCAAGCGTTGGGCGCCAAGAGTTCATAGCGAAGAAATCAAGAAATTGGAAACAGCGGGGCTTATCGGAGAGTCCTCCACCCCCGTGGTTGGCCAATCCGGTAGTTGTGCATAAGGCTAATGGGAAATGGAGGCTTTGTATTGACTTCGCGATGTTAATAAAGCTTGTCCTAAAGACCCATTTCCCTTGCAGCGTATCGACCAGATTGTTGACTCCACATTTGGATGTGATCTTCTTTCGTTTCTTGATGCATATTCAGGATATCATCAGATCTTCATGGCAGAAGAGGATGAAGAGAAAACCGCATTCATCACACCATGTGGCACGTGCTGCTTTATACGGATGCCTTTCGGTTTGAAGAATGCTGGGTCAACCTTTGCAAGAGTAGTCCATGATGCCTTTGGACCACAGATACACAGAAATGTAGAAGCTTACATGGATGACATAGTGGTCAAGAGCAAAAGAGCGAACAACTGGTTCAGAGATTTGGATGAGACATTTGCAAATCTGCGCAAGATCAACCTCAAGCTCAACCCGAGAAGTGCGTGTTTGGAGTCCCTTCCGGCAAGCTTCTCGGGTTCTTTGTGTCTCGGCGGGAATTGAAGCCAATCCCGACAAGATCAAGGCCATTGAGAAAATGGAAGCACCAAAAGCGTCAAGGATGTCGGGAGACTTGCGGTTGCGTGGCTGCTCTCGGCGAGTTCATCTCTAAGTCTGCTGAGCAGCATACCGCCGTTTTCAAGATTTTGAAAAAGGCAGGTCCAATGAAATGGGCTCCGAAGCGGAGGCTGCGCTGCGAGACTTGAAGAGTATCATCCTCCGCTCCAATACTTGTCGCACCTAAGCCACAAGAGAAGTTGCTGCTGTATATAGCGGCAACCAATCAAGTGGTTAGTGCTGAGTTAGTAGCGGAGAGGGAGGCAGATGATGAGCCGGCAACCGAGGCAGGCGCATCCAGCACAAGCAAGGGGCTTTGCCGTCAAGCTCTGGTCCCGACAAGGACGGATCAGTGCAGGGTTGCGACAAGATACAGAAGAAGATGGTGCAGCGCCCAGTATACTTTGTCAGTTCCCTTCTGCAGGGGGCTAGATCAAGGAACCCTGGTGTGCAGAAGTTGCTTTTCGGCCTCCTCATGGCCTCGAGAAAGCTGCGCCATTACTTCCAAGCACATGAGATAACAGTTGTCACTCGCTTTCCGCTGAAGAGGATTTTGCAAAATCCGAAGCAGCAGGCAGGATTGTTGAGTGGTATTTGGAACTGTCAAGCTTTGGTCTCAAGTTGAAAGCACTTCAACTATCGAGCAGGGCATTGGCAGAATTCATAGCAGAGTGGGCGTAGCGCAAGATGAGGAAATCGAGCGAGCATCCCTGTCAAGGAGGCAAATAAAGAGTGGCTGATGTACTTGATGGTGCCTTCTCGCTGCAAAGCGCCGGTGCGGCGTGCTGCTTATCGCACCCACCGGGAGCACCTCAAGTACATAGTCCGGATGCACTTTCCCAAGGAACAAGCAACAAATAATACTGCTGAGTATGAAGGCTTGCTTGCGGTCTCGAGATCGCATGGACCTTGGGATCAAGAAGCTCATTGTCGGGGACTCGCAACTTGTCGTCCGCCAAGTAAATAAAGATTATCGAGTCCGTTGATGGAAGCGTCGTCGATGAAGTGAGGAAGCTGGAAGAGCACTTTGAAGGCACGCAAATGGAACCGTTCAAAAGCACGAGAATGATATAGCTGATGGCCTCTCCAAATGTGCCGCACTTAAGTTACACAATGGAACCAGGGATTTTGTGCTCAAGCTAACTCAGCCAACCGTAACACCGTCAGCGGGACAGAGCAAGAAGAGAAAGTTGGTTTCCGGCGACTACTTTCCGGCATAGCTCTCTGGAGCCGCCGCCAAGAAGGTCCCTAAAACCAGCGAGTATCCTTTGGGAGCAGTATGCTCCGACAAACCACGCAGTTTGTATCGTTGAAGCAAGCGCTCCCGACAAGTTTAGCTCCGGCAAGCTTGCGGGATCATCGAGCTCCGGCGGACCCACAGGTCCTTGCCGAGAAGCCTGATGTTCCCTTGATGATAGATGAGCCTTTAGTCCTTGTTGTCGAGCCACGAGGCTCCAACATGGGCACAACAAATCGTCCATTTCCTTGAGACAGAGAACTTCCGAAGAGCAAGAAGAAGCGGAAAAAGTAGCCCGGCAATCAAGTATGTACCGGTTTGTTGACAACATCACTGCATGAAGAAGGCTCAACGGTGTGAAATTGAAGTGTATTTGCGGGAAGATGGACTGAGAAGCTGTTGGCGAGAGATACATGGAGGCATATGTGGTCACCACATTGGCGCAAGAACACTTGCTTAAGCAAGGTTTCTTACGGCGAAGCCCTCCAGGATGCAACTACACAAGTAACCAAGTGTGAAGCGTGCAGTTCCATTCCAAGCAGATACACCAACCAGCTCAAGCTCTCCGGGCGATCCCTTTATCCTGGCCCTTTTGGTGCCGGGGCTCGACATCCTCGGCCCCTTCCCCGAGCTGTCGGGGCTTTGAATACTTATGCGTCATAATCGACAAGTTCACAAAGTGGCGGAAGTGGAACCAGTGAGAAAGGTGACAGCACGATCGGCCGTCAAGTTCTTGAGTCAATTGTTTGCCGCTTTGGGATACCTAACGGATCATCACCGACAACGGCACACAGTTCACGAGCCGCACCATCATGCAAGTCGCCCAAGATCTTGGCGCCGGGATCTGCTTTTGCTTTGCTCATCCGAGAAGCAGCGGTCAAGCGAGAGAGCAAGCGCTGAAGTGCTGCGAGGACTCAAGACCAGAACTTTCGACGAGGCTGCGCAAGTGCGGAAGGAACTGGATCGAGGAGCTGCCGGTGGTTCTTTGGTCGATCGGGGACGACGCCAAATCGAGCCAGCGGCGGACACCCTTTGCTCTAGTCTACGGAGCAGAGGCAGTTCTCCCACGGAACTTCGTATCTGGGTCATCTCGAGTGCTCGCTTATGATGAGCTTGAGCAAGAGCAGCTGCGACAAGATGACGCGCTGCTCCTCGAGGAAGATCGTCTTCAGCTGCTTTGTCTGACGAGCTGCTCGTTACCCGCAAGCTTTGCGTCGCTACCATAGCCGCAAAGTTAATGCCGAAGCTTCGAGGAAGGCGACCTTGTTCTTGGTAGCGTTCAATCCGCCAAGAATTCCAACAAGTTGGCCTTGAAGTGGGAAGGCCCTTATCGGGTGAAAGCGAGTCACTAGGCGGCGCTGTCCGCCTTTGAGACCGAAGATGGCCTTCGGTGAGCAATGCACGGAACATAGAGCATCTTCGCAAGTTTTACCCATGAGGCGCGGTTGCGGAACCCGTTCGACAACCACCCTTTTACAAGTCTTGCCGCTGTTGCATGTAATCCTTTGTACAAAGCGGCGCAGACCCGTGCATCGATAAAGCCTATGGTTGCGCACATTTTGTCAATACATGCTTTCATAATCATATATGCATGTGTTTACTAACATCTTGTGCAGCACCCGCTTTTGATAGCGATAATGAGCCATTAGGATCCATAACTTTATTTTCTCTTCTTTCTTCTCAAACAAGAAGGAGGTTCATCCACCCACAAGTTAACCGGGGAGGAGGAGATAATGGTGTGGGCCGACAAGCGTCGTTCGAGGGCTGTCGCCTTGCGGAAAATGGACAACGAAAAGCTAAGTTGCTAAGTTTAGCGACCAGTTTTAAATTTTGAGTTATCTTCCTCGAGCGATAGTACTTTGTATGGAAAACCTGTGTGGCGGAGGAACCGACTCGCGACTAGCTTGCGCCCTTACTTTGTTTCGAGTCCGCTCAACAACTTAAGTGAGCTGCAGCTAGTCCGTGACAAGGTTGCTTGTCGATAGCGACCCGCCTTGAGCTGCTGAAGTTCCTTTTCGGCGCTTCGCGGCAAGGGTGCTGCACCGACAAGTTCCTGAAAGCGTAGGGTATAAACATACAAGGGAAGAAATCGAGTAAAGGAAATAACATTGCATTCGATTGCCTAAGATAGTGTATATTACATAACAGCTTGTCGCAGATCTAATAGACTTTTCTCCTAAACATGATCTACAGCGACAAAAGAAAGATAGACTTGGTGGCCTAGTCCACGCGGTCGCCCTCGAGCCTCTTAACTCCGCTCACCCTGTCCACAATGGGTGCGACGAGGGCTTTGAGCGCTTCAACATCGGCGGATGGAGGAAGGGACTTGAGGGCTTTAGAGAAGTCGACGCCTGGGTTGCGGAAGGCCACCTTCATCAACACCTTCTGGAGAGCCTCGGCGCATACTTGGCGTGATTCCTCCGCCAGTTGTTTCGGAACCTCTTCCCGGAGCCGCTGGATACCCGCCAACACGCCTTTGAAGAACAGGCTGAGCTTGACGCTGGGTTGGAGGTTCTCGTCGGTGGAGTATCCAAGATCCGTCATCCCCAACTCCATCAGCTCATTATGGATGACGGCGGCGGTGTCCACAAGACCTTCTGTCCAATGCATTATGCTGTCTCGAAGATTATTCTGGGCGGTCACAGCATTCGACAGCAACTCCTCGGTGGCCTTGATCTTTTCCAGCAGGCCCGTTTCCCGATCCTTGGCGCCGTTCAACGTCTCCGTCAAGGTGGTCAGCTTCAGCTCCAGATCCGCCTTGACGTCCTTGGCGGCATCGATCTCCTTGATCTTTTCAAAGCAAAAGCGACCTGCAGCTGCGCCGAGGTGTAGCGTCCTTCTCACGCTCGCGCTTCAACCCGGCGACCTCCTCGGCACTCTTCTGGAGGGTGGACTCCAGCTGAGCCACCCTCGTCTCCAATTCCCTCTTGGCGGCCTCGGCAGCCGCGGCAGCATCCTTTGCCTCCTGAAGTGGCCCGCCAATCGTTTGCTCGCGCACGGCGAGATCTTCCTCAAAGCTGTCGAGGTTGATCTTCCGCTGCGCCAGCTCACCTTCTCGGGCGGAGAGCTTCTCGCCGGCAAGCCTCTGCTGCTCTTCGACCTCGCCCTTCTCCAAGATGAAGGCCGTGCGCTCCTCAGCAAGCTGCTCCCGCGCCTCCGCTATGTCCCGGAGAGTTTCTTTGTTGGCGCGCCGGAGCTCTTCCGCGCGTTTCTCCAAATCAGCTCCCGCCCTCGCGACAAGCGCCTCCACAGACTCAGTTTGGCTTGTCGAGGCGCGGTAGAGCGACAACAACCTCCTTAGCAGCTCCTCCTCCTCGGGCTCACCTGCTGCCGCTCGGGCGCCAACCAGCGACGGCCCGGCGAGAGCAAGCAGCTCTGCATCGAAGGTCTCCCCTTGGTGGTGCCTGAGCTTCATGCCCATGGGAGCTTGATGAAGATACCCTCGCCGGCCTTGGTGGCGCCGGGGTTGGGGCTCTTGGTCTGCAGTGCGGCGTCGGTGGCGGGGGATCGGCGGTCGGTGCAGCGCTTGGCGCTCCTGCGGCCTCCGGGCCGTCGATCGATCGCCAGATTCCTCCCCACCTCTGCGCCCGGTGCCTCGGCAACCTCCTCGCGCCAAGGCCCGTCGGCGCCAGCCTCCTCCTCCATGTTGGCGGCGTCGACATTATCGCCATTGGCGTCTTCCTCGCCGGCAGCCTCGGTTTCCATCGGATCTCCGCAGATGGATCGATGATCGAAGAAGAAAGCACAAATCAAGCGAGATATTCGAAAGAAAAAGGAAGAAGCAGAACCCAAGGGAAACTTTCAAACAAGAAGATTACTGCGGGGGTCTGTGGCATGATCTCCACCACGGAGGGTCGTCGGCGCCAGCCCTTGTCGGGAAGCTCCTTGTGGAGAAGCCTCCCTTGCCGGAGGCGCTCCTTGGCGGAGAATTCTCCTTGGTGGCGAGTTGAAGCAAGCGAAATTTGGGAGTGACCTCGGGGCCTCTCGATAAGGCTGGACCTCGGGGTAGCCTTCGTGCTCCGTAATCGGCTGTTCTGCTCCTACAAAATTCAACAAACCAGATATCGAGAGCGGAAAAGCACCCAGCGCGCCTAACCATGAGAAGCATACCGGACACTTACTGCTGGGGGCTGCGCTGGGGCTGCTCTGTTGAAGGGTTGCGGATCCGGCAAGGGAGTCCGGACGTGCCCCTGTTGCTCTGGAGTCATCTGAGGCGACAACCACGGCGTCTTGGCCCTCTTGGCGCCCTCCGAGCAGCATACCAAGAAGAAAGTTCAGAGTGGAACGGTCGGATATAAGATAAAGCAATAAATTGGAAGATTACAAATAGCGGCGGCAAGATCTTACTCTTCCTCTTCTTCCTCGAGCTGAGGCGGAGAGATCAAACTCTGCTCGGTAGCGACGGATTGGGGAAGACTCCCTCTGGCGCTTGGCGGTGCAGGGGCGCGACTCGAAGGCCCTGCGCCCGTCGCCGTGGCGAAATGAAGCGCTCCTGGCAATGTGATTTGCCGCGGTGGAGCGCGTTAGACGGCGAGGCGGCTGTTGGACCATATGCTCCCCCGCCACTTCTCCGGTCTTCCGGAGACGTCTCCTTGGCGGGGCAGCGAGCTCCTCCTGCGGAAAGTTACTTGACGGAGGAGGAGAGGCATCCCCGGCAGGCTCACTTGGGCCGTTGTCGGGCTCGGTCTGCTCCTCCTCACCAACGAACTCTTCTTGGTCGGCAAGGCTTGCCGCCTCGGCCCTCTCTGCCTCCTCGACAGTGAACCCAAACGCGCCGGCGGCAGCGGCCTCTGCAGCCTCCTCCGGCCTTGTGGCGTCGCGCCATCTCCGAGCAGTGGTGTCGGGTGAGCCGCCTCTTCTCGGGCGCGGATCGGCACTTCAACCAAGTTGTCGAAGAACTGCTGCACTATGTCATCGGCGGGCTCTGCCGGTTGGAGCGATCCCATGGGAATCGCTGGCGGCATTATCGCGCAGATGCTATCAGCGACGAGTTGTTGCACAAGGCACAACTCCCTCGGCAACATGCACCATCCAGGTTATCCGCTTGAGCTTGAACAGCTCCCGCGGCATGCCGTCAAGCTGTGGTAGTGAAATTCCAATTCAGACCTAGGCGCAGCCTCATGATATCCGCCGCGTTCTGGAATTCCCAAGCAGGCCTCCTTTCTCCTGCAAGGCGCAATCGCGGCGAAGGAAGTCCGCGCCAAGCTGCTCCTACGGTAAGCCCTGCTTGCGGAGACATAAAATCTAGTCGTGGCAATCTTCAACTTGTCGCCCTCAGCGCCAAGTTGCTCGATCGTTACCCGCGAACTATGGGGTCTTCTTGGCGCAGGCAGTAAAGGCTATGGCTCCTCCTCTAAGATCCAGCACCAGTCAGCCTCCACTCCTCCCACTCATTGCGCAACTCTCCGTCAAGATCGCTTCCTTCTTGCCGATCCTAGAGGTCCATGCAATTCCTCCCAAGCGGCTCTCCTCTCTCTGGCGGGGTGAGAAGTAGTGGCGGAAGAGTCGACGTTTGGGTGGACCCGACAAAGTTCTCGCAGAGATGTGCAGCAGCCATGGTAAGGATGGCGTTGGGGGTGAAGTCAAGGAGGCGGAGGCCATATGTGTTCATGACATCACGAAGAATTCAGAAAAAAGGGCAGAGCCCGCACTGTAAGAAAATCACGAAGAAGGGTACCGATGGAGACCTTAGCAGATGTGGCGGCAGAGATGACCCTCGTGCGCGGATGCGCCAGGTCACCGTCGACGAAAAAGGTAGTACAGCTCCGCAGCTCCTTCTGTTGAGCGAGGGGATCGAAGGGCCGCTCCTTCCATGGCGCCATGAGCGCTGCGCCCGGCAATTTCACGCCTTTTCCTTATCGGCCTTCGGAGCCATAGGAGTCGTGGTGGAGAAGCGGCGGCGTTGGTGGCACCGGTGGCAATGGAGGCGGGCGTCGCTCTCTTTGGGCTCGAGAAGAAAGGGGAAGCGGCGGGGTTTCGATGTGACAACAAGGGCAAGTGGGCGTCTGCCCGGTTCCCCGCTTATAAAGGGAGAGGGGCGAGGCGTTCGATTTTTCCCATTAAAGAAAGCCCCACGATCTCCCCACGGCGCCACGTCCGGTGCGTGCCGTTAAATGGGGGCGTGGTGAGCCCAAACAAATAACGGCGTAATCAAGACCAGCGTGCCCGTGCAGATATTTTGGGCCTGGCCCAACAAAGCTTGGCGCCTTGTGTGGCCCAGGCCGGGGCTCTGTCGGTGTACTAGAGTAGGGTACCCTAGTACCCCGAACTTCGTCTGCAGACGATTCAGCGCCACGGCGAGGGCTGGCCCGATGACCGCCAAGGTCCTCAGCCGGCTCCTTTGGAGCCATTCAAGAACAAAGTAGTCAAGACCCCGGCAAGAGGAGCTTGCCGGGAAGGCCACTCAGGGCGCGAAGGAAACAAGGCCCCGGCAAGAGGAGCTTGCCGGGAAGGCTTGGCGGGCACCGAGCCCCCAAGCGCGACAAGGTTCCTGCCGCGGCAAGGCGCTTGCCGGGGCGGGCGACCTCTCTTCGTCTCCGCTCCAGCTCACCCGCCAACGTGTCACCACGGGGCTCTCCCAAGTTCGCGTGTCGACGGGCTGTGCAGCCAGCGGGGAGCAGCGATAAGCGGCGCTGACAAGCTACCATCGTGGCAAATGGAGGCGCGCCAGCGGTCCCTGTTACCTTTGTTCGGGCGACCGAGACAGGCATTGATGACTCTTGTCCCTTGCCGTCAGAGTTAGGTATAGATTACTGTACACTGTACAAAGCGGTGTACCAACCCATGTTTTTACCATCTTACCCTTGTCTACTTTCCACATGTGGTAACCCCTTGTGCCTATAAAAGGAGGCCCAAGTGCAACGTAGAAAGGGTTCGGCTGGGTTCGGTCCAGCTCAGGCTTAGTTCATCACGTTCATACGAAACCACGCTCAGGCTAGGTCTTGTAGCTCGCATTGCTCCCCAGCAAGAACGCAAGATAATCCACAAAGCAGCAGTAGGAGTATTATCTCCCCGGAGAGCTCCAAAGCTGGGTAAATCCGCTCGTGTGCATCGCCTCGATCCGCTCTTTGTGCAATCTCCGCTCCCCTTCCGAACCACAAGGGACCCAGGTCCCGTAGGTGCTCGAGGGACACGATCAGTTCTCCCCCGACAGTTGGTCCCATTTTTGTTCGGTATGTAGCCACCTTATACTGTGTGAGGCTAGCAAATCTAGTGCTGGACTTACTCTGTTGACTTGTCCGCCAGTCCCCACTTTCTTTCCTTTTCCAACCAATAGATCGGGTTTATATTGAGTTTGTACTGCGTCCCCTTTATTTCCCTATTAGACCTAGAGACCAGTTGGATAGCCAGTCTCTGCTACTTTTCGCCCCCATTATTTCCTCTTTCGACCAAGTCCTAGATTCAGGTAACAAATCTTCCCCCACCCCACCCCCTTTCTTCCTTGTTTGAACCAAGTAGTATTAGATTCGAGTGCATGAACTAGTTTTACCTCTTAACAGTAAAAAATTAGGTGGTTTTCGAACAGCCGATCGATCCTATCTACGAGGGGCCCTGAGAAATAGTAAAAGATACAAATGCAGCGACGTCAGGAGCTCGGGAAGTAGAGCAAGGCCAGTTTCGAAGGAAGTTATACCTGAGGGTCGCTGGGATGTCGCTAGGTGGGCGGTGGGAGGCCGGATCTGCCCACACTACGGCAGCGAGGAAGAAGGGGTGGGAGGCACGCTGATCGGGACGCGCCGGCAGTGGGTTAGAGCCGTCGCCGAGGATGACCGCGTGAACGTTGCACCTTCTCACCTTCCCCGGTGGAGAGGATCCGGCTGGATCTGTGACCAGCGGTGAGCAGAGAGAGAGAGAGAGAGAGAGAGAGAGAGAGAGTGTGGCCACCGCTGTCGTGTTTAGATCTGGAGAGGACGAGACGGTGTGAAGAGAGCAACACTAGCAAGCAAGCTCGGAGGCTCCTGCCTATATAGTGGAGTACTAGTTTTCTTTTGTCTACCTGCCGGAGCCGGCTTGACCTCAGCAATGACTGTCGAGAAGTCTTCATGCACGTGCCCCGGAGGCGCAATTGTCGTCATTTTGATCTGAAGCACCGGATTATAACATATAACACGAAAAAATGCCACATGACAAGAAATCATAACCTCACTGCCCAAACGAGACAAGATGAATCCCGACGGACAAACTAGACGAGGATCAAAGCTCAAATTAAAGACAAACTCGCAGAAAAGGGGTCCGTCGATAGATGTCCTAATTAACATAGCCGGCTTGACCTAGATGGCAGCCGAGTAGTCTTCGTGCATGTGCCCCCAATGACTAAGCCCAACTCAGTTGTCGTTGTTTAACCCTCGCAGTGATCCGAAGCACATGACACCTAATTTTGCGAGATGACAAGAAACCTTTTTTTAGATTTCTCACCAGAACTACAACCCTGTACAACACAGCTTGCATGATATGTAGACGATAGCCAATCCAGGCATGTCTGCTGGAGTCTGGTCACATGCATGGACGAACTGATCTTCTGTGTCTTGTAGGGATCGTCCAGGTACTAACGTATGTACTCCTACAACACTTCTCTAGTAGTACTATCGATCATCTCTCTCTTCTATTAATTCACCCGACTTGCGGGGCCGGGGAGTGGTCCTTTGGTCGGTTCTCAATTGCGGTCCCACATGTCTATGCAAACGCAATATGACGTGCGTTCCATTTGGAGAGCGGCGTGCCAGACCGACCGACCGTCTGGGGAGCGACGCAAACGCGATGGGCGTGCTGTATACTCCGTACATGTATACCACTGTTTTCTTGAGGCTTTGCTCCATGGCGCAATTCATGGATACAAAATTAGTATACTGTACTATTTAAAAGTCGAGGGCGGGGCTTTTCCTGCACGGTAGGCGGGGCAGTTCCGGCTAGTTGGTTCGACAGAGACGCGAGAAGATGAGGGAGTAGGCTGCTGCAAATGTAGGGCTGTGTGATTTGACAACGAGTTACTGCTAGACAGGTGGGGCCCCGTGATTTGACTTGCCATTATCATTTTAACTACGGCGCTACGACCGGCGTGAGTCTCCCGATTCCTGAGCACCTCCATACAGGTACCTCTCCCAATGCTCCACCATGTAGAGGCTGGCTCTTGCATGAGAGCCCACTCCTCCACTTTTTCCTTGCCTCTTTCCTCCACATATGCAAAAATGCCATGTAAAGCGGGCTTGTAGCCCACTATTGTACTCCCTCCATTCCAAAATAGATGACCCAACTTTGTACTAAGTTAGTACAAAGTTGAGTCATCTATTTTGGAACGGATGGAGTACTTACTTGCTCCTACAGGTGCTAAGCTTGCCACATAGGCATAAAGTCTGATGTGGCAAGTTAATTAAGAAGAGAGAGACTAGTTTGGTGACCCAAGGAACAAACGGTGCTAAGCGCGTGTACCTAGGTGAAAAGACAATTTTGAGTCTATAGTTAATTAAATGAAGCAAACTTAATAACAAAAAACTAAGCACCTATGCATTGGGGACTTGATTGCTAAGCTATTTAATGCCCTTAGCACCTCATCTAAGCACCATTTCATTGAAAGAGGTCACTCCTTGGCAAATGCAATAAATACTACAAAGAAAGAGATAGAGAGAAGTAAAAAAATACTCTTATAGCCAACCTTATAGCTAACCTTGTTGTAGTACGAGTGACTAAGTGATGACTATGTATGACCTGCCAACATCAGATAGCCTAAAGCACCGTGTTAAATCTCCAAGGGCGCGACCGCGCGAGCAAGGCGATGGTCGTGGTAGGTGGCACGACCATGATACGGGATGCTGGCAGCCCTTGGATCTGAGATCGAACGGTCGCATGCTAAGTTGCTGAAAATTTGCAGAATAACCCTCCATGATAGGATATTCACCCATAGGTCTAGAATCACGCCATGCAACCGTTCGATCTCAGATCCAAGGGCTCTCGGAAGCCTGTATCATGGGAGAATGGAAAGCTTCGTATCACCTGTAATTTTCCCGACGCTTGACATGACATCGATAGCCATTTAATTGGGCGTCGAGTACATGACATCTAATTGGGCCCCCATAGCACTGTGCATGAATCCAGCATTTTTAAAATCGAAAAACCGCTGGCAGTTCGCTCCTACTCGTCCCCGGACGTCCTTTAACATTACGGCAGTTCGCTCCTACTCGTCCCGTCCTTTCACATTACGGCAGTTACACTAATCCTAACCCTCCTCCCAAATTCATGGCGTCCCAGATCTCCATGATCGGCGGTGAGTACAAGGTTAGAACCATCACCGGCAATGAGTTCGACGTCATCTACACCCGTTCTTCTGCGACGGTGAAAGGATGCCTTGCTCGCTTCAGTCGCATGTTCGAAAACTCAAATGATGAGTGGGTCGCTGGGCTAGATGTTGAGTATACCACAATCCTGGGACAAGAGAAGGATCTAAAGGAGGAAGAGAAGAAGAAGCCCGCCGTGATCCAGGTTTGCGTGCATGACTTATGCTTGGTTTACCATATATGCCATGCGGACGTTGAGTGCGAGGAATTTAAGAACTTCCTCAAGGGCGGCCTAGTCAAATTCGTTACTGTAGACTTTACGAACGACAAAAGAGTCCTGGGTTAGATAGGCCTCGTTGTAGGAAACCCCTTCGACCTCCAGAAGAATCGGCTGCTGCCCTCTCGTGTTCAGCCTTCAATGCTGACCCTGGCAGGAGCCATGGTTCATCCTTCATACGGTAAACTAGAGAAACCTCCGTACACGTTTCATCGTCATGCATGGCAGTGGAATGTACTAGATATAGACCACATCCACTACGCTGCAATGGATGGCTACCTTTGTTTCAATATCTACAAGGGTTGGATGAAGAGCAAGAGCCAAGTGTGCGGTTCAAGCAAAGAAGTATCGGCCAAGAGGAAGAGGGACAAGGACGAAGTCGAGGACATGGACGAGGACTCTGAGTAAGGTGGCAGTGTCATTGCTCATGGTGGTTCTAATGCAGTGTCTACTGGATTAGTTGCATAGTTTAATTTTAGGTGTGCTTAGTTTAATTTGAGGGGCGTGTTGTGCCGAGCCCCCAGCAGAACTATGTTATGTTTCTTCTCGTTATATTTTGTACATTTCATCTTTTAGTTGGTATAGTACTACCACTCGTTTCTTCACATTATATACATACAATATATATGGCCAACATCATATAGCCAGCAATTTAGTTGTCAAAGAATTTCAGGGTGCTTAGTTTTGTCAAAGAATTCCAGGATGCTTAGTTTTATTTGAGGGGTGTGTTGTGCTAGACAGCATTAACTTATCATTGTGAGAATCGGCTTATTTTTGTCCTGTAACATGGTCAACGGGTTTGACGTGAAAATAACAATGTCTAATGGCATTTCTGAGCAAACATCTAACTTAACGATGGCATTTTTTAGATATCTTATTGCAATTTTGAGCAGGCATCTCACGGATCGATGACATTTTTTGAGTAGTTGTAACTTCTAATGGCAAAACTGAGTAGTGATACACAACTAGTGGCATAAATAATAAGAACCCAAGAATTAAATAGGTATGCTAATTTCTTTATTTCTTTATAACTTTGTGTGCGAAACAATATACGCTGCCTCCCCCCAGATTTTCTTTATAGAGGCAACATAGAACTATATGAATGCCCTGTTAAATTTTGGAATTATTCCGGGTTTGTTTGGCCTTTCTTATACATTAATTGAGTTTCTGGACATTTAATGTGCATAATCCAAATTTGAACTGCAAGCACAAGTTCCAGTGCACCAAAGTTGGTTGAAAAATCACATGTGTGTCCTTGGGTGAATTTCTAGGTCCCATGCAAGAAACGGGAATGAAATTCAAACATCCGGGTGTCGTGACTCGGCCGAGAACATTGAGAAACTTGGTTTTTAAATTCATGTAAATCCAAAACTCGCCTGGAAATCATAAAACTTGGCATGGTGTCATGTCATGGCACTAACATGCTGTGGTAAAAAATTGGGCCGATTTGGAACAAGATTTGGTATAAGCTTCTTGCAAACCGGAGCTTCTCTCAAGAAACCTTTGTGTGCATAATTCAAATTTTAAATACAAGCACATGTTCCAGTGCACCAAAGCTGGTTGAAAAATCACATGTGTGTCCTCGGGTAAATTTCTAGGTCCCATGCCAGAAATGGGAATGAAATTCAAACATCTGGGCGTCATGGCTCGGCTGGAAACATTGAGAAACTTGGTTTTTTAATTACTGTAAATCCGAAACACGCGTGAAAATCATGAAACTTGGCTTGGTGTCATGACATGGCACCAACATGTTGTGGTAATTTTGTTGACCGATTTTCGAAGGCGCACACATTAAGAATCAACAAAGTCATTTTGGAACAAGTGATGTCACGTTACAATCGGAAACACAAGTATTATTGAAACCGTGGGCGTTCTATTTACCATTTACGTGCTGCCATGCGTCCCCTTTTTCTATTAGCTAGGAGGCGCCGTGCAGTGTAGCTATTTGAGTACGGGAGGCGTGCAATCAGACCCCTACGCATGCTTATCGGGAGGAGAGCCCTTTGAACTCCATCTGCCGTTCACCTCTCTCCCAAGGTCTCCATTAATGGTGCCCGAGCCTCTGTTTAATGGCACGCAATGTCTCACTCGACTGAGATTTAAGAGAGAAAAAAGAAAATCTAAAAAGAAAATTTTGCACGGATCTTGATGTAGGATCCGACGGACTGATACGTCTCCGTCGTATCTACTTTTCCAAACACTTTTGCCCTTGTTTTGGACTTGAACTTGCATGATTTGAATGGAACTAACCTGGACTGACGCTGTATTCAGCAGACTTTCCATGGTGTTATTTATGTGCAGAAATAAAAGTTCTCGGAATAACCTGAAAATCCACGGAATGTCTATTTGGAAATAATAAAAAATCCTTGCCAAAGATGAAGACCAGGTAGCCCACACCCTGTCCACGAGGGTGGGGGCGCGCCTGGCCCCCTAGGGCCCGCCCCCTACCTCGTGGGCCCCTGGAGCTCCTCCGACCTCAACTCCAACTCTATATATTTGCTTTTGGGGAGAAAAATATAAGAGAGAAGAATTCATCACGTTTTACGATACGGAGCCACCGCCAAGCCCTAAAACCTCTTGGGAGGGCTGATCTGGAGTCCGTTCGGGGCTCCGGAGAGGGGGATTCGTCGCCGTCGTCATCATCAACCATCCTCCATCACCAATTTCATGATGCTCACCGCTGTGCGTGAGTAATTCCATCGTAGGCTTGCTGGACGGTGATGGGTTGGATGAAATCTATCATGTAATCGAGTTAGTTTTGTTAGGGTTTGATCCCTAGTTTCCACTATGTTCTGAGATTGATGTTGCTATGACTTTGCTATGCTTAATGCTTGTCACCAGGGCCCGAGTGCCATGATTTCAGATCTGAACCTATTATGTTTTCATGAATATATGTGAGTTCTTGATCCTATCTTGCAAGTCTATAGTCACCTACTATGTGTTATGATTCGGCAACCCCGAAGTGACAATAATCGGACCACTCCCGGTGATGACCTTAGTTTGAGGAGTTCATGTATTCACTATTGTTAATGCTTTGGTCCGGTACTCTATTAAAAGGAGGCCTTAATATCCCTTAGTTTCCATTAGGACCCCGCTGCCACGGGAGGGTAGGACAAAAGATGTCATGCAAGTTCTTTTCCATAAGCACGTATGACTATATTCGGAATACATGCCTACATTACATTGATGAACTGGAGCTAGTTCTGTGTCACCCTATGTTATGATTGTTACATGATGAACCGCATCCGGCATAATTCTCCATCACCGATCCAATGCCTACGATCTTTCCATATACTGTTCTTCGCTTATTTACTTTCCCGTTGCTATTGTTACAATCACTACAAAATACCAAAAATATTACTTTTGCTACTGTTACCTATGTTACCGTTACCACTACTATCATATTACTTTACTACTAAATACTTTGTTGCAGATATTAAGTTATCCGGGTGTGGTTGAACTGACAACTCAACTGCTAATACTTGAGAATATTCTTTGGCTCCCCTTGTTTCGAATCAATAAATTTGGGTTGAATACTCTACCCTCGGAAACTGTTGCGATCCCCTATACTTGTGGGTTATCAAGACTATTTTCTGGCGTCGTTGCTGGGGAGCATAACTCTATTCTTTGAGTCACTTGGGATTTATATCTGCTGTTCATTATGAAGAACTTGAAAGACGCTAAGACAACAATTTATCCCTCAACTACGAGGGGAGGTAAGGAACTGCCATCTAGCTCTGCACTTGATTCACCTTCTGTTTTGAGTAAGCTTGCGACACCTAAACCTGCTTCTGCTATTCGTTCTGTAATGTCACATGTTATTGATGATGCCACTTCTGCTATGCATGATACTTATGATGAAAGTACTTCTATGCTTGATACTACTGTGCCACTTGGTGAATTTCTTGATGAACAAATTGCTAGATCTAGAGAGAAAGAAATTACTGAAACTGATTATGTTGATGAAATTGATGATGAAAACTTTCCTGTTATTCTTGAGGGTTATATTTTTGATAAAGAAGCTGCTGCAGCTATTTTAGCTTGCAAAGATAGAAATGAGCTTAATAGATTATTTGCTAAACAGAATCAATAATCTCTTAATGATAGAACGAGACCTGACCCTGCTTTCGCAACTTCACCTATCTGTGTTACCGATAGGGATTATGAATTCTCTGTTGATCCTGATATAATTACTTTGGTTGAATCTGATCCTTTTCATGGCTATGAATCTGAAACTGTTGTGGCACATCTTACTAAATTAAATGATATAGCCACCCTGTTCACTAATGATGAGAGATCTCGCTACTTTTATATCCTTAAAATATTTCCGTTCTCATTAAAGGGTGATGCTAAGATATGGTTTAATTCTCTTGATCCTGGTTGTGTGCGTAGTCCCCAGGATATGATTTATTACTTCTCTGCTAAATATTTCCCTGCTCATAAGAAACAAGCTGCTTTGAGGGAAATATACAACTTTGTGCAAATTGAAGAAGAGAGTCTCCCACAAGCTTGGGGGAGGCTTCTCAAGTTACTTAATGCTTTGCCTGATCATCCTCTTAAGAAAAATGAAATACTTGATATCTTTTATAATGGACTAACCGATGCTTCCAGAGATTACCTGGATAGTTGTACTGGTTCTGTTTTCAGGGAAACAACACCGGATGAAGCTGAAATTCTATTGAATAATATGTTGACAAACGAAAATAACTGGCCAATTCTTGAGCCTATTCCTAAATCAACTCCGAAGAAAAGAGGTGTTCTATTTCTCAGTCCTGAAGATATGCAAGAGGCAAAGAAATCTATGAAAGAAAAAGGTATTGAAGCTGAAGATTTTAAGAATTAAAAACCTCCTATTGAAGAGATACATGGTCTTAATCCACCGCCTGTTGAAGAAACTTGTGATCTTAATCCATTACCTATTGAAGAAACTCATGGTCTTGATAACCCGACACAGGTAGTAAAGGTAAATTCTCTCTTTAGATATGATTAAGCTAAAATCCCTCCTACTAAAATTGCTAGCCAATGCTTGGATGAGTTTGATAAATTTATGGTTAAGCAAGAAGATTTCAATGCTTATTTTGGTAGACAATTAAAACAAAATGCTTATATGATTGAACACTTGGGTGATTATATGTCTAGAGTTAAAGGTGAACTTAAACTCATTAGTAAACATGCTTCTATGGTTACCACTCAAGTAGAACAAGTACTTAAGGCTCAAAATGATTTGCTGAATGAAATGAATAGCAAGAAAAATGATTATGTTGTTAGAGTGGCTACTAGAACTGGTAGAATGACTCAGGAACCTTTGTATCCTGAAGGCCACCCTAAGAGAATTGAGCAAGATTCTCAGAGAAATAATATTGATGCACCTAGTCCTTCTAAAAAGAAGAAAGAAAAATGATAGGACTTTGCATGCTTCTAGTGAACCTATTGCTGAACCACCTGAGAATCCAAATGATATCTCTATTTCTGATGCTGAAACACAATCTGGTAATGAACATGAACCTAGTGAAAATGTTAATGAAGATGTTCATGATGATGCTCAACCTAGTAATGATAATGATGTAGAAACTGAACCTGTTTTTGATCTTGATAACCCACAATCAAAGAATCAACGTTATGATAAGAGAGACTTTGTTGCTAGGAAACATGGTAAAGAAAGGAAACCTTGGTTTCAGAAACCCATGCCTTTTCCTCCCAAACCATCCAAGAAAAAGGATGATGAGGATTTTGAGCGCTTTGCTAAAAATGATTAGACCTATCTTTTTGCGTATGCGATTAACTGATATGCTCAAAATGAATTCTTATGCTAAGTATATGAAAGATATTGTTACAAATAAGAGAAAGATACCAGAAGCTGAAATTTCCACCATGCTTGCTAATTATACTTTTAAGAGTGGAATACCTAAGAAACTAGGAGATCCAGGAGTACCCACTATACCATGCTCCGTTAAAAGAAACTATGTTAAAACTGCTTTATGTGATCTTGGAGCCGGTGTTAGTGTTATGCCTCTCTCTTTATATCGTAGACTTGATTTGAATAAGTTGACACCTACTGAAATATCTTTGCAAATGGCTGATAAATCAACTGCTATACCTGTCGGTATTTGTGAGGATGTGCCTATTGTGGTTGCAAACGTTACTATTTTAACGGACTTTGTTATTCTTGATATTCCCGAGGATGATAGTATGTCTATTATTCTTGGAAGACCCTTTTTGAATACTGTAGGGGCTGTTATTGATTGCAACAAAGGCAATTTCACTTTTCATGTTAATGATAATGAGCATAGGTACACTTTCCGAGGAAACAACCTCAAGTTCATAGTATCAATTCTATTGGAAAAATTCCATCGATTATTTTTGGAGGTTTTGAATTTCCTGTTCCTACTATCAAGAAGAAATATGATATTCTTATTATTGGGGATGTGCATATCACCGTTGAGGTAACATAGTGTCATTCGAAATTTCTCCGGTTCCATGTTATTCGGAATGAGTTTGTTAACAAGACTTGATCAACCTTGTTAATGGATTCCTTTTGATGAGCATGAGATGGATGAAACTAGAAAGCACAACCTTCTGTACCCTCTTTCTACTTTCTGTTATTTAGTTGAAATAAAGTAAAAATAGTATTTTTTTGTCTATTTTCTGATTTATCCGTGCAATATAAAAATACCCTGTCGTCGGTTTGTCACGGCAGATGTCCTCGTGAAAGGACTTAGTCGTGGAGCCATCGCCACGGGTTAACTTGAAGGGGTTAAAGCAGACACAAGGACACGAGAGTTTATACTAGTTCGGCCCCTTTGATGAAGGTAAAAGCCTACGTCTAGTTGTGATGGAATTGATGGGGTTTCGATGACTAGGGAGCAAACAAGCTTCGCCTAGGCCTCGAGTTGTTGTTGTCTGTCTCGAACCACCGCCGGGCCATCCCCTTATATACACGGGTGACGCCCGTCGGTTTACAGAGTCCCGACGCCGGTTCATAGACGTATCCGGCTCGGTCTCTACTATTCCTAACTTACAACACAAGATACATATTGACGCCGGTTTACAGCTACTGGCGTGAACCAGCTATGGGCCATAAGCCCTCTGCTATCTACTTGGGCTTTAACATGTTCAACTACTGGTGAAGTTAACCCGGCCTGCTCTGGCCGGTTTACCCCTAGTGGTAATATCCCCAACATTAGGCCCCAGATTGATTTGAACAGGTTCATGTCAATCCTTAGTAAAAAACTTCGTCTTCTGCATCTTTGTATTGTCTGGTAAACCGCCGTGATGTCATCTTCTCTGACCGTCGTGAACCGGCATGACGTCACCTGTCATAAAGTTATCCACAGTATCTTTTGTTAATAGATCTGCGAGAATCGAGGCGGCAGCTCCGCTTCCAGGCCCCACTGCTCCTCGATTTTCGCGCCTGACACATGTTCCTTGCCTTATAAATAGGCCCGAGGGGTCATTTCTTTTTCCCCTTCGTTCCCTTCTTCTTCGCCTTCCTTGTGCCGCCTCGCTTCAGAGCTCCGCCGCCGCCGATCTCAGCTCCGCCCTGGTCGCTGCATCAACCTCGAGCGCATCGAATCTGCGGCGACCTTCCTTTTCTTCCTCAGCCCGTAAGCCTTCTTTCCTTCCCCGTAGATCTGTTCTAGAGTTCTTGTGTTCTTCAGCGCTCATCGATGCTTCTCGCTCAGATAGCAGTCTTCGATAAACTCAGTAAACCTTGGTCTCATGAATCGACAACTTGTACCATCCGTTTGTCCTTACACCTCTCAGGGCCATAGATCGATCTGTATCTTTGCTCATGGATTCAGCATCTGCTCCTTTTCAAATCTTGAATATTCACTTCTTTTTTTGAACATGCTCCAGATCCGATAACTGTTAAGCAATACTGTGAAACCTGTTTTCACCGCAGTTCTGACTCTGCATCATTGCTAAATCGGGCGGTTTAGCTCTGTAGAAAAATCTGATAACTCGGCATATACCATTAGCCCCCGTACTGAACCGCCAATGATTAGCTAAATAGTGCCGCTTGCAGAGCTCCGGTTTATAAATAACTTCTTCCGGTTTAATACTGAATGCATTGGTGTATATCTTTGCAACATATCTTTGAACCGGTGTAAATATTCTGCAGACTGTACCATGGCCAAGCAAGTGTATGAGTGCAATTGGGTCGCTTCTCGAGTGACCGAGACGCAGCTGGAGAACTTAGTTAAAATTGGCACTTTGGGCAAAAAAGATGTCATTCACTGGAGGGTCCCTGGCCCAGAAAGTGCTCCGGAACCCAAAGATGGAGAAGTTGTTGTTTTTGCTGACCATCTGGCCCGGGGCTTCAGTCCACCCGGTTCAAAGTTTTATCGGGATGTCTTGGCCAACTTCCAATTGCATCCACAAGATATTGGCCCTAACTCCATAACCAATATCTGTCACTTCCAAGTGCTTTGTGAGGTGTTCTTTCAAGAGGATCCCTCAGTTGAACTATTCAGAGACTGTTTCCATCTAAACCGCCGAACCGAATTCTCAGACGGCCCCAACACAGAACTAGGCGGCATGGTGATTCAAAAGCGAAAAGAAGTTACTTATCCTCACGCCAAACTGCACAGCCATCCCAAAGAATGGAATGCTACATGGTTCTATTGCAAAGATACTTCACCTGATGGAGAAAACCCCTTACCGGGTTACCGTCCGGATCGGTTAAGCAATACACATTCTCTCCCTCAAAGATTGAATGCAAGGGAGAGAAGCAAATATGCTCCTCAATTATCCAAGCTCCGGGCCTTCATGGCTAATGGGCTGACCGGAGTTGACCTTGCCCGCTGTTGGATATCTTGGAGCGTACTACCCTTAAGCCAGCGCTCCGGTTTGATGTGCAAATACACAGAAGACTTAAAAGACCCTCTACGACACAATGAAGTCCAGCTGTCAGATGATGAAGTCATTGAGGCTGTTAAGAAGATGTTGAATGAACCTGAGACTGCATGCGCTCAAACCGGTCTGCTTCCTTTTTCTGCCAAGAACAAACCGCCAGCTGTAAGCCTCATATCATATATCTTTATGAAATCTTGCCATGTCTTTAAATACCCTCTGTTAACTTTAACGCCTTTCAAACAGGGTGATGATCCATTTTGGAGCAAAAAGACTCCTCAGGAGAAACCGGAGAAGGCAATCCGCCCAAGACCCGAAGTTGTGAAGAAACCGCCCACCGAAAAGAGAACCACCGCCTCCTCCGATCCTCCAAATTGATGACGATGTGGGTAATCCGACCTTGAGGAAGAACTTGACCCACTTGGTTTACTTTTCACACGCCTTATTGGTAATAATTATTGTCGATGAAGCCGAGGTCATTCATGCCGACGTTGTAGAGGTAATCACTCTTTCTTCCGATTCAAACTTTACCTTCACTAAAATCCGTCGGGCAAACCGGAAAGTTAAATTCTCTCATCCCTTGCTTACTTGGACCGAAACTTTCTTATGAAGACACAACAGCACGAAGCTCGCCAGACAACCCGCATAGCGGTCGTAGTTACCTCCGCCGGTTTATCAACAGCCCGGTTCGAAACGCCGCTCGAGGTCTCTAACTGTTTCGTCAATGCTTATCCTAAAGCGGGTTGTTTTCGGCAACCTCTTAATCCCTCTGACTCTGATTATCAGGGAACTTCTCATTCTTCTTCTGGCGAGTCCTCGGCCACCCAGCTCCCACCACTCAAGATTGTGCTTGGGTGAGCCGTTTTACTGATAACTCTACTTGATATAGTACTTTCCATATTTACTAGATTCATTTATTTTTTCTCTTTCAGGACCAAGCCTAGGCCCAGCAAAAAAGCTCGTCTGGACAAAGCGGCAGAAGAAGATGACACTCCTGAACCGGCCAGAACGATAGATCCGAAAGAACCTATTCATGATGATGTGATGAACGACCCACCACCGCAAGACCATGATGTTACTGCTGAAGATGTGCATGTTGATGCCTCAGGCCCAGTTAATCAACCCACGAGCCCTGTCCAAACAGATAAGACAGCGAGCCCTTCCAAGCAGACCGATAATCCAGCGACCCCAATGCAAACCAGCGACGCCAAGGATGATGATGTCATTATTACTGGCTTCGGCCATTCTGATCCGGGCAATCCTGTCGTTTTGTCCAAGCACACCGCAAAAGATGAGTTTGCCGCTTTTGGTAAAGGCAAATGGAACACTAATTTAGCCACTTTTGCTACTCTGGACCCTCAGGAACTTTATTCCGGCTATCTGAACCGGCTACATACCAGCCGTGATTGTGAAGCTGGTTTGGTAAAAATGATGAAGGATAAATATGAGGTAAATTCCATACAACTCTCCTTGCATATTTCAATCATTAACTCAAAGAGCTCCCCAAGTGACGGTTTGAAGATAGTAACTTAAATTGGGACTTTCCGACTTGAACCTTTTTGAATGAAGTTTTACTTTGAGGTCTGTAGTTTCAAGGGCGGTTTAACTTAAATAAGCTAAACCGACTTTGTACAGTAAGAATTCTAGTACCACCAGAAGGTAGAACAAATACACATTAGCCCCCAAGTGCCAAGTTGAATACTTGTATTGATCTTGGGACTTAGATGAAATTTGTAGGATAAAAAGCAAATATGCATTAGCCCCCAAGTACCAAGGGCCTAACCTGTTATGTGGTTGGTACTTCAATTCTGCATCATAATCTTTAATCAATGACATGTGTGCAGGGTGACCTGATCAAGAAAGAAAGCCAAGTTGCTGATCTTCAAGAAAACCTGAAATCTCAACAGATTGAAACCTCAAAAGCCAAAGACGAATTAACCAGCGCTTTAAGCGTCATGGAAAAGCTTAAAGAGGATTTCAACAAGGAACGGGCAGATTGGGCCAATGAAAAGGCCGCTTTACTTCAAAGGGCAGAAAAGGCTGAAGCTGCACTCAAACCGGTGGTAGATGAGCTGACCAGCGTAAAGCGTCAAGTGCATGCTATGACCGCTGCCGTCTTTGGTAAGCATTTTTATGTTCTTTAGTAACGATGTCTCCTCATATTGTAACCGGTTTACCAACCCTTTGAATGATTCAGGGACACGTATTGGCCACTTGGGATCAGACGTACGGAAGAAACCGAAAGCTGCCTATACATTGATAGAACAATCAGATACAAAAGCGCCAAGAACGGATCATCAAGATCGCTTCACAACAACCCGCCCCGACCTTGATTCAGACACCATCAAGAGGTTGTCAATGCTTCCTGCCCGGATTGAAGAATTGAAGAAATCTGCTGCCGTAACCGGCGCTTATAAACGCTTTAATCCGCAAAAGCATGGGTTCCAGACTTTGATCCTGTTGAAGCGCCCAAGGCTTCCCAAGTGTGAAGGAGGACGGACATAATTCAGTGAAGAGGATCTCCAAGCTATAAACCGAAGTGCGCCTCCGCTTGTCAATTGGTCAAGAGGCAAATTTGTCCCACTATCAAGCTCAATACGATGGTCAAAATAAACGAGTGGCTGCACCAGTTCTCAAGCGGAGAATCTTATCCCTCCAATCCGTAAGCATACTTACGCTCCTGACATTGAACCATCCTTGCTGATCGACGATGAAGCTGTATTTCAAGCATTAATGGGAATCGACTGGACAACTGTTGATTTCCAGCCGCTTGGTAGAGGAGCTGAAGTTGAAGCGGCGCAGAATGATCCGCAACCATCAGAGCAAGCTGGCGACCAAGCGTAAACCGGAAACCGGTTTATATTTGCTGTTTCATTATGATATGATGGAAAACAATTATCTCATCTGGGCACCATGTTGCCTTGTAATAGACTAGCTGCCACACTTGGTGCTGATATGCCTTCGTGCATACGGATTGCAACTTATGCTTCCTTTGAATCATCAATGTTAAACCGTTATCTGCAAAAAAGGTCTTAAAACGCCGCTGTGGTTGTACCACCAGGCGGGTCATAATATCGATTGTATATGAAATCAAAGATAACTTCTTAGATTTAAACATATGATCAAATATAACAATATATGATACCTGCCACCATAGGCCATGAAGTTGGCTGTGCCAATCGTAAACCGGAGCATTTTAAGAGAAACACTGTCGCAGCGAACAACTCCTGTGAATATAAGGTCGGGTTACCGAGTAACCGTTCCGGTTTATAGAAAAGACTAGCATTACCCCAAAATAGGAGGTTAGCAGAAAATCAAACCGGGCAAGATGTCTCCGGATCAAGAATAGTCCGTGTTCCGTCAATTGACAGCCAAACCGGCTTAGCAGTCGTTGGTATAAGAACACAACAAAACATATGCAAATAAGAGAAATATATCTCAAGCAAAGACAAACAGAATCATTTGCAAAAAAGAGGCTATCTGAGCCGATCAAGTGGCATTACCGTGGTCGGACACGACCAAGCCCCCGACAGGCGTAGCTATGGTTCAAGTCAGCCAAGGTCTCCAAATGATGCAGTGGCATGACACCGATCAAGAGGTGTAGCGATGGTTCGGGTTCGACCAAAGCCCCCAAGTGATTCTGTGGCCTTAGGCCGATCAAGAGGCGTGACTGGTTCAGACATGACCAAGTCCCCAAGTGATCTTGTGGCTTTCGCCGGTCTAAAGGTGTTGCATTGGTTCGGATACGACCAAGCCCCCTAGAGACATGATACAAAGCTTGTTTGAAAAAGCTAACTCAAGGGGTAAACCGGAGGTCGCTTTAAGATAAAAACTCCGTGTAACCACACATGATATAAAAATAATAGAGACCCCGCTTTAGCTAAGGCTCCGATTTATTATATTGATCATAATATATACATTGTCTTAATATGTACATAAGCAGAGCCTATGGCTCATGTATAGTAAGGCCGAAGATGAGCTATGTTCCAGGGCCTGTTGGTCTCCTCCTCTGACGTGCGTGAGTCTTTATGCTCTCGAACATCAAACAGATAGTACGACCCGTTGTGCAGATTCTTGCTGACCACGAAAGGTCCCTCCCAAGGTGGGGATAACTTGTGCATATCAGCCTGGTCTTGGATGATTCGAAGCACCAGATCTCCTTCTTGAAAGGTTCTGGTCTTAACTTGGCGACTGTGATATCGACAAAGATCCTGCTGGTAAATCGCCGAACAAGCGGCGGCGGTGTCACGCTCCTCGTCCAACAGGTCCAAAGCGTCTTGCCGTGCTTCCTCGTTGTCCACTTCAACATACGCCGCTACACGAGGTGAATCGTGACGGATATCACTGGGGAGGACCGCCTCCGCTCCGTAGACCATGAAGAACGGTGTGTATCCTGTCGATCCGTTGGGCGTGGTGTTGATGCTCCATAACACAGATGGTAACTCCTCAACCCAACATCCCGGAATTCGCTGTAAAGGAACCATAAGCCGGGCTTGATGCCTCAGAAGATCTCTTGGTTAGCCCTCTCGCTTGGCCATTGACTGTGGGTGAGCTATCGATGACACGCTGTCGGATGTGCTCACGCCACAAAACTCCTTCATAGCGCCCTTGGACAAGTTGGTACCATTATCGAATGATAATGCGTGCGGAAAGCCAAACCGAAAATCACCTTTTAATGAATTGAACCGCCATGGCTGCATCACACTTGCTCACGGGCTCCGCTTCAACCCACTTTGTAAACTTGTCCACTGCCACCAAAAGGTGGGTCTTCATGTCCTTGGACCTTTTGAAGGGTCCAACCATATCCAGCCCCCAAGTCGCAAACAGCCAAGTAATTGGAATCATTCTCAATTCTTGAGCCGGCACATGAGCGCGCCTTGAGAATTTCTCGACAGCCATCGTGATCATCTCACTAGGTCCTCCCGATCAAGATGGGCAGTCAACCAGAGAAACCGTGATTTAAACGCCTTAGCTACCAAGCGATTTTGAACTGGCATGGTGACCACAATCCCCTTCATGTATTTCACGCAAAATTTCACAACCTTCCTCAGGGGACACACAGCGCTGAAACGCTCCTGATACGCTACAATGATGCAACTCGCCATTGATTAGTCATGGACTTGGATCACCGAACTATCTGCCTGGCCAGAGTCTCGTTCTCTGGTAACTCGCCCCGGTTCATGTACGCAAGATAAGGAACTGTCCAATCCGGTACGACATGTAAGGCTGCCACCAACTGAGCCTGCGGATCAGGAATAGCCAAATCCTCTTCACTAGGGAGCTTGACAGACGGGTTATGCAGAACATCTAAAAAGACGTTAGGTGGGACCGGTTTACGCCGAGAGCCCAGCCGGCTTAAAGCGTCCGCCGCTTCGTTCTTCCGTCTGTCCACATGATCCACCTGGTAACCCTTAAAGTGGCCCGCAACAATATCCACCTCACGACGATAAGCTGCCATGAGCGGATCCTTGAATCCCAAGTGCCGTAAACTTGCCGAGCCACCAGTCCGAAGTCATCAAGCATTTAACCCGGCTGAGATTCATCTCCTTTGCCATCCGAAGACCATGAAGCAAAGCTTCATACTCAGCTGCATTGTTAGTACAAGGGAACATTAAGCGGAGAACGTAACAAAACTTATCACCTCATGGGGAAGTTAATACGACTCCAGCCCCCGAGCCCTCCAATTGCCTGGACCCATCAAAATGGATAGTCCAATAAGTGTGATCCGGCTTCTCTTCAGGTGCTTGTAGCTCCGTCCAATCATTGATGAAATCAACAAGTGCTTGAGATTTGACCGCCGTCCGAGGTACATATTGCAAACCGTGCGGTCCAAGCTCTATAGCCCACTTGGCAATCCGGCCAGTCGCCTCCCTGTTCTGAATTATATCTCCCAAAGGAGCAGAGTTGACCATCGTGATAGGATGTCCTCGAAGTATTGTTTAAGCTTCCGCTCGCCATGAAAACCCCATACACCAGTTTTCGCCAATGTGGGTACCTTTGTTGACTCAATAAGTACTCGCTGATATAGTAAACCGGACGCTGAACCGATACTTTTGCCCGCCTCTTTGCGCCCACCACAATAGCCACGCTGATCGCACGAGCATTAGCCGCTACATATAGTAGCAATGGTTCCTTGTCAATCGGAGCTGCAAGAACGGGTGGATTGGCTAATTGCCGCTTAAGTCCTCAAACGCTTCATCATCAGCCAACTCTGCATTTAATTGATCCGTCTTCTTCAAAGATCTCGGTACAAGGATCGCTTCTCACCGAGGCGGCCGATAAACCGCTTAGCGCGGCAATCCGTCCCGCCAAGCGCTGAACATCATTGATACACTTCGTTTAGCCAGGAGGTGATAGCTGTAATCTTCTCCGGATTAGCTTCAATTCCTGTTGGACACAAGCAAATCCAATAACTTGCCTGCCGGTACACCAAAAACACATTTGGCCGGGTTGAGCATCATCTTGTAAGTCCATAGGTTATCAAAGGTTTATTTCAAATCGTCAATCAGCGCCTCCTTCTCCCTTGACTTGACCACAATATCATCCACATAGGCATGCACATTACGGCCGATCTGTTTATGAAGGCAATTTCAGACACACCGCTGATAAGTTGCTCTGGCGCCTTGAGCCCAAAAGGCATAGATACATAGCGAATGCTCCAAAGGGAGTTATGAACGCTGTCTTCTCTTGGTCCTTAACTGCCATCTTGATCCGATGATAACCAGAATATGCATCCGTAAAACTCAAATGCTCACATCCCGCGGTGGCATCGATAATCCGTCAATGCGGGAGGGCAAAGGGTCTCGCTGGACAGGCTTTGTTAAGGTCTCGTAATCCACACACATGCGCCAAGTGCCGCTTTTTCTTAAGAACCAGCACCGGATTAGCAAGCCATTCTCGATGGAAGACTTCAACAATAAAACCGCCGCTAAGAGCCCGCCACCTCCTCTCCAATAGCTTTGCGCCGTTCCTCGTTAAACCGGCGGAGAAACTGCTTCACCGGTTTGTACTTAGGATCAACATTAAGAGTGTGCTCAGCGAGTTCCCTCAGTACACCTGGCATGTCAGAAGGCTTCCACGCAAACATGTCCCGATTTTCATGGATGAACTCGATGAGCGTGCTTTCCTATTTCGGGTCCAAGTTGGCACAGATAGTGAACTGCTTGGACGAATCGCCAGGCACGAAGTCAACAAGCTTAGTCTCAGCCGCCGATTTGAACTTTAAATCCGGATCATGCTCTGTAGTTGGCTTTTTCAACGGGGTCATGTCCGCCGGATCAACATTGTCCTTGTAATATTTTAACTCTTCCGTAGCACAAACCGACTCTGCATAGGCCGCATCACCTTCCTCGCATTCCAAAGCAATCTTGCGGCTTCCATGAACCGTTATCGTTCCCTTGTGACCCGACATCTTGAGCTGTAAATAGATATAACAAGGACGTGCCATGAATTTGGCATAAGCCGGCCGCCCAAATAGAGCATGATATGGGCTCCGGATCTTCACCACTTCAAAAGTCAGCGTCTCGGACCGGGAATCATGATCGTCCCCAAAGGCCACCTCCAGAGCTATCTTGCCAACAGGATATGCTGACTTGCCAGGTACCACACCATGGAATACTGTATTGACGGTTTAAGATTTTTATCCGTCAGCCCCATACGGTGGAAGGTCTCATAATATAAGATGTTAATGCTGCTCCCCCATCCATGAGCACTTTGGTGAATTTATAACCTCCCACCGAGGGGCTACCACCAATGCTAGCTGACCCGGATTGTCAACCCGAGAGGGTGATCCTCTCGCCCATACGATTGGTTGTTCCGACCAGCGTAAATAACGTGGTACGGCCAATAGAATTCACCGCTCGCTTATGGAGTTTCCGGTCTCGCTTATCCAAGCTAGTCGTGAAAACATGATATTGCCCACTATTCAACTGCTTTGGATGGCTCTGATAACCCGACTGCTGCTGCTGGCTATAACCACCTTGGTTATTCTGATTATTCTGATTTTTATGTCCACCCTGATTGCCATTGAAGCCTGAGCCGGAAGCTCCTCCATCGTGACCCGGCCCATGGAAACCGGATCCTGAACCGCCTCCTGATCCATGATCATAACGGAAAGCATTAGAATTCTTGAACTCCTGCATAATGTAACAGTCCTTCCAAAGGTGGTTGGCCGGCACCTCCTTCGTCCCGTGCTTCGGACAGGGCTGGTTCAACAAATAGTTTAGGCGATCCGGGTTAGGATTCGGAGCTCCACCGTGATTCGCCACTTTACCCTTACGTCACTGACCCTTGTCCTGCGTGTTAGTATTAGCCACAAAATCATCTGCTTTACGTTTGCCTCCGTTCCCATGACCTGCCGCGTTGTGTTGCTGACCCTTGGAGTTGCTGTTCTTTTTTCCCTTCCCTGCCTTGTCATCCTCATACTCGGGATCCTTGGTACTATCAGAATCAGCATACTTCACTAAAGCACCCATGAGGGTGCCCATGTCGTTACAAAAACGCTTCATTCGTCCCAATTTTAACTTCAGAGGCGTAAACCGGCAGTTGCCTTCCAGGGTTATAATCGCAGAATCAGCGTTGATACGGTCTGACGAGTGCAAAATTTCCGAGACACGGCGTACCCAATGGGTTGTTGACTCTCCTTCCTCCTGGACACAGGCCGCTAAGTCCACTATTGACATGGGCTGTTTACAGGTATCCTTAAAATGTTGTATAAACCGGGCTCGCAACTGGGCCCATGAGCTGATAGAATTGGGCGGCAAGCCCTTTAACCAGGTATGAGCCGTCCCTTCAAGCATCATGGTAAAGTACTTTGCACACGCGGCCTCATCCACATCTAGCATCTCCATGGCCATCTCGTAACTCTCTACCCATGCTTCTGGAGACAAATCAGCAGTGTAATTTGGTACCTTGCGCGGACCCTTGAAGTCTTTAGGTAAGCGCACATTGCGTAGAGCGGGGACGAGACAGGGCACCCCCAAGGAGCTAGCAGTGACCCCTGGCTCGACTCAAATAGTGGGACGAAACGACGTACGTTGACGTGCCTTGTCTTGTGCTGCTAACTCGGCCTCCCTGCGTGCCCGGGCCCGGTCTACCACTTCCTGAGCATCACAAAGACCGCCTGTCGGGTTATTGCCACGGGTCGCTTCACGGTTCTGTGCGTTGCTTGATATGGCCGGCTCCTCCACACGTCTACTGTAGCTCCGGCTCGGACGAGGGGTGGAATGAATCCGGTCACGGCTGTATGAGTATGCCTCCTGTTGAATCAAAGCTGTCCGAAGGAGTTCCTTGACTCGGCGTGTCTCCACCGCCTGCGGGGAATCACCTTCGATCGGGATGGCCTCCAATCGTGAAGCGGCTGCGACAAGATTGTCCATAGGATTGGAATAATGACCCGGAGGTGTCTGGACCGGCTGAGGTACGATATTGTTCTGCCGAGGAGGTTCCATTAGGCGAGGTTGGACCGGCGCGCCTGGCCCCGACGCCTCCGCCCGGTTTACCTCTGGCGGATTACTGGTTCTGCGCCCCGGGTGTGAAAGAGGTTTCGCATCGAAAACCGAAGGCAACGGGACCGTGCTTCCGCTTCAAGACCTCATGTGACGCTGCTCGATTCAAAGATAAGCTTATAGGCCTGGTGTTTAAAGCAGCCCGCTCGCTGCCATCCTGTTGTTCTCACTGCCAGTCGGCCTTGGCTCGAGCGATCTGCTCCTCACCTTTGCAATTTCTGCATTGTGGGCATCCTGATCCGCCGGGTTGGCCTCTGCCATGAGCACAGCTAGCGCATCAAACAGATCAGATAAGAATTGAGCCGGCGGGCGCACGGGACCTCCTGCCCCGGCTGCCGCTGCCGCTGATGATCCGGAGAACATTGCTGCTGCGGTCGAAGAGTGGATCGCCGCTTGTGTACCGGCCATGAATATTCCAACCCGGTTGGGCAGATCGGAGGGGTCCGGAATACTGTCACCATCGGAACAGCCCCCAATCCGGTCATCTTGCAACTGATACAGCGATTCAGTTTCTCCGGTTGAGGACTCGTCGCCGGAATAGACAACGGTCTCGCTACCATATCCCGATCCATCCTCATATTCTCCTCCGTGGATAACCCCCACGAAGGCACGCTTCACGGCCGGTTTAACCCCGGGCAGATATCTCACGCTGAGCCGTCTCGACGAGGTCGGTGGAGATGTCCGGCTCAGGACCTGGTTCACCGATCTTGCCGATGAAGACGTGTATGCCCCCAAAGGGGACCCGCACCAGACTCAATTGAGCCGCCTCGGGCCCCATCCTGCGTCGTCAATGTAGAGCTTGCCGCGACGACTCTTGGTCATCCGCCCACAACATAGCCCTTGAGTCCTTCGAACTTGCCCTCCAAGAACGCCAAACCATCATGCGGTAGCCCCATAGCGCCAACCGTCGTGGGTTTGTCACGCAGATGTCCTCGTGAAAGGACTTAGTCGTGGAGCCATCGCCACGGGTTAACTTGAAGGGTTAAAGCGGACACAAGGACACAAGAGTTTATACTAGTTCGCCCCTTCGATGAAGGTAAAAGCCACGCCTAGTTGTGATGGAATTGATGGGGTTTCATGACTAGGAGCAAACAAGCTTCGCTTAGGCCTCGAAGTTGTTGTTGTCTGTTCTAAACCGCCGCCGGGCCGCCCCTTATATACACAGGTGACGCCCGTCGGTTTACAGAGTCCCGACGCCGGTTCATAGACGTATCCGGCTCGGTCTCTACTATTTCTAACTTACAACACAAGATACATATTGACGCCGATTTACAGCTACTGGCGTGAACCAGCTATGGGCCATAAGCCCTCTGCTATCTACTTGGGCTTTAACATGTTCAACTACTGGTGAAGTTAACCCGGCCTGCTCTGGCCGGTTTACCCCTAGTGGTAATATCCCCAACATACCCCGAAAATAAAATTTCTCCAAATGCCCTGAAAATGGAATATGATTTTTTCTAGAATTTTTGAGAATATCTAGCACTGAGAACACAGCAGGAGGGGCAAGCACCTGGCCACAAGGGTGGATGGCGTGCCCCCCTTCCTCGTGGGCCCATGGTGGCTCCCCTCCATGTATTCCTGCACCCACACACTTCTTCTTCCCCACAAAAAAGTCACCATCCAGCTCAAGCACGAGTTCTAGCTCTTTTTGCTGCGATTTTCGATCTCCTTGCTCAAAGCACTTCTCACAAAACTGCTTGGGGAGATTGTTCCTTGGTATGTGACTCCTCCATCGGTCCAATTTGTTTTTGTTCTAGTGCTTTATTCATTGCAAATTTGTGCTGCCTAGGTGACCATGTTCTTGAGCTTGCATGTCAAATTTATATGGTTCCAAGTAGCTCTAAGGCTTGATATAGGCTCTAGGCACTTGTAGGAGTAGTTGCTATCAATTTTATTGAGCTTGGTTCACTTTTATTTTAAAGTTACTAAAAATTTCAGAAATTTTTCAGAGGAAGAAATATGCTTAGGAAAATGTTCCAAGGTGGTTCTTCAAGGAAGCAAGGACCCAGGCTTGCAATGCGTGATGCTGACGATGAGCCATAAGGGACGCTCCAGTGCGGCCTTGTGAATGGCCTTCAGAAAATTTTATGGATCGAGCGGGAATCAAAGAAGAATTTAACGCATATTTGTGTAACACCGATCTTGTGAGCTTTGAGGTAGACAAATGCCCCCAGTACCACTATCTCACTAGTAAATCTGTGAGGAGGTTTGAATTTTCATCTTCACGTAATTCTCCAACTGTCCTGTTTGATCTTTATGAAAAATCTTATACCATGGACTTAGAGGATTTTACTTCTGCTTGGAAACTTCCACAACGGGGTAGTGTTAGTGAACCCCGTAAATCTGAATTTGGAAACTTTATTGCTAGCATAACTGTGGGGGAATCTAGAGACATAGCACAAGCTAGACCTCAATATTCTTAGGAGTGCTGTGTTAGGAGACAAATCTTATAATTTGGGAGCCATTGTCGCACGTAGGTTGCATCATAATAGATTTAATGGAGATTTATTTGGAGGAATTTATGCAACCCCTTAGCTGATTTTCTTGGTGTGGACGTTCGTGAGGATGATATTGAGTTGCCTCCTACTTATTTAGACTATAATGCTATGGTCCACCACCAGTTTGTCGAGAGGAATGAATCACCTCTCCGGTATCGCTTAATCTTTGACAGACGTCATGCTGTCCGTATTACTCTCCCTGCTCCCGCCTTCTTTGATTATCAGGCAAAAGGAAGATATGTTATTACCAGAGAGGAGGCAGATGAGTACGAGAGGAGGGCGGAGGCAGCTCGCCGCCATGTGCAGCTCAGGAGGCGATAACCGCTGCATCTCAGTATGACCCCAGCTATAACTACGGGTATCCGCCAGGCCATCCATGGCAATGAACCAACTTAGGCCGAAAGCCTAAGCTTGGGGGAGTACGTATTTCCCACCGACATTACATTTATGTTCAGACACTCATTGCTAGATGTCGGTGCTCATACTCTTTCACTGTAATATCCATGCTAGTTTATTTTCTTTTTCCTTCTTTCTTCTTGTGTGTTTAATAAACCTTAAGAAAAATAAAAAAAATAGTGTAACTTTTAGTTAGTTTACTTTTCTTGCTGTAGTAGTAATAATTAAAAAGAAAACCCAAAAAGATTTCCCTTTCTTCTTTTGGTTGTTGGGAGCTTTCCCGTGTAAATAGTTTTATTTCTGTTCTTTCCTTTGGGGGTCGATAGGAGAAGACCATGATTAAATTGTTGAAGTGGCTCTTATATGCATTATTGTTGATTTAACCAAGAGCCCATATTGCCTTGCCTTCTTCTGTTTATTGAATGCTCGCAGATTCCAGCTTAGTCCAATGCACGTGCACTCTTATTATTATTCACATCGTTCGGTCGTGCAAGTGAAAGAAAATTATGACGATATATGATGGACTGACTGAGATGAGAAAAGCTGGTATGAACTCGACCTCTCTTGTTTTTGTAAATATGATGTGTTCATCGTTCCTGATTCAGCCTATTATGAATAAACATGTTTGCAATGACAATTAGAGATCATAGTTGCTCGTGCCATGCTTGATTAGCTATGAGTTATAACGGTTTACCTTGCGTGCCAACATGCTATTAAAATGGTTGTGATGTAGTATGATGGGGTGGTATCCTCCTTTGAATGATTGAAGTGACTTGACTTGGTGCATGTTCACACATGTAGTTGAAACAAATCAACATAGCCTTCACGATATTTATGTTCATGGTGGATTCTATCCTACTCATGCTTGCATCCATTGTTTATTAATTTTAATGCATGTTCATGACTGTTGTCGCTCTCTAGTTGGTCGCTTCCCAGTCTTTTGCTAGCCTTCACTTGTACTAAGCGGGAATACTGCTTGTGCATCCAATCCATTAAACCCCAAATTTATTCCATATGAGTCCACCCTACCTTCCTATATGCGGTATTTACCTGCCGTTCCAAGTAAATTTGTATGTGCCAAACTCTAAACCTTCAAATAAACATTCTGTTTTGTATGCTCGAATAGCTCATATATCAACTAGGGCTGCCCTTATCTTCCATGTTAGGCAGGTTATTCTCAAGAGGAGTGGACTCCACTCCTCACTCACGAGAAAATGGCTGGTCACCGGGATGCCCAGTCCCATGCTTTATGCAAACTAAATCAAAATAGTTGCAAACAAAACTCCCCCTGGGACTATTGCTTATTGGAGACACTCGTTGTTTCGAGCAAGTCATGGATTGATGCTTGTTGGTGGAGGGGGAGAATAAACTTTACCATTCTATTTGGGAACTGCCTATAATGTGTGTAGCATGGAAGATATCGCCATCTCTTAGTTGTTATGTTGACAATGAAAGTATGCCGCTCAAAATATTATTTATCTCTATTTCAAAATCGAGCTTTGGCACCTCTACAAATCCCTGCTTCCCTCTGTGAAGGGCCTACCTATTTACTTTTATGTTGAGTCATCACCCTCTTATTAAAAGCACTAGCTGGAGAGAACAACTGTCATTTGCATCCATTACTATTAATTTATATTGGGTGTGACTATGATTGGATCTCCTTTACCATGAATTACAATGTCTAGTCAGTCCTTGATCTTTAAAGGTGCTCTGCATTTATGTTTTGTGGTCTCAGAAAGGGCTAGCGAGATACCATCCTGTTATATCATATTATGATTGTTTTCAGAAAGTGTTGTCATCCGAGATTTATTATTATCGCTCGCTAGTGATTATGCCATTGATATGAGTAAACATGAGACCTAAGAGTTATTGCAAATGTGGTTAGTCATAATCTTTGCTGAAAACTTGAATGCTGGATTTACATTTTTACAACTACAAGAGCAAACAGAGTTTGTAAAAGTTTTTCTTTATCACTTTCAGTTTATCAACTGAATTGCTTGAGGACAAGAAAAGGTTTAAGCTTGGCGGAGTTGATACGTCTCCGTCGTATCTACTTTACCAAACACTTTTGCCCTTGTTTTGGACTCTAACTTGCATGATTTGAATGGAACTAGCCCGGACTGACGCTGTTTTCAGCAGACTTTCCATGTTGTTATTTATGTGCAGAAACAAAAGTTCTCGGAATGACCTGAAACTCCACGGAATGTCTATTTGGAAATAATAAAAAATCCTTGCCAAAGATGAAGACCAGGGGGCCCACACCCTGTCCACAAGGGTGGGGGCGCGCCCCACTACCTCGTGGGCCCCCTGGAGCTCCTCCGACCTCAACTCCAACTCTATATATTTGCTTTCGGGGAGAAAAAAATAAGAGAGAAGAATTCATCGCGTTTTACGATACGGAGCCACCGCCAAGCCCTATAACCTCTCGGGAGGGCTGATCTGGAGTCCGTTCGGGGCTCCGGAGAGGGGGATTCATCGCCGTCATCATCATCAACCATCCTCCATCACCAATTTCATGATGCTCACCGTCGTGCGTGAGTAATTCCATCGTAGGCTTGCTGGACGGTGATGGGTTGGATGAGATCTATCATGTAATCGAGTTAGTTTTGTTAGGGTTTGATCCCTAGTATCCACTATGTTATGAGATTGATGTTGCTATGACTTTGCTATGCTTAATGCTTGTCACTAGGGCCCGAGTGCCATGATTTCAGATCTGAACCTATTATGTTTTCATGAATATATGTGAGTTCTTGATCCTATCTTGCAAGTCTCACTACAAAAAAAATACACTTCCATGATGATACGTGTTTGTCACAATAGGTCGCGTTTTTTGTCATGCATGTTCATCCATGACAAATTTATGACAGAATCAAGATAGTCATACCTGTGCTATTGTAGAAGTGTTCCATGACATTACCAAAATTATCATCATGGAAGTGTCCACTATAACGGAACGCCATTAAGCTATCGGGTCGGGTTTTGGATCCGATAACCCGTTAACAGCCCCGACCAATGGGAAATTTCCATGTGTAAAATTCTTATTGGCCGGACGAAACATGTGTCACTCGTCGATTGGGTCGATAGGCGCCTATGATATGTCGACCGTGCCACGGCCCACCACTGGCCCATTTAGCTTACAAAGCCGGCCCGTTTGACTTGGTCAAAAGTTAATGGGCTAGCTCATGAAAAGCCTGTTAACGGTCTCTTCGCAAATAGCCCATTTTACGGCCAGTTAGGCACTAAAGGAAATCGGCCAAACAACGTCATGTGGCCCATCGAATATAACACCAGCCCATTTCACTTTCGCCCATGTATGGCCCACGACGTCTTCGCCCATATGAGGCCTTCGTATCTTCGCCTTTACAGCCCACGATGACTCTAGCCCATAATGAACAGTAATTTTCTTTGTACCCGTTAACGGCCCGTGATTTACATGGGCGTTTCAGCCCGTGTTAGCTTCGGCCTATTGACGCCCATCGTTCTTGGGCTCCTTTTCGCCCTCGATTACTTCGGTCCGTTCTTCGCTGTTCCCTAATGGGCCAATTCGCCCATGGCAAGAGTCGGCGTTCTTGGCATGTTCCCCAAATGGGCCAAATTCGGCCCATGGCAAGAGTCGGCCCGTTACTGGCCTGTTACCCTAATGGGCCAAATTCGTCCCATGGCAAGAGTCGGCCCGTTTCTGGCCAGCTCGTCCTATATTCTGGCCCATTAACAACCCGTTATGCTTGTGATAGAATTAAGCTTTTGCATTCCTACGGCCTGTTAATGGCCCGTTACCGTGCTGGGCCGATACCAATTACGCCCGATTATGGCCCATGTAGACCCATTTATCCGACGGCCCTAGGCCCATTTATCGACGGCCCGAGGCCCACCAATTACAGGCCCATTTATCGACGGCCCGTAGGAGACCCATGGATCCTACGACCTGTATATGGCCCATGGGTAGTTGCGGCCACTAGCAAACCAGGGAAAAAGAAGACTAGGAAATAAATACGGCCCAAACTAACGCTAGGCTATTAAGGCGATTGCATAGATTACATCCACTCGGCATCAAAGATCGCCACCAGTGCAAATATAGGGAACACCCTACACTATACAAAAATGGCTTGCTGTTTTCTTCAGCCGGTGGCTGCACGTTAAGAATAAATTTTGTATCGCACCAAAGAAAATTACAACTATATAACAAAAGGAAGGTTGGCATAAAACTTAACAGTCTAGCAGATAAATGCACCACCAGAAGTTTAGAAGCTCGGTTCATTTGACCTGACTATTACGTTTTCATGTTGTATTGTCCGATGGAACACCATAACCCTCGCCTTCATTTCCCCTAGGCTCCTGAACAACATAGCAAATGTCTGATAGTATGGTTTCAAAACCATGCATATCTTGACGACATTGAGCAATGTTTCTCCTTGTTTCACAAAGGGCCTCTGTTAGGGAATGGACTTGTGTCTGGAGCGCAGATACAACATTGCTTTGAGCTTGCATATCTTGATCATGAGGCAGTTTGGACGATATTGCCTTAACAACCAACCCAGTATTACGCAGGAACGTGCTTTTGGCACTTCGTTAGTGGACAGTCTTGACCCACCGCAAGAAGAGCGACATTGCGGTTATAGTTGCCTCGCCACCTTCAGAAGGTGGCGGTTCCACCATTTTTCCATAGATCGCTGAAAAGTTGAGGTTTTACATTAGTAGTACTAGAACAGAAGATATTAAGGAGGCAGCAAAACCAAACAAAATAGCTTTGGTCTATATACAGAACTTATTCTGGTGAACCCATGTAAAATATTAGTTGTATTTTATTGCAAAGTACATAATAAAACCAGGTTCCAAACATATGACCATGTACCATCGCTAATGTATTGTCTATTTCTTCACATTGTATTGAGGGCTAAGGATAAAGAGACGAAGTTTATAATACAGTAATCATAGTATGACATCATTCATATCACAAAAGAACTGAGAACAGACAAACAGGCAATTGTAACGTTGTGTGGGTAAGTCCAGCACGAAACTAGATTACGGGTCAAGATCACAGGAACATCACTCCTCCCTTATAAACCTTGTAAGGTGCAATGATACTCTAAGACAATTGTGTATAAAATTGAAAAGAGTAATAGACATTGGCTGCAAACCATGCAGTTCAAGGCACAAGTCAGAGTAAGTAGTAGTTAAAAGGCATGAGGATTAAGGACTTACAACAGCGGCTTTGACTGGTGTAGTCATGCCCTTCTTCTTGCTGGTGTGACAGTCCTTGAAGATTTCCACAACATTTGGTTCAGGTACTTTTTGGTCCTTGCGGGCTTTCCTCTGCATTTCGAACAAGTCAATATAGATCTGATAATATGGTACAGCGAAAAGAGTGAAACAGCAGCTAATTACAAGAGCCTCGTAGTGTGCAATATAGCTACGAGATCCTGTCGTCTGTTGGAATTTCACTTTCGTACGATTGGCCTTGTTCTTTGAACAGTTCACCTACAAGAAGATAGATTTGTGTGGCACATGCGTCAATAGGACTTCAACATGTGATCTGATCACACATATATATAATGTACCTGATAATTCGGATCAGACCAGTCTTTAACAAGGCCCCTCCAGTCTTCATCTGATATATTTTCCGCTGGAAATGTTTGGGAAAGTTCTTTGTTAGCCTTGCCTTCAAAGTGAGTTTTCCTCAAGTTATACCGACATCTTGTCATGAGTAGACTTGAAAACATGGGTGCAAGCTTGTCAGGTGCATCATCTTGGCTATCCAACTTGAACCTCATCTGTTGAAAATTATGGGAGTCTCATTATCAAGCAACCTAGAAAGTATGGAGCAGAGCAAGGCGATATTACTAGTTTCCATACATAACCATACTTACAGATAAATGGTCGAGGAAGGTGTTGAACTGGGTTTCGTCTTTGTCATTCTGTCTTGAATCCATGTTGGGAGGATACATACATGACACCTAACGGCAACCGCTGCCTCTCGATACTAACTTGGCTGACTCAGAGCATCACGTGGCCTTTTAAACCTACCTCAAAATGGATCTCCATTCTTCCTCCTCTAGATTTAGTTAACCTATCGAGCATTATCCCTGATGTTTGTTTCCTCTTGCGCCTAGGTGCTAGTCCAACAACAAACATAGGAAGTGTTAGTGTACATCAAACTGTGAGACTACATATAAAGAAACATGCAACTGTAACTTGACTCCAGCAACTACCTTCTTGTTGTTGAAGCTCACAAGGTTCATCTGATATTGCCAACTCGTCTTGTGTCAAGAGTGCTTGGGAAGTAGTGTCAGGTGGCAAGGGAGCTTGGGAACGTGCTGCTAGCTCAGTTGACGCACGAGTATGTCATGCAGCTGGTAGTACTGTGGTAGGTGTTGCAAGAACTAGGGCTGTCTCTACTTGTTTGGTGGCAGCTATTTGTTTCTGTTTGGCTTTTTTGCAGTTCGTGTAGCATGGGATGCCGTGTTTGTAGAATTTTCCGCTGGACTTTCACCTTCTATTGCACCATCAGTACTAGCAGAATCTGCAGGATTCATCCGCTTCTCATTCCCTGCCATTCTCTGTTTCTTCCTCTTTCTCTGTGCCATGTTAAGTCAAGCCGACAAGAAAAACGAATAAAATTTAGTTCTTGAACAAATTGATGCGTGATGCGAATAAAACTTTGATGTTAGACAACCACATGATAGGAGGATGTAATATGTATGAAAAACAGGACGGAAGAGATAACCGAACTATGATGTGTAAACTAAGAAGAAGACATTTCACCAAATTAGAAGCAATGCAATGGAAGGTAGACACCATATGAAAGATGCTACAAATATCGCTCGCCAAGTTAATGTGTCTCAGCATAAATGGCGTTTAAACAAATGTGAAGCGGTACAAGAAATAAATCATATGCAAGATGCAAACAACATCACACTACCATGTTAGAGGTCTCTCGTCATTAGTGCCATTGCATATTCACAGCATTGCATATTCACAGCTTATGATGTGTAAACTAAGGAGAAGGCATTTCAACAAATTAGAAGCAATGAAAGCTAGACACCATATGAAAGATGCAAATAATATCACTCTACCAAGTTAAAACTGTCTCGTCATAAGTGCCATTTCAACAAATTAGTAGTACAAGCTAGAAAAGAATGTGAGATGTAACCTATATCACACTCCGAAGTCAAACGTGTCTTATGATAAGTGATTGTTGCAGGTTACACAACAGTAGTAATTTGATGTAAGAACATGGTGTGATAGACAGATATTGTATGTTCTAGAAACAGGAACACATGTCTTATTCAAGTATAATGTGTAAAGTAAGCAGATGGAATTCAACAAAATTAGAAGCAATACAAGCTAGACATCACACATAACATGCAACCACATATAACAGTGCCAAGTTAGAGGGAGCACCGGTGATGCTGCACTAGGGAGACGTGCTCATCATAAACACAACTTTGTTGAGTGTCTATGCATGTGTTGTCTTGGAAATCATCTTGGGGTGTGGAGGAGTAGAAACTGTAGAGGCCCTCCGTTTGGAAGGAGCACCTTTATCCGCTGCCTTGCTAACTTCCTTCCGCTTTATTGATTTTGAATTGTCAAGTAAAACCGACAAGAAAAAGCAATAAAATTCTCTCTTCAGAACTCATTCATGCATGATACAGACAATCACTACTTTGATGTAAGGCAAACACATGATACCGGCATGGAATATGTACGAAAAACAGGACGGCATGGCATGTTCACAACTGTTTGTGTAAACTAAGCGAAACCATTCCAGCAAATAAGAAGCAATGCAAGCTAGACACCACATGAAAGATGCAACCAATATGACCGCCAAGTTAAAAGCGTCCCATCATAAATGGAATTTCAACAAATTAGAAGCAGCGCATGCTATAAATCATATGAAAGATGCAACTAATATCGCACTTGCATATACTAAAGGTGTCTCGTCATATTGATTGATGCGGGATACAAAAAACAATAGTTTTATGTAAGGACATGCTTAATAGACAGATGTACTATGTACTAAATACAGGAAGGCATGTCACATTAATGGTATAATGTCACATTTACGGAGTATAAGCTAAGCAGACTAGCACATGCACTTTAACCAGATTGGAAGAATTACAATCTAGACACCATATGCAACATGCAACCACATATCACGCTGCCAAGTTAGAGCAAGCACCTGCAATGCTAGTGTAGGGGAAATGCTGTAATCAACTACTGAGCTCGTTCACTATCTTCATCTAGCATTTCGCATTTCTTGAGAATCATGTCGGAGGCCGACGCTGCATTCTTTAAATGAGGAGTAGTCCCCTTGCCTGCCTGCCTCGTCATAAGTGATTGATGAGGGATCCACAAGAACATTAGTTTGATGTAAGAACATGGTTAATACAGATGTACTAGTATGTACCAAAAAAGAAAGGCATGTCATATTCAAAGGTATAATGTGTAAGCTAAGCGGATGCAATTTAACCAAATTGGAAGCAATACAAGCTAGACATCCGGCTGGAGTGGTGAACATGATCATCTAGGACACGAGAGCCTGGTGGGAGGCGGGCTGCTTCGCCACCATCGCGGCTTTTAGTTGGCTTCGGTGATGCCTGTCTTTCTGGGCTTATCACTTTGGCTCGGCCAATGCCCTAACTAGCTATTTGTCTTCCGGTGCTCACGGGATGGTGGTTCATGTAAAAATATCTTTCCTTATCTTAATAAAGACCGACTTGACCTTTCGAATACAAGCTAGACACCAACATGCAACCACATATGACACCGCTGGTTAAAGCAAGCACACAGGATGGTGGTTCATTGCGGCGAGGTCATCAACTATAGAGCTACGTTTACCGTCTCCATCTCTCGACTTTGCATCCTTTATAGCGTTGTAACATGTCTTGCCTACCCGTATACCAAGCTGGGCGACTTCTCTCTTTTCTTTGCTGCTTCTCTTTGGCGGAGAGTCTGAAATACCCTTGCATAAAAACACAATAGTGAGAGTATGGGTGAAGTGTGTGCAGAACTAGTGCCTTTGTAAAAGTAGCAGATAGTAGGTGGCTTAAAAATAAATGACAGGAGACATATGATAGCTCTACAACATTGCATGGCAAACAAAATTAGATTCTACTCCGTATGATTTTGTAATATATGAGCACAGAAATGCAGGTACTCCTCCAAAGACACCACCACATGTGGTCATATCTAAGATAACAATGATTGAAAATAAATAGGTCGATCGATTTTTTAATGAACCGCCGATCTATAAGGAACAGGCAGATGGCCTCGCTCTACCTCCCTTGATCATTGTTGACGATCTTTCACGAACCGCCGGCGACCACCAGCCCGAGCCGTGCCTCCGCCGCCCGCCTCCCATCGACCTCACACCACCGCCGTGCTTGGCAGCGCCCCAAGCCATCCTTTAATCCCGGCCGACCTCCAAGTCGGGCGCCAAGAGTGCTCTAGGCCGCAGACGCCCCTAAGATAAACACCAAGGCGCTGCTTCCCCGGTGTAATAGTCGTACTAGCGCCTGTTACACCGGGGAATGCTTCCGTTAATTGGGAATCAACTGGCCAGAAATTGAAATTCAGGGGGGCAACGGACCTCTAGCTAAGGTGAAATAGTATATGAGGAGAAACCTTGTGCATCACGAGTTACTAGGAACATCTAGTATCAAGAAGAAGCGGTCAACTAGTGTCTTCCGTGGGATGAATACCATGCAAGCAGAGACGTAAGATTTGCACGAATAAGGGAAGAGGAGTACCTTCTTCGGTTGTCGGTGTGGTCACCTCCACATGTCGCGCCGATCTTCTTGTTTTTACCGGGGAAACCGATGTTCTGGAGGGTGCAGGCTTGGACGAACCCATGGCCAAATTGTTGACTGTGTTGCTGTGGCTGTATGTCGGCGGAGGGGAAGCAGATCCGAGGCGGCGAAGGACGGCGTAGCCGGAACAGCTCCGGTGCGGTGGACGGTGGCGAAGTTGAAGCGGCAGCGGTGAGGCGCAGGACGGCGTGGTTGAACTGGCTCGAATGCAGACGGCTCGGCCTGGCTTCAACTACTAGCCGTGGAGGGCGTTGCGGTTGAGGTTGCGGTGGACGGCGGACGTCGGGTATCGGCTCGGCGTGATGGAGGAGGGCGGCGGTTGATGGGTGGGATGGGGTGGCGGACGGAGGACGCCGGGTTTCATGGCTGGTGGAGAGGTAGTTTTGGCGCCCACGGAGTACGAATGGGGAATCAGACGGGTGGGGGAACCATGTTTCGGTCTGGGACGCGCTTGTTTTTGGCTTTTTTGAACAGAAGATGGGACGCGCTTGTTTGAAATTTGGGGAAAGTACAAACTTTGCCCCCCTCTTAAATTTTGGACCTACTGCGGGTCGGGGGTAGGATGGTAATCCCAGGTGTCCCAAATAGTGGGCGGGAGCGATTTCGGCCGCGCATGTGTGCTTAGGCGACCATTGTGTATGAATGTTTTTCGGAGGCGGTTGCGTGGCGTCTAGATGAAGCTACAAACCTACCCCGGTTTAGACCTTTGGACGTCGGGCCGGTAGGTTTCACAGGTCGGAGTTATTAGAAAAGTAATTTCCTTGTACTACCAAACATTGGTCTCACGTGGTTTCGGGCGAGTAGAGGCTCTTTTGGCGCTTCGTTCGAAATTTTGAAACACAAGCATTCACGTTTAGAGTACTCTTGAACTATGAGGATTGACCTAAATAGACAACGTTATATTTGACCTTGTATGTTTGAAAACCTCATTAAATTATCCGCTTCCTTTTGAATTTTGACACTTGAAAATCCTATAACTACGATTATTTTGGAATGGAGGAGCTAAATTTGAATCTATTTTGTACACGACTACATATGCTATTATGTACAAAATCAGAGCAAAGATTGGTACCCCCATAGTTTAGGTATGGTTTACAAATGCCATGATATCAAATTCAAATAATTGAATGGACTTCATGTTGAATTCGATTTTTTTAAACCACCTTAGGTTGAATTCAAATGTATACTAGTTCATAGGTAGCTATTTATAAATGTCCATTGTGTAACTTTCGTATGTATAATGTGCTTTACACACACAACATGAACTATACTCACGTTTATATTTGATTGCTAAAGCGATGCATTGTCTGGAGTTCAAAATACTAACTATGTGGATCAATTGTGTCAAATAATAACATGGACATGCTCAAATTTGATAGAATCTAGATGTCTGATGGATCAATGACCGCTCCTTACGTGAACTGCAAATATCATGATCCCATCCTAATATTTGGATACAATTTATATCTTTAATCAATGTGTAGAGCAGTCTTTTTTACGTGTAGTTTCACTCTCCATCGGTGGTCTCTCACACATGCTCACACACTCTCTCCCGAGGTGTCTTTCTCGCACACATTCTCTAGATATAACCCTCCCTCCCTCTCGTAACCATTTACAACTGTTTTCACTAACCTTTATCACAAGCACTCTTCCTCTCGCAAACATACACACGCACAATCCTCATCGACCCTTTCTATATACATGGACCTGCCTACGTGTCTCATGTACGCACATTATCTTTACGCCTGTCTCTCACGCATTATCTCACACCTCTCTTCCTAATCGACGAGTATGATTCTAGCGAGCATTCTGTAGGATGCCCCTTAAAGTTAGGTTGGATGAATAGTAATATCCAGAGATAGAGGGGTTACCTTAGTCCGAGAACCTAGGGTTACAAATCCTAGCCGGCTTTGTAAGTGGACAGAGTCCTTCACAATTCTGCTATCTTTGTCTTGTACGACTAGTCATCCATGGGTCTTCCTAAATGTGTCATGGGCGACCAATGTGGCGCAGGACGGAACCGAACAAAGGGCCTCACCTCGACCCACCGGACCTCACGCGGTGACACACCCTCTGCCCCCACGTCTCATTATCTTCTCACACCCACACATACCAACACAGACACCACACACACAGAAAAATTCTCCTGGTGCCTCTATTCCCTCCCCCCTTGCATATACACACTCAAGGGAATGGAATCTCTTGTTGTGACATCATATTCGTCTCTCTCTCTCTCTCTCTAGACCACCCTCATTTCTCGTGCTATCTCTCCCCCCCCGTCGGCCCCTCTATCCATGCCTCTCTCGAATATGTAATACACACACATACCTCTCTAGGCCCCGCCAAATGCATCAACTACACATTCACACATGTTACATCACGTACCCCATTGATCTAAAATCCCTCTCTTCACGTTTATTTCGCATACAACATTCCTTTTGAATAAAGTGTGGCCAAAAAATTATTTTAGAGTTTCTACATATATACAACATTACAAAGTTATATGGAGGAGTACGAACGCTAATTTGCATTGCATTGTGCCCACAATGATATTTATTCCAAGACTGTGAATTTGTATATTTTATACTATATACAAAGTTAGTCATAATAAAGAGAAGCGAAGAGCATCTCTCTCTCCATCATACCCCCCCTGACGCCCCTTTCACGTATGCACACAAAACTATCTCCATGTCCTCTAAAAGTAAGCCCCCAGAAAATTCACGCGCGTTACATCTTTCTCTCGCGATATATGCAATGACGATCATTGTATTTGAAGTGAAAGCACGATACATACAATGGACTTCATAATCCACTCATTACGGTCATCGTTTATGTTTAGTGGTTATTATACAGTCACGGGCTCACCGTACAACTTTGTATTTGCTCATGACATGACTAGTTGACCAGTTGAACGCTCCATGTGGCACCTAATCTAGTGTTGAATCACATTATCTCACTAACATCGTGCCCACCTATCGACTTGTATCTACTCTACATCTACACTATTATAAAATACATAAAATACACTCTTATAAAAAACAGAGTTGGTGATGATGGTGTGCCTGCCATCCTGCAATATAGGCCGTCCGATTTATATCTGACGGATAGGAAAGAAACTATGGCAATTTTGCAAAAAGGTACCCACACACCTCTCCACATTTGCAAATAAGGCCTTCCCTCGTTCATCCTTTTCTCTCACAAGATAAACAAGTCATACAAATGCATCTTGATGTTACGTGCAACGCACGGGCATCTTGCTAGTAAGAATGAAAACAAACGACAAAAAAATATTTTGACGGTGGTTCGAAGTCATGACCATGGGCACAGCGGACAAGGTGGCCTTGTATTGGTATGTTGAGCCGTCTGTTTTAACACACAGGAGCTGGTGTGGTGATTATACACACGCGCGCATGCACACGAACTCCATCCACGCAACACTCACACAAACACATGCACCCACGCACGCACGCAACACTCACACGTACACACGCAGCCACGCACGCACGCAACACTCACACGCACACACGCACGCATGCATGCACACACCAGTACACCACACGACCAACACACAATCTCACGCTCAAGTGCTCAACCTACATGTGCATGCGCACACATCAGGCCCTGACAGACACATACACAACCAGGTGATTCCCGCGCACGGCTTGGAGCCTTGTCGCGCCTGCGTAAACTTGTGTTTATGTGACCTTATCCCTATGTGAACTGACAGGTGGGACCCACAAGGAACGTGGTCAATTTAACTAGCCAACATGGCGCCACGCAGACTATTTGGCCGGTAAACAGAGTGCAATCGATGCTGAACTGTGAGCAAGTGACCGGATAATCACCGCAAAACATATATAGTGACCGTAATCAACTTATTCTGAAGTTCGGTGACCGTACTATGCTTTTCTCTCTGTAGGCCCTCCAAAACTACATCTCTACACGTTCTCGCATGTTACATCTAACAACTATGCAATACAACACTACTACTACACTCTAACACAATAAATCATATGTGTTTTTAGTTTTACTAGATATCATATTGTTACTTATAATTATTCAGTTTGCATACATTAAAATTGCCTTTGAAATGTATGGCCAATATCATCTACCACGCTGGAAAAATCCGCCCTTTCTGTTTAATCGGGTTTGTATCGATGGATCGTGCGAAACAAGCAAAACTATAGTACTATCTGATACAAGTGACAGTTCATTTGGCCGTCGTGTCGTCTACTCCTCCGTCAGAAGAGTGGGCGCTTCGCTTTCATAAATCTTCTAGTCCCTTTCGCCGACATGTGGGACATCAAGCTACCGGGTCCACGTGCCATACCGGAATACAGTGCAGAGCAACCGGGATGAAGCACCCCAGTCATGGCGCCGGCGTAGTAATGAGCAATGAGGTATCAAATCACAAAGCTGCACCTTTCCCGCAGTTAAATTGGAGGGACGAAGTAATAATGCTAAAAAAATAAGTTGGAGGGACGAAGCAACCATCATTTCACTCGTTGCTGAATACGCTTCTCCCTCATCTTCTTCAACTTAACCACATGTTGCTTTTGCCGTTGTTCTGCCTCATGTGGGACGCGGATCAGCTTGGTCGCTTCTCCCTCATCTTCTTCAACTTAACCACGTGTTGCTTCTGCCGTTGTTCTGCCTCATGTGGGACGCGGATCAGCTTGGTAAAGCACTGACACGTGGGACCGCATGTTAGGAAACCGCCAGGACAACGTCCTCCGAAAATAAGAAACCTCCCCCGCCATCCGCACGGCAAAATAACCTCCTTTTTACTAATCTTTGTTTCTATAATTTTTTAGATCAATATAATTGAGATTTGTATAGATAGCACATAGGAGCAAAAGCAAGTGGTACGGTTAAGGGGATCCACAATGTGTAGCCAAATGTGAAAATAGCTTTTGGCATCATGGGAACCATTGTGGACGGCGTTGCCAAAGCCAAAAAGATGGAACCGAAGCTCCCTGATTGATTGATTGAAGGAATAGAAAAATGCAACGTCTCTCCTCTTTCTCCCATGCTTGGATGCATGTAGGAGTAGTACAGTATAGAGCATAGAGTCTACTCCCCTGTCCCTTCTATCACAAATCACAAAGCAGTGAGGCGTCAAATCACAAAGCACGGACGAAGCAACTATCATTTCACTCTTCGCTGACTCCGCTTATCCATCGTCTTCTTCGAGAAACCATCTCACCGCACTAGTACTCATAGTAGTAGTAGTAATAGTAAAGGACTTCCTGGATGCTAATAAGGCGGTTGTCTCGGCTTGCAGGCGGCACTTGCGAACGACTTACCGTGGTCTCCCTCAATGGTGTTCTCCGTCGAGCGACTTCGCCAAACCACAAAAAAAAGTAAATCGACGTCATCGCAATGGGCAAGGAATTCAAATATAGTTACTACCTCCATTTTTTGTACACAAGGCCAGTATATCAAAATTAAAATTTGCAAAGGGCCACTAACACTAATCGAGGCAAAATTGACGGGGTTAGCAACCAAGGACATTAATATCCCCTGCATGCATGTGGAAGTGAGAAGGTTCGTTTGCATGGCGCTGCATTAATCAAGCGATCAGGAGTGAGATGGTTAGCTCTTTGGTCTTTCGAGAAAAAAAATATGCATTAATTGACACGTGAAACGAGGATTTGTATCGAAGGAAAACCCCGCCTTTCTTTTTTAACACTAGTACTCCTAGTACGTACTACCTCCATCCTGGTTTATAGGTCCCTTTTATAGTTTGTGCCAAATTTTGACTAAAGATTTAACTAACAAAATGTTAATGCATGTCAAGAAAAATTATCTCATTGGATTCTTATTTGAACATAGTTTTGAAAAATATAATGTCTGGTGACATGCGTGAACATTTTCTTATTTTAATCTATGGTCAAAATTTGGCACGAAATACAATGGGGACCAATAAACCCGGACAGAGGTAGTACGTACTTATCCTGTTTGGGTCTAGGCCTTGCATTGCCAAACTTCGCCACACATTTTTGCCAAGATTGCCTAAAGTTTTCAAAATGAGAAGGAGGTACAATTGCGCACGGTTGTCGCGGACGCACCGCACCCTCACACGGTCGCTCCTGCACGCCGCAGTCGCACCGCACCCTCACACTTCGCTCCTGCACGCCGCAAACCCAACCAAGGGGCGCACCCTCAGCGACACGTCTTGTCGTCGCATGTGAACAAACCAAACTCAGCTATCCTATCGCTGACACATAATTTTCATTCATAGAGTATGTTTATCCAACCGGAGTATCCGTACGGCCCTTGCTTTGGTATGTTGGGGACGAAGAAGAGGTGAGGAAGAAGGAAAGAAGGGTTAGGAGACGTAAGATATTCATCCAACCGCCTGAAATGGTAGACTCAGGCGACTTGCATAACAAATAGTATGTTTTTACACAGCAAAAGATCCATAATAATAAAAACAACAACATAAAGAAAAACTATCACTGCTCGCGGAAAGAGACGGCCTCGTCATCTTTGGTTGCTGGCGCGAACCAGCCGTCGCTGCCGACGTGTGGCTCCGCACCGTGGTTGTCCTCGGCCTCCAGCTACTCGTTCAAGCGGGCGTCTTGGGCGCTGCTGCGGACGAGAGCACAGCCAGTTCAAGTCGAGGGCGTCCGGTTCCGCTGCGGGAGGGCCTTGATGGCAGCGGCATCCGCGCGCTCAGCGTCGAGTCGAGCCTCCGCCGCCCGGTTCAAGTCCAGGACTTCGGTTCCGCTGCGGGGCGTCGATGAGAGCGGCATCCGCGCTCCGCGTCGAGTCGAGCCTCTGCCACCCGGTTCAAGTCCAGGACTTCCGGTTCCGCCCGCAGGAGGGCGTCGATGAGAGCGGCATCCGCGCCCTCTGCGTCGAGTCGAGCCTCTGCCACCCGGTTCATGTCCAGGACGTCCGGCTCCACCTGCAGGAGGGCTGCGATGGCAGCGGCATCCGTGCGCTCCGCCTCAAGTTGAGCCTTCGCCGCCCGGTTCACATCTACGACATTCGGTTCCTCCTGCAGGAGAGCCTCGATGGCAGCGGCATGCGCGCGCTCCGCGTCAAGTTGAGCCTCTGCCTCCCGGTCCTCCTTTAGTATCACCATGTTGAACCGCTGGTCCGCCTGCACCATGGGGGACTCGGACGCCGGCACGAAGTCGACATCCATCGTCTCATACCCACCGGGGGCCTTCTGCGCCGCGACCTCCGCAGTGAACATTGGATCGGCTTCCTCCTCCTCGTAGCTTGGCTCTAGAGAACTCGAGGATTGGCCTGCCGCAAAGCGAGCTTGGGAACGGAGGTCTGTGGCGCCGACCGCCGCCGCGATTTCTGCGCGGCGCTCTAGCGTCAGCATCTTGTAGTAAGTGATCTTGCGGCGCACCATGGCTTTCCGGCGAACTAGGGGACGCTTGATGCGGGCTAGGGGATCGAAAGGTGGGGGAATGGGCTGGAGATTTGGTGTGGTTTTAGGACAGTGGCTGGCGTGGTCGCGGCGAGAGAAGGTTACGGTGTGAATAGTGGTTCGGTGACGACCGGTCAATCGGTTTTGATCTGTACATCGCTCTTGTCGCGTTCGCGTTGCAGCCCAACACGCTGGACCCTCCACGTCGCTCACCGAATGGGCGCGCGCCGTCTTGCGTTTTTCGCTCGCTTGTGGGACCACAGTTGAGAGCAAACCGACGTCCCTCCCCTCCCCCCCGCGTCAATTATTATACCACTACTCCCTCCGTTTTATGCGGAGTAAATAAAAACAGAGGGAGTATACTACGGATGAGGATCCTCGACGTGGCGAACCCATTGAGTAAGCGACATGCGGGGCCTAGCAAGCATGGGGTCCATGATGATAAGTGACCGAAAGGGAGGGTAAGGCAGGGATACCTACGTCAGAGGATCCACTTCCACTATACTCTGACCAAATGTTAGAGTAATAATATATGACATGCAGTGGTTAGTTCATTGCATGCAATACTATTAGTTAGCAAATAAACATTAATGTCTCTCGTTTTCCCCTCCTCCTTGGTCACGGTGCACAGCCTAAGATGACTTACTCACCTATGTGAAAGGAGTACTATTAATCTTGTCAATAGTCAAATTGGTAACCATCTCGAGTACAAATGTAGGAGTACGTACGAATCTAACAATATTGATTGGGCGTTGTTGAATGTTGATACCTTTTTTTATCATAGTAGAGATACTTTGACTACACATAAAACTTATATGTAAGGTAGAAAGGATAGGAGGGAGTATATTGTACGTTCAAAAATGAAACGAACATTGAATACCCTTTATATATGATTTGCGGATGCTATGATCACCGGTTCAAATTTTGAATCTGCCTTAGGTATCACGTGCCCCCACTCGTTCCCTCTCGATTTCATCTCGGGGTCTGGAGATCTATTGAAACAGGACCAGGGTGGGTACATGCGAATGATACTCGGCGGAATGTTCAAATGAGGCATGCGGGAGGATGGACTCGACTGGTGGGCGACATGATCGATGGAGACGAGGGCTGGAGAGGAATGAGAAATAAGCAAACACCACATGATTACACTTGAACGGCTCAAATAAACAATAAGTTGTCTCGCTTGGCCTACATAGTGAAAGGCCTAATCGCAACCGAACACCGACTTCGAATATGGCCGGGAAAACAGGGAAACCGACATGTGGGGCACACCCGTCGGGACGATGTAGCGTAGACTAGTCCAATCGAGGAGCTGGCCCACGACCTCCTCGCCACCGACAACCGTTCATGTGGGTCTTTGGGGCCAACAACGGGGCGCAGCTCCAGCACCGCCTCTGGACACGGCGACCTGTGAGTGACACGCTCATATCGTCGATAGACACGGTCAGTTTCAGTGTGCCGAGGGTGGCGTTTGTGTTGTGGCACGACCAACAGTATGTTTGGTTTGTGCCCAAGGTTGCCCCATCAAAGCATCGGGTAGCCAAAATTTTGGTTGAGGTATTGGTTGCCCATGATTTGGCCGACATTGGCAAGAAAAATGAACTAGAGTTGGCTAGAGTTCATTGGCATGCCAAAGAAATGGCAACCATCCAAACAAAGACCAATCTTTGGGTCATGACCAAAATTTTGGTAAGGTGCACTTTGGCCACAATCCAAACACACCCCAACACCCGGCTCGTCGCGGATGCACGGGGCGCCGCGACGTGTCCGCGGAGTGGTGTAGCACGGCCAACTGCATCCTCTGGACCTGAGACCATGCCGGGTCGTCTTGCTTTTTCAATGACATGCGGGGATCGCATTTGAGCAAAGGGTATATCCAACATTGCCACGACTGCAGCTGACTACCCTGGCACACCAAAGCCCTCGTCCCTCACGCGGTCGCGCGGTGCGTTCCCAGCCGGCGCCAGCTGCCCGCATTCATGTTGTCCGTTCGTATGTCGTCGTTAAGAGGCTCGGTGCCCGAGGAACCAACTCCGGTGACTTAATGACGCACCCGGACGCTTGGCCTCACCGGAATGAGCTACTTAAAGCGGCAACGCCCAGCTAACCTCCACACCATAGCGCATCGTCCTCCTACCTGACACCACATCCGCCATGACCGCAAGTGCGAACTCTCTGCGGGAGAGCTTGTCTTCGGGGATGAAGCTCGAGGTCGCCGCCCTCGCTCAAGTCGCCTCTCGCGACGCAATAGCGGCGTAGCTGGGACGCGACGCGACCGCTGGCGGTAGCTACACCTGGCGGCCGACGGCGGGAGCACTGTCAGCCACGCGTCCTACTTGCCGCTGTCCAACGTCCGGCACCGCCGAGGTCGGGGACTCCTCCGAGGATGAGTAGGGCATGGAAGGCGGCAGGGCATGGTGTGCCAACTGGTCGGTCTGTATCCCGTGTTCTACTCTTCCTCGCCGGAGACCGCACCTTCACTTCACGGGTCTTGAACCCCGCCCCCGTACATAGAGATCGCAGATGGAGGACATCGGTCGCTACCGTAGAATAGGTTTAGGGTCGGGTTTCTTTTATTTTTCTATCTTATAAAAGTTCAAAATGTAATGAAAATCTGCCGTGTTTGCATTAATCTCGGCCGGTGTATATGAACTTTCACAATAATATACATATTGTAGGAGTACTAGTGCACGGAAGATCAAGATCTTGTGGGAGAAAAGGATGAACGAGGGAAAGCCTTATCTGCAAATGTGGAGAGGAGTGCGGGTAAATTGTCATAGTTTCCTTCCTATCCGTTAGATATGGATCAGACGTCCTATATTGCAGGATGACAGGCACACCATCATCACCAACTCTCCTTTTTATTGAACCAAGACAAATCTAAAAAATCCAACTAAGCCAACCTCCCAGCATATCGCACGGGAAAAGACCCAGCCGCGCCGTTTTAGTCGGGATTACCGGATTACTAGTAGTAGTATCGATGGATCGCGCGAAGCACCTAGTTTAAAAGGAAAAAAGGCGGTACACTCACAGCACTCCTGTCGCGGTCGCATTGCACCCCACACACGTTCGGTCCTGCACACGGCTCAAGCAAACGAAAAACGCTTCGGCTTGCCTCTTCACTGACACGTGGGACTGGACTTGGAGAAATCGACCAGGCGCCAAACTCCCCCCGCCCACCGCGAACCCCCCCCCCCCACGCACACACACACACACAAAAATTCCCCTCAAATTCGATTCAACCGCCCTTCGGCCAAATATTCCCCAAACCCCCCTCCCCCCGTCCCCCCTTCACTCCATTCGCTCCGCCAAAGCCGCCCTCCCTGCCGCGCCGATACGTCGGCGCCGCGGTTCATCGAGGGGATGCATGGCGATCCTCTCGCTCCCACAGTATGCTCTCGTAGACGGCCGTCCTCTAGTCGCGCCGCCACCTCGCTATGTTCTTGTGGGCGACGGCGGTCGGCACCGCCACCGCCCGGCGGCGTTAGTGTGGAGGCGCACGGCGGTCAGCTTCTCCCACGGTACCGCATTCTAGGCGAGGCCCGTTCATGTCGGTGTAGCGCTGAATGTTAGCTAATAGACTTTGTTAATCTCTTTGTTTGCGAAGTAGTTTCTTGTCAATATGCTCGCTTAAGAAGCTTCCTTGGCCTGTTCGCACTCAATCTGCTTAGCTGAGATGGCATGCCAAGGCCGATTAGTTGCTAAAATATCCTGCCATATATTTATTGTGGCGAGATTGCCATGGTCTAGTAGCCAATCTGTTAGGTGAAATAGCTCTACACCGTTTTATACTCGATCTTTGTTGCTGCGATGGCCTTCGATGGTTCGATGGCTGTGTGCTCAGGCTCATTGACTGCTGAAACAGCCTGCCATAATTTAGCACTCAAATATGTTTGCTGAATTAGCTTTACATATATTTCGTTACTTAGATCTGCTCTTCCAAATATCTTGCCATAGCTGTAGACATCGACCTAGGTATTTTTTTTCTGGACTTCATAAAAAAGCATATATGTTTTTCCTGTAATATCTAGTAGAAGAACTAATTTGTATGTCTAACAGATGGACAGGACTTGGATAACTTCTGCTCGAAGATTCTCCGCTGCATATGTCGAGGGGGTTGAAAACTTCATGAACTTTATCAGAGCTGAGTACGGTGGTCTGAAATCAGATGTGCTCTGCCCGTGTAGCAGTTGTATGAATTAAGTTACAAGACCCCAATCAAATGTGCAAAATCATCTACACTTGTATGGGATGTCGGTCACATATACTAGGTTGGTTCATCATGGTGAAGCTGTGAACGTCAATGTTATTGACTACGTGGAAGCAGCAGATCACCATCTTGATCTGCCTGATGCTCAGGTGGAAGAGGAGGAGGTGGTGGTGGTGGCGGAGCCAGTGAGTTTGACCAACATTGAAACAATGCTACGAAATGCTCGTGCATTCCGTGAACTTTCACCTGCAGAAGAAAAACGGTGGCCCGCATGTTGGAACAATGCAACGTTGTTGTCACCCGGAAATAAGCTGTCAATATTCTCAGCTATGGTCACCTTTCTTGGTGAAGACATCGGCGGATGACCAACAAATCATTCGATGCGATGTTGGCTGCTTTCGCAAATCTTTCCCAGATCGTCTGAGCTTCCACACACCTATAGTAAAATGAAGAATTTCCTTCGTGCAGTTGGAATTGGATATGATATGATCCATGTTTGTAAGAATAATTGTGTTACATTCCGGAAGGATTATGCCAACAAGTGAATGCCGAAATGCAAATCATCAAGATGGAAAGATGGCGATCTTTGTGAAGAGGGTTCCTCATAATTTTACGAGACATTTTCCAATTACATCAAGATTGCAGAGGTTGTTTCATGATTTGAAACAAGAGAGGATGTCTTGTGGCATTCTAGGAACCAGGAGTACAGAGATCATAATGTAATGAGCCATCCATCTCATGGTAGTGAGTGGAAAAGCTTCAATGATAAACACAAAGAGTTTCTTTGCTGACCGAGAAACATTAGACTTGGCTTAGCTTGGATGGATTTAAACCATTTGGCCACAGGCGCCACATATAGCATGTGGCAGTGCTTGTTATCCTTACAACATGCCTCCAAATGTCGCACGAAAGAATCAAACTACATGATGGCCTTGCTCATTCCAGGTCCCAAAAGTCCTGGAAAGGATTTTGATTTGTTCATGGAGCCTCTTGTGGAGGAACTTCAACAGCTATGGAAGGTGTTCTCACTCGAGACCTATATAGCAGCCCACCAGCTGATTTCTTTCGTGTGCTGTCGTAATTTGGTGCATCCATGATTATCGGCTTTGGGCACTATGTCGTAGGCGAGCGACACATGGTTACAATGCATGTGTTATTGTGACAGGAATCATTGTCACACGCAATACTTAGCAAGATCTGTTACATTGGACACTGCGGTTTCCTTGCCAAGGACAAGCCGCATCCTAGAAAATACCGAAGACATGTGTTCAATGCAAAGCATGAAAACCGTGATGCGCCAAAGAGGCTCACCGCCGATGAGTTGCAAGTGGAATTAGAGAAGGTCGGGCATATTACACGGAAACCATCCGGTAATGGTAGCGGAAAAGGAAGCGTGTACGGTAGAAGAGAGATTATTGTTTACCCGGGTCCACTTTGTGGGACTTGGAGTATTGAAAAGATTTGGATCTTACGCATAATCTTGATGTGATGCACATCGAGAAAAATATATGTGACACATTATCGGCACACTTCTTAACATTGAAGGCAAGGCGAAAGATACCTTAAAATCTAGGATTGATTTGACACACAGGTATCGAAAGGATTTGCGGTGCAAGATGAAGGTAAACCACGGGATATGGCACCTGCTTTATGCGTCTTGGACAAGGTAAAAAAAAGAATTCTGCAAGGTCCTGTCACATGTGAGATTCCCACATGGATTTGCTTCCAACCACGAAAGGAGAGTCGGTGCAGATGGAAACAAGGTACAAGGGTTGAAAACTCATGACTGCCACGTCATACTTCAAAGGGTTTTACTGTTATCCTTAGAGGATTGGGCATACGACTTATCTGAGCAGTTGTAGAGTTGGGACAATTCTTGAGGAACTCTGCAGTAGAAATATCAGGATAGATGCTTTGGGCGTCTTAGAGACAAGATACCAACTATCCTATGCGACCTTGAGAAGATATATCCTCCAGCCTTCTTTGATGTGATGGTGCATTTGGCTGTTCATCTACGATGAGGCACTACTTAGAGGTCGATGCAGTATGGCTGGATGTACCCTATTGAAAGGCGGCTAGGCACTTTCAAGGGCTATGTTAGGAACAGAGTTAGACCGAGGGTTCCATTGCAGAGGCCTACATTGCTCTGAAGTGTTGACATTCTGCTCAAAATACATTGAAACAGTGATCAGCTTAGCAAAGAGGTGGGTGAAGACAATCCGGGCTCAATATTTTCGATTATTCTGTTTGAGTTCTGAGGAAGATTCGACAAGAGGACAAACCTAAAGATTTGGACAAAATGGTTTGGTATGTGTTGAATAACTGTCCTGAGATACTACCTTATATCAAGTGCAGTACTGCAGCTTATACATCGTAATCTACTAAACTTGCAGCACATTCTTATATATTTAGATGTTTGACGCGATCACTATGTTGTGCAGCATGTACAAAGAGGAGTTACTGCCGCAAAATCCAAGAAACATTGACAAACTGGTTATGGAAGGATTTGCGAAATGGTACAAGAACCATGTAAGCTTTTGAAGTGCATTGTCAGTTTTTTTAATATAATGAGTACATAAGATGATCAGCTTGTCTATTTTCTAACCATAGGTTAAGAAGATGCGGGAGGATGGGCAGGCAGTTGATGATGCCCTTTACCACTAGCAATGGGTCCTGATACTCGGGTAAGACATTATGAATCTTGCGTTGTTGGAGATGTGCGCTACAACACCCTTGCACGAGACGAAGGCAGGAAGACACAAAACAGTGCCATCATGAGCACGGATACGTATGACAAAGAGACAACTGAAATGTATGCTAACATAACAGACATTGTTGATTGCGATATATCTCGATTTCGAGGATCATCGGTGTGTGGTTCTATTGTGTTGTCGTTGGTATAACCTGTTTTCCAGGATCGCAAAACCCAGAGCTGATGATTATTTCAAATACATCAATATCAAGGTGGCATACCAGACCAACTAGCCTTTTATTTTGGCAAATCAAGAAACAAAGATATTTTTCTTGGAAGACACATTTGCACGTAGCGATGACTGGAGAGCATTGCAAAGGTTTGAGCAGAGGAATTCGTTTAATGAAGTTGCACAACAAGATGATGCTTACACTGCTCTCGATGTACAAGGTAACACATATGTTCCTAATATCTTTGAGAACCATCACGTCAATGACGCCGCGAAAAGATTGCTGTCGTCTTTGTGGACATACAAGAGTGATCAAGAAGAAGCCAGCGTTCGAGGGCGTTGAGGACGAAGAAGAAGATGACACCGTGGGGAATTACGATTCAGGTGATACACATGGCGAAGATGTTGGCGCTGCTGCTGCGGATGATGATTACATTGCTTTTGTCGTATTTTCTTGTCGGAAGGCGTTTTTATCTACTATGTGAAATTGTGTTTGCTATGACAAGCTGAAACCTGATGAACATGTTGTTTAGTATTTTCTTTGTGAGAACATCATTTGTTATGTATGCTGATTTGTGTTTGGTGATTGTATGACAACTAAAACATGATGACATTGTTGTTTAGTTGTACTCATATTTGGCTGTGAAACTTGAATTTGATGACATAGTTTGCTGTTGGACTGCAATTTGCTCGACGTCTTCGAATGAGAACAAAGCTGACCCGACAGGGCCTCTGCTATCTATTTATTTATATGATCAAAAGGGGATACCCCCTGATTTCCGTTAATAGAAACCATTAGATGTTCACAACACTACGCCCAGCCTGCTACACATGTTTCATTCATTACTAGTTTCAGTAAAGTGCTCATGTCATAGACACTGAATACATCACGAGTGCTACATACACTGCAAATAAAGAGACAATCATCCTACAGAGCACATCGATTTTTCCCATTATCTTCACAAGCTCTTTCATCTCCTCATTGCTGTCAAGGCCGTTCAGTAGCTGTTGCTTGGCCATGATCAGAGGAACTGCGTCTTTAACCTTCTGCTCTGCATCTTCCTCTTCTGCCGTTCCTTCAGTTACTTGTCCAACACGCCAACCTGCTGGTATTGGCATTCCTCGTCTAACCAAATAATCAGCATAGTTGCATTCCCCCACATTAGCAACTTCCCAGAAATACAAATCACACGAATCTTCCCTTTTCTGCACGAATCAAATTGGAAGATCATCAACCAAACTATTAAAAAAAATCAGCAACTGAAAGCAGCAGAACAACACTTAAACATATTATTACCCCATGATTCGGGCATTTGTAGAAGACTCGGCCAGGGTTGCGGATTGTGGTTGAGACGCGACGGATGACTCTGCATGATTTGCAGCAGTGGCACCACACCAATGGCAGCGGGTTGCGATGAGCAATCGGCTGCGGTGCGCGTGCCGGCGGGGGTGCGATAAGACCCACAGGCGATGGTATGGGTGGAGAACTGGCGCATATCTGGTTGTTTCCTGCTGAAGAGCAGGTGGATGAGCCAGCGGACATGGTTGCTGCGGCCAGAGCTTCTGATGCTAGGCAGAGTAAGTAGAGAAGAGGAGAAGCGAACGTTGGATATGTCAGTTTCATTACTTGCGAGTAGCATAGCACTATATATAATCCTAGTCTAGGTTTGGATTTCGAACCAGCTACAGGAGCATGTCTTTCTTTTTCTAAAACTTCGCAGCGTATCTTTCTTGGTACACTAGCTTGTTACAGACGCCTTCCCAAGTCTTTGATTTTCTTTCCCTTTTTGCGAGGAAGGAAGGAGAACAAAATTAAGAGTTCCTCGGACTCGAACCCAAGACCTCTCGGTTGAAAACCAAGGGTGCTAGTCACTTATGTGGCGAACGTTCCCTGTGAGGAGGACGGCAGACGAACGCATTTTCCTCGCAGTTTTCTTCCTATATATAAAAAAGTATGCTACTTGGTGTCCGCTTAGTAAAAAACGATTGTGCCAAGCTTGACCGTTCGATTGACATTCAACGTCTGTCGCGTTTCTTCAGTCTCTTCTTCCTCGAGCTGCCAAAGCCAAACCAGCGCCGTCGGGATCGCCTGCTCCCGCCTCCCACGGCTGGCTGTGATCCTCCCCGGCTCCTGTTCGTTCCCGTCCGAGGCCTCACCATCCTCCTCCGCGCTCGCCGCGGCGCCGCCCTCCGGTGTTGTCAACATGGTCAACAACCGAGAGGAATAAGGAGATTACTGTACATGGTGAGGATGACAGTAGGGACCCAGCAGCGTGCGCAGTAATTTTGTTTTTTCGAGACGGAGAAGGGTATCAACTGGGTTGTGCAGGACCCGTGGCCCGTCTAGCCCAGGCTTTTATTTCATATGTTTAGCACATGACCAGCCCAGTTTTTTTTTCCTTTCTGAAAAATGGCTAGACAGCTATTTTGTTTTTTGCAGAATAACCAACATAGGCCTACTTGCTTTTCTACGCCCTGCTGGGCCGGAAATCATTCAAGACGAGGAGGGATGCATTTTGCCCAGAAAATGGGCTATGAGTAATAAGAAATGGGCTATAAGTAATAAGAAATGGGCTATAAGTAATAATCAATGGGCTATAAGTAATAATAAATGGGCTGTAAAATGAAAAAATACAGCAAACAGGCAAATAGTTCCCAAATACTATTTTCTTTCGGATTTTGATATTTTAAATTTCATTGTTTTTGTGCGGGTATAATTTCATTGAATTTAAATTAAGGTATATTTAGATTTAAATTAATTTGAATTCGGCTAGAAATTTCGGGCTGTATGCTGTTTGGGACAGATTTGGAGGCTGACTTGTGGGTCTACTAGGTTGACGTGTACTTTGGCTTTGTTAACTTAGTCCACAAACGATTCTAGCAGCGATGACCGTTGGATGTTAATCTAACGGCCGTGCTGCTTCTTCAATATCGATCTTCTTGCTCGGCCGCCCAAACCAGCTCGGTGGGACTGCTGCTCCGCCTCCGTGGCGGTTATCTTTGCCGCCTGAGCCGCACCGCCCACCCTACTTCATTGCTGGCCAGGCCATTCCTCTACTCACCCACACCTCCTGTTATTTTCCGGCGACGGCAGCCGGACGAGTAAACCCTCGTACTCCCCACCGCGTGGGCAACCATTGCCGAGTCTTCCCCGGCTCCGTGTCGTTCCCTTCCTAGGCCTCCGTCGTCCACCGCAATGGTGCTCTCGGCGCGGCCTGGTCAACGTGGTCAACGAACGACATCCATCGACAGTGGACTGTACGCGCAAAATAATGATTCCTCCACCTGACAGTTGGGACCCACCGGAAGGGCCTCTGTATTTCATGAAAAAAACGTTCCCCCCGCTGACATCTCGGACCCACCAACTATATCTTCGCACTCACGGAAGTGCGCCCTTATTATGCACACAAAAAATGAATACCCACCCTGCTAGATGGGACCCACCATAGTGGGAGGATGACTTGCGGGCCAACTAAGTTGACAGGGATGGAGGGATTTGTCAACTTAGTCAATGTGAACGATTCTAGCTCCAGTGACCATACGATGTCCATCCAATGGCCATAGTGCTTCTTCAACCTCTGGTCTTCTTGCTCCAGCCGCTGATACGTCTCCAACGTATCTATAATTTTTTATTGCTCCATGCTACTTTATCTATTGTTTTGGACTATAATGGGCTTTATTTTCCACTTTTATATTATTTTTGGGACTAACCTATTAACCGGAGGCCCAGCCAGAATTGCTGTTTTTTTTTGCCTATTTGGTGTTTGAAGAAGCGGAATATCAAGCGGAGTCCAAGCGGAATAAAACCTTTGGGAACGTGATTTTCTCACGAGCGTGATCCAGGAGACTTGGACCCTACTCCAAGGAGTGCAGGCGGTCACGAGGTGGGCGCGCCCTCCCCAGGCGCGCCTGCCTCGTGGGCCCCCTGACGCTCCACCGACGTACTCCTTCCTCCTATATATACCTACGTACCCCCAACAGATCAGACGGGGAGCCAAAAACCTAATTCCACCGCCGTAACTTCCTGTATCCACGAGATCCCATCTTGGGGCCTGTTCCGAAGCTCCACCGGAGGGGGCATCTACCACGGAGGGCTTCTACATCAACACCATAGCCCCTCCGATGAAGTGTGAGTAGTTTACTTCAGACCTTCGGGTCCATAGCTAGTAGCTAGATGGCTTCTTCTCTCTTTTTGGATCTCAATACAATGTTCTCCCCCTCTCTTGTGGAGATCTATTCGATGTAATCTTCTTTTTGCGGCGTGTTTGTTGAGACCGATGAATTGTGGGTTTATGATCCAGATTATCTATGGAAAATATTTGATTCTTCTCTGAATTCATTTATGTATGATTAAGTTATCTTTGCAAGTCTCTTCGAATTATCCGTTCGGTTTGGCCAACTAGATTGGTAGTTCTTGCAATGGGAGAAGTGCTTAGCTTTGGGTTCAATCTTGCGGTGACCTTACCCAAAGTGTGAAGGGGTTGCAAGGCACGATTGTATTGTTGCCATCGAGGATAACAAGATGGGGTATTTATCATATTGCATGAATTTATTCCCCTACATCATGTCATCTTGCTTAAGGCGTTACTCTGTTTTTAACTTAATACTCTAGATGCATGTTGGATAGCGGTCGATGAGTGGAGTAATAGTAGTAGATGCAGAATCGTTTTGGTCTACTTGTCACGGACGTGATGCCCATATACATGATCATTGCCTGGATAACATCATAACTATGCTCCATTCTATCAATTGCTCAACAGTAATTTGTTCACCCACCGTAGAATATCTATGCTCTTGAGAGAAGCCACTAGTGAAACCTATGGCCCCCGAGTCTATTCTCATCATATCAATCTCCATCACTTTATTTACTTGCTTTGCTTTTACTTTTTACTTTGCATCTTTATACCAAAAATACCAAAAATATTATCTCTATCAGATCTCACTCTCGTAAGTGACCGTGAAGGGATTGACAACCCCTAAGCATTGGTTGCGAGTAGCTATCGTTTTGTGCAGGTACGAGGGACTTGCGCGTAGTCTCCTACTGGATTGATACCTTGGTTCTCAAAAACTGAGGGAAATACTTACGCTATTGTGCTGCATCATCCTCTCCTCTTCGGGGAAATCCAACGCAAGCTCGTGACGTAGCAGCCGCCCAAAGCAGCGCCGGTCGTGTCGCGTGCTTCTGCCTCTCGTGGCCGGTTGTGATGCCACGGAGGCCTCACCGCCCCTACTACTCCCACTGCTGGCCCAGGGTATCCCTCTACACACCCACACCCCCTGTTTTTCTGCGGCGACGGCAGCCTCACGCCGCAGCCGAACCAGTGAACCCTCGTGCTCCTCTCCGCGCGGGCTACCACTGTTGTGTCTTCCCCGACTCCGCGTCATCCCCTTCCTAGGCCTCACCGTCGTCTAGACCACCGCCCTGGTGCTCTCGGCGCGGCGTGGTCAACGTGGTCAACGACCGACTTCCATCGGAAGAGTACTATACATGGAGAGACTGACAGCTGGGTCCAGGCGGCCGCAAGGAAGTGCCTCCTTATTACGCGCAAAATAATTATTCCTCCACCTAACAGCAGGGACCCACAGGACAGGCCACCTTATTTCGCGAAAAAAACGTTTCCCCCCTGACTGCTGGGACCCACCGGACAGGCCAGCGTATTTCGCGAAAAAATCGATCCCCGCACTGTCAGCTCGGACCCACCGGAAGTGCCTCCTTATTACGCACAAAAAAATGAATACTCCCCTTGCTAGCTGGGACCCACCATGGTGGGAGGTTGACTTGTGGGCCTACTAAGTTGACTGGGACGGGGGCCTTTGTCAACTTTAGTCAATATGAACGATTCTAGCTCCAGTGACCGTACGATGTCCATCCAACGACCGTAGTGCTTCTTCAACCTCTGGTCTTCTTGCTCCAGCCTCCCAAAGCAGCGCCGGTCGTGCCGCATGCTCCTGCCTCCCGTGGCCGGCTGTGCTGCTGCGAAGGCCTCACCGCCCCCTACTATTCCCACCGCTGGCCAGGCCCTGCGGCGACGGCAGCCTCACACCGTAGCCGAACCAGTGAACCCTCGTACTCCTCTCCGCGGGCTTCCTTTGCGCGTCTTCCCGGCTCCCGTCGTCCCCTTCCTAGGCCTCGCCGTTGTCCACCGCCCTGATGCTCTCGGCACAGCGTGGTCAACGTGGTCAAGGAACGACTTCCATCGGACGTGAACTGTACGTGGAGAGGCTGACAGCTGGGTCCACAGCCGCAGCAAGGAAGTGCCACCTTATTACGTGGAAAATAATGATTCCTCTGGCTGACAGCTGAGACCCACCAGACGGGCCACTGTATTTCGTGAAAAAAAACGTTTCCCCCTGACTGCTGGGACCCACCAGCTACATCTTCGCACGCAAGGAAGTACGTCTGGGCAAAAAAAACCAAAACGATTCGCCCCCCTGACTGCTGGGACTACATCTTCGCACGCAAGGAAGTGCCTGACAGTCAGGACCCACCTGGTCGAAGCGTATGTAGCGTTGTCATTCTGGTCGCGAATGTGTACGTACATATATACTGGTGGATGTAGAGGCGCGCACGTAGCATGTACACATACGTCTGTGGCGAGGGTGCAAGAAAGAAAAAATCTGACCCACGTCATTACATCGGGCAGGGTCTCTAACGCCTATCGCGCATACGTACATGGCTGGGTCGGAACGGAGAAACAACATCGTCGTCGTGTTCATGGGAGCCAACCGGCTGGGTCGGAGCGGAATGCGTGGTCGTGTTCATCGGGAGGGCTTGGGCGGAACAGGCGATGGAAGCGAGGCTGACGTACCGCTGGCGGAGGAAGCGGCCTTGTGTTCGACGGTCACATTCAAGCGGGGTCTGTTGATCGAGAGGGCTGGCGTATCGCAAAAGCGGAGAAGCGGACCTCCTACGGTCGAAGCGGGGTCCTGTTGATCGGGAGGGTGTGGCGTGCCGCCAAAGCGGAGAAGCGGACCTCCTACGGTCGAAAGCGGGGTCATGTTGATCGGGAGGGTGTGGCGTGCCGCAAAAAGCAGGCAAGCGGACTTGTGTTGGAGTGCTACGGTCGAAAGCGGGGGTGAGGTGTGGCGTACCGCAAGCAGGACTCCACGGATCTGTTCATCTCCACCATCGACCTCCTCCGGCCTCCACGGGCTATCGTCGACCTCCTCCAGCCTCGGCGGGCTCCTGTTCATCCAGCCTCCACCGCGCTTCTCCACCGGCTCTTGTTCAACCACCCTCCACGGGCACCCTCCACCGTCTCTGTTCATCCAGCCCTCCACACCACGGGTTCCTGTTCATCCGGAGGCGCGCCACCGCTCCTTTATTCATCAACCCCCCTCCCCCATAGCGCTCCTTTGTTCATCCTGAGGCAGCATCGATCGGCTTGATTAGCATCGATGGCGAAGAATCGCTCCATCGGGTTCGATTAACAGCCATCGATCGATCGCTCGGGTTCGATGTAGCGTAACTGCGGTCTGTCGCTTCGAGTTGATTAGAGCCCAACGCCTCGCTTCGGCTTGATTAGAGCCAACGCCTCGCACACACGCGCGTATGTACGAGAGATACGTGCATCGCTCCGCCCCCGACCTCCCATCATAACCGGCAACTCCCCGAAATTTTCCTCCCCCTCGCTTCTACCATGGTTTTTTCCGTCATGGATGGCCCAAAGAATGTCATGCAGTTGCATCTCCGGCCCGCCCAGGACGAAAAGCCCATTGCCTGTCATGATTTTTTGTCATAGAAGTAGGAGCCCACCACATCTATGATGATGCCGGGTTTTGTCACAACTATCGTCATAGAAGTGTCATATGTATGATAGAAAAAAATTCGTTCGACCCAAAATGTCACGGATGTGTCTTTTTTTTGTAGTGTCTATAGTCACCTACTATGTGTTATGATCCGGCAACCCCGAAGTGACAATCATTGGGACCACTCCCGGTGATGACCTTAGTTTGAGGAGTTCATGTATTCACTATGTGTCAATGCTTTGGTCCGGTACTCTATTAAAAGGAGGCCTTAATATCCCTTAGTTTCCATTAGACCCCGTTGCCACGGGAGTGTAGGACAAAAGATGTCATGCAAGTTCTTTTCCATAAGCACATAGGACTATGTTCGGAATACATGCCTACATTACATTGATGAATTGGAGCTACTTCTGTGTCACCCTATGTTATGATTGTTACATGATGAACCACATCCGGCATAATTCTCCATCACCGATCCAATGCCTACGAGCTTTCCATATACTGTTCTTCGCTTATTTACTTTCCCGTTGCTATTGTTACAATCACTACAAAATACCAAAAATATTACTTTTGCTACTGTTACCTTTGTTACTGTTACCACTACTATCATATTATTTTTGTAGTGTCTATAGTCACCTACTATGTGTTATGATCCGGCAACCCCGAAGTGACAATAATCGGGACCACTCCCGGTGATGACCATAGTTTGAGGAGTTCATGTATTCACTATGTGCTAATGCTTTGTTCCGGTTCTCTATTAAAAGGAGGCCTTAGTATCCCTTAGTTTCCAATAGGACCCCGCTGCCACGGGAGGGTAGGACAAAAGATGTCATGCAAGTTCTTTTCCATAAGCACGTATGACTATATTGAATACATGCCTACATTACATTGATGAGCTGGAGCTAGTTACTGTGTCACCCTATGTTATGATTTGTTACATGACGAACCACATCCGGCATAATTATCCATCACTGATCCGGTGCCTACGAGTTTTCCATATACTGGTTCTCGCTTATTTACTTTTCCGTTGCTACTGTTACAATCATTACAAAAATACCAAAAACATTACTTTTGCTGACTTTACTTTTGTTACCGTTACCACCACTATCATATTACTTTGCTACTAAACACTTTGCTGCAGATACTAAGTTTCCAGGTGTGGTTGAATTGACAACTCAGCTACTAATACTTGAGAATATTCTTTGGCTCCCCTTGTGTCGAATCAATAAATTTGGGTTGAATACTCTACCCTCGAAAAATGTTGCGATCCCCTATACTTGTGGGTTATCACGGACCTATATAGCATCTACTGCGACTTATAGCAAGGCTGATGAATATATATAAGGACGACGAGTGTGGATGATAATTGTCTTACATAATTAGGAAGATAATTAAAAAAGCCACATGCGGCTACGCCCGGAATACACAAGGGCAAAAGAAGAAGGAAAACGCATACAACGATCTGGCTCGCTGATCTCTACTTTCTTTATGCGCTGCATGTCACAGAGACTAATTCTCGCGGCGGGCGATGATATCTTTCATCAGTTTCATGTCCTTAATATGCTGCTTGGCAGCATCCATGGATTCCTCCACCAACCTGTTGCGCTCGATGCGGAGCATGGCATTCTCGTCCATAAGTATCTTGATGATGACGCCCGTCCTCTACAACAAGGCAGCGATCTCCTCCTCCTGCTTCGCCCTTCCGGCGATCTTCGCCCTCAGCAGGTCGCCCTTGCCCCGGAGCTTCGCATTGCCCTCCCCTAGTTGTCAGATGACGCCGGTAGCCTCGTCCTACAACCTCGCTCAGCCGGAGATCTGATCCATCTGGCTATGGACCATCGCATGCATGCGCCTGTAAGAGTCCTCACATGCCCGCGAGAAATTTTCCCAGGCCGCCGCGGTGCGGTGGGACCTCCGTGCTGCTTCGGCGGCACGGTAGGACATCTCTGCCGCTTCCGTGGCGTGGCCGGACCAGTCTGCTATATCGACGGCATGGCGGGACCTCCGTGCTGCTTCAGCGGCGTGGCAGGACCTCTGTGCTGCTACTGCTGCGCGGCTGGACATATCGGCTGCTTTCGCGGCGAGGCGGGACATCTCTCGTGCTTCCTCTTCCATGCTCACCTCTCCCTGGTGGAAATCTCTTGACCCAGAACTCATGCTGGCCATGGCTTTATTGACTAGATTCTTTTTTGTGGATGAGGAGTTGAGGAGGAATGTGCAGTCATCTTAGCATAGTAGTATTTATAACCGAGTACTACTAATACGCTCCTAAGTGGGAAATCGTTTAGGTTGTGATCGGTGTGAACAGGTTTGCAATTAAATTATAGCGTGGTAGTAGTAGTAATTTGGAATGTGACGAGACGTGCTCAAAATTTATTGACGGTTCTAGTTTCGAAGTGCGGCACTATTCCTGGATGGCGTAACGTCGGCACATTTTCTCGGCCGTGGTGTAGCATATGCCATGGTACTAGTTATTTTTCTAATGCTATGTACGTGCAAAAAACTGGCACCATCGGATACATATCTTACGCTTGGTGTTCGACAGGAATAGCCTCGTGGCGAGCTATAGACTAGTCTTTTTTTCAGACGCATGACACCTATCTCTCGGGACTTCTCGCACGCACCATCACTACTCCCTAGGTCGATGCCACCTACATACACTTGTACTCTCAGAAGAGGTGCACGCACGCACTCGTCCTCTCTCACACACGCATCTGTAGCTACGAATTGTAGTGTTCTCAACCATCCGATTGGCTCTATCATAGGTTTCACGTTGCTCCTTGGCCTTGAGATTGAGAAGTTTAAAACGTGGAGGCTAAGATGGAGGCGCGAGGTTTTGGTTAATGTGCGGGCCGCACACGGCACCAACACGACACGAGCTTCGTCTGCCTGGTGCGCATGCAGTCGGGTGAGTTTTCCAAGTATAGACACAACCAGGCCCTCGTTGGTATCCCACCTCGACTTTGGCTGGTCATAGTGGAGAGTAACATACACTAGTTACTAGTCTATGTTACTAGTACCTTCATAGTGGGTAGTGTCATATACTCCCTCCTTTCCGGTTTATAAGGCTTATCTCAAAATTTTAGTTTTTCCATTTTATAAGGCTCAATTTGGTTGTTCCCCATCACATATTCAGATTCCAAGGTGCATTAAATCATTACATGCAAGTATTAAGAGAAAATTGACCAGTGCATGCATTGCAATTAATGCATCGGTAAACATAATTTTTTGAGGAAAACAAGAGCATTAATTGGGTGCTTTTGCAAACTACAAAAAGTATTCCACCACTCACCATCTACCTTGGTTGGTGAGATTTTTGAATTGAGCCCTATAAACCGGAAAGGAGGGAGCTCTATATGTAGCACCTTTTTTCTTTAATTTCATTTTGTTAGTTTTGCTCCATGGCGCAATCCATTGATACTACTACTGTACAAATGTATACATTTTTAAAAAGGCTAGAGGGCGGGGTAGTCTAGCTTGGTCCTTTTCATGAGAGGTGAGGGCCTTTGTGATTTGAGGCTCATTACTGCTGGAAGGCGGGGCCTTGTGATTTGACTGCTCGTATAAATGTGCTACGACGGAGGAGCACGAAACACGGCAGCCCAGTGCCATATGGCGCTAAAAATGATCTAATTTGTTAGTCATCTCATTGTTAGCATTGTTCTATTCATGCCTCGCAGAGAACGTGACACGTGCGGTGAAACACCCGAAGCAAAAGAAGAAACACATGAGCAAAAGAAGAAGGAAGATTATCACCCCAAATGATCTAATTCGCCGCGGAGCGGTAACTGCTTCTTCATCGCCTCCACGACCTCCATCTCCTTGCGCGTATCCTCCACCATCTTCTTCATTCTATCCATGACGTGGGATTTCTCGACGCGAGCCTTAATCATCTGTTCCACGGCCGCATTACGTACCTTGACAACAGCCGGGTGCTTGATGCGGAGCTTCACTAACTCCTCCTTTTGTTCCATGATGAGGGCCCGCAGCCTCTTCATCGAGGAAATACTACTCTCATGCAGCTTCTTCCAGCCGGCGTTCTTCTCCTTCAGCAAGTCAAGCTCATGGTAGAGCTTCGCCTTGTCCTCCTGAAGTTGCAGGATTTCGCTGGTCGCCTTCTTCTCCAAGGCAATGCTCTTCTTCAGCAGCATCACCAAGCCGGCGGTCAACTCCCCCTTCTTATTGAGCTCAGCGGGCATGTCGTCGAGGCTCTCCTTCAGCAGCTCCACCAAGCCATGGATGAACTCCTTTTGCTTATTGAGGTGCTTATTGAGCTGATCTGGCAAGCCGTCGAGGGATAACGACTCCAGCGCCGCCAGCTCGGCATGTTCGCCTCCGCGGCTAGGGCCCTCCTGGGAGCCATCACTACAAAAAAATACACTTCCGTGATGATACGTGTTTGTCATAGTAGGTCGCATTTTCTGTCATGCATGTACATCCATGACGGTTTTATGACAGAATCAAGATAGTCATACCTGTGATGTCGTAGAAGTGTTCCATGACATTACCAAAATTATCATCACGGAAGTGTCCACTTCCATGACGATAAATCGCGCGTCACAGAAGTGCTTTTGTCAAGGGTGACCGACACGTGGCATCCACCGTAATGGAACGCCATTAAGCTATCGGGTCGGGTTTTGGATCCGATAACCCGTTAACAGCCCCGACCAATGGGGATTTTTCCACGTGTAAAATCATCATTGGCTGGAGGAAACACGTGTCGGCTCATCGTTGGAACAGATGTCATCCACTCATTAGACAGAAGGCGCCTATGATACGTCGACACGTGGCACGGCCCAACAGAGGCCCATTCCTGTGAAAAGGCCGGCCCGTTTGACCTGGTCAAAAGGTGGCGGGCCGGCCCAAGGAAATCCTGTTAACGGCTTGTTCGCATATAGCCCATTTACGGCCGGCTAACCCAAGGCCCGTTACGCCCTATCCAAATTAGGCCCAGTAGCATCATCTGGGCCATCCAATATGATTCCAGACCGTTTTCACTTCTGGCCCATGTATGGCCCATGGCGTCTTCGGCCCATATGAGGCCCTATGTAACTCTTGGCCTATTAACGACCCGTGGTGAAACTGGCCCGTAATGAACAGTGTATCACTTTACACCCATTAACGGCCCGTGGTGAAACTGACCCGTAATGAACAGTGTATCACTTTATACCCATTAACAGCCCGTTATTCTGTTGGGCTGTTTCCAACCCATGTTATCTTTCGGCCTTCTCAGAGCCCATTTATTCTTGGGCTCATTTCCAGCATTTGTTTACTTACGGCCCGTTACTGTCATTTTCTGCTTGTGGGCCAAATTCAGCCCGTGGTTACAGTCGGCCCGTTTGTGGTCCGTTAATACGTTGAGCCGTTTTCATAGCGTCATCAAATACGTCCTATTAACGATGGCCCGTTATGGTCGGCCCATGAACGGACGACTCCAACTCTAGCCCGTTTACGGCCATAATGCGACCTGTTATTGGCCCATGTTTGGCCAATCGATCATATGGCCCGTATAAGGCCCATTGATGATACGGCCCGTAGAAGGCCCATTGTTTCTACGGCTCGTAGAAGGCCCTCTGTTTCTACGACCCGTAGAAGGCCCCTTGTTTCTGACCCGTGGGAGACCTAGTGTCACTCTGATAAATATTAGCCCATGGTTATTGTGGCCTAGTTTTAAAAATAGGTTATTGCAACCACTAGCAAACCGCGGAAAAGAACTGCCGACTACAAGCAAACAAATAAACAAGACAACAAGGAAATAAATAAGCAAGCAACTTATGCTAAGCTATCACGGCTATTACACATATTACATCCACTGGGCACCAAAGTTCGCCACCAGTGCAAATATAGGGAACAAAGCAGTATATAAACGCCGCAGCAAAAAAAGTCCAGAACTGAAACCACTTCAGAAGAGTTCAAGAAACAACATCCTGGGTACCCATAATGCTGGCAAGATGTTTAGCAAGCTTACTAACTTACTCTTGTTTGGCGCTTAAATCCTCTAGCGCTTGCTGTTGCACAAGAAAGTACGCATTTGAATTCTGCAGGGACTTCCTCAGTCCTTCGGCTTCTTGCCACAACACAGCTGACTGATGCCTTTCAGCTTGTAGCTGAGACTGAAGAAGCCGAAGTGATTCAGGCAGCGAGTTCGAAGAGCTTGTGCAGTGATCTTGACGAGAACTTCGAACACTACATCAATGCAGGATTGTGGGGTTTTATCACTGTCTACAAGATCGTTTTTATCACCTTTCTTGGAGACCAACAGGGTTGTCTCACTATCTTGAACCTTATCTGCATTACTTTCTCTACCATTGCATAGTGGGGTGCTCTTCTCCAATATTCTGTTTGCATACTACAAGAGAAACAAGCAGACACATCACAGGTTTAGCTTGTAGTATACGAAACTCATTTTGGTAAACCGGTTCAGTAGTAAGGTGGACAGGATAACAACATGAAACAAACATATATCTATGTACTGGTCACCGTATTGTCCATACCATTCTAGTTTATGTTCCCTAATCAATATAGAGACACAGTTCAACTCATATATTTTTAACACAGTAGCATAGACAGAATATAAGTGTGAGAAACTACACAACATTGGCAGCACTTGTAATGTGCATCACATGAGAACATAACTGTTTATACAACTTAAACTGAAATCAACATAGAGCAAGAAGTTAGAACAGCAATCCAGTTAAAGAAATAGGTTTAAAACATACATGTTGCACCATTGGAGTTTCAATTGGATCCTTCAAATTGAAAGTAGTTGGTATGAGTAAATCTGATGATGCAACAAACAAAGGAGTATGGACCATACATACGGAATCTGACCTGAGAACAGTTGCTCTTCTGCTTTAAACGTGGAGTTTGGGTTAGCTGTGGTGGTTTTCATGCTTTGGGCACTGCAGTAGCTTTACAAACTGCTCGTGTGGGGGTACTCTGTGGTGGACATGGTGCTTTGTCAACTAGAATTGGGTTACTATCCGCTAGGGTTGCGGTTATATGGGTTGTAGCTTGTTCTCTGCCCAACGGTGTAAGTGTGCAATCTGGAAGAGTCTCAATTATGTGTGGTGGGGCTAGTTTGTGGGCCAGTACAACCATGGTTCTATCTGCTTCGACGGGTAGCACTTTCTTTTGTGAAGAACGATTTTTTGCTCCCTTAGATACTGCCATCACCCCCTCCAATTCAAATGGCTGATAAACAAGAAAAGAAATTGAACGTGCAGACATTGTATGATAGACATATGTGGTAATTCACATATATGTTGTCTAACCAAACAGGACAACATGACACAATTTCACATATATGATGCCTAACTAAACAGGATAGCATGACACAGTTTCAGATATATGATGGATAACTTAATAGGATATAATGGCATAATTCAACATATGATGAGTACCTAAACAGGATAACATGACAAAACTATATGATGTCTTTCTAAAATAGGTTGGGATTAAATAATTCACGTACATGTTGTCTAAGTATACAGGATGGCATGACATAATTGACATAATTGATTCATATACTAAGCAGCTGGCACTCGCATGTATGATCTCTAAACTAAGCAGATATAATTCAATATTGTGCATATGATGTCTAAACTAAGCAATGCAAGACACCATATGCATCATATGAGAAATATAAACATTGCAACTTAGAGCATACAGCTCATTTGGGATATAGGACTGGTCATCTGTCTCTGAATCCTCCTTTGAGGAGGTCCCTGTAACCATCGAGATATATGCTTCAACAGGTACCATTGCCTGCTCTGAAGACCTTGTTTTCACTCCAGATTTTTCCATAACCGGCTCAAATGGTTGATACACATGAAGAGTAGTTCAATATACACAGATTGTTGACAAATGGAATACGTAATGAAAAAAAAGATGGCATGAGATAATTCACATATATGATGCCTAGCTCCATGGCGGTGCATAATTCACATATATGATAACTGGCTGAAAAACATGGCATTGCATAATTCACAGATCTGATATAGAAAGCAAACAGGAGGCATTCACACAAAGCATGTCTAATCTAAGCAGATGGCATGGCAATGCAAAACACCATATTGATGATATGAGCAATATAACCCAGCCAAGTTAGAGCATGCACCTCGGGGGGGGGGGGGGAGGGGATAAGACTGGTCATATGTCTCTGAATCCTCCTCCGAGGAGCTATCTGTAACCAGCAAGAAATCTGCATCGACAGGTAGCACTGACTGCTCACAAGACCTTGTTTTCACTCCAGATTTTCCCATGACCGACTCAAATGGCTGATGCACAAGAAGAGTAGGTGAATTTATAAACATTGTTGACAAATGGAATACATTATGGAAAAAATATGGCACGATACAATTCACATATACGATAACTGGCTAAACAGGATGGCATTGCATGATTCACGTATATGATACCTGGCTAAAGAAGATGGCATTGCATAATTCCCATATACTCCCTCCGTTCCTAAATATTTGTCTTTTTAGATATTTCAAATGGACTACCACATATGGATGTATATAGACATATTTTAGAGTGTAGATTCACTCATTTTGTTCCGTATGTAGTCACTTGTTGAAATCTCTAAAAGAAAAATATTAGGAATGGTGGAGTATGATATAGAAACCAAACAGGTGGCATTCACACAAAGAAAATCTAAACTAAGTTGATGACATATAAGATGTATAATGTAAGCAATGCAAGGCGCCATATGCATGATATGACCAACATCGGCATGCGAGTTAGAGCAAACACCTCAGGTGGTAAGCAGCGTGGTCGGCTCCTTACGAATCTCCATCGAGCAGTTATCTTCCTCTGGAATACAATCTGGAAATGCAGGAGGGGTGGCACTTCGCCCACCATGGAGCGGCGTCTGCATGACATTATATTCCCATAGCGGTCTTCTCTTTTCTCTACATGTTCGATGCGATTGTGTACAATATCTGACATGCATAATAAAAAAAGTTAGATTTTGTAAGGCCTAAGAGGTGCATGCGAAAATCAAGACTGATGGTAGCAAATGAGTGGATGGATCCAAAACTAATGATAACAGGTAGATTATAGCTTCAGTTTAAAAAGATAGACAATGGATCATCTATTGTTTGTTGCCCACCCAACATGAACCACATAGAAGACCCCAGATGAACCAGATAGTAGACAGATACTATTCGTTGCTGGCTCGATATGAGACCCATGGGCAATTCAAAACTCAAGATTGAATGATAAAGTAGCAGGTAATAATAACAGATGTATAACATAAGCAAACACGAAAGACTGCGACCTCTCTTCCGGAACTATGTAGTCTTCAGGTTCATCTGCTCAGTCGATGATGGTAATGCAGTTGGCGTGGCTGCCGGCAATGGGGAAGATGATCTGAGGCGGCGAAAGAAAGTCGGTGCTACCTCTTGAGCTTGCGTTGGATTTCCCTGAAGAGGAGAGGATAATGCAGCAAAGTAGCATAAATATTTCCCTTAGTTTTTGAGAACCAAGGTATCAATCCAGTAGGAGGCCACGCGCACGTCCCTCGTACCTACACAAAACAAATAGCTCAACGCAACCAACGCGATTAGGGGTTGTCAATCCCTTCACGGTCACTTACGAGAGTGAGATCTGATAGAGATGATAGATAATATTTTTGGTATTTTTGGTATAAAGATGCAAAGTAAAATAAAAATCAAAGCAATAATAAAGTGATGGAAGATTGATATGATAGAGAGTAGACCCGGGGGCCATAGATTTCACTAGTGGCTTCTCTCAAGAGCATAAGTATTTTACGGTGGGTGAACGAATTACTGTTGAGCAATTGACAGAATTGAGCATAGTTATGAGAGTACCTAGGTATGATCATGTATATAGGAATCACGTTTGAGACAAGTAGACCGACTCCTGCCTGCATCTACTACTATTACTCCACTCATCGACTGCTATCCAGCATGCATCTAGAGTATTAAGTTAATGAAAACAGAGTACGCCTTAAGCAAGATGACATGATGTAGAGGGATAAATTCATGCAATATGATAAAAACCCCATCTTGTTATCCTTGATGGCAACAATACAATACATGCCTTGCTGCCCCTTCTGTAACTGGGAAAGGACACCGCAAGATTGAACCCAACGCTAAGCACTTCTCCCATTGCAAGAACAACCAATCTAGTTGGCCAAACCAAATGGATAATTCGAAGAGACTTGCAAAGATTAACCAATCATACATAAAAGAATTCAGAGAAGATTCAAACATTGCTCATAGATAATCTTGGTCATAAACCAACAATTCATCGATCTCAACAAATACACCGCAAAAAGAAGATTACATCGAATAGATCTCCACGGGAGAGGGGGAGAACATTGTATTTGAGATCCAAAAAGATAGAAGAAGCCATCTAGCTACTAACTATGGACCCGAAGGTCTGAAGTAAACTACTCACACTTCATCGGAGAGGCTATGATGATGTAGAAGCCCTCCGTGGTGGATTCCCCTTCCGGTGGAGCTCGGAACAGGCCCCAAGATGGGATCTCGTGGATCAGAAAGTTGCGGCGGTGGAATTAGGTTTTGGCTCCGTGGCGATCGTTCGGAGTGCGTGAGGTATATATAGGAGGAAGAAATGCGTCGGTGGAGCAACAGGGGCCCACGAGGTGGAGGCGCGCTGGGGGGGGCGCGCCCCTACCTCGTGCCTTCCCTGTTGGTTGCTTGACGTAGGGTCCAAGTCTCCTGGATCATGTTCGGTGAGAAAATCACGTTCCCGAAGGTTTAATTCCGTTTGGACTCCGTTTGATATTCCGTTTCTTCGAAACTCTGAAATAGGCAAAAAAACAGCAAATCTGGGCTGGGCCTCCGGTTAATAGGTTAGTCCCAAAAGTAATATAAAAGTGGAAAATAAAGCCTAATATGGTCCAAAACAGTAGATAATATAGCATGGAGCAATCAAAAATTATAGATATGTTGGAGACGTATCCGGCATCCCCAAGCTTAATTCCTACTCGTCCTTGAGTAGGTAAATGATAAAAAAAAGAATTTTTGATGCTGAGTGCTACTTGGCATAATTTCAATGTAATTCTTCTTAATTGTGGTATGAATATTCAGATTCGAAAGATTCAATACAAAAGTTTAATATTGACATAAAAATAATAATACTTCAAGCATACTAACAAAGCAATCATGTCTATTCAAAATAACATGGCCAAAGAAAGTTATCCCTACAAAATCATATAGTCTGGCTATGCTCTATCTTCACCACACAAAGTATTTAAATCAAGCACAACCCCGATGACAAGCCAAGCAATTGTTTCATACTTTTGACATTCTCAAAACTTTTCAATCTTCACGCAATACATGAGCATGAGCCATGGATATAGCACTATATGTGGATTAGGATGGTGGTTGTGGAGAAGACAAAAAGGGAGAAGATAGTCTCACATCAACTAGGCGTATCAACGGGCTATGGAGATGCCCATCAATAGATATCAATGTGAGTGAGTAGGGATTGCCATGCAACGGTTGCACTAGAGCTATAAGTATATGAAAGCTCGACAAAAGAAACTAAGTGGGTGTGCATCCAACTCGCTTGCTCACGAAGACCTAGGGCAGTTTGAGGAAGCCCATCATTGGAATTTACAAGCCAAGTTCTATAATAAAAAATTCCCACTAGTATATGAAAGTGACAAAATGAGAGACTCTTTATTATGAAGATCATGGTGATATTTTGAAGCACAAGTGTGGTAAAAGGATAGTTACATTGTCCCTTCTCTCTTTTTCTCTCATATTTTTTTGGGCCTTTTCTCTTTTTTATGGCATGTTTTCTATTTTTTTTATTTTTCGTCTGGAGGCTCATCCCTATTTGTGGTGGAATCATAGTCTCCATCATCCTTTCCTCACTTGGTACAATGCTCTAAAAATGATGATCATCACACTTTTATTTACTTACAACTCAACAATTACAACTCGATACTTAGAACAAAATATAACTCTATGTGTATGCCTCCGGCGGTGTACCGGGATATGCAATGATTCATGAGTGACATGTACGAAAGAATTATGAATGGTGGCTTTGCCACAAATACGATGTCAACTACATGAGCATGCTAAGAAATATGAATATGATGGAGCGTGTCATAATAAACGGAATGGTAGAAAGTTGCATGGCAATATATCTCGGAATGGCTATGGAAATGCCATAATAGGTAGGTATGGTGGCTGTTTTGAGGAAGGTATATGGTGGGTATATTATAACGGCGAAAAGTGCGCGGTAATAGAAAGGCTAGCAATGGTGGAAGGGTGAGAAAAGTGTGTATAATCCATCGACTCAACATTAGTCATAAAGAACTCATATACTTATTGCAAAAATCTACAATTTATCAAAGCAAAGTATTACGCGCATGCTCCTAGGGGGATAGATTGGTAGGAAAAGACCATCGCTCGTCCCCGACCGCCACTCATAAGGAACACAATCAATAAATAAATCATGCTCCGACTTCATCACATAACGGTTCACCATACGTGCATGCTACGGGAATCACAAACTTTAACACAAGTATTTCTCAAATTCACAACTACTCAACTAGCATGACTCTAATATTACTACCTCCATATCTCAAAACAATTATCAAGCATCAAACTTTTCTTAGTATTCAACGCACTCAAAAGAAAGTTTTACAAATCTTGAATACCAAGCATATTATTATTATTAAGCAAATTACCGTGCTATTTAAGACTCTCAAAATAATCTAAGTGAATTATGAGAGATCAATGGTTTCTATAAAACAAATCCACCACCGTGCTCTAAAAGATATAAGTGAAGCACTAGAGCAAAACTATATAGCTCAAAAGATATAAGTGAAGCACACAGAGTATTCTATCAAATTCCAATTCATGTATGGCTCTCTCAAAAGGTGTGCACAGCAAGGATGATTGTGGTAAACTAAAAAGCAAAGACTCAAATCATACAAGACGCTCCAAGGAAAACACATATTATGCACATAAAGGTAATGTTTATCTGAACATTTTGATATCTTAGTTGCATTTTTTTGAGTTCATATGAATTAGTTATGAATTTTCAAAGTTTTGGTCAAACAGTCAAAGGGCATTCAAGGGACCTCGACGGAAAAAGTAAGGGCAAAACTGAGCAAGCTCGAAAAGTAAGGGCAAAACCCGTGGGTAAGAACCAACTAGGGGTAAAAATGCAATTGTCCCTTTGTTTATTGATCAGCAGCAATTGGAATCACTATTTTATCATGTTCTGGTGATTTTTTACAATTGTTTTTGTGAACCGAAAGTTTCTGGAAATTACAGCAAGATCAAATAACTATCATCCAAGAAGATCCTATAGGTTAAACTTGGCACAAACACTAATTAAAACATAAAACCACATCTAAACAGAAGGTAGATGGATTATTTATTCCTAAACAGAAAAAAACAAAAAACTAAAAACAAAACTGGGTTGCCTCCCAACAAGCGCTATCGTTTAACGCCCCTAGCTAGACATAAAAGCAAGGATAGATCTAGGTATTGCCATCTTTGGTAGGCAATCCATAAATGGCTCTCATAATAGATTCATATGGTAATTTTATTTTATTTCCAGGGAAGTGTTCCATGCCTTTCCTTAACGGAAATTGGAATCTAATATTCCCTTCCTTCATATCAATGATTTCACCAATCGTTCTAAGGAAAGGTCTACCAAGAATGATAGAACATGAAGGATTGCAATCTATATCAAGAACGATAAAATCTACGGGCACATAATTCCTATTTGCAAGAAAATAATAACATCATTAATTCTTCCCATAGGTTTCTTAATAGTGGAATCCACAAGGTGCAAGTTTAGAGAGCAATCATCAAAATCACGGAAATCTTGCAAATCACACAAAGTTTTGGGAATAGTAGAAACACTAGCACCCAAATCACATAAAGCATAAAATTCATGATCCTTAATCTTAATTCTAATAGTTGTTTCCCAATCATCATAAAGTTTTCTAGGGATAGAGACTTCCAACTCAAGGTTTTCCTCATAAGATTGCATCAAGGCATCAACAATATGTTTGGTAAACGCTTTATTTTGACTATAAGCATGAGGAGAATTTAGCACGGATTGCAACAAGGAAATACAATCAATTAAAGAGAAACTTTAATAGTTAAATTCCTTGAAATCGAAAATAGTAGGTTTAGCAACATCTAGGGTTTTACTTTCTTTAATCCCACTTTTATCAATTTTAGCATCAAGATCTAAAAACTCTGAATTTTTAGAACGCCTTCTAGGTGAAGGTGGATCATATTCAGTCTCATCATTATCAAGATTCATACTGCAAAACAAAGATTTGATAGGAGATACATCAATAACTTTTAGATCTTCATCTTTATTTTCATAGAAATCCGGTTTAGCAACCATCTTATTGACTAAGGTAGCTTGCTTATCTGATATTTCAGTAGTCAACTTCTCAAGACGAGCAATTTGGGATCTTAAACCTTCAAATTCTTTAGACATATCATCGAGCTCTTTATTCATATAATTCATAAAACTTTTTTGTTCCTTAAGCTCGTTTCTGAAGAAATTATTATGCTCAAATTGCAAAACCATAAAACTCCTGACGTTGCTTTCGATCTCTTCAAACCTTTTGAGGTGAAGATCACCAAATCTAGGTAGAGTCATTGCGACAAACAAGCAAGAAAAAGGCAAACGGAAAAGAGAGGGCGAATAAAACGGCAAGGGTGAAGTGGGGGAGAGGAAAACGAGAGGCAAATGGCAAATAATGTAATGCGAGAGATAAGGGATTGTGATGGGTACTTGGTATGTTGACTTTTGCGTAGACTCCCCGGCAACGGCGCCAGAAATTCTTCTTGCTACCTCTTGAGCTTGCGTTGGATTTCCCCGAAGAGGAGAGGATAATGCAGCAGAGTAGCCTAAGTATTTCCCTCAGTTTTTGAGAACCAAGGTATCAATCCAGTAGGAGGCCACGCGCAAGTCCCTCGTACCTACACAAAACAAATAGCTCAACGCAACCAACGTGATTAGGGCTTGTCAATCCCTTCACGGTCACTTACGAGAGTTAGATCTGATAGAGATGATAGATAATATTTTTGGTATTTCTGGTATAAAGATGCAGAGTAAAATAAAAAGCAAAATAAAAAGCAAAGCAAAAATAAAGTGATGGAAGATTGATATGATAGAGAGTAGACCCGAGGGCCATAGATTTCACTAGTGGCTTCTCTCAAGAGCATAAGTATTTTACGGTGGGTGAGCAATTCTTGTTGAGCAATTGATGAATTGAGCATAGTTATGAGAGTATCTAGGTATGATCATGTATATAGGCATCACATCCGAGACAAGTAGACCGACTCCTGCCTGCATCTACTACTATTACTCCACTCATCGACCGCTATCCAGCATGCATCTAGAGTATTAAGTTAATGAAAACAGAGTAACGCCTTAAGCAACATGACATGATGTAGAGGGATAAATTCATGCAATATGATAAAAAAACCATCTTGCTATCCTCGATGGCAACAATACAATACGTGCCTTGCTGCCCCTACATCACTTGGAAAGGACACGCAAGATTGAACCCAAAGCTAAGCACTTCTCCCATTGCAAGAACTACCAATCTAGTTGGCCAAACCAAATGGATAATTCGAAGAGACTTGCAAAGATAACCAATCATACATAAAAGAATTCAGAGAAGATTCAAATATTGCTCATAGATAATCTTGATCATAAACCCTCAATTCATCGATCTCAACAAACACACCGCAAAAAGAAGATTACATCGAATAGATCTCCACGAGAGAGGGGGAGAACATTGTATTGAGATCCAAAAAGAGAGAAGAAGCCATCTAGCTACTAACAATGGACCCGAAGGTCTGAAGTAAACTACTTCATCGGAGAGGCTATCATGATGTAGAAGCCCTCCGTGGTGGATTCCCCTTCTGGCGGAGCTCCGGAACAGGCCCCAAGATGGGATCTCGTGGATACTGAAAGTTGCGGCGGTGGAATTAGGTTTTGGCTCCAGATCGATCGTTCAGGAGTGCGAGGTATATATAGGAGGAAGAAATGCGTTGGTGGAGCAACAGGGGCCCATGAGGGTGGAGGGCGCACTGGGGGCAGGGCGCCCCTACCTCGTGCCTTCCCTGTTGGTTGCTTGACGTAGGGTCCAAGTCTCCTAGATCATGTTCGGTGAGAAAATCACGTTCCCGAAGGTTTCATTCCATTTGGACTCCATTTGATATTCCGTTTCTTCGAAACTCTGAAATAGGCAAAAAAAACAGCAAATCTGTGCTGGGCCTCCGGTTAATAGGTTAGTCCCAAAAGTAATATAAAAGTGGAAAATAAAGCCCAATATGGTCCAAAACAGTAGATAATATAGCATGGAGCAATCAAAAATTATAGATACGTTGGAGCGATCGATCATAGGGGATCTCTGCTGCAGTGTACGCTTCTGTCGATGGTGCACCTCAGGTGGGGTGGATGACGGCACGGCAGGAGCAGGACATAACACACAGAGTTTTCTTTGATGCCTATCTGAAAATGAAGTAAATCTGTAAGGGCTCCTTAGAATTGGAGGATTCTATAAACGCAGGGACAGGAAAAAAACAGGAATAGGATAGGAATGCACGTGCAAAACAGAGCATTTGGAAACATAGGATTTCAGTCAACCTAGGTGTTTAGCTCACATGAATTGGAGGAACACAGGAATGGTGAAACAAAGTGATGCGACGATTGTACAACCTCTTTGGCATAGCCTTGTGGACCTCAGCATCATTGGGTTGGACGTGGAGGATGGTGATGATCTTTGGTGTATTTGTCGGAGGCGGGGAATAAGATCTGAGGCCTCTGGAAACGGCGCCGAGGGTACTGCTCTGATGTGATGGACGGTTCCGTTGTTGGAGCAGCTCCGCTAAGGTGTACGGCGACGAGGCTGAAGCATGACAAGACAGACAACGTTAATCTGAAGTGGGACCCTAATATCATCTGCAATAGATGATGTAAAATACATCACCAAAAAGTGCTAGATGTAAAACGCATTAGCCGCGCCACGGCCACTCCAACAGATGTTGTAAGTACTGTTCACTCTGAACTTAACTGAAGAAAATGAACTTTACAGTCGAAACTGAATTTTACTGTCAAAACTGATTGAACTAGTAACAGAGCATTGCAATAGATGTTTAGGGCGTTCGAGCACTAGTAGCAGAGAAGTAGTGATCTAAATTAGCAGACTCTCGAGCAGGGAACGCACTAGCAGAGAGCAAGTCGTGCAGTAGCACCGCGAGCGAGTGCTAAAGCAGTAACTCCTGTAGCTGCCGGAGGTCGTGCAGCAGCAGCAGCATCAGCGCAAGCGAGAGCAAGAGCAGAGCAGCAGCACGAATGAAAGCAGGAGCAGTGCAGCAGCGCGACCGACAGAAAGAACAGAGCCGTAGCGTGAGCGAGAGCCGAAGCAGCTGCAGCTAGTGCGGTTGTGGAAGTCGCCGCCGAGGAAGCAACGACATGGGGGAGAGACGCCATGGATGATGTGGCCGGCGACGGCGTCGTCGATGGAGACACGCCATGTCCGCTCAGTATCGAGCACCGGCATCCCCGTGAGATCGAATAAAAGATAAAATGCTGCGGTGAGTGTAGACCCTCCTTGGTGGCGCCGAGTTGGCCTCGGCTTCATCGGAGGAATTGGTGAGGGTGTTGCGGTTCCGGTGGGGCAGGTCAAGATGGCGCTGTGGGGATTGAGGTGGCACGATAGACGAGGCAAACATCGGGGCAGCTCCTTGGAGGTGGAGGACGGGGCGGCTGATCCGGCGGGACGACGAGATCGACAATGGATCCTCATCCGGTGCGGTGGATGAGGATGGCGGCGATTGCGGTGGATGGCGAGTCGGGAAGAGTCTCCGGCTGGGCGGCGGTCGGGAGGCCGACGGAGGAGCGTGGGGTTTCGCGGGTTTTGGCGGCCTCGGTGTACGAATGGGGGGCGAAGGGGGAGGGGGAGCCAAAGCTTAGGGACGCGCTTGTCCGAAATGTAGGGTAAGTTACCAGCGTACCCCCACCAGTTTTGACACCGCGACGTGGAGCTTCATTTCCGGCTGAGGGGTCGAAAGGGGATTTCGCGTGTCTGGGCTGCGGGAGAAATTTCGGATGAGGAGTGAGTTCTCGTGCGCGTCCAAATTTCAGGATAACAAGGCGCGGCGCGGGTTGAAGAGGCAGGAGTTTCAAATCAGGTGAGACAAAAGATACTCGAGCTTGAAAATTTCGGGATAACAAGGTGCGGATTCCTTGTTTGGTAGAACAAACTTAACGTGTAAAAAACAATTCATACAAGACACAAGAGATTCGTGTCCCCTTTTACTGTATTACTATAGATGCCATTGAAAAAAGTACAAGAAAAATGTAAAAAAATTGGGAGAACAAGATTACCAAATCGATTCGCACTTCCCTCAACAACAACAAAAAACAAATCAATTCCCACCAAAGAAAGAGTAATGTCCCTTTTTATATGTTTACAGATGCCATGATCTCGAATTTCAATTTTTGAATCCACGTTATGTTGAATTCGAATATATCGTTAGGTGACCTTGCGGTTTATAATTGATGTAGTCGTACATTTTGATCTTCCATCATATTGAACATTTTACTCCACCATGTGAACATATATATTGTCGTCTACCATATGGACTAAATTTGAATCAATTTTCCTTATTTGAATACGATTGTTGTCAAGTTATACAATAATTTAAATATTATCTTCATAACAAAAAACATGCATATAGCAGTAATCATATTTCACTATGAACTACATGTACCATACGCTCTCCAATTCAAATATTTGTATCCATTTTATGTTGAATTCAAATCATAGTACATTATTGGTCTAGGTAGCGAGATGTTCGGGATAATCTAAACCCTGTTTTCATATGTATAATTTTTGGCTGAATTGGGACAAGTTTTGGTATAAGCTTCTTGCAAAACCGGAGATTCTCTCAATAAGCCTCGTGGTTCCGAGAGGGAACGTGTCACCTTTGTGTGCGAAACGATATACGCTGCCTCCCCCTGATTTTATTTACAGAGGCAACATAGAACTATATGAGTGTCCTGTTAAATTTTGGAATTATTTCGGGTTCATTTGGCCTTTTTATACATTAATTGAGTTTCTGGAATTTTAATGAGCATAATCTAAATATGAATTGCATGCACATGCTCCGGTGCACCAAAGTGGGTTAAAAAATCACATGTGTGTCCTTGGTTGAATTTCTAGGTCCCATGGAAGAAATGATAATGAAATTCAAACATCCAAGGCGTCTGACTCGGCCGAGAACATCGAGAAACTTAGATTTTAAATTCATGTAAATCCAAAACTCGCTTTGAAATCATGAAACTTGGCATGGTGTCATGTCATGGCACTAACATGTTGTGGTAAAAATTGGGCGATTTGGAAGCTCTTGGTTCTAAGAGGAAAGTGCCACCTTTGAGTGTGAAGCGATATCGCTTCCCCCCTTGAGTTTCTTAACAAAGGCAACATAGAACTACATTAGTGCCTGTTAAATTTTGGAATTATTCGGGTTTGTTTGTCGTTTTATACATTAATTGAGTTTCGGTCATTTAATGTGCATAAGTCAAATTTGAACTACAAGCACATGCTCTCGTGCACCAAAGTTGGTTGAAAAATCACATTTGTGTCCTCGGGTGAATTTCTAGGTCCCATGCAAGAAATGAGAATAAAATTAAAACATCTGGGCATCGTGGCTCGGCCGAGAACATTGAGAAACTTGGTTTTAAAATTCTTGTAAATCCAAAACACGTCTGAAAATCACGAAACTTGGCATGGATGTCATGTCATGGTACTACCATGTTGTGGTAAAAAAATTGGCCGAATTGGAACAGATTTTGGTATAAGCTTCTTGCAAATTGAAGATTCTCTCAAGAAGGCTCGTGGTTCTGAGAGGGAACGTGCCACCTTTGAGTGCGAAACGATATACGCTGTCCCCCTTGAGTTTATTTACAAAGGCAACATAGAACTACATGAGTGCCCTGTTAAATTTTGGAATTATTCCGGCTTCGTTTGGCCTTATTTACACATTAATTTAGTTTTTGGTCATTTAATGTGCATAATTCAAATTCGAACTACAAGCACATGCTGCCGTGCACCAAAGTTGGTTCAAAAATCACATTTGTGTCCTCGGGTGAATTTCTAGGTCCCATGCAAAAAATGAGAATAAAATTCAAACATCTGGGCATCGTGGCTCGGTCGAGAACATTGAGAAACTTGGTTTTAAAATCATGAAACTTGGCATGGTGTCATGTCATGGTAGTACCATGCCGTGGTAAAAAAATTGGCCGAATAGGAAATTTTTTTGGTATAAGCTTCTTGCAAATCGGAGCATCTCTCAAGAAGGCTCGTGGTTCTGGGAGGGAACGTGTCACCTTTGTGTGCATAATTCAAATTTGAAATACAAGCACATGTTCCAGTGCACCAAAGTTGGTTGAAAAATCACATATGTGTCCTCGGGTAGATTTCTAGGTTCCATGCAAGAAATGGGAAGGAAATTCAAAATTCTGGGCGTCGTGGCTGGGTTGGAAACATTGAGAAACTTAGTTTTTTAATTCCTGTAAATCCAAAACACGCATGAAAATAATGAAACTTGGCTTGGTGCCATGACATGGCACCAACATGCTGTGGTAATTTTGCAGTCCGATTTGCGAAGGCGCACACATTAACAATCAACAAAGTCATTTTGGAACAAGTGTTGTCACGTTACAATAGGAAACACAAGTATTATTGAAACCGGGGGCGTTCTACTTACTAGTACCATTTTACGTGCCGCCACGCGTCCCCATTTTTTATTAGCTAGGAGGCGCCGTGCAGGGTTGCTATTTGAGTACGAGAGGCGTGCGATCAGACCCCTGCACGTGCTTATCGGGAGGAGAGCCCTTTGACCTCTATCTGTCGTCCACCTCTCTCCCAAGGTCTCTATTAATGGCGCCCGAGCCTCTGTTTAATGGCGTGGCTATGTCTCACTCGACTGAGATTTAAGAGAGAAAAAAGAAAAATCTAAAAGCACGGATCTTGATGTAAGATCCGATGGACCTATATAGCAACTACTGTGACTTATAGCAAGACTGATGAATATATAAGGACGATTAATTGTCTTACATAATTAGAAAGATAATTAAAAAAGCCACATGCGGCTACGCCTGAAATACACAAGGGCAAAAGAAGAAGGAAGACAAGGATCTGGCTCGCTGATCTCTACTTTCTTGATGCATTGCTGCAGGCCGCGGGAACTAGTCTCCGCGGCGAGCGGCGATGAGCTCTTTCATGTCCTCAAGACGCTGCTTGAGAACATCCACGGATTCCTCCACCAGCCTTTGGCGCTTGTTGCGGAGCATGTCATTCTCGTCCATAAGTTTCTTGACGATGACGCCGGTCCTCTTCAACAAGGCACTGGTCTCGTCCTGCTGGTCTGCACTTCGGACGATCTTCTTCCTCAGCGGGTCTCGCTCGGCCCGGAGCCTCTCATTGCCCTCCCTTAGTTGCCGAATGACGCAGGTAGCCTATTCAAACGAGGCTTTCATGTCATCCTGCAACCTCGCCCAGCCGGAGATCTGATCCATCTGGCTATGGACGATCGCATGCATGCGCCTGTAACAGTCGTCGCCTGCCCGCGAGAAATTTTCCCAGGCCGTCATGGCGCGGCGGGACATCTCTTCTACATTCGCGGCGCGGTGGGACATCTCTGCTGCTTCCGCGGCGCGGCCGGACCAGTCTGCTGCATCGACGGCGCGGCGGGACCTCCGTGCTGCTTCAGCGGCGCGGCGGGACCTCTGTGCTGCTACTTCCACGCGGCAGGACATGTCGGCTGCTCTCGCAACAAGGCGGGACATCTCTCGTGCTTCCCCTTCCATGCTCGCCTCTCCCTGGTGGAAATCTCTCGACCCAGAACTCACGCTGGCCATGGCAGACGCATGGGAAGGATGGTGAATGACTTGTTTGTTTTTGTGGATGAGGAGTTGAGGAGAAATGTGCAGTCATCTTGGCATACTAGTATTTATAACCAAGTACTAATACGCTCTTAAGTGGGAAACCGTTTAGGTTGTGATCGGTGTGAACAGGTTTGCAATTCAATATAGCATGGTACTAATACGCTCCTAACTGGGAAACCGTTTAGGTTGTGATTGGTGTGAACAGGTTTGCAATTCAATATAGCGTGGAGTAATTTGGAATGTGACGAGACGCAAGCTCAAAATTTATTGACGGTTCTAGTTTCGAAGTGCGGCACTATTCCCGGATGGAGTAGTTCTTTTTCTACTCCCTCCTTTCCGGTTTTATAGGACTTATCTCAAAATTTTAGTTTTTCCATTTTATAAGGCTCAATTTGGTTGTTCCCCAACACATGTTCAGATTCCAAGGTGCATTAAATCATTGCATGCAAGTATTAAGAGAAAATTGACCAATGCATGTACTTTATGCATGCATGCATTGCAATTAATGCATTGATAAACATACATCTCCTTTTATCCATTTTGATGACAAGTAGTACTTCTTACCCAAAGGAACTTTATATCCAACAGACACAAAATATCCGTTCAACCGTTGGAAATTACTGATCTGATGTCGAAGTAATTGCTACATCGCCACCAAAACCCACCATTTCTTAAGCTAAAGTAGACCAAGGTAACCCCTATATTAGCATATTACTAAGATAAACAGAAGGCACTGTAGAAAAATTTAGGACGTGAGCTTGTCAATCTAAATGTGGAGGGACACCAGCTTAGCCCCGGCCAGCAGCTTGGGTGGAACTGTCAATAAGGTCAGCTCCTGCATGTCGACGTCGCCGGGATCCTTGCTACTGGTCACCTCCATTTCCACCTTGACGGCGTCGGTCGTGCCTTTGGGCTCCCCCGGCGGGCCGTTCGCCCACAGCTTGGCCACGTAGTGCGGCAGTGGGGACGCCCCCGCTCTGATGCACACAACCGACACGGTGATAGGCGCGCCGATGTCGAGCACACCGCCGACCAAGAAAAACGCGCGGCCGTCCTCCTCCACGAACACCAAGAGTCGTGGCTCTGACAGTGGCAATTGCAGCTGGAGCACCTTGCCGTATTGGATCCTATGCACGGGCATGGGATGCGCGGTGCTGATGTGGTGGTAGAGCGCCGGCGGCGGGCCTTCGTAGCCGCAGACGGGCATGGGGCATTTGCAAGGCGCGAGCGGACACACACTCTGGTGATCGGCGAGCTTGTGGTAAGTGACGTAGAGCCCACAACCTTCGTGCGGGCACTCCACCCTCACCGACGAAAGGACGGAGTCCACCGCCGTGTTCTGCACGTCGAAGCCACCGCCACCCTCGCACTTCTAGCACTGCCGCTGGTTCCCGGGGTGCTCGGTGCGGCAGTCCGCGCAGACCAGGTGCCCTCCCTTGCACTGCAGAAATCAATCCAACAACACATCAATCAAGAAACCTGCACCTTGCTCAATCAGCCGAACAGACGAGGTGTATTGAACCTCATACTTTGAGGCGTCAAGGGGCGGAGGCACAAGGCAGTGGAGCACGGTGAGGTCCATCGAGACCTTAGAGAGCTCCATCGTCGGGTCCTGTTCGGTCTGCATGATCTCGCCCTCCTCGTGCACAACCATCTCTCGACTTGGGCCGGGGCATTAAGAAAGCTTTACCGTCACATATTTTATACTACTTCAAGGTGCATTAAATCAACACATGCAAGTATCAAAAGGAGAGTCACGGCATGCATGCATGCATGCGTTGTAATTAATGCATCGGTAAACGCAAATTATTAAAATATATCGAGTGCAGTGCTTTGATGTGTCGCGTCAACTCGTACATCAACGAGAAGTTTGATTATCCTCTCCCTTGCGGACTTAAATGCACCTGCCTTTGGCTGTATGACAGGTTGGCCACACACCTGTCGGGCCCACCTATCATACACGCAAAGGCAGGAGCGTCCCTCCCTCACCCATGAGCGTGGTGGCTGGTAAGACTAGGAGAAGCTTTCACTACACGCTCTCCCTCCCGCACGCGGTGGACATGCAACAGTTCAATCGGTGTCAGATGGCCAGAAGCGTACTGTAGTACTCCTCCAGTGCAGTAGTACTCCATCATTGTTCAACTTCTCGAAGAGGCGAAGAGCCAAGCGCAGCCCGGACGCTCGTGTGGCAGTTTCATGTGTAGAGTAGTCTAGGATAGCGTGTATCGTTCCTGTAAGCCTAAAATCATTGGGGTCGGCTCCATGCTATGTGGTCATCTCGAAGTTTTGAAAAATTAAAATAGTCTTCTGGCCCTACCTGTCACCCTGGTGATTGTAGTTTGCACGCTCATCTGGTCAAGACAGGAATATATATTTTAATTTGTTTTTTTTTTGAAAAGGGGGGACTCCCCGGCCTCTGCATCAGAACGATGCATACGGCCACATATATTTCAATTTGTGGTGGGTAAATGTTAGAAGTTGCAGCAAATATATTGTACACTTCGGGTCTTTCAGCCAAGTTTAGAGGCAAGCCTGTGGGGCCAGTGCTATGATGTGTCGCGTCAACTCGTACAACGAGGAGAAGCTTGATTTTACTACACGCCTTCTCCCTCGCCCATGCGCGCGGTTGCTCGCAAACGAGGACAGGCTTTTGCTTAGTATTACTTCTACAACAAGCTATCCATCCCGCTCGCGGTGGAAGGACATGCAGCAGTGGAATCAACATTGTAGAAGCAGTAGTAGTAACATCATTGTTCGTCTTCTCGAAGAGGCGAAGAGCCAAGCGCAAACCGAAGTTGAAGTTGCGAACATTGGAGCACGCATATACCCAGGCTCTTGCATGAGACAAAATTGCTATGTGAGCCCACTATTGTACTAGTACATACAACTACTTGCTAATATAGCCCTGTAAACCAGAAAGGAGTATTTGCCCTTCTAGAGATTTCAACAACTGACTAGACTACACCGAGACGGAGTACATATGGAGCAAAATGAGTGAATCTGCACCATAAATAAATACGTACTAGTTCTATCGTTTTCCTCTCCGAGGTGCACAATATTGAGCATACTGACTAGTCTCTTTTTGACACGCATTTACGTTTTTTGACACAGTACAGATGCAAGCGCTCATATACATGCGCATACACTCGCCCCTATGAACGCACACACGCACGGCACTATCATCTTGAAATTTCTGAAGTCAGCATAGGCACCTCGTCGTGGGCGGGTCCATAGGTGCTTGAATGCCAAGGAGGAGAGGGTAGCGGTTCCGAGGCGTTGAGCGGTTAATGATGCATCCTCAATTACATGAAGAGGGAATTAATTGGAGAAGCGAGAATAGAGCCCAGCACAATGTGAATGCAACGAGTTTGGACTCTCATGTAATAAAGGCGCCCCACCACTCCAATCCATCTACTCCCAAGTCTCTGTGCGACACTGCTCACTCCAATCCAAGACCAAGTGACCAGAAGCCACAAGCACCTAAGGAGGCGATGGACGCGAGCGGCAGTCGGCTGTGCCAAATAATCCAAGGCGCCGCCTGCGCCCCACACCCAGTGAGTGTTTCAGACGGTGTCTTTGGCGATCGAGGCATCATAGCCCTCGCCGATGCCGACTTCGCCTCTCGCATGGACGACATGATGGTCAACTCCATCCGCAAGTTCACCACCGTCAAGAAGCGCGCGGACGACCTTGCCGTACTGCTCCAGCCCGTGCGCCTAGGCTCCTCATTGCCTGCCACCCTCATCGGCCTCCATGGTGACAGACTCTTTCAAGCCCTGGTGGCCCTGCAGGTGCCGGAGGTCGCGACGAAGAATGTGCACCTCGAGGCCGCTCTCGCCGCGCAGCGCCTCGCCATGCAAGAATCCGTCGACCTGCACATCCACGTCTACGAGGAAATCGTCTACATAGGCCACTACAAGGCAAGCGAGGACAGAAAGACGTTGGCCTTCTTCCAGTGGCTGGAATCTTTGGGCGCCATTGTTGAAGCACGTCGACACAGGCCACGAAGCCGCTGCTACTTAGGCGCCGTTCGGTGGGCCGGCGCCCTGAGTCGAGGAGGTGGACGTCGTCGATGGATGCATCTCTTCTTCTTGCCCCCTGTAACCAGCACTGCATTGCCTCGTGGCCTTAATGTTTTATTAGTATATAGTACTCCCTCCATTCCCAAATATAAGTCTTTCTAAAGATTCCAGCAAGTGACTACTACATGCGGAGCAAAATGAGCGAATCTACACTCTAAAGTATGTCTACATACATCTGTATGCTATATTCCATTTGAAATAGTATCTAAAAAGGCTTAAATTTATGAACGGAGGGAGTATATGGCATTTTTATTCCAGTCGTAACGTTTTCACTGTAAGGTGGGGTCGCAGTTGAGCAAACCCACCCCGCCCACCAGGCGTCGGCCGAGTTTAGAATTAGAAGAGAGAAACGAGGGAGGAGAGCTAGTTGTAGCACAGACGCTGTTGTCAGATGGGACTCGTGTTTATAGAATAGGAGTACTGAGAACTCGTGCCTCTTTTTTTTTGAGGGAAAATTTAGTCGTATGTCTAGTACCACTAGTTGGGTGCGTGCGACCTATAGCTGTCATCACTTTAGGTCTCCTTTTCGAACCGTGCTACGCTTCACAGTACATATTTTTTCACGCATTTATCCTCCTATATGTACTCCTAGGCTATTTCCACGTGCTCCCATTCGCCGACATGTGGGACATAGAGCATCTGGGTCGTAGTGCATGCACGACTCGGAGCATATGCCAGGGTACTTTACATTTCAGACCTCGTGAATTACATGCAAACCCCCCGCAGAAGAATAAATAAATGAATGAATTACTACATGAAACCGAATTATTTTCATGGAAACCGGAGCACGTTCATTAAATTTTGGACATAACACGTTTATAAAAAAATGACCGGACCTAAACCAGTCTAAAGGCCTCTTTGATTTTTCCCGCAAAAAAAGGGCCTCCACTACAAAAAAAGACACATCCCTGACATTTTGGGCCGAACGAACTTTTTTTCTGTCATACATATGACACTTCTATGACGATAATTGTGACAAAACCCGGTATCATCATAGATGTGGTGGGCTCCTACTTCTATGACAAAAAAATCATGACAGAAAATGGGCTTTTCGTCCTGGGCGGGCTGGAGACGCAGCTGCACGACATTCTTTGGGCCTTCCATGACGGAAAAAACCGTGGTAGAAGCGAGGGGGAGGAAAATTTCGGGGAGTTGCCGGTTACGGTGGGAGGTCGGGGGTCGAGCGATGCGCGTTTCTCTCGTACACGTGCGAGGCGTTGGCTCTAACTAAACCCGAGCGAGGCGTTGGGCTCTAGCGAACCCGGCGATTGCACTGCGAGCTACACATTCTTGAACCCGAGCGATCGATCGATGGTTGTTAATCGAACCCGATCGGCGATTCGCCGCATCTGCTGCTAAGCTGAAGCCGATCGATTGGATGAGCGATGGCGTTGGGGGGGGGTTGGATGAGCGATGGCGGTGGCGTTGCCTCGGATGAACAGAACCCGTGGTGTGGAGGGCTGGATGAGCGATGAGCGGTGGAGGGTGGCCGTGGAGGGTGGTTGAACAGGACCCGTGGTGTGGAGGGCTGGATGAGCAGTGAGCGGTGGAGGGTGGTTGAGCAATGGCGGTGGAGTAGCGCACGGTGGAGGCTGGATGAGCAGGAGCCCGTGGAGGGTGGAGGAGGTCGGACGGTAGCCGTGGAGGCTGGAGGAGGTCGACGGTGGAGATGAACAATATCCGTGGAGTCCTGTTTGTGGTACGCCACACCCTCCCCGATGAACAGGACCCCGTTTCAAGCTGAAGGCCCAACACAAGTCCGTTTAAATGCATTTTGCGATGCACGCCACACCCTCGATCAACGGGACCCTGTTTTGACCGTAGGAGGTCCGTTTCGTCCGTTTTGCGATACGCCACACCCTCCCGATCAACGGGACCCCGTTTGATTGTAGGAGGTCGGTTTAAATCCGTTTTGCGCACGCCACACCCTCCCGATCAACAGGACCCCGTTTCGACCGTAGGAGGTCCGTTTCCTCCGTTTGCGCACGCCACACCCTCCCGATCAACAGGACCCGTTCCAAATGTAGGAGGTCCGTTTCCTCCGCCAGCGATACGCCAGCCTCGTTTCCATCGCCTGTTCCGTCCAAGCCCTCCCGATGAACACGGCCACGCATTCCGTTCCGACCCAGCCGATTGGCTCCCACGCGTTCTGTTGCCTCCCGATGAACACGACGCATTTCGTTGCCTCCTCATGAACACGATGCATTCTATTGCCTCCCCATGAACACGACAATGACGCTGTTTCTTCGTTCCGACCCAGCCATGTACACGAGCCCTCGCCGTACGTACGCACGAGTAGGCGTTCGAGACCCCGCCCGTATGTACACATACGTGGCTGTATTTTCTTTCTTGCACCCTGGCCGTTGTACGTACGTGTACATGCTACGTGCGCGCCTCTACTACGACACGTGCATGCCTCTACATCGACCAGTATATATGTACGTACACGTTCACGACCAGAATGACAACGATACGTACGCTTCGACCAGGTGGGTCCCGACTGTCACGCACTTCCTTGCCTGCAAAGATGTAGCTGGTGGGTCCCAGCAGTCAGGGGGGCGAATCTTTTTTTTTTTGCCCGGACGCACTTCCTTGCGTGCGAAGATGTAGCTGGTGGGTCCCAATGATGGGGGCGAATCGTTTTTTTTGCCCGGACGCACTTCCTTGCGTGCGAAGGTGTAGCTAGTGGGTCCCAGCAGTCAGGGGGAAACGTTTTCTTCACGAAATACGGTGGCCCGTCCGGTGGGTCCCAGCTGTCAGGTGGAGGAATAATTATTTTGCGCGTAATAAGGAGGCACTTCCTTGCGGTCGCTGTGGACCCAACTGTCAGCCTCTCCACGCACAGTACTCTTCCGATGGAAGTCGGTCGTTGACCACATTGACCACGCTGCGCCGAGAGCACCACGGCGGTGGGCGTAGGTGAGGCCTAGGAAGGGGACGACGTGGAGCCGAAGAAGACGCAGCAGCGGATGCCCACGCGAAGAGGAGTACGAGGTTTCACTGGTTCGGCTGCGGTGTGAGGCTGCCGTCGCTGCAGAATAACAAGGGGTGTGGGTGAGTAGAGGGATGGCCTGGCTAGCGGTGGGAGTAGTAGGGGACGGTGAGGCCTCCGCGGTATCGCAGCCAGCCACGGGAGGCAGGAGCATGCGACACAACCGGCGCTGCTTTGGGCGGCTGGAGAACAAAGACCAGAGGTTGAAGAAGCACTACGGCCGTTGGATGGACATCGTACGGTCACTAGAGTATTGACTAAGTTGACAAAGCCCTTCGTCCCCGTCAACTTAGTACGCCCACAAGTCAGCCTGCCACTATACTGGATCCCAGCTAGCAGGGGGAGGATTCATTTTTTTGCGTAATAAGGAGGCACTTCCTTGCATGCGAAGATATAGCTGGTGGGTCCAAGCTGTCAACGGCGGTAACGTTTTTTTCATGAAATACAGAGGCCCTTTCGGTGGGTCCCAGATGTCAGGTGGAGGAATCATTATTTTGCGCGTAATAAGGAGGCATTTCCTTGCGTGCGGCCGTGGACCAGCTGTCAGCCTCTCCACGTCTGATCCGCCAGATGCATGTCGATCGTTGACCACGTTGACCGAGCAGCGCCAAGAGCACCAGGCGGTGGGCGACGATGAGGCCTAGGAAGGGAATGACACGGAGGCAAGGAAGACTCGGCAGTTGTTTCCCACGGAGGGGAGTACTGTTGTCACGAGGTTTCTTGGTTGCCTCGCCATCGCCGGAGAATAACACCAGGTGTGGGTGAGTAGAGGGATGGCTAGGCCAGCGATGGGAGTACGGTGGGGCGGTGAGGCCTACACGGCAGCACAGCCGGCCGTGGGGAGGAGGGAGCAGGCAGTCCCGCCGGCGCTTGTTTGAGCGGCTGGGGCAGGAAGAGCAGAGATTTAAGAAGCACGACGGCAGTTGGATGGACATCCAACAGTCACTGCTTGTGCGTCAACCGTTTTTTACGAAAGTCTCAAATCTGTGGAAAACAGCATACAGCCCATCTGCCATTCTTTCTAATAATTTACAGCCCATTTGCTAATTTTTAAGGTTTTTTTAGCCCATATTCTTTTTATTAGCATTACAGCCCATATTGTGGCCACGGTTAAAAAATTATATGAAATTTTGCATATTTCGGTGCAGTCCGAACTGTTTTTAATCCTGAAATTTCGACTCACATTCAAACTGATTTTAAAATAAATGTATATCAATATAAAATCCAACAAATTCTCCACGCATAAAAATTAATGTAATTTAAAATCTCGAAATAAAAAAAGATATTTGAAACTAATTGCCGGCTTGATGTGTTTTAAAAATGTACAGCCCATTTCTCATTACTGATGGGCCATTTTCTCGGCCAGCCGAATGAAAGCTCTCCTCGTCTTGAAAGATTTGCAGCCCAACAGGTCTGACAAAGCGACTTACTTGGCAAATGTCACATCCTAGCTAGTCCATGCATTAGAGTGTTGCATCATGTCTACCTTTCATCAGAAACCTGAATTGGGGAAGACAGAACCCCCAGAACCCCTCTGAATCCAACTAAGGTTTACTAAAAATGTTTTCAATGAACCTGAATTGCCCTTCTAAAAAGTTCACCCTCTTTGTCTTGGGTTAGAACCTCTGGCAAAATTGGTGCACAATTTTCTCGGTCAACAGAAGGTCATTGAATTAAATCATATGTAAATTGCATTTGGGCATTTAAATGCTAGTAAATATTTTGAATGCTCAAATAATTCTGAAAATAAGTGTGGGCTGTTGGACATTTTCTAAACAGAGCCTCTGATTATTTTCAGGATTTTTAGAAGTGCCTAACTATTTTTAATAAGTCCACAAATTTACAGAATAATAGAAAAAGGAAAAACCAAAGTAAGCAGAGGCTTACCTGGCGCCCATCTGGCAAGCCCACCTACCGGCCCAGCCCAGCCACCGCTCCAGCGAGCTGCTTGGCTTGGCCAGCAGCAGCCAGTGCTCGGCGACAAGACCACCAGCGCGCCACTCAGCTGCTCGCCGCCCTGCCTCCTCCTCTCACCGTTCTGCCGCCCTCGGTCGGTCGCCCACTCCTCCCCCGAGCTCGCAGACACGCCCTCTCCTCCCCAGCTCCTCTCCCTCACTCGCCCACACCATGGCCGACGCTGCCGCGCCCGCGCCACCGTGAAACCCGCGCTCTCCGTCGTCCCTACGCCGCGCCACCGTGTCCAGGAGCTCCGCCGCCCTCCTCTCCTTCGAGCAAGCCGAGCCCCGAGCGCTCGCTTTCCTCGGAGCCGCTGCACCGACCTCGCCCGACACCGCCACCGCCGGAGATCCCTTTTGCCGTCGCCGCCGCACCAGCTCGTCCCCGACCGCGTCGACTACACCATCGTGACCGCCGTGAGCTCAGCTACCTCCTCCCCCTTCTCGTTCTCGCTCCCGAACACCGCAGCGACCCCATGGAGCTTCACCGCACGCGCCACCGCCGAGCTCGTCGCCGACGTGTCTCCGGCCAACCACCGGCCACACCACCGTGTCTAACACACTCACCGCATCGCGAGGAGTCCAACGCACCACCCCACGCGCCTCGCCGTGCCTCGTAGCCACGGGTCCATCTTCACCCGACTCCGGCGACCGCCAAGGTTGTCGCCGCGACGTTCCGCCACCCGAAGCTCAACCACCGCCACCAAACGATGCGGCTTGTTCCCAGCTACACGTAGATGGCCTCCGCCGCTCATTTGGTCGCCGGAATGCACAAATGCACTCTCACCGCCGCATCTGGCCTCGCCGGCGGCTAAACGCCGGCGTGTTGACCTTTGACTTTTACTAGGGTGGGCCCAGGTTGACTCCCCTGAGCCTATGACAAGTGGGGCCCCCCTCTGCTAATTAACCCAGATTAGTTTTAACTAAAATTAGTTAGTTTAATTAACTGCTGACATGCGGGACCCACTGGTCAGGTTGACCTGGACATCCCCTTTGACCACTGACGTCACCCTGACGCACTGCTAACGCAATAGCTAATTTCTGGATTTACTTTTATATAGGAAATTCCAGAAATTGTTGCAAACTTCAAAAATTCATAGAAACTAATCTGTAACTCCAAATGCAAAGTTTTATATATGAATTTTGATCAGAAAAATTCAATCTATCCATTGGTAATAGTTTCATGCATAACAGAGCAAGTTAACCTTGCAGTTTAAGCAGAATAAGATAATGCACTATTATGGCTATGTTAAATGAACTAGTATTTGAATCCTTGATTCAAATGAGTTCATTCCTTTCTGTTCTAGATTGCATTAGGCCAAGACACATTCATATTTCCATGTCATAGCATGCATCATATTGTTGCATATCATCACGTGTTGATTATGTTCAGTGTGTCTTTCGTGGTAGGTTACGTCTCCGAGGATAACCCGAATATCCGTCTCGAGGGGCGTACCTTACTACCACTACATCGAGCAAGCAACCATTGATCATTCCGATACAAACCCATGATCTCGCTTCGCTCTTGTTTAACTGCATTAAGACAACGCGTTTCAAACTGCTGTGTGTTGCGGTAGTTGAACCCACTTCCTTTGCATGACCTGTCATTGCCACAGTAACTAGATGAAACCCACTATTATGTGTAGGAGTTGATTGAGCCATATTTGTGTTCCTACCATGCTAAGCTTGCTATGCTTAGAGTTGTGTCAGGTCTGGCTCATCGGGATGATGAACTAGAGTGAAAGGTTGTGTCGGTAACGAGAGTGAAGTGTTGAACACGATTTGGTAAAGGTATCGATGAGAGGCCATGTAGGAGTACATGGTGGGTTGTTTCATTGAAGACGTCCTTAAGAACTGAGATCTGTGTGTGTGATTTAAGATTCAGATACTACCACGCATTGGGCCCGAAACCAATGGACCCTCTCGACTTATTAACCACTCTTGTCCTCTGTCCAGGAGTTGAAAAGTAGTTTCTGGTGTTTGTAGCATGCTGGGGGGCCACACGCAGCGCTGACCTTAGGGGTGGGCTGTGTTGCGGTAGGCACGTGGCCCGGTGTACCGATTCGCCCGTTTGGTGTCTTGGGAACCCTGCACACATCGTTCGAGGCCGTTAGTGGAAACCTCGGCCGGACTCCCTGCGGATGGAACCCGAATAGGCGATAAACCTGGACTAGGGACTCGTGTGTTTAGTCAGGTCGTGGCCGACACCCTCGCTGGGCTTCCGCTTGAAGGTTGTCGAGTACACGCCGTGTAGCGGCGATAAGTCGTGAGCGTGTGTGAAGAAGTACACCCTGCAGGGTATAAAACTATTGAATAGCAGCGTCATGTAAAGGACTACTTGGTCACCTATACAGTTCATAGACAAGTAAATGGATACTACTAAAAGCCTCAAGATAAGTGTGAGTACATGGATGGCCCTCTCGTGGGTTGTGGCGAGGATCCACGGTGGAGTATTGTGTTGGTGATTAGTGGACTCGTGTGCGACAAATGCTTTCAAGTGGTGTCACGTGGGATAGCTTAGCCAAGAGTCAAAGCTGGCTTGCTGCAATAACTCCACTACCTTCTTGAGAATGTGCATGTATAGTAGGATTACATTGTAAGACTTCTGAGTACCTCCGTACTCATGTCGCTTTAATTAATGTTTTCAGACAACTACACCGCCCCCTCCGATGGGTTCTATGTAGACCTTGACGTCGACAAGTGACTAGCCACCCAGGTGGTGGTCCAAGACTTGTGAAGGGCCGATGTAGATAGAAGGGCTTTGTCAAGCTTTCTTTCTTTTTAGTGTCTGTACTCAGACTAGTTTGCTTCCGCATGTGCTTGTATGTTTGTGTGACTTGAGTGTCGGGTCATGTGACCCCTATCTGTATGAACATGTTATGTATGGCTCCTCGGAGCCTTTTAAATAAAGTACTTTGAGTTGTAGAGTTTTGTTGTGATGCCATGTTGTATGTACTCATATCGGGCATATTGTGTGTATGATTGAAATGCTTGGTATGAGTGGGATCCGACAATCTAGTTGTTTATCCTTGGCAGCCTCTCATATGGGGAAATGTAGTCTAGTGCTTCTGAGCGATAGTAGTCCGCTACAGCCCGGTTCACCGGAGTCCTGCTAGCCCAGCACTACTGCTCTGGACACTTGACTGGCCGGCATGTGTTTCACTTCGTTCGTGGTATACGTCCTTCGGGAAATGTCACGCGTGACATCTGAGTCTGCCTAGCTGCTACTGCCCGGTTACGGAGTCCTTTAGCCCAGTGCTACAGCCCGGATTCATACGTTGATAACCGACATGCTCGATGTGATTCATGTATGCCTATCCCCATGGGTTAGTGCCGCTTTGGGTTCACGACTAGCCATGTCGGCCCGGTTCTCTGTCATGTGGATGCTAGCGACACTATCATATCGTGAGCCAAAAGGCATAAACGGTCCCGGCCATGGTAAGGCGACACCCGTGGGAATACCGTGCGTGAGGCTGCAAAGTGATATGAGGTGTTACCGGCTAGGTCGATGTGACTTGGAATCGGGGTCCTGACAGCGTTGGCATCGAGCGGACTGCACTGAGGTTCGCTAAGCCAAACTGGTCGGTGTCGAGTCTAGAAATGCTTTAGTTATATGTAGGGGAATTGATTGTGGGAGGGACGTAAGGCTCTTTTTACTCCTTTACCTTATTCCCTCTGATCTGTGTCATTCTCTTGTCATTCTACATGGGTTAAGGACTAGGCTCTCTTCTTCTCTCAGGTTCACGTGTTACTAATCCGTAGTAACTTATAGGATTGTTGGTTACCAGCCTCAGTTCAGTTTCTACTACCTTTAGTATGTTATCAATTGAACCAGAACCTTGATATGATGTTGTTGAGTGGTTTTGCAATCTGTTGTGAATGTCTCAAATCTGTTCCTAAGCATTTACAGCTGTTATGCTGTCCGATTTCCCCTAGAAATTCTAATGTCTTTGCATTGTGGTTGTGCTTTCAGATGGCCACTCGTGCTCAAAACCAAGTGGTTCGCCTGACCAGGTGCCTCGATGTGCCCGGTCATACGGCTATGTTAGTCTGGGTAATGATTGAGACGAGTTACCGTTGGTATCCCGAATACACTGTCGAAGAGCAATTCTGAGACTTTACAAAGCCAATACCTCTGCACTGTCAGGATATTTCCTTCTTATCCTGGATCGACTGAGCCCCTTCACTGTTCCTATGGACTCGGGGTTACTATTGAGATGGCTGTGCAGGATGCTGCATATTCTATGATGACCATCATGCGAGTCAGGACTGGCCTGCTTCGGAACACCGACTTCCGTTATATGCCAGCTTCACTCCCGGGGGCGCAAGGGTATCTTCATGCTATCTATCTGATTCCACTCGGGAGGACTCACTAACCCGCACCCTTCTTTGAGATGCTCGAGGATAAGGACCGAGAGAATCGGGCCTTGAGACTGGAGCTTTTCAACACACGTGCGATCATTGGGCCACTTTGACTCGGTTTGCACCTATTGTGCAAGCTGGATGTATGGATACGAGGGTGCAGATCTGTAAGATCTTCTCTGCCAGACATGGTGGATTGGCGTGATGTGGGAGGCATCACCCCACACCGTGGTCCCCGCAGGCCACCGTTTGTTGGTCCAAGACCTCACCTAGCCCCTATGGTCCACAAGCTCCTCAGGACCGTCTATTTCCGGAAGATCACGTTGAGCTTCCAGGCTATGGAGGTGACTTCTATGAGGACTACTACAGAGCTGTATGAGTTAGTAGTAGTATCACCAGTATTGTAATAGCTGTATTTCCACCGTCCTGCGTGACCTGTGGAATATGACTTAGTGTGTATCAATTCCGGAGGTGTAGAAAAATAATGTATAGGAGCTTGGAATGCTTCCGATGAGATGTAACGTCTTCCATCGTAGTTGTACTCTAGCCGGGCTTGTACTAAACTATGAATTGTGTGTATGACTGTTGGTATATATATGGCAGTTTCTATATTACCATGTCATATGGATGAACATCTCTACATTCCGTGTTATCCATTACATTCCGCACTTCCTTGCCAAATTTTGCCATCCTTGTCTAAATTGTTGTCTTGTTTCCTAGGATGGTCAACACCCGCAACAACCCTGCTGCTCCGGAGCAGGGTGAGGCCAGCGCAGCTAGGAATGTAAATCTGCCTCAACCGCCTTCTCTGGCCGAAGTTATGATGGAGGCAGAACGAAACAAGCGTGAGACCAATCGCTTGCTGGAGCGGATTGAGCGGAATACTGCACGCCAGCCGAGGAATGACCTGGTGTCAATCAATGACTTTGTCAAGCTGTATCCACCGAAGTTTAAACACTCCGTCGAGCCTCTCGATGCGGATGGCTGGCTTCGCAGCATCACCCACAAGCTACATTCTGCCAACGTAGCCGAAGCTGATAAGGTTACCTTCGCTGCCTATCACCTCGAAGGCCCTGCTAGCCTTTGGTGGGAAAATTTTGAGGCTATGCGCCTGGTCGGCCAAATCACTACCTAGGCTGAGTTCAGTGCGGCTTTCCGTGAGCATCACATCCCGGAAGGTCTCATGGATTGTAAGAGGGAAGAGTTCTGCAATTTCACCCAGGGTAGATTGCCTGTGAATGCATACAGTTGTGAGTTTGGAAATCTAGCACGTTATGCTCCTGAAGAGGTATCCACCGATGCCAAGAACCAGGCAAGGTTCCGCAAGGGACTTAGCCCCGAGCTTGGCCGTGATCTTCGTCTGCACGAGTGCACCTCCTTCCAGAAGTTAGTCAACAAGGCCATCAGTGCTGAGACAGGACAGTCTGACTTTGAAGCTTCACGCAAGCACTCCTGTGACTTTGGTTCTTCATCCGGCTCTGGATCTCAGAAGCGCCGGATGTGGATTCCAAGCACCGCTCTGCCACCCAGATTCACTCCGAGGCCATCCTTTGAGGCGCCTCGCCCCAACCAGCAGTATGCACCGCCCAAGGCCTATGTTGGCCCCGCTGCTAATGCTGCTCTACGCCCCAATGTGATAACTTGTTTCAAATGTGGGGAGATGGGTCACTACATCCGTGAGTGTCCCCAGAACAACCCCAGCCAGATCGGAAAGTCTGTTGGCCGTGGTAAGCCAGCAGGAAAGGTGCTCTACGCCAAACCAGCCACCACTGCTCGTGGCCATGTCAACTACGTCTCAGCTGAGGATACCCATGAGGATCCCAACGTCGTTCTCGGTACGCTCCTTGTTAATTGCCATCCGGAAACTGTTCTCTTTGATACTGGAGCATCTCATTCATTTATTTATGAGATCTATGCTCGATTGCACAACACCACATTTTGTGACATGCACACCTCCATGGAAATTCAGACTCCTGGTTCTAGATGGCAAACCTCTAGAATAAGTCATGGGAATGAAATCCTTGTCGATAGATTAGTCTTCCTTGCATAACTAATAGCTCTCAAGTCCTCGGACATAAACATCATCTTGGGTATGGACTGGATGTCAGCCCATTATGCTAAGATTGATTGCTCTACTAGAACTGTTCAACTCACCCATCCATCGGGCAAGACAGTCAATGTTTTGACCCGAGTGTCTAAGCGTCAGCTCTACTCCTTAAATGCCAACCCCCTTCCAGACCTTGAAGATATTCTGGTAGTCCGTGACTTCCCGGATGTCTTTCCAGAGGAACTGCCAGGTGTTCCACCTGACAGAGATGTCGAGTTCGTGATAGACCTTGTTCCAGGAACCGTCCCAATCTCTAGAAGACCTTATAAGATGGCACCCCTAGAACTAGCCGAGCTTAAGAAACAACTCGACGAGTCCTTGTAAAAGGGTTTCATCCGTCCTAGTTCTTCTCCATGGGCTTGCCCCGTCCTCTTCGTCAAGAAGAAGGATGGAACGGATCGGATGGTTGTAGATTACCGACCTGTCAATTTGGTCACTATCAAGAACAAGTATCCGCTTCCCAGGATCAACGACCTGTACGATCAGCTCGCTGGATCCTCAGTCTTTTCCAAAATGGATTTGAGGTTGGGCTACCACCAAATCAAAATCAAGAACGGGGACATTCCTAAAACGGCGTTTGTTACTCGTTATGGCCAATACGAGTACACCGTCATGTCCTTCGGTTTAACCAATGCTCCAGCCACCTTCTCTCGGTTAATGAACTCGATCTTCATGGAGTATTTGGATAAATTCGTCGTGGTTTACCTCGATGATATACTCATCTACTCCAAGAATGAGGAAGAACATGCCGAACATCTAAGGCTAGTTTTGATGAAACTTCGAGAGCATCGCCTTTATGCCAAATTCTCTAAGTGTGAGTTTTGGTTGCTAGAAGTAACCTATCTAGGCCATGTAATCTCTGGTAAGGGCATTACTGTCAATCCCGAGCGAGTTCAAGCTGTCCTTGACTAGACTCCACCTGAATCGGTCAAGCAAGTTCGGAGTTTCCTCGGTTTAGCGAGCTATTGCCGCCGCTTCGTCGAGAATTTCTCCAAGGTTTCTAAGCCTCTAACTGAACTCCTCAAGAAAGATAAAAAGTTCGAGTGGACCCCACAGTGCGAGTTCAGCTTTCAGGAACTGAAAAGACGCCTGACATCTGCTCCCGTACTTGTTCCACTAGATTTTTCCAAGGACTTTATTATCTATTGCGACGCCTCGCGACAAGGACTAGGTTGCATACTCATGCAAGATCGTCATGTGATTGCCTACGCTTCTCGGCGATTCGCCCACATGAGGATAACTATCCCACACATGATCTAGAGCTTGCAGCAGTGGTCCATGCACTCAAAACATGGCGACATTACCTTCTTGGTAATCGTTGCGAAATTTACACTGATCACCAAAGTCTGAAATACATCTTCACCCAACCGGATTTGAATCTCAGGCAAAGACGTTGGGTCGAGTTGATTACGGATAACGACTTAGGAATATCTTACACCCCAGGCAAAGCCAATGTCATGGCTGATGCACTGAGTCGTAAATCTTATTGTAACAACCTGATGTTACAACAAACTCAACCACTTCTCCACGAGGAATTTCGTAAGCTTAACCTTCACATTGTTCCTCGAGGATTCCTTTCCACCCTGGTGGCGAAACCTACCCTTATGGATCAGATCATCAAGGCACGGAAGGTAGATCCGGGAATCTCCCGTATCAAGAGAAACATCAAGAAAGGAGTCGCAGGTTGTTTCTCCATTGATGAACAAGGTGTCATGTTCTTTGGATACCGTCTAGTGGTTCCCAAGGTACGCAACCTGAGGCGATTGATCCTTAAGGAAGCTCATGAATCCCCTCTCACCATTCATCCCGGTAGTACTAAAATGTATCAAGACATACGCCAGAGGTTTTGCTGGACTAGGATGAAGAGAGAAATCGCTCAATATATTGCTAATTGCGATGTCTGTCGTCGAGTTAAAGCAGAGCATCAACGGCCTGCTGGCACCCTTCAACCTTTGGCAATTCCTGAATGGAAATGGGATAAAATCAGTATGGATTTCATTACCGGGTTTCCCAGGACCAGGAGAGGGAATAATGCTATCTTCGTTGTTGTCGATCGTCTTTCCAAAGTAGCCCACTTCCTACCCGTTCATGAGAGTATAACCGCTAGCCAGCTAGCTGATTTGTACATCTCCCGAATAGTGTCTCTTCATGGTGTTCCATTGGATATTAACTCAGACCGTGGAAGTCACTTCACCTCTCGATTTTGGGAAAGTTTCCAAAATGCTATGGGAACTCGTCTCTCCTTTAGAACCGCCTTCCATCCTCAATCAAGTGGTCAAGTAGAACGAGTCAATCAAATTCTGGAGGATATGCTTCGAGCTTCTGTCATCTCTTTCGGTATCAATTGGGAGTAATGCCTTCCATTCGCCGAGTTTTCTTATAACAATAGTTATCAAGCTAGCTTGGGCAAAGCTCCTTTCTAAGTTCTTATGGACGAAAATGTCAAACGCCTCTTAACTGGTCAGAAACCGGGGAAAGAAAACTCTTTGGCCCGGATATGATCCAGGAAGCAGAAGAGTAGGTTCGCGTTATTCGTGAGAAATTGCAACAGCCCAATCTCATCAAAAGAGCCAATATGACCGCAAGCATAAGCCTATGTCTTATGAAGTTGGCGAGAAGGCTTACCTTCGGGTTACTCCTTTGAAGGGAACCCATCGATTCGGTATCAAAGGCAAATTGGCTCCTCGTTACATTGGACCCTTTCGCATTCTTGCCAAACGAGGAGAAGTTGCCTACAAATTGGAACTACCTCCGCATCTTTCCAGAGTTCATGATGTCTTCCACATTTCTCAACTCAGGCGTTGCTTCTCGGATCCTATCCGTGGAGTGGACCACGAAACGCTTGATCTCCAAGATAATCTCACATATCGAGAATATCCCGTTCGTACCTTGATCAAGCCGAGTGTACCACTCGACGCCATAATATCAAGTTTCTCAAGGTTCAATGGTCAAACCATTCCGAGCAAGAAGCTACTTGGGAAAGGGAGGATCGTCTTCGACTTGAGTACCCCACCTTCTTCCCGATGGATCCAGAATCTCGGGACGAGATTCTTTTTAGTGGGGGTGAGTTGTCACATCCTAGCTAGTCCATGCATTAGAGTGTTGCATCATGTCTACCTTTCATCAGAAACCTGAATTGGGGAAGACAGAACCCCCAGAACCCCTCTGAATCCAACTAAGGTTTACTAAAAATATTTTCAATGAACCTGAATTTCCCTTCTAAAAAGTTCACCCTCTTTGTCTTGGGTTAGAACCTCTGGCAAAATTGGTGCACAATTTTCTAGGTCAACAGAAGGTCATTGAATTAAATCATATTTAAATTGCATTTGGGCATTTAAATGCTAGTAAATATTTTGAATGCTCAAATAATTCTGAAAATAAGTGTGGGCTGTTGGAGATTTTCTAAACAGAGCCTCTAATTATTTTCAGGATTTTTAGAAGTGCCTAATTATTTTTAATAAGTCCACAAACTTACAGAATAATAGAAAAAGGAAAAACCAAAGTAAGCAGAGGCTTACCTGGCACCCATCCTGCAAGCCCACTGTGCCCAGCCCAGCCACCGCCTCCAATGAGCAGCTTGGCTTGGCAGGCAGGCAACCAGTGCTCGACGGCGGCACCGGCAGCGCCACGCAGCTGCGCGCCGCCTGCCTCCTCCTCTCACCGTTCTGCCGCCTGGTCGGTCGCCCACCCCTCCCGAGCTCGCAGACACGCCTCTCCTCCCAGCTCCTCTCCTCGCTCGCAAGCACCATGGCCGACGCGCTGCCGCGCCCGCGCCACCGTGAAACCCGAGCTCTCCGTCGTCCCTGCGCCGCGCCACCGTGTCCAGGAGCTCCGCCGCCCTCCTCTCCTTCGAGCAAGCCGAGCCCCGAGCACTCGCTTGCCTCGGAGCCGCTGCACCGACCTCGCCCGACACCGCCACCGCCGGAGATCCCTTTTGCCGTCGCCACCGCACCAGCTCGTCCCAGACCGCGTCGAATTCACCGTCGTGACCGCTGTGAGCTCAGCTACCTCCTCCCCCTTCTCGTTCTCGCTCCCGAACACCGCAGCGACCCCATGGAGCTTCACCACACGCGCCACCGCCGAGCTCGTCGCCGACGTGTCTCCGGCCAACCACCGGCCACACCACCGTGTCTAACACACTCACCGCATCGCAAGGAGTCCAACGCACCACCCCACGCGCCTCTCCGTGCCCCGTAGCCACGGGTCCATCTTCACCCGACTCCGGCGACCGCCAAGGTTGTTGCCGGCGACGTTTCCGGCCACCCCGAGCTCAACCACCGCCACCAAACGCTACGGCTTGTTCCCAGCTACACGTAGATGGCCTCCGCCGCTCATTTGGTCGCCGGAATGCACAAATGCACTCTCACCGCCGTGTCTGGCCTCGCCGGCGGCTAAACGCCGGCGTGTTGACCTTTGACTTTGACTAGGGTGGGCCCAGGTTGACTCCCCTGAGCCTATGACAAGTGGGGCCCCCCTCTGCTAATTAACCCAGATTAGTTTTAACTAAAATTAGTTAGTTTAATTAACTGCTGACATGCGGGACCCACTGGTCAGGTTGACCTGGACATCCCCTTTGACCACTGACGTCACCCTGACGCACTGCTAACGCAATAGCTAATTTCTGGATTTACTTTTATATAGGAAATTCCAGAAATTGTTGCAAACTTCAAAAATTCATAGAAACTAATCTGTAACTCCAAATGCAAAGTTTTATATATGAATTTTGATCAGAAAAATTCAATCTATCCATTGGTAATAGTTTCATGCATAACAGAGCAAGTTAACCTTGCAGTTTAAGCAGAATAAGATAATGCACTATTATGGCTATGTTAAATGAACTAGTATTTGAATCCTTGATTCAAATGAGTTCATTCCTTTCTGTTCTAGATTGCATTAGGCCAAGACACATTCATATTTCCATGTCATAGCATGCATCATATTGTTGCATATCGTCATGTGTTGATTATGTTCAGTGTGTCTTTCGTGGTAGGTTCTGTCTCCGAGGATAACCCCGAATATCCATCTGAAGGGCAGTACCCTTCTACCACTACATCAGGCAAGCAACCATTGATCATTCCGATACAAACCCATGATCTCGCTTCTGCTCTTGTTTACTGCATTAAGACAACGCGTTTCAAACTGCTGTGTGTTGCGGTAGTTGAACCCACTTCCTTTGCATGACCTGTCATTGCCACAGTAACTAGATGAAACCCACTAGTATGTGTAGGAGTTAATTGAGCCATATTTGTGTTCCTACCATGCTAAGCTTGCTATGCTTAGAGTTGTGTCAGGTCTGGCTCATCGGGATGATGAACTAGAGTGAAAGGTTGTGTCGGTAACGAGAGTGAAGTGTTGAACACGATTTGGTAAAGGTATCGATGAGAGGCCATGTAGGAGTACATGGTGGGTTGTTTCATTGAAGCCGTCCTTAAGAACTGAGATCTGTGTGTGTGATTTAAGATTCAGATACTACCACACATTGGGCCAGAAACCAATGGACCCTCTCGACTTATTAACCACTCTTGTCCTCTGTCCGGGAGTTGAAAAGTAGTTTCTGGTGTTTGTAGCATGCTGGGGGCCGCACGCAGCGCTGACCTTAGGGATGGGCTGTGTTGCGGTAGGCACGCGGGTCTGGTGTACCGATTCGCCTGCTTGGTGTCTTGGGAACCCTGCACACATCGTTCGAGGCCGTTAGTGGAAACCTCGGCCGGACTCCCTGCGGATGGAACCCGAATAGGCTTTAAACCTGGACTAGGGACTCGTGTGTTTAGTCAGGTCGTGGCCGACACCCTCGCTGGGCTTCCGCTTGAAGGTTGTCGAGTACACGTCGTGTAACGGCGATAAGTGGTGAGAGCGTGTGTGAAGAAGTACACACCTGCAGGGTATAAAACTATTGAATAGCGCGTCCATGTAAAGGACTACTTGGTCACCTATACAGTTCATAGACAAGTAAATGGATACTACTAAAAGCCTCAAGATAAGTGTGAGTACCGCGGATGGCCCTCTCGTGGGTTGACGAGCGAGGATCCACGATGGAGTATTGTGTTGGTGATTAGTGGACTCGTGTGCGACAAATGCTTTCCAAGTGGTGTCACGTAGGATAGCTTAGCCAAGAGTCAAAGCTGGCTTGCTGCAATAACTCCACTACCTTCTTGAGAATGTGCATGTATAGTAGGATTCTGTTGTAAGACTTGCTGAGTACCTCCGTACTCATGTCGCTTTAATTAATGTTTTCAGACAACAACACCGCCCCCTCCGATGGGTTCTATGTAGACCTTGACATCGACAAGTGACTAGCCACCCAGGTGGTGGTCCAAGACTTGTGAAGGGCCGATGTAGATAGAAGGGCTTTGCCAAGCCTTCTTTCTTTTTAGTGTCTGTACTCAGACTAGTTTTCTTCCACATGTGCTTGTATGTTTGTGTGACTTGAGTGTCGGGTCATGTGACCCCTATCTGTATGAACATGTTATGTATGGATCCTCGGAGCCTTTTAAATAAAGTACTTTGAGTTGTAGAGTTTTGTTGTGATGCCATGTTGTATGTACTCATATCGGGCATATTGTGTGTATGATTGAAATGCTTGGTATGAGTGAGATCCGACAATCTAGTTGTTTATCCTTGGCAGCCTCTCATATGGGGAAATGTAGTCTAGTGCTTCGAGCGATAGTAGTCCGCTACAGCCGGTTCACGAGTCCTGCTAGCCCAAAGACTCGCTCTGGACACTTGACTGGCCGGCATGTGTTTCACTTTGTTCTGTGTACGTCCTTCGGGAAATGTCACGCGGTGACATCCGGAGTCCTGCCTAGCCTGGTACAGCCCGGGTTACCGGAGTCCTGTTAGCCCAGTGCTACAGCCCGGATTTATACGTTGATGACCGACATGCTCGATGTGATTCATGTATGCCTGTCCCCATGGGTTAGTGCCGCTTTGGGTTCACGACTAGCCATGTCGACCCGGGTTCTCTGTCATGTGGATGCTAGCGACAACTATCATATACGTGAGCCAAAAGGCGCAAACGGTCCCGGGCCATGGTAAGGCGACACCCGTGGGAATACCGTGCGTGAGGCCGCAAAGTGATATGAGGTGTTACCGGCTAGGTCGATGTGACTTGGAATCAGGGTCCTGACAGCAAATCACAAAAAACTGGGTTGTGGTCGTGGACCCAGCTGTCAGCCTCTCCACGTACAGTACTCTTCCGATGGAAATCGTTCCTTGACCACGTTGACCACGCCGCGCGGAGAGCACCACCGCGGTGGACGACGACGAGGCCTAGGAAGGGGACGACGCGGAGCCGGGGAAGACGCGGCAGTGGAAGCCTGCGCGGAGAGGAGTACGAGGGTTCACTGGTTCGACTGCGGTGTAAGGTTGTCGTCGCCGCAGGGCCTGGCCAGCGGTGGGAATAGTATGGGGCGGTGAGGCCTCCGCGGCAGCACAGCCGGCCACTGCTTTGGGTGGCTGGAGCAAGAAGACCAGAGGTTGAAGAAGCACTACGGCCGTTGGATGGACATCGTACAGTCACTGGAGCTAGAATCATTCATATTGACTAAGTTGACAAAGCCCTTCGTCCCCGTCAACTTAGTAGGCCCATAAGTCAGCCTCCCACCAGGTGGGTCCGGCTAGCCTGGGAGTATTCATTTTTTGTGCGTAATAAGGAGGCACTTGGTGGGTCCGAGCCGACAATGGGGAACGTTTTTTCGCGAAATACGGTGGTCCGTCGGTGGGTCCCAGCAGTCGTGGGCAAACGTTTTTCACAAAATACGGTGGCCGCCCAAAGGCTCCTCACCGTCGCTTGGAGGAATCATTATTTTCCGCGTAATAAGGAGGCACTTACTTGCTGCGGCCGTGGACCCAGCTGAGACTCTCTGTCACAGCCCCAGATCAACCCTAGAGCTTGTTTGTAACTAGTAGCATTGCATCCATGCATCATGTTTAACTTCCATGAAATTTGAAATGGGGATGATCAAGCCCTAGCACTAAAGCAATTCAAATAGGTTCAAATTCAAAAATATCTTCAAAGAACCCAAAGTGGTTTGCAAAAATGTTCATGGTTAATGGAAAAAGGTGAAAACCATATCCAGAGGTGATGGATATTTTTCCAAGACATTTTGGATTTTGAATAAACCATATTGTATTTGAATTGGGGCATTTTAAAAAAAACTATTAATATTTTAAATGCTCCAACAATTTTGAAAATAGTTCAGGGCCTCTGTAATAATTCAGCTAATGCCCACAATTATTTTCAGGATTTATTTAAATGGTTTAGTATTTTACTAAACTAAAACAAAACAGAAAATAGAAAACAGAAATAAAGAGAGAGAGAAGGACTACAGGCGCCCACCTGCCCAGCCTTCTCTTCCCCCCCCTCCTGGCTGGCCCAGTTGGCCCAGCCCACCACCATAAACCCCCCTCACCCCGTCGTCTACCTCGCCTCTTGGCAGAGGCGTGTCGCTCAAGACGACGCCTGCGGCGCCACCTCCTGCCAGCGGTGGCAGCCTCCCGACCTCCTTGCGACGCCACGACGACGCCCGTGCCCCCTCGCTCCTCTCCCTCACTCGCTGCTCCCTCTCTTTCCCCTCGCCCTCTTCCCCGAGCTCACCGAGCGGAGCTACCGCCACCGACGAGCTCCACCGCAGCCACCGCCCATCCCGTGCCTCCCGATGGGTCCAGGAGGACCGCCATGGCCTTCTGCGCCATCTTCACCAACCAATTGGACGCGGGAGCCCTGCGCCGCCGCCCGCGTCTTCCCCCTCTCGGCCACCGAGGATCGCCGCCGCCAATTCACCGCGCAGAAGCCTCCCAGCTCGCCAACCCTTCGTTCGATCCGCGGTGAGCTGCTGCGTCGATCCCTCTCTCCCGGCCCTTTTCCTCTCGCTTAACGCCGACTTCCACGGAGCGGTTGCTCCTCGCCGCCCGGCCATGGCGAGGCGTGGCCACAATCACAAGACGCCGCTCCCGAGCTCACCACCGCCCTCACCGCACTCACAGGGGCGCAGAACGCCACTCCACGCGCCTCGCCGTGCTCTCTAGCGCCGTGTTCGACCTCGGCCGAACTCCGGCGGCCGCCAACCTCGTCGCCGGCGTCGATTCCGACCACCCCGACCACGGCCAACCCCACCAAGAGCTTCGGCTCCTCCCCAGCTCCTCCTAGATGCTCTCCGCGGGCCATTTGGTCGTCGGAACAGCAAAATGCACTTGCGCCGCCGCGTCGGGCTCGCCGGCGGCTAAACGCCGGCAGCCGACGTGGACTTTGACCTCGGGTGGGCCCCGGTTGACTCTCCTGAGTCAATGACGGTGGGGCCCGATGCTTAATAACTAGGTTTAGTTTTAATTAAAATCTAATTAAGTTAATTACTCTGACACGTGGGACCCACTGCCAGTTTGACCTGGACCGCCCCAGTTGACTTGCTGACGTCACGCCTCTGTCATGCTGACGCATTAATGATTTCTGGAATTATTTTAATTCAGTAAATTTCAGAAAATGCCCTAAACTTCTAAAAATCATATAAATTCAACCGTAACTCGGATGGAAATAATTTATATATGAAAAATGATCAGAAAAATATGAAGAATCTGTTTATGGCACTTTCATGCATGATTGAACAAGTTAACCTCACTGAATAGGATGAATCATGATTAGGATAATTTATGAAATAGCATTTGGAGTTGGAGTTCAACCTTGTTTGAATTCCACTTCAACTAACTTGGATTATTATTGCATTAGGTGAATTCAGTACCTTAATATGACATGTCATTCATGTGAATGTGCATTGCATTGATTGTGTTCTCTCTTGTTGCGGTAATTGTTCCCCCGGTGAGCGATGTACCGACGATGAGTTCGATGACACCGATGAAGAACTATATTATCTTGAAGTGCGGGCAAGCAAAACCCCTTGTTCATTCCGATATAATCCCACTCTCTCGCTCCTGCTCTATTTTACTGCATTAGGACAACAACGACTCATGTGTTACTTGCTGCGGTAGCTGAACCCCTTGATCCTTTGCATGACCTGTCATTCCACAGTAATTAGATGAAACCCACTAGCATGAGTAGGAGTTGTTTGAGCCATGTTGTGCCTACTCATTTATGCTTGTTTGTCATGCACTGCTCTTGCTTAGAGTTGAGTCGGGTCTGATTCATCGGGAATGAATTGGAGTTGTGGTGAACATGTCCTACCGTGTGTGAACTAAGTGTGTGAACACGATTTGGTAAAGGTAGCGGTGAGAGGCCATGTAGGAGTACATGGTGGGTTGTCTCATTGAAACCGTCCTCGAGAACTGAGTTACGTGTTTGTGATCCATGAACAGTTACTACCACACATTGGGTTCCGTAACTCGACCCTCTCGACTTATTAATCAACTTGATCTTTGTCCGGGAGTTGCAACTAGTTTCGGTGTTTGTAGGTAGTGTTAGTAGTCTACCAAGTGGCACCCGTGCAGGTGGGCTTGGACAGACTAGGCTGATGGCACGGTGTACCAAGTGGCACCGGTTGGTGGGCTTGGGAACCCTGCTCACATCGTTTGGGGCCGTGGCGACACCCGGCGGATCTCCTTGCGGATGGAACCGAATAGGCGATAAACCTGGACGAGAGACTTGTGTGGTTAGTCGGTCGTGGCCGACTCCTCGCCCGGCTTCCGCTTGAAGGTTGCCGAGGTACATGACGTGTCTGAGGCGATAAGTGGCGAGCGTGTGTGAAGAAGTACACCCTGCAGGGTTATCATTATCTATTGAATAGCCGGATTCCTCGGATATGGAAACTTGGACCCTTGCATAGTTCATAGACAAGTGAAAGTGGATACTCTAAAATACGCAAGATAAGCGTGAGTGCTATGGATGGCGTTTCTCGAGGTAGACGGGAGGCGGGTCCATAGTGGTGTATTGATATGGTGAATATGTGGACTCGTGTGCGCCACCTCAAAGAGTTACTTGCGATCGTAGTTCGGGATAGCCACCGAGTCAAAGCTGGCTTGCTGCAGTCAAACTCCACCACCCCCTTTTGATAATGATGCATATGTAGTTAGTTCTGATGTAAGTCTTGCTGAGTACAATTGTACTCACGTTTGCTTATTTTATGTTTTGCAGAGAGACGTCAGTCTCGCTAGTAGTTCCACGTGGACTTCGACGTTTAGCTTGTTACCTCAGCTACGATCTTGTGCCCTCGGCAGGATCTGGTAGATAGTCAGGCTTCTCGGCCTTTTTCATTTGTAGTTATGCGTACCTGACATGTTTAGCTTCCGCTTGTGCTTCGACTTGTATGCTCTGGAGTGTTGGGTCATGAGACCCATGTTTGTAATATCTCGCTCTTCGGAGCCTAATGAATAATATTAGAGTCGTAGAGTTATGTTGTGATGCCATGTTGTATCTACGCATATTGAGCATAATGTGTGTATGTTTGAAATGCTTGGTATGTGTGGGATCCGACAAACTAGTTGTTTATCCTTGGCAGCCTCTCATATGGGGAAATGTAGTCTCGTGATTACGGCGATAGTAGTCCGCTACTGCCCGGTTCACCGGAGTCCTGCTAGCCCAAAGACTACTACTTGGACACTTGGTGGCGGCATGTGTTTCACTTCGTTCCTATGTACTGTCCTTCGGGAAATGTCACGCGGTGTTATTCGAGTCCTGCCTAGCCTGCTACAGCCGGGATACCGAGTCCTGTTAGCCAGTGCTACAGCCCGAATATATACGTTGATGACCGACATGCTCGATGTGATTCATGTATGCCTGTCCCCATAGGTTAGCGCCGCTTTGGGTTCACGACTAGCCATGTCGGCCGGGTTCTTTGTCATATGGATGCTAGCGACACTATCATATCGTGAGCCAAAAGACATAAACGGTCCGGGCCATGGTAAGGCGACACCTGTGGGAATACCGTGCATGAGGCCGCAAAGTGATATGATGTGTTACATGCTAGATCGGTGTGACTTAGGATCGGGTCCCGACAGCGTTGGTATCGAGCTTTGATTGCTCAGAGGATTACCAAGCCAAACTGGTCGAAGTTGTGTCTAGAAATGCTTTAGTTATATAAGGGAATTGATTGTGGAAGGGAACGTAAGGCTCTTTTTACTCCTTATACCTCATGGCCTTCTGATCTGAGTCATCCTCTTCTCTTCTACGGGGTTTAACAACTAGGCTTCTCATCTATCTATTACGATGACATGTTACTAATCCATAGACTTATAAGATTGTTGGTTTTAATCCTCAGTTCAGTTCCTACTACTCCTGTATGATAACTGTTGATCTCAGAATCTTGTTATGATGTTGTTGAGTGGTTATGCCACCATTTTTGCAGGATGTCTCAAATCATTTTGAGCATTTACAGCCGTTATGCTGTCCGAGTCATCCCAGGGCTCTAAATAGTCGGATGCATTTGCAAATCCTTTCTTTCCGTTCCCGATGTCCTTTTTGGTCAGAATAAGCGCACTAACCGGTGCGTTGAGGTAAATTATTGCCTTGACATATATGTTGGAACTATTATTATGACCCTAGGTGTTTAGGAAGTCACCTAGCAATTCAGCAATGCTTTTGTATCCCTAGTGTGATGATTCTGGCCATTATTTTCGGAAGCATCCCGTGATGCCATTTAGTAGTAGGTATTCTACTCCTGGGTTCTGAACTCGAGATTCACCCTACTTACATTCATGTTGTTAGTATTTGCTAGTGCCCTTAGGATATTAGTAACCTTTGCGATAGTCCTCGAGGTCCGTGGTATATCCTTCTTCCAAATACCATGAATCGCTTATGGCGAAGTTCTTTTGAGCCAAAAGATCACAATAAGAGTGCTCTTGAGGAGTTCTCCATTCATAATTGTGAATCTGCCAATTCTACCTTTCTCGCATGGGTTATCCGGAAGAAATGTTGAGCTTGCTCGACATACTAATCTGTGCATCCACAACTCAAAAAATTATAGGTTCCTTTGAGTTGTTCTCTTAGATGCCTTCGACCTTCATCTATCAATTGATAGCCAAGGGTATGTGTGCATTTGTGTTCATCGATGCATTTTATCCTTGTGGTCCGTCAAGCCATTCTATTCGGAATGACTAGGAGAAACAAACTCGATACCTCATCCATTTCTAGGATTGGGTCAAAGTAGTTGTATCCCGCAGATCAAAACGCCAATTCAGCTTTTGTTCTGTTCTACCTTGGCGTGTTACCATCTTTATGTCAAGAGTGTCATGGGAATTGCACAACCTCCTAGGAATTCTTGACGCAGTGATACTCTCGCTATCATTATTCATTCCTCGGTTCCGTGTTGTTGTAACCGGAATGCCGGCAAGTGAATTGTGATGTGTGAAATCAATACCCCGAGCAACTTGTTGCTTGGTAGTGAATGGACAATATTCTCATTCTTAGCGTGTTGGTTATTAAACCATCATCCTAAGATTGATCGAGCTACCTAGTCCCTATTTCTGGTGCACACCTCGATTGATGAGTTAGGATCTTGTCAAGTCCTCACTCATTTGATAATATCGTCTTGCCCTCAAAAGCAAGATTGCTCTCGAGCTTAGTAACATACCGGTGGTTCGTGACTTTCCAAATATCTTCTTGGAAGTGTTACCGGGTTGTTTCCTGACTGTTATGTTGGGCTCGTGATCAAGTTGGTATTCCTCTAAACCACCCCTTCTCCAAGAATCTGTGTTGGATATCCCTGAGCTAGTTGGATAAGCTAGACAATAACTTGGAGAGTTGGAAGATAAAAGCTTGCCTAACCTAGTTCGATTCAAAGGGATATTCTTGTGTAGTGTGTGTTGAAGAAAGATGATATCTTCATCGATTGGTCCTCGTGATCAGTTGTTGGATCTATTGTCCTACCAATTCTTTGACTTGAGTATGGGCCATTGTCAAGTCAAATCAGAACCAACGATATTCGTAATGTTGTCTTACTCGTGGTTAATCCCTCGAGCATACCCATCACATCTTTGGTCTGACCAATGCTATCACCGTGTTCACATGATGGTGGAAGTCCAGTGATATGGAAATTCCGATGAGTTCTTTGTTGAGCCCATCAAGAGCATTTTGTCTCCCCATGAGTCATGTTGAGCATCAACCTAGTATTGGAAACTTGTGTAAGCATTTCTTCGTGTTTCGTTCATGAAGCATATGTTTGGATGAGTAGTGACTTCCTCTAGTTCATGTGCATCGATGTAAGTTGCCGCCATGAACTTGAGAAAGGTTTGTTTTGCTCCCTCCGAATCATTCCAAGTCAGTCATGCATGTGCTAAGTATTCGTGGTTTGATAGGTGATCATCTTCATTCCGTATGAATTCCTAGCACACCAAGCCACTGATTGACTTGTTCAAGGAAAAGAAGTCTATGCTTGGGATCTAATCCATGGTCATGCACAAGACTTCGTTATCCTCGATGATGTTTCCCAACCTGAACTCGGTAGTGTTTGATAATAAGACTACTATGTGGTCAGGCTTGTCTAGGACAGTGTGTTCACAGGTTTGTAGCAGAACCAGCTCATGTCTTGGAGCTTGCTATCGTAGTTCATGTCCCGAGAATCTCGCAACGCCATCTCGTCGAATTGTGTTGCAACCCTTCCTTTCAGACATGATGAGTCTGAAACATCCTAACACCAACCAGATCTGAATCTCAGGCAGATATGATGGTTGGAACATTCGAACAGTTGCATTTCGTTTCCAGCTTGCCCCGTCCTTGTGCTATCTCGCTATAGACTGCCTCCTTAGTAATTCTTATTCAGGGTCATCCTCAAAAGTGGTCCCACCATGGGTCCCCTCCTCCTCCGGTGATAAACAAAAATCATCCATTGCGTTGTCTTCAACAAGGTAGTCCACATCATCCATTCTAGTCCGGGTGTACTATTCCTTTGCACTCCGTCAAACGATCGTTGTGAATTGCCTTAGGCTGGTATGAAGAGTCTCAATGATTTCTAATTCAAAAGTAATTCTTTTTGCCACTTAAGGGAATAGTTCTTGCGTCACCTTTCTCGAGGTGCCCCATTATTGAATCATGGTAAATATTTCCTCACCACCTTGACACCATCCACCATCTCCCTAAGCGTGGAATTGTTGCCACCAATCAAACCCCGTTGTTGTTCTTCCATCCCTCTCGACGTGTTTTGTGTCTCAACTCGAGATATGTCACCATCTCAGTCCGTGAGTCGATCATGTTTACCTGATCTTCGTGAAGATCGAATCATGTAGGGTTTCCCCTTTCTTTCTATTGTCGTGTCGAGTGAAGATCTTGAAAGCAAGGACATCAAGACCAAGATGATAGAGTGAATCAACATCTTCGAGAAGGCGATTGGATCATGGAGATTGTGTTAGTTTGTGACCCCCCTTTTCCTCTTGCCTCACGTCTTGAATCTCGGGGCGAGATTCTTGTTTAGTGGGGGTGAGTTGTCACAGCCCCAGATCAACCCTAGAGCTTGTTTGTAACTAGTAGCATTGCATCCATGCATCATGTTTAACTTCCATGAAATTTGAAATGGGGATGATCAAGCCCTAGCACTAAAGCAATTCAAATAGGTTCAAATTCAAAAATATCTTCAAAGAACCCAAAGTGGTTTGCAAAAATGTTCATGGTTAATGGAAAAAGGTGAAAACCATATCCAGAGGTGATGGATATTTTTCCAAGACATTTTGGATTTTTGAATAAACCATATTGTATTTGAATTGGGGCATTTTAAAAAAAAACTATTAATATTTTAAATGCTCCAACAATTTTGAAAATAGTTCAGGGCCTCTGTAATAATTCAGCTAATGCCCACAATTATTTTCAGGATTTATTTAAATGGTTTAGTATTTTACTAAACTAAAACAAAACAGAAAATAGAAAAACAGAAATAAAGAGAGAGAGAAGGACTACCTGGCGCCCACCTGGCCCAGCCTTCTCTTTCCCCCCCTCCTCCTGGCTGGCCCAGTTGGCCCAGCCCACCACCGCAAACCCCCCCCCCCCTCACCCCGTCGTCTACCTCTGCCTACTGGCAGAGGCGTGTCGCCCGCACGCACGCCCGTGCGCCACCTCCAGCTTCGCGGTGGCAGCCTCCCCGACCTCCTTGCGACGCCACGACGACGCCCCGTGCCCCTCGCTCCTCTCCCTCACTCGCTGCTCCCTCTCTTTCCCCCTGGCCCTCTTCCCCCGAGCTCACCGAACGGAGCTGCCGCCACCGACGAGCTCCACCGCAGCCACCGTCCATCCCGTGCCTCCCCGATGGGTCCAGGAGGACCGCCATGGCCTTCGCGCCATCTTCACCAACCAATTGGACCGCTGGAGAGCCTGCGCCGCCCCGCGTCTTCCCCCCTCTCGGCCACCGAGGATCGCCGCCGCCAATTCACCGGCGCAGAAGCCTCCCCGAGCTCGCCAACCCCTTCATTCGATCCGCGGTGAGCTGCTGCGTCGATCCCCTCTCTCCCCTGGCCCTTTTCCTCTCGCTAACGCCGACTTCCACCGGAGCCGGTTGCTCCTCGCCGCCGGCCATGGCGTAGCCGTGGCCACAACCGCGCACGCTCGCTCCCGAGCTCACCACCGCCCTCACCGCACTCACAGGGGCGCAGAACGCCACTCCACGCGCCTCGCCGTGCTCTCTAGCGCCGTGTTCGACCTCGGCCGAACTCCGGCGGCCGCCAACCTCGTCGCCGGCGTCGATTCCGACCACCCCGACCACGGCCAACCCCACCAAGAGCTTCGGCTCCTCCCCAGCTCCTCCTAGATGCTCTCCGCGGGCCATTTGGTCGTCGGAACAGCAAAATGCACTTGCGCCAAGATCGGCTCGCCGGCGGCTAAACGCCGGCAGCCGACGTGGACTTTGACCTCGGGTGGGCCCCGGTTGACTCTCCTGAGTCAATGACAGGTGGGGCCCAGCCCTGTTTAATAACTAGGTTTAGTTTTAATTAAAATCTAATTAAGTTAATTACTCTGACACGTGGGACCCACCGCCAGTTTGACCTGGACCGCCCAGTTGACTTGTCGACGTCACGCCTCTCATCATCTCGACGCATTAATGATTTCTGGAATTATTTTAATTCAGAAATTTGAGAAAATGCCCTAAACTTCTAAAATCATATAAATTCAACCGTAACTCGGATGGAAATAATTTATATATGAAAAATGATCAGAAAAATATGAAGAATCTGTTTATGGCACTTTCATGCATGATTGAACAAGTTAACCTCACTGAATAGGATGAATCATGATTAGGATAATTTATGAAATAGCATTTGGAGTTGGAGTTCAACCTTGTTTGAATTCCACTTCAACTAACTTGGATTATTATTGCATTAGGTGAATTCAGTACCTTAATATGACATGTCATTCATGTGAATGTGCATTGCATTGATTGTGTTCTCTCTTGTTGCCGGTAATTGTTCCCTCCCGGTAGACGATGTACCGACGATGAGTTCGATGACACCGATGAAGAACTATATTATCTTGAAGTGCTGCAAGCAAAACCCCTTGTTCATTCCGATATAATCCCACTCTCTCGCTCCTGCTCTATTTTACTGCATTAGGACAACAACGACTCATGTGTTACTTGCTGCGGTAGCTGAACCCCTTGATCCTTTGCATGACTGTCATTCCACAAGAATTAGATGAAACCCACTAGCATGAGTAGGAGTTGTTTGAGCCATGTTGTGCCTACTCATTTATGCTTGTTTGTCATGCCTGCCATCGCTTAGAGTTGAGTCGGGTCGATTCATCGGGAATGAATTGGAGTTGTGGTGAACATGTCCTACCGTGTGTGAACTAAGTGTGTGAACACGATTTGGTAAAGGTAGCGGTGAGAGGCCATGTAGGAGTACATGGTGGGTTGTCTCATTGAAACCGTCCTCGTGAACTGAGTTCGTGTTTGTGATCCATGAACAGTTACTACCACACATTGGGTTCCGTAACTCGACCCTCTCGACTTATTAATCAACTTGATCTCTGTCCGTGAGTTGCAACTAGTTTCGGTGTTTGTAGGTAGTGTTAGTAGTCTACCAAGTGGCACCCGTGCAGGTGGGCTTGGGACAGACTAGGCCTGGGCACGGTGTACCAAGTGGCACCGGTTGGTGGGCTTGGGAACCCTGCTCACATCGTTTGGGGCCGTGGCGACACCCGGCGGATCTCCTTGCGGATGGAACCCGAATAGCGATAAACCCGGACGAGAGACTTGTGTGGTTAGTCAGGTCGTGGCCGACTCCCTCGCCCGGCTTCCGCTTGAAGGTTGCCGAGGTACATGACGTGTCTGAGGCGATAAGTGGCGAGAGCGTGTGTGAAGAAGTACACCCTGCAGGGTTATCATTATCTATTGAATAGCGGATTCCTCGGATATGGAAACTTGGACCCTTGCATAGTTCATAGACAAGTGAAAGTGGATACTCTAAAATACGCAAGATAAGCGTGAGTGCTATGGATGGCGTTTCGAGGTAGACGGGAGCGGGTCCATAGTGGTGTATTGATATGGTGAATATGTGGACTCGTGTGCGCCACCTCAAAGAGTTACTTGCAGTCGTAGTTCAGGATAGCCACCGAGTCAAAGCTGGCTTGCTGCGGTCAAACTCCACCACCCCTTTTGATAATGATGCATATGTAGTTAGTTACGATGTAAGTCTTGCTGAGTACAATTGTACTCACGTTTGCTTATTTTATGTTTTGCGAGAGACGTCGGTCTCGCTAGTAGTTCCACGTGGACTTGACGTTTAGCTTGTTACCTCAGCTACGATCTTGTGCCTCGGCAGGATCTGGTAGATAGTCGGGCTTCTCAGCCTTTTTCATTTGTAGTTATGCGTACCTGGACATGTTTAGCTTCGCTTGTGCTTTGACTTGTATGTTTCGAGTGTTGGGTCAAGAGACCCATGTTTGTAATATCTCGCTCTTGAGCCTAATGAATAATATTAGAGTCGAGAGTTATGTTGTGATGCCATGTTGTATCTACGCATATTGAGCATAATGTGTGTATGTTTGAAATGCTTGGTATGTGTGGGATCCGACAAACTAGTTGTTTATCCTTGGCAGCCTCTCATATGGGGAAATGTAGTCTCGTGATTACGGCGATAGTAGTCCGCTTCTGCCCGGTTCACGAGTCCCGCTAGCCCAAAGACTACTGCTTGGACACTTGATGGCGGCATGTGTTTCACCGTTCCTATGTACTGTCCCTTCGGGAAATGTCACGCGGTGTTATTCGAGTCCTGCCTAGCCTGCTACAGCCCGGGATACGGAGTCCTGTTAGCCCAGTGCTACAGCCCGAATATATCGTTGATGACCGACATGCTCGATGTGATTCATGTATGCCTGTCCCCATAGGTTAGCGCCGCTTTGGGTTCACGACTAGCCATGTCGGCCGGGTTCTTTGTCATATGGATGCTAGCGACACTATCATATCGTGAGCCAAAAGACGCAAGCGGTCCGGGCCATGGTAAGGCGACACCGTGGGAATACCGTGCGTGAGGCCGCAAAGTGATATGATGTGTTACATGCTAGATCGGTGTGACTTAGGATCGGGTCTGACAGCGTTGGTATCGAGCCCGATCTGCTCTGAGGATTACCAAGCCAAACTGGTGAAGTTGTGTCTAGAAATGCTTTAGTTATATAAGGGAATTGATTGTGGAAGGAGCGTAAGGCTCTTTTACTCCTTATACCTCATGGCCTTCGATCTGAGTCATCCTCTTCTCTTCTTCTACGGGTTTAACAACTAGGCTTCTCATCTATCTATTACGATGACATGTTACTAATCCATAGACTTATAAGATTGTTGGTTTTAATCCTCAGTTCAGTTCCTACTACTCCTGTATGATAACTGTTGATCTCAGAATCTTGTTATGATGTTGTTGAGTGGTTATGCCACCATTTTTGCAGGATGTCTCAAATCATTTTGAGCATTTACAGCCGTTATCTTTGTCCGAGTCATCCTGTGGCTCTAAATAGTCGGATGCATTTGCAAATCCTTTCTTTCCGTTCCCGATGTCCTTTTTGGTCAGAATAAGCGCACTAACCGGTGCGTTGAGGTAAATTATTGCCTTGACATATATGTTGGAACTATTATTATGACCCTAGGTGTTTAGGAAGTCACCTAGCAATTCAGCAATGCTTTTGTATCCCTAGTGTGATGATTCTGGCCATTATTTTCGGAAGCATCCCGTGATGCCATTTAGTAGTAGGTATTCTACTCCTGGGTTCTGAACTCGAGATTCACCCTACTTACATTCATGTTGTTAGTATTTGCTAGTGCCCTTAGGATATTAGTAACCTTTGCGATAGTCCTCGAGGTCCGTGGTATATCCTTCTTCCAAATACCATGAATCGCTTATGGCAGAAGTTCTTTTGAGCCAAAAGATCACAATAAGAGTGCTCTTGAGGAGTTCTCCATTCATAATTGTGAATCTGCCAATTCTACCTTTCTGCATGGGTTATCCGGAAGAAATGTTGAGCTTGCTCGACATACTAATCTGTGCATCCACAACTCAAAAAAATTATAGGTTCCTTTGAGTTGTTCTCTTAGATGCCTTCTGACCTTCATCTATCAATTGATAGCCAAGGGTATGTGTGCATTTGTGTTCATCGATGCATTTTATCCTTGTGGTCCGTCAAGCCATTCTATTCCGGAATGACTAGGAGAAACAAACTCCAGTACCTCATCCATTTCTAGGATTGGGTCAAAGTAGTTGTATCCCGCAGATCAAAACGCCAATTCAGCTTTTGTTCTGTTCTACCTTGGCGTGTTACCATCTTTATGTCAAGAGTGTCATGGGAATTGCACAACCTCCTAGGAATTCTTGACGCAGTGATACTCTCGCTATCATTATTCATTCCTCGGTTCCGTGTTGTTGTAACCGAATGCCGCAAGTGAATTGTGATGTGTGAAATCAATACCCGAGCAACTTGTTGCTTGGTAGTGAATGGACAATATTCTCATTCTTAGCGTGTTGGTTATTAAACCATCATCCTAAGATTGATCGAGCTACCTAGTCCCTATTTCTGGTGCACACCTCGATTGATGAGTTAGGATCTTGTCAAGTCCTCACTCATTTGATAATATCGTCTTGCCCTCAAAAGCAAGATTGCTCTCGAGCTTAGTAACATACGGTGGTTCGTGACTTTCCAAATATCTTCTTGGAAGTGTTACCGGTTGTTTCTGACTGTTATGTTGGGCTCGTGATCAAGTTGGTATTCCTCTAAACCACCCCTTCTCCAAGAATCTGTGTTGGATATCCCTGAGCTAGTTGGATAAGCTAGACAATAACTTGGAGAGTTGGAAGATAAAAGCTTGCCTAACCTAGTTCGATTCAAAGGGATATTCTTGTGTAGTGTGTGTTGAAGAAAGATGATATCTTCATCGATTGGTCCTCGTGATCAGTTGTTGGATCTATTGTCCTACCAATTCTTTGACTTGAGTATGGGCCATTGTCAAGTCAAATCAGAACCAACGATATTCGTAATGTTGTCTTACTCGTGGTTAATCCCTCGAGCATACCCATCACATCTTTGGTCTGACCAATGCTATCACCGTGTTCACATGATGGTGGAAGTCCAGTGATATGGAAATTCCGATGAGTTGCTGTTGAGCCCATCAGTAGCATTTTGTCTCCCCCATGAGTCATGTTGAGCATCAACCTAGTATTGGAAACTTGTGTAAGCATTTCTTCGTGTTTCGTTCATGAAGCATATGTTTGGATGAAAGTAGTGACTTCCTCTAGTTCATGTGCATCTGATGTAAGTTGCCGCCATGAACTTGAGAAAGGTTTGTTTTGCTCCCTCTGGAATCATTTCAAGTCAGTCATGCATGTGCGAAGTATTCTGTGGTTTGATAGACTGATCATCTTCATTCCGTATGAATTCCATAGCACACCAAGCCACTGATTGACTTGTTCAAGGAAAAGAAGTCTATGCTTGGGATCTAATCCATGGTCATGCACAAGACTTCGTTATCCTCGATGATGTTTCCCAACCTGAACTCGGTAGTGTTTGATAATAAGACTACTATGTGGTCAGGCTTGTCTAGGACAGTGTGTTCACAGGTTTGTAGCAGAACCAGCTCATGTCTTGGAGCTTGCTATCGTAGTTCATGTCCCGAGAATCTCGCAACGCCATCTCGTCGAATTGTGTTGCAACCCTTCCTTTCGGACATGATGAGTCTGAAACATCCTAACACCAACCAGATCTGAATCTCGAGCAGATATGATGGTTGGAACATTCAACAGATTGCATTTCGTTTCCAGCTTGCCCGTCCTTGTGCTATCTCGCTATAGACTGCCTCCTTAGTAATTCTTATTCAGGGTCATCCTCAAAAGTGGTCCCACCATGGGTCCCTCCTCCTCCGTGATAAACAAAATCATCCATTGCGTTGTCTTCAACAAGGTAGTCCACATCATCCATTCTAGTCCGGTGTACTATTCCTTTGCACTCCGTCAAACGATCGTTGTGAATTGCCTTAGGCTGGTATGAAGAGTCTCAATGATTTCTAATTCAAAAGTAATTCTTTTTGCCACTTAAGGAATAGTTCTTGCGTCACCTTTCTCGAGGTGCCCCATTATTGAATCATGGTAAATATTTCCTCACCACCTTGACACCATCCACCATCTCCCTAAGCGTGGAATTGTTGCCACCAATCAAACCCCGTTGTTGTTCTTCCATCCCTCTCGACGTGTTTTGTGTCTCAACTCGAGATATGTCACCATCTCAGTCCGTGAGTCGATCATGTTTACCTGATCTTCGTGAAGATCGAATCATGTAGGGTTTCCCCTTTCTTTCTATTGTCGTGTCGAGTGAAGATCTTGAAAGCAAGGACATCAAGACCAAGATGATAGAGTGAATCAACATCTTCGAGAAGGCGATTGGATCATGGAGATTGTGTTAGTTTGTGACCCCCCTTTTCCTCTTGCCTCACGTCTTGAATCTCGGGGCGAGATTCTTGTTTAGTGGGGGTGAGTTGTCACAACCCAGATCAACCCTAGAGCTTGTTTGTAACTAGTAGAATTGCATCCATGCATCATGTTTAACTTCCATGAAATTTGAAATGGGGATGATCAAGCCCTAGCACTAAAGCAATTCAAATAGGTTCAAATTCAAAAATATCTTCAAAGAACCCAAAGTGGTTTGCAAAAATGTTCATGGTTAATGGAAAAAGGTGAAAACCATATCCAGAGGTGATGGATATTTTTCCAAGACATTTTGGATTTTTGAATAAACCATATTGTATTTGAATTGGGGCATTTTAAAAAAAAACTATTAATATTTTAAATGCTCCAACAATTTTGAAAATAGTTCAGGGCCTCTGTAATAATTCAGCTAATGCCCACAATTATTTTCAGGATTTATTTAAATGGTTTAGTATTTTGAACATTGTTTACCAGCAATGATGGCATGATAGTCAGAAGGTGTCCCAAAGTCAATATAGACTCTTAGAATCAAGATGGTCCTTCAAAGTCACATGTTGAGAAATTATTTGAAAGTAGCACTATAGAGGAATACCAATTGATTCAAACCTTAAGCAAGCTGTTGTTGAATAGTACATTTAATCATATAATTTTAACTTAAATGACTGATGATCAATGCATTTGATAAAATAGCATATGGTTAATTCAAGAACTATTCAAATAAAGTCAGTTTGAAATATGTATGAGTATAATAATGAATAAAGATTATAAGATAATCAGATGAAAGAAAATTTTACTCATTGACGACATAAACTATGCAGCTCACATCGGGCATAGCCTCGTCATTCACGCTATGCCCAACACTCATTATGTCTGTCAGGGCTAACGACATGTGCAGCTCAAGGCAGCGACCCTGGACCCTACTACTGCGCACTTCCTCACTCCACGCCCGCACACGCGCCACCCTAGTCCCATACCGCGCCTCCGCCACTCCCACGACGGCCCAGCATCCTGCCACCATGGCATGACATCCCGCCATCCTCGATGGTCACAACCACGCCGTGCCTTCCTCCGCCTCATCTCTCCCATTGACCCCTGCACGACCACCGACTCGCCACGCCTCCTCCATCGACTGAGCCTCCCTCTCCCGCCCTCCTCCGCAGGCTCCGGAACGCGCTACCTGCGACTTCCCAGCTGACCATCTCCCTCGATCACCACCGCCATCCTCCTCTGCGCAACGCCATTCACGCGCAGCCGCTTACGAGCGTCCCACCGCAACCGCTCGCTCGCCAGCCGGACGCCGCATCACCAGCCGACCGCCACCCAGCTCGCCCGCTCGCTACGATCTCTCGGTGCGTTGTCGCACTCATCTCGCTAGCGATCCTCACCACGCTAGACCGCCCGACTAGGCCACTCAATACTGCAAACGTCCTAGTATGTCAATGTTATACTAGGACAGAGTGAGCGGGGGCGGGTCCATAGTGGTGTATTGATATGGTGAATATGTGGACTCGTGTGCGCCACCTCGAAAGAGTTACTTGCGATCGTAGTTCGGGATAGCCACGAGTCAAAGCTGGCTTGCTGCGGTCAAACTCCACCACCCCTTTTGATAATGATGCATATGTAGTTAGTTACGATGTAAGTCTTCTGAGTACAATTGTACTCACGTTTTCTTATTTTATGTTTTGCGAGAGGCGTCGGTCTAGCTAGTAATTCACGTGGACTTGACGTTTAGCTTGTTACCTCAGCTACGATCTTGTGCCCTCGGCGGAATCAGTAGATAGTCAGGCTTCTCGGCCTTTTTCATTTGTAGTTATGCATACCCAGACATGTTTAGCTTCGCTTGTGCTTTGACTTGTATGCTCGAGTGTTGGGTCATGAGACCCATGTTTGTAATATCTCGCTCTTGAGCCTAATGAATAATATTAGAGTCGTAGAGTTATGTTGTGATGCCATGTTGTATCTCGCATATTGAGCATAATGTGTGTATGTTTGAAATGCTTGGTATGTGTGGGATCCGACAAACTAGTTGTTTATCCTTGGCAGCCTCTCATATGGGAAATGTAGTCTCGTGATTACGGCGATAGTAGTCGCTTCTGACCCGGTTCACGAGGTCCTGCTAACCAGCACTCTGCTTGGACACTTGGTAGCGGCATGTGTTTCGCCGTTCCTATATACATCCCTTGAAATGTCACAGCGGTGTTATTGAGTCTGCCTAGCCTGCTACAGCCGGGATACGGAGTCCTGTTAGCCCAGTGCTACAGCCGAATATATCGTTGATGACCGACATGCTCGATGTGATTCATGTATGCTGTCCCCATAGGTTAAGCGCCGCTTTGGGTTCCACGACTAGCCATGTCGGCCGGGTTCTTTGTCATATGGATGCTAGCGACACTATCATATCGTGAGCCAAAAGGCATAAGCGGTCCGGGCCATGGTAAGCGACACCGTGGGAATACCGTGCGTGAGGCGCAAAGTGATATGATGTGTTACATGCTAGATCTGTGTGACTTAGGATCGGGGTCCTGACACTCTCCACGTATAGTATACTTCCGATGGAAGTCGTTCCTTGACCACGTTGACCTCGCCGCGTTCCGTTGCATGCATGCGTCCATGGGCGTGGTGCGTCCCCACCGTCAGCCTCTCACGTACAGTCATCTTCCGATGACTCTCGGTTGTTGACCATGTTGACCACACCGTGCGGCGCACCCAATTTGGGCGACCGGAGATGGGGAAAGCCTTGGCGGTGGAGTGCAGATGGAAGGTGGGAAACTTCATTGGTTTGGGTCTTGGGCGACCACGGCCATGGCGCCGTCCACGGGAGGCGAGGAGCAAGAAAAGAGGTTGAAGAAGAACACGGCTGTTGGATTAACCTCAATGGTCAGCTGCTAGAATCATTTGTTGATTAAGTTGACAAAGCGGTTTGTACCGTCCGCATAGTAGGCCCACAAGTCGATCGCCAAATCTGGCGGGTCCCGGTATCAGCAGGATGAATCGCGCAAAACAAGGAGGCACTTCCTTCCGTGCGAAGATACAGACCGGCGGGTCCCAGCTGTCGGTGGAGAAACATTTTTTCAGCTTAATAAGGAGGAACTTTCCTTGCGTGCGACCATGGACCTCATGGGTCCCAGCCATCGAGCTCTCCACGTCTGATCCTCTTAGATGACTCTCATTATATATATATATATATATATATATATATATATATATATATATATATATATATATATATATATATATATATATATATAAAATTAACAAATTAGCGAGTTATTGCTCAAAATAAAAAATAGACACGTTATTATTAAATTGGTCCTTAAAATCTTACATAAGCTTTTATGCATAATCACCAGGATTTTCCTTGCTGTGAGTCAAAAACTACCAGGATTTTCCTTGCCAACTTCCGTTAAACATTTACTTTTATAAGTTAATAACACGTGGGATGTTGTTATAATGTATATATAAGTCTCTATAAAATATACGATGATAGTAATAATATAAATATATATAATGTGTTTAGAAGGGAAAACATAAATTGGACACAACATTACTTTTATAAGAGACCTGCGTTTTATACCCCACAGTAGGCATACTAACAAGTTCACACACAAATACAACAGAAAAGGTAAACATCCATATCAAACTCAGGTTCACAGGACACGTTCATATTCATAGCCAACATTCACTATCAACAACTCAAAAGATTCATATATACACAAGCTCAGCATATCTATGCATCCAAATGATTGATAGATCACACGACAATATTCATACATAATTCACAAAAGATTCAGATATACACATGTTAGGTATGTTTATGCATCCAAATGATTGAGATCACAACCAATATGATCCATGGACTAACTTTAATTACCTAGGTGCAGACTAGTAAATGGTGTTCAATCGGAGGTACTTCTTGCTAAAATTAGTTCTTATGCGAGTAAACTTTCGAGTACATAAGAGCAACCTGAGACAATCTGAACTTTGCTTGTAGGTTTATCCTCAAATAGTGGCCTCGTGCGAGGAGGTTTGAGCAACTTGGCCACTACTTTCATCCAACTAGTTCTTGGCTCATCTTGGTCTGTATCTGCCAAAATTCTACATTGCGGAGCGAGAAAGGAGGCGGTTGAAAAATGAACCACCCAAATTTTTGTGCAGTTCAAGCTGAAATGGAGCATCCTTGGCGTCTGAGGACTGATTAAGTGCGAGATGAATATCTGCGTCAACCAACATGCGGAATCTTTAGACTCCATGTCATATAGTTCGCTACCATATGTGCCGATAACCAAAAGGCACAAGTTGGGACCAAAAAGACTTGCGTTTTTTGGGCTATGCACCAAGCAATATTTTGGCGTTCACTCTCCTAATACTTGGAGTTTGACAATTGGTTGACACAGGTTGATACTCAAATGAATATAGGCACTTCTTGTCATCATCGATGCTTATGCAGAGTGAACTTTGGAGTACATAGCAGCAGCATAAGTACCTGTCCATCGATCATTTGTGCAGTTCTCTGAAATCACCCGATGTAATGATTTGCTGCGAGTTCGGGCTCCAAATTACTCCTTTATGAAATCGGCAAGCAGTAGCACAATACCAAATTACCAATACATATGACAGGCACAATAATCAGGATAAAGACCAGTACCAACCTGTGTGAGGTAGCATATCAATTACTATTTCCTTTGGTGGAAGCTGAGATAAATAGCGGTAATGACAAAGGAAGAAAAAGCGGAGATTAGCGGTGACGAGGAAAGGACGGAAGCTGTCGAGGCAATGAAGCACCCAAAGTTTTGTGCAGTTCCACCAAAATCGAGCATCCTGTTGGCACATATATTGAGAGAGTGAGACTCTGTAATAGTGGGACTAGTTGATGAAACATACACTAACAAATAGAAGCACCCACATTATCTTAATGGGTAAAGTTAGCAACATAGTAGTCTTGCTTAAAGAGAGGTATTAGTTTATTTAATCGGTGCCAATTAGCTCAACTCAACACTCAAAGCATTGTCATTTATCATAGGTTGCAAAAATTTAACGTGCAAAGATAAAGGAGTTTCTCATGGCGATGTACGATACAAATAGAGATGATGACTAACTAATATGGATGAAGGCCTTAGGCCCGTACCAACTGAGAAAAAAGCTTATTCATGTAGTCCCATAAGAGATGATAAAGCACTCACTGGAATCACACAATAGTATATATTTTGTGCACTTCAAATGTATGGTTGAAATCACTCTTGTTTACGATCTTTGAGATTATATCGAAAGATTATCAAGAACTTCTAGTGGAGTTAAAGCCTTTGGCTGGGATACGATTCATTGTATTGTCTTGTATAGTTCCACTAAAATGTATGATTGGCACAACATGATCCCTGTTTGCACAAGTAGGAACAAGGTGAAACCTTCATTAGCTTAGTGAGAAAGGATAGGAAGACATTAGCATATTACTCAAACAGTAGCATCAAATTCATGATGGACAATCATAAAACATTGCCTCATTGAACCAATGGCAATAAATTGACATACAAAACAATAGCACTATTATGTCATGACACTAATAATATTCCCTCCCTGGTCCACCACATGATTCACCTCCATAGACAAACATACACACGTACATGATTCAGCATAGGGTCCTACTATAGATTTGTTTAACTCCAACAGGAAAATTAGGCAGTAATAAATTAGTGGTACTTAATTAAGTGAGACAGCAGAAGTGGAAGGTCTCCCTGGAGGATCGTCTCACATGTAAGGTAGTCGTTGCCGGAGCCCTTGAATGGCCTCGACTGAGGCCTCTGGCTTCAGCAAGATCGCCTTGGCAATGTTTATTCTTCTTCTTCTTCCTCTTCATGCTCTGTTTCTCTTTCTCCTCACAGTTGGTGAAACCAAGTACATGATTGGCCTTCTAATTCAGAATTGGTTTTGTCGGTGAGGAGTACAAGTGTACTAGTAAAAACAGCATTATTTTCTCATGGCGATCGGAAAATAGAGATGAACACATGCATTAAATATCATTCTTACCTAAAGGAAGGTTATGGTGCCAATATGGATGATGAGGATTGGAACACATATCTCTCTTTGTGCAGTTCCACCAAAATGAACCAACTGTTCCATTCGACATTCGATTAAACAGCACAAAAGTCACTTCTTTTAAGAAGAGTTTTGTGTACTACACAAAAGGTCTACAACAACGGTGAATTGGATATCCTGCTTGCACAAAAAGGCCTGAGAGGAAGCATCGAGTCTCAAACAATTACAGGCAAAAACATTTGGCTAAACTTGTAATAGCTTATAACGTTGGCATGGCTTCATTTTACCGGGACATTAGATTAAGAACAGCTAAGGCTGTGTTAGGTTCCTGAGTTTGGTGCAGGATTTTCGTAGGAACACAATTCCTATGGTATTCTTTCCCTTCAACCGTTGAACAGGGAAAGGTGAATAGTGTTTCATAGGAAAGTTAGTGCAGTAATATTGATTCCATAGGATTAGAAACATCCACGCGTTGCTCATTTTTTGGGCGGAAGCCCGAGGAGGCCTTCGCTGCCATGCGTTAGACAGAGTTGTTGTGATGTGTTTGCGGAATAAAAAATCAACCTATGTGTGAATGCGTGAGGTGAGGACAAGAGTAGTCCTTGTGCAGCTAAATAAACAAATAGCATCTCATATTGCCAAGCATGCTACTCTAAAAACAAATCTGTACATTTTGTAGTCCATCAGAACACATTCTCTTGAGAGTTTCCTCCGGTTCGCTGTTCCATAGTTTTATACCTACATTCCTTTCCTATTCCTCTATTTTCATCAAGACCTATGTTTTCTGCCCTTTATTCGAGCAGGGCCTAAATATTTGGTATAAGGGCATGGGACTGTGGGTGCACTAGCAGTCCAGCACCGTGTACGTAAACAGGGGCATAAAGTGGTGATTCATAGTTTGTTGCCCAGAAACAAACATCCAAGAAACATATCTGGGTTGGTCCCATTTTTGTTCCTCTAGCCACCTACTCCTATGTGTGGATAGCAAATCTAGTCCTGGTCATACCACTTTGTGTACAGCGTTACCCTATATTTCCTTTTGACCAAGAGACCGGTTGGATGACCGATCTGTACTACTTTCACCCCTTTCCTTCCTGTTTGTACCAAGTCCGATGTACATACTAAATTCCCCACCCCACTTTATTTCTTGTTTGAACCAAGTACTCCCTCCGTCGAATTACTTGTCATCAAAATGAATGTGTCTAGAACTAAAATACATCTAGATACATCCATTTCAATGACAAATATTTTTAGACGGAGAATCAAATCGACTCCATGAAGTAGCTTTACCTCTAACAATAGAAGAAAAAAAAGGTGGCGTTGGACCATCCGATCGAGAGGGCTGAGAGGTGAAAATGATGCACATGCAGCGGCGTGGCGAGCTGGGGAAGTAGAGCTAAAGCGGTTTGAGCGAAATATACGAAGGTCATCGGGATGTGGATAGGTGGGCGGCGGGAGGCGGATCCGCCCATAGAGCAACAACGAAGGATCGGAGGACCTACAGCGCGGCCTCGGCCGAGAGATAGCAGTGCGGCGGTGGTGGGTCTCCTCCCTCGCTGTCGGCGGCAGCCTAAGCGCTGCCCTCCTCCCTTCACGGCGGAGGGATCGTCGGATCTGTAACCAGCGGTGAGGATAGAAAGCCGGTGTTTTTGAAGGAGAAAAGACGGTGTTACTACCCCTATCTTGTTTAGATATGGAGAGGATGAGAGTGTGTGAATAGAGCAACCCTAGCAAGCAAGCGCGGAGGCTCGGCCCATATATATGTAGTGGGGTAGTTTTCCTTTTCACTCCATCAAAACAATCGTTTAAAATTGTGTACTACTACATGCGGTCGCGGTTTTTTAGTTGTTGATTGTTTTTGAGATAGCTACCGCTTGTTCCAAGTGGTGTTATGGTGTGCCAGGTTGCACTTTGTATCGTTCAAGTGCGGTACTACAAGTCCCTCCATTAAATGAAAAACCACCCCTCGTAAAATTGTGAACAAGCCCACGGCTAAAATTAAGCGAAGCGTGGGTTTCCCCAACATACATTATTATTTATATTTTCTACTCCCTCCGTTCCTAAATATAAGTCTTTTTATTAGCCACACCTAAGACAAAATTTTTTTATTAGCGATGAACCCCACATGTCATAGACACAAAAATTGTGGCAAGATTCCCTTAGGCAAGCCAAAGTGTGTCTAACAATTTGACCAACTCAGGTTAGGCAAGTGTGGCAAGTGTGGAAAAATTAATGTGGCAACATAAGACAAACATAGTCACAATCGAAACAGCCCCGTAATTTTTTGTGACATGCATGAAAATTTGGTTAGTTAAATTTATAGTCAAAATTTGGCAAGGTGCATCAAATCAACACATGCAAGTATCAAAAGGAAAGTCACAGCATGCATGCATGCGTTGTACTTCCTCCGTTTCCAAATATAAGTCTTTTTAGAGATTGCAACAAGCGACTACATACGAAGCAGAATATGTCGTACATACGAAGTAGCCCATTTGAAATGTGTAAAAAGACTTATATCGAGTGTAGTGCTTTGATGTGTCGCGTCAACTCGTACAAGACCGAGAAATTTGATTACTACGCCCTCTCCCTCATGGACTGAGCTCCGGTGCCTTAGCTGCACCTGCCTTTGGCTGCATGACCGGAGGGCCAACCACTGTTGGGCCCACCTGTCATAATCGCAAAGGTAGGAGCGATAAATAAACTTCGCTACACACTATCCCTCCCATACGAGGTGGACGGACATGCAGCGAGTGGATTAAATCTTGTATAAGTAGGAGTAACATCATTGTTCGTCTTCTTGAAGAAGCGAAGAGCCAAAGCGCAACCCGAGCAGCGGCGATTCGCGAGCAGCTCGCGTGGTGCGGTTCCTTGGAGCGCATATACTAGCCAGGCTCTTGCATGAGACAAAATTGCTATTGTTTAACAATTAAACTCCATTATACATTAGTTGATACTCATTACGCATAGGTCCAGCGCTTAGCACCGTTTCCTCTGGGGTCACCAATGTTTATTTGCTAATTAATAGCATTGCATGCAATGAACTAGCCATTGCAAGTCATTAAAAGCATGCACACCTCTCATCTCTTATTGGTTGATATGACAGAAACAAGAAACAAGGTAGAAGTTAATGCACCGCGCCTAAGTGTTTTGGGACTATTTGGTTTTAGTAAGATGACTTACACACCTAGGCGAGGGAGTAGTATAGACACATAAACCGGAAAGGAGTATTTGCCTTTCTAGAGATTTCAACAAGTGACTAGACTACACGTGTGCGATACTCCCTCCTTCGGTTTATAGGGCTCAAATCTCAAATCTCATGAACCAAGGCATTTTGTGATTGGAGGAATGTATCTCGTACTTTACAAAACTACCCTAATTAAACTCATTCATTAATTACGTAGTTCTCTCGTTTTCCTCTCCGCCTTGGTCGCGGTGCCCAATATTGAGCACTCCTATATGACTAGCGGCTCTATCTACATGCGGGACATTTCAAAGCATCCGGGCCCGCGTGCCATCCACCAAATCTGGCGAGGTGCTACTGATCGAGACTACTTTGTCACCCAGTGTGGCTGTCATGACTCGTCATACCACAAAACCCACACCTTTACCAGCGGTGGTAAGGTGGCCTCCAAGTTGGACTGGACAAAGCAACCATCATTTCTTTGGGCAGCTCGTTCAAGCCCTTTCTTCCCTTTCTTGAAGAAAACCTCCTCCGGGCTACTCACTTATGTCATTTTCTTACATACCGCCAGCGAAGGAAAGGTGGGCGAATCAGTTATGCTGCTATATTTTCATTCAATAATCTTCTTTTTGCGAAGCACCGACCGATTCTCACATCCTATTCTTTTCCCGTTTTCATTGCGATTGTGGTTTCCTTTGATTTCTTTTTGTTTGTCGGTTCATTGATGGATCACGGAGCACTAGGCAAGAGTTGCGGCGGAAAACCCAATGGAGACAGCGATCTCCGAAGCGAGCACCGACCAGCGAGTTGACCATGTTGGCGGGCCAACCCATGGAGCGAAGAACTCCAAGAAACAAGCAGCCAAAGAGTTGAGGGCGTTGGCGGACGAACTCCTCAAAAAAGTTGGAAGAACAGCAAAGGGCCCCACCGTGCCTACCCGGGAACTCTGATTGCCACCTATGTGAGGCTCAAGACCGAGTTTGAGATAGTCCTTTGTTGAAGCGGTATTCCCCAGCAAGGTGATGGCCACCATCGAGGGCGAGGAGATGGCCCCGGAGGTTGAGATCCCCGGTGAGCTGCACAAGGTAAAAATAATGGCTTATTACCATAGTTGTGGTTTTGATTATTTGCAATGTGCTTGCTAATATGTTAGGGTTGTGCAGGTGCGGTGGTTGTCCTTGATGATTCGATGTAGTGGCCCGTCTGTTGGCATCACCCGAAGATCGATTCGATGCGCTGTCCATCTGTGGACATCGCCCCAAAATCGATTCGATGTCGCGGTCGATCCTGTGGACATCGCCCCAAAATCGATGCCCATGCCGCTGTCCGTGTTGTGGTCATTGCAGAGATCGATGACAAGAAATAGTTGGCGCTAATCCTTGAGGGTAGTTTGCATTGCCCTGTGTTTAATTACGAGCGATCGTGTTATCAAACCATCTTAGGGCTAGTGCCTTTGTCTTGTGTGGCGGATCTTGCTACTTTTGTTTGATAGTGAATCATGCGATGAATCATGCGAACCCTCTCGAGTTATGGAAGCAGATGTATCCTCACCAGCTTTTGATGTAATATATGGCATGCTTAGATGTAAGTTTGAACTGTTTATCATATCAGCGGGGCTTGTTTGATGATTCTTGGTGTTAGTAGGCTAGCTCTTTATGCGAGCTATAGTACTTGCAAAACACTCACCGAAGAAAGCGTTGGGGCTGATGAGCTCGTGAGTGCGCTTATACTTATCCCTCGTCGATCGACCAATAGCCTAGCTCCTAAAATTGTAGGCTTAGCGATCGATCGGACAATAGTCGACATACATTCAGGCCTCGTTTGGTTCATAAGGTAGGAAAATCGTAGCAAAAGTACGGAGAACATGCAACACAAAATCATAGTAGTGTCTGAGGCGTACTCCCTCCGTTCCAAAATAGATGACCTAGGTGGGCTAGTTTGGCCTAGTGGGTTTATTGATATGGCGTGAGTGCAGTGCCGTCCGGTCTTGGCGTGTGGTAGCGATATTGCGGAGTGCAGTAAGTTTTCTTGAAGAAGCGGAATTCAGCGAAGTCATGATGGTTCCTTCGTCCGAACAACTCACGGTGGGAAAGGTTGGGCCTGCGATCGACCGGGGTAGACCATATATTTCTTGGAGTCCGTCTTGCGGTGGTAGGCGATCTCTTCTCCCTCCCTCGTTTCTCTCTTCTCGGCGGCGCCCACCGGCGATTAGATTTGACTATCGGCGGTTTATTCAATTACTGTCCCACATGTCGGTGAAATTGCAAGACAACGCGTGTCCCCTACGGTGGCGGCGTGCGAGCTGGGCTGTCGGGTTCGCGGCAGCGTCTGAGTCGTAAGTGTGCCGCCTTTTCCTTTAGAACTTGCATGGCGTAACATTTCATGCGATCGATCGATAGAAATCGAGAACAAAATAGCGAGGCAATGCTTTCCCGCTCGTTAGGCGGGCTAGTTCGAGTGATATGGCGTGCTACTGATGCCGTCTGCCTTGCTCCATTTTATGTAAGCAGAGTTTACACTCTTCTGGCGGAGGAGTCACGAAACACGCGGATCTGATTTTGATCGAGGATAACTGTTTCCTGCCAAATAATGGAGGATTATTAGCGATTATAGCATGATAGTTAGGGCATCTCGGTAGCTGGCCCAAAATTTACACGGCATCTGTCAGGGACACGATGGATGCCATCCGATGCTGCTCGCATACCTTTCGACAACTATATGAACTAACTGGACGAAATTCATGCAAACAAAGCAAATTTCAAATTAATCGGATAAAATTCATTACATTTCGAAAACTTTTCCTACAAACTGGACGAAATTCATTACATATTTCGCACAAACCGTACTAAAACCTACTGTAAACCTAATCTAAACGATCACCGGCGCCCGACCACCATGTCCGGCCATGAACCCGAGAAAGCCGGCCATTGCCTTTGCCTCCTCCTCATCCGCCTCAATAACCTCCTCCTCCGGAGCACAAGGTCGTCGATGTTTACCCCACCAAGCTTGGCGTCGACTGAGTGGAGTAGCGGTGGCCTTCCCGGGACCAGAGCGGCGGCGACCTACCGTGTACTACTCTTCCTCGCTGCCGGCTGGGCCGCGCCGCGATGCGGCCGTGGTCGTGGCGGCGGAGGCGGCGAAGTGCGGCGATCTCGCCGTTTGCTCCTGCGGCGATCGTCGAAGAGCTTTGGAAGCCTTGGCCGGGCGGAGCTGCCGATGTCCCTCGTCTCGCTCTGCGACGATCGTCAAAAGAAACCGGGCGCCGAGGAGGCCATGGTTGAAGTGGTGCAAGCAGAAGGAAGGACGGAGGAGAATAAGTGTGGGTCTTTGGCTATGGCTGGGGCTGGGGCTCAAGTTAATATAGCGGGTGAATGGAAATGAGCTGCGGCGAGCGGATGGACAAGCTGGCGCGGAGTAGGCTCGTCGGGCATGAATGCGAGATGCTGCTTGGTGACTTAACTGCGAGATCGTTTGGAGTTCTTGACATGTGGGCCCAGCGGGCATCGGCCCGCATGTCGGTGACACCAATTGCACCTGCAGTTAAGTCCGGTGAATGCAACATTGACATTACGGAGAGGCGGTGACCGTTTCAGGTGGGAAGCGCGCGCTAGCGATGGAAGGGGTTTCGGTGTGCAGTGGCACTAAGATCGGTCGCTCACGATAGTGCATACTCCGTACCATACTACCATAGTACCCTCTCTAGCTTAGGTTGTTTTATAGATTGTCGTTGTGATGGGCGATATACATGAGCAAAGCGGTCGAGTATGATCGTTGGTGTTGAGCGGTGAATACGTGCTCGGCGTTCGCGTAGGCCTCCATCAAACATCTAAACGGTAATGTCGAGCACCGCCGCCGCGTACGGTGATGGGCTGCGCCGTTTGCGTTGCGCCATGGCAGGACTTTGATTTAGAGGCGGCGTGCATGCATTAGCATGCTTTGACGATGTGGCGTGGTGGTGGCGTGAAGTATTTCATTTTCATTTTGGTGGCGAGGTGCATTGCAGCGACAGTCGTGGTTTGATTCCCCACATACTCATAATTTTGGTTTTATAGTATTTATTTCTCCATTGTGAGGTAGGCCGGTAGATAGATAAAGAACACGAGCTGATGAGGCGCATGCGGACTGTTTGGTGGTCAACCGGACAATTCACGGAGCTATCTGCTGAGCGGTGACCGTATAATCACCATATCTCGTATACAATGATCAAAGTGAGCCATCAAGACAAGTTCGATGACCGCCAATGCATTTTACTCGGTAATAAATGACCAAGATTGAAGAAGAAACCAAATTTGCTTCGTCTTACGTCCTTGAGCTCTTGACAAACCAATGCACTATCGGTTGTCCGGCCCTCCACCGAGCTCTCACCAAGTGTTGTTCATGCCACCGCGCGCACACTAACGGTAAGGCAGCGATGGCATCCCTTGCCTTGAGTTCCTCGCCGCCCATGACGACACACAAAATGGTAGGGAAGCGATGGCATCCCGCCGTGCGAGTTCATCGCCGCTCACGACTTCACAACTATGTGGGAGGAATTTGAAGATGCCAAGGCGAATGGGTGGTAGAGCAAGAAGCGGCCAAAAGCCGCCTGAGAGGGAGCAGAAAAGTCGAGCGCTCAAGAAAGAGAGGCTCGCCGCCGCAAGAAAGAAAAGGATGCACGTGCTGCTGCGGAGAGGTTGGCGGAGATCCAAGCACGGTGGGGTGTCGCCGACAAAGGCGGGAAGGAAAACGGCGGCGTCGGCCAGCATGTGAGTAGTAGTACTAGTAGTTAGTGTGTGTGTGCGTATGCGAGTGCGAGCATGTACCAGTACTACTAGTTACTACTGTGTTTTTTAAAGCAAATTACCAGTACATTAGCCTAGACTAAATGGAAAAATTCCTATCCTAAGCATCAAATGGCATCTCTTTCTCTATAGGAATTGAGATGCATGTCATCTCACTTCCTATGATTTTCATATTCCTATCCTATGAGCGAAAGGAGGCCTCTGTTGGAGTAACTACTATAGCTAGCGATCTTCTGCTGATGCAGTAGTTTTATTCAAGCGGAATTCAACGAAGTCATGATGGTTCCTTCGTCCGAGCAACTTCAAAGTGGGAAGTGGGCCTGTGATTTGTGGCTCATTAGTCATTATTACTGCGGTCTGACGACTGGGTGACTCTCTCTTGGAGTTACGCATGCATGGCAAGTGGACCGGGATGGTCGGCGTCCCACATGTTGGCGAGCGGAAGTATTCTTTTCGATATCGAGGAGCAAGGAAACGCGTGGTATAGTATCACTTGCTGATTGGTTACATAAAAAAATAGTATCACTGCCGATTTATAATTATTTTTATTTACGATGAATGCTAGCGTTTCAACTCTTATGACAAATGGTGCCAAACACGCACGTCTTTGGATGTCCCTGCGTCGTGAAAGGAGTGGGACATGAACAGCGTGGTAGAGCCTAGCATAAAAAAACAGCGTGGTGGAGCGTCTCCACTTCTTCCACTTCTAGGTCGGAGACCACACGTAGTAGTACTTAGTGGTATGAATGATACAAAGTGCGACCTGGAGAGAAAGACAGGTCTAGTTGGAAGGTCTCGGGGCATACCGTAAACAAATATAAAAGTTAATATGTGCCTCCAACTAATATAGTAGTAGTAGAGTACTTGAGCACGTACTCCATAACATCACCGTGCATTGCACGTACAACATTAGTGGTAGTATGTAGTAAGAGACAAATGCCGCTTAAGAGTTCCCTTCTCGACCTACTTTTGGGTGTTTGGTAGAGTGTATGGAGGGTGCATGAGTCCACACTAGTTTAGCACAAATACACTAGAAGCATGCATGAAGAGAGCATGCATAAAGAGGGTGTTGAGTTGAGCATGCATGAAGAGGAACAACTATGTTGAGGCGAGCATGACCAAACACACCCTATATGCCACGCATGTTCATACCATTTGTGCCTTTCTACTTCACTTCTGCGCTACATTACTCGGTTCGTCGTCCACTCCACAGGTACATGTCGTCTCGTAGTTCGGTCCACGTGTTCTTCATATAGATGGAGCGATCCTTGCATAACACGTGCACCTTGATGCTAGATGTCTCACGTGTTGGCAAAAGGATGAACAAAGCTCACGTAAAAAAAGAGTGGAAGAACATAGATTCGGACGACCGAGAAGGAGCAAGGAACCTCGTGGTGGGCGTCGCACTCATTTAATATTATTCAGCGATATAAAATTAACCAATCATCTCCACGATTGGATTGGAAGAGTCTGAAACACGGCAGCCAGTGTATTTACATCATACTAGTACATGGCTAACCCACGCTATCACCATATTTCTTGGCTTCGTGCGACACCTATCTCTAGTAATCCGGCGGCTGTATCGCTTCTCCTCCTCGTCTCTATCAAAGTGCGGCGGGCTGGCGTTTACGCCGTCTATTGAGGTTGGTTAACTATCACATGTTAGCGACATGCCAAGAGCATTCTAAAAAAATCCTTTCACGTTCCGTTTTCAAAAGAAAAAATCCTTTCACGTCTGAATTTGCTGTATGCTTTGAGCAACTTGCATGTCCTATATTGCTCTGTTTGATACTCTAACTTAGCTAGAGGTTAGACTAACTCATGACTAACCCTGAACTAAGCGTAGCCAAAGAGGTGTTTGGGTGACAGGGTTAGATTGACAATAAATGCACTTCATGGAGAGAGAAAAGTGATTTTTCGGTGGTCCCAATGAGAACTATCTCGATTAGCACCTCTTGGGTGGCTAGGTGCAACTTGCTCCAATTTAAACCCTCATGCTTGGATACTTTAGGGATATTTGAGCTAACTAGCTCAAACTAACTCTAACCCATGGATCCAAATAGGGCCTATGGTCAGTCTCGGGCGGGCGATCGCGTGCCGAGGAAGCGGCGCTCTCTCGGCCGTCGCGCCACTTCAAAGCCGGCGCCCGGTGAGAGTCGCCCCGCTCTGGCCGGGCATTAATGCCTTGGCGCTCGAGCGGCGCTGACCGTTTCATGCGGGAAGCAGCTTGCTGCAAGGAATATAGGTTTTGAACCGTTTGGTGTAATCTTGGTAGTTTGCAAAACTACTCAATTATTACACTCGGTTTCCTAAGAAATTGTGGTAAAAGCATTACTCCACAGCTGCTTCCCTTCCTTCCTCTTCCACCTTGCGCTGCGTCCATGAAGCGACAGTCAACCCTTATATAGGAGTGCTAGCACAAAAGATGCATGCATGACCACTAAAATTTCCATATTAAAGCGCCGCTCCGGTGAGTATGGCGTATGTTGTTACCTTGGCGGCCCATAGCTACAGGCGGCGGCGACGAGAAGAAGAGGCGGTGGGAGGGAATGAATGCAGCTACTGTTTGGGTTCGCCTTCGGCTTAAATAAATGTGCAGCATCCGTGTACCAGCGGATGCACAAATTGTAACATCGTGTATGCGCTTAAGTGGGCGTCACGTGGCGGTGTGTGTGTGTGTGAGAGAGATTACGAGAGGCAGATGCGTGTGTGCGACTCTACTCTTGGACATGTACTCAACCTTTTGCATCGGGATATAAATATAATGGTATTTACTTTAGCTAGTGATTTACGTGGCCATGTTAGCGTGGTTGTGTCAAAAAATGTCACTTCCTGCTCGTGATTTGCGTTATATAATTACAAGCAAGATTCTCGTGCATTGAGCGGAACATCAATATGCATTTTTTACAAAACACCTGTTGTGATTGACCCATGCAGGAGTAATCCCATGTGTAAAACTAATGATATCTTGAGAATTTTATCGGAAAACTGGTATCTCGAGAATGTCATCAAAAATGAAAGATGAGAGATAAGGCGAGGAGGTGGGCGTGGTGGTGGTGGTGGTGGAATGGGCGGAGGCATGGGGATGGGCCAGGCGCCGGCGAGTGGCAGCCACCATGCATGCTAGATTGTTCGAGACTTATTCCTTTTTAATTCTGAGCAATGAGGTTGCGGGAGATAATGATGTGGAGAGAGGTGCGGGTATCTTTTGTAAAATTATCATAGTTTGCTTTCTATCCGTCGGATATAGATCATACGGTCTATATTACAAGATGGCGAGCACACCATCATCGCCAACTCGTTTTTTATAAAGTGCAGATGATAAGTTTGCTGACTACTAAAGTAAAGTGGAATTTGTCCATGTTATGCAAGTAAATAAAGGTGATTGTTTATCATACGGGTAAGGTTGGATGAAGGGTGTTAGGAACAAATGCTCCGCCTAGAGCATGTGTATGTGACATGGAGTCTTAGTGTGTGTGGGGGGTGTGTGTGAGAGAGAGAGAGAGGAGAGACAGAGAGAGATGGAGTCTTATTTTGTGTGTGTGTGAGAGAGAGAGAGAGAGATGGAGTCTTAGTGTGTGGGGGGGTGTGCGTGTGTGTGTGTGTGTGTGTGTGTGTGTGTGTGTGTGTGTGTGTGTGTGTGTGAGAGAGAGAGAGAGAGATGAGTCTTAGTGTGTGTGGGGGGGAGTGTGTGTGTGTGTGTGTGTGTGTGTGTGTGTGTGTGTGTGTGTGTGGTGTCCTCTGTGGCGGATGTAATTTAAGTGTGCATGGCTTCATCATAGAGGTGATGTGTATGGAAGAGGCCACCAGCGATGGGGTGCGAGAGAGAAAATGCCCGTAGAGAGGGAAGAGAAGGTGTGTTGGCGTGAGAGGAGTCGACATCGAGAGAATGTGTTTGTTAGAGACACCGAGGAAGACTACTATATATCGATGGTGCATGTAGGCAGGAATTAAACAAAGGATGGTCTTATTGGTTTTGGGGATATAGGGGAAGAGTGAGAGGCGGGGGTAGCTAGAAGGAGATTGTTAAGTGTGAGTGTGTGTTTTACCCATCCGGTGGAAGTTATGTGCACAAAGAGGAGAGCGATTTGATGTGGCGTTAGGATTGAGGTAATTAACTCGTATGGAGACATAGAGACCTTGAGCGTGCATGTGTGAGAGGTATACATGTATCGTGGGATGTGTGTGTGTGTGTGTGCGCATGATCGAGATAAAGAAAGAAGACATAAGTCATAAGATCAGCGACATGGGAGAGCGGATCGGTATGACAATATGCATGCATGTGAGAATGCAGGGAAGAAGGCCCGACAATTGAGCATGTGTTTTTGTCTTTAAGAGATAGTGGCGTGGGCTGGAGCATGCATCTATGGCGGCGAGAGGAGTGAGGCATAGCGATTGTGCAAAGAGATCAACCTATAAATGCATATGTATGGAGAGACATATATAGTGTGGGTGATAGGAAGCAAGACTCCGTGCGAGAAAGAAATGTTGTGGAGAAACTACGGATAGATCTGAGAGATGGAGATGCTAGCTAGAGGGACATCCGCTAGTTTGGGTGTTGGAGATGACCGTCGGGTGGTTCAAAGGGTGAAGTTATATATGTGTGTGAGAGGGCACTTGACTGCATGTAGAGAGAAACATATGTAGTGTGCGTGATAGGAATCAAGAGTGAGGCGAGAAAGAAGGTTGATGGAGAAGCAGATAAATAGAAAGATAAAGATGCTAGCTAGTGTGCATTAGAGATAGGAGTCAGTGGATCGGAAGGCTGGAGTTATGTGTGTGGGTGTGAGAGAGATAGAGAGGGTGCATGTGAGTCACATACAAACAGATATTAGAGAGAAATGAGATCCGGAGAGATGGAGTTTTGTGTCTGCGAGAGAGAAAGATATTTCTAGCGAGAGTGATAGCTAGAGAGACATATGAGGGAGCATAAGATATCTCTAGGGAGAGAGGTGTGTGTGAGTGACATACAAGAGAACAATGGAGAAATATGAGACCACAGGAGACAGAGTTTGTGTTTGTGTGTGAGAAAGAGATATTGAAGAGGAAGAGTCGTGGGTTCTCATATCTAAGGGGCGAAAGACATCTCTGTATGAGGGGTGTCTGAGTGGCACACATGGGAATAGTAGAGAGAAATGAGACCCAGGAGACAAAGTTTTGTGTTTGTGTGAGAGAAAGAGATTCCACATGGAGAATCATAGTTAGAGACACATAGCAGGGGCGAGATATACTTAGAGAGATAGAGTGATGAAGGTCGAGGAGAGATTACGTACCGTCGGTGTGTTCTGAAGATAAAAGATCATTGTCGACATACTGGTAGCACAAGAGATACGAGAGGCGATGAGCAGCATATAGGTCAAAGAGATAGTCCTATATAAGCATGAGTGATAGCTATATGAGGCGAATATCTGGATTAAAGGGATTCAAATATTTAAAGCTGGAGATCACGACATCGATAATATCATAGCATAAATTGGTGTATCAAACATGCATATTCATTTGAATTTGGGCACACGTGTAATGTTATATAGTTTATCAATATTGGTGATCCATAGATTCTTCAATTACAAACAATGCATGGTTTATATGCAATTAATGTCTAAGCAGGATTACACTATATGTTTTCACATGTTTGAGAAGTAAAAAACCCATGAAACACACATTAATTGGAGGCAGTTAGCGAGGAATGCATACATTGGATTTCAACATAAAGTGGTTTCAAATATTTGAAAATCCAAATTGATGGATACAACCTTATGAATCTGAGATCATGCCATTTGTAAACCATATTTATGTATAAATGGTGTTGTGCTTTTGAAAGTATATATAAAAATGATGTATATAGAATGTAATTCCAATTGAAAATGGATCCCTTGAAAAAAATAGAATACAAATGGGATTGAATTGAGTTGTACGATAGCGTGCACTCTGCAAAATTTGAGCAAGCGGGGAAAGTCGCGATAACCGCCTTGAAACCAAAATCTGCGAGATGGAAATCACTCTGCCTATCCCTGCCACGCATAAAGCCTATCTGCTGGATTTCTATAGGTTTCGATATGGGTAGGTTTGTAATTTCACCCAAGCGTGGCGTAACCGCCTCTCACCCGGATTCATACGGTGGGCGCCAAAACACAGTGTGTCCTCGGCCAAATCGACTCCTCCCGATTCATATTCATACGGTGGGCGCCAAAACAAACTCTCGTCGGCAAATATTGATTGTATCGAGATTAACGTCCTATCCCCAACCGACTAATGTTCTTTGTGATGTAGTAGAAATTTGAAGCAGGGGCTAAGTTTGTAAATTTCCTAGCATTTGAGACAAGCGCGCATACTGAATACATGGTTCCCCCTTCCTCTCTACCTCCCTTTTCCCCATTAGTACTCTGTGGGCGCCAAAACACCCTCTCCACCCCACCCTCCTCCGTCTTGCCGTCCGCCACCCCATCCACTGCCGTCCTCCTCCACCATGCGGGCTGATACCCAGCCGCCGCCATCCATTACAAGAGATCGACCTCTCTCATCCAAGCCTTGGACGGGATCCTTGCATCCCGTCCTCTCGCTTCATCCCGCCGTCGTCCACCTTGCGGTGCCGCTCCTCGACCGTCTCGTCCACGCGCCCTGCCGCCACCGTCTACCCTCCTAGATCTGCTTCCACGCTGCCGATAGCCATCGCTACCGCTTGCCGTCAAATTCTCAGCGTCGTCGTGCGGTGCCGCACAGGCGGTACTCTTTCGTATCTGCTCAACTTATTTATCGCAGAAAGAAAATAGATCACCTTTGCTTTACTCGATTTCTTGTCTTGGTTGCGAAGTTGCCTTTGTCCGGTTTGCACCTTGGATCCGCCATGGCACGCTCAACACTATACTCCCAATGCTTATGGTTTTCCCTTTTATATTCCACCTAGTTAAATCACGATGAGACTAAATTTCAAAATTGGGTGATCGATTTTTGAGCTTCGCGGAGTTCGCGGTGTGATCGAAGGGGCTCGGGTGGTTGTGGGGCCTCGTCGAACAAAGAAAACTTCGGCGGGTGGGGGTTGGGGCGTGGTGGGGGTGGGGGTGGCGGAGGAACACAGTGGTGGGGCGGTGGTCGGCCGCGGCCCGTCTTGATGTTCGTATGGGAAGAATCGAGCGAGGAAGAAGAAGGGTTAGGAGGCGTAGGATCTTCATCCAACCGCTTTGAAATGGTCGAGAGACAGTGGGAGTTGCATTCTTAATGCGCTCTGGTTCATCTGTGTGGGCCTTTGTGCAACCAACATTTTATTATCCAAAATCTGCTTGCTCTTCTTTACCATGTTCGGTAGACCTGGCCTGTACGTGATCGATAGGCTTTCAATTACTAGTGGCAATACAACACCATATTTCAAGCCAGTTCCACTTTCCCGATTAATATATCGTGGTTATGGTTTACCCCTGTTATGTACACTATGATCTGCCTAGTTGCCGTGTGCTCTTGTTATCATGGTTTGGCAATAAACTCTCTATACGGTATATTATGAACCTATCATCGCCACTATCCTTATACGGAGCCTATTTTTTGTGTACTTGTGCAGATTATATAAATGCACGCACCATATTACAGCACACATGAGCTCTCTCATGAGAATCGGTGATAGCACACAAGTGTTCTGAGGCGCCCTATATTAGAATATCATCGCATTACAAAGATAATCTCACAACTATTTATGTTTTCATGGTTCTCGGATATTATCATAATTACGGTGAATATCGAATCCGCACATCGGAAGAATATTGTGGAACACTGCAATGACTTACAAAATTGGCACCAAGGCATTGAGTGCCATTCGGAAGCAATGAAACTCGTCGCTCCCCACTGTTGATTCTTGTTGAGAATATCATCCTAATGACTATTCTAACCTCGAGAGTCAAAGCGGATGGCCTGTCCTGTTCACCCATCAAGGTGCTGTTCTAATTTGGCAAGGTTTTATTGATTGCGGCGTATCTTGCATATGTTGTCTTGCATTTCTTCTACTTTGTTGCACCGCCATACCTTAGTTTACTCATCATATAACTCGAGATGCCATGCCCATCCATTATCAATACATATTCCATCGTCATCATACCATGTTTTCCACTCAAATGTTGTTCTTGTGCATCGGACATCAAAAAGAAGAGGGTGATTGCGAACTGAAGGAGCACCAGCAAAGTCCTTGAAAAAGCGTGGTGGTGCGGAGAAATCGAACAGCGCCCACTTATATTGGTTGTACAACCGGTGACACAAAAATAGGACCGACTCCAGTAGATTGTACCCATACTTCTTGGCCACACCACTAGCCCCACCACACAGGACCTGCACTCCGACCAAAAGGTATACTGATTTCATTTGCCATAGCACTAGCCGTACCACAGAAAAATCCCTCCGGCAAAAACTACAGCAAGTCCACGGCGAAATCCCAAGCTGCAGAGGCGGCCAATTCCTGCAGATTGGAACCCCATTCCATTTATTCCCAGTTTAAAGACAATGCTTTCAATGTTGTTAGGGACTACGTGCATATATTCCCATCATGGGAAGATTATAGTGAAGACAAACACCATTTTCACATCTTCTGTCCAACTTACGTGTAAGTGCTATTATTCATGGTTATTATTTTCCTGTTTTACTGCTGATCGAACACATCAATGATTTACATTACATTGTTGTAACTAGGCGAGGTCAATCTTGATAGTCATGATGAGCAAAGCTTGCTTGTGCTTTTCAAGGAAGCATTGCAGCGATGTCGGTGTTACTGAGGAAATCACACTTTGATGGCAAGTCTATAAGCGAATTTCGGTGAAGTCTCCTGTGCTAAATTTAGAAGACATTGAATGGAAAAACCTTGTTATGCCTTGGTCTCGTTCGGGATGAGGTGCTATCTATGAAATCACATGACAATTTGAACTTCTACTTTTCGCATGTGCCTTACGGATCTTTTTGCGGAAATCTGCTCGAAGAAGAATTCGGTTTGAAAAGAACGACGGGATATCGAAAATATGTTGCCGCTGCTTTGCTCTTGTTAGTACTGTTGTCTGTATCTTTGTACTTGCATACATACAGTTCATTATGTGCAGCAGTATGCATGATAGCTTGCTTATCAATTGTTAGCTCCAAATTATCGATCTGTATGAATGGTTACATTAGTGTAGAATATATCAATGCCAATGAATTTTTAGCTCTGGATTGTTCTTGTAAGTACATGTTGTCCTTTATCCTTTGTACTTATATTGTGAGTAGTTGTTCATGTACCATCACTCTGCAGCTTATTTTCCTTTGCCCTCCATTTTCTACACATCAGATCTATATTTACTCTTACCATAAGGTTGGTACTAAAGAAGTTTAGCTGTGCATTGCTCTTGGTTGTGCCTTTTGCCTATATCGCTGCACATACATTTATAGCTACTTGGTTATGTAGCATCACTCTTCATCTTATCTTAAATATTCTCCATTTTTTCGTATATTATCACATCTATATTTACTCTTAACAAAATGTAGAATAAAGGCAATGCTTATGAAGAAGATTATGTGCTAAACTTCTTGAATTGCCCCCCCCCCCCCATCGGCATGGACAAGGGCTCTATAGAGCCTTTCTACACCAGTAATGTAAGTTTGTCCTTCTCAAGCCTTCAAACTTTGTTGTGTATATTTGGTTAGGCATGACTGCAACAGCTGTTTTTTTTTTGTGTTTGCATCAAATTGTATGTTTAAAGTTTATTATGTAGTTCATAAACAAAAGTTTATCCTTCTCAATTTAAGTTTTCAGTTGTACAACCAAGTTCCTTCTTCATACCATGTAAATTAAACTATCTGAGCAAGTGATCTTCTTTTGCCTTTGCATGTATATACATTCTTCATCCGTAATCCGGTGGTGTGGTGAACCTACCCACTCTGACACAATGTCATATTCTGCAATGTCTTAACTATGAACAATGTCATATCATTCTACTATTATTTAAACCGTCTCTTTATTTGCCAATCTGAAATGGGATAAATTGACAACACACTAACCATTGATACTTATGAGTTCTTGATCGTAATCCGGTGGTGTCGTGAAGCTGCCAACTCCTTCACAATGTCATTTCCTGCCATGTCTTGACCTGAACAATACCATATTGTGTTAATGCAATTTTAAACTGTGTCACTTTATTAAATCGATAAGAAATGTGATGAATTATCAACCTTGATACTTTTATGTGCAAAACCTGTCATCATGCCTTGTTTATCTTTGAGTGAGGAAGATATAAGTGTTGAACAAGCGCTTGATCTCATCATCTTGCTCATTTGCTTGCTGCAGCTCCCCATGAAGCTAACCTTTCTTGAACTCTATTGAAGTCTTTGTCGGTTTTGTATATTATTTTGTCGGCGTGTTTATTTGCCTTTGGTGGCGATCTTTGATGCCAGTGTATGTAATCTGCTGTCTGCTTGTGCTTTATTATCATAGTGGCGAACTTTGATGCCCAATGGATGTAATATGCCGTAATTTCTTCATTGTATAGTCTAGGTTTTTCTTATTCACGATGCTGCAGTTATTTTACTGTATATATATCATGTCTTCGTAGTAAACCGGCCAAACCGTAAAATTACGGTACATAATCGGGCCGTCATGCAATCACGATGTATGATCCGCATCATGGGCCCCGTCAAACTGGCCCACTAGTAGATTCGGGCCTTTGATAGGCCGAGTAACCCCGACCCTCTTTTGCAAGAAAACCGAATGGGCTTTTAGGAGGTGAGAAGTAGGTGCACACAAAGCGTGTCGAATAGCTCACGGGCGGCAGCAGCCGAAATGGACCCGACCCATGATTGTGCGAATCAAATCAAGGGCTTTTAACAGGCCAAAGTTGTCTCGGTCCTTGTTTGGCCCAATCGGATATCGGTGCGGCGGGCGGATGCAAACAAGACGTAGTTAGGCCCAACTAGATGACGGGCTTTTAACGGGCGAAATTAATATAGGGCGAAATGTTAAGCGGACCCTTAACAGGCGAAACTAATATCGGGCGAATTACTAAATGGGCCTTTAGCAAGTGGGCCCAAAAGCATAGCGTCCGATTAACGGGCGAATCGATATGGGCCATAATTGAGCCCAAAGCCTCTTAAAGGTCGGACTGATCAGGGCGTGATTTGGCCCGAAAGTGGGAGGCTTTTAATGGGCGGATCTCATATGGGCCATTATTAGGCCGGAGCGTGGCAGGCCATTAATGGACGGATCAAATATGGGCGACATTTGGCCCAAAACATGGCAGCCAATTAATGGGCGGCCTACTAGGGTCCTCAAAATCTTGTGGGCCTACAAGCTGGGCTGGCCCATTAATGTCGGCGAAATCTCGTGGGCCTTTAGTTGGGCGGCCCATTATGATCATAAAATTTTGTGGGCCTTTACAGGCGGCCCATTATGGCACACAAAAACCTTGTGGGCCTTTACTTGGGCGGCCCATTATGGCCCATGAAATCTTGTGGGCCTTTATTTGGGCCAGCCATTATGGTCATAAAATCTCATGGGCCTTTAGCTGGGCGGCCCTTTATGGTCCGGAAAATCTTGTGGGCCTTTAGTTGGGCGGCCCATTTAAACTTGATGGGTGCGTGCCGCGTGTCGACGTATCATAAGGCGTATACATCCAATGAGTGGATGACATCTGTCCCAGCGATGAGCCGACACATGTTTCCTCTAGCCAATGATGATTTTACCGTGGAAAATCCCCATTGGTCGGGCTGTTAACGGGTTATCGAATCAAAACCCGACACGATAGCTTAACGTCGTTCCGTTACGGTGGATGCCACGTGTCGGTCACCCTTGGCGAAAGCACCTCGTGTGCGCGATTTATCGTCATGGAAGTGGACATACGTGATGATAATTTTGGTAATGTCATGGAACACTTCTACGATAGGACAGGTTTGATTCTGTCATAAAATCGTCATGGATGTACATGCATGACAAAAAATGCGACCTACTGTGACAAACATGTATCATCACGGAAGTGTATTTTTTTGTAGTGCTCTTTGAGTTGTAGGATACTGAAAACACAGGAATGGGGAAAGTATGATGGCGATGAACCGAGACGAGGAAACTCTAACTCAGTTAGAGGTTAGAGGCCCTGTTTGGATCCCTAAGTTAGAGTTAGTTTTAGTTAGTTGGGGCTTAAATAACCCAAACGTATCCAAACATGATGGATTAGTTTGGGTTAGTTGGATCTAACCTACCTCAAAAATCTAGCCCATGCTAGAGGAGCTTATTTGGGTTAGTTCTCTTGGGCCCACTAAAAAATTAGTAAAAAAAGTTACCCCTCCCATCCAAACATGGTATAAAGTAGTCAAATGACTGAGAAAGAATATTTATTGTCAATCTAACCCTGCCATCCAAACAGCTCTTTGGTTAGAGTTAGTTTAGGGTTGGTTCATGGTTAGAATCTAACTCTAACCTCTAACTGAGTTAGAGTATCCAAACAGGGCCAGGGTTAGATTCTTGAACTAACTCTAAACCAAAGAGGTGTATGGATGGCAGGGTTAGATTGACAATAAATGCTCTTTCTCAATCATTTGACTACTGAACCTATTTCTGCGGATTTGGTGTGGTGGCTCTTACATGGCCTCCTCCGCTCACAATTGACATAAGCGAACCATCTATACAAATCAAGCATGCAAAACATGATAATTTTACTTTGTCCATACAAATGAGATATCCCACTTAAACATACAAGGCGTCAATCAAGCTTCACAAAATAAAAACACTTCATGAAACAAAGCATGAGCTAACTCATCACGGAAGTCATTCACGATAGGGAGGAGCCGGAGCCCCTCACGCACCGAGGAGGAGCTCGCCATCGTCGCTCTGGAGGAAGGCTCTGTAGGGCCCAAGCCAGGGAACCCCTCAAGCCTTGACCCTTGCGAGTTGAGGTCGACACCGGCATGGGTAGCAGGGCCACTTGCCGCCCATTGGGAACTTAATCTTTGGGCCTCTAGAAATAATGCAAGCATGTAACTAAAATACCTAGAAAGGTGAACTGAATCTTTGGGCCTCTAGAAATAATGCAAGCTGAAAGCTGAAATACCTAGAAAGGTGGCTGAATCTTTGGGCCTCTAGAAATAATGCAAGCCTGAAATTGAGATACCTAGAAAGGTGAAATGAATCTTTGGGCCTCTAGAAATAATGCAAGCACTGGCTGAAATACCTAGAAAGGTGAAGCTGAATCTTTGGGCCTCTAGAAATAATGCAAGCCTAAAATTGAAATACCTAGAAAGGTGAACTGAATCTTTGGGCCTCTAGAAAGATTTATTACCTCCTCAAGTAGCATCAAACAATTCCATCGTGCACCATAAATCTATACCAAGTTTGATCGGGATCTACTTTTCCAAATCAGAATTAGCGCTAGAGCAAGCAAGATCAATGATATGGCCGTGAGGCAGAGAAGGAACAAAAAACTCACCCTCTTGCGACCTCCACTGGTAGATGCCCCTTGCCTTGCAGAGGGAGAAAAGCAGTAGTGAAGGGGGGAGGCGATCTTGAAAGCCGGAGAGGCGGCGGAGTAGAGGCGGTGGAGGCTGGAAGGAGGAGGCGGAGGAGAGAGAGGCGGCGGCACTTGGCGAGGCGGCCCTATGGGGAGCGAGAGAGGAGTCGCGAGAGAGGCGATGCAGTGCGGGCAAGGGAGATTTTTTAGTTCTCTTTTAGTGGGCCGAGGATAAATAACCCAATTAGAACCTCTCCATGGGCTAGTTTTCTTTAGCTGGATTAGAGCAAACTAGCTCAAACTAACCCCTCTTGTTTCGATAATTTGAGGTTATTTCAACCCAAACTAGCTCTAACTCGGGGATCCAAACAAGAGAGGTGTTCTTGTACATGCTACTGATGTGGACCGTAGAACATTGTTTTTATGGCCATATCACCACATTGTTTTCTCTTCTTTGGTTCCTTTGGGCTACCGTGGTTCGCCTTCTTGCTGGTTCACTAAATTTGTCGTGGTTCGCCTTCTTTGGTTCCTTTGGGCTGTCGTGGTTCGCACTCCTCCGACTGAGTAGTCGTAGTATAGTACTTGTATATACCGCATCATTCTTTGCTCCTTCTTACTACTCCGACATGTGGGAGAGCCGACATCGAATCGGCGTGTCATGCACCGGATGAGCGGAGCGGAAGGGGGCATGACCCGGTCGGGCGCCGATAATTCATGACTATAGTGAGTGGTCATATCACAAGTCTTTCCAGCAGTAACGCGTCGTCAAATCGCACAGCCCGACCTTTCCAGCAGTATGTTTGAGAATCCGCCACTCGCTCACCCTCCTCGCCTCTCTGTCAAACCGCCTAGCTGCCGCACGTACTGCTCGGGAAAACCCTCGCCCTCAACTTTTAACTACGCGAAAATAGTTCGAGCTTGTCCGCTCTATATAAATACAGTACTTACTATATGTTTATTCACCCGTGGGGTTGTTCAATGAATGGAGGGGCGGGGAGCACAAGTGAACAATCTTGTAGTACTACTAGTAGTAAGTAGGAGTCGTCTGTGATCACCTTAAATAGAGTTTCTTTTCTTTAATGCCACGTACACAAATTGAAGCGCTTGTTGTGGAGAGAAAAAGATAATCACTCCACTATATATGGGCCTTGAGGGCTGGCGCTTGCTTAACTAGGGTTGCTCTCTTCATTCTCTCATCCTCTCGAGATATAAACAAGACAGCGGTAGAGACATTTTCTCTCTGCTCACCGCTGGTCACAGATCCGGCGGATCCCTTGATCGGTGTGTGTAGAGGACTAAAGGTGCATCGTTCACGCGGTCATCGCCGCAAGGGAGAAACCCACAGCTGCGGAGGGCCGATCCTCTGCCGTGCCGTTTTCGACGACCTGCGCGCCGGCTCGGGAGGTCCTCCGACCCTTCTTCCTCCTGCCATATTATGCGTAGATCCGACCTGCCGCCGCCGACATCCGGCGACCCTCGGTATAAGTTCTTCAAAGCGGCCTTGCTCTCTGCCCTAGCTCCCCCGTGTGCGCATGTGCATCTTTTCTACTCCCATCAGCTCTTCCAAAGCCACCTACATTTTTAGTATTATTAGAGGTAAAGCTACTTCATGCATTGAATCTAGGGCTTTGTTCAAACAACGAAGAAAGGGGAAAGTTGTAGCTTGAATCTAGGACTTGATTCAAGAGGAAATAATATGGTGAAAGTAGTAGAGACCGGATACCCAACGGTCTCTTGGTTGAAAAAGGAAATAATGGGAAAATGCGGTACAAGCTGGATAAGGAACATATCTATTATTGGTTGAAAAAAGGATAGAAAGTGGCGGTGGTGGACAAGTCAGCGAGTATGTCGAGGATTAGATTTGCTGCCATCACATAGTAAAAGGTCTCGAGGATTAGATTTGCTGCCCTCACATAGTAAAGGTCTCGAGGATTAGATTTGCTGCCCTCACATAGTAAAAGGTCTCGGGATTAGATTTGCTGCCCTCACATAGTAAAAGGTCTCGAGGTTAGATTTGCTGCCCTCACATAGTAAAGGTCTCGAGTTAGATTTGCTGCCCTCACATAGTAAAAGATCTCGAGGATTAGATTTGCTGCCCTCACATAGCATGAACAAACTCGGCATCACCACTTTATGCCTCCTTGTAGGTACATTGTCTTGATCGTCCTTTATCGCATGTCCTTATACCAACCTTTTGTTGTTGTTAATGTAAGGCGCATGTAAAATGAAGCGATCTGCTTTGTTACCTTAGGGACATGTCTAACCGGTGTTATTGTTAATCTAATGCCTCCGATGATAAGATGCAATTAAAGCGTGTTACAAATGGCACTCTGCTGTTTTCCCAGTATGATAAGTCGAGTTGCTCCTTTACCTTCTTGAGTGTCCTGGTGTCCCCACGGTCACATGCCCTTAAACCAACTCTTTAGCTGTTGTTGATTTATTGTGTCTGGTAAACAAGCAATGCCACCATTAAAGTAATCCCATATTTGAGGAATCTCATTGTTGATCGTAATGCTTCTCGTAACATGAAGCATTCTTGACGTTTAAAATTTCTCTTGTCCTTGCGTGATTGCCATGAACATAATTAAGATGCTTCTTTTCATTTTGTATATGTTTTGTATATTCTTATTGACCAACAATTGTTTACTTTCTATCTTTTTGTGCGAGATAGGGATATCCATTTCACCTTGTTGCTATTGTGACCTTTTGGTGAACTGCACAAAACACTTTTTTGGAATGAGTGTCTTGTGCAGTTCAACTAAAATGTCACGTGGGCAACATCTCTCAATTTTGGTGGAACTGCACAAAATGGTGATTGGAGTTTCCAAAATCTTCGTCAAGTTCTCTTTGGTAATCTCGTGCAACATTTTATTAGCCTTTGCAAGATGGAGCCATCCTTTGTCACCACAATGGCACTTTATTTTAGTGGAGCGCACAAAAGGATAAGAAAATTATAGTTGCACCTTACATGAGCCGGACAGCCAACATTAATGTTCCTCAAGTTTAGTGCAACTACTAAAGAAGAACACCTTGACTCATGAGAGCAAGTACTTCTTGCTAGTGAATGATGCAATCTTTGCTTCATTTAATTGAAGCTATGAGAAAAAAGCGCATGAATTGAATCATGGAAATCAGGCAGACCTCATCCTAGTGGAGCTGCGAGGTTGAGTTCAAGGAGGCCGCTATTGAAGTGAAATCATGCTCTCTGTCTCCTTGTTTGTCTTTGTGCAAGCAGGAATACTCAACTATAGATGTTGTGCGGTCATGGCCCAAGTTCTTGATTATATGACATGGCTAGTCAAGATGGATTTAATCCCGATATTCACTTTATCAAAAGCTCTAATGGGTTGGTTCGAATGTTGCAAGCTGGGAATCAATGAGATGTGTAGGCATCTTTGTTGTACTTATTATTTGAATCTTATTTGTTGGTTACGAATCTTGCAAGCTGGGAATCAATGAGATGTGTAGGCATCTTTGTTGTACTTATTATTTGGATCTTTTTGTTGGTTACGAATCTTGCAATTTGGGAATCAATGAGATGTGTAGGCATCTTTGTTGTACTTATTATTTGGATCTTATTTGTTGGTTACGAATCTTGCAAAATTTGGGAAACACGGCATGATGATGCGAGAGGACAACAACCATAACAAACAGTTCAAACTTGGTAGTATTATCTTTGTGAAAGTCGACAAATGTGTTGATCGTGTGCATTACGAGAATAATAATTCTAATTGTTGTGCATGTTGATCCTTTGGCAGCGATAGAGCGAGCCAATGCATTGCTTGTTTTAAGTATAAATTTCTATTAAAGCTAATTAAATTTAAGTAAAGTGACCACTAACTCCTATTATTCTGATACCAATCTGACCCACTTTCGTGAACCGGCGTGTGGCGGAGTAGGTTTGTTAATGGGCGTTTGAATCTTGGGGATGCATCTTCTGTCGAGGCGTGCAGCGGACGAGGAGGGTAATGCTTGTTGTCGCTGTACACACTCGACTTCTTTGTTGAATCCAGTTCCCCAAGAGCTGAAAAAGCGAAGCTCTTGCCGCCGCCTACACACTTGTTCACTCGAAGAGACTCAATGGCGATCGAGGGTGAGCCTGCTGGATATGGACTTGATAAGGAGTTCCCCTTTGAGTTCGCCGTTCAGTCCTATGGCTGCACCAAGTTGAATGTGATGTACACCAGCGATCTGAGACTCGGTGAAGCTCGCCTCACCTCGATCCTATGGCTGCACCAGGTTACGGAGCATTCGCCCGTTTCATCGGCGCGCATTGCACCTTCACTACGGTGGAGAGAAGGAAGAACACGACGATTCAGCCATCGGTGCAACAAGCTTGTCGACATCCGAAGCAATACAAGATCATCGACAGCAGGCGGAGAAGGACTCCGTGGCTGACCTCGCTGAGACCATCATCGACCCACGATATGCCAACATGAAAGAAGGCGACCTGAACACGTGGGAGGTACCTCGAATCTAGCCTACATAACCTCTGGCGTCCAGGGCGCATCGCATCTATGACATGTGCAGGCAGATTTTGGACATGAGGCGTGTCGCTTCCCGTAACCGGCGAGTACCACGGACAGCCATGCGTCATGATCAAGTGTGCCAGGAAGGTCTAGATGTTGTACTTTATCTGTTCTCCCACTTTCTTTTTCGATGTAAACTGAGTTTTCTCCTAGTACTTTTCCCTAGAACCAACTCAACTGTCCCACGTCTAGCCTAAAAAATAATAATACCCCACGTTCTATTAACTCATCAAATTAAAATGATATTTTATTTCGTAAGTTGAAAGTTCTTACAAAATAATAATAATAATTGTTTATATATAACTTGGCAAGTTAATTCCTAGTGATTGCGTACATAAGCTTGCAAAGATTTTACTGACCAATGCAGTAATAGACGTGCAATCATGTGTTTATGTTTTTATAACATTTCTCCGTCTAGCCCAACATGATATTTTCACCCAGCCCAGCAAGTCCGTGGATTTCGAGAAAAATGCAAATGGGATTTAAACGGGCTACATAGATGCTACATCATTATTTCACCCAGCCCACCAAATGGACTAAAAAACAAATGAACTGGCTGACATGTGGGCCAATAGGTCAAAGCCTAAGAAGGCGTTGGATTTACATCCAACGGCCGGCATTCTTCTTCAATCTCTCGTCTTCTTCCCCCAGCGCTGCCGGAACTGCCTGCTCCAGCCTTCAGCGTCCAGCGGCGTTGTTTTACACTCCTCAGCGAAACGCTAACCCGCCGACGGCAAGGCCATCCCTCCACTCCGCACCTCCTGTTATTCTCTGCCAAGTGTAGGCCCACCCCGCACCCTAACCAGTCAAGTTTCCCACTCCTCTCCGTCTGCACTCCACTGTCGCGTCTTCCCCATCTCCGGGTCATTCCAGTCTGGGGCCTCGCCATCGTCCACCGCCTCGGTGCGCTCGGCGCGGCGTGGTCAACATACAAGAGGCATCGGAAGAGGATTGTACGTGGAGAGCCTGAGGGCTGGGACCCAAGAGGTCCATGGTGCATACGCAAGGAAAGTTCCTCCTTATTCGCACTATATGTGGACTGTACGTGGGAAGGGCTTCTGTATTTCACAAAAAAAACATTCCCCCGCTGACAGGTCGAACCCACCAGCTATATCTTCGCACGCAAGGAAGTGCGTCCTTATTACGCACAAAAAAATGAATACCCCCCTACTAGCTGGGACCCACCATAGTGGGTAGCTGACTTGTGGGCCTACTAAGTTGACGAGGACAGAGGGCTTTGTCAACTTAGTCAATATGAACGATTCTAGCTCCAGTGACCGTACGATGTCCATCCAACGGCCATAGTGCCTTTTCAACCTCTGATCTTCTTGCTCCAGCCGCCCAAAGCAGCGCCGGTCGTGCCGCGTGCTCCTGCCTCTCGTGGCCGGTTGTGATGCCGCGGAGGCCTCGTCGCCCCCTACTACTCCCACCGCTGGCCCAAGGCATCCCTGTACTCACCCACACCCCATGTTATTCTACAGTGACGGCAGCCTCACGCCGCAGCCGAACCAGTGAACCCTCGTACTCCTCTCCGCGTGGGCATCCACTATTGCGTCTTCCCCGGCTCCGCATCGTCCCCTTCCTAGGCCTCGCCGTCGTCCACCGACTTGGTGCTCTCGGGTCTCGGCGCGGCGTGGTCAATGTGGTCAACGACCGACTTCCATCGGAAGAGTACTATACGTGGAGAGGCTGACAGCTGGGTCCATGGCCACAGCCCAGTTTTTTTGTGATTTTCCAAGTAAGTCGCTTTGTCAGGCATGTTGGGCTGCAAATCTTTCAAGACGAGGAGAGCTTCATTCGGCTGGCGAGAAAATGGCCTATCAGTAATGAGAAATGGGTTGTACATTTTTAAAACACATCAAACCGGCAATTAGTTTCAAATATATTTATGCGTGGAGAATTTGTTGGATTTTATATTGATATACATTTATTTTTAAAATCAGTTTGAATGTGAGTCGAAATTTGGGATTAAAACAGTTCGGACCCTTTTGAAATATGCAAAATTTATTATAATTTTTAACCGTGGCCACAATATAGGTTGTAATGCTAACAAAAGAATATGGGCTCCAAAAAACCTTAAGAATTAGCAAATGGGTTGTAAATTACTAGAAATAATGGCAGATGGGTTGTAGATGTTTTCCACAGATTTGAGGCTTTCCTAAAAAATGTTGGCTTTAAGCGTTGGTTGTTGGATGTCCATCCAACGGCTGTCGTCTTCTTCAATCTCTGTTCTTCCTGCTCGGCCGCTCAAACAAGCGCCCGGCGGGACTGCTGCTCCCTCCTCCCATGGCCAGCTGTCTTGCCTGCATGAGCCTCACCGCCCACCATACTCCCATCGCTGTCCTAGCCATCCTGTACTCATCCACACTGCTTTGTTATTCTCCCGTGACGGCAGGCAGACGATAAACCCTCGTGCAGTCATACTCCCCTCGCGTGGGAAACAACCGTCGAGTCTTCCCTACCTCCGTGGCATTCCTTCCTAGGCCTCGCCGTCGTCCACCGCCCTGGTGCTCTCGGCTTGACCTGGTCAGCGTGGTCAGCGACCGACATGCATCTGAAGTGGATAGTGCGTGGAGAGGCCGACAGCTGGGTCCTGACGCCGCAAAGAAATGCCTCCTTATTACGGCGCAAAATAATGATTCCTCCACGACATCGAGGGACCCACGAAAGGGCCTCTGTATTCGCGAAAAAACGTTACCGCCGGTGACGGCTCGGACCCACCAGCTATATCTTCGCGCGCAAGGAAGTGCCTCCTTATTACGCACAAAAAAATGAATACTCCCCATTTGGCTGGGACCTAGTATAGTGGCAGGTTGATTTGTGGGCCTACTAAGTTGGCGGGGACGGAGGGCTTTGTCAACTTAGTCAATATGCGATTCTAGCTCCGGTGGCCGTCGATGTCCATCCAACGGCCGTAGTGCTTCTTCAACCTCTGGTCTTCTTGCTCAGGCGCCCAAACCAGCGCCGGTCGTGCCTCGTGCTCCTGCCTCCCGTGGCGGATGCGATCTGGCGGAGGCCTCACCGCCCCTACTAGTCCCACGGCTGGCAGGCCATCCCTCTACTCACCCACACCCCTGTTATTCTGCAGCGGCGGTAGCCTCACACGCGGCGAACGGTGAACCCTCGTACTCCTCTCTGGCGTGGGCATCCTTTGTCGCGTCTTCCCGGCTCGCGTCGTCCCCTTCCTAGGCCTCGCCGTCGGCCCACCGCCTGGTGCTCTCGGCGGCGTGGTCAACATGGTCAAGGCGGCTTCCATCGGGCATGGGTATGCGTGGAGAGGTGACGGCATTTGGGTCCCTGGCGGCCGCAAGGAAGTGCCTCCTTATTACGCGCAAAATAATTATTCCTCCACCTCTGGCGGGGACCCATCGGACGGGCCACCGTATTTCGCAAAAAAACATTTCCCTCATTGCTAGGACCCACCAGCTAAACCTTCCATGCGCAAGGAAGTGCGTCCGGGCAAAAAAACCAAAGCGATTCGCCCCACATTGTTGGGACCCACCACTACATCTTCGCGAGCAAGGAAGTGCACGGCGGTCGGGACCAACCTGGTGAAGCGTGCGTGCGTTGTCATTCTGGTGCGTGAGCAGCGTGCGTACATATATACTAGTCGATGTAGAGGCGCCGTGTGTCGTAGTAGTAGGCGTAAATTGTCGTAGTAGAAGCGTGAGCGTAGCATGTACACGCGTCGATATAGCGGCCAATGTGCAAGAAAGAAAATCGGCCGCGTATGTGTACATCTGGCGGGGTCTCGAGCGCCTACTCGGCGCATACGTGCGGCCGGGGCTCGTGTACATGGCTGGGTCGGAGCGGAGAAGCAGGGTCGTCGTCGTGTTCATGGGAGGCAGCGGAATCGTCGTGTTCATCGAGGAGAGCAGCAGGCAGCGTGGGAGCCAACCGGCTGGGTCGGAGCAGAATGTGTGGTCATGTTCGCCGGGAGGCTTGGACAGAACAGGTGATGGAAGCGAGGCTGGCGTGCTGCGGAGCGGAGAAATGGACCTCCTACGGTCGAAGCAGGGGTCTGTTGATCGGGAGGGTGTGGCGTACTACGAGCGGAGAAGCGGACCTCCTACGGTCAAAGCAGGGGTCTGTTGATCGGGAGGGTGTGGCGTACGCAAAAGCAGACCGAAAGCGGACTTGTGTTGGGCGCTTCTGGTCGAAGCAGGGGTCTGTTCGCCGGGAGGTGTGGCGTGCCGCAAAAGCAGGACTCCACAGGATCTTTATTCATCTCCACCGTCGACCTCCTCCGGCCTCCACAGAGCTCTGTTCATCCACCGTCGACCTCCTCCGGCCTCCACTGCATTGTTCATCCACGGGCTCTGTTCATCCAGCCTCCACCGCGCTTCTCCACCAGCTACTATTCAACCACCCTCCACGGGCACCCCTCCATCATCTACTATTCATCCAGCCCTCCACACCACAGGGTCCTGTTCATCCAGAGGCAATGCCACCGCTCACTGCTCATCCAACCCCCGGCAACGCTCACTTTGTTCATCGAGAGGCAGCATCCATCAGCTTTAGTTAGCAGCAGTAGCGAAGGAATCGCTCGATCGGGTTCAGTTAACAGCCATCGATCGATCGCTCGGGTCCAGTGTGCGGATAACTTTAACTTTGAAAGATGGTCGTTGGATGAGGCCAATCCGATGGTGCAGAGCTGGCAAATTTGAGCACTACTTGCCGTTGGATATCATCTAGATTCCACCAGATTTTCCCACATGTACAATCTAGAAGACTCTATGGTTGAACTTAAGCATAATGCACAATCCTCAAAACACAAGCACTTCTTTTTTGTTCTAGAATCTTCCGTATCAGAATTGCCCAAATGTTTTTCAACATGATTTGTTTTTACTTTATGCCTTACAACGCACAATTCCATGAACCTTAAAATAGATTAGCTTTCTTATAAAAACTAGATGATTTTGAATGAAATGAACTATAAGAATTAAACAAAAATCTACATCATGCATATATGACTCAAAGCTTACATGCTATAATGTGGTATTTATTCATAATTTGGTTGCCAAATCTCATGCATGCAATGCACGTGTACCTTACTAGTCTAAATGGTGTCTGTGTGTGTGTTGTGCGTGTTAAACACATTGTACGTAGTATATAATACTAGTCTAAATTGTCTTTTTTGTTCAGTACACGTTAAGCTTGTTCTCCCGAAATTTCAAGTCGCGCCTTGTTATGCCGAAATTTCAAGCTAGCGTCTCTGTCTATCTTGCTGCAAAACTCCCGCCTCTTCAACCCGCGCCATGTTACCTCGAAATATTTAAGATAAATCTGTGTCTCATTGTGCTCCGACAACTCCCTCCATCTCAACCCGCGCCTTGCTATTCCAAAATTACAACGCGCATGAAAACTCCCACCTCCTGTGAAATCCCGACACGCGAAATGCCCGTGATACCCCTGAACCGAAAGAGCCACCTCAAATCGGTGGGGGTACTTTCATAACTTACCCCACATTTCAGACAAGCGCGTCCCTAAGCCATGGTTCCCCACTCCCATCCCATCCGCCCACCCATTCGTACACCGAGGCTGGGAAAACCCGCGAAGCCCCACACCCTCCTCCGCCCGCCACCCAGCCGGAGCCTCTTCCCGGATGACGTCGTCCACAGCAACACCTCAACGTCCCTCATCCACCGTACCGGATGAGGATCCGTCGTCGATCTGGTCATCCTGCCGGTTCAGCCACCCCGTCCTCCACCTCCAAGGAGCTGCCCCGACGTTCCCCTCATCTTTCACGCCACCTCCATTCCCATACCGCCGTCTTCACCTGCACCACCGGAAGAGCATCATCATCACTATTTCCTCGGATGAAGCTGCGGCCTAATCGGCGCCACCAAAGAGGTTGTACATTAATCGCCGCATTTTCTTCTTGATTCAATCTCACGGTGCTTCCGCCTACCGGCGCTCGGTCCCAAGCCGACACGGTGCGGCTGCATCCACGGCGGCGTCGCCAGCCACTTCCTCCACGGCGTCGCTCCCTCGGCGGCGATGTCCACATCAGTAGGAGTTGTTGTTGTTTTAGCTCTTGCTCGCACTGCTACTCTGCTCTTGCTCTCGGTCCCCTGCCTGGTCTGCTCTTGCTCTTGCTCTTGCTCGCGCTGCTGCTCTCGCTCTTGCTCTTGCTTGCGATGCTGCTCCGATTTAGCTACACTTTAGTCGACTGAATCAACTTTTGACTCAGTCAATTTTCAGGGGGTGGGGGGGCTCGCCGGAGTTAATAAAGAACCAGCCACAGCGGGGAGGGGGGCTCGCCGGAGAGGTAACCCACTATCTATCTTAGGGTTCAGGGTAGGGGTGGTGGTTGCCGGCGGTGGTGGGGCAGTGGCGTGGGGATTGCCGAAGAAAAAGCTCGGCACGGGGGTGCCTAGAGGGATGGCCGGGGCGGCGGCGGACCGGCGGTGGGGAGTGTTTTCGGGGCGGGTGGGGCGGCGCACTGCCGGCCGCGGGCGGCGGGGGGCAGCTGTTTGGCCGTGGTGACTGGCGGCTCAGGGGGTGGAGGTTGAAGATGAACTGCAGGCCCTTGATTTCGTATCCAACGGCTGCAAAATCGACTGACCAGAGATGAAAAGGTCAATCAAAAGACGTGTAGCCTCACTGTTGGGGAACGTAGTAATTTCAAAAAATTTCCTACGATCACGCAAGACCATGGTGATGGCATAGCGAGAGGGAGAGTGTCCGTCCACGTACCCTCGTGAACCGAAAGCGAGGCGTTATAACAACGCGGTTGATGTAGTCGTGCGTCTTCACGATCCGACCGATCCAAGCACCGAGCGTCGGCACCTCCGAGTTACGCACACGTTCAGCTCGATGGCGATCCCGGACTCGATCCAGCAAAGTGTCGGGGATGAGTTCCGTCAACCGACGGCGTGGTGGCGATGTTGATGCTCCACCGGCGCAGGGCTTCGCCTAAGCTCATGACGATATGACTTCTCCGGCGCAGGCTTCGCCTAAGCTCATGACGATATGACGAAGTGGAATATGGTGGAAGGGGCACCGCACAGCTAAGGAAAGATCCGTAGATCAACTTGTGTGTCATGGGGTGCCCCTGCCCCGTATATAAAGGAGACAAGGGGTGCGGCGGCCTAGGGAGGCGCGCTGGAGGAGTCCTACTCCCCAGGAGTAGGACTCCCCCTCTCCTAGTTGGAGTAGGATTGGGGGAGGGAAGAGGAAGGCGCCGCCCCTCTCCTGTCCTATTCGGACTAGAGGGGGGGGGGCGCAGCCCACCTGGCCGGCCCTTCCTCTTCTCCTTGTGGCCCATGAAGGCCCATATACCCCGGGGTTCAGTAACCCCGGTGTTAAATAACTTCTGTTTTCACTCGGAACCCTTCGAAGTCAAACATAGGCTTCAATATATCAATCTTTATGTCTCGACCATTTGAGACTCCTCGTCATGTCCGTGATCACATCCGGGACTCGAACAAACTTGGTGCATCAATACTTATAAACTCATAATGAAGCTGTCATCGAAGCGTTAAGCGTGCGGACCCTACGGGTTCGAGAACTATGTAGACATGACCTAGAACCATTCTCGGTCAATAACCAATAGCGGAACCTGGATGCCCATATTGGTTCCTACATATTCTATGAAGATCTTTATCGGTCAAACCGCATAACGACATCGTTGTTCCCTTTGTCATCGGTATGTTACTTACCCGAGATTCGATCGTCGGTATCAATACCTAGTTCAATCTCGTTACGGTAAGTCTCTTTACTCGTTCCGTAATACATCATCTCACAACTAACTCATTAGTTGTAATGCTTGCAAGGCTTAGGTGATGTGTATTACGAGAAGGCCTAGAGATACCTCTCCGACGATCGGAGTGACAAAACCTAATCTCGAAATCGCCAACCCAACAAGTACCTTTGGAGACACCTGTAGTACTCCTTTATAATCACCCGATTCGTTGTGACGTTTGGTAGTACCAAAGTGTTCCTCCGTAAGCAGGAGTTGCATAATCTCATAGTTATAGGAACATGTATGGGTCATGAAGAAAGCATTAACATACTAAGCGATCAAGTGTTAAGCTAACGGAATGGGTCATGTCAATCAGATCATTCAACTAATGATGTGACCTTGTTAATCAAATAACAACTCCTTGTTCATGGTTAGGAAACATAACCATCTTTGATTAACAAGCTAGTCAAGTAGAGGCATACTAGTGACATCTTGTTTGTCTATATATTCACACATGTATTATGTTTCCGGTTAATACAATTCTAGCATGAATAATAAACATTTATCATGATATAAGGAAATAAATAATAACTTTATTATTGCCTCTAGGGCATATTTCCTTGATCTCCCACTTGCACTAGAGTCAATAATCTAGATTACAAAGTAATGATCCTTACACCCATGGAGTCTTGGTGTTGATCATGTTTTGCTCGTGGAAGAGGCTTAGTCAGCAGGTCGCAACATTCAGATCCGTATGTATTTTGCAAATCTCTATGTCTCCCACTTGGACTTGGTCCCGAATGGAATTGAAGCGTCTCTTGATATGCTTGGTCCTCTTGTGAAATCTGGATTCCTTTGCCAAGGCAATTGCACCGATATTGTCACGGAAGATCTTCATCGGTCCCGATGCACTAGGTATGACACCTAGATCGGTAATGAACTCTTTCATCCAGACTCCTTCATTTGCTGCTTACGAAGCAGCTATGTACTCCGCTTCACATGTAGATCCGCCACGGCGCTTTGTTTAGAACTGCACCAACCGGCAGCTCCACCGTTTAATAAAAACACGTATCCGGTTTGCGATTTAGAATCGTCGGATCGGTGTCAAAGCTTACATCGGCGTAACCATTTACGACTAGCTCTTTGTCACCTCCATATCGAGAAACATATCCTTAGTCCTTTTCGGTATTTCGGGATGTTCTTGACCGCTGTCGATGATCCACTCTGGATTACTTTGGTACCTTCTGCCAAGCTTACAGCTAAGCATCGTCAGTCTGGTACACAGCATTGCATACATGATAGAGCCTATGGCTGAAGCATAGGAACATCTTTCATTTCTCTCTATCTTCTGCGTGGTGGGCATTGAGTCGACTCAATCTTACACCTTATAATACAGGTAAAAACCTTTCTTTGCACGATCCATTTGAACTTTTCAAAACTTTATCAAGGTATGTGCTTTGTGAAAGTCCAATCAAGCGTCTTGATCTATCTCTATAGATCTTGATGCCCAATATGTAAGCAGCTTCACCGAGGTCTTTCATTGAAAAACTTTTATTCAAGTATCCTTTTATGCTATCCAGAAATTCTATATCATTTCCAATCAATAATATGTCGTCCACATATAATATTAGAAATGCTCTGAGCTCCCACTCACTTTCTTGTAAATCTGAGGCTTCTCCAAAAGTGCAGTATAAACCCATATCTTTGATCACACTATCAAAGCGTTTATTCCAACTCGAGAGGCTTGCACGGACCATAAATTGATCGTTGGAGCTTGCACACTTTGTTAGCACCCTTTGGATCGACAAAACCTTCTGGTTGCATCATATACAACTCTTCTTCTAGAAATCCATTCAAGAATGCAGTTTTACATCCATTTGCCAAATTTCATAATCATAAAATCGGCAATTGCTAACATGATTCGAGACAGACTTAAGCATCGCTTCTGGTGAGAAAGTCTCATCGTAGTCAACCCTTGAACTTGTCGAAAACCTTTCGCAACAAGTCGAGCTTTGTAAACAGTTATATTACCATCGGCGTCGGTCTTCTTCTTAAAGATCCATTTATTTTCAATGGCTTGCCGATCATTGGGCAAGTCAACCAAAGTCCATACTTTGTTCTCATACATGGATCCCATCTCAGATTTCATGGCTTCCAGCCATTTTGCGAATCTGGGCTCACCATCGCTTCTTCATAGTTCGTAGGTTCGCCATGGTCAAGTAACATGACTTCGAATAAGATTACCGTACCACTCAGTGCGTATTTTACTCTGGTTGACCTCTGAGGTTCAGTAGTAACTTGATCTGAAGCTTCATGATCATCATCATTAGTTTCCTCACTAATTGGTGTAGTTGTCACGGGAACCATTTCTTGTGATGAACTACTTTCCAATAAGGGAGCAGATCTGATTATCTCATCAAGTTCTACTTTCCTCCCACTCACTTCTTTCGAGAGAAACTCCTTCTCTAGAAAGGATCCGAATTTAGCAACAAAAATCTTGCCTTCAGATCTGTGATAGAAGGTGTACCCAACATCTCCTTTGGGTATCCTATGAAGACACATTTTTCCGATTTGGGTTCGAGCTTATCTGGTTGAAGTTTCTTTACATAAGCATCGCAGCCCCAAACTTTAAGAAGCGACAACTTTGGTTTCTTGCCAAACCACAGTTCATAAGGCGTCGTCTCAGCGGATTTTGGCGGTGTCCTATTCAACGTGAATCGGCCGTCTCTAAAGCATAACCCCAAAGCGATAGCGGTAAATCGAAATAGACATCATAGATCGCACCATATCTAGTAAAAGTACGATTCGACGTTCGGACACACCATTTCTCTGTGGTGTTCGGGTGGCGTGAGTTGTGAAACTATTCCACATTGTTTCAAATGTAAACCAAACTCGTAACTCAAATATTCTCCTCCACGATCAGATCGTAGAAACTTTATTTTCTTGTTACGATGATTTTCCACTTCACTCTGAAATTCTTTGAACTTTTCAAATGTTTCAGATTTGTGTTTCATTAAGTAGATATACCCATATCTGCTCAAATCATCTGTGAAGGTGAGAAAATAACGATACCCGCGCGTGCCTCAACATTCATTGGACCACAAACATCGGTATGTATGATTTCCAACAAATCAGTTCCTCGCTCCATAGTTCGGAGAAGCGGCGTTTTGGTCATCTTGCCCATGAGGCACGGTTCACAAGTACCAAGTGATTCATAATCAAGTGATTCGAAGCCCATCGGTATGGAGTTTCTTCATGCGTTTTACACCGATATGACCTAAGCGGCGTGCCACAAATAAGTTGCACTATCATTATCAACTCTGCATCTTTTGGCTTCAACATTATGAATATGTGTATCACTACTTTCGAGATTCAACAAGAATAGACCATTCTTCAAGGGTGCATGACCATAAAGATATTACTCATATAAATAGAACAACCATTATTCTCTGATTTAAATGAATAACCGTCTACGCATTAAACAAGATCCAGATATAATGTTCATGCTCAACGCGGCACCAAATAACAATTATTTAGGTCTAAAACTAATCCGAAGGTAGATGTAGAGGTAGCGTGCCGATCGCGATCACATCGACTTTGGAACCATTTCAACGCGCATCGTCACCTCGTCCTTAGCCAATCTTCGCAATCCGTAGTTCTGTTTGAGTTGCAAATATTAGCAATGAACCGATATCAAATACCAGGTACTCTGCGAGTATTAGTAAGGTACACATCAATAACATGTATATCACATATACCTTTGATCACCTTGCCATCCTTTTTATCCGCCAAATACTTGGGGCAGTTCCGCTTCGGTGTCGGTTTGCTTGCAGTAAAACACTCGATTTCAGGCTTAGGTCCAGACTTGGGTTTCTTCTCTGAGCAGCAACTTTCTTGCTGTTCTTTTGAAGTTTCCTTCTTCTTCCCTTTGCCCTTTTCTTGAAACTAGTGGTCTTGTTGACCATCAACACTTGATGCTCTTTCTTGATTTCTACCTCCATGGCTTTTAGCATCGCGAAGAGCTCGAGAATTGTCTTAGTCATCCCTTGCATATTATAGTTCATCACGAAGCTCTTGTAGCTTGGTGGCGATGATTGGAGAATTCATCAATGACACTATCATCCGGAAGATTAACTCCCAGCTGAATTAAGTGATTGTTATACCCGGACATTTTGAGTATGTGCTCCTTGTGAACTATTCTCCTCCATCTTGCAGCTATAGAACTTATTGGAGACTTCATATCTCTCAATCCGGGCATTTGCTTGAAATATTAACTTCAACTCTGGAACATCTCATATGCTCCATGACGTTCAAAACGTCGTTGAAGACCCGGTTCTAAGCCGTAAAGCATGGCACACTGAACTATAGAGTAGTCATCAGCTCTGCTTTGCGGACGTTCACAACCAGCTCGGCATCTGCAGCAGAACTGTCACCCAGCGGTGCTTCTAGGGCGTAATTTTTACGTGCAGCAATGAGGATAATCCTCAAATTACGGACCCGATCCGTGTAATTGCTACCATCATCTTTCAACTTTGCTTTCTCAAGGAGCGCATTAAAATTCAACGGAACAACAACACGAGCCATCTATCTACATAAACATAGACAAGCAAAATACTATCGGTACTAAGTTCATGATAAATTTAAGTTTAATTAATCATATTAAAAACCTCCCACTTAGGCAGACATCTCTCTAGTCATCTAAGTGATTACGTGATCCAAATCAACTAAACCATGTCCGATCATCACGTGAGATGGAGTAGTTTCAATGGTGAACATCACTATGTTGATCATATCTACTATATGATTCACGCTCGACCTTCGGTCTCCGTGTTCGAGGCCATATCTGTTATATGCTAGGCTCGTCAAGTTTAACTTTGAGTATTCGCGTGTGCAACTGTTTTGCACCGTTGTATTTGAGCGTAGAGCCTATCACACCCGATCATCACGTGGTGTCTCAAAGACGAAGAACTTTCATAGCGGTGCATACTCGGGAGAACACTTCTTGATAATTTTGGTGAGAGATCATCTTATAATGCTACCGTCAATCAAAGCAAGATAAGATGCATAAAGGATAAACATCACATGCAATCAATATAAGTGATATGATATGGTCATCATCATCTTGTGCTTGTGATCTCCATCGCCAAGCACCGTCATGATCACCATCGTCACGGCGCGACACCTTGATCTCCATCGTAGCATCGTTGTCGTCTCGCCAACTATTGCTTCTCGACTATCGCTACTCCTTAGTGATAAAGTAAAGCAATTACATGGCGTTGCATTTCATACAATAAGCGACAACCATATGGCTCCTGCCGCGTTGCCGATAACTTCGGTTACAAAACATGATCATCTCATACAATAAAATATAGCATCACGTCTTGACCATATCACATCACAACATGCCTGCAAAAACAAGTTAGGCGTCCTCTACTTTGTTGTTGCAAGTTTTACGTGGCTGCTACGGGCTGAGCAAGAACCATTCTTACCTCGCATCAAAACCACAGCGATACTTCGTCAAATAGACTCTGTTTTAACCTTCTCAAGGACGGGCGTAGCCACACTCGATTCAACTAAAGTGAGAGAGCAGACACCGCCGGTCACCTTTAAGCAACGAGTGCTCGGGCGGTGAAACCAGTCTCGCGTAAGCGTCTGGCGTAATGTCGGTCCGGGCCGCTTCATCTCACAATACCGCTGAACCAAAGTATGACATGCTGGTAGGTAGTATGACTTGTATCGCCCACAACTCACTTGTGTTCTACTCGTGCATATGACATCAACGCATAAAACCAGGCTCGGATGCCCTTTTGGGGGGCGTAGTAATTTCAAAAAATTCCTACGATCACGCAAGACCATGGTGATGGCATAGCGAGAGGGAGAGTGTCCGTCCACGTACCCTCGTGAGACCGAAAGCGGAAGAGTTATAACAACGCGGTTGATGTAGTCGTGCGTCTTCACGATCCGACCGATCCAAGCACCGAGCGTCGGCACCTCCGAGTTACGCACACGTTTAGCTCGATGGCGATCCCGGACTCCGATCCAGCAAAGTGTCGGGATGAGTTCCGTCAAGACGACGGCGTGGTGGCGATGTTGATGCTCCACCGCGCGGGGCTTCGCCTAAGCTCCGCGACGATATGACTTCTCCGCGCAGGCTTCGCCTAAGCTCATGACGATATGACCGAAGTGGAATATGGTGGAAGGGGCACCGACACGGCTAAGGAAAGATCCGTAGATCAACTTGTGTGTCATGGGGTGCCCCTGCCCCGTATATAAAGGAGACAAGGGGTGCGGCCGGCCTAGGAGAGGCGCTGGAGGAGTCCTACTCCCGGGAGTAGGACTCCCCCTCTCCTAGTTGGAGTAGGATTGGGGAGGGAAGAGGGAAGGCGCCGCCCCTCTCCTGTCCTATTCGGACCAGAGGGGGGGGCGCGCAGCCCACCTGGCGGCCCTTCCTCTTCTCCCTTGTGGCCCATGAAGGCCCATATACCCCCGGGGTTCAGTAACCCCGGTGTTCGATAACTTCCTGTTTTCACTCGGAACCCTTCGAAGTCAAACATAGGCTTCCAATATATCAATCTTTATGTCTCGACCATTTGAGACTCCTCGTCATGTCCGTGATCACATCCGGGACTCGAACAAACTTTGGTGCATCAATACTTATAAACTCATAATGAGCTGTCATCGAAGCGTTAAGCGTGCGGACCCTACGGGTTCGAGAACTATGTAGACATGACCTAGAACCATTCTCGGTCAATAACCAATAGCGGAACCTGGATGCCCATATTGGTTCCTACATATTCTCGAAGATCTTTATCGGTCAAACCGCATAACGACATCGTTGTTCCCTTTGTCATCGGTATGTTACTTACCCGAGATTCGATCGTCGGTATCAATACCTAGTTCAATCTAGTTACGGTAAGTCTCTTTACTCGTTCCGTAATACATCATCTCACAACTAACTCATTAGTTGTAATGCTTGCAAGGCTTAGGTGATGTGTATTACCGAGAAGGCCTAGAGATACCTCTCCGACGATCGGAGTAACAAAACCTAATCTCGAAATCGCCAACCCAACAAGTACCTTTGGAGACACTGTAGTACTCCTTTATAATCACCCGATTCGTTGTGACGTTTGGTAGTACCAAAGTGTTCCTCCGTAAGCAGGAGTTGCATAATCTCATAGTTATAGGAACATGTATGGGTCATGAAGAAAGCATTAACATACTAAGCGATCAAGTGTTAAGCTAACGGAATGGGTCATGTCAATCAGATCATTCAACTAATGATGTGACCTTGTTAATCAAATAACAACTCCTTGTTCATGGTTAGGAAACATAACCATCTTTGATTAACAAGATAGTCAAGTAGAGGCATACTAGTGACATACTGTTTGTCTATATATTCACACATGTATTATGTTTCCGGTTAATACAATTCTAGCATGAATAATAAACATTTATCATGATATAAGGAAATAAATAATAACTTTATTATTGCCTCTAGGGCATATTTCCTTCACTCACCTCTAGTGCGTTCAGTTTCGACAGTAAAATTCAGTTTCGACAGCAAAATTTAGTTTCGATAGTTAAGTTCAGTTTCCATAGTTAAATTCAGTTTTGACAGTTAAGTTCAGTTTCGACAGTTAAATTCAATTTCGACAGTTAAGTTCAGAGATGAGCAGCTGATGTATTTTACATCTAGCACTTTGTGGTTATGTATTTTACGTCATCTATTGGAGATGCTATTAGAATTCCACTCAGGTTAACATTGTCTCTCTTGTCCTGCTTCAGCCTCGGCGTCGTACAACTCACCGGAGCTACTCCAACGATGAAACCCTCCATCACAGCGGAGCAGTACCTCGGGCTCCATCTCTAGACGCCTAAGATCTTCTTCCCCTCCTCCGACAGCCAAGTCAGCTGGAGCATCCTCACCGGCCAACCCAATCACACTGAGATCGACATGGCTTCGCCAAAGAGGTTGTACACTTGTTGCATCTCTTTTTTACTCTACATGTTATATATATTGTCCACTGAGCACACGGAGTAATGGGAAATACGATTATTTTATCCTACTATATGACAAGCAGTGAGGTACCAGGCAACTTAGCTATCTGTGATGGACTCTCTTGAATGCCATCATTATTTATCCCTGCGTGTTTGAGCTGTGCATTTGTCGATGGCCCTGGGAGTTGAGCTAGTAGGGCGTGGCACAGGTCCAAAGTAATAGAAATAGCACAAAACATTTTTTAGTGTAGGCTTTTCCTTGCTCAAGCCTACCTACTAGAATCGCCAGTGCTTGAAAGGAAAAGTGAATGAAAAACATAGGAATTGAAAAGTTTCGTATGGTACTACTTTTCATGAATTTGGTGCAAAGGAATGGAGCAAAGGAAAACTGTAGGATTTGTTCCTTTAGTGTCTCCTTGAAAGAAAAACCATAGGAATTTTAATTTCCACTTGTCCTCCTTTTCAAATTCCTATTCATGAAGCACAAGACTAAGAGATAGTAGCATAATAGCATTATAACCGTACATTTTCTTGTGGTTTGACTTAATCTCACCATGCTTCTTTGCATCCTATGATCTTCCAATTCTTGTGAACCAAACACCCAGATTGGCAGAAATCATGTGTTTTTAAATTCTCTATTTTGCACGTGCATTCCTATCCTATTCCTGTCTATTTCCTATCCCTGCATTGTTAGAATCCTCAAATTCAAACAAGCCCTTACACAATTACTTCTATTACAGATATGTGTCAAAGAAAACCTTGTGTGGTTTGTCCTGCTCCTGCGGTGTTGTGTTCCACCCCAGCTCAGCTGCTCCAACGATGGAAGGGTTCACCATAGCAGGGATCCACTCTCCAGACTGTCTTTCGCTGCCTCAGATCTTCTTTCCCGACGCCGGCAGCCACGACAACTGCATTACCATCATCAACTAAGCAGATGACCTTGAGGACTACACGGGTCCGCAAGAGAGGTCGCACTCTTCCGTGTCTGCTTACGTTATGCATCGCTTAATATGATGACATGCTACTTTATCATCGTGTTCACCTATTAGACTCCGAGTCAGGTCCAAACTTATCTTTGAAACATGGGTTTTAAATGGTTGTGGGGTACATATTGGGGCAGCAATCGGTACTATCATCTACTATCTGGTTAATCTCGGTGTCTACTATGAGTTTCATGTTGGGTGCAAACAAACATTAAAGGAGCCATTATCCGTATTATTTAACTAAAACTATTATCACTGCTATCATTGGTTTTGGGTCTATCCACAGTTTGCTACCATCACTCTGGATTTTGTATGCACTCCTTACATAATCTCACTATGTTTTATTCCTATGCATTGGGTTATTGTACACAATGGAACTAAACATGTAGAGCAAAAGAGGCGAGCCTTGCGTGGCAATAAAATTTCATGCAGATGTCGCTCCATGGTGGGCAAAGGCAGCCCCCTCCACCCATTTGGATCGTAATCAAGAGGAAGATAACTGCTCGAGGGGATTGAAGCGAAGACCACTCCTATTTACCCCATGAGGTCTTCGCTCTAACTTGGCATGCTGATGTTGGTAATATCATGCATGTGGTGCCTTGCATTGCTTACTGTATACATCAAAGATGTCATCTGCTTAGTTTAGACAAGCTTTGTGTCAATGCCATATGTTTAGTTTCTTTATCGTATATGTGAATCATGCAATGCCATCTTGTTTAGCCAAGCATCATATATGTGAATTTTGCAATGCCACCCTGGTTAGCCAGTCATCTTATATGTGAATTATATCATGACATCATTTTTTTATTATGTGTTAAATTTGTCAACAATTTTAGTACATTCAATTACTCTTCCTGTGCATCAGCCATTCGGCATGGTCATGGAAAAATCTGGAGTGGAAACAAGGTCTTCAGAGCAGACAATGCTATCTGACGAAGCGCATGTCTTGCTGGTTACAGATAGCTCCTCAGAGGAGGATTCAAAGACAGATGACCAGTCCTATCCCCCCCCCCCCGAGGTGCATGCTCTAACTTGGCAGGGTTATGTTGCTCATATCGTGTGTATTGTATCTTGCATTGCTATGTCATTTGCTTAGTTTAGACATGCCTTGTGTGAATGTCACCTGTGTACTGTCTAATTACCATATATGTGAATTATGCATTGCCATCTTGTTGCAAGACATTATATATGTGAATTATGCAATGCTATCTTGTTGCAAGGCATTATATATGTGAATTATGCAATGCCATGTTGTTTAGCCAAGCGTCGTATATGTGAGTTATATCATGCCATCCTTTTTTTGTATTTCTCATTGCTTTTGTCGACAATGTTTGTATATTCAACTGCTCTTCCCGTGCATCAGCCATTTGAATTGGTGATGGAGAAATCTGGAGTGAAAACAAGGTCTTCAGAGCAGACAATGCTACCTGCTGAAGCAGATATCTTGCTGGTTACAGATAGCTCTTCAGAGGAGGATTCAGATGCAGATGACCAGTCCTATTATCCCCCTGAGGTGTATGCTCAAACTTGGTAGGGTTATATTACTCATATCATGCATATGTTGTATTGCAATGCTTAGTTTTTACATCATATACACGATATTGAATGCCATCTCCTTAGTTGACACATCATATATGCGATTGCCCTCTGCTCACTTCCTTAGTATATAAATCATATATTTGAATTATATCATGCCATGATGTTTAGATAGACAGCATGTATCTGAATTATGGCATGCCAACCCATTTTCTAAAGACATAATATGCTTATATCATCTCATCATGTTTACATAGTCATCATATTTTGAATTATGTCATTCTATCCGTGAATTATATCATGCCATCATGTTTCCATCGACGACATGTTTGTGATTTATGGCATGCCAACCAGTTTAATAGACACATCGTATAGTTATATCATGTCATCCTGTTTACATAGTCATCATATTTTGAAGTATGCCATTCTATCATGTTTAGTTAGCCATCATACATGTGAAATTGTGTCATGCTATCTTGTTTAATTAGCCATCATATATGTGAAATTATGTCCTGCTATTCTGTTTGGTTAGACAACATAAATGTGAATTATTTCATGCCCTCTTTTCTTCCCTACTATCCATTGCACCTGTCTATCTTAAAATGTCTGTACATTCAATTACTTTTCTTGTTTACCAGCCATTTCAATTGGAGGGGGTGATGGCAGTATCTGTGGGAGTAAAAACACGGTCTTCAGAAAAGATCGTGCTACCTGTCGATGGAGATAGAACCACGGTTGTACTTGCCCAAGAACCAGCCCCACCACACATAACCCAGACTCACGCAGATTGTACCCCTACCCAGTTGGACAGAGAACCAGCTACACCCCTTCTAACCCCCAACCCCAGCAGATAGTAACCCAGTTCCCCTTGACACAACACCGTCTCCACCACAGAGCCCAAACACGAGCAGTTAGTAAGGCAACTGCAGTGCCCAAAGCACGAGGACCATTGTCGGTGTCAAAACCGGCAGATCTCGGGTAGGGGTCCCGAACTGTGCGTCTAGGATCGATGGTAATAGGAGACGGGGGACACAATGTTTACCCAGGTTCGGGCCCTCTCGATGGAGGTAATACCCTACTTCCTGCTTGATTGATCTTGATGATATGAGTATTACAAGAGTTGATCTACCACGAGATCGTAGAGGCTAAACCCTAGAAGCTAGCCTATGATTATGATTGTTGTATATCTCTATCGACTAGCCTGGCCTCGGTTTATATAATGCACCAGAGGCCTAGGATAACAAGAGTCCTAGTCGAATACGCCGGTGGGGAGGAGTCCTTGTCTTGATCACCAAGTCTTGTGGAATCTTCCTTGTATCGCGGCACTGTCGAATCAGCCCATGAGTATATCGTCCATGGGGTCCTCGGCCCAATCCAACTGATCGGGAGACGACGTGATGAGTACCCCCTAGTCCAGGACACTGTCAGTAGCCCCCTGAACCGGTCTTGAAGTTGGGGACGCTCCTCGATTCTTCCGAACTGTTCTTCATCTTCGGTTGTCGGTCTTGAAAACTGGTTCAACAAATCTTCTCATCTTTGATATTGAAGATCGCCGAAATGCATTCGACAAGTTTACACGTCGGGTATCCGAGGAGCCCCTTTAAGTTTCCGGCCTTTATCAATGCCTTGTTATTTTTATGCCACACCTCGGGTTTGAAGTTGTTCCCGGGCGGCAGTGTCCTCTTGCGTCCAAGCCCCAACACCGGACTGTATTCGAGGTATATTTTGCAGCCGAGCACCAACGTCGGGCTGTATCCGAGCCCCAACGCCGGACTATATCCAAGCTCCAACGCCGGACTATATCCGAGGTGTCATAGACCACCTCGGTTCTAAAAAGTTGAAGGAGTATAGTTGTGCCTAATACCGGAAATGCCCTCTATGGAGCCAGCCACTAGCGTCCGAGATTTATGCCAGACTGCTTCCAAGGTGGTGCACCACCCCGACCGCGGGCTGATTTTTTGCGAATATTTTATATTGGTGCAATTTATTCTCTACCGAGATATATAGCCAGTATATGTATATCCAGTAGCCCTCAAGGTGTGTGTCGGTCTAAAACCCGAGATGCACTTGAAGGAAAACATAAAACTGCTGATCCTAGTAGCCCCTGAGACTCAGGTCGATTTGCGAAATCGGCCTGAGGATCAACTCCTAGCTCGGCAGCATACGTAGGGATAGAAACGCAGTGTAATATATAATGAAGATCAGCGAACGGGCCCCTGAGAGAGGGTCGTGAGAAGTCGCCGTGATATATTAGCTTGATGCCAGATAGGTCCAAATGGTACTTATTGTTGTCCAAAGACGCGCTTTCCCATAGTTCGATCAAGCCGAACACTGAACCCTTTGGATTTTCTGCATTGAATAGGCAATGTAGTAGCCCCCGAGACACTGGTCGGGTGGCAACACCAGATCAGGGGATCGATGTGCCCCTTTAATATTTATGAATAATGAGCATGAAGCCCAGTAGCCCCCGAGCCTTAAGGTGGGCACGGGTGGCCGAATTAAGGATCGATATCCAGAGTAAAATCACAGATTATGTGTAATGATTCTATGTATCCAAGTACTTTACATCATTATTCTGACTCCATTGCAACCGTTTATCAGTTGAAAGTGGCCCATCGTCATCTTCTACCCCTTGGTAGATACTACACAGGGTGTTTCCGCACTAACAAAACAACCCTTAGCCGACGTCTTGGTGCCCAGAGGCGGTTGTGTTAGCAGAAACGAGGCAATTAGATATGCGGGCTTTATAACTTTCACTTAGTCATAGGAGCTTAAAGTTGGAAGGTCAGTAACTAGCCTCCGGTTAGTGTTCGGCGACAGTCGAGGTCAAGTCGTAAACACTTTGGCCAATATTATGAATGGCCCATCATTTAACACAGTCATCGGATCACTGACCAGTTTACGCTTATTGTGACAGTCGGTTTTAGGCTTTCTCCACTGAGGCGCTTAACCATGCTAGCTGGAAGCACAATCGCAGTGGTTCTCCCGTTGCGCACCTAGCCGAACAAAGCGGAATGTAGGAGGCAAGCACAGGAGCCGGGCAACCCAACTATTGACCAAAGACGCAATTCGAAACCGATGCATATACAACAATGTTCGAGAATGTTTTTGCCGAATCCCTAAAGGTGTCCGGCGCTGCACTATGAGACTAATGCTGGAAACACACAAATAGTTTAAAAGTGCCATAGGCTTGGAAAACCGAAAACTTCAGTAAAAACTGGACGCCCGAATTAGATCAAGTGTTCGGTGCCAGATAGAAAATTGGTCTTAGAAAAAAAAGGTGCTTCTGTCGTGCTTTATCATGACACATCTTATCTCAAGATCTCAAGCGGGTCAGCCTACGGCTTCAACCTCCTATCCCGAAGGCGGAGTACTTCTCGTTAGGCCAGCTTAGCAAACTAAACTCTAGCGGCTTTGAGAGAGAAATTAGGCTCCCCTGCTAGTGATCACACACTCGTGTCGAAAAAAGGAGTGATAAATAATAAATAAAAAAACTTTGCAACGACTAAGAAGAAGAACACTTATTATAAAACGGCTCATATAAATTTAAGAGCCCCAAGTGACTTGGGTAAAAGAATTTTATGTATAATGATTGTATGTACCAAAATACTTATATCATATCTGTGTTCACCCGAACTTTATACGCGTCTTAACCGACCGTCGGCTTCTCCCTCTTTGGTCAAGGTCCGAAAAGTGTTATGTACTCCACCTATCGAGAATATCGACGGTGTTTCCGATAACCAGGCAATCAGGCCATAAGGCTGTAACAGACAAAGCGCGCTCAGGGAACTTATGCTATATTACTGACGAAGTGTAAGAAGCATCTTCAAAGAAAATAGTACTCCCACCGATACCTTTCTTCGGTGCTCATTGTTACTATGAGACTTGTGCAATAGATTTTTTGTACTCATGAGTTCCGTTGTGTGCCGACCATAACTGAAAACAATAAGAGCGCTAGCTTTCGGCTTCACCCAGTCTGAGGTTTGGCTCGGATGACCCGATCGTGACAATCGCAGAGGTGCTCCCTTTACTCCCTAGCCGAACAATCGGGAACGTAGGGGTAAACACAGGAGCGAGGCAACCCAGCTTGCAAATCGCTTAAATCAATATGGTGCATATTGTGGCGTAATACACGAACATGGAACGAAGCCGTACAAGTATAATCATATGCAAGAGGAAAAGCTTCATAAAGGAAGCCCCCAAGTAAACGGGGTATTTGAATTTGTGTGTCACAAACAAAGTTTCGACAAGGAAGTTTTTCACAAGCCACTTTTTGCCAAAAAGGTATGCTTGGTCGAATCAAACAAAATTTAAAACTGGGAGTTTTTGAGCGTCAAAGCGACTTAGCTGGTTAATGTGTTCGGCATTGATGATGCGGTCCGAGCTTGGTGCCGGACAAGGTCTCAGCCCCCAAGCCCGATGTGGCCGAGCGAAGAACTCAACACTCCGAAGAGGTGACATAGCGCGACCAATGCAGGCCGCCGAAGTCCCCGGCGTGGGTTAATGAGGTGTTGACGAAGCCCCCCGTCCAGCCGAGGTGATGTGGTATGTCAGTACGCCGAGGTGACAACACTGCCCGACCCAAATCATTTACCTGTGCACAAAAAATAGTGCAAACCGGAGATAATAATAATAATGATAAATTAAAAATGGTGCATCATAAATAATTTATGCAAAGTGAGTAATAAAAGGAATATGGCCTGGTGCCGAAGTCAATGTCAATGTTGGGCGTCGGCGTGATGCAGTAAATGTGTGGCAAAGCCTGAATTCACAGGCCGGTCCGAGTTCCGGATGCGGCGTTCGCCGGACTATGTATGGAAACTGACCGAACCACCACGCGACAGTCGTTAATGCGGTCATCATTTGATAGACCTGTGTACAGATGATGGACAAACCAGAGTAATAATTCCATGGGAAAAATAAACCCAAACAAGCAAAAAATACTAGGATTAATATCACCTGGTTTATTTGTTGTAGCAATCCAAAGAAAAGTGACTCCCAAAATTGGGACTCGATCCGCATTCTCATTGCCTGATGGGCGGTGAAGCGACGGCATGGCGATGTTGGTAAAGGTTGGCTCACCGAGGCAAAGCCCCCGGTCCAGCTAACGTGACGAAGCCGGTTGACTGGTGACGCCGAAGTCTCCGGAGTAGGTTGATGAAGAGATGGCGAAGCCCCCGGTCCAGCCGATGTATTGAAGCCTCGATGTCAGCCGATGAGTCAAAGTAGGTCGGCGTGATGGACATCGGCTTGAAAAAGCAACAGTGCGGCCCTGCCGATGCAGGTCGTGACTCGTGACGTGGTCAATGCCGGCTTGATGAAGTGACCGTGCGGCGATGCCGGCGTGCCCGCTCCGCGTAATCCGTGGGGCAGCGATGTTGGTGATGATTTATCCTTCGCGATGCCGAACTCCTGTTCGGCTCACCGAGATGATGATCCGAATAAGTTGAGCTCGGCTCAACAAAGTGATGACGTGTCTAGTGCAGGTCGGCAACCATGGAGCAATATTGCTGGACTGGTTTGACACCAGCATGATGGTGAAGGTCATGTTCAAAAGATTTTAAAGTTAGTGGGATGTGTTCGGGAACAAAACACAATACCCCATACAAAACTTCCTTCAAAAAGGATGTCCGAAATCCCGTTCATAAAAAAGACGAACTCGGGTCGGATTCGTTTTCGCGCAGAAAACAGATCCGAAAAGTGATGCACTAATCGGAAGGTTTCCGAAGTTTGGACGGTCGGATCGAGCTGAAATTTTGAGGGGTGGTAGATATAGGAATTCCGCAGCTGATCAGCGGTTGGATCTTCCAAAGGACGACCGAGCTAGAAGCTGGACACCATGCCCTAAACTCGTCCAGATTTCCGTCCAGATTTGACAGGGCTCCGGTATATCGCGGATTGCCAGAGATTCCTCCATCGGAACTCGACGAAATTTTCCAGGGTTGTTGTAGACTCAATTCCGCACAATTCAACTGAAGCAATTGTTAAAACGACACTTGAGGAGGCGGTGGCGGCGGATACAAGTTCGTTGTCCAGAAAAACAGCACGGTTGTCCGAGGGCAATGTTGACGTTGAGCCCCCGGGCTCCCTGGATGATTCCTCCATGATCTTGATAGAGGAAGGAGTTGATGCTGATGAAGGCCCTCATCCGAACATGACGATCGGAGGTAGGGCACAGTCCTCGGTCCAGCCAAGGTGACCAGCCGAGCCGGTGACAAAGAAGCCGACGTCGCAGTTGATCTACAGTCGAGCCATTGATCCTTTTGCCGATCACACAGCGAAACTCTCAATGAAAGCACCAATGTCGGTGTCAAAACCGGCGGATCTCGGGTAGGGGTCCCGAACCGTGCGTCTAGGGTCGATGGTAACAGGAGACGGGGGACACAATGTTTACCCAGGTTCGGGCCCTCTCGATGGAGATAATATCCTACTTCCTGCTTGATTGATCTTGATGATATGAGTATTACAAGAGTTGATCTACCACGAGATCGTAGAGGCTAAACCCTAGAAGCTAGCCTATGATTATGATTGTTGTATATCTCTATCGACTAGCCTGGCCTCGGTTTATATAATGCACCAGAGGCCTAGGATAACAAGCATCCTAGTCAAATACGCCGGTGGGGAGGAGTCCTTGTCTTGATCACCAAGTCTTGTGGAATCTTCCTTGTATGCGGCAGCTGTCCGAACTGGCCCATGAGTATACGGCCATGGGGGTCCTCGGCCCAATCCAACTGATCGAGATACGACGTGATGAGTACCCCCTAGTCCAGGACACCGTCAACCACCACTTCGAACCCCAAGTCAACGCTTAAAGCAGAAGAAGAATTGTTCTCAGGTCAGGTTCCATAGCTATGGTTCATACTACTTTGCTCTTGCATCACTGTATTTACTCATACCAACTAATTTCAAATTTGAAGGATGCAATTGAAACTCCAATGGCGCAACAAGTATGTTTTAAACCTACTTCTTTAACGTTTTTGCTCTTGTAACTTGCTCTATATTGATTTCAGTTTCAATTGAATAAACAGTTATGCTCTCATGCCATGCACATTACAAGTGTTGTTATTGCTGTGTAGTTTCCCACACTTATATTCTCTCTATGCTACTTTGTCTTAAATAGATATGATTCGTACTATATCTATCTTGATTTGGCAACATAAACTAGAATGATATAGACCATACAGTGACCATACTACATAGATATATGTTTGTTTCATGCTGTTATCCTGCCCCCCTTGCTACTGAACTGGTTTACCAAAATGAGTTTCATATACTACATTGTAAACCTGTGATGTGTTTGTTTGTTTCTTTTTTAGAACGCAGATAAAATATTGGAGAAGAGTACCCCGTTATGCAATGGTAAAGGAAGTAATGCAGATAAGGTTCAAGATAGTGAGACATCCCTGTTGGTCTCCAAGAAAGCTGATAAAAACTATATTAAAGGCACTAAGACAACCCCAAAGTCCTGTCTTGATGTAGTGTTCGAGTTACTGGCTACTACTGCTGGCACCAGCTCTTCGAACTCGCTGCCTGAATCAGTTCGGCTTCTTGAGTCTCAACTTCAAGTTGAAATACATCGATCGAGATGTTATGCGATAGGAAGTCAAGGATCGAGAAGTCCTGCAGAATCGGATGCATACTTTCGGTGCAATGACAAGTCTTTGGAGGATTTAAGCGCCAAACAAGAGAAAGTTAATAAGCTTACTAAGCATCTTGCCGACATTATGGGTACCCAGGATATTGTTTCTTGAGCTCTTCTAAAGTGGTTTCAGTTCGGACTTGTTTTCTTTGCGGCGTTTATATGCTGCTTTGTTCCCTATATTTGCACTGGTGGCGAACTTTGATGCCCAGTGGATGTAATATGTGTAATAGCCGTGATAGCCTAGCGTAAGTTGCTTGCTAATTTATTTCCTTATTGTCTTGTTTATTTGTTTTCTTGTAGTCATTGCAGTTCTTTTTCTGCAGTTTGCTAGTGGCCGCAATAACCTATTTTTCAAAACTAGGCCACAATAACCATGGGCTACATATTTACTGTAGTTAAAATGGGCCTCCTACGGGCCATAGAAACGATGGGCCTTCTACGGGGCGTAGAAACAATGGGCCTTATACGGGCCGTAGACACGATGGGCCTTCTACGGGCCGTATCATCAATGGGCCTTCTACGGGCGTATGATCGATTGGCCAAACATGGGCCAATAACAGACCACATTATGGCCGTAAATGGGCTAGAGTTGAAATCGTCCGTTCATGGGCCGACCATAACGGGCCGTCGTTAATCGGTTGTATTTGATGATGCTATGAAAACGGCCCAACGTATTAACGGGCCACAAACGGGCTGACTGTAACCACGGGCTGAATTTGGCCCACAAGCAGAAAATGACAGTAACGGGCCGTAAGTAAACGAATGCTAGAAATGAGCCCAAGAATAAATGGGCCCTGAGAAGGCCGAAAGATAACATGGGCTGGAAACGGCCCAACGGAATAATGGGCCGTTAATGGGTATAAGTGATACACTGTTCATTACGGGCCAGTTTCACCACGTGCCGTTAATGGGTATAAAGTGATACACTGTTCATTACGGGCCAGTTTTACCACGGGCCGTTAATGGGTCGAGAGTTACTAAGGGCCTCATATAGGCCGAAAGACGTCATGGGCCATACATGGGCTGGAAGTTAAAATGGGCTGGAATTATATTGGACGGCCCAGATGACGCTACTGGGCCTAATTCTGATAGGTCGTAAACGGACCCTGGGTTAGCGGGCTGTAAATGGGCTATATGTGAACATGCTGTTAACAGGCTTGCCGTGGGCCGGCCCGCCACCTTTTGACCACGTCAAACGGGCCGGCCTTTTCACAAGAATGGGCCTCTGTTGGGCCGTGCCACGTGTCGACGTATCATAGGCGCTCTGGGTCCAATGAGTGGATGACATCTGTCCCAACGGTGAGCCGACATGTGTTTCCTCCAGCCAATGATGATTTTACACGTGGAAAATCCCAATTGGTCGGGGCTGTTAACGGGTTATTGGATCCAAAACCGGACCTGATAGCTTAACGGCATTCCGTTACGGTGGATGCATGTGTCGGTCACTCTTGACGAAAGCACTTCTATGACGCGCGATTTATCGTCATGGAAGTGGACACTTCCGTGATGATAAATTTGGTAATGTCATGCAACACTTCTACGACAGCACAGGTATGACTATCTTGATTCTGTCATAAAATCGTCATGGATGTACATGCATGACAGAAAACATGACCTACTTTGACAAACACGTATCATCACGGAAGTGTATTTTTTTGTAGTGGATCTTGCGTGATCGTAGGAATTTTTTTGAAATTGCATGCTGCGTTTCCCAACAGCCCCTTCATGAGATGCAGGCAACCAAACAGGTTGCATCTACTGCATATGAGGCTGCATATGAAGAACCAGGCTGGCTGGAGATGGACATGCAATGCAGCTACTATAGCAAACTAGTGATGAATGGGCCTTCTACGGGCGTATGATCGATTGGCCAAGCATGGGCCAATAACAGACCACATTATGGCCGTAAATGGGCTAGAGTTGAAATCGTCCGTTCATGGACACGCCCCTAGTGACAGACACATCAGAACGACAGCAACGATGAGTCACGAGGCGAGGGATGCGGGGCCGACATCACCCACCAACGAACCCAACACACTCCCTTCCTCCCAACCACACAAAACATCGGCCCCCCAACGTCCTGTCCGACGCCGATGACCCATCGGCAACGGCGAGCTCAATCTGGCTTCAGTTTAGAGATCTAATGCGATACTAGAACCGAGACGAAGGACGACTTGGGAAACTGAGAAGAGGAAGGAGGTGGGCTCAGTCTTACTATCCCTCCATGAAGGAGGGGGCGCTTTTAACAATAATAATTTCTTTTTCCTTTGGTGCTTCTTTTGCAGGTTTTGGAAATGAAGAAGATCTTGAAGATTTATATATATTTATATAGGATAGAAAATAGATAGATTTACTATAGTTCATTCTTTTTGTAAGAATTTTTAATGGTACTTTTTTCTAATAAATTTTCCTTTATTTTTTTTTTGCAACATAACTTTGTATTATTTCCCAATTATCAATAAAGTTTGATTTTCCCTTATTCAGTTGTTTATTATTTATAAATAAATTTCCAATTCATATTGAATTGTAATGTTCAGAGCTCCCAACTACGAAGCTCTTTTCTAGAGCGAGTCAACAATTCGTGGATCCATGGTTTGGATGAAGCTATGTACCCGGGTAGAGATGATTTGTCTCAAAGATGTTCCGCTCATCCAAGAATCTGAAACTTCATCTACATAAACTCATAAATAGCCCTTTCCTTTCTTTTCTTGACTGAAAAAGGTAATCAATCCTTTCTTTTCATCTTTTATCAAGTCTTCCTCTTCTGATTGAGTCAATCAGGGATAGAAATCGGATCAACTATGAGGAGTAGGGCTCTTTGGGCAAGTGAATGAACTCTGTCCTAGGCATTTCCAATAAGTTCATGAAGTGAGGCGAAGCCTTTTTGAGAGGAAAATACACTCCAAATGATATTCCATAATGGAAGGAATGAGTGGAAGATTTCTTGGAAGAAAAAATACGATACTTTTCTAGTCGTAGGTAGGGCTACCTATCTAGTTTCGTGCTTCGGGCGTACCAGATTCAATAGGCTAGGTTATAGCTGACAGATTTCTTTAAGAACTAGCCGTCCTTCATAATATTTATAATTTGAGAATGAAATAAAACTCTAAATAAGTGCAAAGGTCATGTCAAATTTTATAGCAAATTGACTCAGTGATTTGAATGAAAGTTTAAATTCACCACAAATTTGTAAGCATGAATGTGAAGTTTAATCGAAAAAATTCCCCTCTCTCATATAACAAGGAAAAGCAATTTATTCACTAGGTGCATGAAAGTGATTTTTGTTGATACCATTTTTTTCTATTATAACTAGATGCATGTTTCCCAGACTTCTTGTCAAAATCTCATTGTTCAAGTGCAGTAAGAGCGTTAAGATATTCAACTAGGATTCTGCCAAGTTGGCCTTTAGAATTGTGTGTCTATGTTGATGAAGTTGTATGGAGTAGCTAATCAAGGGCAAATGTATCCAACACAACAGCCACCTCACTCGAGATTTAAATTTGTTTTCAACCTATATATTTTTCCCTTCCAATGTCTCTCTAATACACATCCACCCCTGTCGGATTTTCTTTCGAACCATCCTTAGTTCGTCGAGAATTGCCCCGATAATCCACCAAAGTTTCTATTGGATGTCCTTCGAACTATTAAAACCCCTGGTCTCGTCTATCTCCAGAAATGGCAAACAGACAAAGTCCTTTCCATCTCGCCCCCCAAACCCTAGTTCCTTCCTCGCCCTTGCCGCCTCCTCCCTCCTCTCTGCCACCACTGAGCGCCACGTTGATCAGAAAGAAAAAGCTAGAGTGCAGAAGCGACCACGAAACACAACAGAACGAGAGGAGGGGCGTCATTACCATCAAACGTCGGCGGCTATGTCGCTAACGCTCCGAGACCGTGGGGGCAAGTTGAGGTGTTGTGCGGCATGACGGCCGCTGCTGAGAAACAACAAGATAATAGTTGAGCAAAGGGAGTACTTTTTTTGTTAAGGCGTGTTATACAATACCTGAAAGAAGCACGCCTCGTATCAATTGATCGTGGAAAACATAGAAATACGCTTTCCAAATTGTCTAGCAATAATCTGAGTTTACGCCTTCACACAAGTCTTGTCACGACCACACACCTCATGGGACGATCGACCAGATAACCATCCAAAATTTGCGGCAGCGAGCAACACCGCGCGCAAAAGCAATCCATCCAAAAAAAACACCCGGTCCCAACTGGCATCCACCTACCCGAGACGCACGCCTTCCTCGCATCATCGCACCCTGCCTCACCCTTAGAAAAGAAACACGCCTCCCCGCCACGTCACCTATCCGCACCACCCCCTTAACCCCATTCTCGGCCACCCATCTCCAATCTGACGGCCCGCACCCTGCATCACACGGATCGCGGTCGCACCCCTAGTCCCAAACCATGCAGTTATAAAAGCCACCTCCCCCCACACGACACAACCATCAACATTATCTAGATCCACCTATCTTCTCCTCCACCTACAACCATCAATATTGTCTAGATCTAACCATCTTCTCCTCCACCCGCCGCCGCCACCACCACTCCTTAGATCTAACGATCTTCTCCTCCACCGGCAACCATGAACTTTGTCCAGATCTAACTATCTTCTCCTCCATCCACCGCCACCACTTCCACTCTCTAGATATGTTTGCCCTCGTAAATCCATCATCTATGTTTTCCTGTTAGGTGAGATTGTAGTATTCCAAGGCACTGACGCACTGCACCATCCGCCCTTTTCCGACGCACCACAGTCGCTGCCCAGGCCTTCCTCCTTTTACATCTTGGACGAAGATGACGAGATCCAAAGTCAAAGGTAGAACAAAAAACAATGTATTCTCTAGGAGCATAAATGATTTTGTTCATACCATTTTTTGTTCTTTTCTAGGGAGCATATTAGAACTAAATGCATATTTCCCAGGCTTCCATGGAAATCTCATTGTTCAGGTGCAGTAAGTGCGTTAAGATATTCAACTAGGGTTATAGCAAGGCGCGGACACGCCGCACCATTCACCCTTTTCCAGTGCACCACAACCATTGCCCCACTTTTAGGCCATCATTTGCATCTTGGAATGGAGAAGACGAGATGTAAAGTTAAAGGTAACGGAAAGCAATTTATTCACTAGGAGCATAAAAGGTTTTTGTTGATACCATTTCTGTTTTTTCTATGGAGTATATTAGATCTAAATGCATGTTTCTTAGGCTTTTTTTGTAATATCATTGTTCAAGTGCAACATTAAGAACTAGGATTATCCCAAGGTGTTCTTTGGAATTGTGTGTTTATACTGATGAAGTTTTCTGAAGTAACCAATCAAGGGAACATGTATCCAACATAACACCCATCTCACTTGGGTTTTACATTCTTTTCCAGCCTATCTTTGTTTTTCAATGTCTCTTTAGTACACATCCACCCCCGTTGGATTCTCTTTCGAACCATGCTCGGTTCACCGAGGTTTGCCCCAATAATCCATCGAAGTTTGTATTGCCTCTTTTGGTGACCGTGATTTTGGGAATAATTGTTGATCTAACTATTAAAAGCATATCATGGTAAAAAGAATGAAATGTTGTTCTCCAACAAGATTTGTTCATCCACCCACCCATCAGTGAATGTCCTTTCCTCAATTAAAACCCGACGTCTCGTTGATGTCTAGAAATGACAAACAGTCAAAGTCATTTGCGGCCTTCTTCTGCACAGAGGGCGTGCATTGGAGCATGCCCAGGAAGAATTCCCCTTTCTCCATTGTAGGTTTTATCTGCTTTTTTGGGAATTGAGCAGCGTAATAATAGATTTTGAAAGGGTTTTGAGCCGATTCGGATGAATCGCTAAAACTATATATTTTTTAGTATCAGAAAGAAAAGTCACTGCATGCCATTTGTTTCAGAGGGGTTTTTTTTTTAATAACGAGATTCCTGCATTCATTAAGAAGATAAGCTTTTCGGTTAATTAGAAAACACCGAGCGAAAATCAGATTACGCATTTATTAAAAGAAACGGGGCGAAATTATCACAGCCGCCGAGCGGTTCACACAGAGACTCCACGGTCACACGCCGCCACACAACCTTCCGCGAGGTCAAGTGCAGCCACGCCACCACCAGCTGCAGAACCAACGCCAACGCGGGCCGCACGGGATCACGAGGCCCCCGTCGAGCCCTGAGAACAAGCGCCGCCGAGACAGTTCAGGGCCCGTCCGCCGCCCGTGCCGCCGGCCGACGGGGCCTCACGGGAGCGAGCGAGCTGGGATGAAGTCAGGCGTGGAGGTGGACGGCGGCTCCGACCCTGGTGACGGCGCCGCTGGACTTCGGGATGGGTGGAGAGAGGGTGGCGAGAGGGTTCCGGATCTGCTCTTTGTTGTGGAGGAATTGACCGGAGGAGGGAGATCAAGCGGCGGGGGAGAGGAGGATGTCAGAGGGCTGAGAGGGGGTATTGTTACTGGCTTTGTAAGATCATCGTGCAGTCTTATGCTTATACCACATCACTAATCTGTGAAAAACTACATATTACTCCAATTGTCCTGTGGGATAGTACCGAAATACTCCCTCCGTCCCAAAATTCTTGTCTTAGATTTGTCCAAATACGGGTGTATCAAGTCATGTTTTAGTATTAGGTACATCCGTACCTAGACAAATCAAAGACAAGAATTTTGGGACGGAGGGAGTAGTTAACCTTTTATTTACACCGGCCTATTTCGTATGGTTCATTTGAATCCTTCAGGATTGTAAACATCAAATTTTAGGCCTTCTTTGGTTTGGAGGAATTTTGTAGGAATTTCATATGATAGGATTTTCATAGGAAGAATTCCTTTTGAGTCCTTTGGTTCGTAGGAATGCAATCCTATTCCTATGGTGAAATTTTTCCTATCCTCCACATTTCATAGGAAAATAAAAAATAGCCTAGACTCAATGGAAAAAATCCTATGATGTGAATCAAAGGACATCTTCTTTCCTATTCCTACTCATAGGATTTGAGATGCATGTCATCTCATTTCCTATGACTTTTCTATTCCTATGATTTTTCTACCCTATGAACCAAAGAATGTTTGTGAGGAGCAACTGTCTAATCTAATTGAAGTTACATGTTTCTGGAGTGTACCATGGTGAAAATGGCCAATCGTTGACTGCCCCGCTAGAGTTACTGTTAATTCATCGCATCGGTGCCGAAAGATTTGTTGCCCTGGTGATAATGAACTTGTAATTTGTGAACAAGCTCATGCCTCCAGTCTGCTGGTAAATATACTATGAACAAACCGTTTCATCCAGTAATACTGTGTTTAAACTTCTAAGGCACAGTGTTTAGTTGGATCACAGACTTCTCTGTTCACATGTGGTAAATTCATCAGTAGCAGTACATCATGTGCTGTCACTAAGAGGAAGGAGATGAAATCTAATCATTGGTGGAATGTTGCACTCATGTTTTAGGAATTTGACATTTTAATTTTTGCATTACTGAAGTATCTCTCATTGCTTTTCTTCAGGTGGTTTCTGTACAATATACTCAGACAAGTAACCGTGGAAAAGAAAGGCATGGCAAAACCATTGATCAGGAAGGCTGCAGACTGAGCTGCAATTACTGTGGTAAGGTGGTTTCGAGTTACAACCGCCAAGAGCACCATTTAGCAGGCATCAGGGGCAATGTCAGCACAAGCTTAAGGGGTTCACTTGTGGATTGCAAGAAGAGAAAGCTTGGATGCTCAGAAAAATGAAGAAACGGAAGCATGAACATGATGAGGTTCCTCACACTAACCCAGCCCTTCCATCTGCTCAAGTCCAGCAACCACAGCTACAACCAACTGTGTCCAATAACCGCTGCTTTCTTCATTATCTACCGGATTTGAGGCAGGCCAAGGAAATCGCATATAATTCTTGTCAACTGAAACCCAAGGTTGAGGCAAGTGATTACTTCGATTCTCCGTCAGCAAAATCAATAGGCAAGTTCTTCTCCGAAGCTGGACCTGAGCCTAGTGTTCTCCATTCATCATCTTTGAGGGAGATGGTTGTGTTTCTCCATGGGCCTGGGGCTGTAATGCCTACATACGAAGCTGTTCTGCAGGAGCAACTAAGAGAAACTGAGAACCGCGCAAAGGAACTCAAGCAAGAGTGGCAAACAAGTGGCTGCACTGTAATTGTGGATAGTTGGAAGAGCAAGTGTGACAAAAGCTTTGTAAGTGTCCTGGTGCACTGCAGCAAAGGTACGCAGTTCCTCAGATCCATTGACGTCTCTGAAATCACTGAGGACTTCGATGAGCTAGAATCAATGCTTTCTTGCGTGGTTGAAGATGTTGGTGCCCATAACATTGTTCAGATTGCCATGAATGACGTGTCACCCCATATGCAGATGGCACGGCAGTATGTGCTAAATAAATATGACAGTTTTTTCTTCGTGCTATGTGCTGACCATTGCATCAACCTTCTGCTTGAGAAAATAGCAGCGCTCGAGCATGTCAGTGAAGTCCTAATGAAGGCAAGGGAAATTACAAGGTTTTTATATGGCCATGCATTGCCAATGAAATTGAAACGATATGTTCAGGAGGAGATTTTGAGCAGTTCTTATCTGAAATTTGTGGCAGTGTTCATCACATTAGAGAGGTTAGTTTCTGCAAGAGTAGGTCTGGTGCAGATGTTCAGCTCGCCTGAATGGGTTCCCTCGGTTTGGGCTTGTCTTGATTTGTTCGAGCGTATCCAGAGCATAGTAAAGACAGACGATACATTTTGGCATGCTGCTGCCAAAGTCGTGAAGGTTACAAGCCCACTTGTCAGAGTGTTGTATAAACTGGAATCTGATATCTGTCCGATGGGTATCTTGTATGAAGCCATGCATGGTGCAAAAGAAGAGATATGTGTCAATATTGGAGATGAAAGTGAGTTTTATTTGCGTATAATTGACAAGATATGGGATGGTTACTTGTATAACCCTCTTCATGCTGCTGGTCCAATGCTAAACCCAAGGATCTTTTACGCAGCTGGATTCCACCCTTATACTGTGATCAGCAGTGGCATAGCGGCCTGTATAATGCAACTGGGCAAGGCTCATTACAATCCCATAAAAGCGTTAGCACAATTGGAAGTGTATGAAAAGAAATTGGGCTATTTCGATACAGATCCAGCAAAGCAGCAAATAATGGAATTACCACAAGGTAAGCTACACCCTAATCTCTTACAAAATGCCCACTCCTTAACAAGCCACTAACGGTAGTGCCTTTCTGTGTCATATGTACTGGATTTTTTCAATCTTTAGAGCGAGTTGGAATAGTGTCAGTGCGCCAACATATTTAGTTAGTATGTGAATGTGGCACAAATATATCATGTCATGATGCACTTCTCTATTCAATTCAAAGTCAGAATGTGTAGAATGATCAACTTCTCTGCATTAGCGTAACTTGTCAACATAGTTGTTTAAATAATAGCAGAGAAGCTAAAAGGTTTACAGATGAATGTGTGGAATGATCAACTTCTCTGCATTGGCCTAACTTGTCAACATAGCTGTTTAAATAAATAGCAGAGAAGCTAAAAGAATTACAGATGAATGTGTAGAATGATCAACTTCTCTGCATCAGCTTAAGCTTGTCAACATAGTTGTTTAGTTAGTACTGTATGTTGCAAGTTGCAAACTGGAGTATATGGGCTGCTTACACCCACTGAGATCATCACCATTTCATTCATTCGTTCATATCATACTACATGACTGACTTACAAGTACCTTCTTACCACGTTTATGACTTGAAATCACAGTTAAATGGTGGTCGAAGCACGGGACTTGCGTGCCCGACCTGCGGACCCTTGCGAGGCGTGTCCTGAACCAGACGTGCTTCGGCGCCACCAGGTACAACATCGACTGGAGCCTGTCGGAGAAGCTGCACGCCCAGTGGGACGAGATGACGCTGCCCGAAAAGGAGAGGTTCCGGCAGAAGGAGTACGTCCACTACAACAGTGTCCTCGCCCGCGCCTCCCCGCTCCTGCACGGCTCCTCCGTGAAGCAGCATGACAGGGTCACCTTGGTGCTGCAGGACTGGATCAGACCGCAGAAACAGGCCGCCGGTCGCCACTGAGTGAGACGGCCTTCAGTTCGGCCTGGAGCGATGCTTTATCGCCTCCTCAGTTTTCTTTGCTATCTGTGTGTGCTGCTGCAATGGTTTGCAGAAGTAATCTGTCGAGCGGCAATGTCGTACTGGTACTATCGTCGTCTCTGCTGAATCTCCAAGTTTTTCATTTCTTGAACTCCTGCTGGATTACCAAGTCAGTTATGTTGTGTTGGAACCCTGCTGAATTTCCAAGTTATTATAAGTATGGTTGTGGATTAGTCTTTTCATTCAGGGTATTGTGGATTGACTTGAGCTTTCAGTTTGGTTGTGGATTAGTCTTTTCATTCAGGGTATTGTGGATTGACTTGAGCTTTCAGTTTGGTTTTTCATGTTCACTAGGCATTACAACAAACATCTTTTTTTATGCGAAAAGGTACACCAATCATCTGAACATACAAACATGACGGTAAGGAGTTCTTGTAATCTCCTCTAAGAAGTACTACTATTAATCAACAAGCCAATCCCAATTTCCAATATGGAACACATAGCAGCTGCACCATATCTGTTCCCTGTCGCTTAGAACTCAACTTAGAAGCAAGCATCCAACAGACAGCAGCAACAAAGGGCGGCCAAGCTGTCAAAACAAGGGGAAGCAAAAATGTATGTCAGCAAGCTGGTGTCGTTACACGTAATACTCGTATTTTCTACGTACAAGTTCCATAGTAGATAAACGAGCGTACATTGTATGCTCGGAACAAGAGAAGAATAAAATACAACACATCCAGCCATGCTCTGAATTCTACAGTAACTAAGTTTTGGATAACCCCGCAAAAAAAAACTAAGTTGTGGATGAATTGCTCTGGAAATATGAAAAGTTTTCAGAAAATATCGACCTTCAGTTGGTGTCATTTCAATAAACATGTACTACTAGTATATCAAACTTATAGTTTCAAAAAAAGTATATCTAATTTATTGTTCACAAATCACAAATATCTTTCCGCACCAGAAGACCTAGTGTGACAGACAGCTACGAGGTTCGCTGAGGCAACCACTCCTTTTTTTTTTTTTTTGACAGCTGAGGCAACCACTCCTAGTGACAGACACATGAGAACGGCAGGAACGACAATTCACGAGTGGAGGGACGCGGGGCCGACGCGACGTCACCCACCCAACGAACCCAACCCACTCCCGGCCACACAAAATGCCGACCCCCCAACGTCCACTCGGCCGCCGACGACCCACCGGCGACGGCGAGCTCAATCTGGCTTCAGTTCAGAGATCTATCTAACGCGATGCTAGAACCGAGACGAAGGACGACTTGCGAAACTGAGAGAAGGAAGGAAGGAAGGAGGTGGGCTCGGTCTTGTCTTACCATCCCTCCATGAAGGAGGGGCCGCTGCTCTGCTGCTGCCGCGGCGGCTGCTGCGCGTACTGAGGCGGGTACCCCTGCTGCGGGTACCCTTGCTGCGGCGGATACCCCCCCTGCTGGGGCGGATACCCCTGCTGCGGCGGGTATCCCTGCGGAGGGTACCCCTGTCCCTGCCCCGGCGGCGGGTACCCGGCCGGAGGGTAGCCTGCCGGCGGGTACTCTTCTTTCCCTGGATACCCTGAGCAAAAACAACAGGATTGTATACAAGATATGAAAGGAGGAAATTGAGGGGATGGATCTTGACTTGAGGCGAACGGGGCGGACCTTGCGGTGGAGGCACGCCGACGGGCGGCTGCTGCTGGCCGTAGTAGCTCATGGCGGCGGTTGTGTCCCCGTGCTTTGCTTCGGACGGCGCTAAGAGGGGCGACGACGAGAGAGAGGCGGGGAAGGAGACGGGGAGGGAACGAGGCGCCGAGCTCTATGGGCGGGCGGGCGTGGACATGTATGGTGTGCTGGACAGGTAGGCAGATAGTATTATTGTTAGGTGGAAGAGACGGCAAAGTGGGGCCCAGTTTGAGTTGGAGGTGTTGGATGCAACGGGGCCGCACCAGCAGGGTGGTTGTACCGCACTCGCGCGACTTGCCGCGCCGGCGGCGGCGGGATAGTTTGGGCAGAGAGCCCTGGTGGCCGGTGGAGTACGTGGACCATATGATGAGTGCCAACAACTGACTGAGGATGAGTTGTCTATTCCACTGCTAATTGTCATCTACTGTAATCTGTAAACGCAAGGAAATGCAAAAAGAAAAATACTCCCTTCGTAATAAAATATAAAAGCATTTAGATAGTGATTTAAACGCTTCTTATATTTTTTTAACAGAGGGAGTACATATGATTATCATGCAGGCATTCCGTATAATATCTACACACATGTAATCCAAGGATAGAAAAATCACTCCTCGTACCGGTACAAGAGGGAGCATCAACACGGTTCGAGATGGAGCGGTACATGAGACGTGTGGGAGGTGAGGCCAACTCCACCGCGCGACCCTCCTATCCGCCCCGTCCGTTTGGGGTAAAAGAGACAAAAAGCGCGGCCAACATTGGCCCTAAACGGATAAATGTCCGGATTCCGTCATTTCTGACCCATCCCGCCCAAACTTGCGCTTCGGTTTGGGGTGAAGCAGACGCTACATGACGGTCATGACGATGCCCTTGTCCCGCGTGGCCCGCTGTCGGGGACACTACGATCCCTCCGCTCCCAACGCTTCACCTCTCTCCGCCCGCCCGCCCGGCCCGCCCCTATTCTCCGGCCGCCTCCTCGCGCGCAGCCCCGCCGTCCATACCAAACCACGTCTCGACATGGCCGCCACCACGCCGCGCTTCGCCGTAGTTTTGGTCGTCTATCGGGGAGGTTTGGCGTCGCCGTCCTTCCGGTGGCGGAGGGACACGACTGCCGGCGACGGACCACGGAGGCCGAGGCGATTCAAGGAGAGCTCCAGGCGGCGGTGGCGGCCAAAGAACCACCCTGCTGCGTCGAGGTGATCATCGCGTCCTCTTCGCCACCACGACCGCAAGGTGTTCAAACCTTTGCCATCAAAGGTATGGACAGTGGAGACGAGTTTTTCTTTCATCACTTCCTTTGTTCATCGTACGATTCGTCGTCAGACGATGAAGATCTTGTGGTGGCTGCACTGGTCGTTCACGACCATATTCAACGGCAGCTTCCTCGATGCGAGGTCACTCCCGCCGTGCTCGCAACTGAACCGCAGCAGGAGAGAGGCCACGCCTCGCTCTATGCCGATTACTTTGCCAACACCCGCTCTTCAAGCTGGATAAATTCCGTCGTCGTTTCGTATGGCAAGGCATGTGTTCAATCGTATCCGAGAGGAGTGGTTGCTCATGACCCATACTTCGAGTGCAAGACGGATGCCCTTGGCAAGCTTGGATTCTCCTCTTACTGAAATGCACCGCGCCATCCGCATGCTTGCATATGGTATTCGAGCGATCCGGTGGGCGAGTATGTGCGTATGAGTGAGACAACATGTCGATGTCAATGTACAAGTTTTTCCAGCTGTGATCGAGGTGTTTGGCCCAGAGTACTTGAGGCAGCCAACCGTCACTGTCAGAGAGATTGTTGGCGACCAACGCAGCTAGAGCTTTCGAGCATGCTTGGCAAGATAGATTGTATGCATTGGGAATGGAAGAACTGTCCATTTGCTTGGGGGCGATACAAGGGCAATGTTAATGGGTGCCTTGTCATATTAGAAGCGGTGGCATCGCAAGATCTTTGGATATGGCGTTCTTTCTTGATATGGCAGGTTCTCACAATGATATCAACGTCTTTGCAGCGTTCTTGATCTTTGCGAGGCTTGCGAAGGCCACTCCCCACTGTCAACTTTGAGATCAACGGCCATCGGTACAACAAGGGATACTATCTAGCAGATGGTATATATCGTCGATGGTCAACTTTTGTGAAGACAATCTCGAAACCCCAAGGTGAGAAGAGAAAGAGATTTGCCCAAATGCAAGAGAGTGCTAGAAAGGATGTGGAGCGTGCTTTTGGTGTGCTTCAATCGGTGGGGTATCGTTCGAAACCCCTGACCTTGTCATGGGATGAAAGGAAGCTTTGGGAGATGATGACTGCTTGTGTGATCATGCACAACATGATCGTCGAGGACGAGCGTGACGAGAGTATCTTCGACTAAGGATTTGATTATCAAGATGAAAATATTGAGCCCCTGCACCAAGACCCGGCCACATTTGAACAGTTTGTCCAATTCCACCATGAGATGCGTGATTGGCACACTCATTTGAATCTTCAAAATGACTTGGTTGAGCACGTCTGGGATCACATTGGCAACCAATAGATGTATTGGTTCATTTTATGTTCGTTGAAGACAATTTTGATTTGGTTGTAAAACTATTTTATTAGAGACAATTTCGATTGGGTTGTAAAACTATTTTTATTTTCAGACAATTAATATTTGGACGTGCAAACTAGTTTTCATATGAATATATGGGCATTTTTGGCCCTGAAGGACAGGATGGGGCAAATGGATGCGGCCGCGCGCTGGGCGCACGGCCACCGCATCCCAGGACAGGCCCGAACACGACCCCAAATCCCTACCCAAACGGACAGAATCCGGACAAAACGGACGTTCGTTTGGGGTCGCGCGGTGGAGTTGGCCTGATATCGTCCATGTACGATTCATACTAGATCTGACCAACTGCCCATCCTACCTCCTCTACCTTTTTGACAGCTTATCTTTTTGTCTCAGTAGAGTCTTTCTGTGGCATGTTTCAGTCCTCTTTCCCATTACTTAGAAAAAGTGAGCCATGAATTCCTCAAAGCGAGGCTCATCAAAATGAAAAATCTAAAACTACTATAAGACTACTAAAAAATAATAAAACAAGAAAAAGATTTGAACGATTAAATTACTGCTCCTGCTGGTTGGCGATTGGGGGAGAGGCGAGGAGACGCGACACGTTACCGAGGCGAGCCATTGTCCAGCTCGCTTTAACCCTGCGCCTATTCTAAGATCTTTCACCCCTTGCTCTCTGTCTTTCTTGGTTCTCATGGCGACCACAGGAGCGATCCGACAAATCAATGTAGATCTTCGTTCCATTCGGAGAGCGGTGGTGGAGTGGGAGGCGCATATGGCAAAGATCGCGGGGCGTGGATCCATTGAGGCCCTTCCTAGTGCTTCACCGTGGACAGGTGCTAAGCATGCCACATAAGCGAAAAAATGGCATGGCACAACAATTAAGGAGGAGCGAGAGCACTTTGGTAACCCCAGAAAAAACCAATGCTAAGCGCGTGAACCTAGACAAACCACTTAAATGAAACAACTTGACCAATGCATGAAAGACTTTAGGTGCTAACTCATTAAATAAAGTGAGCTTAGCAACAACAAGTTAAGCACCTATGCATTGGGGAGTTAAGTTGCTAAGGTATTTAATGCACTTAGCACCTCATCTAAGCACCTTTGCATTGGAAGAGGCCTGCGGCTGGCGAGGCTCCACGAGATCAGTTTGTGGTTTGTGAAATTGCAATAAATGTGGAAGAAGACGTTGGATGTCTCAAAAGATGTGAAGGCGGAGGAGGAGAAGCTGATGTTCGGTAGAAGGGTGTTGTTCCCAAACGAGCTCATCCTTTGGGCCATGGAGGAGGCCGAACCGGGAGATTCGAAGCAAAGGGCGAGGTGAGCGGCCTTTCGCTCACGGATCCAACACCCTCCCGACCCCGTAGGAGGACGCGGTCGCGGTGGTGATGGTGCTGCCATCGCCAAGAACTCAGATGGCAGCGATCCTGATCGAAGACGACGAGGTCAAGGTGGGTGGAAGGCGAAGGCCATGGAGTTTGTGCACACGTGGCAATGCTCCTTGCGGTTTCCTCGTCAATTTGCAAGGCTTCTCAGTATCTCTTGCTCCGTGGCAGTGGAGTAAGGGTCTCCCTGACTGCTAAACCACTACTGGTTGATGGCGGGGGAGGACTCCGACATGGAGGGCCGGTAATCATCATCGGATTAAAGAAGCCTTGTTCTTATTTGAAATCCTTACATTCTCCTTCGCGATTTAGCGAAGTGGGGATTGTGTTAGGAAGGGTAGGGAAGGCAGTACATGAGGGGAAGTGCTAGAGTGCTAATGACAACAAAGAAAATACACTTAAAAAGGGACTCAAATAGAATTAATGAAGGAGTTGATGAAGGGTTCTAGCGCCTCCTTAGTTCTGTGTATCATCTTTGCAAAATCCTCCTCAGTCTGACCAACCAAGAAGCATGTGAAGGTGCAATACCCCTAATATGCTTGTTGTTTCTCTCTTTCCAAATGATCCAAGCAGCTATGGTGAAAACTTCCATAAACATAGGCTTGCTCCAAGCACTTCTGCCTGCATAAATCAATTGTGATATGCAATGATAAACTGGCTAGACAATTCCCAGGGATCCCCAACATGCAACACCGAATGGGCATTTGAAGAAAAGGTGCACTAAGGTCTCCTAGGGAGGGCAGTGCAGAGAAAGCAAGGAACATGTTGTGTGGACGACATTACAATGTCACTCACGACAAAAATTTTTTAATTAAGGGGATGTTGGAGGAATCCTTAGATAAAGGGGTTAATATTCTGCAATATGCTTATTACACTATTCGTCTCTTGCAAGATGAAACCTGAAATTCATTCTCTTTGATTTTGGACGAATGTGTGGATTGACAATTAATTTTTCCTAAGAGTGAAATCTTCCTGTTTGGTGAGGCATTAGAGAAAAGCCAATTTATAGGAAATATTTACATGCAAATTGGGATATGTCCCCTTGAAATATCTGGGCATCTATGTCTGTAGTGTGAGGATTAGGAACAAACACTAGAAGGGGTAATTGAATTTTTTGAGAAAAGGTGTGGGTGCTTGCAGGGGAAAATTGTAAAACATTGCTGGAAGGATTACTTTGGTAAAAGCATGCTTGACAAACATTCCCCACTTTATGATGTTTATCTATCCTACACATGTTCGGATGAGGAAGAAAGTTGATTTTTTAGGGCGAGGATTATTTGGTAGGCTCATGAAGACAAGAAGAAATATCATTTTGTTAATTGAAAGACTTATTGCCATCCCAGAGATCGGGAGGGGGCTTGGAAGTTCTAAACTTATATCTTATGAATAAAGTTCTATTGCCAGAACAGTTTTGGAAGCTAGAGACTGAATCTGGGTTGTGGCAATATGTTCTTTTAAATAAATACAAAAAAGGAAAATGCTTTTTTGGCATCAAGCCCAAAGTGGAAGATTCTCACTTTTGGACTAGCCATCTGCAAGTGAAAGATTTATTTTATGAATACTCTAAAAAAGGTTATGGGAAATTGGGGAGAATACACCATTTGGGGAAGATTGATGGATGGGGGACAATTTTCCTATCCCGAGGTTATACAACCTGAGTTTTGATCACAATATATCTATGGTTGATGATATTAACAAAGAGTAGGGATGCTTTACTTTTAGACAAACTCTTATGGGGGAACTCCTGAAATTTTGGAATAAACTGAAATTAAGATGTGAGGGAGCTAGAATGTTAAGGGGGAGGATAAAATCAAATTAATGCTCAATGTTGACAGAAAATTCACTATAAGAACCCTATATTTTTTCTATATATAATCTGCTTATGGGCTTCCTCTGGTATTTATTAGGAAAACCAAAATCCCTTCTAAAATCAAAAAAGAATTAGGGTTGATGGTAAAACAAAGCTTCCACACTAAAGACAATATACTGACAAGGTGATGTAAATGTAGTAAATTTTGTGTCCTCTATGGGCTGATGAAAAATACTGATCATATGTTCCTTCATTGCTTTGCTGCTAGGTTTGTTTGGAGCTTGTTGAAGTGTGCCTTCGATCTTAACTCAATTCCTGCCAGTCTGTGTGAGTGCTTTGGAAGCAGGATCAAAGGCTTTCCAAAAGTATACAAATGACTAGTACTGGTGGGAATTGTTGTAATGTTTTCTGTGATTCAGAGATACAAAACTTGTTGGAAATATGCCCTAGAGGCAATAAGATTGTATTATTATATTTCCATTATTAACAATTAAGACTTTATATTTCATGCTATAACTGCTATGATCCTGAATATGCGATTCATTGGAAAACTCATATGCACGTGTGAAATGATAAATGGTAAATAATAGGTTCCCAGTTTCGCCTCCAAGACCGACTCAAGTGTTGTTGGTGATCACGTTTTCTGGATCTTAGGATATCGTTAAGTGTAGCGATAGTCCTAAAACAACAATGCGGGTATGCCGTTAGAAGAACGATCATATTGAATCGACCCAATACGTGTATGTTATACTATGTGACCATATCGTCTGAAATCATCTGTTATAACATGGAGTGTTAGCATGTGTTTTAGTTCCTCAGACCATGAGGGTGTCTCGGTCACTTCCTACCAACGACGGGCTTTGGGGTTGCTCAAACGTCATCTGTAATAAGGTGATCATAACGACAACTTTTAGGTCCTCGGAAAGTCTGACAAATGACCGAACAACTCGAGAGTGGGATTTGCTCCTCCGACGATTGGGAGATATTATTAGGGCCCTCTCTGTGTGAATACATCCATCATCGTCTGGCCAGACACAGGTGACAATGTCACGGGGATGCCAGAACACGTCAACGAGAAAAGAAGAACAAAATCGGTAACGGGAGCAACGGTATAGTGAGCATGGTGATGACTCAGGAGGATACTGATACACACCGGGTTTTGTAAAGTATCATGAAGCAAAGGGAAAATTACATGATAACCAAAGGTTCATTCGAATATCATTCATGTAATCATAGGGACCGATATGGATGTCCACCGTTCTGCTATCGGTCATTGAACGAAGGGGTTTTCGTTCATGTCTATAGTTTACCGGACCTACGGGGTCACAAGCTTAAGGTAATAACGATCTGCTGAGTGTTAGCAGGATGTGAGTTATGAGAATACATTTGTGGAATTGTTTCATTAATATCCAAAATAGTGCCGAGAGGTTCCGGAAGCGTTCCGGGGTCACCGGAAGGGTTTTCGGTGAATATAGGGTAACACCGGGTATTACAGATTAATAATATATAGGTGGAAAATGTTTCCGGGGATGTTAAATTATATATATATATATATATATATATATATATATATATATATATATATATATATATATATATATATATAATGAGCTGAAAATGTTTAGAACATTTTATATTTAATTTAAATATCAATGGGCCTTAAAGGCCAAGAGGTGGAAGGCAACTTTGGCCACAAGGGCCCAAGTAGGAAGGCGCCCCCCTTTCCTTGTTGGGGGCTGAATTGGACTAGGGGAGGGAGTCCTACTCCCTCTCCCTACGACGGCGCCCAAAGGGGCACTTTCCCCCCTTGGTGGCTGCCCTCTCTCCCCCTCTAACCTATATATACTAGAGGATTTCCACCCTATGGATATACAAGTTTTGGAGCCTCCTCTCGTTGATCTAGTGCATGTTCTAGTTAGTCCTAGTTGACTAATTAGAGCGAGCCCTAGCCACCTCTAATACTCATAGTTAGAAGCCCCGTGTGGTTCTAATATCCTCCCTCTAATTCTTCGGCAACGATAAGCTCTAGAAGGCAAAGTGCTGCCGGTTTGTGAAGATTGTATGCTTGCAACCAAGTAGAGAGGTCGTGCTTTCAGTCTTCCGTTTGAGGGATCGTTTGGGGGTGGTTCGTGGGATCGTCATCGACGTTCGAGGGACTCCAAGTACGATCTACACCGACTCATCTACTTCCGCTGCACTCCCGGAGTCAGTAACGATCATTGATCACTACTCGTTATGCATCTTCATATTGTTCCTGGGTGATCGTAGGGCGGATTTTTTTGTTTTCTACTATGTTTCCCAACAAAAATGATGTATTGTTTGAGATAAAAAATATCTCTGCCCTGATGGCTATAAGTAAATTGATGTGCTATTTGATTATGGGATGGTCTATTCTGCAGATAAAGAAGGCAAGTAAAAGGGTGCTCACGCTGGGGGGAAACTCATCAAGTGGGTGGCAAATGAGGTGTATCGAGCTTCGCAAGGTTGGAGGCCAGGAGTGTCCCAGATTGCATATGGCTAGAGCAATACCGAAGGTATCCTTTTCTGTGGTTATTTGAGTTGCCTTTCCTTCCGATCAGCAGTCGTAGTAGGTGGAATGAAATCCTTCCTTTTAGTATTTGTAGTTTGGTGTTTGTGGAGGTATATGTATGTTGGCTTGTCACTCTCTTTCGATCTTGCATGATCGTGATTGATACGTCCATTTTGCATCATGCTTTTATATTGGTATTTATTGCATTATGGGCTGTTATTACATGTTATACCACAATACTTATGCCTATTATTGAAGGAAATATGCCCTAGAGGCAATAAAAAAGTTGTTATTTTATATTTCCTTATATCATGATAAATGTTTATTATCCATGCTAGAATTGTATTAACCGGAAACTTGATACATGTGTGGATACATAGACAAAACACTGTGTCCCTAGTAAGCCTCTACTAGACTAGCTCGTTAATCAAAGATGGTTGAGTTTCCTAACCATAGACATGTGTTGTCATTTGATGAACGGGATCACATCATTAGGAGAATGATGTGATGGACAAGACCCATCCGTTAACTTAGCATGTTGATCGTTCAGTTTTATTGCTATTGCTTTCTTCATGTCAAATACATATTCCTTCGACTATGATATTATGCAACTCCTCGATACCGGAGGAATACCTTGTGTGCTATCAAACTTCACAACGTAACTGGGTGATTATAAAGATGCTCTACAGGTATCTCCAAAGGTGTTTGTTGGGTTGGCATAGATCGAGATTAGGATTTGTCACTCCGAGTATCGGAGAGGTATCTCTGGGCCCTCTCGGTAATGCACATCATAATAAAGCCTTGAAAGCAATGTGACTAATGAGTTAGTTGCGGGATGATGCATTACAGAATGAGTAAAGAGACTTGCCGGTAACGAGATTGAACTAGGTATGGAGATACCGACGATCGAATCTTGGGCAAGTAACATACATATGACAAAGGGAATAACGTATGTTGTCATTACGGTACGACCGATAAAGATCTTCGTAGAATATGTGGGAACCAATATGAGCATCCAGGTTCCACTATTGGCTATTGACCGGAGAGGTGTCTCGGTCATGTCTACATAGTTCTCAAACCTGTAGGGTCCGCATGCTTAACGTTCGATGACGATTTGTATTATATGAGCTATGTGATTTGGTAACCGAATGTTTTCGGAGTCCCGGATGAGATCACAGACATGACGAGGAGTCTCGAAATGGTCGGGAGGTAAATATTCATATAAAGTACGATGGTATTTGGACATTGGTGTTCTAGGGGTACCGGGTACGTATCGGGTCACCGGAAGGGGTTCCGGGCAAACCCTGGCAAAGATATGGGCCTTATTGGGCCAAGGGCAGTACAGACCAGCCCCTAGTGGGCAGGTGCGCCCCCATATAGGCCAAATAGGAGGAGAATAAAAGAGGGGATGGGAGAAAGGAAATAGGAGGATTCGGCCTCCCCCTTCCCTTCTCTCCCCCCTCTCTTTCCTCCCCCCTCCGGTACTTATGGAAGGGGGGAGGCCGACTTGTGGGAGGCATCTTATACGTCTCCAATGTATCTATAATTTATGAAGTATTCATGCCACGTTTACAACAATTTATATGGTTTTGGTATGATTTGCATGGAACTAACCCGGACTGACGCTGTTTTCAGCAGAACTACCGTTGTTTTTGTGTAGAAATTGAAGTTCTCCAAATGAGCTGAACTTTTTCATGTTTTTTTTGGAACAAAAGAGACCCCCGAAGCATTGTGGGAGGACCAGAAGAGCCACGAGGAGGGAACAACCCACCAGGGCGCGCCTGGTGGGCCTGGCTTACCCCCGTGGGTTGTGCTCACCTCGAGGCCCATATTAGCGTGAAACCAACGCCTAAAAATTCTATAAATAGAGAAACCATCAGGGGTTAACCTAGATCAGAAGTTCCACCGCTGCAAGGCTCTGTAGCCACCGAAAACCAATCTAGACCCCATTCCGACACACTGTCGGAGGGGGGAATCATCTCCGGTGGCTATCTTCATCATCCCGGTGGCCACCACGATGAGGAGGGAGTAGTCCACCCTCGGGGCTGAGGGCTTGTACCAGTAGCTATGTGTTTAATCTCTCTCTCTCTCTCTCTCTCTCTCTCTCTCTCTCGTGTTCTTGAGATGTCACGATCTTGGATTATCGCGGGCTTTCTCTCTCTCTCTCTCTCTCTCTCTCGTGTTCTTGAGATGTCACGATCTTGGATTATCGCGGGCTTTGTTAATATAGTCGGATCATATGGTGTTTTCCCCTCTCTATCTTGTTGTGATGAATTGAGTTTTTTTCCCTTTGAGATTTTGTTGTTATCGGATTGAATACTTTTATGGATTTGAGAACACTCGATATATGTCTTGAAATTGAATACTCGTGGTGATAGTGTGGTATCGTATTGATTCACTTGATATATGTTTTGGCACTCTATGCATAGGGGTTGATGCATGTTCTTGTCTTTGTTTCTCCGGTAGAAATCTTGGGGCACTCTTTGAAGTTCTTTGTGTTGGATTGAGTATTATTAATATGAATTTGCTTTGGTGTTATTTTAGTACGAACTCTAGGATAAATCGAGCGGAAAGAATAGCTTTGTGTTATTTTAGTACGAACTCTTGAATAGATCGAACGGAAAGAATAGCTTTGAGGTGGTTGCGTACCCTACAAAAAATTTATTCTTATGTTCTCCTCTAGATAGGAACCTTGCAGTGATTCTTCATCGCACTTCGAGGGATTGTTATATGATCCAACTATATTAGCATTGTTGAGAGGTTGCACTAGCGAAAGTACGGACCCTAGGCCTCATTTTCAAGCATTACAATACCGTTTTTGTGCCCGTTTACTATTTGTTACCTTGCTGTTTTCATTTATTCAGATTATAAAAAAAATATTTCTACCATCCACATTACACTTTTATCACCATCCCTTCGCCAAACTAGTGCACCTATACAATTTTCCATTGTATTGGGTGTGTTGAGGACACAAGAGGTTTCTTGTAGTTGGTTGCAGGGTCGTTTGAGAGAGACCATCTTCATCCTACACCTCTCACGGATTGATAAACCTTAGGTCATCCACTTGAGGGAAAATTGCTATTGTCCTACAAAACTCTGCGCTTGGAGGCCCAACACGTGTCTACAAGAATAAAGTTGCGTAGTAGACATCAAGCTCTTTTCTGGCGCCATTGCCGGGGAGGTGAGTGCATGAAGGTATATCTTTAGATCTTGCAATTGAATCTTTTAGTTTCTTGTTTTATCACTAGTTTGGTTTACAAAAGAAAACTACAAAAAATGGAATTGAGGTTGCATCATATTATTGATCATCTTTATAATATCTTTCTTGAAAATGATGGATCAGAAAATTGTGCTCATTTGTGAGAAGAAGAAGTCAATAAATTTTTTGGCACAAAATATTTGAATGATGAGCATGATTGCAATGTTGTTAGTATGAATTCTTTGAATATCCATGATGTTAATGATATGCAAAGCCATAAGCATGGGGGTGCTATGTTTTATGAAGATGATATTTTTTGTCCCCCAAGTTTTGATGAGAAAATTTATTATGATGATTGCATGCCTCCTATTTATGATGATTATATTGATGAAAGTGGACTCGGAGAGGTCATGACTTTATTTAATGATGAATCCATCATTTTGGAAGAGGTTCCAATTGACTATGACAACAAAGTTCCTATCTATGATGACTATGGTGATGACATATATGTTATAGAGAATAATTATAAGCATGAAAATTGTCATCATGATTTTAATTTTCAATCCCATGATAGTTATTTTGTTGAGTTTGCTCCCACCACTATTCATGAGAATAAATTTGCTTATGTGGAGAGTAATAAAATTTCTATGCTTATGCATCATGAAAATAATCCTCTATGTGATAGTTATATCGTTAATTTATTCATGATGCTACTGAAAATTATTATGAGGGAGGAACTTATGCTTGTAGGAATTGCAATAATATCAAGTTTCCTCTCTATGTGTTGAAAATCTTGAAGTTTTGCTTGTTTTGCCTTCCTATGCTAGTTGATTCTTGCTCCCATAATTTGTTTTCTCACAAAATCCCTATGCATAGGAAGCATTTTAGTCTTAAATGTGCTAGTCATATGCTTCCTGATGCTCTTTTTCATGTTTCAATTCTTTACTTTTATGCGAGCATCATTGAAATCATCATGCCTTGTTAAAATGCATTAAAGAAAAGCGCTTGTTGGGAGACAATCCAACACTTTTACCTACTATTTTTGTATGTTCACATGATTATTCTACTGTATTGATCATGTTTTATTGCTTTTGTTTCAATAAAGTGCCCAGTAAAGCCTTTGGGATCATGTTGGGTGATAGTTGACTTGATCTTGCTAAAAACAGAATTTTTTGCGCTCACTAATTCTCATTTCTAACAGAATTGTGCTTTTGTGTTGATTATTTTTGCAGAAGTTTAATATACAAAATTTTCACGTTTTCCTAATTTTTCAGAATTTTTGGAGTAGCATAAGTATGGTAGTTATCCAGATCATTATAGACTGCTCTGTTTTTGACAGATTCTATTTTTAATGCATAGTTTGCTTGTTTCTAGTTTCTATGGCCTATATTGCTCAATATAAATTGGGGAAATGATATGCTACAGTAGGCATTGTGTGGAAACAATTATGAATCTTGTCTTTGACAGTAGCAAAGTGAAATGGTTTGCTCTTTATCATACTAACCTATCTCACGAAGTTCCGTTAAGTTTTGTGTGATTGAAGTTTTCAAGTTCTGGGTGAGATGTCGATATGAGGAGAATAAGGAGTGACAAGAACCTAAGCTTGGGGTTTCCCAATGCACCTGTCGGCGTTCTAGGAACGGGGGTCCCCAGACTTGCCTGCCTGCGGCCCACGGCGTGGCTCCACTCGCGGCCCAGTACGGCCCGTCTTCACCAGCAAACACTCAAGACCCTCGCGAGGGGCCAAGCCTCACGAGGCGGACGACACAAGACCTCCTCGGGAGCGGTCTGATTAGGCTGGCTCGCGAGGGGCGGAGAGATCAAGGCGAGGCGAACCTCGCGAGGTTCCTACAACGTCAAGCATGACGACCAAGATCAGGCGGGCGCCAGCGCGCACAGTGTCCTCGTTTCCTCTTTGGTGCTAAGGAGGCAAGCGCAGGCGATGAGTACCGAGGCATCAGGCAAATGTTTCCATATCGGTGCAACGATACCAAGACCCACAGGACGGCAGGACGGAGGTCACCGTGGAGCCCAAGACGGCATCGCCACCAAAGCCTTTGGCAGGCGAAGACCACCTTTAGTCAGGATAGCTTGTACTAGTTGTCCCCTTTCAAATTGGACGTTGTGGCATCCCTTCCCGCTCAATATTTGGGAAGAGGACCAGGGCCTCTATAAATAGGACTAGCCACCATAGTAGGAGGCACCTCTTCTTGGACCAGATCCATCCCATCCTCACACCCACCAAAGCACAAGAACACCTCACCTCAGGAGGTTGTTCTTCCCCTTGTACTATTCATCCTCAGCCCGAGAGGCAATCCACCACACCTTACTGGAGTAGGGTATTACACCACATCGGTGGCCCGAACCAGTATAAATCTTGTGTCTCTTGTGTTGCAAGTTCGTCGCGCTAGCCTTTGAGATCGTGGCGAGGTTGAAGGCGTGATTAGGTAGGAGGAGATCTTCGCGTGCACCCCAGTCTTCGAACCTTGAGGGTTTTGCCGGAACCCGAAATCCGACATTTGGCGCGCCAGGTAGGGGTGCGCCAGAGCTTCCCTTCCGTCAATCTGCGCTCTGCCACCACCGTGCTACTCCCCCATGGCAAGCGCTGCTCTTCCCGCTCCGACGACCGATGCCAGCGGTGGGGCCAGGGGGCTCCGAGCCTTGGCCCCTGCCTTACAACGGGTGCAGTGGCCGCCCAAGTTCAAGCCGGAGATGCCACCGTGCTACAACGGCGCGACGGGTCCGGCGGTTTTCCTGCTGACGTACGAGGAGGCCATCCTCAAGGCTGGGGGCGACGACAAGGTCATGGCCAACTGGCTTCCCATGGCCCTCGCTGGCGCGCCGCGCGCCTGGCTGGTCGACCTCCCCGGATCCACGGTGGCGTCTTGGGAGGAGTTGCACGACCTCTTCGCCACGCGCTTCGCGGCACCGGTTTCACAGCCCCAGAATTGTTTGTAGTTAGTGGCATCTGCATCCATGCGTCATGTTTGATTTCAAAGGAATTTTGAAGTGGGGATGACCAAGCCCTAGCACCAAAGCAATTCAAATAGGTTCAACTAAGAAAATATTTTTAAATGAACCCAAATGGCCTTCAAAAATGTTCACCATTTTTGGGAATGCTGGAAACAGTAACCAGAGATATTGCACATTTTTCCATGACATTTGGATTATTGAATAAATTCTTATTGTATTTGAATTGGGGCATTTAAATCCTATAAATATTTTTAAATGCTCTAATAATTCTGAAACTAGTTTTGGGTTGTTACGAATAATCCCAACAGAGCCCACAATTATTCTCAGAATTTTTGGAATCGTTTTAGTATTTTTAATAAAGCCCAACAGTTGCAGGAAAATTAGAAAACAGAAAACAATTTAGTAAGAGAGAGAGAAAGGCCAGAGGCCACATACCCGGCTGGCCCGGCCCATCTGGCCTATGCCAGTCATCACCTACCTCTGCCAAGTGGCGGAGGAGGGACTGTGACGCCGCCCGCCGCCACGCCACCACCCCTGCACTGCCGTCGCCCGCGCCCCATTCGGCGCCTCAGCGCCTCTGCGGCACCGCCCCGACCCCTGGACACCACTCTCCCCTCCTCTGCTCTCCCCCTCGTCCTCTCCCCCTCATGCCCGAGCGGGTCCACCGCCGCCGTTCGCCATAGCCGCGGCCACTGCCTCCCACTGGACCCCTCGCCGTGTCTGCGAGCTCCGTCTCGACGTCCCCGACCTCCTCGATGACCCACGAGGCCCCGGACGCGCTGCAACACCGCCATCGATGCTTTTCCCCTCCTCAGCCACCGGAGATCACCTCGCCGCCCCGCTCAGCTCCGGCCTTCCCCGAGCTCGCCGTCTGCTTCAACCGACTCCCCGTGAGCTCCTCTTCCTCCTCCCCCTTTCCGTTCCTGCTCTCAAGCACCACAGCGACCGCACCGAGCTCGACCGCGCTCGCCGCCGCCACCGCACGTCGCCGTCGTGGCCACAGCCACGTTGGCTTGATTCCGAGCATGTCACCATGCTCAGCACATCACTAGGAAGCCGTAGCACCCAGCCGTTCGCCCCGCCGTGCCCCACAGCACCATTTCCAACCTCGCCCGAACTCCGGTCGCCGCGGGAGTGGACGCCGCCGTTGTTCCAGGCCACCTGCGGTGAAACCGATGGCACCAGTCGATGCGACCGGGCCTCCTCGTCACGTAGATGGCCTCCGCCGTTGGTTTGGTCGTCGGAGGTGCAATCCCGCAGCCCTCCGCCGTCTCTGTCATCGTCGGCAATGAGCCGTTGACCGGGTCCGGCGGGTTTGACCCCGCTTGACCGGGGTTTGACTTCCCCCCTGACTCACTGACGTGTGGGCCCCGGCCACTAACTAAACTGGGTTAACACTAACTAATATTAGTTAGTTAAACTAACTACTGACAAGCAGGGCCCACAGGCCAGTTTGACCTGGACCGTGCCCCGTTGACTCGCTTACGTCATGCTGACGTTATGCTGACGCGTTAAATCATTTAATGGATTTTGTTCACTTCTAAATAATCCAGGAAAATCCAGAAAATGATTTAAACTTCTAAAATTCATAGTAATTCAACCGTAACTACAAATGAAATAAATTATATATGAAAAATTATCAGAAAAATTCAAGGAATCTGTTTATGGCATTTTCATGCATGTTTGAACAACCTAGGGTTGCTGTACAGGGCAATTTGCATAGTTGACATTTAAATAAACACATATGGAGTTTGAATTTGAACCTTGGTTCAAACCACTTCATTTAATACGCTTGCCGATTGCAGTAGCTAAATCAACAGCATATTGCCATGACATTATCATGCATCATAATTGTTGCATTGCATTGATTGTGTTCCTCTTTGTTTGCCGGTAATTGTCCCCTCTCGATAGACGTGGTTCCGGCGATTGTTCAATGACACCGATGAAGAACTATAATATCTTTAGAAGTGCCAGGCAAGCAAAACCCTCTTGCTCATTCCGATACAATCCCACTCTCTCGCTCCTGCTCTCTTTTACTGCATTAGGACAACAACGATTCATCTGTTACTTGCTGCGGTAGTTGAACCCCTTTATCCTCTACATGACTGTCATTGCCACGATAAATAGATGAAACCCACTAGCATGAGTAGGAGTTGTTTGGCGCTGTTATGCCTACTCATTCATGCTTGTTTGTCATGCCTGCTCTTGCTTAGAGTTGAGTCGGGCCTGATTCATCGGGAATGAATTGGAATGGTGTGTGAACATGTCCTCTTGTGTGTGAGCTAAGTGTGTGAACACGATTTGGTAAAGGTAGCGGTGAGAGGCCATGTAGGAGTACATGGTGGGTTGTCTCATTGCAGCCGTCCTCAGAACTGAGTTACGTGTTTGTGATCCATGAAACAGTTACTACCACGCATTGGGCCCGAAACCAATGGACCCTCTCGGCTTCTTAACCACCCTTGTTCCCTGTCCGGGAGTTGCAACTAGTTTACGGTGTTTGTAGGATATGTGTTGGAGGCCGTGCGTAGTCTGACCCTAGGGGTGGGCTATGATGCGGTAGTAGATACACCGTGGCCGGTGTGCAAGAATGCCCGTTTGGTATCTCGGGAACCCTGCACACATCGTTCGGGGCCGTTAGTGGAAACCTCGGCGGACTCCTGCGGATGGAACCCGAATAGGCGATAAACCGGACTAGGGACTTGAGTGTTTAGGTAGGCCGTGACCGACACCCACGTTGGGCTTCCGCTTGAAGGTTGCCGAGTACATGTCGATATAACGGCGGTAAGTGGTGAGCGTGTGTGAAGAAGTACACCCTGCGGGGTTATAAATGATCTATTCGAATAGCCGTGTCGCGGAAAAGGACTTACGGGTTGCCTATATCAGTTCATAGACAAGTGAAAGTGGATACTCTAAAATGCGCAAGATAAGCGTGAGTGCTATGGATGGCGTTCCGTGAGGGAGGCGGGAGCGGGTCCATAGTGGTGTATTGATATGGTGAATATGTGGACTCGTGCGCCACCTCAAAAGAGTTACTTGCGATGCGTAGTTCGGGATAGCCACCGAGTCAAAGCTGGCTTGCTGCGGTCAAAATCCACCACCCCTTTGTTGATAATGATGCATATGCAGTTAGTTCGATGTAAGTCTTCTTGAGTACGTTTGTACTCACGTTTGCTTATTTTATGTTTTGCGAGAGGCGTCGGTCTTGCTAGTAGTTCCGCTTGGACTTCGACGTTTAGCTTGTTACCTCAGCTACGATCTGGTGCCCTCGGCAGGATCGGGTAGATAGTCGAGCTTCGAGCCTTTTTTCATTTGTAGATGTCGTACTCGGACATGTTAAGCTTCGCTTGTGCTTTGACTTGTATGCTCGAGTGTTGGGTCATGAGACCCATGTTTGTAATATCTCGCTCCTCGGAGCCTAATGAATAAATATTTGAGTCGTAGAGTTATGTTGTGATGCCATGTTGTATTTACACATATTGAGCATATTGTGTGTGTGTTTGAAATGCTTGGTATGTGTGGGATCTGACAATCTAGTTGTTTATCCTTGGCAGCCTCTCATATGGGGAAATGTAGTCTAGTGCTTCTGGCGATAGTAGTCCGCTACTGCCCGGTTCACGAGTCCTGCTAGCCCAAAGACTACTGCTTGGACACTTGGTGGCGGCATGTGTTTCACTTCGTTCCTATATGTCATCCCTTCGGGAAATGTCACGTGGTGATATCCGAGTCTGCCTAGCCCGCTACTGCCCGGGTTACGGAGTCTGTTAGCCAGTGCTACAGCCAGATTCATCGTTGATGACCAACATGCTCGATGTGATTCATGTATGCCTGTCCCCATGGGTTAGCGCCGCTTTGGGTTCACGGCTAGCCATGTCGGCCCGGGTTCTCTGTCATGTGGATGCTAGCGAAACGATCATATACGTGAGCCAAAAGGTGCAAACGGTGCCGGGCCATGGTAAGGTGACACCCGTGGGAATACCGTGCGTGAGGCCGCAAAGTTATATGAGGTGTTACCGGCTAGGTCAATGTGACTCGGAATCGGGGTCCTGACAGCGTTGGTATCAGAGCCTGACTGCCTGTAGGATTACCAAGCCAAACTGGTCGAAGTTGTGTCTAGAAATGCTTTAGTTATGTAAGGGAATTGATTGGGGAAGGAGCATAAGGCTCTTTTTACTCCTTATACCTCATGCCCCTCTGATCTGAGTCAACCTCTTCTCTTCTCTGGGGTTTAAGAACTAGGCTTCTCATCTATCTATCGGGATGACGTGTTACTAATCCATAGACTTTTAAGATTGTTGGTTTTAAGTCTCGATTCGTTTTACTACTTCCGTATGTTCATAGCTGGTCTCGGAATCTTGATATTGTGATGTTGAGTGGTTATGCCACCATTTTGCATGATGTCTCAAATCTTTTTGAGCATTTACAGCCGTTATGCTGTCCGAGTTATCCCAGGTTTCCAAACAATCTGATGCATTTGCAAATTCCTTCTTCCCGTTTCCGATGTCTCTTTGGGCCACGTTAATCACACTAATTGTTGAGTTGAGGTACTCTGTTGCCTCGACATATATATTGGAACTATTATTATGACCATAGGTGTCTTAGAAGACCACCTAGTAATCTAGCCATGTTTTGTGTCCCGGTGTGATAACTCTGGCCACCATTCTCGAAAGCATCCCGTGATGCCATTTAGTAGTAGGCATTCCACTCCTGGGTTTCTGAACCCGAGATTCACCCTACTTCATGTTGTTAGTATTTGCTAGTTCCTTTAGGATATTAGTAACCTTGCGACAGTCCTCGAGGTCCGTGGTATCTCATTCTTCCACATACCATGAACCATCCTTGGCAGGAGTTCCTTTGAACCAAAAGGTCACAACAAGAGTGCTTTCGATGAGTTCCCCATTCTATATTGTGACTCTGCCAGTTCTACCTTCTCCGCATGGGTTATCCGGAAGAAATGTTAAACTTTGCTCGACATACTAATCCATGCCTCCACAACTCGAAAAGTTGTATGTTCCTTGAGTTTTCCCTCTTTAGTTGTATTCTGAATCTCGTCTATCAATTGATAGTCAAGAGTATGTGTGCGATCGTGTTTATCAATGCCTATTATCCTTGTGGTCCGTCAAGCCATTCTATTTCGGAATGACTAGGAGAAACAAACTCCAGTACCTCATCCATTACTAGGATTGGGTCAAAGTAGTTGTATCCCGCAGATCAAAATGCCAATTCAGCTTTGTTCTGTTCTACCTTGGAGTATTACCCCCTTTATGTCAGAATTGTCATGAGAACTGCACCAACTCTCATGAATTCTTGACGTAGTGATACTTCTCACCATCATCATTCATTCCTCGGTCCTCGTGTTGTTGTAACCGGAATGCCGACAAGTGAATTGTGATGTGTGAAACCGATACTCCTAGCAACCTCGTTGCTTGGTAGCTAATGGACAATATCCTCATTCTTAGCGTGTTGGTTATTACATCATCATCCTAAGATTGATCATGCTACCTAGTCCTTATTTCTGGTGCACACTTGGATTGATGAGTTAGGATCTTGTCAAGTCCTCGCTCATTTGATCATATCGTCTTGCCTCAAAAGCAAGATTGTTCTCGAGCTTAGTAACATACCGGTGGTTCGTGACTTTCCAAATATCTTCTTGGAAGTGTTACCGGGTTGTTTCCTGGCTGTTATGTTGAGCTCGTGATCATGTTGGTTTTCTTCTAAACCACCCATTCTCCAAGAATCTGTGTTGGATACCCCTGAGCTAGTTGGTTGAGCTAAACAATAACTTGGACAGTTGGAAGATAAAAGCTTGTCTGACTTAGTTCATCACTAAGGGATATCCTTGTGTGTGTGTGTGTGTTGAAGAAAGATGATATCTTCGTTGGTTGATCCTCGTGATCAGTTGTCGGTGCTATTGACTTATCCAACCCTTGATTTGAGTATGGGCTATCGTCAAATCAAATCAGAACCAATGATATTCGTAATGTTGTCTTACTCGTGGTTGATCCCTCGAGCATACACCATTACATCTTTTGGTCTGACCAATGCTATCACCGTGTTCACATGATGGTGGAAGTCGATTGATATGGAAATTCGATGAGTTGCCGTTGAGCCCATTAGCAGCATTTTTGTCTCTCCCATGACTCATGTTGAACATCAACCTAGTGTTGTAAACTTTGTAAGCAATGCCTTCGTGTTCCGTTCATGAAGCCTATGCTTGGATGGAAGAAGTGACTTCCTCGAATTCATGTGCTTTAGGTAGAAGTTGCCGCCATGAATTTGAGAAAGGTTTGTTTTGTTTCCCTTGGAATCATCCCAAGTCGGTCATGCATGTGCGAAGTATTCTACGGTGCGATAGGTGATCATCTCCATTCCATATGAATTTCCTAGCACACCAAGCCACGAACTGATTTGTTCAAGGAAAAGAAGTTTCGTCATAAGAGCTAATCATATGACTTATGCAAGGACTTCGTTGTCCGCGATGATGGTTCCCCACCTGAACTCGGTAGTGTTTTATCATAAGACTACTACGTGGTCATGCTTGTCTTGGACAGTGTGTTCACGGAGTTATAGCAGAACCAGCTCATGTTTTGGAGCTTACTATCGTAGTTCATCCCCCGAGAATCTCGCAACGTCATCTCGTCGATTTGTGTTGCAAACCTTCATCTTTCTTTCAGACATGCTGAGTCTGAAGTATCCTATCACCAATCGGATCTGAATCTCAGGCAGATATGATGGTTGGAACACTTCCAACATTTGCATATTGTTCCCAACTTGCACCCCATCATGCCAAATTTTCCATGGGCTGTCCTTCTCAGCAGTTGCTGTCCAGGATCATCTTCAAAAGTGGTCCTGTTATGGGTCCCATCCATTTCCGGTGATAAGCAAGGTGGTCCACATCATCCATTCAAATCTGGATATGCCATTCCTTTGAACTCCGCCAAATGATTGATGGTGATTGCCTTAGGCTGGTATAAAGAGTTTCAATGATCTCCGAATCAAAAGTAATTCTTTTTGCCACTTAAGGGAATATTGCTGCGAGTCACCTTCCTTAAGATGTTCCGTTATGGTAGCATGGCAACTCAACTCCTCGCTACGTTGACAACCGTTCACCACCCTCCTAAGTGTGGAATTGTATCCACGTAGTGAACCTTCGTCATCTGTTACGCTTCATCCCTCGGGATGTATGTTTCATGTCTCAGCTCGAGAAATGTTCAACGTATCATTCCATGAGTTGATCGTCAGTGTCCGATCTTCGGGAAGATCGATCCTTCTAGAGTTATCCTTTTCCTCTCGTTGTCATGATAGTTGGAGTACTCAGAGCAAGACATCGAGACAAATATGGTGATCGTGTCAACGTTCTTATGAAGTGCAACCTGGATCATGAAGTTTGTGATTCTTAGTGCCCTTTTTGTCTTCTTACCTCACGTCTTGAATATCGGGGCGAGATTCTTGTTTAGTGGGGGTGAGTTGTCACAGCCCCAGAATTGTTTGTAGTTAGTGGCATCTGCATCCATGCATCATGTTTGATTTCAAAGGAATTTTGAAGTGGGATGACCAAGCCCTAGCACCAAAGCAATTCAAATAGGTTCAACTAAGAAAATATTTTCAATGAACCCAAATGGCCTTCAAAATGTTCACCATTTTGGGAATCTTGAAGCTTGATAACAGAGATATTGCACATTTTCCATGACATTTGGATTATTGAATAAATTCTTATTGTATTTGAATTAGGGCATTTAAATCCTATAAATATTTTTAAATGCTCTAATAATTCTGAAACTAGTTTTGGGTTGTTAGGAATAATCCCAACAGAGCCCACAATTATTCTCAGGATTTTTGGAATCGTTTTAGTATTTTAATAAAGCCCAACAGTTGCGGGAAAATTAGAAAAGCAGAAAACAATTTAGTAAGAGAGAGAGAAAGGCGGAGGCCACTTACAGCTGGCCCGGCCCATCGGCCTATGCGGTCATCACCTACCTCTGCCAAGAGGTAGAGGAGGGACACCATGACGCCGCCCGCCTGCCACGCCACCACCCAGCACTGCTGCCGTTACTGCGCCCGGCCATGACGCCTCGAGCGCCTCTGCGGCACCGCCCGACCCTGGACACCACTCTCCTCCTCTGCTCTCCCCTCGTCCTCTCCCCTCATGCCCGGCGGGTCCGCCGCCCTTGTTCGCCATAGCCGCTGCCATTGCCTCCCCTCGACCCCTCGCCCGTGTTTGCGAGCTCCGTCTCGGCGTCCCCGACCTCCTCGATGACCCACGAGGCCCGGATGCGCTGCGCGCCGCCCGATGCTTTCCCTCCTCGGCCACCGGAGATCGACCTCGCCGTCCCTCTCAGCTCCGGCCTTCCCCGAGCTTGCCGTCTGCTTCAACCGACTCCCCGTGAGCTCCTCTTCCTCCTCCCCCTTTCCGTTCCTGCTCTCAAGCACCACAGCAACCGCACCGAGCTCGACCGCGCTCGCCGCCGCCACCGCACGTCGCCGTCGTGGCCACAACCACGTTGGCTTGATTCCGAGCATGTCACCGTGCTCAGCACATCACTAGGAAGCCGTAGCACCCAGCCGTTCGCCCCGCCGTGCCCCACAGCACCATTTCCAACCTCGCCCGAACTGCGGCCGCCGTGGGAGTTGAAGCCGCCGTTGTTCCAGGCCACCTCCGGCGAAACCGATGGCACCAGTCAATGCGACCGGGCCTGCTCGTCACGTAGATGGCCTCCGCCGTTGGTTTGGTCGTCGGAGGTGCAATCCCGCAGCCCTCCGCCGTCTCTGTCGTCGTCGGCAATGAGCCGTTGACCGGGTCCGGCGGGTTTGACCCCGCTTGACCGGGGTTTGACTTCCCCGACTCAGCGGCGTGTGGGCCCCGGCCACTAACTAAACTGGGTTAACACTAACTAATATTAGTTAGTTAAACTAACTACTGACAAGCAGGGCCCACAGGCCAGTTTGACCTGGACCGTGCCCCGTTGACTCGCTTACGTCATGCTGATGTTATGCTGACACGTTAAATCATTTACTGGATTTTGTTTAGTTCTAAATAATCCAGGAAAATCCAGAAAATGATTTAAACTTCTAAAATTCATAGTAATTCAACCGTAACTCCAAATGAAATAAATTATATATGAAAAATTATCAGAAAAATTCAAGGAATCTGTTTATGGCATTTTCATGCATGTTTGAACAACCTAGGGTTGCTGTACAGGGCAATTTGCATAGTTGACATTTAAATAAACACATATGGAGTTTGAATTTGAACCTTGGTTCAAACCACTTCATTTAATCGCTTGCGATTGCATTAGCTAAATCAACAGCATATTGCCATGACATTATCATGCATCATAATTGTTGCATTGCATTGATTGTGTTCCTCTTTGTTTGCGGTAATTGTCCCTCTCGATAGGCGTGGTTCCGGCGATTGTTCGATGACACCGATGAAGAACTATAATATCTTGAAGTGCCTGCAAGCAAAACCCTCTTGGTCATTCGATACAATCCCACTCTCTCGCTCCTGCTCTCTTTTACTGCATTAGGACAACAACGATTCATCATTACTTGCTGCGGTAGTTGAACCCCTTTATCCTCTACATGACTGTCATTGCCACGATAAATAGATGAAACCCACTAGCATGAGTAGGAGTTGTTTGAGCCTGTTGTGCCTACTCATTCATGCTTGTTTGTCATGCACTGCTCTTGCTTAGAGTTGAGTCAGGCCTGATTCATCGGGAATGAATTGGAATGGTGTGTGAACATGTCCTCTGTGTGTGAGCTAAGTGTGTGAACACGATTTGGTAAAGGTAGCGGTGAGAGGCCATGTAGGAGTACATGGTGGGTTGTCTCATTGCAGCCGTCCTCAGGAACTGAGTTCTGTGTTTGTGATCCATGAAACAGTTACTACCACGCATTGGGGCCGAAACCAATGGACCCTCTCGGCTTCTTAACCACCCTTGTTCCCTGTCCAGGAGTTGCAACTAGTTTCTGGTGTTTGTAGGATATGTGTTGGAGGCCGTACGTAGCGCTGACCCTAGGGGTGGGCTATGATGCGGTAGATACACCGTGGCCCGTGTACCGAATGCCCGTTTGGTATCTCGGGAACCCTGCACACATCGTTCGGGGCCGTTAGTGGAAATCTCGGCGGACTCCTGTGGATGGAACCGAATATCGATAAACCTGGACTAGGGACTTGAGTGTTTAGGTAGGCGTGGCCGACACCCACGTTGGGCTTCCGCTTGAAGGTTGCGAGTACATGTCGTAAAAGCGGCGGTAAGTGGTGAGCGTGTGTGAAGAAGTACACCCTGCAGGTTATAAATGATCTATTGAATAGCCGTGTCATGCGGAAAAGGACTTACGGGTTGCCTATATCGGTTCATAGACAAGTGAAAGTGGATACTCTAAATGCGCAAGATAAGCGTGAGTGCTATGGATGGTGTTCCGTAGGGAGGCGGGAGCGGGTCCATAGTGGTGTATTGATATGGTGAATATGTGGACTCGTGCGCCACCTCAAAAGAGTTACTTGCGGTCATAGTTCGGGATAGCCACCGAGTCAAAGCTGGCTTGCTGCGGTCAAACTCCACCACCCCTTTGTTGATAATGATGCATATGTAGTTAGTTACGATGTAAGTCTTGCTGATACGTTTGTACTCACGTTTTCTTATTTTATGTTTTGCGAGAGGCGTCGGTCTCGCTAGTAGTTCCTCTTGGACTTGACGTTTAGCTTGTTACCTCAGCTACGATCTTGTGCCCTCGGCGAGATGTAGTAGATAGTCGGGCTTCTCGGCCTTTTTCATTTGTAGATGTACGTACTCGGACATGTTAAGCTTCGCTTGTGCTTTGACTTGTATGCTCGAGTGTTGGGTCATGAGACCCATGTTTGTAATATCTCGCTCCTCGGGCCTAATGAATAAATATTTGAGTCGTAGAGTTATGTTGTGATGCCATGTTGTATTTACACATATTGAGCATATTGTGTGCATGTTTGAAATGCTTGGTATGTGTGGGATCCGACAATCTAGTTGTTTATCCTTGGCAGCCTCTCATATGGGGAAATGTAGTCTAGTGCTTCACGAGTGATAGTAGTCCGCTTCTGACCGGTTCACGGAGTCTGCTAGCCCAGACTCTGCTTGGACACTTGATCTGGCGGCATGTGTTTCACGCCGTTCCTATGTCCGTCCCTCGGGAAATGTCACACGGTGATATCCGAGTCTGCCTAGCCCGCTACAGCCGGGTTGCGGAGTCTGTTAGCCCGATGCTACAGCCCGGATTCATACGTTGATGACCGACATGCTCGATGTGATTCATGTATGCCTGTCCCCATGGGTTAGCGCCGCTTTGGGTTCACGGCTAGCCATGTCGGCCCGGGTTCTCTGTCATGTGGATGCTAGCGACACGATCATATACGTGAGCCAAAAGGCGCAAACGGTCCCGGGCCATGGTAAGGCGACACCCGTGGGAATACCGTGTGTGAGGCCGCAAAGTGATATGAGGTGTTACCGGCTAGGTCAATTTGACTCGGAATCGGGGTCCTGACACCGGTGCCCCATGCGGTCGCGGCCCTCCTCGGCGGCTCATAGGCGCCGCCCTCGGATCGCCACGCCAAGACGTTCCTTCGCCACATCAGCGCCGTTTCCATGCGGCAGGGGGCTCCACCGGGCTGGGTGGCACCCAAAGCCGACCTGACCTTCGATTCTGGAGATCACCCCGCCACCACCGCCGGCTCAGGCATGCTCCCAATGCTTTGCACGCCCACCATGTGCCACGTGGTCGTCACCAAGACCCTCATTGACGGTGGCACCGGCCTCAACGTGCTCTCGGTAGAGGCCTTCAGCCTCCTCCACGTGCCACTCGAGCGGCTCAGTCCCAGCAAGCCCTTCTCCGGCGTTGGAGGCGGCTCCTCCAGCCCCCTCGGACGGATCCGTCTTGCCGTGACCTTTGGCACCCGCGGCAACTTCCGCACTGAGCTGATCAACTTCGATGTCGCCCACAACGGCCTCCCGTACAATGCTATCCTTGGGTACCCGGCCCTGGCTCAGTTCATGGCGGCGACCCATCCGGCCTACAACCTCATGAAGATGCCTGGGAGCAAGGGCGTCCTCACCATAGCGGGGGATACCAAGGAGGCTCTGGCGGCACTCAAGCTCGCCCTCAAGACCGTCGCAGTAGCGCAGCCTGCCGATGCGTGTACCCCCGGAGCTAAGGCGGCCGCACCGACTGACGGTGTCTTGGACTAGGGGGTACTCACCACGTCGTCTCCCGACCAGCTGGATCGGGCCGAGGACCCCCATGGCGGTTCACTATTGGGCCAGTTCAGACAGCCCATGCCGCATACAAGGAGGATTCTACAAGACTTGGCGCCCAAGACAAGGACTCCTCTAAACCCTAGGCCTACGGTGCATATATAAACCGAGGCCAGGCTAGTCAATAGACAATCTCATATTCATTACTACAATATCTTGGTATATACATATACTTTGTACTACACCCATATGAATACAGTCAAAAGCAGCATGTAGGGTATTATCTCATCAAGAGAGCCCGAAGCTGGGTAAAACCCCGTGTCCATGTTACCATCGCTCCCAGACGCCTAGCTTAGGACCCCTACTATGAGATATGCCGGATATTGAGCCGACATTGGTGTTTTCATTGAGAGCCTGATGGCGGTCGCTACGGGGCGATGGGAATTCGGATCATCTCCGACGCGATCTACGCATCAGAGCCGAGCTTTATGGTCAATGTCGCCATCTTTTGTCGCCGGCTCGACTGGCCACCTTGGCTTAACCAAGGACTGTGCCCTACCTCCGATCATCATGTTAGGACGAGGGCCTTCACCAATATCAACTCCGATCTCTATCATGATCATGGAAGAATCATCCATGGAGCTTGGGGGCTCAATGTCAACATTGCCCTTGGGCGACCGTGCTATTTTTTCCGAACAACAAACTTGTATCCGCTGCCACCACCTCCTTGAGCATCGCTTTGATGATTACTTCGGTGGAATTGTGCGGAATTAAGTGTACAACAACCATGCCAAATTTCGTCGACTTCCGCTGGAGGAATCTCTGGCAATCTACGATATACCGGAACCCTGTCAAATCTGGACAGGAATCTGGACGTGTTTAGGGCGTGGTCTCCAGAGCCCAGCTCGGAGGTCCTTTGGAAGATCCAACCGTTCTTCTGCTCTGGAGTTCCCATATCTACCACCCCTCCAAATTTCAGCTCGATCCGACGGTTCAAACTCCGGGAACCTTCCGATGAGTGGACCAATTTTGGGATCTGTTTTCTGCGCGAATACGAATCCGGTCCGAGTTCATGTTTCTTCATGAACGGAATATTGGACAACCCTTTTGAAGGAATTTTTTTCTAGGGTATTGTGCGTTGTTTTTAAATACGTACCATAAAATTTTAAGCCTCCTCCGAGGTAATCTTCACCATCACGCTGGTGTCAAACCAGTCCGGCAATATTTCTCCACGGCTGCCGACCTGCGCTAGACACGTTGCCGCTTTGTTGACCCGAGCTCAACTTCTTCGATCATCATCTCGGCAAGTCGAACAAGAGTTTGGCATCGCGAAGGATAAATCATCACCAACATCGCTGCCCCACGGATTACAAGGAGCGGGCACACCGGCATCGCCGCATGGTCACTTCATCAAGCCGGCATTGACCGCGTCACAAGTCACGACCTGCATCAGCATGGCCGCGCTGTTGCTTCTTCAAGCCGATGTCCATCACGCCGACCTGCTTCAACACCTCGGCTAACATGGCAGCTGCAACATCTCCTCATCGACCTGCTCCATCACCTCGGCTGGACCAGGGACTTGGCTATTTCTTCATCAACATACTCCGGTGACTTCGGCGTCACCAGCCGACCAGCTCCGTCACGTTAGCTGGACCGAGGGTTTTGTCTCGGCAAGCCAACCTTTGCCAGCATCACCATGCCATCGCTTTATCGCCCATCAGGCAATGGGTGTGCGGATCGAGTCCCAATTTTGGGAATCACCTTTCTTCGAATTGCTACAACAAATAAACCAAGTGCTATTTATCCTAGTAATTCTTGCTTGTTTGGGTTTATTTTTCCCAAGGAATTATTACTCTGTTTTGTTCCATCATCTGTACGCAGATCTATCAAATGGTGGCCGCATTAACGAGGTCACACGATGGTTCGGTAATGGACTTCGACTATGTCACGTGGTCTCTTTGACAAGCCGACGCCGTCGTCCGAATCGGCATAAATCGGCTCGTGTGATCATGTTGTTGGTCGTGTTGCCATACCAACATGTTCGGTTGCCTCGGGGACTTCGGCATCGTTGAGAGAGCTCTACCTCATCGAGTTTTTGGCACACAGGCCATATGTCTTTTATTACTCACTTTGCATAAATTATTAATTATGCAACATTTTTTTAATTTATTATTATTCCTATTATATCTGGCTTGCACTATTTTCTGTGCATAGATAAAGGATCCGGATCGGGCAGCGCTGTCACCTCTGCGTACCGACGTACCACATCACCTCGGCTGGACCGAGGGCTTCGTCACCACTTCATTAACCCACGTCGGGGACTTTGGCGTCACACTGCGGCCTGCATTGTTCGTGCTATGTCGCCACTTTGGAGTGCCGAGCTCTTCACTCCGTCACCTCGGGACCGGTTTGGGGGCTGGGACATTGTCCCACCGTATGCTCGGGCCGTGCATCGACACCGAGCACATTAACCAGCTAAGTCACTTTTATGCTCAGAATTTTCAATTTTAAATTTTGTTCGGTTCGACCAAGCATTATACTTTTTTGGCAAAAAGTTGTTTTTGAAAACTTCCTTGTCAAAACTTTGTTTGTGACCCACAAATTCAAATACCCCATTTGCTTGGGGACTTCCTTTATGAAGCCTTTCCTCTTGAATATGATTATACTTGTATGGCTTCGTTCCTTGTTCGTGTATTATGCCACAATATGCACCATGTTGACTTAAGTGTTCCGCAAGCTGGATTGCCTTGCTCCTGTGTTTACCCCTACGTTCCCGATTGTTCGGCTAGGGAGTAAAGGGAGCACCTCTGCGATTGTCACGATCAGGTCATCCGAGCTCGGACCTCAGACTGGGTGAAGCCGAAAGCTAGCGCTCTTATTGTTTTCAACTATGGTCGGCACACAATGGAACTCATGAGTACAAAAAATCTATTGCACAAGTCTCATAGTAACAATGAGCAACCGAAGAAAGGTATCGGTGGAGGTACTATTTTCTTCTAAGATGCTTCTTACACTTCGTCAGTAATATAGCATAAGTTCCCTGAGCGCGCTTTGTTTGTTACAGCCTTATGGCCTGATTGCCTGGTTATCGGAAACACCGTCGATATTCTCAACAGGTGGAGTACATAACACTTTTTGGTCCTTCACCGAAGAGGGAGAACCCGACGGTCGGTTAAGACGCATTTAAAGTTTGGGTGAACACAGATATGATATAAGTACTTCCGTATATACAATCATTATACATAAAATTCTTTTGCCCAAGTCACTCGGGGGCTCTAAAATTAGTATGAGCCATTTTATAATAAATGTTTTCTTCTTGGTCATTGCAAAATCTTTTTCTATCACTCCTTTTTTCGACGCGAGTGTGTGGTCAATAGCCGGGGGGCCTAGTCTCTCTCTCAAAGCCGTTCGAGTTTAGTTTGCTAAACTGGCCTAACGAGCAGTACTCTGCCTTCGGGATAGGAGGTTACAGCCGTAAGCTGACCCGCTTGAGGTCTTGAGATCGGATGTGTCATATTAATGCACGACAGAAGCACCCCTTTTTTGACCAATTTTCGGATTGGCACCGAACACTTGATCTAATTCAGACGTCAAATTTTTACTAAATTGTTGGGTTTTCCAAGCCTATGGCACTTTTAAACTATTTGTGTGTTTCCCGCATAAGTCTCGCAGTGCAACGCCGGACACCTTTAGAGATTCGGCGAAAACATTCTCGGATATTGCTATATATGCATCGGTTTTGAATTGTGTCTTGATCAATAGTTGGGTTTGCGGCTCTGTGCTTGCCTCCTATGTTCCGCTTTGTTCGGCTAGGTGTGCAAAGGGAGAACCACTGCGATTGTGCTTCCAGCTCGCATGGTTAAGCACCTCAGTGGAGAAAGCCGAAAACTGACTGTCACAATAAGCGTAAACTGGTCAGCGATCCGATGACTATGTTAAATGATGGGCCATTCATAACATTGGCCGAAGTGTTTACGGCTTGACCTCGGCTGTCGCCAAACTCTAACCGGGGGCTCATAGCTAGCTTCCCCAGTTTAAAGCTCCTATGACTAAGTGAAAGTTATAAAGCCCTCATATCTGATTGCCTCGTTTCCGCTAACACAACCGCCTTCGGGCACCGAGACGTCGGTTAAGGGTCGTATTGTTATTGCGAAAACACCCTGTGTAGCATCTACAATGGGGCGGAAGCCGACGATGGGCCACTTTCAACTGATAAACGGTCGCAACGGAGTCATAATAAACATATCATCGGTGTTTGTACTTAATATACAAAGGCTGCCTTCCGTAATCATCATTATAAAGCCATACATATGCATCAATTTGACTTAAGATTTTGGCCAAGCTGGGTTGCCTGGCTCCTGTGCTTACCCCTACGTTCCCGATTGTTCGGCTAGGCGGTAAAGGGAGCACCTCTGTGATTGTTATTACCGGGTCATCCGAGTTAGTACCTCAGACTGGGTGAAGCCAAAGGCTAGCAATCTTAAAGGATCACATTGGTCGGCAACGACGGAAGTAAAAAATTTGGTTCATTAATACCATAGAGTTCGGGAACTTTCGTCGAACTAAATCCTCAATATTTTCCTCCCACATTGATCGGAGATGAGTTTTCATGATCATGATAAGCATGACGACCCAAATAAAGGAACCGATAGTGGGACTATTTTCTTTGGAAGATGTTTCTTACGTTAAGACGTAATATAACATATCTCTCTGTGTACCTTTGTTTATAAAACCGTATGACCGGATTGCCTTGTTTGCCATAAAACTTCGCCCTTATAACGGCTTTATAAAGTAGGACAAACACTCCCCAGCTACTGGCCAAGGAGGTCAAAGCCGATGGTCGGTCAATAAAGTTTTGTACAAAGCATATTTTAGCATTAATGATGAAAAGTACTTGGATACATAGAATCATCACACACAAAAATTGCGAGTAAAATCCATTTACTGCAATCCATCTTTTAACCCCTTGGGGCCTACCTTGGCAAGCTCGGATTTCGGCCAGCTCTAAACTCTTTTAAGAGATCTTTATTCTCTTTCCGAGAAGTTTGTGTTAAACACAACAAAATTTTCTGTCAAACGGATATCGATCCTTAATTCGGCCACCCGTTCCCACATTAAGGCTCGGGGGGCTACTGGGCTTTGTGCTCATTATTTACAAATATTAAAGGGGCACATCGATCCCCTAATCTGGTGTTGCCACCCGACCAGTGTCTCGGGGCTACTGCATTGCCTATTCAATGCAGAAAATTCAAAGTGCTCAGTTTTCGGCATAACCGAACTATGGACAAGCGCATCTTCGGACGACAATAAGTACCATATGGGACTTATCCGGCATCAAGATGATATATCACGGCGACTTCTCACGACCCTCTCTCAGGGGCCCGTCCGCCGATCACTATTACCTCTAATATATTACACTGCGTATCTATTCCTATGTATGTTGCCGAGCTAGGAGTTGATCCTCAGGCCGATTTCATGACCTGGGTCTCAAGGGCTACTAGGATCAGCGGTTTCATGTTTACCTTCAGGTGCATCTCGAGTTTTAGGCCGACACACACCTTGAGGGCTACTGGCAATACATCTCGCCAGCAAATAAATTTATACGCATCAGAAATAAAATCCGCAAACAATCAGCCCATGATCAAGGTGTTGAGCCACCTCGGAAGCAGTTCGGCATATAGCTCGGATGCAAGTGGCTGGCTCCTTAGAGAGCATTTCCGGCATTAAGCTCGGCTAACACTTTTTTGAACCAAGGTGATCTATGACACCTCAGACATAGTCCGGCATTGGAGCTCGGATGCAGTTTGGTGTTGGAGCTCGACTATAACAATACTCATCGGATACAGTCCGGCGTTGGAGCTCGGATACATTCCAGCGTTGGAGCTTGGAAGCGGTCCAGCGTTGGTGCTCGGCTGCAAAAGATACCTCGAATGCAGTCCGGCGTTGGAGCTCGGATGCAAGAAGACACTGCCGCCTGGGAACAACTTCAAACCCGTGGTGTGGCGTAGAAATAAGAGGGCATTGATAAAGGCCGGAAACTTAAAGGGACTCCTCGGATACCTGACGTGTAAACTCTTCGGATGCACTTCAGCGATCCTCAAGATCGAAGATGAGAAGATTTGTTGAACCAGTTTTCAAGACCGACGACCGAAGATGAAGAACAGTTCGGAAGAATCGAGGAGCATCCCCAACTTGAAGACCGGTTCAGGGGGCTACTGACGGTGTCCTGGAGTAGGGTGTACTCACCACGTCGTCTCCCGACCAGCTGGATCGGGCCGAGGACCCCCATGGTGGTTCACTATTCGGCCAGTTCGGACATCCCATGCCGCATACAAGGAGGATTCTACAAGACTTGGCGCCCAAGACAAGGACTCCTCTAAACCCTAGGCCTACGGTGCATATATAAACCGAGGCCAGGCTAGTCAATAGACAATCTCATATTCATTACTACAATCTCGTGGTAGATACATATACTCTGTACTACACCCATATGAATACAATAAAAAGCATCATGTAGGGTATTATCTCATCAAGAGAGCCCGAAGCTGGGTAAAACCCCGTGTCCATGTTACCATCGCTCCCAGACGCCTAGCTTAGGACCCCTACTACAAGATACGCCGGATATTGAACTGACACCGACCAAGAAGAAGCAGTTGTTCACCCAAGACCAGGCGGAAACCAAACAGGTGCCGGTCGAGGAAGACGGGTCCTCAGGGGCCACCTTCACCATAGGTGCTAACCTCGACCCCGACCAAGAGGAGGCATTGGTGAAGTTCTTGCGCGCAAACAAGGAAGTGTTTGCCTGGGAGCCCGACCAGCTGGTAGGGGTCCCAAGGGGAGTGATTGAGCACCACTTGAAGGCGTGTCCCAACGTACGACCTGTGAAGCAGAGGGCGCGGCGGCAGTCCACAGAGAAGCAGACCTTCATCGTTCAAGAAACCCGCAAGCTGGAGGCGGCAGGCATCATTCGCGAGGTCCGGTACCCTGAATGGTTGGCAAACCCCGTCGTTGTGCCCAAGAAAGGCGGGAAGGAGCGCATGTGTGTCGAATTCACCATCCTCAACAAGGTCTGCCCCCAAGATCCGTTCCCGCTTCCACGCATCGACCAGAGCGTCGACTCCACTGCCGAGTGTGACCTGCTGTGCTTCCTAGATGCATTCTCAGGCTACCACCAGATCAAGATGGCAGTTGAAGACGTCGAGAAGACGGCCTTCCTGACCCCGTGCGGGGTATATTGCTACACTTGCATGCCATTCGGGCTGCGCAACATGGGCGCGAACTTTCAGCGGCTAATGGACATCGCCCTGGGCCGGCGGCTCGGAAGAAACGCTGAAGCCTACGTCGACGACATTGTGGTGAAGTCTCGAGAAGCGAGAACCTTGATTCAAGACCTGGAGGAGACCTTTGAAAGCCCGCGCCCGGTAGACTTGCGGCTTAACCCGGAGAAATGTGTGTTTGGCGTCCCTTGCGGCAAGCTGCTGGGTTTCCTCATGTCTCACAGGGGGATCGAGGCGAACTCGGAGAAGGTCAAGGCAATCGAAGACATGAGTCCACCACAGATCCTCAAGGAGATGCAGAAACTCGGTGGCCGAGTGACTGCGTTGGGGCGCTTCATCTCCAAGCTGGGGGAGCGCGCCCTGCCATTCTTCAAGCTGATGAAGAAGAAAGGCCCATTCGAGTGGACTCCGGAGGCCGACCAAGCGTTTAAAGACCTCAAGAGGTACCTGACCAGTCCGCCAGTAATGGTAGCACCTCGACCCCTCAAGCCCTTGGTGCTCTACCTGTCTGCCACGCCCCACTCCGCCAGCGCAGTGCTGGTGGCCCTCAGAGAAGAGCGCCAGGTCAAGGGCCCGCCAAGTGGAACCGCCAGGCCGGCCGAGGTGGTGCGGCACAAAGGCGACGCTCCTGAAGCAGTTGTCGCTTTGGTAGACAGCCAAGCCCCTGAAGCCGAAGACCCCAAAGAAACACCTCAACCCTCAGGAGCCGAAGACTTCGCGGGCTCTCCTGCCCTCGTCGAGCACCCGGTGTACTTCGTCAGCACAGTGCTGCGGGATGCGAGGGCGCGATACCCCATGCCTCAGAAGATCCTGCTTGCGCTCCTGGTGGCCTCGCACAAGCTGTGCCACTACTTCCAGGGTCACCCCATCAAAGTCGTCTCGGCTTATCCGCTGGAAAGAGTGCTCAGGAGCCCCAATGCTGCAGGACGATTTGCTGAATGGAACATCGAGCTGCAAGCGTTTGACTTGGAGTTCAGCACGACCAGGGTCATCAAGGGGGCTGTGCTCGTAGATTTTGTGGCAGAATGGACCAACGCCCCAGAGCCCGAAGCAGGCGAGAATCAATCCCTATCTCCAGGAAGCAAAGCGCCAAACGGCTGGATCATGTACTTCAACGGCGCGTTCTCACGCCGAGGCGCGGGGGCTGGAGCGGTGCTCATCTCACCCACTCAGGACAAGCTCTACTACGCCGTGCAGCTTTGTTTTCAGCAAGGAGAGAAGGTCTCCAACAATATAGCCGAGTACGAAGGCCTTATAGCTGGCCTCAAGGCCTTGGTGGCCATGGGGGTGAAGCGCCTCACCATCAAGGGCGATTTGCAGCTCCTCGTCAACTTCTCCAACAAGGTGTACGAGCCAAAGTACGAGCACATGGAGGCTTACCTCGCGGAGGTGCGCAAGATGGAGAAGCAGTTCTTGGGCATGGAATTACAGCATGTGCCCCGTGGCACCAACAAGGAAGCCGATGACATTGCCAGGAGAGCATCCAAGTGGCTACCCCAAGAGCCCGGCGTCTTCGAGGAGCGGCTCTTCAAGCCATCAGCAGCACCACCGCTTTCAAGAACAGCGCTTCCTAGCGAGGAACTCCCCCAACCACCTGCCTCGGGAGCCCCGGCCTGCGGCCCGACATCAGGAGCGCGCTTGCTCTTGGCGCTCGAGCCCCAGGAGGGGTGCTGGACCAAGGAATTCAAGGAGTACCTGACGCAAGGGACGCTGCCGGAGAAGGAGGAGGACGCGGAGCGTGTGGCCCGACAAGCCACGACATACTGCATCCAGGACGGTGAGTTGTATAGGAAGCGGCCGAATGACGTTTCCCTATGTTGCATTTCCAGGGAACAGGGGAAAGAGCTGCTAGCCGACATACACGGCGGGGACTGCGGGCACCACTCGTCATCACGGACCCTCGTCGACAAGGTGTTCCGCAGCGGATTCTACTAGCCTACGGCACTCAACGACGCCACTGAGCTGGTGAGGTCTTGCGAAGCCTGTCAGTTCCACGCCAAGTAGATCCATCAGCCAGCTCAGGGCCTCCAGACCATCCCGCTCTCGTCGCCATTCGCGGTCTGGGGGCTGGACATCTTGGGCCCGTTCCCTCGAGCGCCTGGGGGCTACCGCTACCTCTACGTCGCCATCGACGAGTTCACCAAGTGGGCGGAGGTAGAAGCCGTCCACACCATTCCGGCCGGTTCCGTGGTCAAGTTCATCAAAGGCCTCGTAAGCCGGTTTGGGGTCCCCAACCGCATCATCACCGGCAACGGCTCGTAGTTCACTAGTAACCTCTTCAAGACATATTGTGCTAACCTTGGAACGCAGATCTGCTACGCTTCGGTGGCGCACCCCAGGAGCAATGGCTAGGCCGAACGCGCCAACACAGAGGTCCTGAGAGGCCTCAAGAGCAGGACCTTCAAGAAGAAGCTCGAGGCCTGCGGCAGGGGCTGGCACGATGAGCTCCAGTCCGTGCTATGGTCCATCCGCACCACCGCCACCAAGCCGACGGGCGAGACCCCATTCTTCCTCGTCTACGGGGCTGAAGCGGTTCTCCCTCACGAGGTCAAGCATCACTCTGCGCGGGTCCTGGCGTTCGATGAGACATAGCAGGATGCCATGAGGGGGATGGACCTCGTGCTGGGGGAGGAACGCCATCGTGAAGCTATGCAGCGGGCGGCAAGATACCAGCAGGCGCTGCGATGGTACCACTCTCCAGGGAAGGGCTGCATAAGCTCTCACCCATGTGGGAGGGCCCGTTTATGGTTGCCCACGTCTCCAGGCCTGGCGCCGCGCGCCTGGAGATGTAGGACGGGGTACCCATCCAGAATGCCTGGAACATCCAGCACCGCCGGATGTTCTACCCATGAAGAAAGGCCCAGCGCCTGTGAAGAAGGCCCAGTGCCTATGAAGGTCTCCGCTCGTGACACTCTCACGTAATAATGAGTGGGGTTGTACACGCCCCGGAGTCTCAGGAGTGCCGCCCTCGGGCCTCTGAGGCTCCCTCCCACGTCCTAGTGGCAGCACTTAGCTCCGCGCTGGTGAGAAGACAAGAAGACTAGACTAGGTGCCGGACGTGGTTTTTCATTTGCTTTCTGTAGTTGGCTTGCCCTTCTTCAATTGAAATTCACTTTCTGGTGTTGCTTCCTGTTCTTGTTTCCTCAATTTCCACCTCTGTTTCTGCCTTTGGTTCTCTGTTTGATCTGCACCCATGCCCTCGTGTCCTCGTAAGCACCTTGCCTGTTTTTCGCGAGGCACCCTCGTTCGAGCCTCAAGCTGGCGCGCCTCTCTTAATCCATGACCCTCGGGTACCGCGATACGAGGTGCTGGGTCGTGGCCAGAGATGCCTGCGACCAGGGCTTGGGTCTCCTAACAAATTTTTGCAGTCCCTCTTCGCAAGGTACTGAGAAACGCGCGCCTTGCGAGGCAGAAACTACCTCAAGCGCGCCAAGCTAAGTTTTTCCTATGCGCCTACATAAAACATTGATATTGTGACACAGCACAGGAATGATAAACGCAGTATAACAACTTGGAAACCATGGTTTGTTGCACGCCCCCACGGGGCCCCATACTTATCTCTCTCAGTGCAGGAAAGAAAAGAAGAACGAAACAAAAGCGGCGTGTGCCCCCGCAGCAGCTCGCGAGACGAGTCCATGGCGCTCTCCCGGGCTCAGTCGGACCCTTCCTCGCGCTTCACTGGGGGCGCGGCGGCGAGACGACCCGCTGCCACCTTCGAAGCGAGTGCGGCGGCGTGGCGGTTGGTCGTAGCCACCGCTGCAGGAGCTGTCACCGGAGGGAGAACCGCCGTAGCTGGGCACGGGATCGTCCTCACCCTCATCCCGACTGTCGCCAAGGCCAAGCACCTCGTCGCCGTCATTGTCCTCAGGGCAGCACTAGCACAACGGCCGTCTTCTCCGAACACCCTCACGTAAAGGGTCGCGTTGCCGTCGTACTTGAAGTGGAGAGTGCACCGCCTGCCCATGCCACGCGCGCTGGCAAACGTCTGCCAGCCGCGAGCCAGAGCCACATTGCCGGGGACGGAGGTCTCGACCGTGACCCAAGAAGCTTTGCTACAACAACCCTCCGCTTGCAGCCAGAGCCCTCCTGGACCCGCGGCCGGTAGTTCACTGGCGAAGAAGCGCGGAAGCTGAAGCTAGGAGCCAGCAGGGTTCTATGACCACACCACAAACTCCGGAAGCATCTCCGCAGAGTGGAAGCACGGCCGGGGAGGCCGCGCGACCATGGCGCGCCTACCTTCGTCAATGGGGCTGCCTCGACAATGGCGACCCTCACCACGCGAAGGAGCACCGCCGCGGCCTCAGGGAGCCGCGGCAGGGGTCGCGGAATGCTTGCGAGGGCGACCGCGTCCATGCTTGGGCGGCGGAGAGCCAGGCTCCCCCGGCGAGCTTTCCCCTTCTCCGTGGCCGAAAACCTCTTCGCAGGTGCCATGGGAGTCGCTACTGGCGATGGAGCAAGGAAGGAGAAGCGAGTGGAATGAGAAAAGATGGGCGACGGGGGCTCCGCCCCCTCCCCATTTATAGCAGGAGAAGGCCAACCAACGACCCCCACGATCACAGGTAATGATGGTTTTTCCTTGCATGCAGCAGGGACTTGTCAAGTCGGGCAGTTGCCGAGGCAGCGTGGGGAAGCGGAGACGCCCATGTCCAATCAACCGCTACGCGTCGACCAAGGTTACAAGCTGTTGGGGCCCGCGGCACTCCGCACTTGCCCTTTGGCTTCTCCTCGAAGCCAAGTCCGAGTGCGCCTTGGGCCCGGGGGCTACTGTCGGCGTTCTGGGAACGGGTGGGGGGGCCCAGACTTGCCTGCCTGTGGCCCATGGCGTGGCTCCACTCGCGGCCCAGTACGGCCCGTCTTCACCAGCAAACGCTCAAGACCCTCGCGAGGGGCTAAGCCTCGCGAGGCGGATGACACAAGACCTCCTCGGGAGCAGTCTCATCAGTCTGGCTCACGAGGGGCAGAGAGATCAAGGCGAGGCGAACCTCGCGAGGTTCCTACAACGTCAGCCATGACGACCAAGATCAGGAGGGCGCTAGGCGGGCGCCAGCATGCACAGTGTCCTCGTTTCCTCTTTGGTGCTAAGGAGGCAAGCGCAGGCGATGAGTACCGAGGCATCAGGCAAAGGTTTCCATATCGGTGCAACGAGACCAAGACCCGCAGGACGGCAGGACGGAGGTCACCGTGGAGCCCAAGACAGCGTCACCACCAGAGCCTTTGGCAGGCGAAGACCACCTTTAGTCAGGATAGCTTGTACTAGTTGTCCCCTTTCAAATTGGCCGTTGTGGCATCACTTCCCGCTCAATATTTGGGAAGAGGACCAGGGCCTCTATAAATAGGACTAGCCACCATAGTAGGAGGCACCTCATCTTGGACCAGATCCATCCCATCCTCACACCCACCAAAGCACAAGAACACCTCACCTCAGGAGGCTATTCTTCCCCTTATACTGTTCATCCTCAGCCCGAGAGGCAATACACCACACCTCACTGGAGTAGGGTATTACACCACATCGGTGGCCCGAACCAGTATAAATCTTGTGTCTCTTGCGTTGCGAGTTCGCCGAGCTAGCCTTTGAGATCGTGGCGAGGTTGAGGGCATGATTAGGTAGGAGGAGATTTTCGCGTGCACCCCAGTGTTTGAACCTTGAGGGTTTTGCCAGAACCCGAAATCCGACAGTACCCCAAGGTGATATTCAAGGAAGATCCAAGCAACTAAGCTTGGGGATGCCCAGGAAGGCATCCGCCCAGGAAGGCATCCCCTCTTTCGTCTCCAACATTATTGGTAACCTCACTTGGAGCTATGTTTTGATTCATCACATGATATGAATTTTGCTTGGAGCGTCAATTTATTTTGTTAGGATTTGCTTGCTATTATTTAGAATAATGTTTTGCATATTTTATTTCAATAAAAGTGGCAATGATAGCCTTTGTCATGCTTATTTTTCAAGTATACATGTTGCTATTTGAAAACCGAAAGTTTATCGATGTTGCAAAAATTCCCTAGAAAAGTAAGAATGTGATAAAATGTTGAAACTTTTTGCAAAGTAAGCTCTGATAAATTTTCTACAGTGTGGTAAAATTTCATAATGTTTGGAGTTGAATAAGTATTGATACTCTTGCATTCTTTACAGACTGTATTGTTTTGGCATATTGTTGTTATGTTTGCATTGTTTGCATACGTTTGCTTGTTTAATGATTCTATTTGAGGATAGGAGTATTGAATATGCAGAGGCATTATTATGCAATGTTGAATAATATTTTTAGTGATTTGCTACAATAGAGAATGATAAATTTTTTGCATTGGTTTATACTAATTGATCTCACGAGTTCTTGTTGAGTTTTGTGTGGATGAAGTTTTTAAGATTTAGGGAAACCATGATATAAAAGGAATTAAGGAGACACAAAACCTCAAGCTTGGGGATGCCCAAGGCACCCCAAAATAATATTTCAAGAAGTCTCAAGCATCTAAGCTTGGGGATGCCCTGGTAGGCATCCCACCTTTCTTCTTCAACAATTATCGGTTAGTATCGGTTGAGCCTAAGTTTTTGCTTCTTCACATGATGTGTGCTATTCTTGGAATTGCATTTTGTTTTATTTTTGCTTGATGTTTTAATAAAATACTTAGATCTAAAAGTTTTTAAATAAAATAGAGTGCTTGTGTTGCGAGTTCCTCGAGCTAGCCTTTGAGATCGTGGCGAGGTTGAGGGCGTGATTAGGTAGGAGGAGATCTTCGCACGCACCCCAGTGTTCGAACCTTGAGGGTTTTGGCGGAACCCGAAATCCGATAGCACCCCTAGGTGATATTCAAGGAAGATCCAAGCAACTAAGCTTGGGGATGCCCCAGAAGGCATCCCCTCTTTCGTCTCCAACATTATCGGTAACCTCACTTGGAGCTATGTTTTGATTCGTCGCATGATATGAGTTTTGCTTGGAGCATCAATTTATTTTGTTAGGATTTGCTTGTTGTTATTTAGAATAATGTTTTGCATATTTTATTTCAATAAAAGTGGCAATGATAGCCTTTGTCATGCTTATTTTGCAAGTATACATGTTGCTATTTGAAAATAGAAAGTTTATCGATGTTGCAAAAATTCCCTAGAAAAGTAAGAATGTGATAAAATGTTGAAACTTTTTGCAAAATAAGATCTGATAAATTTTCTACAATGTGGTAAAATTTTATAATGTTTGGAGTTGAATAAGTATTGATACTCTTGCATTCTTTACAGGCTGTATTGTTTTGGCATATTGTTGTTATGTTTGCATTGTTTGCTTGTTTAATGATTCTATTTGAGTATAGGAGTATTAAATATGCAGAGGCATTTAGTATGCAATGTTGAATAATATTTTTAGTGATTTGCTACAGTAGGGAATGATAAAAAAATTGCATTGGTTTATACTAACTTATCTCACGAGTTCTTGTTGAGTTTTGTGTGGATGAAGTTTTTAAGATTTAGGGAAACCGTGATATAAAAGGAATTAAGGAGACACAAAACCTCAAGATTGGGGATGCCCAAGGCACCCCAAAATAATATTTCAAGAAGTCTCAAGCATCTAAGCTTGGGTATGCCCCGGTAGGCATCCCACCTTTCTTCTTCAACAATTATCGGTTAGTATCGGTTGAGCCTAAGTTTTTGCTTCTTCACATGATGTGTGCTATTCTTGGAATTGCATTTTGTTTTGTTTTTTCTTGCTGTTTTAATAAAATACTTAGATCTGAAAGTTTTAAAATAAAATAGAGTCCTCAAATAGTTATGCTCATGATCCTTTCAACGAAGCTCTTTTCTATGGAATTGCTCTAGTGCTTCACTTAAATCTTTTTGAGCACGGTGCGCTTTAGTATTTTTGAAGAAATTCTCTCTTGCTTCACTTAAATTAATTTGAGAGAAAGAAATATTATGCTCATGATCTTCACTTAAATTTGTTTGAAATTATCGAAAGCAACACATGAAAATTTGTCCCAAAGTGATAGATATCCAATAGGATATAATAAAATTTTCATGAAGATCATTGGACAAAATAAACTTGATTCCTTGTAATAGTTTTGAGATATGATGATGTGATGTGTGAGTCATGTTGATGAGTAATTATGCTTTAGTAATAATATTGGTGTTAAGGTTTGTGATTCCCTATGCAAGCACGAAAGTCAATATTTATGCAATGAAATTACATCCTACTTGTGGTGCATTATTCGGTGTTAATTATGCTCAATGCTCGCTTATGAGATTATTCGTTTCTTGGTTGGTCGCTTCCCAATCTTTTGCTAGCCTTCATTTTGCACTAAGTATGATCACTAGTTGTGCATCCAAATTCCTTTAAACCACTTTTGCCACATGAGTCCACTATACCTACCTATATGCGGTATTCTTTTGCCGTTCTAAGAAAATTTGTATGTGCCATCTCTAATTTTCAAAATAAATTTCTCTTTTCTGTGCTCGTACCGCTCGCGAGGCGGTGAGGAGTGGCCAATATTTCCATGCTAGATGTGTTATTCTCACGATGAGTGTTTATTCACTTGTCATTGCACGAGAGTAAGGCAAAGGTATTAGGGATGCCCATTCCTGAAATGAAAAATGAATTTACTTTATGTTGTCAAATAATAAATTCCTTGGAAAGTGTTGGTATGGAGGGCACCTGTGGATACGGTTAGCCATGGAAATTGAAAGTATGGTGGAAAAAGGAATAAACTTTATTTTCTGTTTGGGAACCGCCTACGATATATCTTGCATGGAAAGTGTTGGGAGCTCTAAGTCGTTTTCGTTGGTGGGAAAAGTATGCCTCTCAAAATGTTTTTATCTCTCAATTTTCGCTTTGAGCTCTGGCACCTCTACAGATCCCTACTTCCCACCGCGAAGGGCCTTTCCTTTACTTTATGCAATTTTTATTTTTAATTTGAGTCTCCATATTCTCTTATAAAGCACCAACTAGGGGGCACTATGATCGTACTTGAGAATTGGGTGTAGTTAATATGCGAGTGTGTTTCATGAATGGATCAATGATTGAGCATGATGGGCTAGGGATAACTTATTTTAGCATTGATATTTTGAAAGACATGGTTGCTTGTTGCTATGCTTGAGTATTAAAGTCTTCATGTAAAAACTAGACTATTGCTTTGAACCATATAAAATTCCAAATGTACATGCTCAAAAGAAAAGAATATGTGATGAATATGATAGGTAGCTTTCCACAACAAATATTCCATTTTCAATTGCTACTTTATCATGATAAGTTTTATGAGAAAGAGTTATTATTATGATGCTAGGAAAAGTGATTGAAATTATCATTGATCCAACTTGTGCACTTTGCTAGCATTCACACTTCATAAATTATTTCTTTTATCATTTACCTACTCGAGGACGAGTAGGAATTAAGCTTGGGGATGCTGATACGTTGTCAGGACCCCGATCCTAAGTCACACTGATCTAGCATGTAACACATATATCACTTTGCAGCCTCACGCATGGTATTCCCATGGGTGCCACCTTAACTGGCCCGGAACCGTTTGCGCCTTTTGGCTCACGTATATGATAGTGTTGATAGCATCCATATGACAAAGAACCCGGGACGACATGACTAGTCGTGAACCCAAAGTGGCACTAACTTACGGGGACAGGCATACATGACCCAGCCTCGAACGTGTCAGTCATCAGCGTGTGAATCTGGGCTGTAGCAACTGGGCTAACAGGACTCCGGGAACCCGGGCTGTAGCAGGCTAGCAGGACTCCGGAAGTCACCGCGTGTCATTTCCCCGAAGGGAAAGACACAGGAACGAAGTGGGACACATGCCAGCCAGTCTAGGTGTTCCGGAGCAGTTGTAACTGGGCTAGCAAGACTTCGGTAAACCGGGCTGTAGCAGACTACCATGGCTCAGTGGAAGCACCAGACTACATTTCCCCATAAGAGAGGCTACCAAGGATAGACAACTAGGTTGTCGGATCCCACACATACCAAGCATTTCAATCATACACACAATATGCTCGATATGTGTAAATACAACATGGCATCCCAGCAAAACTCTACGACTCAAAGTATTTATTCATTAGGCTCCGAAGAGCCAGATATTACAAACATGGGTCTGATGACCCAGCATTCAAGTCATACAAGCAACAAGCACAAGTGGAAGCTTAACTTGTCTGAGTACAGACAACTACAAATGAAAAGGCTGAGAAGCCTAATTATCTACAAGACCCTGCCGAGAGCACATGATCATAGCTGAGGTAACAAGCTAAACGTCGAAGTCCATGTGGAACTACTAGCGATACTGAAGTCTCTCTGCAAAAACATAAATTAAGCAAACGTGAGTACAAATGTACCCAGCAAGACTTACATCAGAACTAGCTTCATATGCATCGGTATCAACAAAGGGGTGGTGGAGTTTGATTGCAGCAAGACAACTTTGACTCAGTGGCTATACTAAAATATGACTGTAAGTAACTCTTTTGAGGTGGCGCACACGAGTCCACATATTCACCATATCAATACACCACAATGGATCCGCTCCCGTCTCCCTACGAGAACGCCATCCATAGCACTCACGTTATCATGCTTTCAAGAACTTGAGTATCTCCATATTCATCAAGGTTTTACCAACATCTGTGCCAAGATCATGGTGACACCTCGTACTACCATGATGAATAACGATGGAGGATGCAGGTGCAAAGGAAGACAACACTTTCTCAGTTTTTACCTTGGCGAGGCCAAGGAAACGAAATCTGGATGATCGACCGAGAGACATTTAGCACTCCGTTTCTAATGTTCTCCTTGATGTACCAGCTTAACTCAATACCATTCGGTATCTCGAACATCAAATAAAGGTCTGACTTCGGAAGCACACACATCCATAAGGATCAACTTTTAGTATAGATCATACGAAATCTTCATGGAGAAGATGGTCAAATTGCTCAATCAAGATACTACAATAGTAGATCTTCCAACTAGGTGTGTAGGCAAGAACACCGACCTTGTTGGAATCTACATCCTAGATCTTGGAAAAGCCCAACTATCATATCTGCCTGAGATTCAGACCTGGTTGGTAATAGGATACTTCAGACTCCTCATGTTTGAAGAAAAATGAAAGTTTGCAACACAAACCGACGAGATGACGTTGCGAGATTCTCAGGAAATTAATGAACTACGATAGCAAGCTCCAAAACATGAGCTGGTTCTGCTACATACATGTGGACATGTTGTTCCAGACAAGCATGACCACATAGTAGTCTTACAATAAAACACTACCGAGTTCTGGTTGGGAACCATCATCGAGGATATCGAAGCCCTTGCATAAGTCCGGATCCTAAGAAGGAACTTCTTCTCCTTGAACAAATCAATCAGTGGCTTGGTGTGCTAGGTATACATATAGAATGAAGGTCGCAAGTCTCCAGACCATAGAATACTTCGCACATATGCATGACTGACTTGGGATGATTCCAGAGGAAGCAAAAACAAACTTTCTCAAATTCACAGTAGCAACTTGCTTCAAATGCACATGAACTAGAGGAAGTCACTTCTTTCATCCAACATATTCTTCATTAACGGGGCATGAAGATAATGCTTGCAAAAGTTTCCAACACTGGCTTAATGTTCAACATGAATCATGGAGAAGATAAAATGATGCTGATGGGCTCAACAACAAATCATAAAGATTTCCATGAAGATGGAATTCCACAACTATGTGAACGAAGCAATAGCATTGGTCAGAACAAAAGATATAATGGTGTATGCTCGAGGATCAACCACGAGTAAGACAACAGTATGAACATCGTTGGTTCTGATTTGATTTGACAATAGCCCATAGTCAAATCAAAGATTGGATAAGACAATAGCACCGACAACTGATCACGAGGATCAATCAACGAAGATATCATCTTTCTTCAATACACACACACAAGGATATCCCTTAGAGATGAACTAAGTCGGACAAGCTTTCATATTCCGACTCTCCAAGTTGTTATTCAGCTTAACCAACCAGTTCAGGTATCCAACCAAAATTCTTGGAGAAGGGGTGGTTCATAGGAAACCAACCTGATCACGAAATCAACATAACGGTCAGGGAACAACCTAGTAATACTTCCGAGAAGATATACAGAAAATCACGAGCCACCGACATGTCACTAAGCTCGAGAGCAATCTTGCTTTTCAAGGCAAGATGATATGATCAAATAAGCAAGGATTGACACTATCCTAACTCATTGATCAAGAAGTGCACCAAGGGAAAATAGACTAGGTAGCATGATCAATCCTAGTATGGTTATTTAATAACCAAGACACAAGGAATGAGATTATTGTCCCTTAACTACCAAGCAACAAAGTTTTTAGGAGTATTGATTTCACACATCACGATTCTGTTGTCGGCATTCCGGTTGCAATAACACGAGAACCGAGGAATGAACAATGATGGCAAGAAGTATTCACTGTGTCAAGAATTCATAAGAGGTGGTGCAATTCTCATCACAATCCGGACATAAAGGAGGTGACACTCCAAGGTAGAACAGACAAAAGCCGGATTGACATTTTGATCTGTGGAATACAACTACTTTGACCAGTCCAAGAAATGGATGAGGTGCTGGAGTTTGTTTTCCTAGTCATTCCGGAATGGCTTGACGGACCACAAAAATAATAGGTATTGATATCACAAATGCTCAACTACTCATGTCTATCAATTGATAAACGAGGGCCAGAAAATAACTAAAGAGGGACAACCCAAAAGAACATATGATTTTCTGAGTTGTGGGTGCATATATAGATTAGTATATCGAACAAGTTCAACATATTTCTTCCGGATAACCCATGCTAGAAGAGTAGGACTGGCGAGTCATAACATATAATCGAGAACTCATCAACAACACTCTGGTTGTGATCTTTCAGCTCAACGAGGAACTTCTGCCATAAGTAGTTCATGGTATTTGGAAGAAGGAGAATACCATGGACCTCGAGGACTATCGCAAAGGTTACTAATATCCTAAAGGAACTAGCAAACACCATCAACATGAAGTAAGTAGAGTGAATCTCGGGTTCAAGAACCCAGGAATAGAATGCCTACTAACTAAGTGGCATCACAGATGCTTTCAAGAATGATGGCCAGAATCATCACACTAGGAATATAATTCATTGTTGGATTACTGGGTGGTTTTCTAGGATGCCTAGGGTCATAACACTAGCTCCAACATATATGTCGAGGCAGCAGAGTACCTCAACTTACTGATTAGCGTGGTTAATCTGGCCCAAAGAAACATCAGGAACGGAAAGAAGGGAGTTGCAAATGCATCAGACTATTTTGAAACCTGGGATGACTCGGACAACATAATGACTGCAAATGCTCAGAAAGATTTGAGACATCCCTAAAAATGGTGGCATAACCACTCAACATCACAATATCAAGGTTCTAAGGCCAGCTATGAACATTCGGAAGTAGTAGAAACTGAACTAAGACTTGAATCCATCAATCCTATAAGTCTACGGATTAGTAACACGTGATCCTGATAGAAAGACGAGAAGCCTAGTTCTTAAACCCCGTAGAAAATAAGAGGTTGACTCATATCAGAAGGGCATAAGATAAAGGAGTGAAAAGAGCCTTACGTTCCCTTCCACAAATAATTCACTTACATAACTAAAGAATTTCTAGACTCAACTTCGACCAGTTTGGCTTGGTAATCCTACAGGCAGTCAGGCTCTGATACCAAAGCTGTCAGGACCCCGATCCTAAGTCACATCGATCTAGCATGTAACACATCATATCACTTTGCGGCCTCACACACGGTATTCCCATGTGTGCCACCTTACCTGACCCGGGACCGTTTGCGCCTTTTGGCTCACGTATATGATAGTGTCGCTAGCATCCATCCGGGTCGACATGACTAGTCGTGAACCCAAAGTGGCACTAACTTACGGGGACAGGCATACATGACCCAGCCACGAACGTGTCGGTCATCAGCGTGTGAATCTGGGCTGAGCAACTGGGCTAACAGGACTCCGGGAACCCAGGCTGTAGCAGGCTAGCAGGACTCGGAAAGTCACCGAGTAACATTTCCCCAAAAGGACAGACACAGGAACGAAGTGGGACACATGCCGGCCAGTCTAAGTGTTCCGGAGCAGTAGTAACTGGGCTAGCAGGACTCCGGTAAACTGGGCTGTAGCAGACTACCATGGCTCAGCGGAAGCACCAGACTACATTTTTTCATAAGAGAGGCTACCAAGGACAGACAACTAGGTTGTCGGATCCCACACATACCAAGCATTTCAATCATACACACAATATGCTCGATATGTGTAAATACAACATGGCATCCCAGCAAAACTCTACGACTCAAAGTATTTATTCATTAGGCTCCGAAGAGCCAGATATTACAAACACGGGTCTGATGACCCAGCATTCAAGTCATACAAGCAACAAGCGCAAGCGGAAGCTTAACTTGTCTGAGTACAGACAACTACAAATGAAAAGGCTGAGAAGCCTGACTATCTACAAGACCCTGCCGAGGGCACAAGATCGTAGCTGAGGTAACATGCTAAACGTCAAAGTCCATGCGGAACTACTAGCGAGACCGAAGTCTCTCTGCAAAAACATAAATTAAGCAAACGTGAGTACAACTGTACCCAAGAAGACTTACATCAGAACTAGCTACATATGCATCGGTATCAACAAAGGGGTGGTGGAGTTTGACTGCAGCAAGCCAGCTTTGACTCAGTGGCTATCCTAAACTACGACTGCAAGTAACTCTTTTGAGGTGGCGCACACGAGTCCACATATTCACCATATCAATACACCACTATGGATCCGCTCCCGTCTCCCTACGAGAACGCCATCCATAGCACTCACGCTTATCTTGCGCATTTTAGAGTATCCACTTTCACTTGTCTATGAACTGTATAGGCAACCCAGAGGTCCTTTACCGCGGAAACGGCTATTCGAATAGATCACTTATAACCCTGCAGGGGTGTACTTCGTCACACACGCTCTCGCCACTTACCACCATGTACACTTCGTGTATCTCGGGAACCTTCAAGCGGAAGCCTGGCGAGGGAGTCGGCCATGACCTGACTAACCACACAAGTCTCTAGTCCAGGTTTATCGCCTATTCGGATTCCATCGGCAAGGAGATCCAGCCGGGGTGTCGCTCACAGCCCCAAACGATGAGAGCAGGGTTCCCGGGGCACCAAACGGGCGTCTCGGTACACAGTGCCTCGTGTCTCTACCGCATCATAGCCCACCCCTAGGGTCAGCGCTACGCACGGCCCCCAACACATATCCTACAAACACTAGAAACTAGTTGCAACTCTTGGACAGAGATCAGGTTGATTAATAAGTCGAGAGAGCTTGGAGTGCCCGGAGCCCAATGTGTGGTAGTAGCTGTTCATCTATCACAAACACAGATCTCAGTTCGTGAGGACGGTTTCCATGAGACAACCCACCATGTACTCCTACATGGCCTCTCACCGTTACCTTTACCAAATCGTGTTCACACACTTAGCTCTCAACAGTAGAACATGTTCACACACCTCCAATTTATCCCTGATGAATCAGACCTGACTCAACTCTAAGCAGTAGAAGGCATGAGAAACAAGCATGAATGAGTAGGCACATCAGGGCTGAAACAACTCCTACTCATGCTAGTGGGTTTCATCTATTTACTGTGGCAATGACAGGTCATGCAGAGGAACGGGGTTCAACTACTGCAGCATGTAACAGTTGAATCGTTGTTGTCCTAATGCAGTAAAAGAGAGCAGGAGCGAGAGAGTGGGATTGTATCAGAATGAACAAGGGGGTTTTGCTTGCCTGACAGAGTGGTCGAGGGGTACTTCCCTTCAACTGGATACTCATGAATATCCTCGGGAGCAGAACCTACCACGGAGATTACACCGGTAACACAATCAATACATGGCGATATGCAACAATATGATGCATGCACATGACATGGCAAAATGAGTGTGTTGGGCTAATGCAACTACAACCAAATGGGTTTGAGCCATTTTGAACCAAAGGTCCAACCCCAAACTCATCTTATGAATTTAAATAGTGCTTTATCATCTTTTGATATAAACAGCAGGGTTAAGTTGCTTTAACATGCATGAAACCAGTACAAATGGATATATCAGATTTTTCTGATCATTTTTCATATATAAATCTTTGCATTTGGAGTTACAGATTAATTTCTATGATTTTTAGAAGTTAGCACTATTTGGAGTAAGAATAAATCCAGAAAAACCTATTACTGCGTTAGCATTGTGTCATGCTGACCTCAGCAGGTCAACAGGCGCCGTCCAGGTCAAACCTGACCAGTGGGGCCCACTGGTCAGTGACACAACTAACTAACAGAGGTAGTTAGTGTTAGGTTAAGCACTAATCTATGTTAAATAGCACTAAACTAAACCTAACTAATAATTAACAGGGACAGGTAATGTCTAGTACACAACCTTCTTCTTGTAGACGTTGTTGAGCCTCCAAGTGCAGAGGTTTGTAGGACAGTAGCAAATTTCCCTCAAGTGGATGACCTAAGGTTTATCAATCCGTGGGAGGCGTAGGATGAAGATGGCCTCTCTCAAGCAACCCTGCAACCAAATAACAAAGAGTCTCTTGTGTCCCCAACACACCCAATACAATGGTAAATTGTATAGGTGCACTAGTTCGGTGAAGATATGGTGATACAAGTGCAATATGGATGGTAGATATAGGTATTTGTAATCTGAAAATATAAAAACAGAAAGGTAACTAATGATAAAAGTGAGCACAAACGGTATTGCAATGGTAGGAAACAAGGCCTAGGGTTCATACTTTCACTAGTGCAAGTTCTCTCAACAATAATAACATAATTGGATCATATAAATATCCCTCAACATGCAACAAAGAGTCACTCCAAAGTCACTAATAGTGGAGAACAAATGAAGAGATTATTGTAGGGTACGAAACTGTTGGGGAACGTAGTAATTTCAAAAATTTTCCTACGATCACGCAAGACCATGGTGATGGCATAGCAACGAGCGGGAAGAGTGTCCGTCCACGTACCCTCGTAGACCGAAAGCGAAGCGTTATAACAACGCTGTTGATGTAGTCGACGTCTTCACGACCCGACCGATCCAAGCACCGAACGTCACGGCACCTCCGAGTTACGCACACGTTCAGCCCGATGGCGATCCCGGACTCCGATCCAGCAAAGTGTCGGGATGAGTTCCGTCAAGACGACGGCGTGGTGACGATGATGATGCTCCACCGACGCAGGGCTTCGCCTAAGCTCCACGACGATATGACTTCTCTCGCGCAGGCTTCGCCTAAGCTCATGACGATATGACCGAAGTGGAATATGGTGAAAGGGGGCACCGCACACGGCTAAGGAAATCAACTTGTGTGTATTGGGGTGCTCCCTGCCCCCGTATATAAAGGAACCAAGGGGGAGGTGGCCGGCCAAGAGGAGGAGGCGCACCAAGGGAGTCCTACTCCCTCCGGGAGTAGGACTCCCCCCCCAATCCTAGTTGGAATAGGATTCCCGGAGGGGGAGAGAGAGAGAGGGGGGCCGGCCCACCTTTCCTAGTCCTAATAGGACTAGGGAAAGGGGGGGGGCGCGCGGCCACCTAGGGCTGGCCCTTCTCCTTTCCTCCAAGGCCCACTATGGGCCCATGTAGTTCCGGGGGTTCGGTAACCTCCGGTACTCGATAAATTTCGATTTCACTCGGAACCTTCCGATGTCCAAATGTAGGCTTCAATATATCAATCTTTATGTCTCGACCATTTGAGACTCCTCGTCATATCCGTGATCACATCCGGGACTCGAACAACCTTCGTGCATCAATACTTATAAACTCATTATGGTATCATCGAAGCGTTAAGCGTGCGGACCCTACGGGTTCGAGAACTATGTAGACATGACCGAGACACCTCTCGGTCAATAACCAATAGCGGGACCTGGATGCCCATATTGGCTCCTACATATTCTACGAAGATCTTTATCGGTCGGACCGCATAACAACATACGTTGTTCCTTTGTCATCGGTATGTTACTTGCCCGAGATTCGATCGTCGGTATCCAATACCTAGTTCAATCTCGCATGGCAAGTCTCTTTTCTCGTTCCGTAATACACCATCTCACAACTAACACTTTTAGTTGCAATGCTTGCAAGGCTTATGTGATGTGCATTACCGAGAGGGCCCAGAGATACCTCTCCGACAATCGGAGTGACAAATCCTAATCTCGAAATATGCCAACCCAACATGTACCTTCGGAGACACCTGTAATGTACCTTTATAATCACCCGATTACGTTGTGACGTTTGGTAGCACCCAAAGTGTTCCTCGGGCAAACGGGAGTTGCATAATCTCATAGTCATAGGAACATGTATAAGTCATGAAGAAAAGCACTAGCAACAAACTATACGATCAGGTGCTATGCTAATGGAATGGGTCATGTCAATCAGATCATTCAACCAATGATGTGATCCCGTTAATCAAATAACAACTCCTTGTTCATGGTTAGGAAACATAACCATCTTTGATTAACGAGCTAGTCAAGTAGAGGCATACTAGTGACACTCTGTAGGTTTATGTATTCACACATGTATTATGTTTCCGGTTAATACAATTCTAGCATGAATAATAAACATTTATCATGATATAAGGAAATAAATAATAACATTATTATTGCCTCTAGGGCATATTTCCTTGATCTCCCACTTGCACTAGAGTCAATAATCTAGATCACATCACCATGTGATTAACATCGATAGTTCACATCATCATGTGATTAACACCCATAATTCACATCGCCATGTGACCAAGACCCAAAGGGTTTACTAGATTCAGTAATCTAGTTCACATCGCTATGTGATTAACACCCAAAGAGTACTAAGGTGTGATCATGTTTTGCTTTTGTGAGAGAAGTTTAGTCAACGGGTCTGCCACATTCAGATCCGTATGTATTTTGCAAATCTATATGTCAACAATGTTTTGCATGGAGCTACTATAGCTAATTGCTCCCACTTTCAATATGTATCTAGACCGAGATTTAGAGTCATCTAGATCAGTGCCAAAACTTGCATCGACGTAACCCTTTACGACGAACTTTTTGTCACGTCCATAATCGAGAAACATATCCTTATTCTACTAAGGATAATTTCGACCGCTGTCCATCGATCTACTCTTAGATCACTATTGTACTCCTTGCCAAACTCGGTGGCAGGGTATACAATAGATCTGGTACACAACATGGCATACTTTATAGAACCTATGGCCAAGGCATAGGGAATGACTTTCATTCTCTTTCTATCTTCTGCCGTGGCCGGGTTTTGAGTCTTACTCAATTTCACACCTTTGTAACACAGGCAAGAACTCTTTCTTTGACTGTTCCATTTTGAACCACTTCAAAATCTTGTCAAGGTATGTACTCATTGAAAAAACTTATCAAGCGTCTTGATCTATCTCTATAGATCTTAATGCTCAATATGTAAGCAGCTTCACCGAGGTCCTTCTTTGAAAAACTCCTTTCAAATACTCCTTTATGCTTTGCAGAATAATTCTACATTATTTCGATCAACAATATGTCATTCACATATACTTATCGAAATCTTGTAGTGCTCCCACTCACTTTCTTGTAAATACGGGCTTCTCCAAAAGTCTCAGATAAAACCATATGCTTTGATCACACTATCAAAGCGTTTATTCCAACTCGAGATGCTTGCACCAGTCCATAGATGGATCATTGGAGCTTGCACATTTTGTTAGCTCCTTTAGGATTGACAAAACCTTCGGTTGTATCATATACAACTCTTCTTTAATAAATCCATTAAAGAATGTAGTTTTGACATCCATTTGCCAGATTTCATAAAATGTGGCAATTGCTAACATGATTGAGACAGACTTTAAGCATCGCTACAATTGAGAAAATCTCATTGTAGTCAACACCTTGAACTTGTCAAAACCTTTTGCGACAAGTCGAGCTTTGTAGATAGTAACACTACTATCGGTGTCCGTCTTCCTCTTGAAGATCCATTTATTCTCAATGGCTTGCCGATCATCGGGCAAGTCAACCAAAGTCCATACTTTGTTCTCATACATGGATCCCATCTCAGATTTCATGGTCTCAAACCATTTCGCGGAATCTGGGCTCATCATCGCTTCCTCATAGTTCGTAGGTTCATCATGGTCTAGTAACATGACTTTTAGAATAGGATTACCGTACCACTCAGTGCGGATCTTACTCTGGAAGACCCACGAGGTTTGGTAACAACTTGATCTGAAGTTTCATGATCATCATCATTAACTTCCTCACTAATTGGTGTAGGAATCACTGGAACTGATTTCGTGATGAACTACTTTCCAATAAGGGAGAAGGTACAATTACCTCATCAAGTTCTACTTTCCTCCCACTCACTTCTTTCGAGAGAAACTTCTTCTCTAGAAAGGATCCATCTTAGCAACGAAAAACTTGCCTTCGGATCTGTGATAGAAGGTGTACCCAATAGTTGCCTTTGGGTATTCTATGAAGACGCATTTCTCGATTTGGGTTCGAGCTTATCGGTGAAAACTTTTTCACATAAGCATCACAACTCCAAACTTTAAGAAACGACAGCTTAGGTTTATCGCTAAACCATAGTTCATACGGTGTCATCTCAACGGATTTAGATGGTTGCCCTATTAAGCGTGAATGCAGCTGTCTCTAATGCATAACCCCAAAACGATAGTGGTAAATCGGTAAGATACGTCATAGATCGCACCATATCAAAATAAAGTACGGTTCTGACGTTCGGACACACCATAACGTTGTGGTGTTCCGGTGGCGTGAGCTGTGAAACTATTCCACATTGTTTTCATTGAAGACCAAACTCGTAACTCAAATATTCGTCTCACGATCAGATCGCGAAACTTTATTTTCTTGTTGCGATGATTTTCCACTTCACTCTGAAATTCTTTGAACCTTTCAACTATTTCAGACTTATGTTTCATCAAGTAGATATACCCATATCTGCTCAAATCATCTTGTGAAGGTCGAAAATAACGATACTTGCCACGAGCATCAACACTCATTGGATCGCATACATCGGTATGTATTATTCCCAATAAGTCAGTAGCTTGTTCCATTGTTCCGAGAACGGAGTTTTAGTCATCTTGCCCAAAAGGCACGGTTCGCAAGCATCAAATGATTCATAATCAAGTGATTCCAAAAGTCCATCAGCATGGAGTTTTCTTCATGCGCTTTACACCAATATGACCTAAACGGCAGTGCCACAAATAAGTTGCACTATCATTATTAACTTTGCATCTTTTGGCTTCAATATTATGAATATGTGTATCACTATGATCGAGATCCAATGAACCATTTTCATTGGGTGTGTAACCATATAAGGTTTTATTCATGTAAAATGAACAACAATTTATTCTCTTACTTAAATGAATAACAGTATTGCAATAAACATGATCAAATCATATTTATGCTCAACACCAAATAACACTTATTTAGGTTCCACACTAATCCCGAAAGTATAGGGAGTGTGCGATGATGATCATATCAATCTTGGAACTACTTCCAACACTCATCGTCACTTCCCTTCAACTAGTCTCTGTTTATTTCGAAACTCCGTTTGAGTTACTACTCTTAGCAACCGAACCAGTATCAAATCTTGAGGGTTGCTATGAACACTAGTAAAATACACATCAATAATCTGTATATCAAATATACCTTTGTTCACTTTGCCATCCTTCTTATCCGCCAAATATTCAGGGGTAGTTCTGCTTCCAGTGACCAGTTCCATTGCAGCAAAAGTACTCAGTCTCAGGCTTAGGTCTAGACTTGGGCTTCTTCACTCGAGCAGCAACTTGCTTGCCGTTCCTTTTGAAGTTCCCCTTCTTCCCTTTGCCATTTTCCTTGAGACTAGTGGTCTTGTCAACCATCAACACTTGATGTTTTTTCTTGATTTCTACCTTCGTCAATTTCAACATCACGAAGAGCTCGGGAATCGTTTTCGTCATCCCTTGCATACTATAGTTCATCACGAAGTTCTACTAACTTGGTGATGGTGACTAGAGAATTCTGTCAATCACTATCTTATCTGGAAGATCAACTCCCACTTGATTCAAGCGATTGAAGTACCCAGACAATCTGAGCACATGCTCACTAGTTGAGCGATTCTCCTCCATCTTTTAGCTATAGAACTTGTTGGAGACTTCATATCTCTCAACTCGGGTATTTGCTTGAAATATTAACTTCAATTCCTGGAACATCTCATATGGTCCATGACGTTCAAAACGTCTTTGAAGTCCCGATTCTAAGCCGTTAAGTATGGTGCACTAAACTATCAAGTAGTCATCATATTGAGCTAGCCAAACGTTCATAACGCCTCGATCTGCTCCTGCAATAGGTCTGTCACCTAGCGGTGCATTAAGGACATAATCGTTACGTGCAGCAATGAGGATAAACCTCAGATCACGGATCCAATCCGCATCATTGCTACTAACATTTTCAATACAATTTCTCTAGGAACACATATAAAAACATAGGGAAGCAACAACGCGAGCTATTGATCTACAACATAATTTGCAAAATACTACCGGGACTAAGTTCATGATAAATTAAAGTTCAATTAATCATATTACTTAAGAACTCCCACTTAGAAAAATATCCTCCAATTCTCTAAGTGATTGCGTGATCCATATCAACTACACCATGACCGATCATCACGTGTGATGGAGTAGTTTCAATGGTGAACATCAATATGTTGATCATATCTACTATATGATTCACGCTCGACCTTCGGTCTCCGTGTTCCGAGGTCATATCTTATATGCATAGCTCGTCAAGTATAACCTGAGTATTCGCGTGTGCAACTGTTTTGCACCCGTTGTATTTGAACGTAGAACCTATCACACCCGATCATCACGTGGTGTCTCAAAGACGAAGAACTTTCATAACGGTGCATACTCGGGAGAACACTTCTTGATAATTTAGTAAGGGATCATCTTATAATGCTACCGTCAATCAAAGCAAAATAAGATGCATAAAGGATTAACATCACATGCAATCAATATAAGTGATATGATATGGCCATCATCATCTTGTGCTTGTGATCTCCATCTCCAAAGCACCGTCATGATCACCATCGTCACCGGCGCGACACCTTGATCTCCATCGTAGCATCGTTGTCGTCTCGCCAACTATTGCTTCTACGACTATCGCTACTGCTTAGTGATAAAGTAAAGCAATTACATGGCGTTGCATTTCATACAATAAGCGACAACCATATGGCTCCTCGCCGATTGCCGATAACTCGGTTACAAAACATGATCATCTCATACAATAAGATATAGCATCACGTCTTGACCATATCACATCACAACATGCCCTGCAAAAACAAGTTAGACGTCCTCTACTTTGTTGTTGCAAGTTTTACGTGGCTGCTACGGGCTGAGCAAGAACCGTTCTTACCTACGCATCAAAACCACAACGATACTTCATCAAATAGACTCCGTTTAACCTTCTCAAGGACCGGGCGTATACACTCGATTCAACTAAAGAGAGAGAGAGACACCCGCGGTCACCTTTAAGCAACGAGTGCTCACAGCGGTGAAACCAGTCTCGCGTAAGCGTCTGGCGTAATGTCGGTCCGGGCCGCTTCATCTCACAATACCGCTGAACCAAAGTATGACATGCTGGTAGGCAGTATGACTTGTATCGTCCACAACTCACTTGTGTTCTACTCGTGCACATGACATCAACGCATAAAACCAGGCTCGGATGCCACTGTTGGGGAACGAGTAATTTCAAAAATTTTCCTACGATCACGCAAGACCATGGTGATGGCATAGCAACGAGCGGGAAGAGTGTCCGCCCACGTACCCTCGTGAGACCGAAAGCGAAGCGTTATAACAACGCTGTTGATGTAGTCGATGCGTCTTCACGACCGACCGATCCAAGCACCGAACGACGGCACCTCCGAGTTCTCGCACACGTTCAGCCCGATGGCGATCCCGGACTCGATCCAGCAAAGTGTCGGGATGAGTTCCGTCAAGACGACGGCGTGGTGGCGATGATGATGCTCCACCGACGCAGGGCTTCGCCTAAGCTCCACGACGATATGACTTCTCCCAGCAGGCTTCGCCTAAGCTCCGCGACGATATGACCGAAGTGGAATATGGTGAAAGGGGGCACCGCACACGGCTAAGGAAATCAACTTGTGTGTATTGGGGTGCTCCCTGCCCCCGTATATAAAGGAACCAAGGGGGAGGTGGCCGGCCAAGAGGAGGAGGCGCGCAAGGAGTCCTACTCCTCCGGAGTAGGACTCCCCCAATCCTAGTTGGAATAGGATTCCTGAGGGGAGAGAGAGAGAGGGGGCGGCCCACCTTTCCTAGTCCTAATAGGACTAGGGAAAGGGGGGCGCGCCACCTAGGGCTGGCCCTTCTCCTTTCCTCCAAGGCCCACTATGGGCCCATGTAGTTCGGGGGTTCGGTAACCTCCCGGTACTCGATAAATTCGATTTCACTCGGAACCTTCCGATGTCCAAATGTAGGCTTCCAATATATCAATCTTTATGTCTCGACCATTTCGAGACTCCTCGTCATATCCGTGATCACATCCGGACTCGAACAACCTTCGTGCATCAATACTTATAAACTCATTATGACCGTCATCGAAACGTTAAGCGTGCGGACCCTACGGGTTCGAGAACTATGTAGACATGACCGAGACACCTCTCGGTCAATAACCAATAGCGGGACCTGGATGCCCATATTGGCTCCTACATATTCTACGAAGATCTTTATCGGTCAGACCGCATAACAACATACGTTGTTCCTTTGTCATCGGTATGTTACTTGCCCGAGATTCGATCGTCGGTATCCAATACCTAGTTCAATCTCGCATGGCAAGTCTCTTTTCTCGTTCCGTAATACACCATCTCACAACTAACACTTTTAGTTGCAATGCTTGCAAGGCTTATGTGATGTGCATTACCGAGAGGGCCAGAGATACCTCTCCGACAATCGGAGTGACAAATCCTAATCTCGAAATATGCCAACCCAACATGTACCTTCGGAGACACCTGTAATGTACCTTTATAATCACCCGATTACGTTGTGACGTTTGGTAGCACCCAAAGTGTTCCTCGGGCAAACGGAGTTGCATAATCTCATAGTCATAGGAACATGTATAAGTCATGAAGAAAAGCACTAGCAACAAACTATACGATCAGGTGCTATGCTAATGGAATGGGTCATGTCAATCAGATCATTCAACCAATGATGTGATCCCGTTAATCAAATAACAACTCCTTGTTCATGGTTAGGAAACATAACCATCTTTGATTAACGAGCTAGTCAAGTAGAGGCATACTAGTGACACTCTGTAGGTTTATGTATTCACACATGTATTATGTTTCCGGTTAATACAATTCTAGCATGAATAATAAACATTTATCATGATATAAGGAAATAAATAATAACATTATTATTGCCTCTAGGGCATATTTCCTTCAGAAACCACCTCAAAGTTATTCTTTCGGATGAATCTATTGAAGAGTTCGTACTAGAATAACACCTTAAGACACAAATCAACCAAAACCCTATGTCACCTAGATACTCCAATGTCACCTCAAGTATCCGTGGGTATGATTATATGATATGCATCACACAATCTCAGATTCATTTATTCAAACCAACACAAAGTACTTCTAAGAGTGCCCCAAAGTCTCTACCAGAGAGTCAAGACGAAAACGTGTGCCAAGCCCCCTATGCATAGGTTCATGGGCGGAACCCGCAAGTTGATCACCAAAACATACATCAAGTGGATCACGTGATATCCCATTGTCACCACAGATACACACGGCAAGACATACATCAAGTGTTCTCACATCCTTAAAGACTCAATCCGATAAGATAACTTCAAAGGGAAAACTCAATCCATTACAAGAGAGTAGAGGGGGAGAAACATCATAAGATTCAACTATAATAGCAAAGCTCGCGATACATCAAGATCGTATCACCTCAAGAACACAAGAGAGAGAGAGAGAGAGAGAGATCAAACACATAGCTACTGGTACATACCCTCAGCCCCGAGGGTGAACTACTCCCTCCTCATCATGGAGAGTGCCAGGATGATGAAGATGGCCACCGGTGAGGGTTCCCCCCTCCGGCAGAGTGCCGGAACAGGGTCCCGATTGGGTTTTGGTGGCTACAGAGGCTTGCGGCGGCGGAACTCCCGATCTATTCTGTTCCCCGATGGTTTTAGGGTACATGGAGATATATAGGCGAAAGAAGTCGGTCAGGGGAGCCACGAGGGGCCCACGAGGGTGGATGGTACGCCCAGGGGGTGGGCGCGCCCCCTGCCTCGTGCCTTCCTCGTTGATCCCCTGACGTGCACTCCAAGTCTCCTGGATTGCTTTCTTTCAAAAAAATAACTCTCCCGAAGGTTTCATTCCGTTTGGACTCCGTTTGATATTCCTTTTCTTCGAAACACTGAAACAAGGGAAAAACAGGAACTGGCACTGGGCTCTGGGTTAATAGGTTAGTCCCAAAAATAGTATAAAAGTGTTTAATAAAGCCCATAAACATCCAAAACAGATAATATAATAGCATGGAACAATAAAAAATTATAGATACTTTGGAGACGTATCATTATCCCCAAGCTTAATTCTTGCTCGTCCTTAAGTAGGTAAATGATAAAAACAGAATTTTTGACGTGGAATGCTACCTAACATATTTATGAATGTAATCTTCTTTATTGTGGCATGAATATTCAGATCCATAATATTCACAACAAAAGTTTAATATTGACATGAAAATAATAATACTTCAAGCATACTAACAAAGCAATCATGTCTTCTCAAAATAACATGGCCAGAGCAAGCTATCCCTACAAAATCATATAGTCTGGCTATGCTCTATCTTCATCACACAAACTATTTAAATCATGCACAACCCCGATGACAAGCCAAGCAATTGTTTCATACTTTTGATGTTCTCAAACTTTTTCAATCTTCACGCAATACATGAGCGTGAGCCATGGACATAGCACTATAGGTGGAATAGAATGGTGGTTGTGGAGAAGACAAAAAGGGAGAAGATAGTCTCACATCAGCTAGGCGTATCAATGGGCTATGGAGATGCCCATCAATAGATATCAATGTGAGTGAGTAGGGATTGCCATGCAACGGATGCACTAGAGCTATAAGTGTATGAAAGCTCAACAAAAGAAACTAACTGGGTGTGCATCCAACTCGCTTGCTCACGAAGACCTAGGGCATTTTGAGGAAGCACATCATTGGAATATACAAGCCAAGTTCTATAATGAAAATTCCCACTAGTATATGAAAGTGACAACATAGGAGACTCTCTATCATGAAGATTATGGTGCTACTTTGAAGCACAAGTGTGGTAAAAGGATAGTAGCATTGTCCCTTCTCTCTATTTCTCTCATTTTTTATTTTTTTATTTTTTATTTGGGCCTTCTCTTATTTTTGCCTCTCTTTTTTTCTTTTTTTTTCTTTTTCGTCCGGAGTCTCATCCCGACTTGTGGGGGAATCATAGTGTCCATCATTCTTTCCTCACTGGGACAATGCTCTAATAATGATGATCATCACACTTTTATTTACTTACAACTCAAGAATTACAACTCGATACTTAGAACAAGATATGACTCTATATGAATGCCTCCGACGGTGTACAGGGATGTGCAATGACTCATGAGTGACATGTATGAAAGAATTATGAATGGTGGCTTTGCCACAAATACGATGTCAACTACATGATCATGCAAAGCAATATGACAATGATGAAGCGTGTCACAATAAATGAAACGGTGGTAAGTTGCATGGCAATATATGTCGGAATGGCTATGGAAATGCCATGATAGGTAGGTATGGTGGCTGTTTTGAGGAAGGTAT